>CM026275.1:4796673-6232720 GCA_014851415.1 Cnaphalocrocis medinalis
CTGTTTACAAAACACATCTATTTGACTGGCCGGATGGCGCAATGGTAGTGATCCTACCTCAAGGTTGTGGGTTCTATCCCGACCCTTGACAAACATTCGTTTGATGCACAGTTGTGTTTGTTGAGTGTCTGGGTATTATAATATGCATTTAAGTTTTACATTTGTGCTCCCTCTGTTATCTGATGTCTGTAACACAAGTGATAAGGCTACTTAGTAGGTCAATGTATGAGATGTGAGCATTTATTTATCAAGTTTCAATTATATATGTAGTTCTTATAGGTACTTTTGGAAAAAACAGATGGACGGGCATACGAACTGCAGTCAGATATGAGGGAGGAATCTATACCTAAGGGTTTCATTTTTTCCATTTGGCTATGGAATCCTAAAAAAAACAGCCTTAGATCGACTGTAGTGGGGAACATTTGGAGCGGGCTATAAATAGAGTGGTAGTAGGCTGTTAATGTCAATAAATATAAACAATAACTAACAGAGAAATACACTTTATTATTATGATGAACACAATTAGCTGTTATTCCAAGCCAACTTCCGAAGCATTGATTTCTGGAATTCATAGGCTTCAAACGATCTGTCTGGAGTTCATTCTGTGTTGGTTACATCAATACTATCCCCATATTTTATCATGACTCAATTTGAAAGAACTCAATAAAGTATTACTTATGTAGGTACTAAATATATTTGGTGCAGTTATTTCTACGAAATAGTTGAAAAAGACAAAGCTTGGTGACCGATTTTGATTTCGATCTTATGTCGCGTTGCATAAGGAGTAATATCGTTCTTGTAAAGATTTGATTTGTCATACCTTGTACTATTAAGTATCCTGTGCCTGCTGTGCAAATAATAGCGTGAAAAATTGTGCAGTGGTTTACGGTAAAACTGGGTTTGTTGTGAAATGGTGGGGTGAATAATGCGGTGATATTTTACCCAGGTTATGCCAGCATAATTAGAAACGTGTGATGTATAGAATAAAATAGAATATAATAGCTTTCTTTAAAATGTTGTGATAAAGAAATAGTGTTATGATACATAATACGATGGTTAGGATTTTTTGCCATAATAGACGTAGAAATGACATACTTACATTTCTTAGCTAATTACATTATTAGTAATTAATTCAGATTGATTAACAGATGCTATGACAAATTACTTATAATATGATGTCATTTCGTAAAGGAAACATTTAAAACACATTGATTGCAGATAAATGCGACAAATCTGTTGTGACAACAATAGACTGATGGAAAATTGTAGCTAGAAAGTTTTATTTTATTAACCGCGTTAATGTTTTATTCTACCAGATTTATTTGACATTAAGTAAATCGAGATTCATATGAAGAAATTTGATACAAAGTTAGACAATTATTTTTTAAAAAAAGGAAGATAAGTAATAGGGCTGTAATAGAACGCTAACTTAACTGTGTATTCATCGCAAAACATCTTAAAAGACTTCAACAAAAGGAGCTATTGCCATTCCTTTCTTGAAGACCCAATTTCTAAGGTTTGTAGAAAACCGATATGCAACTGCGAGCCCCTCGTAACGTAACGTTATTGGATCCTTTGAACAGGCTGAGAAGAGTTGCCTTACATTTCCAATTGAATAACAAGTTTTTGAAGCAAACAACTAAGTGAAAACTTACATTAATCGATTTGAACGTGAAAGAGGATGTAACAAATTGTTGGCGATCTTCGTTGTTAAGTACCATTATTTTGGTTGCTTCAAATTCGTGTCTCTCTCTTTACAAGTACCTAACTGGTGGGACCTCATCACTCTATCTCACTTCGTTTCGGAACACTAGTTTCAAATTCTACTAAAAGATGGCGCTGGGTGTCGTTTACGTACGTGCGCGTGTCTTTTTTTGGATTTATTATGCTTCTTCGTTGTCTAAAGAATTTACCTGTTTCTAAATACATGACTTAGGTAATCCACGAGACCAACTTTGCGAGCTAAACGAATAAACCATAAAATATTTGTAAATAACTTTTCGTATAAATATTAAAGAACAAAACAAAGCTGTTTACAGAAGACTTACATCGTATAAGTTACAGAGCGTTTAGTTAAAAGTTCAGTTCAAATCTTCCAATCTTCACAGCCGGGACGTGCTCGCAATGCGAGACGCTACTTTCAAGCCGCGGGTTTACTCCGAACAAGTGGTGTTGTGTTCATAACTCAAGGTCAAGAGCAATATAAAAAGCTGGGGTTAGAATAACAGCGTGGATATTACTGATTTAACTTAGCCTGCGTCATGTCGCTAATTTGCTCGGAGAAAAATTTCTGTTGTGTTTGATTTCGTTAATTGAATCATTTGCTTAAGTTTTAATCGAAGAATACAATCTGTTAATAATAGAAGCGATCCTCTTCTTTTCAATATTGCTGATTGAAGAGGCAAATCATCAAATGTAATAGTTATTGAATCAGCGTGGTACTTATCTAATTGAGGCTATTTTAACAACCATGGTATCAATTTAATTTTTGATAGTCAAAAGTTGGTTGTTAGAGATAAATTAGGAAACGAACAGAGAATTTTGAATGAGAGGCCTCTAATCATCCTAAACAGGATAGTAAAAACGCAATTTTTGACAGTACATTTATAAAATAAAACATTTAGGTAGTAACTAAGAGAATTCTAATATAGGGATAAAATATTGTATTTTACAAATTATAAAATGTATACCTATTTTCAACTTGCGTGAGCGGTGATGTACAAACAAACTATGTAGCATTCGGTCCGAGGACGACATAGAACTAGTAATCCTCTTAAAATTAAAATGATTACAAAACGGAGAAAGTAAAAAAAAAAGTTAAAAGCTACTCTTTTACCTATAAAAAACCAAAATATAAAAAATTTAAAGCTACTGTTTTACCTAGACAAACAAAAACCTCGATCGCTCCAAATGAAGCCACAGGTTGTGTTTACATTTGGTGCACCGCGCCGTTATTTATAGTGTTTGTAATGACTTCTCTTCGGTTGCGCTTGCACCGGCGGAACTATTGACGGTTATTGCCTGCACTTTAACTCGCCACTGAACTCGAAACACTTTGTTAGGTTAAAAAACGAGTATGTTTCTGTGAGTTAATTTTTATCCAGCAGCTTTTTTTTATGTGATTGGTAGCAGGCGGGCGGATCACCTGATGGTAAGCAATTGCCGCCGCCCATGGACACTTGCAACACCGGTGGAGTAACAAGTGTGCTGCCAACCCTTCCCCCCGAGTGGGCCTCCGGTACCCTCACTCACACGGCGAAACACAGCACAGGGGCTGCTTCACGCTGGTTTCCTGTGAGGCAGTGGTATCACTCCGTTCGAGCCGGCCCATTCATGCCAAAGCGTGGCTCTCCCACAGTTAAAAGCTCTTCCTATCTGTCCCAATCAATAATTTGGTCATGGCGGCTATGGTGACTAATTGAATATCAACAATCAGCCGTCGACGCAGGATGTCCTCAAGATATTTTTAGGGCACAAGTGTGTACGCAGACAAAAGTACACTCTCAGTCTGCCCTCACCCTTGTAATTCCATTGGATACATGTGAATTGGACCCGAATAGCAGTCAAGGTCTCAAAGGGCCAATGGGTTGACGTGCTTTCCAAGACACAGCATGGCAAAACCACCAACTTCCAGACTTCAGACTGACATTGAGAATTTCTTATTAGAAAATCAGACTTTCATGTGCAGACGAGTAGTACACTCGTGAATTGGCTTGTACAGCCACGACCGCAGATGCTGTGCCCCTACCCGAGCTGCTACTTAAATCATCTGACAACATGGAAATACCTATTATAAATTGTAGTTTTATAATCCTATTCTGGGATCAATAAGTGTTATTTTGAAATGGTTGTTCCGCTTTACATAGTAACCGTTGGAGCTATAAAGTCCTTGAGTGGAGACCGCGACTCGGTAAACGTAGTGTTGGACGCCCTGCTACAAGATGTGATGACGACATTCGAAGGCTGGCTAGAGTGAGCTGGATGAGAGTGGCCGAAAATCGGGAGCGGTGGCGTGCATTGGCGGAGACCTATGTCCAGCAGTGAACGAGCGTGGGTTGCTGATGACAAAGTAACTTTATGTCTTGTTTTTAAAGTCTGTTGCTACTATGAAGAAACAATAAATAGGTGCGTGATTGATCTTAGAAATATAACATTTATCATAACATATGAAGTGTAACAATAATCACGGAATAATGATTAGGGAAAAGGAAAACTAAATAAAGTCGCAAAGTAGTAGAACTAGGCTTCAGGCTAGTGATTTACCGAAACAAAGTTCCTACATAAATATTATGTTTGCGTCGAAAGTAAATCTGTTGGGAAGCTTACGATATAGTGGCATACACCTTAGTTCCGAATAGAAATTCTTTTGAAAGGCACCCTCGGGATTATGAGCTCACCCGCGGAAAAAGACTAGGAATCTAATATAAAAGAAAGAAATATACTTTATAGATACGAGTTTGTTTGGCTTGTGAGTAAAGATGGATGTAATGTTTGCAAGTAAATAATATATTTTTCTTGTTAGAGTAGTTATTATCAGTGTTATACTCGTATAAGTAACAAATGAGTTGATAGATGGCGTACTGTACTGAGAAAAAAGTGTGTCTCAAATTTTTCTCGGGTTTGTTCACTAATCCGCATTTGGCAAGCGTGGTGATTAAGCCTCGTCCCATCATAGTAGCGATGACTTGATTTCTATTATGGAGGCCTTTGCCCTGCAATGAGACCGTGTATAGGCTGATACTTTACCATCCCACTGCTGGGAAATGACTTCCATCATACAAATCAGTCATTGCTGGATACTATGAAATATCAATATAAATATACTATAAATAATATGAAGATTCGTTAAAATACTTTCTTCAGACTTTCAATCCATCAAACCATGCTACACGAACAATCGACATCGACAAACAAATTGTAAATTGATTCAAATTTCGCACCATATAGGTTATTGATTAATTGTCTCCCTACAACAATAGCTGGTCCCGATATACCTAAACGTGAAAATGATAACAACTATTTTGGTTTACATTCACAAAACGAATTGTCCCTGAGATAACAGAAACGTTAGTCACTGCCATACAAACCGCGTTAATAACGCGACATTTGCTGATAAAGTGTTGCCAACATAAATACACTTCTGTAGTAGGAAAAAAATAATGAAATGCGCTAGACAATCGCACCAATCAACCTGGTCTCTAACTAGGGCAACCCTGTACTATGAGTACCAGATGTAGATTTCCTAAATTGACTTGACCGGGAATCCGGGGCCTTTCGCGCTTCGGGCGAATACCTTAGCCACTGCGCCATCAAGACACCTTAAATGTCAAAAAGACACCTTAGTTCAATTAGTAGACAGGTCCCGTACTCATGTCTCCTCCCCACTCTGGCGATGAGGGAGCGTCGCAGGAGTTTAGTCGGAATGCCTCCGGCCTCTCCCGGAGGAGAGCCCGACATAACCCGCCTGCCCCCCGGCAGGTGGGTATGCAGTCGCAATATTACGTCGGCCCACTTTGGGTCAGCGGCATTCCCTATCGTCACCAAAAATAAATAAAGGCATAATAATTTCGTCAATGAAATCGTAATAACAAATAAGGGCACTACTGCCGCTAATATTATGGAGTATGGTAACCCCATTGGTTATAATAAAACATATGAACATGTTAGCTCTTCAAACATTTGACCGTGACGACATTCTTGACGTATTATAAAAGGGAGACCGATGCTAGAGGTTCCCGGGGTGAGTTGTCTGAGTGCAAAATATCGTAACAGATCGGCACACCTGGCGATGCAACATGATTGTGTATTGTGGTTGGCAGTGCATTTGTACCTCCCCTGATGTAACAGGTGTCCATTGTCGGCGATAATGGCGGCTATCGCGTGTGAAAGATCCGCAAGATGGCGTACTATTAGACTGAGGCCCACCTTCAACGTCATTGGTTGTTTAGTCACATTTTGACATCTCATATCAAAAATAACAAATCGTGGACCTCAGACGATTTTGCACACGCGATAGGCCCCATGCTAACCATCAGGTGATCCGTCTGTTGGTTTGCACCTAACGCATAAAAAAACCAAAGCCCAGACGACCTTTGCCCTCAGAGAACAAAAACACGAAGTCTTTGAAATTTTACAATAAGAATAAGGTCAGCAAGAAAAGTAATAAAGTTAGAAGATAGATACAAAAGATAGCTTATTTGTTATTTCGCAATGTTGGAAAGTCACATTGTTGTTTGGGTAAGTTATTAATAATATTCTTCTTACATTTTTACAATGGTGAATGAGCGTTCGTTTGAAGAGACGCGATCGCGAAATTTGTTTTTAATATGGAAGGTGGCAGACGAGCAGACCGATCACCTAGAGTCACAAGTGCGCTGTCAACCTTTAACACCCTTCTCCCCAATTGGATATCCAAGGCGCTCAGGCGCTCAGGCGCTGCTTCACGCCAGTCTTTTGTCAGGTCATTTCATCAAAATTTATTCAGTAGATATTGCGTGAAAGAGCAACAAACATACTTCCATACAACCCATCACACCTTCGTTTTAAAAGGTCAAAGTTCATAAAATGACTATTGCGTAAATTATGACTTTTCTTCTCCTGGCAACACTGGCCGATAGCTTTATCAGTCACATGACAGGGGTCGCGACCTTACATGAAAGAACATCTTTCTCTAATGCTCGGTGCATTAATTCCCCAGAACAATACATCAGTCGTTTGTTATTGGAGCATGAATAAACAGGCTTGTGAAGGGACATTCATACGCTACCATTTAGATCTTATAGTCAAACTAGCTGTTACTCGCGACTTCGTCCGCGTGGAATAGTATCTTTGGGTAGCATTTTTAATTATTTAATAATTTTTACCTCACCTTTTAATCCCTTACAACCCCCTTTTGCGCAACAAAAAGCAGCCTATGTCCTTTCTCAGGATCTAAACCATCATCTGTATACCAAATTTCATTCAAAGCCGTTCAGTAGTTTTGGCGTGAATGAGAAACAGACAGAAAGAGTTACTTTCGCTTTTATAACATTAGTTAGGATTAGGATAGGATTTGATTAAATTCTGAGCATCGTGCTTTGTAATCGTTATAAGTTTCTTCTACACGTCGACAGACGTACTTAGGTTTATTTATATATTTTGCTCGTACAATATGTGAATGTGGTACGTAACTGATTGGTGATCACAAACTCGAAATAAAGGTACTCGAAAAAATGTGCACCAACTTATTTTACTTGGTAGTTGTGTGGTTTTTCGTATCACGAGAAATACCATACAACTTTGTTACTTGTATTAGTAGATTGTGCTGAGTCAGCTCGCTATAGTTATTGTATCAAGTCGTAAATCCATTGAATTTGGGACTAAGCCGACTCAATGTCAGTAGTGGACAAAAATCGCCCAATAGGATTACTTTTAATGGCTCACCTCTATTTTGTATCGCTGGAAGGTACTAAGCAAGCCGTAGTAGCTTTTTAGTTAATTAAATTAATTACATAAAATTGATCACATCGGTTAATGCATCTAATGTCCCAGGGCAACACCACAACCTCATGGAAATCCGGTTTGGAATGACGCTGTGTTTCCGGGTGAGTGTATGTACCGAAGAGCCAGGATTGAAAGAGAAGTTAAAAAAGTGAAAAAGTACTTGCGACACCTCTGGTGGAAGGGCATCTTCGTTCTTATTCGCTAATTAAATAGCTTTTAAGAACTTTATAAATCACTTGTCCGCATTTAATCATTTCTTACACATAACTTTATTTAAAACTTACTCCAATGGCTCAAAGACCCAAAATGAGTCTTGGCCTCCGTTATGAGATGTCGCCATTTGTCTCGGTCTTTGCAGCTTATCGCCTGCTTCCAATTCTTGTAGGTCTACATTTACTGTGTCTTTTGTCCCGCCAGCATAATTTAAAAAGGGGTAGTAAAGGTATATTATTGTCTGTAGATCTCTAAAAAGCAACTGAAGCAATGTGCGGCGGAGTGAATCGATCTGAGAGTTCTTTGGTGACATCGGAAACTATTTTATCTCTTAGTACGTTGGATTTTGTCCTATTCGGTATAGAACAAATTCAATTGAGAACTTATATAGTTACTCTCTCAATACTAAATATATCTTGAGCTCCTTGGTGACTTCTCGAATGCATCCGCGACGTCCCCGTCGTTCGCTCTAGATAAGCTTTTTTGCCGCTCAATCCTCTCCCATTCACACAACATCTCATACATTGACCTGACTCAGTACTAAGTAGCTTGAGCACTTGTGTTACAGATATCAGAAAACAGACGTATTACTACAAACCAAATCTCTGCCAACTAGCTAAGCGTAGCTATCGTAGTTGGGATGATCTTACCTCCTTCATATTCATATCTTCTCAAAGCACTTAATGTATACGATTAGGCGGAATTGGCTCAGGAATAAAATGGCAAACTTTAATGCCAGAGGCCAAATGTTATAAGGTTTCTAAAAGCCAAACATTTAGCCCCTATCTCACCTAATGACGAACTATTCAGCAGAAGGTGGACAAAATTTCTTTAGTAAAATAAATGGCATCTTAAAACGTCCAAATCATCACCAATGCCCATTTAAATAACGCTTTTAAAAAATCGCCGCGGTTTCAAGTGGAATAAGAACACAAGAACTGTTTACTTACTGGTTTTGCTGTTCAAACTACCTGATACACGTACTAAGCCAATTCATTTTAGTAAGTTCTTAATTCAGTATGAGCCAACTGAGTCTCATCAGTATCGTAGGTACACCTATGCTCGCAAAGCAAAGAGTTGTTGAAACAAAAATAAAATGTATTTTTTATAACTCAATACTGTGCAGTCAATGCAAAGCAAATGGCACGGCTTTAAATAAATGTATTCAACTTTTCTAATAATACAACTTAACGTCATTTTGCGGCAAATACTGGGTATTCCGATTGCTATAGAATGTTTGCCGCCCTCAGTAAGCAGTGGGACGGCAAAGAATTTAAATTGAAAGGTCCGGAATTTCTTAAGGAGCTCGTTATGCAGTTTAAGTATAGATGAAGTAATTTAAGAACACTTCGAATGCTTTTATTTGTTTCGTACCGGATTTACAGTATTGGTTTGCATAGAAATTTGTCCAGTAAGGTTCCTCCGCTGTATAAGTTTTTTTTATCCAAATTTAAAAACGTGCGCCTTTGGAATAGGAGAATATCAAGGTTTTTAATGGACTTTTTAACACTGGGCACACCCGTTCCATTGGTGGGTCTTTAGTTCTATTTGGTTTTCAAGATATAGAGTGTGTTCAAAAAAATACGAAAAACAAAATATATTGGGACCATGGGGTCTCCTAAGGCCCGCAAGCTCTTCCGAGAGTTGTCTGCCCGGCTTCTCGAAATTTCGGGTGACCATAATGCTAGCAGCTACCTTGGCCAACGCATCGGGTTGGCCATTCAAAGGGGTAACGCCGCCAGCATTTTGGGCACGCTGAATTGAAATTTTTTTTCTTTGTTATATGTTCCTTATATTTTACCTAATAATTTTTTTTTTCTGTCTTTATTAATAACTGTTGAGGATCAACGGCTGGACTAACCTCCTTTTATATTGTTTATGTGTTAGCAAGTAAGAATGAATTAATAAGTTTGTCATTTGCCTTCCTCTATTTTTTCTTCAAAATATCGGATCGGATCGTATCGCGTCGTTGTGTCGTATGTTTTTGTACGATGACGGCTTAGAGGAGGGTTTAATGTATTTTTGATATAGGTTTCGAGTGCGTTTGACTCTTATCGTGGGACCCGTGTGGGGTTTGATTTATCACTGAGTTTCTTTTTAATCTCATATTTTTTGTAAGCTCATAATATAAGCAGCGTATACAACGGATATTTAAGAGAATGTCAAAAATATTAATAACAATGTTAGACGACTTGTACTCTAGTACATTGCACATTGTACCCGCATATCGATTACTATCAATGATAGATTATTGTTTCTCGAGCGATGTAGCCGAAGAGCTGGCGATGAAAATCTGGGGACCAATTTTATATTTTCCCTAGCACCTTTTCAGATGGCATCAAACACAACCATAATAACACGCGTGGTTCGTTGCGGCCCTCATCTTGATCTCTACCTTAAAGTTGGTTAACCAATAATTGGGTAGATTTTACATTTTAATACTATCCATCCGAATCCGAAATATAATATTTTTTACCTATTTAAACAGTGATTTATATTTTGATCGTGCTTTTTAATCTAGTTTTTGGTAGTTTACGTTAGTAGATACATTCCAAAATTATTTATTCTAAATGCGCCAGACAATCACACCAATCCACCTGGTCTCAAAGTAGGGCAGCCCCTGTACTATGAGTAATATAATAATTATCTTTCGCTACTTTAACACCAGCAGTATTTTTGTCTTCCAACATAAATTTCTAGATAGTTTATCAACATCGTGTTAAATGTCCGTCCTTGGCTCTCGCTCTAATATCAATGCACTTCGTAATTATTTCCCTTTAAATGCTTTAATAAACACTAGATGAGAACCGGTTTGAACCGGTGCGCCTGCGCTGGTTGGCGTGAAATACCGATGAGTTTCGAATGCACAGCGTGTGTGCCATTCCGTTTGGCGAATTACAATACAAACCTTTAGTTAGACAGAGCAATTAGATACCCAGAATGAATCCCTTCGGCTATAGTTTTACACAGTAAAGTGCATTAAACCGCGCTATTAATACGGGAGTTCGTAGTTTGAATTCGAGCGTACACCTCTGGATTTTTCTTATCTTTATACGTACGTCTACCATTCCCACGACGGGGGCTTCTACATTAGTGTGGTAGGTTATAGGGTACAGACATTTCGAATAGTTTCTGAAACGTATAACCATGATTAATTGGTCTGGTTCTTCCTGTTAAAGGGTTGCGAAGGTCAGCCGGCAGTAGCTTCATTGTAATTACTAGACTCCTCAAATCCTAAATCATTGTTTTAGCGTAGATACACCAGGCTTTGTCACAGCGACAGCTTTGGACGCAACCGGAAATTACACGCTAAGATTAGAGAGTAAGTGGTAAGCTTAGGGTTTTAATAAACACTAAAGGAAAATGAATTATGGAATTATTCGCTAGAAATATTGACATGTTCCAAATGTAGTAGAATTTAGTAGAATTTGTACCTATGTACGATGGCGTGGCGCATTACAAACACTGCAGTAGAAACCTTTAAATGATCTGGTTGTGCTATAAAAGTATTTGAATAAATGTTAAAGAGGAAACTAATAAGGGTTTTTGCTAATGCAAAATCCGATAGATGGTGTAACGTTGACGTTAGGTCCAACTTTGACGACATTGGTCGTTTTGTACGTAACTTCGTAATTATGACAAGATACGTCAAAATGGAACCAATCCACTCGTTGTTGGACCAGTCGTCCTCTAACGCCATCTAGCGGATTCTAAAAACCCTCATTGTGCGATTGTCGGCGTGAAACACCAGCGTTTTTCATGTTTTAAAAAGATCAAAGATTGTCCCTTGTTTATACTTAGCATAGAAAATTAATAGCAGAAACGACAGTAACCAAGTAAGAAGTATTTTACCTAATTTGCATTCACGCAAATCACAAATAAAAGATTCTTAGTATCAAAGGTCGCTAGAATAATATTAAGCTGCTGTACATTACTTATCTAATATTAACCTACGACATCTAAATATCAAATTTACAAAGGTAATCTAGAAGCTTGAAGCCAACAGGTTTAGAATATCAATTTCTGGATGTAAACTAGTCTGCCATTATAAACGTGGGAGTTTCCTTAAACATCCTATACCTAATAGGATGTTCATATCTGTGAATATTTACATCCCTTTAACAACGTCTGACATTCTGAACAACATTAAATGTTTATCACTTTTATTACAAACATAATTTCATCTTTTCATACAAAGTCGGTACTTACGGAAGTGGTTCATTTGTATGGGGCGTCTAAAGGATTTCGTAAAGTTTTAAGAATAAATTCACACAACATCTCATACATTGACCTGACTCCGTACCTGTGTTGTTACAGATGTCAGACAACAGAGGAAACGCAAATGTAATACATAAATACTTATATAACACCCAGACAAGTGTTCAAAACAAGTGTTCATCTCACGAAAGTATGTCCAGGGATCGAATCCACGACCTTTGGTGTAGAATAATGTTGTTCTGAATGGTTGGTGGAACACGTGGTTGAAGTGATGTAAATGTTTACAGATAAACTCTTTATGGCAATCTCGGCGCATCGGGCAGTGGGCAGAACTATAAAGCAACGGCTGCGCTTGGAGTCCCAGGTTCGATCTCCCAAATTATTTGGGTTGAACTTGAGTTTTTCTGTTAAGACATTTTCAATGTCAGAGATATACTCGGAAGTCTGGAAGATAGCGGTCTTTAAACCCTGTGCCTTGGAAAGCACGTAAAGCTGTTAGTCCTGAACCTGTTCCTCTTAGTTTATGGCACAGGTGTCCCATAGAATAGTGGTAAAGGAATTGAGAGTGCGCATGTTCCCACGCACACACTTATGCACTATACATATTATGATTCGATAGCGGATCGTTGATATCCGCCATAGCCCTAGTAATATCGGTTTGGAAGACAATTATTTTCTTTCTAATTTTATATCAATCATTGATATTTTCTACATTTACGATTATGATTCAAAAACATAAACTACACATATGTACATTAACACATACACTACCTATATGTATATATCAAGAGTAAATCAGTCAGGTTAGTATTCATCACCAGGAAATTTATCCAATTAGATGAGTTATCGTGTACCAAGCCACTTCCATCAAGTTGTTAATAAACGTTGAAAGTAGTTACGTGAAATGCTGTGTTCGGAATGTGTACCGTGTATATACGGCTTTATACTCACACTACAATCCCCTTCGAGAGGCTGCATCCCCCTTACTAGTTTTAAATTAACACCCTCTATTTAGGGTTGTGCCACGCTACAGCCCTTTAGATATAAGTCTTTTTCTTTATTAGACTATAGTGGACCGCCCTCACTTCGCTTCGGGACCGTAATTCAGAAACGAACCAATAGATGGCGCTTATGATCCAATTACATCGCGCAAGCGTTTCGTGTTTTCGGTTTACCTATAAGCCTTGTCGTTGTCTATAGAAGTTATCTCTTTATAAATAGTATAGAAGATTGTCTATCGCTTGACTACAATCGCACCTGAAAGAAGGTGACAACGAGCTCTAGGATAACACGCGTTTGCCTAGAAGATGCCTTGTTCACACTAGCCTTAACGTCGTAACGCCCAGACAGCAGACACAATGGAAAATCAATTGTTTTATGCTTTTTAAAAGGCTTTTTGGGTCTTACGACGTTAAAAATGTCCAGATTATAATGGTCGGGAAAAACGAGCCTCGGCAGGGAGTTCCACTCCTTAGCTGTAAGTAAAGGATTATATTCATGCTAATATACGAGTAGGTATCATGACTGTCATTATGTTTATTATTATAGGTGGCAGATAAGCAGACGGATCACCTGATGGATTGCCACCACCCATGGATACCCAAATGATATGGATATTCAAATGTTCACACGAAATTGTAGGATACGCATGTTAAATGGTTCGCGAAGGTCAGACAACGATAAGATAGACTCCCCAAATCCTGGATCATGGTCTAAACGTACCCTAGGCTCTGAAGTAGCAGCTTTGGAACGCAACCTGGGAATTAAACGTTGAAATGAAGAAGATTCGTTTCCAATTAGGTAAAAAAAAACACTTTATCTTCCCATGCGAAAGCAAGCTTAAGTGTTACTTAAAGAATAATCCAACCATTTTTAAGAGCGCCTTAATGCGTCTTAATTAAATTAATTATGGCTTCATTATGGAGAGCAAATTAATTACATCGCGCGTAGGTACGGGAATTGGTGATAAGCCGTTGCTATATTGAGGAAAAATTCAAGATAATTTTGGCGACAAATTTTATTAATACTTTACAGTGAGGAAATTATAATCTCAAGCAGCATAACGGCTTCGATAATAGAATCCATAGATACAGCGTCAACGCGTTAAAAGTTCGCAAAAAAATGCTATTTGTCATTGTTGGAATTTGAAACCCACTGGATAAGAGGAAATAATATCCTACTTTTTTTACCTCGACGGCATATTCAAGTTCACCATATCTATAGGTAACTGTAAAGCTACTAATGACAGCTGTGTTGGGATTACTTTTTCAAACGCAGATTATTATCGATTGATGATATCAATTAATAAAATCAATATCCTGTATTGATTTTATTAATTGTTGATAGTATTGGGTGGAAAGTTCATCCTCATCCTTAGTTTATCATGTTGTTAAATCGTACAAAAAAACAAATACCTATATAATTATTATTTTTTCTTTTTTTTAGTTATAGCAATGCTTTGCAATTTTGTCTTTATTTGTGGAAGGTTGTATGTGGGACTGCTCCCACCTGAACTGGTCGATGAATTTTTAAGTGCATCATTTACTTATATATAATTTATTTAAGTCATTAATGATCTATGATGTTGATCAAATTTGTTATTTAAGCCGTTAGTCATGCGGCTTAGATATATGACTAATGACCGTGTTAATCTGCGTTTTGATCACATAATCTCTAGACACACAATTCCATACTAAAAGTTTGAAAAAGTGAAGTCAACAGCACTGACTAATGCGTTGTTGACATCACTTCTTAGGCTACGTTTCCACTGAAGCAGAGGGAGTAAATCTTACTAACATAGGTTTTAAGATCTTTGTAATACTAACACTTTCATATTAGCCACTCGTTGATCGAAATAAATAATTTTTATTTATTTTTTTTTTTTTTATTTTAAATTTATTTATCAATAGAGTTCCATAAATACCTTCGCTTTTCAACGAGTAAGCTTATTCTATTGATGGATTTAACTTCGCCCCGCTTCAGCGGAAATCATAGTATTACTTACTACATTTCTGTAAAGCCTAGTTTTTGTGCAATAAAGTATAGAGCTATTTATCTATTTTTATAAATATATTTTTTCTGAGTAATGCTTTCGTACTAGCAACCCTAAGTATGCCTGCGTTCCAGTCCAACACCCCTTCAGTGAGCCGCAGAAAAACAGCTACAATCTTAGATGAGATGTGTCTCCGTCCATTAGACTTTTGTTATTAGATCTTCATCTCTTTAAAGGAAACATGATGTTGAGCAGATCACTGGTTTGATTTTGTTGTTACAATAATAAAAGACTTGAGTGGGTACAGTATTAGTGTTAAATAAGTTGGATACAAATATTTTCACAAATTATTAGCAAAATCTCCAAAACGTAGCCTGTTGCCGGACACCGCTGGTGGTTCATAATGATGGCTCCCTTAATGAATGAGAATATATCTGTCGCATTCAAACAAAACTGTTACACAGCGCTTGTGAAAGGAAGGGAAACTCGGATTTGGTCGTAGCTGTTGGTTTTATGCCCTCTATGTCCATCACTATTAAGTCATCAATTCCCTAGACTGACCGAGTGAAATCCGTAGTGGGTAACCCCGTGTTAGACTACGTCAAACTAAATTAATATATACGAAAAGATTATTGTAAACGATTCCACGAGAACTACTGCCGACAAACTGTTTCGCAGTTTGGCAGAATGCATGTGTTATAATTATTGTAATTTTGTTTGAATAAATAAATAAAAAAAACAGAGGAAAATGGTGGGCGATCGTCAAGAAAACTGTATCTGCCGTTGATAAAGATAACGTTGACCACGACCTCTCTGACAAGAGATGTCCAAGTCATGAATAACAATTGGTGTGTATGTTTGTAATTGTTACATAACGTAAGTAACTTATTAACTTGGCTGGCACAGCGACCCAAAGTGAGCCTTGGCTTCCGATAATAAGAGTGTCCATCTATAACGGTCCTGTGTCACCTCTTACTAGTATCAGCCTGCAGTCCACGCAAATCTTTATCCACTTCGTCCCTCCATCCGTACCTTGGACGGCCAACTGACCTTGTTTGGCCGTCCCAGGTATGTTACATAACGTGAACTGTAAATTTGCAAGATCTAAAGGAATGAAGAAATCTGTTGTTTATCTATGGCCACAAACACCATTTCTAATCACTGGTTCTGCTTCGGAAAACACTTGATTTAACAATTTCCCGCTCTAAACGTCCAATTCGGCGATTGCATTGGTTAACCGCAGGTCGTTTGACGCCGCTCTCCACTGCAAATTGAACTTTGTTGCTAAATTTGAAATTATTGCGACACGTTTACAAAGGGAATTTATGCAGCGCATTTTCCTCGTAAACAGAGGGGTTACAACGGAACGGAATTCATGGCCGAATCTTTATCCTCGTCTCTTTCTTTTAGATGTGACAGGTATATTCTCATTCGGTACGGGACGGCTTTCTTGTAGGCCCTTAGTTTTGAGTGATGTAAAATAAAATAACTGCTATTGCAAGCGCCTGCGCTGTGTTTTGTCAAGCGAGTGAGAGAGTCCAATTAGAGGAAAGGGAGTTAAAGGTTGGCAGCACACTTTTGACTCTGCAAGTACTGCGGTAATCGGTAACCTTAGGTGATCCGTCTGCTCGTCTGCCACTTATCATATAGAAACCCATCTATAAAGGTTCCCTAAAAAGCGCCTCTCATGATTGTTCTGTTAGACTAGGAAAAAATAAAAACATTTTTGTAAGCAAATGTTAGCGGGAAGTACGTAGGTACGTTACAAGTAAAACTTATTATTGCTATCACACGTAAGCTTACGCTTGGTAATAGAGGCCTTAGGCAAGTGCTGATAGTGTTATCACTTCATTGAACTACGTAAACACAATGCTGGCACGTACTTAAGTGTTGTGGAGTGCTCGTGACGTCAACTGGTATTTGAAAGGATCCGACTACCTATTCTGACGATATGACTTTATAGCAGATTCAAAATGTTTGCTATAACAAAAATGAATTTATTCGTCTAACAGTGTCATCTTAACTGGTGGTCAAATATTTCTAACAAATACCAATGGACATTGTAGATGTATACTTTTTTTTGTTTTTTTTTGACGCTGGCCATTGCCTCGCATACTTCTGCCGGGGGACACAGGTGGGTTATGTTGGGATCTCCTCCGGTAGCGGCCGGGGGTATACCGACTAAACTCCAGCGACGCTCCCAGGAAGGGGACATGAATACGGATTGAAGAACCTTATTTCACGTCCCTCCCAAAGCGGTAGGCCCACTTACACTGCGGGCCCAATACAGGCAGTATAGCCCCAGTGCTCCCCAGAAAAATTATAAGGGGCAATAGGGACAGTCGGGAGCATCGAGTCATCCCTACCGGGCTGAGGTAAAGGCCTGTGCAAAGCCGGCGCTGGTACCCCCGTACCGTGCGCCAGGTGGCCTCATCCTTGGAGGGGAGGAAGACGCGCATCTGGTCGGCGTCTTCTTCCCCCGTCTTGCCCTTCTGCGAGCGTTAGCGAGAGGGTTCTGCTCCCTCAATCGCTTGGCTGCCTCTTTCTGGGACATAAAGTGTGTTCAGCCGTGTCCCTTATCCCATTATAGTAGTGATAACTTGATTTCTATGATGGAGGCCTCTGCTCTGCAGTGGGACAGTCTAAAGGCTGATACTTTACTTTTACTTTAAGAGTGAGATTCGCCTGCTAGTCTGCTACCCATCACTTAAAACTCTGAGGTAGTAACTGTTCACTGACTTTTCTCGCTCCCTTGGTTGCAAGATTGAAACTTGCTAATGAATACAAACCAACTTTTACCGAACTAAGTTACGTAAAACAATAAGTTGTAGAATTAGTTCAAGCAGAAATTATATCAAGTTTAGTAGTTGTGCTGATACCTGCACTAGTTACTGATTTATGATGTTTTACTTTGTATGTTGAAATAACAGATTTAAATATTTTTTATGTGATAGGTGTCAGACGAGCAGACGGATTACCTGCTAGTAAGCGATTATCGCCGCCCATAGACACCCGCAACACCAGTTGACGACCTTTGCTCCCTTTCCCCCTAATTGGGCCTCCGGTACCCTTACTTACTCAGCAAAACACAGCGCAGTTAAAATATTAAAAGTTTAAGCTTCCTACGGTCCCCTGCCAGCCTCATTGTTTCCCCACTACCATTACAATATTGTCGGACCAACGGACAGGTGGTCTACCCAAAGGACATCGTCCCAATCTTGGCTGCTAGATTTTTTTGTGGCTTGAAAGACTAAATTGCGTGTAAATTATGTTTCACTATTTCAATATTCTTACTTACGGATCTTGGCCTCCGACACGAGAATTCGCCACTCCGCTCTATTCTCAGCCACCTTTTGCCAATTCGGCTTTTGAAGGTGACCGGTACCGGTACCTTCCCGGTAGATCGACCCAGGTAAGCTCGCTTGGCAGCACGACCTAACTCCATTCTCTCTAAGTGACCGAGCCAGCGCAGCCTTGCTGACTTTGTCTAGCCCATTATATTTGGTTCGGCCACAAGCTCTTCGATTTTGGCGTTTTTTCTTAGTCTCCAGGTCCCGTCGTCGCATTTGGTCGGCCCTAGGATTTTCCGGAACACCTTCCTTTCTGCCACTAGCAGTTTCTCCTCCTCTTTGAGTGTAAGTGTCCAAGTTTCGCAACCGATTCAATATTCGCTATCTCAATTTTATTATAACTTCATCCTAAATAATAAACAATGTAGTTTATAATAGCACTGCAGTAGTGCGGAATTATTTTAATGAATCATTTAACCATATGATTAACATGTGGGTCAACGTACAGGAACAAAGCAATTAACTCGGCTGTTTATGAAGGGCTAGGTACGAGTATTCATGCGAAATTGTTCATTATGGTTATGCCCCTGGTTAGGTCAAGTTATTATACCTACTTGGTATAAGACAAGATAATCTGATCAATCGACGTTGATAAGTTTCTTGTATCTTGAGTAGAGCGGTACGGTTTGTAATCTAAATAAACAAGTAAATATAAAAATTTCCTCCTACCTTCCAGTGTCCACGTTTCTCACCCTTAAATTAAGATATTATTTTTTTATGTGATAGGTGACAGACTAGCAGACAGATCACATGGTGGTAAGCGATTGCCGTCGCCCATAGACACCTGCAACTTTAGTAGTCTAGTGCGCTGCCAACCTTTGATCGACTTTCCCCCAATTGGGTCTCCGGTACCCTCACCCACTCGACCAAACACAGAGCAAGCGCTGAATCACGCCTTTTCTGTGAGGCCTTGGTATCAATCCGGTCGACCCGGCCCATTCATGCTGAAGCGTGGCTCTCCCACGGTCTTTATGGATCGTCGCTGTGTAAGTCTAGCCACAAATCAACCGACTTTTGCGATTTACTAACCAATATCGTTGGCCTTAACACACACAGTAGGTGTGCGTGAATAAAGATCTTTATTTATGGTTCATTAGCACGCCCAGTTATCATTGAACTTCACATTAATACACAGTCAACGGCTTCAGAGTTCTTTGAAAACTGGACGATGGTAAACATATTGAATTCATACGCTAAAATTTACATTAAACGCAAATATTAGCAGAACTGGTCGAATCACATGACTTCTGTTTGCCATGTAATCCCTACCAGATGTTTTGGATGAATCAAAGCATATTTATAAAACAATAGTTTGGGTGGCTTATTGTTAAGAGTACAACAGTTCGCTCAGTTAAGAAACAATATGGAACAAAGTATTGATTACATTGTTATGCAGATTTATTTGAAGTAATAGAACTATCTGTAAATAAGCGTCGTAGTTCGCTTTTCTGTGTAGCTTAGTCCATACCATAGTACTTACAAGACTTACGTAATGAATAGTAACTATGTCCTTTAGGTAAATTTGTTAAGAATACCAAATCAGCGGTGAATATCCATTTTGACATTCATAATTGATATGTTTCGGCTACAACCGTATGAATAATTTTTGAATTTGACTTCGAATACTTACTGTAGATTAGTTTTTTCATTCGAACTTGACCTTAATGATTTTAAGTCTTAGGACTCAGCTCATAAAATAAGCACTACAATAACATAGTAGATACAGAACGCTGGCGATCAATAGGTGGCAGACGAGGCAGTGGATCAACCTGATGATAATCTATTGCCGCCGCCCATAGACACCTGCAACACCAGTAGAGTCAAAAGTGCTTTACCAACTTTTAACTACCTTTCCTGTCAATTGGGTCTCCGGTACCCTCACTCACTCGACGAAACAGCTGTTTACGCCGGTCTTCTGTGAGGCAGTGGTATCACTTCGGTCGTGCCGGCCCATATATGCCGAAGCTCTCTCACGGTTAAAATTTAAACAGGCTACGCACACATCCGCTCTAACAGTGATCTTAGTATGGTTCGGCATAAATAATAGAACAGGGTAACAGAGAACGCCTTCCAGAGAGGCACGTAAGTCAATTAACTCTTCCATATCAATAATAATAATAATATAATATTGGATATAGTTGAGATAGGTAGCTCAAGCACCTGTGTTACAGATATCAGAACCAACAGTGAAATTACAAATATATACTCGTACGTATAATACATTTCTTTTGTAAATACATACTTATAAAACATAGAAAACACCCAGACCAATACAAACAAACATGTTCATGCACACAAATGTTTGTACTGTGCGGGGATCGAACCCGCAACCCTTAGTCCAGACGCAGCATTCACTACCATTGAACCAAACGGGTCATCCGTTTGGTTCAGTGTTCATCTTCCATATCGTTGCCAGCTAAATCCAAATTTCTATGACCATTTGCTTTGTACACAGCTTAAAGTCACGACCTACTTTTAAAAGTCCATCTCTGTTCTTCATCGGGATTTGAATTAAGGGAAATGCTTCCACTAGCCGAATTTATTAAATTATCACCCGACGTTTCGGTAATTTTCGGTCCATATTTCATTACGGTAGCGTGAATGAACAGAATCCAATTTGGTTTATCCAGTAACGCCATTTTTCACCCCGCGTGAGCCTTCATTGTCGAATTATTTTACAAAGGAATTTGTTTTAAACATTCTTTGTTGAAAGTTTACTTTTATTCAGCAAGGGGGTGGAAAAATACGTAACCCGTTAGAAGATAAGCGCTGCTGTATCTATCTATCTTCTATACTATTTATAAAGAGATAACTTCTATGGACAACGACAAGGCTTATAGGTAAAACGAAAACACGAAACGCTTGCGCGATGTAATTAAACACAGCGCCATCTATTGGTTCATTTCGGAATTACAGTCCCGAAGCAAAGCGAGGGCGGGCCACTAGTTGCGGATATAAGTTCAATTAACTTACTTTTGGTAAGATATTGCTGCTAATAAAATGTACATAATCCTACTACTATTATAAAGGCGAAAGTTTGTAAGTATGGATGTATGGATGTTTGTTACTCTTTCACGTAAAAACTACTGAATGGATTTGAATGAAACTTTACCACAATATATACATCAGAATAACACATAGGCTACAAACCAGAAGTCCACGCGAACGAAGTCGCGGGCAAAAGCTAGTAGGTTTATAATTGTTGAACCGCAAAAACTTCTTAATTTTTTTTGTGATGTTGCATTGAATACCTATACATATTATTTTTTGGGTTCCGTACCCAAAAGTTCAAAACTTTATTATCACTAAGACCTGTCCGTCCGTCCGTCCTTTACGACTGTCAGTTGAAAATATTTTTGTTGAATATTACATAAGTATTTCTGTGAACACTCTATAAACTTAACATTGCATACTACACCTGCTACCATATTACTATTAATGTAAATTAAAAAAAAAAAATCTAAAATAAAAATAAAATAAGTATTTTAGGGGGCTCCCAACCAACAAACGAGCTTTTTGCTCCATATCAATAATGGGAACAGTTAAAATACAAGTTTACTTTTATTCAGCAAGGGGGTGGAAAAATACGTAACCCGTTAGAAGATAAGCGCTGCTATATTGCGGATATAAGTACAATTAACTTACTTTTGGTAAGATATTGCTGCTAATAAAATGTACATAATCTTCTATACTATTTATAAAGAGATAACTTCTATAGACAACGACAAGGCTTATAGGTAAACCGAAAACACGAAACGCTTACGCGATGTAATTGGACACAGCGCCATCTATTGGTTCATTTCTGAATTACGTGAAGTGAGGGCGGGCCACTAGTAGGTTTGTAATTGTTGAACCGCAAAAACTTCTTAATTTTTTTTGTAATGTTGCATTGAATATTATACACATTATTTTTTGGGTTCCGTACCCAAAAGTTCAAAACTTTATTATCACTAAGACCTGTCCGTACGTCCGTCCTTTTACGACTGTCAGTTGAACATTATTTTATTTTGTGAATATTACATAAGGTATTTCTGTGAACAACTCTATAACTAACCTTGCATACTACACCTGCTACCATATTACATATTTAAATTAAAAAAATTAATTCTAAAATTAAAAATATCAATAAGTATTTTAGGGGCTTCCCAACAAAACGAGCGTTTTTGCTTCCCAATTATTTTTTTTTCCCCCCAATAATGGGAACAGTAAATACAAGTTTACTTTTATAATAGACTAGTGGCCTCGCCCGTCACTTCGCTTCGGGACCGTAATCCAGAAATGAACCAAGAGATGGCGCTTGTGCTCAAGTTACATCCGCGCAAGCGTTTCGTGTTTTCGGTTTACCTATAAGCCTTGTCGTTGTCTATAGAAGTTATCTCTTTATAAATAGTATAGAAGATAATAAAATCAAATAAATATTTTAGGGGCTGAGCAAAAAGCGCCAATTTGGTTGTTATTTACTACAGAAACATTCGTGAGCGAGACTGTTTCGCACTTTGCTGGTTATTTTACATTTTTGTATTCAACTCACAGACTAGTTATACCTACTGTGTTGGATACACAAGAGCAGGAATTTCAAATTAAGTGCAAATCGAATACGAGCAAGTTTCCACTGTAACTTATACAATTTTCCACATGTTACTCGTTTCTGGCGTTCTGCCAACTGCAAACCGAAGGCTTTAAGTATTAATCACTGCAACAGGTAGGTATTGTACGGAATATCTGAAGACTATTCGAGTACGGTACCAAAGATCGCCAATCTCTTGATGTTTTTCATTTCGAGAGGGACTATACAATTAAACAGAAGAACAGCGGTAGCTTACATAATATTTGACATTCATAAATGTTCTCTAAGGACTTAAATTGAATAAAGAATTTTTCAATTCTATTCTATTCTATTTCTATTAGAAAACACCCAAGAGTAAGAGCGAACTCCTTCTTAAATGGCCGGCAACGCATCAGCGACCTTTCTGATCTCGCAGTTGTTCTTAGGCAGCATTGATTACTTACCAGCAGGTGACCCGCTTGCTCGTTTGCCGCCTCTAGTATATAAAAAAAGGACTAATAAGAACCCCTGACGTGTAAAGGGGCATTATGTGGCGGCGGCCATCTTGGATTTCTAATTGGTCCTACTCAAGTCCTTTCAGTTGATACTTATATTAATGAAATTAAGTCAAATCATGTACCTATTCCATCATTTTGTGGCGGCGGCTATCTTGAACTGGCGCGGCGTTCATCAAACGTAACTAAAAATACTTACTAAAATTCAAACAAAAAAAAAACCGCCTACCTGTGCGGGTTAGCCACAGGTTTTCATGGTAAACCTAAACCACCCTACAACGAAACGGAATTCTAGACATACCCACCTCTATAACAGATGCTCTCAGCCTCTTTTGTGTGGATGCGACAGGTAGGTGTCTCATTTGGATATTTTCGTTACTAGGGTCGGCTGCTACGAAAGTTGGAATAGCCTAATTAATAGCCAAATACCCTGTCTCAAGCGCAAGTGTCTTAATGAAAGCAGATCCCACTTTGGACACACATATAAACTTGTGTTTAATCTAATCTAGGGGAAGTACAATATTAAACTCTCCCAAACCTGATGAACAAACACCAATTTACAGGTCTACGTTTGCTTGTACCATGCTTTATTCGTGTTACATTTCGTATATTTTGTCACACGTGTACTAAATTACTTAATACAATGTCATCGGGTACAGTATCTGATTATAAACCTTACAGCAATGAGAATAGGGCTACGTCGATTCTTTAAAATTGACCTGCTTTTACGAAGCCCTACAAGAGCAGGATTAGACCCTAATACGTTTATATAACAACTGCCAGGTCAAAATTACGTTGTTTCAACATTTGTCAACAAAATTAAGAAGCATTTGATTTGATAACAATCGATTTGATATGTTCGTTCACATTAGAAAAATATTTTAGCCTTGTTGAGAAGTGAAATATGGCTAGCGATAGTGTAAAAAAGCGGGAGATTATCCGCTACAGCAGCGTTTCCCAAAAGCCGGGTCGCGGCCCGGTGCCGGGACACCTAAATTAAATAATCGGGTCGCGACTCGCGACACTTTCGCCTTACCTATTTTAAAAACATGGGTTAAAAACTGGGATTCCTTAGTAAAAATAAGAAACAGCTGAATACTTCGCACTAACAAAATATTAGTACCTACCTAGTACTAATAAACGTTTCTAGGTGTATTATTCAACCTTAATGGAACCAGCTTGAGTTTGAAAGTAGGTACTTAGTGGATCATGAAGGGCCAGAGTGAAAATTAGCGGGCCATGGCATAACAAACTTTGGGAAACACTGCGCTATAGGACTATTGATTTACTCTATGAGCATCCTCGTTGACAGTTTTTACTTCATCATGGCACCTAATGTAATAACTACAAATGGCGTTGGATAGAGAAAACTTACTTACTACGCTGGCTCAGTGATCCATGGCGGGTTTTGGCTTCAGATGTCAAAGTTCGCCATTTGTTCATCCCGACTACGCTGGCTCAAACACTTGGAGAGAATGGGAGAAGATCGAGCGGTCAAAAGAGCTTATCTGGGACGATCAACAGGACGCCGGTCTGTGGGGCGTTCGAGATATCGCTAGAGGCACGAAGTCGCCAAGGACCTTAAAGCACTAATAGTCATAATCATAATAACTAAACGTGCATGATTGGTCGAATTGGCACAGGACTGAATAAAATCAATAGAGAAAATTATAATATGTTGCTAAATTGCGATGTTAAGTCAAATCAAATCAAAATCTAAACAATTTATTTTTGCTTGAAAGGTGGTACATAAAGGTGGTATAAAATTAAATATCCGCACAATTCACCAGCAACTGGCATGCAAGAGTGAATTATACAAAGAAAACGGGTTAAATATGTCGGTGAACAGAGCTACTCGTAAATTGTTCACTACACAGGCTCACGTATTTTACTATGCGAATGTATTTAATTACACGTTTATGTCGTCTAGGTATAATTACAAGCTAACATATTACCTAGATTATGTATTATCTAATTTTATCATCAGTCCTTGTCAAACCTGTTGATTAACATTTTATTGCTGCATTTATAATATAATATCGCCACAGTCGCACATTTAAAATGCAGTAACTACCTTATTGTAGGATTTAAAGCACCTATCTTTCCAATTCCGGGGCAAAGCAGTGCTCGGCTTATTATTTTTTCATGTTAAGTATAGGTGGCAGACGAGGAATGGTGGTAAGCGATCGCTTTTTGTTTTCTATTTTGGCCAAGAAGTTGCTCAATATTTTGCTCGATTCATCTGGTATCGATAATTCCGATGTTGCGAACTCTGGCACTAGATTTACAAATAGAAATCTTCTATTGCAGTCAGGTCGAAGAATACAGTTGTTGAAAATAATGAAGGAATAATCTGTAGTCCCCTCATAATAACAAATTAGTTTAAAACTTTTTTAGAAAATCCAAAAAAAAACTTATGGGTGTTTCTCCCGAGTCAATTCTATGATCCTCTAAAAATGGGTGAAGTCGGTCTACAAAAGTGCTCACTTCAATTTTGCGACCGTCGCGGTCGGTACGTAGATTTGAATATTCATTGGAAAATGTTTACTAAGCGAAAAATCCGGCTACAAAGTGTTGCGGGGGACTAAAAGGCACAGAGAACTAGAATTAGTGTTATGGCTGCGAAAATACCACAATATGTATACTCTGATTCATAATCATGTAAAGTAAGCAGACAGAAAAAGACAAGTTTCTATGCATTTTGACATTTTGCATGTGTTAAATTGAGTGATAATGTATGGAGATGACACATTGACATCTGTCAGTTTACTTTACATGATTATGAATCAGAGTATAGGTACGTAGAGGCAGTTTTATCTATGTGAGGTTCTACATTTTAAGACTTCCGTTTTTTTTTATGTGGTCGGAGGCAATTACTTAACTGATGGCGATAAACACCTGCAACACCAGTAGCTACAACTGCGCTGCCAACCTTCAACCCTCTATCCCCCCAATTAGGCCTCCGGTATCCTCACTCACTCGACTAAACAGAGCGCTGTGATGTGACGTCGGTCTTCTATGAGGCCGTGATTTTACTCCAGTCGAACCATTCATGCCGAAGCGTGGCTCTCCCACGGTAAAAATGGTATGAAATGGTTTATTTATAAAGACATTCTTAAAAGGCCGGCAACGCATCAGCGACCTCTCTGATCTCGCAGATGTTCATGGGCAGCGGTGATTACCTATTACAAGCAGGTGACCCGCTTGCTCGTTCGCCGCCTCTAGTATAAAAAAAAACATCAAAACTTACTTTGTATTATATTATATTTTAAATTGTATTACTGATAAAACTTACGTACATTTTGCCACACCGTAATGCCTAACTCAAAATTGTACCTACAAGTATAAACAAGTAAGTACATTGTTGGCTTAGCAATAACTTTGACCTCTTTCCTTCACGTGACATTACGCCAAAGTATGTCAATAAGTATTGTATTGAGGTTGTAGTGTAATACTTATTGCCTGGATACATAACATCAACGGCTGGCTGATAGTTACACAAGCGTAGTATAAGAACTTCTTATAACTACATGGTAGTGGATAACGTTTTTATTACGACTCTTCGTACCGTTTGAATAAGTGGGAGGATCTTGCTGCTGAGCGCCTCAGCTGGAGGAAGATAGTCTCCGAAGGCATAACCCAACACGACCAAGCCTGGTTTGACTTACTGGCATCAAAGCGTGCTAGACGTCATGCTGGAAACCCCCCATCCGTCGACACTCGCTTCGCTTGCCGCAAATGCAGACGAAACATACAATCGCGAATTGGTCTGTACAGCCACGAGCGAAGGTGTGGTGTCCCTACTTAAAATGCTACTTAAGTCATCTGCTAAGATGCAAAGGCCTATTATTATATATCGTACCGTTTATATGTCTGTGATGTATTCCTATGACTGATTCCTGCTGAGGGTAATGTGAAAATATTTTGCAGCAGATTGTACGATTAGAAACCCAGCATCTCCTGCCGTGTTATATCCAAAAGGCCGCTAAGCCGCATTTGGTTGATTTTGTATTTTCAATCATATAGGTCAACTTATAAAGTTGAAAACACAAAAGCAAAAATTCAGCTTAACGGATTTTTAGATATAGCACGGCAGTCTGGTTATCCTTAAATACTGGCTTGCGTAGTGTAAGCTGCTGCCAGTCGCCAGTAACTTGGCTTGTCATTCGAGTAAACTCGCTCAAGCGAATAACTAGTAAGTGACGTCCAAACAGTGTGACTTTACTGCAGTGCAGCTATTCAGCTGGTTGACCCTTACGCTAGTTCGCACGCACTATGTTTAAATAACTGCGCTTTTTATCTAGTGCAAGCTAATTATAAATAGTAACCTAACCAAATCAACTAAACTATTATTTTACTAACAGAATCTAATATAGACAAGCTTAGACAGATAGATATTTTTTATTGCACAAAAATAGAATAAATGAGTGAAATAATCGCGATATAATCAGTACAATAAGGCAGTAAGGCAAAAAGTAGCTTGTATGCTAGGTAAACGAAGAAATATTTTTTTTTGACCTCTCAACGCATTTTGGTCTTTATCAACTTTCAACATAAAATGTTATCGCAGTAGCCTATTTACACATTTTAAACCCGTTTAAGTCTATTTTACTATGTTATTTTACTGTCCCTTATTCTAGGGTTGACCTTTCTAGCTTCGTTGCGGTAGACACCGAGTAAAATTATCGTAACTCCATTTTATTAGGGTAACCGTGCATGGCGGTGCTTTCCAAAACAATATTGACCTCAAATCTTGTGAGTACAAAATACTAGCCAGTAGATAGTTCGACTAAGTGGAACGGAGTGGACTTAGGAAAACACCGCGTTAAAAAAAGTGGTTTAAGGGGATAAAAGCTTGATGGGGCTATTGAACTGAACTCGTTGGTCTAATATCTGTAACAAAAGTGCTTAAGAGGCTACAATGACGAAACTAGCGCCGCCAACCTATTTACACTGATTTTGGCGACAATATGATATTTTTTAAGAAAGTAAAACTTTACAAACTTAGATGCAAGTAAGGTTTTTCGAGATGCAATACAATATTTTTTACGTGATAAGGACCAGTAATTATTACTAAAAACGGCTACTTTTCACAATAATTGCTTTGAATTTATTTTTTCAGCCTTCTTTCAGCAAGTTCTACAGTCGCTAATTACAAACACAACTATAAAGTTATGTTAATTCTTGTCAAAATACAAAACATTAGAAAAACAATCAACTGGCTACAACAACACAAGAAGAAAACGCAATAAATTCGTCCAATCCAAAGCAGATATTTCCTACAAGTCTCAACTTTCAATGATCGGGGATTGATAATTGACAACCACATTCACATTTCTTTGTAAAGTATGTGCACCCTGTCAGTCCACTAGGTTATTTCAATGACCCTAAATAGAATATCTTCTTTCTAATCTTTCCTCACAACCTATCCAAACAGTATTTAGGTACCTACACACACAAGGTAAGGTGCCGTAAAATATTATTTCGACAGATCACTCGTTCTTATCTTGTGTTTTGACATCCTATAACAATACACATCTATTCTTTCCTTTCATTTTCGTACACGAAGGTGCAATAAAACGTATAAAAGCCAACTGAGTTCCAGACTTAGGCCACATTTAAACAGTGCGTGAACTAAGGACATTACGAAAACTAAGGTAAGGTCGCTATGGAGGGAATCTGGAGCGTTGAGCTGGTCGTCCTTGTCAGTTGGAAATATCCGTTCAAGGCTGTCTCCGGGTGGCTGTCGGCAAGAAAGAAAAGAAAAACGTAGAGGCTTGCTAACAGTTCCAGCAGATAAATAAATAAATAAATTTACCCTACATCTCATACATTGACCTGACTCCGCACTAATAGTAGCTTAAGCACTTAACTTGACACTTAACAACAGAGGAAACACAAATATAATACTTAAAAACATAAATATTACACCCAGACACTAAACAAACACAAGTGTTCATCACATGAATGTTTGTCTAGGGTGGGGATCGAACCCACGACCTTTGGCACATGAGGCAGGGTCACTACCAAATGCGCCATCATACTTATTACGGACAAAAAATATTACTGTCTTACTGTCGGCACTATCCAGTGAAGAAACAGGGTTCTTCGGTGGCGCAGCAGAACGGCTGTACCTACCATCAAAGTTACTATTAGAATCTTTGCTTATGAAAGCAAAGGTCTTCATCGTATTAGCCACTGAATCAAATCCATCACAATAGGAACAAATCAATTCAAAACATTATTTTCAACTTTTCTTCAATCAATATACAACATTATTTCTGAGCATTTTAAATATTCATTTGGTTATGGTCATGGAATTATAATTTGTTAAAGTGCGACCCACTACCTACTGTTACTTATGAATGAAGTACCTATACGTGGAAAGAGATATAAAGCCCCTATCAACAAGAACGACTTTCACAAAAATAGACAGAAATATCAAATCTATCCTCCATTCAAAATCAATTTTCTTATTAAACAAAGTATCAGTCGCGATGCGCAATTATTTTTCCGACTTGACATTGGATATTTATTTTTTGATTTGTAGCACATAAATTGGAGGAATTCTCAGACAAATACCAGAGATGTTCATAAAATGGAGCTCGATCATGGTAATTGAATCAGTTTTCGATATGTTCAATAAAAACTATTACATATATTTTTCGTCGGTCTTGTCGTTGAAGGCTTCATGTACAAACTAATACACAGAAGAATGGCTGCCTACATTGCGATTAAAGCAGAATCTTATCAATATGAATGGAAATTAGAATGTGTACTTTATAATAATGGTATTACTTAGATACTAATGTAAATTTTGGATGCGGGTGGAGTCCATATTGACATTAGGTAATTGTAACTTTTGAAACGGGATCTTCCTTGTTTCGTGGTTTTCTATCAATATGTTTCTGAAAATACTCAAAAATATAGTAACCAGAACTTAAATGGTCCAAAATGATAATCTGAAATTATGGTACAGAGCATAACAAGAAGTGTCACAAAGTAAAAAGATCAACACTTTCACGTGCTTTCACACTCAAAAGTCAACATTTTTCTTAAATACAATAGAGATAATCATAACATCCCTATAACATTTACGCTAAGGAAAGTTTGTTATACTGTGCCATTGATATGGGAATTTCTCATTTCAAGTTAAATAGTGAATTGCTATAATTGACCGCAGCCCTCGGGAAGCCCCGCAGTTCTGTTGACTGTCACTCCATTTTATGCTTGAATGTAGGTTTTATTTTAATTATATTTGCTTTAAATAGCTGCTCTATTTTACCGGTAATTCTACAGTATTTAATATGAAATGAGTGAATAGGTACGAGTTTTTGCGTTTCACTTATAAACTCACTAGCGGCCGCCCGCGACTTCGTCCGCGTGGAAAAGTAACTTTTTACCCCCCTTTTAACCCCTTACTACCCCCTTTTCGCAATAAAAAGTAACCTATGTTCTTTCTCAGGGTCTAGATCATCTGTATACCAAATTTCATTTAAATCCGTTCAGTAGTTTTGGCGTGAAAGAGTAACAGACAGACAGACAGACAGACAGACAGACAGACAGAGTTACTTTCGCATTTATAATATTAGTATGGATTTTTGCTATAAGTATGCCCGCCTACATAGTTACTAATAAAAATATGGGTATGGAATTATATCCAAGGATCTGCATGCGGGCTTGACAATAGTTAGTTACTATAAATATACCGATCTATATTTCCACCTCTTTTTTATGTTATAGGCAGCAAACAAGCAGACGGATCACCTGATCCCATAGACATAGGTACCTACTAGGTAAACAAAGGTACATAAGTACTTGTGGATCGACAAAACAACGAACGTAGGAAATTATACATTCCAGTTGCACCACATGGGACGGCCTCGAGGGAAATCCATCTCTCGTATCTACTTAAAATCGCAGATATTGGAGGACATACCAAACTGATTCAGTTATAAACCCAACTTACAAAGTGTGGTTTAAAATAGTACTACTGCTTTAAAAGTAGGTCTAACTGAAGAATTATACTAATCATTATTCCAAAACGAAGTTGAACAAAAAAGGGTTAAGCGTAAAGTATTGCCCTGCGCTGTTTCGTCGAGTGAGTGAGGGTACCGGACGCCCAAATGGAGGAAAGGGAGTTAAGAGTTAGTAGTGCACTTGTGACTATTAGTGTTGCAGGTGTGGTGTCTATGTTCGGCGGCAATCTGCCTGTCTGCTTGGTCCGTCTCCTCGTCTGCTACCTATGACATAAAAAACACAAGCGCACGGAGTCAAGTTTAAATCAATGTATGAGATGAATAAACTATTTCACAATTAAAACTGGCTATAAATAGACGTTGGACTGTAGGTCGCTGGGTTAATTGTATAAATAAATTGAGACAACATTATATCATAACTAGCGGCCGCCCGCGACTTCGTCCGCGTGGAAAAGTAACTTTTTACCCCCTTTCAACCCCTTACAACCCCCTTTTCGCAATAAAAAGTAGCCTATGTTCTTTCTCAGGGTCTAGATTATCTGTATACCAAATTTCATTTAAATCCGTTCAGTAGTTTTGGCGTGAAAGAGTAACAGACAGACAGACAGACAGACAGACAGACAGACAGACAGACAGACAGAGTTACTTTCGCATTTATAATATTAGTATAGTAAGTATAGTATGGAGTATGGATTAGTATGGATATATTGTCCTAGTCCCAAAGTAAGATTTTCCCTTGTGATTTGAAAACCAGAAACAACGAAGGAACCACAAACACCCGGACCCAACACAAATATCTGTGTCATCAAGAAACATTTGTGTTGGTGCGGGAATCGAACCCGCGACCCTTACATCTCAACCGGTGGTCCAACCACTGCGCTAAACGCGCTAAAGGGTCGGGGCGGCTATTTTTGCATAATAAACATGTTATCATCCACAGACTGACAAGTCGAAAGTGGCACTAAATAAGGGTCGGTTTTGTAACAAGAGGGAAAAACTTTAAACATGTAAGCACCAGGGGACCATCACGTTTACCGTTGTTGCCATATCAAACACTTCCGTTTAATTACAAGAGATTAATGAAAGGATAGAAGATAGGATGTAAACATTTTGTGATAAAGTATAATGTGTGTTTAGGGGTGTAGGTATTACAGCTGGTATCTTTTATAGCCGTCCTAACACATCCACACAGGTTAGTATACCTATGTGTGGACGAGGATCAAGCAAGATCGTTTGTATGGCGAAAGTAAACATACCTAATCGACATTTTGTTTGAGAAAAGTTGTTCAAAATTGTTTTATAAAAAACGCAGTGATTCCCGGATACGCCTGGCCAGAGGAAGTATATAGATTCTGATCCAGGATTAGGGGTAAATAGGTACAATGAAGCGACTGCCGTGTTTTCCTCACGATGTGATAGGGAGTGCAATTGGTAACTAAGGCGTCTAACCGCCTTGCGCGATAGATAGGGGAGCCTATAAGATAGGCGAGAACTACATCCGAAAATGGACTAGTAATGGATGATGATGATTGTGCCTGTTTATCACAAATTTGTTTGCTTGTCATTTACCGAATCTATGACGGTTGTTTCCGAAGAGTTGTGTCGGTTAATACCTGTTGTTCAGTTACATTACCACTCGCTGTAAACTAGGATTCTATCCGGTAAATGTTAATGGATGGTCTGTACCATATGAAGCTTTACCAGGCATTTCCTGCCACATACCTTCTCATTGTAGAGTTAACTTCCCGCAAAGGTATTTCTGAGCTGAATAGAGCTTTCACCTTAATAATAAAGCTGGTAACGTTTACATACCTTCTTCCACTGTATACTCTGATTGTTAATTATGCTACTATACTGACTCATGCAAATCTCAAAATTTTGACATTTTGCATCTCTCAAGCAAAAATGAATAGGAATGACACAACCATGAAAAATCATTGACATAATTAACAATGCGTTACAAAATATGACTATAAAAATTGGGGTTTAGTAAAAGCACTTAGTACAGTTGACTTGTTAAACGTTGGCCTCCTTTTTGATAGTAAAAACATAGAGGAATAAATGCAAAGTAGAGAAAATAGGGAATCAATACCCAAACCAAAACCTACGTTCATACAAAGTCTAATTAGAATTCTAGCACGATTGCAATAATTATTCAACCAAACCGTTTCTCATTTAGAAGAGGGTTTGTCACGTAGAAGGAAGTTGCAAAAATACGTGATTCGCCGAAGGTGGGATTGCTGGAAATTGGCCGAATAGTTTGTAAATAACGGTGACTGCTCGGTAAACGGTGTGGCTGATGGCTGTGCTATTTCTGCTATTGCGTGAAATAAATGCTGTTGATTTGTTCAAGTCCAATGACTTTTCTATTTATCGAGATAAGTATTTTGATAGGAACGACTAATGGGCCTTGCATTTTTATAAAATTAAAGTTATACCACAACATTTGGGTTTTAATTACTGTAACGAAATTTTCACATTCTTAGCATTAAAGGTGACTGAACTTTCATACTAACGTTCAACCCCCTTTTTACCCCCTTAAGGGTTGAATTTGAAATTCGCTTCTTAGTGTTATCACCCTTTTTAACCAAAGTTAACTGGGAAAGGGTTTCGCAGTTAACTGGGGTTGCGCAGTATGTCTTCTTCCATTCGTCCGTGTCATCCGTCGTCAAAGATGGTGGATGCCCATTTCCAGTCATATCGTTCTTCACATATCCATCTATTTCTTTTTCGGCCGTCCTCTGTCCACCCATTTACATTTAGTCGATTTAAAGACTGCCATGGTAATGAGAATGACCTAACTGTAGATACAGTTGCCCCAGGTCGTCAAAATGACATCCCTAAAATAATAAAAACCACATCCCAACACATAAACCGTTTGTTATTCGTGCAGTACGCTTAATTAATTTAAATGCTGCAAAATAACAGGATTGACGTATAAAGTCAGTCGGTTTATATGCAAATCTGTTGTGTCCACACGCGGCCGTGGCTCGACGGTTCACTTCACCCCACTTTAGCGGTTACTAATCCTTTAATTGGATACCGTTGCGTGTGGAGGGGGGAGGGGGTTGCACACTCGTAAAGTCTATCGTATTTAGAAGTCATCGTAGTTTATTGTTATAGGTATAGGTAAAGTGTTACTTTCTGTCGTTGTGTGCCCGGTGACGAATTCCCGGTTTATCTGCCGGATTTGTGGTGTATTTTTTTTAGAATCTGCAATTCGGTTTTCAAATGAAGATAGGCACTTGCACTATAATACATTTTTAAAACCAATTATAATAAGTAAGTTAACTTTTAGTCCAGCATTTTAGTACTTTATAGCAAGCAATTAAAATAAGTACTTAAAGTCTTATTTAGGTCTACGATTTCCACTTAACCATCAAACTCTCGTACAGTGAAGGTTCTACTTTCAAATTCATCAAGCCTTTTTGGGGAAGAAAAATTGAGATAAAACCTTCGAGGAAACCTTCTTAGATTCTTTTCCTAAAAAACGTGCACCCCATCTGTTATTTGGGATTAAACATAGCTCACGTAACAAGAACATTTGAATAAATAAAATGGTGAAAATAAAGGTGGAATAGCGAACATTCGTCATATAACTTTGACGTAGAAAGAATTTCTTTAACAGTAAATAAAAGGCAAGAAAATAATTTGAAACCACACTGTGCTAAGTAACTTGAGCGTGAGTAATCTGCGAACATTAAGTATAAAGTTTAGTGAAAGAGAGATGGTGTTGAGATATTTGTCAAATATAAGCCAACGCAGTTAGTCAACATAGTTTTTTTCTATGTGATAGGTGGCAGACGAGCACTGCAGACGGATTAACTGATGGTAAGCGATTGACGCCGCCCATAGACACCATCATTCATCACCATTTGCAAAAACCCTCACCGAAATATTGGGTGACTGCCAAGGACGTTAACTATGTAAATACATAGGTAAGCTTACCTAAATGGTAAGTATCCCTGTATTTTTATTTAGATACAAAGTTTGAGGCAAAAAGGCAGCACGATAAAGACAAGCACGATAAAATTATTTGTTACGAAAATATCAAACAGCAGGGCAAAAGGAAAAATTGCTTAAAAATACGTACGCTGGGAATTTCGTTTGGAAGTAGACGTACGTATTTGCTCTCCAACTGTGCTTGATTCAATTCCGAAATAAATTGGCGTAAGGACATAATTCACGATATCAATCTAAGTGAAAAAGCCTGAGCATTTTTCGAAACGGCGAAGCCTTGCGTTACCTTCATTAGGGGAATGTGGTAATCGAGTTACTGGAGCCAAGAGACGAACCTGGGGCACAGTGGGGTAAACGACGGTGTGATAGTACTTGCTTATAGAAAGTTAGATTGTGATACTAAAATCCATTAACTATAAAAGAACTACGAGTAATCATCATCATCAGCAACCCACACTCGTCCACTGCTGGACATAGGTCTCCCCTAATGCACGCCACCGCTTCCGATTTTCGGTCACTCTCATCCAGCCCACACCAGCCAGCCTTCGAATGTCATCATCCCATCTTGTCGCAGGGCGTCCATCACTACGCTTACCGAGTAACTATCAGAGTTAAAAGAACTAGATACTGAAAAGAAAAGGCGTATACTGGAGCAAAAATTAAACCATTACGAGAATACAAACTTTTTTTATCCTCCAATCGATTCGGCTACGGCGGCCGTACGTAGGGTATAATATTATAGTGCTTAAGTGTGTGCGCAAACAAAGGTGCAATCTCTATTCCCTTACCCTCTTAATTCGATAGGACACCAGTGTGACATAACTGAACAGAGATTGAGCGCAGGATCAACGCCTTTATGTGCTTTCAGAGGCAAAGTTAAACATAGTGTAAAGTATAAGGTAAGTTTCGCAATATTTCCGATCTAAATCCGATCCAAATCTGTAAAAATAACTATCTAGAAAATTTTATGAGTGTATGTCAAGTAGGTAATATCTAAGTACCTAGTTTAGGGGCATATTTGGCATACGATTTATAAAGGGTCCGTAATTCTCTTCGGAATGAAGATTCAAGGAGGACGCAGAGACATCGGATATCGGAAATCGTATATAGTGCGAAAACTGAACTTGTGTATCTGATGGTAATGCGTGACGGTGCTTTTTTGTTCTGTTTCATAAATATCTACTTAATTCTACTAACTAGTTAATAGTTTATAACTACTCCGGATCGAAATTGGATCGGAATTAGTTCTAAACCTCTTTTACTTATAAGTTTATACCTACGAGTAGGTCTTGTACCGGCTTAGGACTTTGGCACAACTTTCTTTTTATGTCACTTTATTCGTCTTATTTCTACCTAACTTCTCAAAAACTTCTCAATAAGTAGTACCTACTTATAATACAAAAAAACATTATATCGTACCGATAAGATAGGAAAAAGCTTTTACGGCATCGAATTAGGTCGTCTTCTTGAAGAGCTGAGAGGCATTACACGCTGAGTGTAGTAATTTGCATTTTTTGCATTTCGCTGACTTGCTTAAGGCTCTTCATCTATCGGATACTTTATTAAGGAGGTAATTTCTATAGGCAATGGTATGGCTTATAGGAAAACCAAAAAGGCATAGCACTAACGCGATGAAATCTACACGCAGTGCCATCTATTGGACTAATTTGGAGTGAGTTGATGAGTCCGGGAGGGGCATTTTATTTAGCAGATGCTTTGGCAGAAGATATCAATCACATTCATTTGATCCCAAAGTGAGTACTTAGTTTGAGTACTAGAACTTGGGTTGTAGGTATTAACCACCACCAGTAGTACAAAACAACATGATACCACGGGCTCACAGACGACCTCGACCGGCGTGAAGCAGTGCCTGCACTTTGTCTGCAGATGTTAGGTAAGCAATCGCTGCTGTCAATGGGTATCCACAATTTCAGTAGAGTTACAAGTGCGCTGCAAACCTTTTCCCCTTGATTCGATAATCGAAAGCAAAACACCAGCGCGATGCAAGCGACCATCAGCGCCATCTATTGGTTCAGAGTAGAACTAATGTCCCGAAACTAAGTGAGGGCGGGCCACTTAGTATTCACTATAATACAAATTAATAACCCGATTATTTGTCCATGATTGGAATCAAACCCAAAACTCTTGAAGCGAAAGACTCTAGTTTACTTTGCCTACTAAATCGACATTCCGAAACAGTGGCAGATTATATGTTTTGATATTCATAAGTGTTCTGTAGGGACCTACATTTAATAAAGATTTTCTCTATTTCTACTGACTTACTGGTTCCATTATTACATTGTATTACGTTAACAAAGGAGCGTAATTCACTTCTGCGATTACCGGTGAAGTTTTAAGAGTTACCTACCTCTCGATGTTTGAGCTTGCGGGAAGGACTCAAGTTTATAACTCTAAGTTATAAGTGGAACTCAAGGGTAACATATTGTTCTAGGAAAGTCTGAACATTGGTTAGAGCGTTATTGACTTTTGGATCGACTGAGTTAAACTTTTGTTTATTGGAATGAGGTCTTTCAATACGATTTGTAAGGGCTTAAAAGCCTTAATAATAGGGATATTTAATAGAAGACCCGTACAGTGCCCTAGTTTGGAACTAGCTGATCAGTCGTCGTGTTTTTTTTTATATTATAGGAAGGCAAACGAGCAACGGGTCACCTGATGGTAAGTGAACCCCGCCGCCCATGGACATCAGCTACACCAGAAGGAGTGCGGATGCGTTGCCGGCCTTTTAGGAAGATATAGGCTCGTTTTTTGAAGATTCGAATGTCGTAACGGTTCGGTTGATTCCACAATGAGGATTAAAGTGACCAGTACGAAAAACGCCAATTTCATAATAAGGACCTAATAAAAAGAAAATAAATGGGTAACTTTCAGGTCACATTATTCGACTTTGCAAGTTTTCCGCAAACATCCCATTTAAAGTCAATGTGACACAGACCGTCCCAAATGTTTGCGGATCCGCGGTCACTTCTCTGGGACCCGTCTGTCAATAGGTCTTTCGATTGTTAAATTTATAATTCTACATAACAGAAGGTTTTACGCTTGCCCCACTCTGTTTTATTAATAAGCTACATTTTATTAATAGTAATACCTAAGTCAATTATAAAATAATATGCAGCTTTCAGCTTCTATAGTCCGCAACATCTAACTAAAGCGGTGACCACTTGGTGAGCGTTGGCGCATTTGTAAAATAGAAGACTTTCTATATGTGTGCAACTAACTAGTAAGTGTATGCAACTAACTAGTACAGCTGGCGGCACGATAGTATGGTGATGACCGTTATTTTGCGCACTTGTAAAAAATAAGACTTTCTATAAAAATTGGTTTCTGCACACTTAAGGTCATAACCGCTGTTTCGTGCCGTAGACTATAAATGAAGTGTGTCTCATATTAGCGCGTAATTTGCGTCAAACAGCGCAGGCGCTGCTTCACGCCGGTCTTCTGTGAGGCCGTGGTATCACTCCGATCGAGCCATTCATGCCGAAGCGTGGCTCTCCCACAGTATAACTGTATATTTGAATAAACCAGTGGTGCATGCATGCTCGAGTTCGAACCACGGCCGTATGGAAGGTGTGTTCCTTTCCACTGAGCTTCCATCGGCCCATAATAGAATTCAAACGAAGTATTTTCATTAACTTCTCTTCATGCTTTAAAAATGCTCTAAAGGCGGCCCCAAACAGAAATGAACGAAACCACAGACAAAGGCATTTTATAATCTACTCGTACTTTGAAATGTGTTGGTACTCTGTCTCGCGGGAATGTTGATGTTCTTGCTATAAATCAAGGCTTTCCTTGACTTATTTTGTGTAACAACGATTTCGCAATTCGACCTTGCAAGTCTGCATAGTTATTTTTAAATCTACTGTTGAATAATATTGTCTTACTTCGCTTCGTGATTTTAAATCATGGTCATCTGTTGCATTTAATTCCAAACTTTAACAATAGATGGATGCTGGGTGTCAATTACGCCGCGCAAGTGATTTTCAGAAATTATTAAACTGTGTTAGGTTTATTTTTCGAAAATAGGCTATTTTAGGTTAGAACTGTGACCCCGACCCGTCTGAGTCGCTGTAGCATTTTAACTTATCCTAATCTATTTTCGGAAATACAATATAGCTCCGTTTATTATTTAATTTGTCTTTTTACTGCCACACAAAATATGACGATTTTAATTTGATGGGCAGTATTCTTAAAAAAAAAACAGAAAAACGGTTTTATCTGTCTACCCACAATGATTTCCTCAGTCTGTATCCAGCGTTTGGTTTGTTCGGATGCAAACCTAGCCTAGCTTTCTTCCGTTCTGGTGGTCAAAACGCGGTTAACTAAAAAACTTGTGTGAAACTAAAAATTTAAAGTGCTTTATTAAGTGAGTTTGTGAGAAATAGTGATGGTGGCAACAGTACCTTCATAATAGTTTCAAGGTAAGCAAATCGAAATTTTATATACGTACTCAGGTATTTTAGCTAAATATTTTTTTAATATTAACGAGATTCTTGTAAAATTACTAAGCAGCGAAATATATTCAATGTACAGACATAGCTTTCGTACTTTTTTTTAATGTGATAAGTAGCAGACGAGCAGGCGGATCACCTGATGGTAAGCAATTGCAGCCGCCCATCGACACCTGCAACACCTGTGGAGTCACAAGTGCGCTGCTAACCTTTTCTCCCCTTCCCCCCGGTGGGCCTCCGGTACCCTCACTCACTCTGGTGAAATACAGCACAGGAGCTGCTTCACGCATTCTTATTATATTACTTAAAGAAAATATACATTAGATTGCAGATGAAGATAATAAGGTTATTAACTTGACACTCTAAGCGTGATATTATGACGTCGGTGCATATTAATTACATCTGACGACGATTGCACATCGTTGGCTCCCTGCCAAATGGATGAACGAACTGGAAGCTGAGGGATATGACGACATAAAAATAATCTTCTTTTCCTACAAATCTTTTCCGTGGCACAATTTACAATACTGTCTACCGCAATAACCATTTTAAATAAATAATTCTTAAAATAAATTATTCTTTAGAGACATAAAATTGCACCACTTTTAAAATGAGTTACTGCTGCAGTTTGTTTTAGTAAGTTCAAAAATTAATGTGAGGTTTTGGCAATCTACGAATGCTGTCGAGTGCATAAACAAGCTCAGATAGCGTTAGGTCAATCTTCCACTTTGCATTGCAAAAATAGCACTTCTTTCTCAGACATAAGAAGGGTCCATCGTCCAAAAAAATAACTCCTTGGAGTTACTTTAGCCACTTAGGGTTGTCTTAGCATTACGAAAACATATTTTTGTTAACATGAGGTTCCAAAATACAACATTTATTTATTTCATAATTCAGTAAAGCACTGGGCAGCAAAAGTACCTATGTTAATTTTTTTTTGCAAATAACTAGGTTTTTGATCATATCACCAATGACACCAATCTGCTTAGACAAGCGTGGTGTTTAAGTCTATAATCCTCCTCCTCTTATAAATTGCTGTGCCCTGACAGGGTGTCACATCCATACTTAATCTTTAAATTAATGTGTAGAAGTCAACAAAATATAAACCGAACTCTGTTTTGAATTAAAAAATAAAACAAGACGGTCTCACCTTTTCCAACACTTATCATTTTCAAAGTGAAATAAGGCGCCCCACGCCGGGGTAAAAGGATCCCCTTGCCGTACAAAGGAATGTTTTGTCTTGGGCCTTCGTTAATGAACGCCTTACCGGGGTAAGTACGCCGGGTTACGTAAATGAGAAGAATTTATTACTAATGCGCCAGATCCTGTGACCTAGGGATCGGCCCGTTTTACCCATTTCAGACGCGTACGCACTAGGTCCAAATTAATTTCGTAAAGGTGCTGTTAGCTTGAAGCATTTGATAGCATTTTTTACTTTTGTACTGATTTGTATGATAACATTCAGTTACTTTTACTTTTGTACTGATATGTTTCATTAATATTTTTGCTAATGTTCAGATTTTTAAAAACACATCCATGTCAATCAGTGTTGCTGGACGACTAAGTAATTCGCGTTCCCCCATATCTATGTTGTCTGCAATCCCCCGGTTTTGAAGAGACTTTTGAAGGAAAACCAATTATTATCTGTGCAATTACTATTTATTAAAGCGAATCTCCCTCTTATAACTTTCTGTTTATACTACTTACATCTCTTTTCGATCTTGACGGCATATTTGAAAGTCAAAATATCTATTATAGCTGTAAAACTACTAATATCTAACAGCGTTTTTGGTAGGTAGATATCACTTTTTCAAATTCTTTCAGTAGGTACCTATGGAAATTATATCGATGTTTGTATTTCAGAACTTTCTTCATAAAGAATTTTACTTAATTATGTACTTAAAATATACTTCTTACACCAAATAGACCTTGGTTTTCAAAGGAATATTTCGAGTATTTATTGGTGACCCAGTGAAACGAACGCTTATTAATGTTTTGGGTAAGCAAGCGATATTCGATGCTGTTTCATGTTACCAATTAATCAGGAGAATATGAAAGAGAGAGGCTTAAGTATCTTGGAATATTTTGTCTTTCGGAAATTAATTAAGTGTAATAGATATTTCTTATTCCATTGATCTACAGAGTTAATAAAGCCGAATGCTCGGCATAATATTATGTACAGGCTGCAACAGGACCGGGCTGTGTCCCTTCAGTGCAAAATAGCTTTTGTGTCTTAGACATAAGGGTGGTTCAAAGTCTAAAGGGTAACTTGCGTGACGCTGTGTATTTATACTTAAACATATAGGTACTTTTCAACGGGGCTAAATTGTAAGGCCATTGAAATTAGATAATATTTACTTAAATTAAAATGGAAAAAATATTGTTGTATTTCCAACGAGATATGATGGTATTATTGAACAAAATGTAGATAGGAATAGTTAACCTTTGAAACAAGAACAAATAAACTGCGAAGTTTTTTAAAAGTTTTTATAAAATAGGTACATTTTTGTTCTAAATTGTCTTTTTTTCGAATTTTCTCTCAGCATATTGTCAAGGTACCTGGTGAACACACTTATTTGTATTAGTGGACAATTTTATTTGCTTACTCAAATCTGGAGGACCGTGACTATTGCGAAGTGTTACCAAATATATCAGCAAAAATAGGTATACTATATTCCTCACGAAGACGTTTCCTGGCTGTATCCTGTTAACTTGTGCTTCATGCGGATATGAGACGCGTTCAGGGGAAATCACAAATAGCTCACGGGTCTATTGGGAATTTGCTCATAAGTAACGTTAGTACACACGTATAGAAGTATACTCGTACCTAAGTCAGACTCACACAGAATAATCTGTTTACTCAAATACTCCTTACGAAAGTAGGTATATAATGTAAGTGAAATACTACGAGTATTTCATACATATTTTTACTCTTATTATTTACTTCCCATATAAAAATGTTACAAAACGCCCCCCTGACAAAGTCACTGATAGGCTTCTGATCGTAGTTCTATTATAAAGTAGGAGTCGAAGAAACATATAATGTACATGTATCTCAACGTACATCACCTACAACGAGACCTAAAATAGAAATAGGATTCCACTAAGTGCTTAATCGCATTGACCATAGTACTAAGACAAAGTTAAGTTAGAGCGACAGCTTGAGAACGGGTTAACATTCAGCTCAGTACCGTCTTAACCACTTGTGCACTCCTCGGCGTTATCTGAAGGCAGCAGTGGCCAGTAAACTAGGTCAGCCATAGACAACCGGGACTCTATTCTTCACTCTGGCTGGAGAAATGTGCTCTTAATTCGGGTAGAGGCTTTTTATACACATAATGGAGACGCTTCGCATTTGCAACGTTGATGTGCTGGGTTTCTAAAGGGAACAACGCATCTTCTATATTTATGTAGAGATAACTTCTGAAGACAACGACGAGGCTTGTAGGTAAAACAAAAACGCCAAACGCTTTGTAATCGACACTCAGCGCAATCTATTGGTATGTTTTTGAACTAATACAAACAGGGATTAGGTCCCGAGACAAAGTGAAGGCAGGCTACTTGACTGATATGCAGACATTCAACAGTACTTATATCAGTGTGTTATTCCCGGTAGCGTCCAAAGCCATTGGTTTGGAGGAGGGTCCAGGATTTGATGAATCTGGTTTGGTGAAATTACGATGAAACGGTTGCCGTCTGTCTTTCCCAATCCGTTAGCAGGGCAACCAGACAAACACAAGGGTGCATTTACATTGGTCATTATTAACCGCATTCGGTATGCGGACGCAACGCATGCACACTATAACACATTGCTGTACCCCAAGTCCCACACGGGTAAAACGTGGAAGAGGGCGGAGACCAGCATACTAAGGATTGACTTATGGAACTCCCCATAAGGTTGTGATATTATCAAATTAATCTATGATTCTCATCTTTATAAGATTAAGAATACATTTATTGTCTCTTTAAAACATATATAAAACAGGAGACATATACAGGTGGTTATTATGCAAGCAAAGAGAAGAAGCCCAGCTAATGTTGCCACGAGAATGTGATCCCGGGCAACGCTGGTTTTCAGCTAGGTACTCCCCTGCCCTCTGAGATGTTGTTTGAAGGCCTAGGCTGAGGGTTTGGTCACCTGTGTGTTACAGTTGTTAATCTGACAGATTGTGTAACCTACAATGCTGTCTTGTAGGTACACAAACGAATACACTTATGCTACATAAGCGTTCTTGTAAACCAGATACATACTGTATAGTAGTCAAGTCTTCCCACTCTTACAATTTGGAGTGATTGCTTTTAACAAAATTACAAAAATACCTTCGTAACAAAACTCCCAAATACATTAAACACCAAATTCCATCTCATCAATCTCCTTTCCCTTTCCCACCATCCATCTAAAATCAGGCCATTGAGAACGTTGACACATTTTATCCAAAAGGCGTCATTAGCAGACCGCGACAATATTTCTACCACCGACATTTTACCTCAGCAAGCTTAGCGGACCTTGCATACGAGCGACATCTCGCGACACTACGACAGCAGTGGGCGAGGGTCGCGCATTGCTGTCGTAGGCAAATATCGACACCGATAGCCGACGACAGTCACCGATGATTGCTAATGGTAGGTGACTCTTGGCGAGAGATATTCTGTCCTCCTGTGTCTGTGAGCCTCTGTTGACTGATATCTGTAACACAAGTGCTTAAGCTACTTAGTACGGAATCAGGTCATTGTTCGAGATGTTGTGTGAATTTATTTATTTATTTTATTTATTGTCTACTCTGGCGATAGGTTGGCGGTTATGGAATACAAATTATGTAAACTTTTTAAATTCGTCAAAAAATGTTTTTTACTCCCAATGCAAAATTTGGGCAACTCTGTATGAAAATTCTGATCAAAATTGAGTAAATTCTCAGAAGTTAAATTTATCTTCTCAGAAGTGTTAATTGAATGTTGTACAGAATAGTTGGCGGAAGAGGTGGTAAGAGAGATGTACATTTTAAGGTACATCTTTATATAGGAGTGGTCACATTAACAGAAAATGACGTTCGTCAGCAACGAGTCAGCGGTAGGTCATTAAAACCAAATTTTTAATCTAATGTAAGCTAAACTGACAGTTAGGTATATGTATTTAACAAAATGTATGGAAGCACTTGGCATCTTTTTTATGTGATAGGTGGCAGATGAGCAGACGTATCATCTGATCTTAATTCAGGTAGTTTGTAATGAAGACGTCCTGTACCAAACGAGAATATACCTGTCGCATTCAAACAAAAGCGCGCACAGCGCGTATGAAAAGGCGGAAAACTCGGTCGTAACGTTCGGTCGCCTACCGTGTCGTCGTAGACGGTCGTAGCGCATTATCGCTCGTCTGCATTCTCCTTTAACGAACAACGAAACGCGGACAATGATAATTGGAAGTGTCGTAGCATTCAATTCCCACCAAGGCTTGCTGGAAATATTCAGAGAATAATGAATGAAACCGACATAAAAGGTATTAAAAACCTTTTTCTTTAATTAAGGCGTTCATCTTAATCCGTACCTAGTAGATGCATCTAATTGGAAAATGGCTTAGGAAATGATGATAGTAAATGGAAACAGATTCATATTCTATTTCTGACTCTAGCTTGGCGGTTATGGAAAAAATATTACAGAAAACTTCACGTTTTAGATAGTTTCTAGAAATGTTAATACCTCGTCACGTTTTGCTGTGAATGAAAGAGACAAACTTATAAGAGAGATACGATATACTGCTATAAACATAATGAACTCTTCGATTTTAAGGATAGCTTGAGAAATCCATCTTTTTTATGATACAGGAAGTCAAACAGCAAGCGGGTCTCCTGATGGCATGTGTGTGATCTTCGCCACCGATGGACATCAGCTACACTAGAAGACTTTGTCGGTCTTGCAGGAAGGTATAGGCTCGTTTCTTAATGATGTGTTTCTGGGTGTAATTATTTTACTGTTCCGGGTCCCTCCCTGAAGTTACGCCTTCAACATACTGGCCAATCAATATATACCCAAATCCATTATTTTCGTTATCGTTCCTAAATGTGTCAAGATGGTGACTCGTTTAGGCATAGTAATGCCGATTTGACTTTCGATACTCCCAGTTCGTTTAATCCCGGAAATTTATTAACTGTCACTTCGATTTCTTAAGCGAGATATGGATTGCGAGAAACGCGTAAAGGATTGTCCTTTTGGGAATTTAGAGTAGGCGTGTATTAAATTGGAGCGCTTACACTGCTGTCAAGCTGAGAAGACACGAACTTAATGAGGTGATATTGAGCATCTTATCTGACATAAGTAGATTGCTGTTCATAAGTCAGATGCAAACTGGTTTTTAGTAAGATGGTTTATTTTTATCTAACTGCCGCACTCAGAGACGTTGACCAACTTTAATTGTCATGATCGTATTCCCGGATTTCATTTCCGGTCAAGTAAATTTAGGAAACTACATTCTCTATATTTTCTTGGGTCTGGCTGTTCTGAGTTAACGCCCCCAGTTGATTAACGTCATCTGGTTGCCCTAATTTGAGACCTGGAGGTCAATTCTCGGATTTCGCCTTCTATGTCGAGTCGACTTCATGGAACGCATAGACCAATAGGAGAACAAGATAAGGAATGTTGATTGTAATCTTTGTTGATTGGTGTGATTGTGTGGCGCATTTATTTATCGATCTCAAAAAATCATTTATTTTGGTCCCCTTTTTGGTACGTATAAAGACTATCCATGTGATGGGGGATGTCAAAGAACTCTTTAACTCCGCCCTCCTGGCCTACCATTTCCAAAGTCGAAAAGAGAAATAACTCCAGAACATATGTACATTCTGAGTCAATAATGAATTAATCAGGTCCACACCAAACACTAAAACAACATCAAACAATGTGTTGGATTATATTTTACTATTGTATTTTTGAAGAAAGCATACCAAAGCCCACCGATAGGCCGACGCCCGGTAGGCTGACCTAGACGTCGTCGAGAGTGATCTGCGAGAACTTCAGGCCAAGGACTGGCAACAAGTGGTACACGATCGACCGAAGTGGCGTTCTATTTCGTAGGCCAAGACTCGTTTCGGGTCGCTGAGCCAGTGGAGTAAAGTATTGTATTTTTGACAGCCCTGTCTAAACGGTCGATAAATAAAACAGACGCAGTCTCGAAGGGACATTTAGTCCGTCCACAATGTCATTCACCGTGACAAATGTTTGACATCCACATTGACTTCAATTTGTTCACTTCAATAACAGTACAGTGCATTGATTGTTACATTATTATGTGTTATCATTGTCTGTTCACGGTAGGTAGATTTACTTTATTGCACAACATACTCGTATATACACATACGTTGAAAACCGGTTACATACACTATGTAATTTTAGCGGTTGCTTTATATGTTTCATACATATATAATTTATCTCTTTTTATGTGATAAGTGGCAGACGAGTAAACGGATCGCCTGATGGTAAGCGATTGCCGCTGCCCATAGACACCTGCAACATCGGTCAAAACACGGTCTATTTCTCTAAACTATTTATAAAGAGATTAATTCTATAGACGTCGTGAATTCTTATAAGTATTATTGTAAGTATCAAGTGATCCGCCCGCTCGTCTGCCACCTAAAAGAAAACTTGTGTTGCATTATATGGACTATGTTAGGGACCACCAGATCTCAGTACCGCAAAATGAAAAGGGTAAAAAAGAAGTAAGAAAATGACGTAATGTTATCCTGAATCGAAATGACCCCGGGTTCTATTTTAGGGGTTTGTACCAAACAGATGTTGCGATGATCTATGTAAAGCTCAGGCTCTTGGCTTTGGTCAGCCAAAGGAATAAAACACTTCGCCATATTGCGGTTTTGTCAAACTCAGTTTGATATAATACCTACACAAAACCCAGACGGATTTAGTTATTTTTTACAAGTGGCCAATTAGTTCTAAACCATACCAACAGATGGCGCTGGGTGCCGATTACATTGCGCTAGCGTTTTGCTTTTTGGTTTGTCCATATGATTAGTCATTGGTTGATCGAATTTACCTCTGCCTGTGTCGGGTGCAAGTACTCTGTGGTCGGGTGGTCGCGCCGGCAAGACGCCGATGCTCAAAAGACGCTAGTGATTGCAAAAAACGTACGAAGTATATAATCAATCGTAGGCGCAAGTGCTCGCAAATTTGCAAATTAATGTATCTTGCCGTATTGCAATGTGATACAGAGGTATACATATAAGCAAAAGTTAAAAATGGGCTCTAATTAGTTTTGTGCTTTAATGATACCTATCTAATTTGTCTTTTCCAATTCCTTGCTCCTTACATAATTCTTGGAGAAATAATATAATTCAACCCACTTTATTACTATAGTTCCTGGCAAACAAACTGAGGCTTCGTGTTAGCCGAGATAATAGGCGCAATGAAGGATGGTTTGCTCAAGAATTTAGGGAATTACTCGCTCGAGGAAATTTTCTCGGGAGCTGGAGTGGTAATCAGTGGAAAATGTTTTCAAACTCTGGCTGAGAAATCAACATACGACGGGACACACTATGATTAATTTGGATTGGCTTGGTTACTTTAAAGGATGTAGGTATTATTTTAGATATGTGACTTCAATGTAAAATTATTGATACGTCTTTCAAAATTATCTACATTAGTTTGGAAACAGTGTCTAGTGCGGTAGAAGAAACGTTATGTTGTGATTCAGATTTTGGTATAATTTTTAACATATTAATAAGTAAGTAGGTACATGTTGAGGGCATCATACATACTACCGATGAATTGTCAAAATAAGACTGCATTGAATAGATCCTGGTCAACTTAACTCTAACGTGACTAAAACAAAACATTGAAGGAACTATAACCACCCAGACCCACAAGTTTCTCTCTGATCCTAGCCGAAAATACCAGTAGTAGACTATTAACAAAGACCGTAGAATAAATTGATTGATTGATTATAATAGGCCAAGAAAATGTGAAGTCACAAGTCTTTTCAGGTTGTAAGCATACCAGTGCCCACAACGGTTGTCTCCGCAACGTCCCCCCTCTCGTCTTAGTCTGTAGTAAGTAAGAACTTTAGAGCAATTCAAACCACTGGTTTTATCCCCTCTGTGAAAAACTCACAAAATAATTTTCAAGCCTTTCAAAAGAACTTCATTTACGCACAAACGCTCTTCACCACACCGAGAATAAATTATCCCGACTTACACCTTTTCTCCCGATAAATATTCGTTAAATCGTTTTTATTACAGCCGTTTCAATCATCCCAGGCATTCGAGAAATTCCCCAGATTATTTCCATCGGAGGGGTTCCATTCATATTGCTCTTTATCAAGTTTCTTCGATGTATTTTCATATTTTGATGATTTTTGACATGCCGCGCCGCCTTGAGAGAACAGTCTATTTGTGGGTGAATGGTGTTATGATTGGTTTTAGAATATTTTTTTATATCATAGCTGTTACTCGTAACCGTAGCTGACGAGCGAAGATACTTAGAAGATAAGAACAAAAACCAGTAGAGTCACATGTACGCTAACAACCAAGGGAGGGAGGGAAAGGGGTTAAATCCCTTTCCCTCCAATTGGGCCTCCGGTACCCTCATTCACTTGGCGAAACACAGCGCAGATGCTGCTTCACGCCGGTCTCCTGTGAGGCCGTGGTATCACTCCAGTCTAGCCGGACCATTCATGCCGAAGCGTGGCTCTCCCAAGAATACCTATGGATATGGTTATGTCAGAGGATAGGGTAACCCCATTGGTTATTAAGCGTGGGAACTCGGTTAGTTTCCCAAAAATCTGATTTCGAATATTTTCTTGACGCATTATACCAAACAATTGACCTGACTGAAATCTATTACTCAAGATATTTTATTTCTCTACTATCTGGTACGAAAAAACAGCCCCTTCCGCTATTCATCATGCGCGCAACGAAACGGCCCCTAAGAACTAACTTAATGTTATATTTTCCGGTTCTTAGCGTCAAAAATTATTATCGGCCATGTGATTGAATAATGATACAAGTACTCTGTTATTTAAAAGCTAACTGCGCCATGCGGTTTACCTGCATAGTGTTAGAATAATTGTTCTATTTTGTACAATATTCCTTCATAAATTCAAGTAATTTTCAATAGAACCTTTAAAACGGGTGATTTAATTGACAAAAGAAAGTATAAATAGATGTATACACAGAGTGTATCTGTTAGCATTTATGGAATGTAAACGGGTGTAACCATTTCTTCTGCCAACCATTCTGAACAATATTTGTTCTACTTCTTTTAGAAAAGATCTTCAGTAACGATCTAAAACAAAGAACATACAGTAGAGGTCACTTAAACAATATAAAAGACAATCGAAATTAGAAAGGAGATTCATGTTAATATATTTTACAGTTTAACTACATAAATATTTAATATTGAGGAAAAGGATAAGGTTAGAAGGAAAGGGAAGTTGATAGGACGGGGAATTTTAGGGGCTAAGATGTCATACCTACAACGAGACAGGGTATTTTTGACAGTTAAAGAAGGTATGTTTCGGAGTACCCTCGTCCAGTCCACATTCGCACAGTGAACTATCTTGTACTCAAATCTTGTATAAAAAAACTGGAGTACAAGCATGGCCAATACGCAGACGGCAGATCGTAGATATGATAACTATTTCCATAGTTTTCCGTTTGAAAAACCACGGTCTACTAGGAATTAATGGCTGAATAGCGTAGTGACGACCTTTGTTACTAGAAGATTCGGTGAACCTAAGTGTTACTTTTCTTTGTCTTGTCTATTAGATGTCCTTAAACTATAACACCATTAATCGACAGGACGAATAGTCCTAGCCGTTTACATATTACAAGTCCTATCTATTCACTCGTATAATTGGGCATCAAAATCTCAATTTTCTTTTGTTTTTCCGTTTAATTTAAAAAGAAATATCAAAAAAGAAAACAACACAATATTGTTTTTCGAGTGTCCATTTCAATTAATTTTGCTCTGCTACTGTCTGATTAAACAGGGCCGCGACCTTTTTTAATTAAGTTCGGCAAATGTCATTGTTGACACAATTACCTTCATTGTGAGAACAGGCCACAGTATGAGAGAGTATCCAATCCAATTTAGCCACAGTATCAGTGGCAAGACTTATATTACAGTGTAACCATGGTAGCTCGACATAGTATTTGCACTCTCAAGGGTTTTGACACATTGGTAAAATGTTGGGGCGGCTTAGGGGAAAACTCGAACACTAAACAAACTCGCTCGCGAATTTCAAGATTTTTTGGCTGGTCACTGTTCTAACCTAACCTAACCAAGCAAGCATGTTCACTGAAAGTCGGTTCCTGCTGACGATGATATTGCAGAGTTTACAAGAGATATACTTATATCGTATATTGTATCGTGTCTCTGTCGATGAGTGATGGTAGCTCAGTGGTTAAGAACGCTCCTTCCATACGCGAGGACGTGGTTCGAATCCTCTGGATTTTTCAATTAAATAAGCTTAGTTATTCAATTTGCCACCCTTGAGTGAAGGAACATCTCAAAACGAAACTAGCACGTTTGCTTGTTCCCCTGTGAAATGATTGCGTCGCTCAGACTCCTCAAACCTTGAACAATGTTCTAAGTGTACTTCGGGTTTCAAAGCGTCAACTTTGGACGCAACTGGGCTAAGATAAGTAGTGAGTATGGTAGTAGTAAGAGTAATAACATATTGGTCACTTAACCTAAAACGTGTGGAAAGTCAGTTTGTTCCGTCGCAGTATGCGTCAGCGTTTTATACGTGCAGATAACTGGCACCCGCATTAATCTAGCCGCAGTATTGTGCATTCCAATCAAGATACCAAAGCATATAAGCTGACTGACTGAGTTTTGAACTTACATTTCTCTTTTTTTATGTGATAGGCGGTAGACGAGTAGACGGATCACCTGATGGTAAGTAATGGGGATGTGTAATGTTTGATATAAGTTTAAAAAAACTAACATTCAAGCGATATAATTTCATTTCGCATAATCTTAAATGGTATAACCACTCATTTAGTATAATAAATGTTTAGTATAAATTTAGATGGTATATTTTTATTTCATATAACCATCAATAACTCTAACGTTCATTTTATCTATCTATTCAAATGTTATAATTATCATTTAACATAAAATCGAATAATATACATCTCATATCGTATAACTGTAATTAAAAAAACATTGCAACATGCAAGGCATGCAACATGCAAGCAAGCATGCAGCATGCAAGCAGGCATGCAGCATGCAAGCAGGCATGCAACATGCAAGCAGGCATGCAGCATGCAAGCAGGCATGCAGCATTCAAGCAGGCATGCAGCATGCAAGCAGGCATGCAGCATGCAAGCAGGCAAGCAGGCAAGCAGCATGCATATACAAACAAGCAGCATGCTGCAAGCATGCAGGCAGGCATGCAGGCAGGCATGCAGGCAGGCATGCAGCATTCATTCGTTTTGCGTGTGCTTCGGCGCTACGGGAAGCCAGCCCCTCCACCCTAGCGTAATGAGCTTCAGGCACCCACGCTCTCCTCCGCAGCTTCGGCTTGCTGGTCGCCTTCGGCGACCAGCCTCAGCCGCTACGGAGAGCCCGAGTGCCTGAACCTTATTACAGCGGGTGGGGGCTGCCTCCCTCCGCGCCTCCGCCTTATAAAATTACACTCTAGGGGTAGGGCAGACAAGTACCACGTGAAGGTCGAAGTAGGCTGAGTCGGGTTCGCCCTAATGTTTGTAAGTAATATGATTAGAATACTTTATAACATTAAAGCATTATAGGAAATTATTTTTATATTACTTAAGCATTATATAAAATGATTTTTATATCAAAAGAGTGGTATATAAAATGTTATTATGGCAACTGTAACATTATATCAAACAATAATTATACGAAATGAAATTAGAGAAACCGAAATTAGTTCAAGTAAAAATTCTATCAAATGAGCGTTATATCGAAGAAAATTAGTTCATTTGAGTTTCGGCCAAATGGAGCGCACCCAAGTAATGGTCGCCACCCATAGACACCTGCAACACCAGTAAAGTCAGAAGTGCGCTGCCACCCTTTAACTCCCTTTCCCCCAATTGGGCCTACGGTGCCAACATTCACTCGATGAAACACAGCACAGACGCCATATCGCTCAGGTCGAGTCGGCCTATTCGTGCCGAAGCGTGGTCTCGTAATTAACATCAGAATATAGTAACATCTTAAAAAGTTAATTTAATTATCTTAAAAAATGTTGCAGCGTTATGCATTCCAATTTAGATGCCTTTGCAAATAAGCTCAGGCTGAGTTCTTAAATGACTCATCTCATCATTTAATACCTTTTCCTAAATGAACATCAGAACATAACACCTTGAACATAGTTACTGGACTTTTAGGCAGAAAGCGGAATTCTGTAAGTAACCATTTGAAAAAAAACACTGGGCTTTAACATAACATAGTCAGTAAGTACAAATTGTTACTAACCCTTGTGGATCTTGAGATCTGAATAAATGGATTTATGTATGTCGTTAAAACCATATCCACGGGCAATTATTAGCCGGATTTTTGAAAGGCGTGGAGCCGAAGCTAATACGTAGAGGTTTCTATAGACAATTTACTATAAATGTGATGTGACACCAGCCGGCGACTATCCCTGTAAACACCATGGAAGTGTAGCCAAGGATGGTTATTATTAACTACTGGAATATAAGTTATCACTTATCACGTCGCATCATTCGATACAAATATTCTGAGTATCATCTTTATTATCCACAATTAGGGTGACCTGCTTTTATGTATTTTTAACAGATCTTCCGTATTTTCGAGGTCATGGTCAGACAGTCGCAGTCCACTGTTGGACCACGTCAATTTGCGTGCAGCTCCTACCGGCTAACTTACATTAACGTCGTAAGGCCCAGATGCTGTCTGACACAACGGAAAATCAGTTGTTCTATGCCTTGTGGCGAAAAACTTTCATTTTTAAAAAAAGTAAAACATTACAGACTTAGATGCAAGTAATTGGATTTTTCAAGATACAACATAATATTTTTAACGCGCGACAAGTAACAATAATGTTAATTATTGCTAAAAGTGGCCGTTTTTAGCAATAATGAACTTTATTGTTCCTTGTGACGTGTAAAATATATTGTTTTGCATCTCGAACAATTCAATTTACTTGCATCTAAGTCTGTAATGTTATTTTTTTTAAATATCATATTTTTGCCACAGTCAGTGTAAATTGGTTGGCGGCGCTAGTTTCGTCGATATAGCCCCTTAAAGCATTTTTCACAATTGTTCCCTTGTTGTACCAAAAAGCGATATCCGATGACTTGTTGCTAGTTACAATTTTTTTGTATGTCGGTATATCATCATCATCAGCAACCCACGCTCGTCCACAGCTGGACATACTAGGTCTACCCCAATGCACGCCACCGCTCCCGATTTTCGGCCACTCTCATCCAGCTCACTCCAGCCAGCCTTCGAATGTCGTCATCCCATCTTGTAGCAGGGCGTCCAACACTACGTTTGCCGAGTCGGTATATAATTACGCACTATTCTGATAATTCTTGTAATAGTATATGTATAGTTTTTCTTTCCAATACTAGCATCTGGTCACCCTTCCCACAATTGTGTGGGGGACACACTAAACTTCCTGCTCCGTCACCAGCTTTATTGGGCTTTATTAAATACGCTTATAATGCTTACAGCGGGCGAATGGAGGTGGGCTATTCTACTTTATATGGATTATATTTTCTTCCTTGGGAGAGCCACACTTTGGCATGGACCAGCTTGATCGAAGTGATAGCGTGGCCTCACAGAAGACGGGCCTGAAGCAGCGCCTGCGCTGTGTTGCTCCAAGTGAGTGAGATTAAAGGTTGAAGGTTGGCAGCGCAATTATGACTCTATTGGTGTTGCAGTAATGTCAGGTGATCCGTCTGCTCGTTAGTCAACTATCACTCAAAACAAAAACACTTATAAGACGGGAATTTGCGAATGTAAACTTCAAATCGTTCCTGCCCAGAGCCATCAAGTCATGGAATTCCCTTCCAGTTCATGTGTTTCCTCCTTCTTAGGTAGGTACAATCCTGGGTTTGTTTCACGCCCCGCCTTTTAGGCAGGGCAACAAAAACAAAACGGCATCTCAACAGGCCAAAAACAAAATGGCATCTCAGCAGGCCTTCAGGGTGAGGATGACAGACTCAATAGGTACTTTGTTAGAGGTAGTTTTGTGCCTGTCAACCTCATATTTGGATCTCACGGCCGCTTACCATCTGGCGGAGTGCGCGGTCATTATGATTGTGCTCAATATAAAAAAGGCTTAAAAGTATTGATAATACATAAATATTAAAATATTTTCTAGAAATCTCTTGCTAAATTAGATGTCGAAAGTAGAATAGCCCAGTTATCTCCCTCAATATGGCCGTAATAGCGTGTTAGTGCGCCGATAATTACCAATAAGCCGGGCGTATGTGCCCATAGTGCAGTTAGTGTACTATATTGTACCTAGTTTATTGGCAAATACGTAGGTAGCGGTAGATAGTGGATTAATTATGATAATATTAAGTCCTTATAAAAATCGACCATCCTCCAGTAAAAGTCGACCGCCATACACATATCTACACAACACGACTGCCATACACATCATTCACTATTCGAGTCGCTTCTGCAGCACTATGCACTAGTGCTACTTTGAAACTCGTATTCGTAAATAATGCGATATTTTAAGTTTTCATTTTGTAAAACAAAAAAAAGAAGAAAAAACAAATGAATGACTGTCATCAAAGCACAAAGTTACACGAGTAGGTAAATTAGCTGTACAATTTTGAATTTGGAATTCCTTACCAGAGAGGAAAAAATCGTGATTAAAGTGGCCAGTACGAAAAACGCTAATTTCTTACCTATTATTATATTTACAACAATGATGCGCCCTTTTTTTACTGTCCCACTGCAGAGCAAAGACTTCTACCATAGAAATCAAGTCATCGTTAACGTGGTAAGACCCAGACATCAGACACAATAGAAAATCTATTGTTTTTGCCTTTTAAAACTCTTTTTGGGCCTTACGACGTTATATAAAAAAACATGTTAATAAAGCTGTGAAATAATAAAGGTGGCAACTCCCAAGTGCGTCAAGTGGGTTCACAATGCACCCGAGTGGGACCTAACTAACAAAATGGGTCGAGATAGCGCAACAATGGCGCGCCCTAGCTTAACTTAAACTACGAATTATTTACCCGACCTTAGCTTTGTTTAATTTGAAAAGAAAACAGGTTTGTGGAACAATACGGGGTCTGTGGAATAAATAATACCTATTTAGGCTCTCGAAGTTTTAACTTTCATGCAAAGCTTGTGGATTTTGTTTATTTTTAAAGTTTGTGCTAAACTGAGAATTCTTATAGGTAGTAGATGAAAACTTAATTTAGTAAAACTGATAATTCTACGACCATCACCATATTTTTTTTTATGATATAGGTGGCAGTCGAGCCGACGGATCACCCGATGTTAAGCGATTACCGCCGCCCACGGACTGGACACCTGCAACACCAGTGGTGTCACAAGTACGCTGCTTACCTTTTAACCCCCCTTCCAATATATTGGGCCTCCGGTACCCTCACTCACGCAGCAATACAGCGCATGCACTGCTTCACGCGTTTTCTATTAGGACGTGTTATCACTCCGGTCGAGCCGGCCCATTCATGGTGAAGCGTGGCTCTCCCACTGTTTCACATATGTTTCTCTTCTTTCACTATTATATTTATTTATGTCACTACGGTCTTCTTTAGTATTTGATAACCCAGTAAGTCTAAACCTAACCAGGGTTAGGTTTAGACTTTCTCTGATTTCTGCCTTTTTCTCTTATTTTGAACCGTAAGAGCTCTTTCTTAAAGGTTATGTTAATAACGCACGAATTGTTATTACTACATACGAAAAAAGTAGTAATGTAGCCATACGAATAATTTAATAAAAGCTCAGTGATCTAATGGCTGATAATGATTTATACCAGACTACCACGGCAGAGCATTTAACAAAATAATAGTAAATATTTTCAGACAAAAACGATATCATACTTGTACCTATACTTACCTACCTAGCAAAGGACTAAAATAAATGGGTACCTTTCCTAGTCACATCTACTTTATTCCCGTACGTAATTCAATAGAGTGCTTTTCAAACAAGATCAGGGAAGTAAAGTTAAAAACATCATTCCCGTATTTGAACTTAGGAACCATGGCTTGTTATATTTCGTTTGCTCGTGTTTTTAGAACGGCAATGCATTTCTAGTTTCTACGAATCACATTACAACTTTGTTTGTCCTAACTACCTGTCTTATATATCATGCTTAGGGGGCTATTCGAATGAAACTAGCGCCGCCAACCTATTTACAATATTTCTAACACGCGACAAGTAACAATATTGTTAATTATTGCTAAAAACGGTCACTTTTAGCAATAATTGACATTATTGTTACTTGTCGCGTGTTTTATATATTGTATTGCATCTTGAAAAATTGAATTTACTTTTATCTAAGCCTGTAATATTTTGCTTTCTTTAAAAATATCGTATTTTCGCCACAATCAGTATATATATATAGGTTGGCGGCGCTAGTTTCATTCGTATAGCCCCTTAAGATAAGAAAATGGTTTCAATAACTTAAGAAAAAAATATCATTTTTTTTTTCTAATTAAATTTCTGGTTATATTTTATGAATCATCTTTTTATTAATCAATCGTTTAAAATCACCTACTTCAATAACTGATGATACCTGTCAGCGTCTTCAGCGGTTTGCCATTCGGTGAACCAAATCGCTGAGCTATCGCCATTTTGCATCACTGCGATACACAGAGCACAATATGCAATTCAATATTTTTAATTATTTTAGTTTTCGTTTGTCATATAAAGCGTGGTCCGAAGTATGACTTATTGCAACTTATAATACAAGGCATGATCCAAGGAAAGAGGAGCCTAGAAAAAAGAAGAACTTCTTAGCTTAAAAATCTGCGCCAGTGGTACTATAAAAGCACCCGTTCTCTGTTGAGAGCAGCTGTGTCAAGGGTTCAAGTCGCCGTTATGATTGCCAACCTTCGTTAGAAGATGGCACTCAAAGAAGAAGAAGTTTTTGTTTATTCTTTGCATGCTCTTGTTTCTTTTTTAATTTTTCACTATAAACGTGTCTTATGATAATGCAAATAAATTATTTATCTATCTATCTAACTTTTGAGATGCACAAAAACAACAATATTTAAGCCATCAATCTGAAAATGTTGCTTAGTTATATTTCATTCAATGAAACCGCCTATTTCAATACTTGTCAACGTCCCGAAATAAAGCAACAAGTGCGACATCTTCATTCGAAGAAACGTAGACAAATTATACCGGCCGAATCCCTGGGGATTGTGGAACTTTCCCCGAGCTCCAATAACACCGAGGACCCGACTCGCGTTTGGTAATTCTGCCCAACTTTGCTCTGGAATTTTGAGAACATTTTTCAGTACATTCTACCGCTACCTACCAATTATAAAATACTAGCGGCCGCCCGCGTCTTCGTACGCGTGGAGTTAATTATTGACGCTTACCGTCATATTTTAGACAATCTACACAATATATTTTAATAAATTGTAGCCTATGTGTTATTCTGATGTAGAAGCTATATTGTGGTAAAGTTTCATTCAAATCCATTCAGTAGTTTTTACGTGAAAGAGTAACAAACATCCATACATCCATACTTACAAACTTTCGCCTATATAATAGTAGTAGGATGTTTGAACTTCTCTCTCTGAACTCTTTAAAACGTTACATGTTATAATATGTTTTTAAACTTTCGCATTGCATTATACAAATACTTGATATAAACGGGACTAAACGCGAGGATATTTAAAAATATGTACATTATAGCACTAACTGCTTGACGTTCTGTAGCCTTACCATGAGTTTGAAATACTATCCTCGTTATCGAAAACTATCGCTTTGTCTCTTTCATTGTGATGCATTTGAAAGAGATAGAGCAATAGTTTACGTTATGTCAGTTTTAGATGTCAACTCATGGTAGCGCTACCGACTGCGTTACAACAGCCGTGGTCACAAGCGCATTTTCGTTACGCGTTGTAACGTTGAAATATAAGCATATACGTTGGTTGTCACGTCACACAATACATAATAATTAACTACTACGGGCCTACGGCACCTCACTCACTCAACGCCTACTCACAACTCAGTACCTACAGGCGCTGCTTCACGACGGTCTTATCCGACACTCCGGTCGAGCCTGCGGCCATTCATGCCGATACGTGGCCGTACTACATAAGACCATAAAGATATAAAGATCATGGGAAAAAGTTCCGTACCGTTATCTCAACCGTTTGTCTAAATACAAACTTTGCTCACGATGGCAAACAGTTTCAGCAGTGAGGTAAAATTGACCTCTACGTGAGTAGCATTCGAACTTCCTGTTATAAGACGCCAGTTCTTACCCGCTGAGTTCTTACAGATACAGGTACATCTATAGTGTTACTCTACCTAAAAATTACGGCCTTGATAGCGCAGTGGCTAAGTGTTCGCCCGAAGCGCGAAAGGTCCCGGATTCAATTCCCGGTCAAGTCAATTTAGGAAACTACATTTTATTAGTTTTCTTGGGTCTAGGTGTTCTATGTTGACGCCCCCAGTTGTTTATCGTCATCTGGTACTCATAGTGCAGGGCCCTAGTTTGAGACCAGATAGATTGGTGTGAAATTGTCTAGCGCACCATGACTAAGGTATCTGTCACAACTCACGGTTAAATACAAGCCGACACTGGGGAGATGCGTCCAAGACGAATGATAGAGAAACACAAAAAAACCATCATACTTTAATTAATCAAAATCCTGTGCTAGCTTTTCAATTAATCAAAAATATAGCTCCAAGCAAGCTTCAAGTATATGCCGATACTGTGTAGGCATAAAACTTTCTACGTAATAATTTCTTTCTAAGTAGGTATTATGTACCAACCAAAATTAATTTCCGTAACAAATCCGCCGCATTATTTTCTGGCCTGGATTAAGGTGCGGCCGGCAGGTGATTGTGTTTGGGTTCAATTAAGGGGGCGTACACCCACGAACGAAGTTATTTCGGATTCAATTCGTTTATTGCATGTCACATTACAAAACAGTTACAGAGATGGAGTAACGAAGGAGGTAATCGTGCGACGCCTTGTAAGGGCAAAGCAAACATACTTAATTCGAAAGATTTTTTTGTAAAGTTTTCCGAGAATCCTGTTGGTCGAGTGATTTAAATAAAATAGGTACATTTACACAACATCACACAATACATTGACCTGTTTCGGTTCGAGTAACGTTCCGTAGGTCGTTAAATAAATATAATATAGTTGACATTGGCAAACCTATCCACATGAGGATAGCGCCATATAGGTAATTCATATCTTTATGAAACGAGCATAACATAACGACCTAGGTATCGCTGGAAAGACGTCGTCGAGAGTGATCTGCGAGAACTTTAGGCCAAGGACTGGCAACAAGTGGTACAGGATCTACCGAAGTGGCGTTCTCTTATTTCGGAGGCGAAGACTCGTTTCGGGTCGCTGAGCCAGAACTACTCGAACTCTTTCCTAAAAGGCCGGCAACGCATCCGCACTCCTTCTGGGCTAGATGAAGTTTATACCTATTCCAAAAAAAAATATAAATAATAAAAAGAAACTTAAGCACCTGTGATAAAACATATACCTACCAAACATAGGGTTAAGAAAAACAAAAGAATGTAAATACATTCAAAAAGCTGTATCTAAACATTACACCGATAATTGAATTACCTAACGATACAAATATTATTATACAGAAAAAATACTTTCGAAGGTCCAAACAAAGTTTCAAACAATTTATCGAACACGAGTTGGATCTCCTAGTTCAGAGAAGTTTGTGGAGAAAAAAGTTTCCACGTCCTCTGAGATCCTGTGGTTATCATTTTTTAATAATATAATGTATATTGAGGAAAATACCTATCTTCTTTATTACAAAAAGAGAATGGAAACATTTTGACTGATTCTTTGTTAGACAGCATTTCAATTCATCATAGTCATCAACCATACATTCTCAAGAATTCGGCACTTTGATCGATCCTCCGTTATTTGCATCCAGCTAAGTAAGTTCTTACTTATACTGACCACTCAGATACGTTAATTAATCCTTAATTGTCACTTAACGTCGTAAGGCCCAGACAGTAGAAGACACAATGCAAAATCAATTGTTTTATGTCTTTTAAAAAGCTTTTAGGTCTTACGACGTTAAGTAAAAATAGTGACCTTTATTTAAATGCATATAAGTACTATCGATAGACTATCAAATTTATTATTAATTTAATGAGCATTAAGGTTAAATGACGCCTCTAAGTGCGGCAGTATGATCACAGTTCACTTAAATAATTGAGCGATTGTATATAAATTTTTTCCCGTTTTATCAAGAGGAAAGAAAAAAATACCTGAAATTACATTTATTTAAAAATCCAGCCGCAATCTTAATGTTTAATTCGGAAGGAACTGTAAGATTTTGCTAAGGCCCACCGTAGATCTAAAGTAAATTAAATTATTAATGATGTACTTTGCTCTCAATACAAAAAAGGGTACTCCGAATACATAAATGCTGTTTGATCCAATATGTTTAGTATATTGCTTCATTTCCTTGCGGTTTCGGGTAGAAGCTCGTTATTTTTTCCGCTTTGTGGTCTGTTCTACCGTATAATTTGCGAACTCAAATCGTTTGACCCTCTCGATCCCATTTATAGGGCCAAATCTTGAATGTTTGAAGTATTGAATCCGTGATTTTTGTTTCGTAAACATACATTTTATTACGAAGCGACAGTTTTGGACGCAACTGGAATTAAACGAGATGAGAATTTATTATGTATGGACCACCAATTACTGGTAGGTATAATAATTAAGTGACCACTTGTATTTGATTTTTTTATTCCACACCGGAGATACGGATTAGAAATCGATATTCCGAACCAGCGCGATTTTGATATGAGTTCTGTATGGACCTAACTTGAATAAAGAATTTTCTATTTCTATACACTTTTCTTTTTATCTCATCTTCTGATGAAGAAGTAATAACCAATTTATATATCAAACTCTTCCCGGAAAGAGGACGTAAAAAGGTATTATGTAGATACGACCACGGTCCCTCAACCAGTTGATATGTAATTAAGACAAACTAGGAAGTCGCTAACATCAAAAGGATAGACGGAAGGATGAAGCAGGACGGAAGAAGCGCCATTTTTTAAAAGCTATACATGTATTGATGGTAACTGTTTACGATATAACCTACATACAAGAAAGTGGGGGTGAAGGTACTTAGTAGCCAATTGCGTTCAAAGTTATCGCTTCGGAGCACGGAGTAAGTTTAGAGCTTAGACCATGAATTTGGATTTGGGGAGTCTAGGAGTTACAATAAAGCGACTGCCGCGTTACCTTCTCAACACTTTAACAAACGAACCCGACTAACTAAATCATGGTTAAACTGTAGTGTCTGTGGTATGATGTCTATGGCGGTTGTCAGGGTTACTTTGTTGTGATTATGTTTTGTAATGGCCGGTTAACGAAGTTTTCTTTATTTACCCAAAAATACTTCATAAACATTTCAGACACTACCCAAAACGTGCAGGTTTTCTCATCATATTTTCACTCATCGCCGAGCGAATGGCAGAAATACGCACATTTATTCAAGAATCCAAGTACGGAAAACGTGTTCTTATCCACTCAGCTAAAATTACTCGTAATACCTATTCGTTAGTACCCAGTATTTATAAATAACCAAAATATACAAACTTGTAAACCCTAGAAAGTTCTCACTTAGTTTTACTTTGCGATTTCGGCTCTGATTCCAAGCAATGTTTTGTTGAGATAACTTGTTTCAAAATATAACATTGTTATCAAATCTCTTATTCGGATGAAGTATCTTTGCTCAACTGAGTTTGGAATTTACGAATTTCGAATACTTAAAGCGTAACTTTATTGCGGAGACTGGAGAAATGTATTCGATACACTTTGAGAATGTTGCTGCTGCAGCTTGTAGAGTCAAAACTGATTACTATGTAAATATTATACTTACTTAATGCAAGGATTCTTGTATAAATAAATGATAACGATATTATGACAAATAATAATAATCATTCCGATGCGGCTTGTAACGGGGCGATTTTGGGCCCTCGTGGCCTGAACCGACCACTTAGTGGTGAGGCTTGATTCCTGGCATAAATAAGTTGCTCAAATTAATCCGTAGGCTTAAAGTGAACTCTGAGCAACTCTTAGCGAGGACTCGTTATAGTGTCATGTTTTATTCATAATTAGTTAATTAATGAAATACTACCGTCTACGCTTCTGCCATGAGTCTTTACGTTTAGTAGACTTCTGGTGTTGCAAGTGTCTATGGACCACGGTAATGAGGGTTTTTGTCAATGCCGTTAAAGTCGAAGTAACGCCATCCATCGAATGTTTAATTTGCAAAAACTCTCATTGGTTACCATCAGGTGACACGTCTGCTCGTCTGCCACATATTAAATAAAAAATTCAGCTGTCAGGTCTGGGCATCATGTGGGGTATGATTTATTTTGAAAATATATTTTAGTAACCGAGTGGTAGTTAGGAAAGCTCCATGCGGGCGGATCTACGGACTTTCACTAGTAACTACTAAAGCTTCACTGTGTAAGGTACTTTATCAACCTTCTGTTTTTCATAACAGCCACACTTGACTACTCCTCATTTTTAATTTTATAAGACCCCTTGTCTTTCCTATTACTTCAAATAAAGCCGAAAGCCGAATCCGAGGTACAGTAGAAGGATTATCCGACCAATTTTCTGTCTCAACCGATCAATTCAAATATTTCAAGGCGATTTTATCTTTTTGTTTACGAGTACTTTTTTGCACTTGACTGACTTTATACTTTATTTGAGACTAGCTTTTGCCTAAAATGGGGAATTAGAAAGGGGCAAAAAGTAGCCTATGTTACTCTTCATCCCTTCAACCATTTCCACTTAAAAAAACACGTCAATTCATCGATCCGTTTTGCCGTGAAAGAAAGACAAACATACAGACAGACAGACACAGTTTCCAATTATTTGAGCATTGGCCGCGACCTTAGATCTCCTTATTATTTCTGACACGATCACGCAAGGAGATTCCGAGCATAGAAATGGAGAGGTCCATTGTTTTTTGTTGTTGATCCTTAAATTTTAACCAAGTTAGTTATAGTGCGAATTTGAAAAATAACCCCCAAACATCACGGTGGTCTAAACGACCCCGCCGAAGCTTAGCGCGAATGAGGCCCAATTTACGAGATGTACGTACATTTGGGCCCAAATGATGTTTCCCATCTGACGCAAGTCGTCGATTAACCTGTTTACGGCTGAGTCGAGTGGAAGATTAAATTATACGACTGTTTTTTTACTTAATATTAAATAAATGAAGAAATAGTAGGACAACCTGTATTATTTTTGGTAAAGACCAAGTAAAAGTAAAGTATCAACCTATTTATGTTTGTGCCACTGTAGGGCACAAGCTTCCATCATAGCAATCACGTGTTTAAGTATACTCTGATTCATAATCATGTAAAGTAAACTGACAGATGTCAATGTGTCATCCCCATACATTATCACTCAATTTGACAGATGCAAGATGTCAAAATGTAGGGAAACTTCACATTTGTATCTGTCAGTTTACTTTACATGATTATGAACCAGAGTATATGTATGTACCTACCAGGTCGAGGAAAAAGTATGTTTCAAACTTTTCAAACAAAGCTCGGGCACTATTCAAAAAATTCGAAAAATACTTTTTTGGTGATCCTTATTAGGCAAGAGAAGTGACTAAGCCATCCGATCGAAGAAAGAAGTAACGTGTTTTTTATTTTGTTACAGGTAAGCAGAATTGGTATGGCGTTGGTATGATATGCTTTCTTGGACACCTTGCCAGCTCAAATACGAGTATATCTGCTGCTGGCTGTACATCTTCAAACAAGTTATGGTAACTACAACTTTATTTTCTCTTAAGAAATAACATAAAATTAACTAACAGAGAAAAAAACACTTGTCAAATTATTGTCTTAACATTAAACATAACATTTGTTGTCGTAATGACGAATGACGAATGAATAAGTTGTAGCTTTGACCGCGATGCAATAACCTCGACTGTACCCTCGTACTTCAGTAGCGCTACCATGAGTTTACAGTGACCGAACTCACTAGCGTTTGCGTAAAAAAAAATCTATGAAAAAGTGTACAGCGCCTCTAGCGGTCACTTGAGAAACTAAAATCTGTAGTATCGAGTTGTCAAATTGAAACCTATAGAAATGTATTCGCTAGCGAGTAGCGTCACAAAATATATATTGACAATATATATTTTAAGGTAGCGTTTTCGTAGCGCTACGAGTTGACATCGAAAACTGACATAACGTAAACTATTGCTCTGTCTCTTTCAAATGGATCACAATGAAAGCGACAAAGCGATAGTTTTCGAAAGCGAGGATAGTATTTCAAACTCGCTTTTTAGACCATGGTACGTGTTCAATCGAAATCTTTTCGACGCCCGTTTACTCCCTATCGACTGTAGTAACGTTTTCGATGTCAACTCATGGTAGCGCTACAGTACTAGGATCCCTAATAAATCCCACGGCGTGCGCTGCAACTGCAACTCGATGCAATTAAGTCGCGGAAATAACGTCATCACGTGACACGACGACTGACGAGATTACCTGCCTGAGTCATTTAGGTGCATAACTTTATTATATAGCCTAAGATCCCACTGCTTATTCCTGCAGGCATCTGTTTTTTTCATGACATTAATCTTTAATGTTTGAAAGAGAACGTTATCTCTCAACCGTGGGAGAGTCGCGCTTTGGCCGTATCGACCGGGGTGATATCACGGCCTCACAGAATACTGACTTGAAGCAGTGCCTGCGCTGTGTTTCATCGTGTGAGTGAGTTTACCTTAGGCTGATATTGGGGGGAAGAGGGATAAAGGTTGGCAGCGCACTTGTGATTCTACTGGTGTTGCAGGAGTTCAATGGGCGGCGGCAATCGCTTACCACCAGATGAGGCTCGTCTGCCACCTATCACATAAAAAATCTCCACACTAGAAATCGTCTCGTCTTGGTAAACGTAACGTTCCTACATTCAGGATACATGGAGTGACCATCTGCACCTTGAACAGGCAAGAGCAAAAGTAGATGATAAAAATCAAAAACTATAGGTACTCACTACTGAGCGAAATTCGCGTCAGAACTGTATATATGAATCACTTTGAGACTATACGGAGTTTTTGTCAGAACTGTATGAATTTGAAACCATACAGTTGATTGTACCTGTACCTGCTGAAGTATTATTAAACTTACACATTAGCAACTACGCGATTAGGCTTTCAAAGTTAGTTAGTAAGTCAACCCAAAACTGATTACCGATTCTCCACCGTGTTAACTGTCTATATTTTACCGCGTACTCCAAAGCCATTAAGAATTAACCCTAAGGCTGCCTGTCCATTTAAGCGGAGCGATGCGGCGGAGCGGAGAAACGGACAAATATTAGCCAATAGGTAGTATTTATTTATTTTAGCCAGTAGAATTTTTGTGTAATACTATTGGCTAATATTTGTCCGTTTCTCCGCTCCGCCGCATCGCTCCGCTTAAATGGACAGGCAGCCTTATTAGGTCATAAGTCAACGAAAAATTTTATTGGTTTTCGCTCTTATGTACAGGTGTGCCAGGTTCAAAATCAGGTGGGAACTACTTTACCTATGTTTATTAACAGGTAAAATCTGTTCGATAACATTCCAGTATTACTTGTGCGAATTAATCATACGGCGTTGATGTTACTTTTAACCCCAAGACGACGGGGTGTTAAGAATTTGACTGTATGTTGGTCCGTGGAATCGTAACAATGGATGAACCGATTCGGATTCTTTTATTTGAAATATTAGAGAGCAATACTTGTTAGCTACGTTTGATAGCCAGTAGCCACCGATTTAAGATGGCCGCCACTACAAAATTACGGATAACATTTTGAGCTATTTCCTTTATAGGTATTGAATAAAAGGGTTTGAGTTGTGGAATACAAAAGATAAGGTGAAAAAGGTAATTACATACATACCTACAAGACTGCCTCAAATCCTGAATCATGGTAAAAATGTACTCCAAGCATTGCACCGGATGTTGCATGTTAATGACAGAAACAAATAAAGAATATACTTACTTTTCATTGCGCAACAACGCATCAGCATAAATTATAAAACTAGGTATACAAAGGCGGCGATTTCTTCCAGATAATCTTCTAAAAATATAAAAAGACATAATAGTATTCCTAATCTGTCCTAGTTCTATTTCCAATCTATCCAATGGAATTATTCGATCTAGCCGATATAGTCAAATAAAGTCAAAATTATGTGTGTTACCCAAGTTGAAATTGGGCAATTTAAACCTATCTCTATTCGTTTACGCACATTAACACGTTAACAACCCGTAATAACAGGTCCCTTTGTCACATTAGGCTAAACATCTGCGTAATTACACGGCAGATATTAGTGCACGTCGCGGATGGGATGCATAATCGACCATTTTGCCAAATGTCTAAACTGACACCATTATCACACTTTAAAGAATGTGGAAGACATTAACCGCTCTCCATTGTTTTGTATGTAGATACCTACATTTATTTTGTCAGCTTATGATACGATACGATCCGTCATGAAAGGTGGTTATTGCTGAGTACTAGCGTAAACCTAGCGTGGTCACGTTTCGATTTTTAGAAAAGCTCGTAGGCCTATTGGTCGTAATGAATTGGTAAATAGAATATAGTCCTAACTAGTCCTAACTAATTATAAATGCGAAGGTAACTCTGTAACTCTGTCTGTCTGTTACTCTTTCACGCCAAAACTACTGAACGGATTTGAATGAAATTTGGTTGGATTAAAAATGCTACTCAAAGATACTATTCCACGCGGACGAAATCACGGGTAACACTTAGTATATAATATAATGTAAAATAATTATTTTCCAATTCATCCGCTGCATGCACGGACACTGCGACATCTGCCTCGAACACGTTAGGCGACTATTAGCGAGCACAAACAAACAGACGAACGTTTGCTAATGCATCAATAGCGCCGATGCAAATAGTCATCTGTCGGTAAGTACACAAGTGTTATTCACTGATTGATTTGGTATATTGTTGGCTATAGATAGTCCACCAAATTTTATAATTGACAGTAGGTATTGCAAAATTAAATGTCAATAGTATCGAATGCTATCGGAACTTTTAACTATCGATAGTTCTGCCACTTGTCAATAGTATCAATATTATCGATAAGGAAATTTGAGCAATTTTCTTGATAACGCGAATATTATTGATAGCATTGAGAGTATGCATGAATGATTATGCTATTTGTTTACTATCAGTATTGTGACAGAATAAAGCAAAACAATCGATAGTACCGATAGTTTAACGCCCGATAGTAGGTATCAATACTAGTGACATTTGCAATAATATTGACAAAACTATCGGTATTCAGTATAATTTTCAAGGCCAATGAACATTAATAATGAAAATGACGATAGTTAATATAATGAATTCTTTCATACGAAGCGAAAAACAAGCATCTCGCAGGCCTGTAGGTATAGTAGCGTTGGCATATGTGATGCCGACTCTTAAAATTCTGAATCATGATCCCAGCGTATCCCGGGCTTTAAAGGAACTGTTTCAGAAGATGAGACTGGTAAGAATAATCAAATCCTCTTCAAAAATTGGTATATCTTTTTTTACGTCATACGATCGTACACTATTTGCTATACCTACAGGTAGGTACATTTTTGAAGTAACACAAACAACTCTTACTAGATTAGCCGAGATCTTAAGTTTCTGCGGAGAACCTTTACGAAGTTCCTTAATATCGTAAGCTTTAGTATCCCAAAACACTCAAACCCAACGAAAAAAAGTTTGAGCAATCGTTACTACTTCGCTGTTGACCGTCCACTTAAGGGATTCTTTTTTTAAACCTATGCGTTACAAGATTTAGGAAACCGTAAGTATCTTTACAAAATTAATATTAACTATCTTCTATACTATTTTATAAAGAGGTTAAGACAATAACAACGCTTACCTATAGGTAAACCCGAAAAACGCAACACCTGCGCGATGTAATCGACGCTTAGGACCACACGCCTATTGGTAGATACTAATTGAAAGGTGAGGGAGAAACACTAGTCATTCATTCATTCATTTCTTTCATTCATTCATTTATTTCATAAACATCAAAAGTTAAGTTAATAAAGTATATCCTACTGCAGGGTAAAGGCCTCCATCATAGCAATTAAGTCATCGCTACCATGATAGGATTAGGCTTACCTAATCACCACGCGTGCCTAATGCGGATAGGTGATCACAAACCCGTGCTATGTTCAAAAAACACTACTTGATCACGGCCTGGTACTAAAACCACTTAACCAACCGGGCGTTAAATATAAAAAGTAATAAAATTGATAACAATAACTCTTACCATTTGAAATAACCAGCCAGTATATCCACTGGGGTGGCAGTACATTGTGTTAATGGAACCATATTAAATTCCATCAAGCGAACGCGCTTATGAGAACGAGTATGTGCCTATTTGAGCCAGTGGCAATGTCTAGGGGAGCGATAAATTCTTTCTTATCTGACGTAAGTGTCACCATTCACTTTATGCCTTTGTCGTTCTGATCTCTATTATCTTTTAGCGTAGATCCTGCAGGTATTTGATATTTTTTATGAAATGAATCTGTATCCTTTTAATAATTTTAATGCCATTTTTAAGAAAATGATACAAATGATAATAGTGGCCAGCTCTCAGTCTGCCCCAGGGCAACACCAAGTTATTCTTCTACGCCGGTATCACTCTTGACAGAGGTGTCGTAATTACTTCAGGCATTGGTGGCAAGCTTTACAACACGCCGCCTCTCTTCTCTGATGGCCACATTCCTCGTGCATTTATTTAGTGATCATGAGTCACTAGAGTTATCCAGGTTTAAATGGAATTCTGTGGCTTATTATTTTTAGACTGTTTCGGCTGATTAATATCCTCATTCAGCATCTTCCACTCTTCTCGGCATTTACCTTTCTGTATCCAATTCCAGTCGGTAACACATTCCCCTCGTCTTTCCATTGCACCTGTACTCCTTATTTCCCCACGGCCCGCAATGAGAAGTCTTGGTTCTGTGGCTTATTTGAGGCAAAATACAAGTCCAAACTAGTTCCAATAATGAAATGACGTTACTCGGAACTTTTTTTCTCACAAATCGTTTGTAGATCCAAACTTATGGCACGTGCCCACCATGTTTCCCGATATCTGATAGCATCGGCATTCCGCTCGGTTACTGTTAGGTAAACTGATAAATGATTCAGACGCCCTCTCGTTTGATTTATTTATCTTCTTAACTCTGATATAATGCGGCTGAAGTTTTGCGAAAGTCAAAAAACTTCAACGTTGCTGTTTGGTTTACTTGGATGATGTTTTGTTCATCGTCAAAAGTTGGTTAATGTTTGCTCATTCAGAAAATAATCCTACTTACTAATTCGCATTATAAACGTAAATGTATGTGTGGATATACTGGTACGTATGTTTGTTGCTCTTTCACGTCAAACTAAATAATAAATTCTACGTGGCTTAACTTCTTTTCCGAGTTACCAGGTATAAGACCGAATTTTAGAGTTAAGAAGGTCTAGCTACATTATCCGACTTGCCAAATCCTAGAGTGTGGTACAAGCGAAACCCGTTTTTCGCAAATGTGTTTTTACTAGCTAGGTTTTAATGTGATGATAAGCAGACTAGACGAGGTTTAATTTATGAATTTATGAATGTTACGCTTTAAATTGATTTTAAGTAAAGACAGCGACATAACACGAACCCAGTAAACACGAACTAAACGACCATGCAAAGTCCAAAGGTAGCTTTATATCCCGGTTACCATACAAATAGTTTTAAAGTATTAAATTGTGTAGATACTCAATTTCTCGTTTGAAAGGAGTTTGGAATCGAGCTTTACAATTTATTTGATAAACAAAACATCGTTTTACAATTCCAACGTACGACAGCAATTTTGCTTTCAACAGCAACGTCAAGGACGTTTATTGAAATACAACTAAATCGGCTATTGAAATATTATTTTCATCCGATTAGGGTCTAAACCTGGTTCACCAAATACAGGGCCGAAATGCAGCCCGCCGTGCCATTTTGTGTGGACCTCGAGATCCCTGTCGTAACCGATATGATGAATCACTGGGATCCCTCCCATCGTAGTCTTCTGCGGACCGCGAAGGTCATATCACATCTGAAAACGAACCTCGAACAAAACTAATTGGTGACCCCTGGTTTAAACCAAGCGTCGGGCACCAGTAAATGCTCGGTCAAAAAATCGTTTAATCCATTAACTGAACTGGGAAAGGAGGGATTAAATTTCCCTCCCCACAAAACCTTACTGTGAAGCCTTTAGAGGGACGGATTAACCCGTCTCAATCTGATGTTATAATAATAACAAAACGCCTAGTGCTCAAGCCTTTAAAAGCCAATCTCGTTTAGCTCTTTTGAGATTAATTGCCTGGCTCTTAGGTTGACGGGGATTAAGATTATTCGTCTTCATTGATATCTGGATCTGGATGCATTTTCTCAAATAGATAGAAGTTAGAGATAATAGATGACTACTCTAGAAAGATAGATATCTTTATTGCACAAGATGTAGTACACAGTGCTTAGGGGCTCAGTGATTCCACACAAGAGGTCGTGGTTCGAATCCCACCACGCACATATGGATTATTCAAATCAATGAGCATATTTCCATGTTTTTATGTGATAAGTGGCTCACGAGCAGGTGCATCACCTAATGGTAAGCGATTGACGCTGCCCCTAGACACCTTTAACGCCAGTGGAGTCACAAGCGCGCTGCTAATGTCTTAAACTTAACGGGGAGGAGGGGCTCCTTCTTTCTCTTTTCTTCCTCCGGTACCCTCATTGGGGGAAAAGGGGTTAAAGGTTGGCAGCGCACTTGTAACTTTATTGGTGTTGCAGGTGACTATGGCCGGCGGCAATCGCTTACCATCAGGAGTTACATCTGCTCGTCTACCACCTATCACAAAATAAAATTGGTAAATTATGCTTCTATGAAAGCAGTTCCGAAGTTCAATATGAAAATATTGTTAACCAACAGTAAATCTGTTCAAGTATTACAAGAACAGCGATAAATTGTAAACTTTTCTATCGAGAAGTCTCTAGGTACTGTGTATAATTTACTAAGTCTGTCACCGCGGAAAGATTAATGGGTTACACCATGTATGAGTACGTAACAAATTAGTAGGGGAAGTGCGTGACCTACAATATCAGGATTCAGGACTCAACTCTTAAGGTACAATAGTTAAATTTTTACTGCAATATAATACTGATACACTTCTTTTTACGTCATAGCGGACAAACCCAAGGCTAAGCTGATGGTTAGTGATCAGTGCCGCCCATGGACATCGGCAACACCTCACAAATGCGTTGCCGGCTCTTAAGGAAGGAATAAGCCCTTTTCTAGAATATCACTACTGCTCGGAAACACCATATGGTTGGCAGCTGGTTCCACAGTTTTACTGTGTGAGGTAAAATAAGTGCAAAACGCACTGTGGTGGAAAAAAAACCAAACAAGTGATGTGGATGGAATGAACACTATGTATGTTGGCTAATCAAGTAGGTTCGAAAATAATTGCTTGATTTACTTTTTAATGCATAAGTTCACAGTTATTATGATCCAACCGTAATACATAAACTACAATTGTTTAAGACAAATAAGTAATTAGGCATGTGATGCCGTGCCATCGCGTCTAACTGCAACGTGGGCTTTCCTTTTGCTTACCATTAGGCTTGGGTGAACGATTTTACTGTCATTATAAAAAAGAAAATGACTCCAGAAACATGCCAATTTTCTGCACACATGTGCACGCTTGTATGAAAATCAGCTGGTGGCTCAGTTAATTTTCTGCCCAGTGTATACATACATTAGTTCAAAAGTTTATCGAAAGAAAAATGTTGTACTTAGATGCCGTACGATGAGTGGCCAGTAACCCGGCGCGTCGGGTCCGAAGATGGATGGTGTTATACAAGTATACCCTTGCTTTCATTTAGGCTGTGGGTACCTATATGGACAGCGTAATTGCTGAGAAGTTGCTTGGTCACCATATTTGTTCATAGAAAGCCAGCGAAATTGTTTTTACCCTTGGTTAACTTACAACCAGAGATTGTAATAAAATGCCATGTAATACGAGAAACCTTGCAAACTGGTTTGTTTCGTTTTTTGTTTTAGGGTACCTAGTTTTTTTCTGGCTTTCAAAATCACAATGTTGTGCGATACGATACGATATTATCTGAAATGTGCAGATCTTGTCACGATATGCTTTCCCTCACCGCTGAGGTAATAAAGATTTAAATTCACACACGGATTCGAAGCTACTACCCTTATGGTAGGCGCGTTTTTATTTTCCAATCTTCTCTTATAAGGCTTTAAGTTTTTTTTTAACATTATCTTTGTTTAATTTTTGAAACTTATTTAAATACACCTAGTATTACTTGTTCTCTATCCCGAGGATTTCTGGTAGAGTTTGGTATTAGCGATAAGACCGCCTACATTGTTTTAGCATATTGACAAACATTCGTGTGATGAACACTTTTTGTTCAGTGTCTGAGTATGAAAATGATTTAAATTGTTTTAAAAAGTCTTACAATATACAAAGACACTGATTGCCGCACTAGGATCCCCTGTATCGCGGGATCAGTGTATGTAGTGATATTATATTATGTATTTTAGTATATTTGTGTTTCCTCTGTTCTCTGATATCTGTAACACAAGTGCTTTTTAGCTACTTAGTTCGGAGTCAGGTCATTAATGAGGTGTTGTGTGAATTTATTTATATTACCATAGTTTAAGAATATCCTGTCTATTTGTCTATGCTAGTCAGGAGCGAAAAAAAGGAACAGCTGTTGTACCCTCGTTTTTCCCTGGCTATGTAAAGTGCGCAGTCGCGTCCGAAGATGGATGACGTTAAGCCTTGGCGGTTTCAATTAGTGACGTCGGTGCGGGCCTAATTGCCGGCAAATAACTCCCGGGACGTGTGGACTGAAAATAACCAATGTACTATTGTGTAGAAGAACTATTTTTTATCAACTGTGGGAGAGCCACGCTCCGGCATGAATGGGCCGGATCGACCGGAGTGATACCACTGCCTCACAGAAATCCGGCGTGAAGCAGCACTTGTGCTGTGTTTCGCCTAGTGAGTGAGTGTACCAGAGGCCCAACCCGGGGGGGAACGGGATAAACCGGTATAATAGGTCTGCCACCTATCACTTAAAAAAAAAAAACTTGATGGTAAGCGATTACCGCCGCCCATGGACACCCGCAACACCAAAGGAGTCACAAGTGCGCTGCCGACCTTTGAGGAAGGAATACGCTCGCTTTTTTAAAGGTTTTCAGGTCGTATCGGTTCGAAAATACCGCTGGTGGACAGTTCGGTCCATAGTTTTGTAGTTCGAGGCAGAAAACTTATTAAGAAACGCACAGTGGAGATTGCCAAGCATCTAAATGATGTGGGTGGAATTATTACAGATGGGATTACATTTTTCGCTTTATATAAGTACATAAATCATCAACATCATCAGCCTGTTGAAGTCCACTGCTGGACGTAGGCCTCTCCAAATGTTCGACACTTTGATCTATCTTCGGCTACTTGCATCCAGCTCCAGCCAGCCATCTTGCGCAGATCGTCACTCCGTCACCTATAGCGCCGGAAGACTTAAAGGCCTTTTAAAAACTGGGAAAAAAACAATGTTTCGGAGGGAAATCAATAAATTGTGTTGTAAATGGGAATAAATATAATCAGGATGAACTACAAATAAAATACAAGCTAAAACCAACGTGAAACAACTGCGACGTGAATCCTTACGTCAACACGTCAACGTCGCGTGACAACCTCTATGGAAAAAGGGCTGCTCTGCAGAGGTTCACTATATCCTCCCCCTCTAGTTGAGGAGAACGCCCCGTTCCCCAACTAGCCAACGTTCGTTCCGTTGTGGATTCGTTCCGCTCGGCGGCGCTCAGGAGACGGCTGGCTTACTCTATAGGACGTTTGTCTTCAGCCTCCCCCTGCATTAGAACCGCTCCGAGTGCGTAGGTACTCGCATTCGTGCGCAGAATGAATGGGCGCTTGAAGTCAGCCTGGATGAGAATGAGCGCAGAGGTAAGCAGACGTTTAAGTTCAGCAAATCAGGTGAGACTCGTAACGGAAAGGATAGTGAGCGTGTCGATTGTTTGCGAAAGACCAACATTCGTTGCTAAAATCGATTACTACCTCTGCTTTCCGTAAAAACTCGATTCCCAGTAGAGTTTCATTGTTATGTGCATCTGGTAGAATGATGAAGGGCGTCTCAATCACCCTGTCCGCCAGATGAACTTCCAGCGTGGTGAGTAGTACCCGCGGCCTCCCGTACTTGCCCGTCCGCCAATTTAATATGTCTGCGGGCCGGTCGCATCGGGTGCCCCTTCCGTCGCAGGAGTGCGTAGAGAGTATGGCCAGCGATACACTGCTTGGCCCCCGTGTCAACTAACGCCGTTCCCGGCGAACCCAAAACATTGATGTCAAAAATAGGACGCAAAATGTTTTCGGACGTATCGACGGAGGATTCACGCGCTTCACAAGATTTGTTTAAAAAAATATCATTGTTACATTTTCTATCATTAATAGAAAAATATTATTTTTGCGACTGTACAAACAATCATTAGAAAAAAAATAATTGTCGCGAGTGTACGAGCTATCATTCGACGAGTGACGACACGAAAAATTACTATTTTCGGAAATTAAAACATCGCCACTTATTTTGCAGTCAAATGTATCAGTCGCTTGAGCACTCGTCACTCGATTATAATTACAGTCATCATCATAAATTTTAGAAAAAGATTTGTTATTAAAATTATTGTGGCAAGCTGACGTGTTTACACTATAGAATTGGCTACCTTGGTTACCACTACACTGCCTACAAGTGACTCGCGTTACGTCCTTTGAACAGCACTTGTAACATGCTACTACAGGATTAGGCACTGGCACTGATTGTGAACTAGACTCACCTCGCGCTGCTAACTTACGGCACTGATCACGCTTGTGTCCGTAGTGTTTGCAGTAAACGCAAAATGGTCGCCGATTCGGTGTCGTGTGGTCATCTAGTCCGCGCTGAGGCGACAGTGCAGCGATGCTGGAAGTCTGCACGGCCGTGGGCGGGCGCGCCTCGCGGGCGGCTGGCCCGGGCAGAGGCGCGCGTGGCGCGGTGTGCGCGCGCGGTTCCGAGGAGATGGGTGCGCGAGGCACCGCAGAACACGGGAGCGTACGTGGGGTGGCGAACGTGCTCGCGCGCGGACCTCTCGTTGTCGGCGTAGCCTCTGAGACGTCGGGCTCCCCCTCGCTGTCTTCAATGTTCCGCGCATGGTACAATAAGTCACGGAACGAGTCAAACTCTTCGCGGCGCAGTCTTTTCCTTATTTTGGTGTGCAGAAGGCCGTATACCATATCGAGCCTTGCTTTATCTGATATGTCCCTTTCTGGGATCTTCGATAGAAGGGCGCGGCTGCGCGCTACAAACATGTCAGTATTTTCATAAACTGTTTGTGGAGAAGCGAACAATTCTATGTATACACGATGGGGCGGGCGGCGATCACCATAGGCGCTTATAAGATTCTCCTTCGCCTGTGGCCAGGATGATATGGTAGATTTTACGCCCAGCCACCACGTAGCTGCATCTTCGGTAAATAAGTAGGCGAGACCACGTAGAATATTCGCACTACTGACCTGCGCGCACTCACTGTACGCATCCACAGCGTCAATGAATGCTTCCACCGACTCGTGCGGCTTGCCGGCAAAGGTTGCCTTGCAGTGCGTGAGAGTACCCGAATCTTGCACGGGAGTCGTAGCATTCGCTTGCGTCACATTACTCACTGTCAATAGGAGGTCTCGAAAAGCTTCTGTCTGAGATTTCTGCAGAGAAGCGATTATAGACGCAACACTCTCACTAGAAAATGTGAGGTTGGCAGTGGGATTAGAAGAGGAGGCGCCGGCGTCGGGCCGGATTGATGGACTTTCATCTTCGGCGCGGCCCCGCGGCGGCGTCCGTTGCACGGTAGACAGAGGATTTGGGAATGCGGGATTTTGCGCCGCATCGTCTCTGTCACGGCTGCTAGCTCGACTTCTTGTAGTCATCGGCATTTTTAAATAGACACAATCACAAAACTCTCGTAGTACTCAAGTGGGCACGGCCCCACGTTGGGCGCCAATGTTTCGGAGGGAAATCAATAAATTGTGTTGTAAATGGGAATAAATATAATCAGGATGAACTACAAATAAAATACAAGCTAAAACCAACGTGAAACAACTGCGACGTGAATCCTTACGTCAACACGTCAACGTCGCGTGACAACCTCTATGGAAAAAGGGCTGCTCTGCAGAGGTTCACTATAAATGGATTTTCTATTACGTCTGCTGTCTGGGCTTTACGACGTTAAAAGCCATTTTTAAACACTACAAGTTGTATTATCGTATTCCAGTTATCAAGATTAATTTGCCTTTTTTAATTTTTTTATTATAGTTAGCAGTATTTTCATCGTAGGTTGAGCGCACCATTATATCAATTCATCGATTGGATTTAGCTGTGCCTTTATTGACGAAATTTCAACATGATAGAAAAAAGCATGCATGCATGCTTGCATTTCGATAAAAGTATTTTAAACTTATATGTTCTTCTTGTTTTCTTTTTTAATTTCTAATAAGAGAAAGTATTTTAAAAATAGTTCCAAAATAGTGTAATTGAAGAGAAATTAATAAATTAATATTTTCAACTTTTCTGGTTGTCATTTTGAAATCAGTTTTTTTCTTTGTCTGTATTTCATATTTGCAGTCTAAAGTCTGTTACCTCTAAAATATTCAAATATTCACAGACCATTTCATCTAGTTTACTGTTTAATTAACTATCTATGTGGTCGTTGCTTAATTACTTGCTAATTGATGATTTATGTAAGTGCACGTTGAAAGCATTAATGGGTTTCCTATTAATTAATGTACAGTCAGCGGCATATTAATCTGCAGGCTATAGGATTATTTGACATAGATTAAAGGAACACTTTATTTGCAAACGGTTCATTTGCAATACACCAATAGATGGCTCTAGATATCAATTACATCGCGCAAGTATTTTGCCTTTTTGGATTTATCTAAAAGCCTGGTTGTAGGTTACGGAACTTACCTCGTTGTAAGTAGTATAGATAGAAACTAAAGATAGATATCACCGAAAGAAAATCTGTGGTCGTACCTATTCTTTAAAAAATAAATAAATATTTAATCTATATCTTCTATCTTCTATCTATACTATTTATAAAGAGATAACTTCAATAGAAAACTACAAGGCTTATAGGTAAACCGAAAACACGAAACGCTTGCACGATGTAATTGGACACAGCGCCATCTATTGGTTCATTTCTGAATTACGGTCCCGAAGCGAAGTGAAGGCGGGCCACTAGTTACTTAATAAAACATTTAGGCACTTGCAAAAGTCGCTAGGTACTGTATACTACGACACGATTGCCAAGAAGAAAAATTCTAAGGTAAGTGAGGAAATGTTTTTCAAGCGCCATCAAAGTCATTATTTTCGAGATACCTACGTGTCTCCGGAACACAATGGAAATGTTACTCGAGGCGCGGCCAAGGCAAGCGCCACAGCGATGTAGGTGGCAGTGAGAAAACTCATCATAATTATCAGCCTACATTAGAGTATAGGCCTCTTCTTTATTTTGCCAATATACTAGGCCACCTCCATCGTACATCAGCCTCGTTACTACATTAAGCATCCAACCAATGGACTGATAGACCTGCTCTGTTTAACAGGTTTTTAATTTCGTTTTGGTGATTAATTCGTGTGTAATTTGTCCGTATCATGTAGTAGTGGTATCCAAATTGATAAATGTATTTTCCTTCTTTCTTTTTTTAACTCATTAAGTACTTCAGTCCACCTATCTACATTTTACTCGTTGCTTACACACACGCTCGTGTTCTCGAATCGGATCTCTTCGTTGGGTCCCTTAATGTCAATTCGAACAACCTCAGTGAATTTTATTAAAAAGCTACTTTTCTTAATATTTCCTTTATTAGTGTGATGAATGAATGTTATTAGTGTGATGTGTTCTTATGTAACTGACATTAAGCTATTTTCGATTCTAATTCGTCCTTTAAATGAATGGGATGTGATAATTTTTGTAACCTATATTATGATTGATCGATAAATATGAGCTCTAATACTCAATCACACATTTATAGTTAGATAAAAAAAATCTTTATGAATGTCGAAAAATCTTTTCGTGCAACAAATTACATTCCAATGGAGCTTATTAACGAAAGAATTCTACTAAGTATATCTAGTAGGTGAAATAGTTGTTCACTTCACTGTTATATTATTTTATTATACATGCGTACCGGGTGTCCCTACGTGAAAAGAGTTTCTGTCTTTCCACCTGGCCCAGGAATTTGTCTCCTTACGTCTTTGAACGTTTCCCCCATTTTGGTGGTGCTTCCACACGATCAGCGAGCATAGACTTGATTTGACCTTTCATCTCTTTCTCTCCCATATACTTTCTTTGATATTGCCCTCGAACTCACAGCTGCTTAAATTCTTTCGCCGACTGTCTGGAGGCACCCTGACCTATTTCGGCCATTACTTCCGAAGTATGGTAAATTGCGCAATAGAATGGCTTTGTATTTTTTTAGACCCTTTTGGGAAAAGGCAAACGGTTAGGTCTTTGTGGTTTTAATGATAGGGTAAAGTATTGACTACAATGATGTGAGAAAACGATGACGTCAGCTACATTTTGACATAAGAGGTGGCTTTGAGACGAGGATCTGGTCCGAAAGAGATAGCTATTAACTTTTGATTTGTTAAATTAGTTAATAGTTCTGAAAACCAATAGACTAGAAGTGTTCCAATGTAGAATAAATATTTTAAGTCGTAGTGTAATTCGCCGAGTGAGTGATTTACCAGGCCCATACGGGGAAGGGGTAAAGTTAGCAGCGCATTGACTCCACTGGTGTTGAGGAATGTCATACAACCCGGAGAAGGTGATGCAGTGTACAGTCAGCAAAAGTAGATGATCAAAATCTAGAACTCTATAACTTGCCGGCTTCTGTATTCCCACAGAGCTACAATTTGGGTGTCTTCAAGTCGAGAGTGAATAGGCTTCTTCTGGGAAAGCGCGCTACATCTTAGACCTCATTGTCACTCTCCATCAGGTGAGATGAGGTCAAGTGCTAACCCATTTAACATATAAAAAAATCACTAATAGGTACTTCATATAAACGAGACTAAACGCGACGAAATTAAATAAGTACATTCTAGCACTATTACTTATGAGAGGGTATCCGAAGATGCACAAGCCGGGCGTAGCAGACGACGCCGTGCGCCTTCAGTTCGTTTGTGGCCACGGCTGTTGTAACACAGTCGAAACGTCAAGCAGTAAGTGCTAGAATGTACTTATTTAATTTCGTCGCGTTTAGTCCCACTTATATGAAGTATTTGTATAATGCAACGCGAAAGTTTAAAAACATATCTATACTCACTATTGAACTGTATGAATCGCTTTGAGGCTAAACGGAGTATGCGTCAGAACTGTATGAATCGCTTTAAGGCTAAACGGAGTATGCGTCAGAACTGTATGAATCGCTTTAAGGCTAAACGGAGTATGCGTCAGAACTGTATGAATCGCTTTAAGGCTAAACGGAGTATGCGTCAGAACTGTATGAATCGCTTTGAGGCTAAACGGAGTATGCGTCAGAACTGTATGAATCGCTTTGAGGCTAAACGGAGTATGCGTCAGAACTGTATGAATCGCTTTAAGGCTAAACGGAGTATGCGTCAGAACTGTATGAATCGCTTTAAGGCTAAACGGAGTATGCGTCAGAACTGTATGAATCGCTTTAAGGCTAAACGGATATACGATTAGAAGCACGTTAACCCTCGTACGACTGCCAAAACGCGCATGCAAACGAGATTATCATCATTTCAGCCAATAGACGTCCACTGCTGGACATAGGCCTCCCCCAAAGCTCTTCACACAGATCGGGCCCGTGCCGCCCGCATCCAATGGACTCCCGCGACCCTCACGGAATCCATCCCTCGTCGGTTCACCTGGTGCTCACCTGGCTGCGGCGAGAGCGACATTATAGGCGCGTATAATACATAGGTCCGCCAATTTGAAACCGCACTTAGAGTTGACAGGTATAACAAACAAAAGACCCAATAGACTTACTATACCATTGGTCCGAAAATATTGTATATAGGTAATATTTATAGCTAGTTTACACCCAGCTACTGAACAAACTTATTACCTACCTTTGGCGGGGCAGTCCTGATTTAATTTATCCACTAATTTATCTTTCAATTGTCAGGGTCTTGCATCCACACCCCGAGGTAAATTAGTTCAAGTTACTAACTTGTGACTCTATTTGTGTTGTAACTGTATGAAGCGGCAATTGCTTACCATCAGGTTATCCGACTGCTCGTCTGCCACCTACCACATTAAAAAATACCTTCCGCTTTTCACTATTGCCTTGTCATCATATCCGGCACTATCCGGTCGCCTGGTCACCCAAGCCTTAACCCTGGTGCTCATCCAGCATGCAGCCAAACGGGCCGGATGCCCGAAGTAATTGCCGCCCCTGGCAGGCATTGTGCAGTGTAGAGTCAGCAAAAGTAGATGATCAAAATCTAGAACTCTATAAATTGCCGGCTTCTGTATTCCCACAGAGCTACAATTTGGGCACAAAATAAAGACTTTTGACACAGAAGTCTGCCTTAGCCTTGATTTTGAATTTAGAAGAGTTCGTTGACATATGCTAGGGTTGTTGCCCGGCATGAGTACATAAGCGCGCGGCCTCTACCATAGACCTCGACAGTTTGACAATCTTATGTTATAAGTTAGGATTAATGTGGTCGAAAAGGCGTTTAGTGCGCATGCGTGAGTACATGACATATTTTTAGCTCTTAGTGGGCATTCAGCCTTCTGTGTCAAAAGTCTTTATTTTGTAATTTGGGTGTCTTCAAGTCGAGAGTGAATACTTTGGCTTCTTCTGGGAAAGCACCCTACATCTTAGACCTCATTGTCACTCTCCATCAGGTGAGATGAGGTCAAGTGCTAACCCATTTAACATATTAAAAAAAATCACTAATAGGTACTTCATATAAACGAGACTAAACGCGACGAAATTAAATAAGTAGGCTAGCACTATTACTTATGAGAGGGTATGAGAAGATGCACAAGCCGGGCGTAGCAGACGACGCCGTGCGCCTTCAGTTCGTTTGTGGCCACGGCTGTTGTAACACAGTCGAAACGTCAAGCAGTAAGTGCTAGAATGTACTTATTTAATTTCGCCGCAGTTTAGTCCCACTTATATGAAGTATTTGTGTAATGCAACGCGAAAGTTTAAAAACATATCTTTTATCTACTCACTATTGAACTGTATGAATCGCTTTAAGGCTAAACGGAGTATGCGTCAGAACTGTATGAATTTGACACTTTAAAGAACTGTTCCTGACGCGCACTCGAAAAGTGTTTGATTTTGATCATCTACTTTTGCTGTTGACTGTACCTACCTACCTGCACTGCCTTGCCTTGTGTTGCTTTCAATATCCTACAGGGATATTTATTCGGTCATAACAACCCTATATTCACTGTGAATGCGTTATACAGGGAGTATATGTAGCCAGATTTTCATACAAAGTAGGACACGTGACTTGTTCATTTTGTATTGGGAAAAATCGTAGAAAAATGGCTGTTAGAAGCCGTGTTGAAAGGGATATAAATGTTCACAGATACAACTAGCACTGTCGCTGCCAATGAAGGTTCCATTTGCAAAACAACGCTATTAACATAATTAATATAAATAAAATAAAATAGGTTTTGTTTTCGATCTCCACGGCTTTTTGATGAACTTCGAAAAGTTTTTGAACAAACATTGTTTAGAATGGTTGATAGAATACGTGGTTAAGACATCCTGTATTACTAAGTTTGTATTTGGAATCTTAGCCACAGCTTAGCTATTGATTTGAGTCCTTAATTGAAAAATGAAGTGTGACATAATATGTGCTCATATTATGTGCTACTACGTAATCATTAATTTCAACATACTGTCTATACCTGTTATACTGCATCAGAAATTCGACGGAACCGTAAGCCAATTGTCTTCTCGTTTATTAGAACTGAACTCTGTTCCAACAGACGGCTGACAGAGATCGAAGGGTTCGATATCCGGTCGAGGGAACCCAATTTTGCCATTTGGCCCCAAATTTGCTGAGCGTAAGTGAGTTAGTACGAAAGTCTGTTTGTTTTGTCGCATAAATAGGTATAAATAAATGTTATAATATTCTTCATGGCTATCAAACTTTAAGTAGGAGGTATATACAGATTAGGTCCGACACATCTGTATTTTTTATGTAATAGGTGGCAGAAGAGCAGACGTATCACCTCATGGTAAGCGATTGCCGCCGCCCATAGACACCTGCAACACCAGTAGAGTCACAAGTACTCTGCTAACCTTTTACTCCGGTACCCTCACTCACTAGACGAATACACAGCGCAGGCGCTGCTTATCGCCGGTCTTCTGTGAGGCCCTGGTATCACTTCGGTCGAGCCAGCCAATTCATGACGGTGCGTGGCTCTTCCCACGGTTATTATTGAGTAGAAGTCAGAATACTTAATAGTACATGGTATAATATAATGTTCGAGAAAGTAGGAGAAAATCTTATACTTACGTCTTACTACACTATTCAGTATTCTGTGCTACTAGTATAAAACCTATCCTAGACCGCATCAACGTTTTCGTCATGAGCTAAATTGTGGTGAAGTGTTGACTTATAATAAATAAAAACATGAAAAAGCATTATAAACATACTGCGACGTCACGTGTCACATATAGAAACACACCCTATATTTTTCGTGTAGACTTTGGAACTTCATGTCTCCATTTTTGGGCACTTAGCTATATTTCTCAGAAAAGTGGCACGGAACAAAAATTTGCGAGAAGCGTTGCCTTCATATTAGACATGTAAGTTACAAAATATGAGTTTGTCTTGAGAATCATAAGTATGTGTAAGGGTATTATGTAATCTCGCTATAATTTCGAACATAACATTTTCGCTTCTGAAAATGTATGTCGCTACATTATCTCCAAAGGACATATATCCTCCAGGACTCCAAAGGACAAATAATTCCTAAAAAAAAATTACATACAAAATCATCAGCTTTGCTTAGTACAGACAGCCACACATCAGGTTACTACAATTTGTTAAATTTCCTCAGTTGATAATGAACCAAACGTGTTTGTCATAAAGGTGAGGTCCGATTGAAGATATTTGACAGACTGCAAATCTGAAGTGTGGGAGTATATGTACATTTTGCAAGAGAAGACGATATTTTATTATTTATAGGTATGTTCTTTATCATTATTTTGTAATTTGTATTATAGTGATCTAGATTTAAGATTTAGGTCTAGTATCAACTGGACTCCTCTGTGTTATCTTATGGTTATTTGTTAATTTAATTTGTCACAAAAAATGATACTCGTAGGTGCGTAGGGGTCATTAAAATATTATATACCTACATATAAGTACTCGTACATAAGTATGACGCAGCGAAATCAAGTGGGTCTTACCCTAATAACACAGTAATAGGTGTCATTTACAACAAATCAAAAACCCGGTAAAAGCTCAAAGCTGTAGGCAATAAGCTCGTTGGAAGTTAAGCTTCGTCACATCCTGGCGGCGCTTATTGAGTTTCACGATTAGTTCTAAACACCGTATGACTGGAACTCAGTTAACTGTTCTAGTGGTAGCTAAAGGTTGTATGATAGTTTTATATGCAAGTTAGATTATATCTCTCTTATTCCGCTACTGGGAAATGCTTGAAACTCATCTCACTTTATGCTTATGGAAAGTTTCTATGCGAAATTGCATTTTAACTGGAATTAGCAACTAAGGAATAAAATGTCCTATCTCAGTTTTCGTATATTAAAGGGTAAAAAGTTGTAACTCTCAACCATTTTCACATTTGTTTTTTATACCAGAAGGGACAATAGTTATTACCACTGCCAATAAATATCTGCGAGATCAGATAGGTCGCTGCTGCGTTGCCGACCGTTTAGAAAGGAGTACCTTTTTCTCATAACGTAGTATGACCGAAAAGCCTTTTAAAAGGCATAAAACAATTGATTTTCCATTGTGTCTGCTGTCTTGGCCTTACGACATTAAAGGTCCCAAAGTCGTGAACCATTGACTTGAAAAATATGTTTAATCAAAAGGAATAAGTATACAGGGTATATATATATTTTGCATCTCATATCAATCTTGTAGAGAATTAGAAAAGGTACATAGTATTTTTGCTTTTAAAACATGTCTATAGAGTCACTTTCTAAACAATTTAATTAAATAAACCGTCTAAGAATAGAATAAAATATAAAAATGTTTACTTGGTACCAAAAAAATAATTTGGCTTTCACTTAATTTCAAAATGTAATCTGACTGTATCATATTTCCTGTATCCATAACCACAATGTAATTTGAGTTGAAATTAAATTGTACAAAATACTCAAGATACACAAAAACAGACACAAATTATCTTTTACTTGATCCTTTGTGAATTATAAGTATTTTGTTACGCATTATTTATAGCTTAACGGATACTCTTGTAACATATGAAATTCCTAATTTCATTCCGGTTAAGCCAATATTACAAATTCAATCAGCATCTACAAATTGCATGTCAAGAGATATTGAATGGAATATGTGGTGTAAGCGTATTGTTATAGTCTTCTTAATATCAGTGAGGAAACTCCTAATTGGCTAATTAAATGTATCGCTGAGTTTCACGTGCAGAAATACGAAGAATGTATAAAATTGAGCACTTTTAAGGGTAGAAAAAAAGCTTAAGATTTTTTTTCTTTTTCTAAAAGCCATGTTTGTAGACACGAAGGCTATTAGTCAAATGCCAATGTTCCGTTTAGAAACATAGACTGACTAGCCCGATAACGCATTTGTACCGAGTGACATCAAAGATCGTGGTTTCAAATCCTACTCACACGTTTTTCCATTGTGAGAGTGTAGGTTTATGTATAATCGATTTGTGATTCTTCCATTGTCTGATACTCGTAATACAATCGTTTAAACCAAGTACTTATTTGAAAATTAGGGTTGTACGGATTTATTATTTTATCAAATAATTTAAGTACCCCTGACTTTTTACACTTTTAACTTTGAGCACTATCCAAAATCATAAAATCTCTTTCGATACGAACTTAGAAAAGTGACATGACACACCTCACTGCATCTTCACAAAGTGTGGCACGGAACTGATTCAGTAGAATCCCAATTTTGAGATTGGATTTCGTAGGGTGATTCAATTATTCGCGGTAGGCGTGCGCCTGCGGTTATCGATCGATCAATTATTATTTTCATTGACGGGCTCATCTCATTTACATACTGATTATTTTCAACTCAATGGACACTTATATCGCTTTCATAACCTATTATGGACAATGCAGTGCCAACATTGCATTTGTTCATAATTTACCAGTGGTTTAAAATCAGACAGCGACACTTCAGGTGGTGGTCCATAACACATTCATGAATGCAATAAACATCTTTGACTTTGACTTATAACGAAACCGTTTCTTCAATTTATTCCAAATTTTCGAGTTGTTGTTCCATTCTAAATCATTGTCCTGTAAAATGAAGGCCTACAGCAAAACATTGTTAACGAGAATAGGAAATTCATTCCTTCCTTGCATTCGAACAAAGAAGACTCACGGCACCTGTGAAAAGGACGGGTATAACGATTCGGTCGTCTATCCCGTTTTATTCCTGGTATATTATTCTCTACGTAGGTATACAGCCTACGAAAATTTTGAAACGAATCGAGAGCACTTTGTTCAACACAATAAGCACAATACGCAAGTCATTCGAGCTATCTTTTGCCTTTTTTCCTCAATAAGGACACAAAGAGAGGTACATCAAAATAAAGAATGTCATAACACGACTATAATATAGTGATATAGCAGCCGTTTAAGTCCACACAACAACCGTGACAGCGCATTTACGATGATTGCCGCGAAAATCCACATGTCGGAAGCGCCATTTGAGGGGCCAGTTGTGGGATTGCCATGATTATCAGGACATTTTGAGGACTTCTATTAAGGAAATAAATAGAATTGGCATACATCATCATTGTCACCATCATCAGCGGTTCTCAGTCTACAGCTGGACATAGGCCTCTCCCGATGTTCGCCATTTCCTCTGTCTTCGGCTTGACACATCCAGTCTATATCAACAGCTTTCCGCAGATCCTAACTCCATCTAGCCAGAGACCGTCCTATAATTATACTTTTTAATCATCTGGACTAAACTGACCGATGCCAATTTGTCATCCCCATACATTATCACTGAATTTGACACATGCAAAATGTCAAAATGCATAGAAACTTGTCATTTTCATTTGTCAGTTTATGTACCCATGACACAGAATACTTAATAGTACAAGGTACCCATGATTATAAATCAGAGTATACATAATTATTACTTAATCATAAATTCAATAAATTGTAGATTATTATATTTGACATTCAATGTTCTGTATGAACATAAACCGACCGATAATATTTTTTTTATTTCTCTTTTTATTTTTTTAATTGCACGTTAGATTTTGCAATTTTAAAGTTATACTTATTAGTAAACAGTATGTTACAATCAGTATTGACTAGAAAAAAATATAGGTATTACTATAACCTATGGCTTCGTCTTCGCTGGCTTAGCCACTGGGAGAGACTGGACGAGGATCGTCTCATGAAGAAAGCATACCATGAGCCGACCGATGGACCGACCTAGTTATCGCTTGAAAGACTTCGTTGAAAATTGATTTGCAAGAATTTCAGGCCAATGTGTATGCTATGCTATTTCAGGCTAATGTGTAACAAGTAGTGCATGATCGACCAATGTGGTATTCTCTTGTTTCGGGTCGCTGAGCCAGTGGAGTAAGTAAGTATAACCTAAGGACTCATTTTATTTTCCAAAGTGCATGGGCACAGTATTCGGTCGGAGTTCCACGTCATTCCACACATCCGCGTCTTTATTCCACGGATCATTTTTCTGCCGGCACCCGTTTTATTTTGCTCAAAATACCGGGTTGGAATCGCCGTGCAGTTTTATCCTTTGTTTCTGGAGTCCATTCGGTTGGAAACCTGGTAAAAAAAAAATAGTTCCGTTTATTGACCAGTAAAGTGTTTTATTAAATACTAGCGGCCGCCCGCGACTCCGTCCGCGTGGAAAAGTAACTTTTTACCCCCCTTTCATCCCCTTACAACCCCCTTTTCGCAATAAAAAGTAGCCTAAGTATGTCCTTTCTCAGGGTCTAGATTATCTGTATACCAAATTTAATTTAAATCCGTTGAGTAGTTTTGGCGTGAAAGAGTAGCAGACAGACAGAGTTACTTTCGCATTTATAATAGATATTATTAGTATGGATTATTAATATTTTTATCACCTATGTTTCTTATTGTTACTAATTTTAATTCATACTTAGTAACTTGGTCTCTCATTTGTTTATTAATTGTTGCAATATTTATTTATTTTATTGGGAAAAATGCATTATCCACTAAAGCGCTGCAGTTTGCCCCCGTTTGATGCTCGACAGTCACTCGCTGAGGCGCTCCGTGCCCTATACGGCCCAGGTGATTCGGTCAGTCATTGCACGGGGCATAGTTAATTAAAATAAAATAAAAACACATAAAGCGGCATTTCCCACATTAAGGTCCATCTTTACCTACAATTACTACAAAATGCAGCGCCATCTATTGTTATAAATTGGAATTAATAATACTCCGAAGTGAGGGCAGGCCATTCGTATTTGTTTATTTCATCTGTCGTACCCTACCTACATTATATACTTAGTGCCTCGTTATGTACTATAATACTCGTTTGTCTACAAGAAAAGGGTCCCAGCTTAACGTTTCTATGTAATCCTTTTCAAAGTTTATCGTACATGTCTATTTATCACGGGTCGCCCAGGAACAATATGTGGACCTTATTTGATACATCAGGTTCTCACAGTTAGAGATGTACAATATGGAAGACGCACTGTTGATGTTTATAGCATGTTTTTTTTAATAGACTTACTCCCTGCCGTACGTGTGATTCGCTTATGTCTAGTGTTTATGACCAGAAGGCCTCTCAGTGACATTGAAATGGGGGAGGGAGGCATTGCCAAATCATTTTATCTGCATGAAAATGTCAAATGTACTGACACCTGTAAGAGAAACAGCATTTTCGACATTTGCCAGGAGCAGTTACAATCACCGCAGGGCAATCGGACAAGAGTTTTCGTGATCATTGTCACGAAAACTCTCACAAAAAGAAACATAAAATCACAACAAAGCGTCATAAAATGTAATAGTGTAAGTAAACCACTCAAACGTCATGTAGTGACGTTTTATTGAATGGCTTTCTTTAAAAAAAGGGTATGTACCTACTTCTTATGTTTTTTTAAAACTAAGAAAATTAAACAAATTTTCATGTTGTGTGTATGTAACATCTCTACGATTAGGTGGACCTCATTACTTCGGTCTGTCGCAACTTGATCCTTTTAGTCCTTTTCTATTGTTAATAGAGACGAGTTTAAGCCCAGGATTAAACGAATTAACCCACAGGTGGGTACGTTAATGGGACTCAGAATATGTATTTAGATGTAAGGCCCTTTCAACAGGGATTGCTTAAGTGAGAGTGTATAATTCCTGGGTGTTACAAAAATCGATTCACCGCATAGTGTCATACTTACAAACGAACTCGATTCACTGTTATAAATAATTTAAACAAGTTTAACTAACTGTGACAAAAACATTGCGAGGGGTGGAAGCTCAGTAGATAAGAGCGCTCCTTTCATAGGGGGGTCGTGGCTCAAATCCGGGCATGTAACTTTGGAATTTTCAAAACTATGCGCGTATGTGGGTACCACATGGCTTGAGGCGTATCGTAAGGGACCCTTAACCATCAGAATCCGGAATGTTCAGTCCCACTTGAAAAAATAAAATAAATAGACATTTAAATTCAAACTCGCAGTAAGTACTTTGGGAGTAAGAATAAAATTACTGAATGAATTTCACTATCGTAACCAAAAACCTAGATCTTTCACTAAGCTTAGTCTGTAGACTTCACTTAAGATAAGAAATTGTAACGTTCTACGACGGGTGAGTACAGTCAGCAGCAAAAGTTGATGCACCATTTGTGCAACTATACACTCTTATGGTCCTTGTTATTAGAGCCACAGACTGTGGAATTCGTGCCGCTACTTCGGCTGTTGACTGTGCTCGTTCGAGGGAAAGGATGAAAGTCCATGATGGATGAGTATCATCTGTGTAAGAAGATGAGAAAACTGATATGAGTGGCGAACAATGTAAAGATGAGTTGTGTTGGTTTGTGTCACGACGGTGTAATAACTATAAATCTTTATAGTATGATTAAAAAACTACATTTCGTCCTTTTCAGTTTTAAATCGTACGAGTAGTAGAAGGATAAATAATAATGTTGTATTTTGGTATTTCTTATATATTTTTTATTGAATATACTTAAATAAAGTATTTATTTATAGTTTTTATAAAAGTATAATATAGTCCATGAAGAATCAATAATTCTACGAAGATGAAAATTTCGTAAAAACGAAATTTCGGAAAAAAACTGCCTTGTTGCATTTGGTCCGGATAAAATTTTAAAAGATAAGTTAATTTTAAATTTGTGTATATGTTTATAATTTTATTCTTGTTTCTTTACAGGTAAGAAAATTGCGAACACTAAAAAGTAAGTAAAAACCTTAGACTTAATCAAACAGCTTTAACTCTAAAAAAACAGTTTACGGTTTAATTCATAATCTTGCATGTAATTCCCCAAAAAATCCAGAAATACCAACTTTTAAATCTAGTGTCTAACTAGAGATTCAAAACCTAGTAAGTTATTTTAGGCATTTCAAAATATGGTCAGAGTGAGAATGAAAATTATGACCCTTGGTTTCCAAAGCAGCTGAACAAAAACAGTCAAATTTAGCGCTATGGTGGTAACAACCCTTATGTAACCCTGTCTGATCGGATCGGTACCAGAATAATAAAGACAAGTTGTTGAAGGCCCGTCGCGCCAGACTCAGCCCCAGATGATTTATGCCCGTGTGATGATTTGCCAAACACAGCAAAAAGCTGCTAAGTTATACAATTTTCTCGTAGATTACTTACGTCAAGGTAACCGATTCACACGGTTGTCGGCGCCGAAAGGTTGTGGGGTCATTCCTCGGGATCTAAGTTTCATGGCAGTCCTCAAATCCAATATTTCTACCTTCCATTGAAAAAAAAATCTTCGACCTCAACATCGGTCTACAAAAGAACATTCAAACAACTATTATACATACCTACGCAGTTCAGATATAATTAAGTGTTTTATAAAAGAAAAATATTTATTGTTCTCCAATTTTCCTTTCTATCGTCTAAGAACTTGCTTTTATTTCCTGTAAATGTTTTTGACTGGCCCTCGCTGTTGAAATGGAACCGAGGTGGCATGCCTTATAATTAAAAATTAATTTAAGGCATCTTTTGTTCTTGACACTCCGCGTTGAAAAAATAATATTTTTGCTTATATTATAAGCACCTTCTTTAGGCGTTATTTCATTTCAAAATAATAAAGTAAATAAATAAATATAGCACGACATCAGAATATAATAACCCAAAATAAGTCACTTTTTACCGATGTCTTGGCTTTTTAATTGCAATTATAATTGTTTTTTTTTATATTGTGATAGGTAGCAGGCGAGCTGGAGACCTATTTTTGAATTTTCGCTTCGTCCAAACAAAACTACTCGTTTTGCAAGTCACGTCGTCTCGTGAGTCGCATGAATTCATATTTTCCCTATTTTTGAAATCACTCGCTTAGGTGTCGCCAATCTTGTCAAAGTATAGTCCTTTTCACGAAAAGAGTCCCCCGGATTTTGATGAACTAAAATGACATGGCAGTCTACGTAATGAGTGGGGAAAGAGATAGAAAGCCTATTTGTATGACAAGTGGCGCCGCTCCCAGGGGACTTTTTTCGTAAAATGGACTTTATAGTGTTAACTCGTTAATATTTGACGTAAATGCGACCACATCGCCTAGCGGAAACGAGTGGTTTGCACCACTCGTTGCAAATCGCTCGTTTTCGAATGATTCAAAAAATGCGGATGTCAAAAATCATGCGAGTCACACATTTATTAGTGAGACGACAATTCAAAAATAGGTCTCCAGGACGCATCACCTGATGGTAAGCATTTGCCGCCGCCCATGGACACTTGCAACATCAGTGGAGTTACAAGTGCGCTGCTAACCTTTTATCCCCTTCCCCCCCCCCCGAGTGGGCCTCCGGCACCCTCACTCACTCGGCGAAACACAGCACAAGGGCTGCTTCACGCCGGTTTTCTGTGAGGCAGTGGTATCACTCCGGTCGAGCCGGCCCATTCATGCCGAAGCATGGCTCGCCCACAGTTGTTCTTTTGATTTTCGCGATTTATTTAAATTATAAGTGCATGATTAAATGAGAAGCTTGAAGCCGAAAATATACTTACTGCTTGATTAATTCTGTTGTTAAAATTAACAGTAGAATAAATATTAACATTTAATTACTGACTACTTACAAAGTTATCTTACGTCCACTAGGGTGAAGCTCTCGAGAGGAGCTAAAATTTAAATTAATTTACATACTTTTAATAATTTACATCGGATCTCGTACCTAGTTAAATATTCGTATCTTTCAGTATTATAAAAATACATCAAGAGGCTAGATATTTATTATAAATAAAAGTGGCACCAACCCGCACTAATTTAATTCATAAGTAAGAATTTACTAAATAGCTAACCAATGAACTTGGCATCCATTTAGATATCACTTTTGACAGTTCAGACGATGAACTCCACAAACAAAAAATATAAAATTTTGGACTTAGCCTTCATTTTACATTTAATGTGTTTGGTGGGATATAGATCTTCAAGGTAGGCTCGTGTTGTCACGTGCTACAAATACAAGATCTCAGTGCTATGGAAATGCTCTGAATTTTTCGTACATAGCTAAGAGAGAATATTTTAAGTGCATGCAATTATGATTTTCACCATAAAGATAAACTCATTACTAAAATAAAAACATCTCTAATAACATATATCGGAACATTCTGGATGTCGTTGCCACACACGAAAATTAAATAATAAAAATCTTCGACGTAAAAAAAATAAAATTGCCTTAATTTTTTTTTATTGAATTTTTGACTTATATGTTTAATGTTTCTTGTATTCAGTAGCGCTACCATGAGTTTACAGTGACAGAACTCGCTAGCGTCTGCGTAAAAAAAATGTATGAAAAAGTGTACAGCGCCTCTAGCGGTCACTTGAGAAACTAAAATCTGTAGACTATCGAGTTGTCAAATTGAAACGTATTCGCTAGCGAGTAGCGTTTACGTAGCGCTACGAGTTGACATTGAAAACTGACATAACGTAAACTATTGCTCTGTCTCTTTCAAATGCATCACAATGAAAGAGACAAAGCGATAGTTTTCGATAGCTTTCTGCGTAAACAATAACGCACTCGCTATCGAGCTAACGCTAGCGAGGTTTACGTGTTCAATCGAAATCTATTCGACGCCCGTTTACTCGCTATCGACTGTAGTAACGTTACGTTACTTTTCGATGCCAACTCATGGAAGCGCTACTTGTCTCAAAAACTAATTTAATTATTTGGTTAGCTAGGTAGTGTACAAACACTAAAAAAATGTAACTAGCACATCTGCTTAGAACCCTAAATAATCCATCACACCGACTGAAATATTATTATACCATTCTAGTATTAGCAAATTTAAGTCAAATTGATTACATCATTTTTATAGACGGTTAAACATGGGCCCGATTTTTTACCCTTCGGGAAACGGTTTACTTTGAATGAAAATGAACGTGTTCGAAAGAAAAATGTCTAGGCTTTCCGTACGTGTGATTGATCCATTAAAAATATGTGAGGCGTTGTATGTGGAGTAATAAATTGACGTGCGTGTGAATAGCCTCTAAGATTAAGGTTCACTCCGTGAATTGGGCGACGACGTGAAATTTAACCGCGCCACTTGTTAAGCAGGTCTCGAAGAATTCCAAAAGCTTATAATAGTGCAGCCGGTTTCTATCCTGAATGGGCTATAAACACCTGAACTAAAACGCCTGACTCGACAGGTAGGCAAACGGTAGGAAAGCCGGGAGAAACAAGCTGTCTCTATTAATTTACAGAGGGCAAGCTGGCGAAGTATCATACTAGCGCTGGTACCCCGTACCACGCGTCAACGGACATAAATATAAAATAGTTACATTGTGCATAGCAAGTGAGGACTTCTTTTGTTTTAAATCTATCTTCTTACCAAACTTTTCCTAGCTCACTCACAATCTTTCCAGCCGTCCCTTCATCACCGATATATGTTAAGTTCTTATTTTGACAGAACTACGGCATGTAGGACGAGCTGATTTCGTTCCCATCCGAGAATCTGTTGTTACAAATTGAATGACTATGCCAATCTCGGTGCTCTTGCGGCCTTGTCCGCTTCCACCCCTGACCCACTATATGTCAGTGCACCTGCCATTGGGCAACAACATCTCCAAATATTCTACGTTTAAGTGCCATTTGCTCCTTGTCTGTGGCTTCCTTTGGGCACTCCTGGGCGAATCGTCCCACACGAACAACTTCTAAGTCGGCCGGTAACACCGCAGCTAGCACGGGCAGCGCTGATGTACTAACAGACCTATAAGCCTTCGTGAGCAGAATCATTGCAGGCCGTTGGGTGCGCAGCAAAGCTCGCCTCACCACGAAGATGCTTGACCGGTGCCACCAAACTGCCGCAGCGTAAGTAAGACTTGCAACATAGGTCCCTGAATACAGGACCCTAAGTGCTTTGTACCGCACGCCCCAGGTCGATGAAGATATTCTCGACATCTTCCCGAAGCAGTTACTAGCCCGCTGGCCGATAAAGTTCGCATGCTGCAAAAAGGAACACCCTTGGTCAATCACCACCCCAAGTAACTTTGCCATGCTCACGTGCGCGATCGATTTATTGTCCATACGTATCGTTGGGGGGCGCTTGAATTTGCCTTTCAAGGTGATTGTCTGCGACTTCGCAGCTGAGAAAGTCAGACGGTTCCGATGCCCCCAGTCGGACACCGCCTGGAGCATATATTGTGCGTCTCGCTCTATTTTAGCTTCTGGTTGGTGCCATCGATTCGCGATCGTGATATCATCCGCATAGGCTGTCATGCTGACGCCCTCGGCGAATCGGTAGCCTAAGGAGTGCATCGAGCAAGAAGATTCCATAAAGTAGGCCCTAACACCGAACCTTGGGGCAGCCCATTGTACCTCTTCCACACCACCTGTCGACCCATGAATAATCCCACTCGCCGGTCTGTGAAGTAACTCACTAAGATCTGTAAATATTTGGTGGACATCCACCCTGTTTTCACTTGAGCAAGACCATGGCCCCAGGCGTTGTCGAAGGCCCCTGAAATATCCAGAGTATAAGCTGGCAATAGTTTTTGGAGGTATCGTAACTCGGTCCATAATTGCGTTTACATCGCCGTAACCGTCGACTTTCCACAACCTAAAACCATGCTGACTGGGTGAGATATTCCGGTGCAGACAAGGACGCAGGTGATAATAAGACGTTCCAGTATCTTTCCAAAATGGGCAGCAACGTAACCGGTCCTAGACGCCTTTGGGTCTGTCAGGGATTTGTCATTGCCTTTGGCAAAACCACTAGTCTTCCGGTCTTCCATATGGCTGGGAACACACCTTCTCTTGATGCATGCGGAATACATATACAGCATCTCTCCCTCCACTCGCTCTCCATGCTCGCTTTATGATCCGTGGCGGTCAGTCAATCCATTCCCGGTGCCGGTGTTTGGTAGAATCTTTGACTATCCGCGCCAGTGCCCTCCCGGTTGGGTGGCTCAGAGTCTCGTCCAGTCGGGGCGCACGCAGCAGCTATTCGGACCTGCCGGTGGTACGCGTCATCCTTGTGATGATTTGCCAAACACAGCAAAAAGCTGCTAAGTTATACAATTTTCTCGTAGATTACTTACGTCAAGGTAACCTATTCACACGGTTGTCGGCGCCGTAAGGTCGGGGTCATTCCTCGGGATCTAAGTTTCATGGCAGTCCTCAAATCCAATATTTCTACCTTCCATTGAAATAAAAATCTAAAAATATATCGATTACTAGTGGCCCGCCCTCACTTCGCTTCGGGACCGTAATTCAGAAATTAACCAATAGATGGCGCTGTGCTAAATTACATCGCGCAAGCGTTTCGAGTTTTCGGTTTACCTATAAGCCTTGTCGTTGTCTATAGAAGTTATCTCTTTATAAATAGTATAGAAGAAAATAGATTTGGAAGGTTTTTTCCATGAATAATGCTATTAACTATCCTACTTATATTTTAAGATTTTGACATCATTGGTACAGAAATCATTTTCTTGATAAAAATACTACCAGAAAATTTACATATTAAAGTATAACTAGAATAATTGTATTCTCTTTAATTGATAGCTAGTTTTTACCGTGGGCTATATTATTATCTGCCGTGGGAGACCCACTTTTCATCATGAAATGACAGGCTTGACCGGAATGACACCATCTTACAGAACCCAACGTGACACAGCTCTTGCACTGTGTTTCACCGAGTGACTGAATGTTCTGGGGGCTCAATCGGGGGCGAAAGGGAGCTTTTTTTTATGTGATAGGTAGCAGGCGAGCAGGCGGATCACCTGATGGTAAGCAATTGCCGCCGCCCATGGACACTGCAACACCAGTGGAGTTACAAGTGCGCTGCCAACCTTTTATCCCCTTCCACCCCGAGTGGGCCCTCACTCACTCGGCGAAACAGCACAGTTAAAAGCAGTTGGCATGAGTTAGCAGCGCACTTATTACTTACTGTTGTTGAGTTTATACATGAGAGGTGACAAATAGTAGCAATAGCTTATTATCAGGTAATTCTTTTACTCATCGTACTTAAGTACTTACTTAATTTTATCAAACATTTTAAAAAGATATCATTTGTGTCTGGGCTTTAGTACGAGAACTAGGCTTGGCATACTTATGATACTACAACAATTTGACTTTTCTCAATTGATAATGAACCAAATGTAGGTAACATTAAGGTGAGAATTGAATGTATTCTGCCAGATTGAAGGCCCCCAACGTCTCTGTCTGCAAATGCCCTAGGGACTAGGGACAAACTAGCTGTGTAGATTTTATGTTGATTTTATCTACGTGTAGCTTTAGTTCAAATCCGCCGATGATTTAAATATAAATACAATATTTTTAGGGATTATTTTAGTTTAACTTACAGATTTAGACGAGGGAATCTAATGTACTAGAAAGTCCCCTTTTATGGTGGCATAGTAAATCTGCTCTCCTAAAGCAGATGGTAAGCAAATGGAGAGCCCACTTTACAATGGCACGGCATCATATCGTAACATTTTTTTTGAGAATAAAATAAGAGCTAATGAGATATGCTGTGTAGGCATAATTATCATCATCATCTTTTCAGCCAGTAGACGTCCACAGCTGGATATAGGCCAAAATCCGTTCAGTAGTTTTGACGTGACCTCATACTTACCTAAGACTTGTTTACGGAGATTTGGAAACCACAATGAAGTGTGAGAAGAGGGGTGAACAAACACAAGACTTGTTCATCATACAAATGTTTTTCCAGGGTCCAATTACATCTAGAATGTTAAATATTCGACCTCAACATCGGTCTACAAAAGAACATTCAAATAACTATTATACATACCTACGCAGTTCAGATATATTTAAGTGTTTTATAAAAGAAAAATATTTATTGTTCTCCAATTTTCCTTTCTATCGCCTAAGAACTTGCTTTTATTTCCTGTAAATGTTTTTGACTGGCCCTCGCTGTTGAAATGGAACCGAGGTGGCATGCCTTATAATTAAAAAATAATTTAAGGCATCTTTTGTTCTTGACACTCCGCGTTGAAAAAATATAAGCACCTTCTTTAGGCGTTATTTCATTTCAAAATGATAAAGTAAATAAATAAATATAGCACGACATCAGAATATAATAACCCAAATAAGTCGCTTTTTACTGATGTCTTGGCTTTTTAATTGCAATTATAATTGTTCTTTTGATTTTCGCGATTAATTTAAATTATAAGTGCATGATTTAATGAGAAGCTTGAAGCCGAAAATATACTTAGCCTGCTTGATTAATTTTGTTGTTAAAATTAACAGTAGAATAAATATTAACATTTAATTACTGACTACTTACAAAGTTATCTTACGTCCGCTAGGGTGAAGCTCCTGAGAGGAGCTAAAATTTAAATTAATTTACATACTTTTAATAATTTACATCGGATCTCGTACCTAGTTAAATATTCGTATCTTTCAGTATTAAAAAAATACATCGAGAGGCCTAGATATTATATTTATTATAAATAAAAGTGGCACCGACCCGCATTAATATCATTCGTAAATAAGATTTTGCCAAATAGCTCACCAATGAACTTGGCACCCATTTGGATTATTACTTTTGACACTTCAGACGATGAACTTCACAAACAAAGCATGTTAAAATTTTGAACTTTGTTCTCATTTCACATTTCCTATGTTTTTCATGGGATATTAATATAATACAAGGTAGGTACAGCTGCCGGCACGAAAGTATGGTGAGGACCGTTATTTCGCGCACTTGTAAAAAAGAAGACTTTCTATAAAAATTGGTTTCTGCGCACTCAAGGTCATAACCGCTGTTTCGTGCCGTAGACTATAGGCTCGTCTTGTCACGTGCTACAATGACAAGATCTCAGTGCTTTGGAATTAGCTCAGAATTATAAATAATATTTCTTTCCATATAGAGCCTATGATGCTACGAAATTTTAAGTGCATGAAATTATAATTTTCACCATAAATTTAAATAATATGCTCATTACTAAGATAACAACATCGCTAATAAAATATATCTGAACATTTTGGAAGTCGTTGCTTGATAAAATTGTATAATAAAAATCTTTGACTTAAAAAAATAAAGATTGCCTTAATTTTTTTTTATTAATTTCTGACTCTTGTTTATTTTTTTCTAATAATCTTGTTTCATAAACTACTAACATTATTTGGTTAGCTAGGTTGTACACTAAGAAATTGAGCTAGTTTATCTGCTTAGAATCCTAAATCATCCATCACACTGACTAAAATATTATTATGCCATTGTAGTATGAACAAATAAAGTTCAAATGGATTACCTCCTTTGGATAAGTAAACGGTTTACTTTGAATGGAAATGGACGCGGTCGAAAGAAAAATGTCTAGGGCTTTCCGTACGTGTGATTGAAGCATAAGAAATAGGTTATGTGAGGCGTTGTATGTGGACTGTGGAGCATTAAATCGAGGTGCGTGTGAATAACCTCTAAGGGTTACGGTCCGTGAATTGGGCGCGTTACAAAAGTCTTTGAAAACCAAAAAGGCAACCAGTTTACAGAAGGTAAGACAGGCGAAGTATCATACCAGCGCTGGTACCCCGTACCACGCGTCAACGGACATAAAAATAAAACTAGTACATAGCGACTTGTTTTGTTTTAAATTCATGTTTTTAACAAACTTTTTTTGCTCACTCACAATCTTCCTAGCCGTCCCTGAATCATCGTTATGTGTTAAGTTCTTATTTTGACAGAACTACGGCATGTAGGACGAGCTGACTTCGTTTCCATCCGAGAATCTGTTGTTACAAATTGAATGACTGTGCCAATCTCGGTGCTCTTGCGGCCTTGTCCGCTTCCACCCCTGACCCACTATATGTCAGTGCACCTGAACCTGACTTTGATTGAGCTAATGTAATTGATTCATGGCGGGTTTGCAAAATACAACAGCTTTACTTAGGTTTAAGTGAATTGGTGGTGTTATATGCAGTCTACAGGATTTAATGTTGAACTAATCTCCGAGATGCCTAACTTGTTTAGCTTAGATCTACCTATAAACAAAATATTTGGCTTAAAATAACTAAGTATTTAACATTCAAATGTGTCATACGACATGTAGGTGCTTAAGAACAATTACAGCACCACGTTGGGCGCCAAAGTAAAAAAAAAACTCTTAATCTTAACTAGTATGTTCCATTTTAACAAAACACTACTTTTTTTTTTTTATCCAATGCTAAGACTTCCAAAAATTATAAGTCTTCAAGCTACGTCTACACAATCTAAAATAGCCGGTGCAGACGGTCAAGGTGTTATGGATATAATAATATCATAACTCCTTTAATTTATGCATAGCTGGAAATTAAGCCGGAATAAAGCTTTAAGAATTAACAGTAAAATAACACAACCATTCTAAATCTGCACCATTTGGGTGACGGAAACAATTATATTTTGTAAAAAAATATATATAAAGGAGTAAGTCACTTTTTTTTTTCAAAAAATATTATTCACTTGCAGATTTTCATATGCGGTGGTGATATGTACCAATACGTGACCCGCTTGCTGGTTTTTGTCACCTGTTAAAACTGATTTTAAATTATATTGATTTAAAATCAGTTTTAACGTTGATGATTTACTTTCTTACTTAACTAGCACTCAAATAACGTTTAACAATTTGAGTTCAATATTAATTTTACAATATTTATTATTTAAAATAATGTTTATTAACTTTTGAGCAACCAATGTTTATTTATTTATTTATAAACATACCTTAGAACTATCATTACAGGTTTATCCTAATTCAATAGCCCGGCCCAGAAATCATTCAAAATTAAATAACATAAATACACACACATACATAAATCATACCCCACGTTGGGCGCCAATTTAAACAAACCATTATTTTATTTTCTAAATCTAGTCAAAAATCTCTTCTGAAACGTAAGCAATATGGCTGGTTGGTCTATTGTTATTTAATTTGCTTCGTCTGCTGCGGCTTGTGAATCAATTAAGAGTCAAAGTCAAGTTCAGACAGACTGAAATAGCGGGTCAGGGTGGGAGACGACCGCGGTCAAGGCGTCTAACTCACTCTGAACTCATTTATAACTGGCCGGCTAAATGATGCATGGTTGCACAAGAATGGATGTCAAGCGTTAGACCTATGGAAATATAAACATTGAAAATTTTTTTTAATTTTTATGACTGGGTCCAGTTTTACGGCAAACTCATTCGATATCATGACTTGATCTCCTACTTACAAACAATTACTTTTATATACGTTTTTCCTTCAATTTACAAAATGTTTCACTTCAAGTGGCAGACAATGGATAGGACTTAATGCGAAACAAAGTATGAAAGTGTTTTCAGGTGAGGTAGAAAAGAAAAACATAGATGTAAAGTTTTTCTAGGTAAGGTAATTATTTACATTAATAATGTTAGTTTGTTTAAATTCAAGCTTGAGTCTCAGTACCTTTTTTGGATTATCAGACATTTTATCAATGTCTAAAAATAAAATGTCTGTCACATAATCTTCGATAAGTACCTTCATACTCCTATCGTATCGCATCTATATACATTATTATTTAACCGTCACACACTTACCTACTGCTATTTAGATACAATGGTAACCTACACTCTGATTCATAATCATGTAAAGTAAACTGACAGATGTCAATGTGTCACCCCCATACATTTTCATTCAATTTGACACATGCAAAATGTCAAAATGCATAGAAACTTGTCATTTTCATCTGTCAGTTTACTCCACATGATTAAAAATCAGAGTATAGTAGTGTGACGGTTTTAAAACAGGAATTATATTGTTTTTTTATTTTATTTCCATAAACTCAGAAGCTAATAAGATACATGACATACGACGCCAATTCAATACCGGAACCCTAGTGCAAAATATTGTACAGCGCCATCTAGTGTTCTGTTAAGGAACTTGCTCCTGGAACAGTTATGGGCCTGTAAGGAGGTTGTACGGAAAAGTCGTCTATAATATCCTTTCCACAAATGCCGCTAGAGGACGCATTAAATAGTTACGACCTTTTAGGATAGATGGCGTTTGTAGTCTCGTTTCATTTTAAAACCCTGAAAATAATTTACTTTTGACATAGCTGTTCTGGACAAGGGGCATTGTATTTATTTTAATTAATAATGCTTTGGTTGTATAATGATTTTTGCTAAAACAGTACCTACATAAGACGTTGGCATTGTTTTTTGGACGGATCAATAATTCTGTTGGGATATATACCTAATGTTTATTAAGGGGCTATACGAATGAAACTAGCGCCGCCAACCTATTTACACTGATTGTGGCGAAAATACGATACTTTTTTAAAAAAGCAAAACATTACAGACTTAGATAATAGTAAATTGATTTTTTCAAGATGCAATACAATACCTATATAAAACACGCGACAAGTAACAATAATGTCAATTATTGCTAAAGTGGCCGTTAACGTATATACTTATTTAAATTGTCCCTTTGTTACATACAAGTTTTAGTTTCGGGAAGGGGGAAGGGGCTTCAAGAAAATAAAACGAACAAAACTAAATAACCCTTTATTCATGAGAGGAACAATATGTAATAAACAGATTCATAGTCATAGAGACCTTTTTCATGCAGAGGATGATATTGGCTAAATGGAAAAATACAGCTAGAAGTTAATATTACTGGTAATAAAAAAAAAAATACTTAAAATTTAGCTTGTTAAATTTTATCTTAACTTTTCGGGAGGGGGTAGGGGGTTTAACCCTCCTGGCTACGCTGATGCTCTTGTTACGCAAGTAGATGTAGAGGTAAGTAGGGCATCGCTTTTAATTTTTTATGCTTAGTAGCTATGCCAAAAGTGGGTAGGTATCTATTGGAATTTTCCAACCAAAATAACATCCGCCAAGCCTCAATTTAAAAATGCGGTCCAAAGCTCACAGAAAAAATATCACGGACCAATGACTCAAAAACCTTCGGATTGAAATGAAAGGGAACAAAATCAAACAGGCCCAAATGGACGTCCCTTCGTTTAGTGATGTGACATCGATTTTGTCTTTTGAGTCATTTAGGTCGGGATAACTTAGGAGATGTACTTTTCTAAATCGACACGGGTCTAAACTGACTGTCAAATAGTAGGAACTCATATCATGCCCTTCATCGGAGTGAATTTATGTACCAAATATCTAAAATATATTCAGATTCGATTTGTACAACGAGGTGCTAGCGTCATTCGAGTTGTTTAAATGGTTTCAAGGAAATATCAAATGATTAATCAAGGAGAGAATTGGGAGGATTCTAGCACCTCAGCTGGAGGGATGATCGATCAAGGCTGGGTGACTTGAGGCCTTGTGTTTTTTCGTTTGGCTTAAGTATCTTACCAATACGGTTATAGTTTTTCAAATTAAAGGTAGATAATATGTTCCCAAAATTGTTGACGAAAAGCCTGATTGTTTAACCGTAATCCAGTTGATCTGATTCCGCGGTCTAAGTCTTTTGAAAGTCAGAAGTCGACGCTTATTGTTAGTTAGATTTCCCAAATCCTGAATCTTGGTCCGACCGTACCCTGGGGTCCAAAGCGATGGTTTTGACCACAACCGGGGATAATACGCTTTACGCTACGGTGAATGATCCTGAATGTGAAATCAAGATACACTTGGTGCTCGATCCGGTCAAGAGACTGATCCAAGATTTGATCTGATCTAGGACAAATCCTGGATCACGGTCAAAGATTCCTACGGTCCCATTAACGAGTTTAGACGCTAAGCACAAAAGAAGATTACTCTATTCGATTGAACTGATAGTCGATAATTTAAAATCAGAAAATAAACCTGTTGTCAGTGTTACTCGAATAAATTGAACTGTAATCCCATCCCTAGCTTCGCTCCACGACCTGAATACATACCTTTGTTTTAATGGGTCTTCCTTTTGTTAATGATTTTAGCCATTCACGGCGTGAACAAAGCCATTGTTAGGGGTCAAACAGGTAATACTTGTATTAGGGCAATTTGCTTTAGGAAATGGGGAATGCCTTGGAAAATACTGTACCTTTTTCCGTGCTATCTTTACAAATCAGGTGAAGAAGAGTGAAAGGTTAGTTTTTGTTTTACCTGTGCGTCTGAGCTCCGTATAAGATGGACGATGTGGTATTATGAGTGGATTATTTTCTGTGACTCACTTGTGATTTAGGACTGCAAGTAAAAAACGAATGTAAAACCAATACGGTAGTGCTTTATATTTTTGAACACAATATCAATACTCTTATGTACGAAATCTTGTAAAACGCCAAATACTAGTTGCAAAAACGGCTCACAAACAACAAAAGTATTGACTAAAATATAAGTTATGTAGGTACTTTGTAATAACTGGAGAATCAAGAGCTAAATTTACTAAGGCAATAATGCCCCTTATCGTTTTGCTGACCGCTGAAGTTTCATTGGTGAATTTGTAGCTCAAACGTTTAACTCGAATGTAAATTTACATCAAAAGCCCGTCAAATTAAGTTAATGAATGTTGGGCTCACAGTTTGATGATGCAGCTAACCGCCCGTCTATGCTGAATAATTCGGACAAACAGTACCAACTCTGTACATAATTATGGTACTAATAAGGGTTGATACTAACTTCGATTTGGTAATTTAATTTGTTTATATCTACGAGTAGATGTCACTTTATGGAACATAAGGGCCAGTTTATAATAAACTTAACTTCTGTCTTTTCAGAAACAAAATTATTTGGATCAAATAAAATAAAACTATCAGACAGTAATCACTTTATAGATGCAATTGTTTGTTTGTTTTGTATGAACATTCTTCTTCTTCTATGTCGGTATCATTCTTGATAGAGTAGTCGTAGTCATCAATAGGGTATTTTACTGTCGTTAAAATATCGACATCCGATACCTAGACTCGATAATTTACTGTTTAAGTGTATGATTTCTGAAGAAACATTTTTAAAAAGTTTAAATACAAGAAAGTTATAGAGCAACAAACTTTTGTTATACCTGTCTCTTTCTTAAACAAAATTTTGTACTGCGCTTGTATGAAGCACTAGCCTAGTGACGTCATTAATAGCGTATGACTCTCCTTTTCTGATTGGGAACTTTGCAACTCTATATCTTCGGAACCAATGATGATAGATAAAAAATAAAAAAGGAGCTGTGATTCATACTTCAAAACTTTACAATAAATAAATAAAAAAAAAGTCGTAAAATACCCTATTCAGACATTGGTGGCAAGCTTGACAATACGCTGCCTCACTCTTTTCTGGTGGCCGCTTTCCTTGTGCATTCATTAAGTGATGATGAGTCACTTGCTGCTTTTATATGTCCACCTTATAGTCGATCTCCTCGTGTCCTGGTATGGTATGAAAATTATACTATAGCTAAATACTACTGGATAAAGCCTAATGGATGTGGATGGTTGTTATGGATTTGTAGCGCAATGTCCTTTCTTCTAAAATTTAAAACTTGTTGGTAAATACGAAGTAAGTTTTTCTTTTTACTTCAGTATGTTCCATAATGATTCTTCTGCTGCATAATGATGCTTCTCGTCTGCACGGTGCATGAAGGCCATCATATGGATACGCCTGTTATAGATTCATGCTGCGCTCTTTTTTCACTCGCTTCAAAAGATTACAATTTAGTATGTCTCATCATACGCGTTGCGTTGGTCTAGTGATTTATGTACCGGGCCTTGATCTCGGGATCCCGAGTTTGATTTTTTAAATTTTTCGAACATAGCTCGAGTTTGTGATCAATCCGCATTAGGCAAGCGTGGTGATTAAGCCTAATCCCATCATAGTAGTGATAATTTGATTTCTCTTATGGAGGCTTTTGCCCTGCAGTGGGACAGTATATAGGATGCACTTTACTTTATGTCTTATCGTGCTATCCGCTCGCCTGTACGGTGCCTGCAGCCGGTCGATAGAGCCTGCCCGGGCTAGACTTCAGCTCTCGTGGATACGCCTGTTATGGATTTACGGTGCGCTGTGTTTTTACGCGCTTTAAAAGATTAAAATTTAGTATGTCTCATCGTACTACCCGCTCGTCTGTACGGTGCGTGTAGTCAGTCGACAAATCCTGCCTGGTTTAGACTTCAGCTCACGTGGATACGTTTATTTTTGATTTACGGTGCGCTGTGTTCTTGCTCGCTTCAAACGAATAAATCTTGTATGTTTCATCATGCTGCCCGCTCGTCTGTACGGTGCGTGCAGCCGGTCGATAGAGCCTGCCCGGGCTAGACTTCAGCCCACGTGGACACGTCTATTTTAGATTTACGGAGCGCTGTGTTTTTAGTTTTAAAATATTGCAATTTAGATCGTCTCATCATGCTACCCGCTCGTCTGTACGGTGCGTGTAGTCAGTCGACAAATCCTGCCTGGGTTAGACTTCAGCTTATGTGAATGCGTTTATTTTAGATTTACGGTGCGCTGTGTTCTTGCTCGCTTCAAACGAATAAATCTTGTATGTTTCATCATGCTGCCCGCTCGTCTGCACGGTGCCTGCAGCCGGTCGATACAGCCTGCCCGGGCTAGACTTCAGCTCACGTGGATACGCCTGTTATGGATTTACTGCTGGCTGTCTTCACGGTTTTATGATTGCGATTATCGTGGTTATTTCCGTTTTGTTATGCATAATCTCTTGTGACAAAGTAGTTCAATGAGTTTAATTCTAGAAAACAACCTAAAACAAGTTAACATTATTTTGATGGCAAAACAGATCAAGTCTGGAATAGTATTCAATCAATCAATCAATCAAATCATTTATTGCCTCAGTTACATGTATGTATTAGATACATTGGGTAGATGTTAGCACCATTAAAAGTACAAATGTAACCTGCCTTACGGCATACAATATTGCACATGCGTTTTTAACCTACAATATAATACTATTACTATATATATTATACTAACATTTAAATTTAATCATAACATTAAATGAGATCATTAAAACATTAACCAGTCGTACAAGTACAATTATATTACCTTGTCACTGAAGTACTCATTGAGAGAATAGTAACTTTTATGGACGAGTATATTAAACAATTTATTCTTAAAACACTTGTTATTGTTTTGCTTAAGATGATCAGGTAAATGATTATATAATTTTGGTCCTGTTACATAAAAACTATTGGAAAAAAATGCTGTTCGGGAATCATAATGCGGGATTATGTATCTACTATCAACCTTTGTGAAATAAAGTTTAAATATATAATATTTATATAAGGGAGCTCAAATCAATAATATTAGCGTATTGTAGCGTACCAGTTGCATCTATGAGCATAGCGGTCGATATATGTAAAAATTTACTGTGATCTTTTTGCATTCCTATTTTAAATAAATAAATATAGAAACCGGAGTGCGTTGTTAAGGATCTGAAATAGTAATCTGAATACTGCTACTAACATTTCTCATCCATTGTTGTCTAATCCAACTAAGATTGAACATGGAAAAAGTCGTAGTAATATTGTAGGTATACAACTTGTACTTTCTGGCTCATTCTGTTTATATTTTTTACCTTACACTAAATTCATTCTAATAAGTATCCAAGTTACACGATGAAACTCAGACAAAAGTATCAAAAACTCCCTGTACCTACAAAATGAAAAATAACTTTTAAAGGGATTAAATTTAGCAGTTCACAACTCGTTGGCACCATTTTGTGTTCCTAGTATGAAAAGTGAAAGTCCATTTAGGTCTTGAACAAACGCTAGCGTACCTAGACCGGTCGATAGAGCCTACCCGGCTGGCCGGGCCGCCGCCCCTGACGGCGGGACTCCCAAAACCGTCAAAATGACGGATATAATAAATTAAGGAAAGGGGAAAGGTGATAATGTAACCCTACTTTACTAGTAAACTACTAAAGCAGTGTAAAGGATATGTTCGAGACATAGTAAAGCAAAGTATCAGCCTATAATATTCTGTCCTACTGCAGGGCAAAGACCTCCATCACAGAAATGAAGTCATCGTTAATTTTGCTGCCGCTATCAGAGACTAGAGGTAATTAAACTTAATTGTCACTGATGTAAAATATTGAGCCTTATTTTGATAGACACATAACTTGAACACATTGAATATAATGATGAGACTGAATAAGTGGTTTCCACTAAACCAGAGTCAATAACGAAATTGTATTGGTTTTTGAAATAACGCTTCTTTGGTCGGCTTTGGTGGAGCTACTTATAGAACATCAAAGTTTGCTTCCAAAACTATATTTTCTTATAAATAGGCCTCGTTAAGCGTCTACAAACTTATGCCGCGTGTAACCGCTTACTGAAACTTGTTTAGTGGTGAAGGGAAATGTACAAATCCATCAGTCACTCGGATAACTATTTTAGGTACATCGTTTGTAGCGCACATAATACGCCTGACCCCAAAGTCACAAGTCAAGTGTCAAGACCAAAGTCGTCTTCTCTTTGTCATTGGCATAGTAAATAAATCGACATACTCGTACTAAACAAAATCGAAAAACTAACGTCTGGCGCCCTCACTTCGCTTCGGGACCGTAATTCCGAAATGAACCAATAGATGGCGCTGTGTTTAATTACATCGCGCAAGCGTTTCGTGTTTTCGGTTTACCTATAAGCCTTGTCGTTGTCCATAGAAGTTATCTCTTTATAAATAGTATAGATTAATAAATCGCGTGTTAAAAATCCGCTTGATGGTGTACTGTAGAACTGAGGTTCATCTACACGATTATTGGTGATATTTGTGAGATGTCAAAACATCACTTAAAGGAGGCCCGCCCTCACTTCGTTTCAGGACCAAATTTTGCTTCGTCAATAGATGGCACTGGGTGTCAGTTAAATCGCGCCAGTGTTTCGTATTTTCGGGTTCCTTTTAGGCAAGCCTTATATTGTCTTATGTTACTGCAGATTTAACCTCTTTATAAATAGTATGGATAACCAATATCGTTGAGGTTGGACCTTAGTATAACAGTACGCCAACCAGCGGATTTTACACACGCGATAGGAGAAGCTGTATTTATTTGCCACAGGAAAATCTGTAAGTACTCGTACTTGTGTACGCCTCCGCCAGGCTCAATACTCGATACCGAATGCCTTAAAGCACCATCCATTTCTTTGATCACTGCCATTGAAATAAATGACCCCTCTTATCCCCTCAAATAACCCTATCATTCAAAATGACCGTTGTGTTCGTTGATAAAAACAGATAGACATTTTATTTCTGTTCGGATTTTTCAATTGTTAGGGTCACTCAAAAGGGAGTGTCCATGGCAAGATAGCCACGATTCTCCGATAGGTATAAGGCGCCCGATCCCAAAGATCAAGAACATCAAACATACATAAATGGCGTATCTGTATACATTTGCATCCCTTTAACCACGTCTCCTACCAACCATTCTGAACAAACAAAATTAGTTCTAGGACTTTAAGAAATTCGCATAAAAAATCAACTTTTCATGCAGTCGGTCTTGTGACTTGGTCGTTTTGTATGGGGAGTAAAAAAAAATCGACGTAATACAAAAGTCGTAGAACTAAAATATTGTTCGGAATGGTTGGTAGAAAATAAACATTTAGTATGCAAATAAATACTTGAAGAATAGTTAAAGGGATGTACCTAAATGTTTCCAGATACATCCTGTATCCCTTATTAAAAAACGTAATCCAAAAATAGATTAAATATTTGTTTTAATCATAGGATCCAAAGTTAGTTTTAGTTTAGAAACTGTTAATGTCACTTTCATTTGTGTCTTACAGACGTCACAGAATCATTTTTAAACCATGACAACTTCATGTTACTTTGTAATAAGGGGATAGTATTCTCTAAGTGCGAAGTGGGTGGTGGGGAACGGCAAATCGATCGTAGCGCACGACATGGCAGAAATGTGAATTAATTCTGGGCTGTCATGTGTCAAATTGCTTTATTTTCATAACTTCCTTTATAATTTTAAGTAAAAACGTAAAAATTTGCGATATGGGTCATAGTACATGCTGTGTCGTAAATTGTAAAAACAATGGGAAAAACAGTTCGTGCAAGTTTTATTCGTTTCCAACATCATAGTGGACATTACAGCAAAGACAAAAATGGATAGCTGCTGTGAAGAGAAAAAAGTACGAATCCATATTTTTCACGAGGAAGAAAATCGCTAGGTATAATATACATACTCACTTTTTACACTATTTTTTTCAAATTTCATTGAAAAATTAGTCGAAAATTAATATCACAAAGATATCTTATCATCTAGTTGACATGATTTGACAGATGACAAGTCCTGAATAGTTGCGGCCACTGTCATCGCGCACACAACGAATACAAGTATGTATATTTAATATACCTCTAATATTATAGAATCAAATACTTAATCTTATATTAACTACACTTAATATATCGAGGTATATTTGTAGCTTTAATCAACGGTTTGGTATTATTTAAAGTAAATCCTACTTTAGTAATGAGCGTCCTCTCCCATAATTGCAGTGCCCTCCCGGGTCTATTATAGTGATAGCTACATTTATTATGTACCAATTAATTATGTAACCTAAAGATGCAATAAAGATATTGAAGATTGAAGAAGTCTACATTATTTATTGGCAGTTGATCAAAAAAGCTGCTATCCTCTCATGAAACAACTTTATTGGGTTTAACACCATTGTGTTAAAATAGCTAATGACTTAACCCAAACATACATAAACTTTGCTCTTAGCTCTTAGCATAATTTTGCATTTTATAATACTACTTATATTCAAATTTTACCGTGGGAAAGCCACGCTTCGGCATGAATGCCTCAGCTCGATCGAAGCGGTACCTACCACGGACTGAGACCGGCGTGAAGCAGCGCCTGCGCTGTGTTTCGCCGAGTGAGTGTGGGTTCCGGAGGCCAAATCGGTGGAAAATTAAGAAAGAAAAGAAAAAAAAGAAAATACATTTATTAATTTGGACACCACAACACATATTATATGCTACAGACAATTGACACAACACAAGAAAAAAAAAACACTAGTAAAAATAAATTAAAACATAAAAAAAACCTTCCACACATTTGGCCAGCAGTGCCGTGTATTTATTTTATGTTGTTATGTTGTGTTTATTAGCAGCAAACTTGTCACTCCACTGGTATTTCGGGTGTCTATGGGCGGCGGCAATCACTTAGCGAATAAGGTGATCAGTCTGCTAAAAAAACTAAGTTTTTATTTTATAGCACGTAGGTACATTAAAGTTATAAGTCTAGACGGGTAAAGCACTTAAAAATGTTCATTGTTCAAGTTACAACACAGAATAATTGCCATTACTCACGAACAAATCTTTATAAGCAGTATGAAGTTGTATAGCTCCTTTATAATATACGTCTGCAATTTTTTCTTTCATAAAAAATCGGAACATTAAATCGAGAATGATAAAGTTCCCCCGATACGGATTTAGTTGCAAAGAAAAGCGAAAAAAGAAGCGATATCTGGAGCAGTGACATCACGCTTCTTAGCGGAGAACTGGGAACTTCGCTCTATGAATAAAATTTAAGATAGGGTTTAGCAAATGTGGCTTTTTATCTCTAACCTAAAGACGGGATAAGCTTGACTTAATACGAACCCTTGGGTTTTGTAATAAAAAGTAAAGTTCTACATTTATTGGTTAACTGCGCCCCGTTTCACCAGTTTGGTGATAGAATTTTATCATTCAAGCATGACATGTATGAATTTTGTTGACATATTTCGAGTATAACATAAGCGTATAACTTAGACAATCCAAATTAATGTTTAAAATTGGAATAAGTACAATGTGTGCTAAATGAATGAATGCTGAATGATGAGTGCGCTCCTAACAGTTTTATTGTATAAACTAGTGGCCAGCCCACATTTTGTTTCGGGACCAGTTTCTATAAGTAGTAGTTCCAGACTGTATCCAATAGATGGCGCTGGGTATCAATTGCATCGTGCCAGCGTTTCATCTTTTCGGTAATATGCCTTGTCGTTGTCTTTACAAAGTACTTATTTTTAAACTAGCGGCCGCCCGCGACTTCGTCCGCGTGGAAAAGTAACTTTTTACCCCCCTTTTAACCCCTTAGAACCCCCTTAATATTATTATGTTGATAGCCTATAGCCTTCCTCGATAAATGGACTATCCAACAAAAAAAGAATTATTCAAATCGCACCAGTAGTTTCGGAGATTAGCGCGTTCAAACAAACAAACAAACAAACTCTTCAGCTTTATTATTATATATTAGTATAGATATAGATAGTATAGATATCTTCAATTCACTGTAATTAATAATAATGCATTAACGACGCTATTGTCAACGATGCGCATCCTTAAGGCGACGGGTAGAGCATACTAGCGAAGCCATTGGATTTAAATTGCTAGCCGATAATTACAAAAAAGTTAACAATTTTGACGCCAAAGCATCTCTCGGTAAACTCATAAATTTAAAAATAGTCGAGTCGATCTCGAATTAATTGTCGGCTGAAAATGTGGCTTTACGTCAAAAGTTACCGCTTTTGGTGTTAATCAAGAACTCGAGAGCAAAAACAAACAGTAGAGCACAGTAATTAAAAAAAGTATTAGTGTTTGCTGAGAGGCTGAAACTTCGAAATTATTTAAAATACATCTGTTTAAAATAGATCATCATCAGCAACCCACGCTCGTCCACTGTGGACATATGTCTCCCCCAATGCACGCCACCGCTCCCGATTTTCGGCCACTCTCATCCAGCTCACTCCAGCCAGCCTTCGAATGTCGTCATCCCATCTTGTAGCAGGGCGTCCAACACTACGTTTACCGAGTCGCGGTCTCCACTCAAGGACTTTATAGCTCCAACGGTTGTCAGTTCTGCGGCTAATGTGACCAGCCCACTGCCACTTCAGTTTGCTGATTCGGTGGGCTATGTTCGGTGACTCTGGTTCTCTGTCTAATTACATCATTTCTGATGCGGTCCTTCAAAGATACTCCGAGCATAGCCCTTTTCATAGCTCTTTGAGCGACTTTGAACCGGTGGATTAGTCCAGCCGTGAGTGAGAGTTAAAATAGATACCATAATTTAAATCAATAGACGTCGCGAGTGCGCCTTACCCGTGGCCTTAAGTGGGTAGGAAAAAAACGAGAATACTTGTGAGTATTTTCTAGACCTAATTCGCGTAGCAGTCCTCAATTAATCTACGAAGTAATAAAAGTAAAAACTAAAAATAGAAATCGCGCAACTAAACTGAGATAGACAGCTTTTTTCATGCGGAAAACTATAAAAATCGTATTGGCACTAAATTTTTTGTTAATTTGTTTTATTGAGCCAAAAACTTGACAGGTATACCTTACTTGATTTACGATTATTGTGAATTTTGATGGATAGGATCAATTTACATTTAAAATTCGCAAGAAGGGTGACGCGAAAAACAAAATTTTATAGGTACGGTCTTCATCTCATAAAAAATTCTCATATCTGAAAGAATGTTTAATTTTTTTTTATTTAAAAATAATAACTCTAAATAATTATCCTTAAAGAACCTACAATCACCTTACTACACAGAGATATCTCTGCGCTGCATTGCCTTCCTTTCTCACCCTTCCACCGAATTGGATCTTCGATACCCTCACTCACTCGACGAAACAACGCCAGTTTTCTTTGAGGCTGTGGTAACAATTCGTTTGATCCGCTTCATTTATGACGAAGAGTAGCTTTCTCATGGTATTTGTTTAGCATTTGAGTGGTAGTACTAGTAAAAACAAGCACTTCAGCATTAAACATTTTTGGCAGACATACCTATTATTTTGTCGTCTTTTTTGTGCAATATGATATGTTAGATATTCAACACCATTCAAAGATCAAGACATAATTTATATAATTGATTGCGTAAAACAATATTTTGACAGACGTGACTTACAAAAAGGCTTAATTTATTCAGCATCCAATCAATCAGTGATATTAAATTACATTTATTAAAGTAAGGCTATTTGATTAACTGGCTTTATAATACTGGCCTACTGACGGCACATTTTCTATGCCGTCCCTGTTCGTGATTTGTTACCCTCAGATAGGGTCTATGGTTTTTTTAGGGTTTAAGCGGACTAACGAGCAGACGGCACACCTGATACTAAATTATCACTGCATTTGTCTACTCCCCTGCGAGCAAATGGACTCTGGCAAATGTTTCTAAGGGAAAAATAAGCTCAACTATTCATCATCATATCAGTTACCAAAGATTTCAGTATCCACGGTACATGTTAAATTTGAACCATGGGTCGCCAAATGGCGGACGGCGGTCCGCATCCGGACCTTCGACCCATTTTGTATCGACCATGAGATTACAGCAACTTAGACTATACTTACACAGAAATTAATTTGCTATGTCTGTTTTAATATTAGTTTGTTAACATGTAGGTGGTTGCTATGACCCGGTATGCACCTGTTCTTTCCTTTGGGATAGCATAACCCAATTTTCATCGATATCTACCTATGCATAAAATCACGAGACTTCTTACTTCTCCAACTCAGAAGAAAGAATCCCATAACACAGTAATCTACAATTCATTTTAACGCCGTTTTTTATAAAACGCCTGCGCCAACAATTCCAACCGGACAGTTATTGATGTGGCAGCCCTAATATCGTGCCCTCCAGTCCAAATGATGAGATATAAATTGTCAGTCTGAAACATTGGGGTTCATTTTAAAGAAGCTAAATTTGCGTTACAGAATGGAACGAGTTATGATAAGAGAGATGCACAAAAAACTTCGTTTCTTTACTAAGTGTATTATTTTACAATGCACACCAAAATATAATGACAAACTTCAAGATTCTAGGCTGAAAAGCGTAATTTATTCTTTATATCAACCGAAATCTCACACAACATTTTTACCGATCCGTGACCCAAGTGCAACCTAATTTTTAAATTGCAGCCATCTAGCTGCTGCATCACTAAATCACTCGACATACTAACATAAACAAATCTGTAATTTACCTACACTTAAGATCTGTGGATTTTGATTAAATGAAAAATAAAATAAAATACGTATGAAAATCATGTAGCAAAACATTCTGTAGCACTACCATGAGTTTGAAATACTATCCTCGCTATCAAAAACTATCGCTTTGTCTCTTTCATTGTGATGCATTTAAAAGAGACAGAGCAATAGTTTACGTTATGTCAGTTTTCGATGTCAACTCATGGTAGCGCTACTGATCCACCGGATCCACCTACGTAAGAATGATTTAGAATATGAAGAGAAAACAGCATCTTAATATTTACTGATTACAGTTTAGGTACTGTCTACAGAAACTTGAACCTCTTCTATTTAAAATGTAATTTTATAGATTCCGACGTAAATTTCGGAGAAATAGGAATTCAAACACTGCTGCTGTAATGACATCTCGATAAGATTGATAATGACTCGACTACGGGCACTTACACAGAGCATTTTAATGACATTGCTAGGGCCGATGTGCAATATTTTGTCTATCGGCAAAAACTCGGTTGACCAATAACTGCCGCTCTCAGAGCGAGATTTACACTTATTTTAATACGCATAAAGGCTATCCATAATTCAGATAATGAACATTTATGTTGATTGGCGTGTCTGAGTTCGGAGGAACTCACACTTGTAATGGACACAACATTTAGTTAATCGGTTTTGCCATGTGCCACTCATCAACTTTCCTGACGTAACGTCGCACCAAGTCTGAAATACTGCGTGTAAATTTTACCGCAAAAAGTACTTTTTTGTACTTCGAGCGGCTTTCGGTAAATAAATTGATGAGCGGGGAATCCGCTGGAGGGCGGAATTTCTGGTGATTCGCTCCCTTTGGCCCTGCGAAATTATGTCCGCGCTTTTAAAAATGGACCGGTAAAGTTGTTGACCCGTATTCGATTGCTTTTTGCTAAAGTTTAATTAGAATGTACTTTGGCAATCAAATTCATAATACCTTGCAAGTTCAATTAGCACATATTTTACAACTATCTTTAATATTGTCTAAAGGCAGAACTTCTGCAAAAGTATGCGTACTACTCTTTTACATCTACCTTAAACTCTTCATGAATTCTTTCATAAACATTGGACAAGACTTATTTATTGATATATTTATACTTTCGCACAAACATTAGGATTATAAGTTCGCCTATTGTTACAAATTTTGTGCAATAAAGTTTAAATAAATAAATAAATTAGGTTCATAACGAACTTAATGCCAAGAAGCACTCTTACCAGTCAACCTTTGGGTCATACCTTATGACTTAAGGGTAAAAGTGTTTTTAATCTACATCTAAAACATAGTCTTTGAACATTATCACATTAATTATTATATTCTTGTATGTTACGGTAAGAAATTCAAACAATTCCTTGATTATCCTTCAAATCAAGTTGAAAGTTTAGTTTACGATTTAGTTTTGTTTGCCCAAATATATTCTATAGGCCACAATATTAGGCAGGGCACACAGCATGCGGTTAAAGCATAAAAGGCAGGCACGTAGTCTTCGTAGACATCTTTCAACTGACCTGCAACCAAATAATATTACAACAAAATTAATAATTAAAAAAACTCATGTAAAATTGTATTTTGTAGTGGTGGCCAAATACTCAAGCTCTTGATGATGATAGTATTAAATAAGTCAAACTTAACCAAGCTACTATTCACCGGTACTGAATGGATCGCTTTAAGTAAACCGTTTGTTTGCTGTTGTTTCTAGAGTACAAACAATATTAGTCTTCATAGACATGAAGTCCCTAAATAGAGCATTGATAGATCGAGGCCATTTCAATATTGGCGTTATATGTTTTGGCCTTATAATTCATAGCAGGTACTTAAAATTAATAAATGAAAGACAAAAGCTCGTACCTAACATCAAAGTAGGTCAATAGCATGGGCACGTTACTACTATTTATCGGTTCTACGGCAGACGAATCTCAATATAAAAACATAAAAGGTTGATTTTTCATTGTCTGTCAGTCTGTACTGACAAATTTAAACATCACTCAGTTCGCTGGCTTTTACAACGCAAAGTGACAGCACTTAGGAAAACAGTATAATATGGGACTAACAGTAGAGTAATATGTAATGTGAAACAGCCCGTCGAAGGTCGTCGTGATCTTTAAGTATACGACGCGTTTTGTTAGAGAAGCTATTTTTATGTCAGTTCACCTTTTGGTTAATTATTCTTTCCAGTTTAAAAGTCTAGCTAGCCTATCATTAATGCCAAGGAAGGAAAACTAATAAATGTATATTTCTGGAGCATTATATAATACGGGAGCAAGATGTGGACAATGACACAATAAGACAGAGAGAGGTTGAAGGCTTGTGCCTCGAGTTGTGATGTTGGTGGATAATAAAGGGTGGTAGGTTGGAGAGAGAGGGAAAATGAACAAGAAAGTTTTGGAAAAGGTTAACGAGGAAAAAACCTTAACCCAACCATTGAAAATGGAACAGGTAAACTGTTAGGACACCTGATGCTTCATGTCATGTTTCTAAAACAATATTAGAATTGAAAATGGAAGGAATCTTTCTTTAGCTTTCTAACAGCGTTAAACCATGGATTTACTCGCGGCTAAAGATTGGTCGTATCGGACCTTAATCAAAGCCCACTGCCAGTTATTGTACTGTACAATAGGGTATACCGTGGCTACGCAATGTGATAAATTGTTCTACTAAATCGATCCGATCCGAATGACAAATAGAAACGTTTTTACTGAGCTGACGCGGGTTCTTAGCGTGGGTGGGAAACAAAATTTATCAAGATAAGTTATATCGAACCTGTTTAGTACATATTTTATTGACGATAGGGCTAAAGAAAGATAGCGTAGTACAATTACTGGAGTTGAGTAAACTGTGATGGATGGGATAAAATGTAATTCCTACCTTTTTAAGTTTTCAATTTTTTTTGTTCCTCACAATAGTAGGTCAATTGTTGAGCTATTGTTGTATTTGTCAGATTTTTGATATAGACTACCAAATATATCATGCAATTTGAATTTTAGACTATTTTGGCACAATGTCAAGGAATAAAGCCCTTACTGCCTAGCCTGCGTCTGTTGTCCCCAAAAAGTAAAACTTAATTATTAAAGGTTAGAGCTAAGCTAGCTTCGCCAAAATCTTCATTCATGTAGAACTGACAGCGTTATGCAATATTACGTCCAGTTATTTCCTTTATACATAATATGATTTTCTTTTAATCAAGCGGCTGGCTGAAAATATTGGCTGTTTGTGTTGACCATATGTTTTTTTTTCTTGCCAAGTATTTGGAAGAATGTGATCCTTTCTACTTCTAGACTAGGTATTTATATATCGGTATGGATAAAGCTGGTGATGGTTACGTATGACAACATAAATACTAAATAATTACCTATCAGCGGTGACAAGGTGATGTTGGCGAGACCACCAATCAGCAGGAATAGTGCATAGGCTCCAGGGAAGTCCTGATGGGCCACGTGGTTGGAGATCACTAACGGACTTGCGACGTGGAGCCAGGCTCGCATCAGACCCAGTCCAGCTGTTGTCAGTGATATCCAGATGAACTGGCGCACTTGGAGCAGTACTAAGAAAAGAAATAAAAAATAGTTAATGAAGAACTGAGGAAAAAAAATGTAACTAATGATAGTAGTATTCCTCACAAGTGACAGGATTTTTCCATGTGTTACTGTTATCTTATTTACTTATACTCATTTGATATATGATGTACGTACTAGTTATCATCTTGAGGAAAAATACTTTAACATTTATTAGTCTTAAATAAATATATTATGTATGTAGCTTCATATTTTAGCGTTGGTTGCTTTCCTAACGAATGAATCAACTTTTTTTAAATTAATTTTATTGATTAGAATTGTATTGGTATTGCAAGTATAATTAACTTACCTACCAACTTGCAGTATTGATGATAATTTTTAGGCAATAGTGAATATCAATATGGAGGAACACACTACGATAGTTAGAAACCGTGCCGAAATACAACCAAAATTTATCGCTACGATAATAATGAACACTTGGGTACGTACTTTCTTATTTCAATTTTGAGGGCATTATACCAATGAAAACGAATATTGTTCCTCTGGAACATTGGGTCTTATTTCAAATAAAAAAGTCACCTTCCTATTGAAAAAACAGATCAGTTGATGGACGCAATTGTATGGAAGGGCATTTTTTTAAATTGGATTATATTTTATATTCCTATGATCAAGAGAAAAATTATTGTTTTCATAAGTATATAGTGCCCTCAAAAATTTAGTAAAGCAGTTAAAAAAGCACGACGCATGTAGATAAAAATAAAATACCTAATCTCATGACGAAAGTGAACAAAGTCGCCACATAAAAAAGTATTCTCGTGTTAAATGGTGTAGTGCTGCTCAAAACAGCCAGTGTAAATCGACCTGCCACATCTGCTCCTGCGCCAATAGATATGCATGTTGCTACTTTAGCCTGCAATGATAAAAATAGACAATAACAAAGAAGAAGTGACTGAAAACTGAAAGATAAATAGATTGTGCGAATGGAAGAAAACGGAAATATTGGATGATGATTGAGAGATCAAGTAAAAATGGGCTGTGATGTTAATGACGTGACAAATAGTTTCTTTGTACTGACCATATCGTAGCCATACTGGTATAATAACATGGGTTGTAGCATAAAAAATGCAAGATCTGAATAGTTAACAAAGCTCTGACCTACGCAGATATTGATATAAAATGGATCCTTTAGGACTTTTAGACAAAGGATTTCTTCAAATATATACCTAAAATAAAGATAAATAAATTAACACTAAAATAATAATATCAATAAATGGAAGATTTGTATCTTCAATTCGTTTACCTTGCTCTTGTTATTTTTTTAAGTTTATCTTTCGACTCTTGGTCATCCTTATCAGGTTTCAGTAAATCAATACTATCTGCATTTTTTTGAGATTCTAAATCATCTGTAAATATTGAAACATTTACATTTTGTGTTCATTTCAACTGCTTTCTTACATATTTTTTGGAGAATCTAATCAGAACAAATACTTGCAGGTTTCTTTCTTTGTTTCTTATCAGGAGTTATCATTGTAGCGACTCCAGGAATCATATGCAAAGATACGCCACTTATTAGAAGCAAGGTCCCTCTGAATCCATATTGCACAATAATTTTCTTTATAAACTGTGGGTACCACATTAAGATTAGACCTTGTGTGGCCTTGCAAGCACTCATTATAGAAATTCGCTTCTTGACGAAATAGAAGTTAACTGTTGAATATAATATTGGAACTATGATTCCAAATCCAACGCCTTGTAATATTCCAAAAGTGAATGAGAGTTGGCCTATATTGCTTATGAATATGGTAGAAAAAGACCCAAAACAGAATATGGTCGCTCCGATAAATCCGGCAGTCCTTAATGATATTCCTGATTTCGACATTATGTTGAGAATCACGCCTGGAATAAAACAAGTAACATTTATTACATGTTAGTATTATGCATATGAATTGATAAATACAAAATGTCCATTGGAATTCTCACCTCCAACTGCAAGCATCAAGGCAAAAGTACCATGAGCAGTCGTCAAAGATTTTGCAGTAGAATGTGTTTCATTAATGAAATCTTTGTATATTAGTCCAAATGAATTTATGTGGCCCATTCCTGAAATCTGTAAACCACACTTTGTTACTTTGACTACTACAGAAAAAACACAGCCTTCTTTGTATTGTACTTTTGAAAAACTATTGTATTGTAGTAATATTTTGTTGAACATTATTTTTACCTTATTGAAAATGGTTTCATGAAATTTTCTTTTAATTCACAAAATTTATACGAGAACAAATATCATAAAGCAAACATAAGCACGCACGCTAAACAAAACTGAAATTGGGTTCAATAGGAAACCAAATTATTAACCTGTATACTATTGCACTGTATTACAAAAGCCACTATCATAGAATACAAGACGTTACTACTATGATACTACCAAAGTTATGTAATTATTTTTAAATATGAACCATTCCATTCGTAACTCCTTGAATGAGTAATAATTTTAGAAAAACTAATGGCAAAAAATTGCGTGGTCATATAAAAACAATGGAAACCTAGGTGATCCATTTTACAATTTTAATCAGTCACATGTTGTTCGCAATAACAAAGAACAAAAAAATAAATAGGTGTACTAACAAAACATATCACCATTCCAAGACAAGCGACGTATCCCCATCCTCCTTCTTTAGCTTCAATTGTTGTTCTTTCATCTTTAGAAAGTTATTCCCTTCTTTTTCATTATTTTCCAGTTTTTCAAATTCGTTGTCCATTCCCAGCACAATACTACCACGACAAGGAGCAAACTGAATGTGTGGATTATAAATCGCCTCAGCGGATGTTCTCGATAAAGGTCTAGACTGTTATAAACGGTGTTCTCATTGCATTGCAAGATAGTGCCGTTGTGTTCGCCGTCGTATTTGCTTCTATTGTGACGACAGAAATTATTGTTACTATCTCGTGTTTACTTTGATAATGCGCCTGTGCTATATTCACTCCCCTCACCTCAATTGCTCGAGCAAATTGGATTGTTCAAAGATAAAGAGAGTAAGACACTTGCATTCATTAAAACCTGCTCTGTTATTTTAATAATTCACGAATAATCAAACTTATTTTTTTACCGACCTTAACCATGTTTTGGGGTAGTGGTAGGTAGGAAATAATGGATGAGGCTGACAAGTTACCGTAGGGAATGGCGTGATAGAGAAGAGGCCTATACTCAGCAGTGGGTGGATGGGATAATATGATGACGATGTACCCTTTTTTTCAGTCTTTTCAGATAATAACATATCATCTCTCAATGAACTACAGAAACCTCTTGGTAGAAAAGGTAAAAATAAAATTGTGTTATTAATTAATACAAATGAGTCGATTTCCTTGCACGAAAGTATATTTCTGATGTCATGGATTGCATTGATATCAGTCTGATTGTCTTCTTTATATCTTTAATCAATAATTTGATTTGAGTAACGGACTGTTACTGTCCAGATTTGGGCTAAGGCTTTTCCTAATCTGAATTTATCGGTCAAATACCCTACACACAACGCCACGTAATCTTGTCATAAGTGATTTCAATGTTCAAATTTATTGTTACCCAACCAATTTTGACCAAAGTTGGATGTACGGCTGAGTTTTACCGTTTTGGTATAATGTTACAAGTTCTTAAATTTATCTGCGCATATGTAAACGCTTTCTTTTCGTTTTCTTTTTATTTGTGCCATAAAATATTTAAAGTACAATATGAGCAGAGGAGATCACCATCAGCACCATTGTATGCTTTCGTTATTTGGGGTCACAATACATTGTTTACCAAATCAGGATTTTATGGGCAATATATGTACACTGTAGCCACGGGCTATGTCTGCGGTTTCATCTTGAGATGAAAAGGTCGTCAAAGTTCGCCATTTTTTTTATTCTTGTGCCAATTCCGCCAATTTTAATACATAAGTAGAATTACTGATTTGCATTTGATTTTAAATTCCAGACAGCTGGTCTGCAGTTTTTTATCTAGACAAAATAACAAAGATAAAACTATCGTTAAGTTTTTTGACATCTGGTTTTACATAAATTCGAACTGATTTGTCTACGAATAACTTATTTATCTGAGAATTAGAATTTTAATCGCTGATGATAATGAAATTAAATGCCGTTCACACTTATTACGCTTTCAGTTTTTATGCCATTCCTTCTGTTTGTTTTAGCAGCTAAATATTTATTTTATGCAAAATATCATACAAATTGATCAAATTGACCGGTTTCTGGAATGGTATTTTACTTAAAAGGTATTTGGTAAATGTATTTTAGCAATTGAATTGAACTAACATTTACGTTCGTGTCATAGAAATGTTCTAATTTGAATAACATGTATAATTGTATCCTGTATTTGTAGGTAAAAATATTCTTGGAATGTGATTGATCATAAGTATTTTTCAACATTTTTGAGATTGTAGTAATCAGGTATCCAAAGGAACCTAACCCTATCTGTTCCTTTTCAGTAGAAAGTATTAGGCTAAGTAAATGGAGTTAAAATATATAAGTAGGCACAAGTTACACAATGATTTCATTAATGATGAAATTCATTGATTCTATCTATTTTAAATGTCTCTGACCTTAACCAATACTACTGGTCAGGGGAGAGTTGGACTCACGCACCTTGTGTTCCGTATAATGTAAATAATAGGTATAAATAGATCATTCAGGGATCATAGATACAGGGTTAAATTTGCTCACCTAGTCTAATAAATAGATTTTAAATATTTTGATGTTCTTATGATTTTTCAATAAAGTTTATTTATTTATTTATTCATTATAGAATAGCAGCCTACAAACTTTATACTTTCTGGCCATAATGTACTTGGTTGTAAGGATTTTCTTTTTATTAATACCTCTTTGACATTCATTCAAGAATAATTTCATCAATAAACATCTACACGTAGAATCGGGCAGTGGGGTCTTAAGCTATTACGTAAAGAACCTTAAAAACGAGATATTGACTTTGACGTAAGAATTTCGTAATGTGGACTTGATGCGTCATCATCACTGACCACTGACTAATTAAATCAAATCCTGAATGTTAATTGATTGTTAGTTGACACGAACGAAATATTTAACATAACATTAAGAGTTATTTATAGACCGTACAGAATTAATGCAAATACTTACAGATGTTAAGGAATTTGTCCTTCTGGAGAAAACTTTTCAGTTTATCGTTTTATAGATTTACACTGCTACTGATTTATTTACGTTTTTCAGTATGTAAGCGTTGGACGCCCTGCGACAAGATGGGATGATGACAAATTCGAAGGCTGGCTGAGAGTGGCCGAAAATTGGGAGCAGCGGTGTGCATTAGGGACCTATGTCTAGCAGAGGACGAGTGCGGGTTGCTGATGTTGATGATGATGACTGATTTTAGGGTTCCTTAGCCCGTAGCGTGATTCGAATCCGATAATGCACTTATAGATTTCTCAAATCTGTGTCTGTGTTTGTATTTTTACCGTTAGCTCGGCGGTGAGGGAAAACCTGCACATTTCGGATAAACTTGTAACCATGAATCAGTTGGTCTGGTTTCCGTTGTTAAAGGGTTGCGAAGGTCATGGACAGTCATTTCATTGTAATTAGCAGACATTTTAAATCCTTAGTCATGGTCTAAGCTTAGGTACCCCGGGCTCCAGGGCGACTACGAACGCAACAGGAATTGTTAAAGAGATTGTTATTGTTATTGAGTGGGTAAACAGTAAAACAGACTCTTTAAAATTAATTTTTATTTCAACGAAAACTGATATAACAACAATTTTATTTTCATTTCCATGTTCCATTTTGTCACTTTAGGGGAAGGGGATTAAAGGTTTGCAGCGCACGTCTGCACTGGTGTTGCAAGTGTCCATGGGCGGCGGCAATTGCTTACCATCAGGTGATCCGCCTACTCGTTTGCTACCTATCACATAAAAAAAAAGAAAAAAAAACTTTCAATAGAAATCTCAAGAATACGGTGGCTTTGTATTTTATTTACGAGTACAAATTAATTAATTATGTACTTAAATCCAAAACATGCAGTTTGATTAAAATACATCCACATAATTATAATAACATTCTGTGTATTTATAATCTTAGGTCATCAATTAGCAGGATTTATGATCTAATAAACTGTGTTAAAAATTAAGAAGCTGTAAAATGGCACAATATCAATGTTAATTTTCTAAAAAATCCTGTTCATCAGCTTACGTTGATTAAATATCTTAATCAAAAGTATATTTACAATGCATTAATAAACAAATAAATTAATTTATATAATATCTCCTCTATGACGGGCTCTACCTTTTGACTTTTATTGATATGCTTCTCGATAAATAATATATTCATTTAGACTTTAGCTTTTACATGTTTACACTAAATGTATAATTTAGTAAAGTTAATGACTATCTTGAGTTGAATCTAAATCTCGAGATTGATTCTAAAGCTCGAGGGGTTGATTCCACCCATAAATTCCTTATAAGTCTTTGCACTCGCTTTCGCAGCTCTTGCTGGAGTGTCTTACGAAGTATTAACAACAATATCACAGTTGATTGATCTTCACGTTTCCAAGTTCTTGCCAGAGACGGGCCGGTTCATGCGCTTCCAGATGCCTTCGATTGCCCAGGGGACCACGCAGCAGAGGTTGCAAGCTGTCAGCATGTTGAACGCGATTACGTAACTGCCCGTGTAGTCTCGGATGAAACCTACAAAGATATGATTTAACACAATGTTAACACAATCACAAAAATAAATATTATAAAAGTTTGGCAGCGCATTTGTGACTCCACTGGTTTTGCGGCTAGTGGCAATCGCTTGTCATCAAGTGATCCGTCTGCTCGTCTGCCACCTATTATATAAAAAAATATCTAAGTCTATGCCTACAATATAGTCTACAGTATTATTTTTTTTATTGCTGAAGTAGGCAGACGAGCATGCGGCCCATCTGATCGTAAATGGTAACCGCCGCTCATAGACAACAACAATGCCGAGGCACAGTCATGCCGCTGCCTAAATTAATTAATTTGTGAATTGAAATTTAATCAATATTAAAAACAAACCCACCAATGAGACAATAAATTCTGTCATGATGATAGCCTGATATCTGCACTTAAATTGTCTATCAGGATAATTTTATTAGGCATCTAAATATTATACATACCAATCATAGGCCCAACACTCAAGCTGATGCCTCCAGCTAGCAGCATATACAGCCCGTATGCAGAGGGGTACCTCTCGATAGGAACATGTTCTGCCATGACGATAGGCTGTGCAATATGGACTAGGGACCTGGCAGCTCCAAGTATCCCAGTGAGAATGACTAGAGGCGTGTACGTTGTGAACTGGATAAATGCTGGAAAGATACAAACGAATTGGTTAGAGAAAACGGACTTAACAGAAAACGGGTTCTGAAAATACCTAAGATTTTATGATTTTGGCTCTGGAATGGTAGAACCGACTTTCATTCGGAAAATCGCCGAAATATCTAAGTAAAGCAATAAAGTTTTTGAAGTTCTTGCTAGTCACGGAAACAAGATTGTATTCAGTCAAAAGGAAGGTATTTAGGTACCGTGTAGACGAGCAACCATAGTGACGATCAGTCGCCGCTACCATACGGCCAGTATAGTCACGTGCACTTATAAGTATACAATCTTAATCAAATATGAACCTTGTAGTCCTAGTATAAGAGTCGAGGTGTTTACATTTTATTGCAGGTGGCTGTACACGAAAGTAATCATAATACGCCACCGGTGGCGGCCAGTGACAAAAGGTAGGGAAGTGGCGATCGTTTGAGGAGGCCTCTGATATTATCTAGGGGTGACTTACGATCATCTTCTTTTTATGTTCTGAAAGAACAAGACCATAATGTCTTTGCGCATAAGATATAAAATGAACATTCGTTTCTGCCATTTAATATTGTTTATGGAACTGACTAGAGCTATCATAGTTATTATACAATACTATTATTATACAATTTATAATTAACCTTGACACCTACTACAAGATGATGGGGTCAAACGTTGACGATTTACATAACAAATGAAGAAAAATATTTTACTAAATTGAGCCGACCAAGAATTGAAAAATAGGTAAAATTCTTCCCGCACTTCACTACGTACGGTACGGTAAAAGAAGTGGCGCGCAATAGCTACCAGTGGAAGCCACTGGTGGCTAACCTGCGCGAACCCTTACTTTGTAGTATTAAATACAGTAAAACTTATCTGATCGTGAGCAACCTCGAGGAATGTCAACTACCTTGGAGCAGTGAACTTTTGATGTTTTGTTCAGTTTGGTATCAGAGAATTGGAAAGATTTTAGATAACATTGGGTTTGATAGGATGGCCTGATACTTTTGTGAAATTATATAGATAGATAAATATAAAGTAAAAGAGCAGCCTCTTAAATTGTTAATTAATCATGTAGAACTATTTAATGAAAGAGAAATAAATAACTCAAAAAAACCCTTGGACTTTATTACAATACAATAACAATTACCTATTCGAAAGATAGCAGCAAGCAATGAGCCAGTGAAGAACAGGTACCGGCTGTTCATTCTGAAGAATTGGCCAGCTACGCCCAGGAGGAGTCGTGCGACCATATCTGTAGCTCCACCTACTGCGATTATGTTTGCTATCTCGGTCTGAAAGAAAAAAATATAAAAACAATGACTTCTAGTCTCTAACTACAAGTAACTTCTGTCTTTCTCTGTGAATAAATACGTCATGATAGCCAGGGCGCTACCTCTGTTGCGAGGGACAAGGGAAAAGGTTGGTAGCTTGCTTGTAACTCAAGTAATGGGACATTGTCTATGGGCGGCGGCAATCGTTATTGTCAGGTCATCTCCCAACATCTTCATCGTGTGCATAATAGGTATATTATATTCAAAGAACATTACAGGAAAGGTCTTAATTTGATCCTACCGAAAATGTATCTGGAAGCCTTCTGTACAGAATTGTAATAAGGCTGTGGCTTGGTGCTTCTTGCTGCTAGATCTTTAAGTTAAATCTTAATTAGACAAATTACTTACTCTGCTAAGGTGATTTTTTCCAAGGAATAATGGTTCTAATGTGAAGAACGTCAAATCAGCAAAGAATGCCAGGGCCATCCCAAATATAATGTTATCGTACACCCAGTCTTTGAGCAGCGTCAGGTCTAGGAACTCAGCTACAGTTTGCCTGAAAGTAATAGGAATGTTTAAACCTCATTTTTTCACAATATGGCCCGAATTGTTTCTTACATTTTCGTGTGCATTATAACTATTAATTCTAACACACGAGAATTAACGCAACGTTAATTTTTAAGCAGAAACGCTAATAAGTACGTCATGAATTATGTACATAATAATAATAATAATAGATATTGATCAAAATGAAAAAATCCGGCTATCAAAAGTTAAGTGAAGCATTTTTCGAGTGAACAATTAGAATATTTTTTTAAATATTAATTTAAACAACAATTGTTAAGATTCATAGATTATTATCCTCATACTTATCATGTCTACACTGAGAAATATTACATAAATTTGAAATGTTTCGTCTAATCATCTCGCTATCATTATCATATTATCAACACGGGTTCTTATTACGCATTTGACCTTATGACCAGTTGCATAGAATTCATTATCATTTGAAGATAATGCGTCCTTAGACATTATGACATTTTATTACATCCGCATATCTACATTTCCCGATTTATGGAGACGCAGTAATATCTGACGCACATCAATCTTACAAGATTAGTACATCTTCGTCACTCAATTAACTGTTGATGATTATATCTAGGGTACCTACTCACTCTATCTTATAGCTACTAAAATAAGAGGCATTTTTGCAAAACCAAATTTCGACAGTTTTATCAGCTTGATATCTTTAGTGGATGAAATTATTGCGAGATTTTTTTTTCAATATGTGTGATTTTTAATCCTCGTAAATACCTTTGGGGTATGATAATGTTAACATAATAATATATCTTACTACAAACTAGAAAATAATTTGAACTATCTATCTGTGGTATTTCCTGACCGATATAACCAGCAAACCTCTAAAAAAGAGCGTATTCCTTCTAAAAAGGTTAAAGGCATGGGTGCATGGTGTGACTCTGCTGTTACGAGTGTCAATGAGTGGAGGTAGCTTACCATCAGCTGGTGTGACAGCTCGTCTACCTCACATATTATACAAAAAAAAATCTACGAAAAATTTGATAAGTCCCTACTTTACTAATTTATGTGCTAGGCTAATCCAATACTCCTTTTTATCATTCGATATAGATAAATGTCTCAGTATTTTAACCTTAATGATCGTTATCTCAATTTTAAGCTTTTGGGTGTATTAAAATAAGTGTCAATATTTTTTGCTTAAGTTAATGAAACATAAATTTACTCACCATTTCCCCTCCTTATTCTTGATAATCGGCATAGGCTCAGCTGCGATGTTACCGAAGTTACCCAAGCTGGACACAGATGCCGCCTTGTACAGATTCTCCATGTAAACATTGTCTGCGGAATTGAACCGGCTATTTGTTTCGCTGGCCGGAATCAGAACCACTGGTATACTCAGCCGACGAGAATCTGTTGACTTCGGCGCCAGAAGTATCTGTGAACCCTTCGAGCTTTCATGTTCACTTGAATTTGAATTTGAATACAAATTTTGCTCTGATCTAGTGTTGTCTCCCTTGTTAAGGCTGATGTTTTTGAAATCGAATTTTTCCTTCGATTCGTCGGCGGAGGCGGGGGTTGGCGGAATCACTGAAAAATTGGAACTGTATTAGATTTGGCTGGTTCGAGTGAGCATATTTATTTTGTTTGGTGTTTTTTTTTGTGTTAGGTGGCAGACAAGCAGACGGATCACCTGATGGTAAGCGATTACCGCCGCCCATAGACACCTGCAACACACTGGTGTTGCAGGTGTCTATGGGCGGCGGTAATCGCGGTTGTGACTACTGAGTCACAAGTGCGCTGCCAACCTTTAACCCCCTTTCCCCCCAATTGGGCCTCCGGTACCACTCACTCAGCGAAACACAGCGCAGGCACTGCTTTACGCCGGTCTACTCTGAGGCCGTGGTATTATTCCGGGTCGAGCTGGCCCATTCTTGCCGAAGGGTGGTTCTCCCACGGATTGATGGGTTATAAAAAAGTTTTCTATGGAAACGCAGTGTTGCTTTTATTTAGATTTTAAGTCATTCAAGAACCTGACTTTACTATCACGCATGTTGCTGAATGGAATCATAATATTACACTTATAAATAAATAAGTTCTTTACATACTTAATCAAAATAGCAAAGCTATAACACAATAGACTCTTTGTTAGAAGTAATTTGTTTCTTCGTATTTAGTTCTATTGTTAAATATAGATTGTTATTCAAAGAAAAGAGTCTTAGAAATTAATGAATTTCCTTTCCCTTCCTTTGCCATTTCTAAATTGCTGTCATTTAAAATTAACTCCCGTTTTAAACCGAATTAATTATTTTGATTGACGCGCTCTCTGTTTGCGTCTCTTTGTGGGTACAATATTACGATTTTAATATCACAGCATAATAAATAAAGGCGCAATTCGGAATGTTTTCAGTCGTGATATTTTACTGGTAATGCTAATTATCTTATAGATAGTCTTATGTCTATTGAAATAAAGGACAATATTTTGCTACTTTTAGTGCGGCAGTAAGTTTTAAAAACTGACAAATGCGAAGATAACATTTGCAAGACTACTGTACCTACGATCAAAAGGCCTCTCGGTGGCATTGAAAGACAAAATTTTATATGGGAAAATGACCAACATACGGCACTTGCAATTAGTTCTGTCCTTTGCCGGGAGCCAAATAACTATAGGGCAATATTTGTACGTAGCGAAATGTCTTAAAATCAAGACACCAGAAAATCGACTTTTCAGAATTTAGAATTAGGATTTAATGACGAATTAAACAAATTTATTAATTATGACCAAGTCTGTGTGTAACTAATTAGATAAGAGTTTCTGAATTTCTTGAAAGATATTAATTGTGTTTGCTTCTACTACGGCAGCCGTCGCCACGCGTGGTTATTTTACGCCATCTACAGTTTCATCCCAAATTTAATTCGTTAAACATTAAACTCCCACATCTTACAAATTTGTTAAGGCTGCGTAAAAAAAATTTGCTCAGTATTTTGACCTACCGCATATTATAAAAAGTTTTGGCACGCCTGCGACTTCCTGTACGCGGACTCCACTCAAGGACCTTTCTACCCCAACGGCCGTCTGTTCTCCTCGCAACGTGGCTTGCCCATAGCCACTTGAGCTACGCAATTCTTTGGGCTATACCTGCGACTTTTAGATCTCCTGCGGATCTCATCATTTCTGAAACTCGATCACGCAAGGAGATTCCGTGTATAACAAGTCACTCAGATAGCAATGGAGAGGTATTGCCCTCTGAGTGACTTTGAAGCTTCTCAGCGTCCCATTTTAGGCGGCCACGTTTCGGTTCCATATGTCATCACTGCATACTCAATATTCAATATTTTATTGCATTCCACAATTTCTAAATACAAATAGGTGTGGACTAAATGCATACCGTTGGGTACAGACAGCCACACACCAGGTTACCAACACCCTATCAAAGATATTCAACTTAATTTGACTGACAGTAAGGTGGCAATCCATTGAAGAAATTTGACAATATACTTTGATGTGTGGTGTACTGTACGTTATCTCGTGGTGAAACATAAATTGCTTAAATCCTCTGACATTTGTTACATCCTTACGAAGTCTTCTAATGAAATTTCTTCGACATATTTCGAGCGAGTTTGTTTTGAAATTACATCCTCTGTCTGAGGTTTCGCACAGTCAAAGGGATGAAATTCAATTATATGTTAATCTCTGTTATAATGATCCGCCGTTTGGTGGCCTTTGTGTTAATAAGGGTACGACAAGTTAAGATTATGGATTATTTACAAGGGACAAAATGTTGACAGGGGAGTACCTACCCTCATGTAGGTAACGTTTTTGCAAAATAATAAGGTTTTTGAGACTACACTTTGAAATGACAGCTTTGGATCCAATCGTGAATGATTCTTTGAGATGAGAAGTTAATTATATCATAATATTGTAGCTACTTAACTATTATTTTTTATGAGAAAAGATTAAGATTAATGTCTATGTAAGTCTTACAAACTTTGCAAATGAATTAGTCGTAATTTAATTAGCAGTTTCTTAGCCTTAGTCGCATTTTGAATAGTTTTTATATATTTGAAACGTACACTTTGATGAGTACGGAGTCATCTCGGAGACCAGTGTGCATAATTGTTATACATTCAGGATCGTGAACAGAACACACGAAAAAAAAGGCTTTTTTTAAATATCACACGGCGTTTTGGCTATTGTCGCGCTAATGTTAAAAGATTATTGTATGAATTATGGTACTACTACTTTGTGCACTGACTTTAAAAGGTAACCCAATACTTACGAGTATATTTATTTATTTATCAGTCATAAAAATCTGGTTAGAGCCAGTAGGTATCAAAGTTCATACTGCATTGAACTATTTCTTATTTGTCAGAGTTATCTCTAATTAGGTAGTCTTTAATCATAGAGGTCAATAGTCAGTACCTATTTATCAAAACGTCACAAAGGCTAAAGGCAAAGTTACAAATAATTTGATGTCATTTTTACGATGTTGTGGCAAAAAGTTTATCATATTCAAAATATCGAAGTCGCGTGATTTTTGCACGTGACTAAAACTTTCGTCATAATGTAAAGATAAATACTTTGTTTATAAAGTCCGTTACTAAGTTACTGAACTAGTGCAAAACTATCTAAAAAGGGCATACAAACAAAATAAAATACTAGTGAAGTATGAGGAACCTTGCGTTGTGTGTTAAGTGATCTATACATCCTAACTAATCCTAACTATCCTAACTAATATTATAAATGCGAAAGTAACTCTGTCTGTCTGTCTGTCTGTTACTCATTCACGCCAAAACTACTGAACGGATTTAAATTAAATTTGGTATACAGATAATCTAGACCCTGAGAAAGAACATAGGCTACTTTTTATTGCGAAAAGGGGGGAAAAAGTTACTTTTCCACGCGGACGGAGTCGCGTGCGGCCGCTAGTTTAATAATAAAGCCTATTTGGGAGCTGCGCCGGCCAGATATGAAATTATAATAAGTCATAAAAGAATGTTTCTCTTATCGTATCGTGTAATTTTCGTAGGGGTCTAGTAATTCTAATGAAGCCACTGCCATATGAAGATCATAAAATTAAAAACCTAGAATACAAAAGAAAAGACACAGAAAACCGGCGTGAAGCAGCTCCTGTGCTGTGTTTCGCCGAGTGAGTGAGGGTACCGGAGGCCCATCGGGGGGGAAGGGGATAAAAGGTTAGCAGCGCACTTGTGACTCCACTGGTGTTGCATGTGTCCATGGGCGGCGGCAATTGCTTACCATCAGGTGATCCGCCTGCTCGTCTGCTACCTATCACATAAAAAAAAACAAGAGACCACTGTTGTTGCAGTTGTCCATGGGCGGCGGTAATCGCTTACCATCAGGTGATCTGTCTGCCACCTGTATCATAAAAAAAAATGAAAAATTCAACTTACAAACAATCTTCTCACACATCTTTGGTTGCTTCACCATATGCCATTTCACTGGGTGCATAACGACTGCACCAAATATGCTATGCGCCGAAATCCCGCAGAGGATCGCCAGTGTTCCCCTGAACCCGTACTCATTCATCGTAAACTTAATAAACAGCGGGTACACCATCGTGATCAACCCAATAGATGCCTTACACAGACTCAAATAGAGCACCTTTTTCTTCGTAAAATAGCTGTTGAAGCTTGTATAAGATATCGGTATTAGGAGACCCATCCCCAGGCCCTGAAGGAAGCCATTCGTTATGATAAGCTGCGTTGTTGAGACGACAAATATTGCTAGAAATGAAGCCAGCGTGTATATGAATGCTCCAATAAGGCCGACTTGTCGTAAGGAGAGCCTCTTCAGGGCAATGTTTGCTGAGAAACCTGGAACAAACATGTTTTGAGAATACGGTGAGGCTGTCAAGCTGATGAATTATTTTAAAATATGGTTCTACGCTGACAAATTTAGGAATGTTTTCTCTAACAATGTCAATAAGGCTTCAGATGCACAAATATTAGTCTATCTATTATATACAGATCCTCATAATATGAGGATTAACATGAATTATCAGAAATTGTTGATTAATACTGAAAGGAAGGAATAGAAAGTGCTTACAACTACTTAACAAAAATTTTAACCAAATATCTAAACAAGTTAATTTGTAAAATGGAGTTACTAGCATGCGTACAGACAGCAAAACTTTAATGTACTTATACTAAGCTGACAAATTACTTTATTTTATTAATTTTATGTGATAGATGGCAGAGGAGCAGACGACACCCGCAACAATTATTTTGCGATTCACGCCTTAATGTCAAATGCATTTGGCCAATTTGAATTAAGGTTTTACAGACTGAGGCTGTTCCACTTAAATTATTTTTTAATAAAAATAAAATCAAAAAGACAGCGAACTTACCAGCTATTGCCAATGTGACTTGAAATACTCCATACACAACAGTGACAGCTCCTGTACCCACTCCTAACTCGTCTAAGAAGTCGTTGTATATGAATCCGAAAACTGGCTGGTGAGCTGTGCCAGCAATCTACAAAATGAAAAACAAAATCTTGAACAACACTACTTAAACAACACTAATATTAAAAAAAAAACATTTTAATTTACTCCATACTAGTGGCCCTCTCTTACTTTCGGGAGATTAGTTTCAAGGCATGCTAATAGATGGGGCTGAACGTAAATTACATTGCGCAAAATTTTCATTCGCCTATTCGATTTATGTTTATGCCTTGTCGTAGTCCTGGGAAGTTGCGATTAGTCCAGTTTAAAATTGTACATGAGGCATCCGAAATGATCAATATTAGACGACTACAATAATAGTTGAAAGTTATACCTTTAATAAAATAAAAAAAAACAATTCACCGTTGTTTTTATAGTAGCAACAGAGCATTTTGTAGCAGACCGTACCAATGATCTTGAGCATGTTTATTTGTTGACGGCACGTTATCAACAAACACCGAAGCGGTCTCATTACTGATTGGAGGAGCAAAAGGGCACCGTCAACGATTCGCCTTCTTTAAGGGCCTTGAGGAATATATTTACATTATGTTTTATGAGGTCAGATACTTTGTTTCGAGGAAGTCAATCACATGTTATGAGATAACTCTGAGTATAGAACAGTTGACCCCTGATTTCCTTGAAATGTATGAATAAGTTGGTTTTTACAAGAGAGCTTTTATTAACCTACTTCACCTAAATTAATAAGGTAATTTAGAATCTTCAGCAAAGTAGCCGATCTCAACGGCCAGGCAAGTAGACAGGGTAGAGACCAGTAACACTACCATGAGTTGACATCTAAAACTGACATAACGTAAACTATTGCTCTGTCTCTTTCAAATGCATCACAATGAAAGAGACAAAGCGATAGTTTTCGATAGCGAGGATAGTATTTTAAACTCATGGTAGCGCTACAGTAGCGCTACCATGAGTTGACATCGAAACTGACATAACGTAAACTATTGCTCTATCTCTTTCAAATGCATCACAATGAAAGAGACAAAGCGATAGTTTTCGATAGCGAGGATAATACCTATTTCAAACTCATGGTAGTGCTACAGGAGTCGGCGCGAGAAATTAGTGCTCTCTCTCTCTATTGTACAGTCAGCCACACATCAGGTTACCACAACCTGTCAAATTTCCTCATATGATATTCAACCTAATGTATAGGCACAGTATAGGTATGACAGTAAGATGAGAGTCGATTGAAGAAATCTGACAGTTTTGTATGCTTTAATGTATGGCTGTACCTACGTACCTATATTTGGATGGGTTATAAGTCAAACGGCCGTATAAGGATCAAGTGCAGAACTACGATCTAACGTTATTTTTGAGAAAAGAGGTCTTTCATCCAAGGTACCTACTCTAGATACTCGAGGGTTACTTCAAGTGAATCTCATTTTATAAAGATAAAAAGTGTTGTTATTCATAACGGGCTTCTTCGTCGCTTACACAGACCCCTAGAATTGAGAAGAAGCATAACAAACTCCTCAGACTGATGTAATTACGAGTAGAGGTATAGTGATTTATCTGTAACTAGCTTTTGCCCGCGGCTTCACTCGCGCCCCCTACTTCCCCTAAAATGGGGGGGGGTCAGAATGGGGCAAAAAGTAACCTACGTTACTCTCCATCTCTGTCAACTATCTTCACTTAAAAAATCACGTAAATTGGTCGCTCTGTTTTGCCGTGAAAGAAAGACAAACATACAGACAGACAGACATACTTTCCCATTTATAATATTTGTATGGATAGACAAGTCTTGCCTACCAATTATCATAGGGAAACCCACAATAATGATAACGATTATTTGTACTACAGCGGCTTAGAAAATATCTGAACAGTTATGATTGCCAAGTATTATATGTATACGAGCTTACAACGTTTAAGTTTAATTGGTCAAGTAGCTTTATTTTTTAACCCATGAACTAGATACTTAATAATACATTATTTAATATTGTTTCATAATAAATCTGTACATATTGCAGAATAAGAATGTAAAAAGCTGTGTCTGTACATTACAAATATTTATCTCAAAATGACTAACTTATCTAACTTACAAGTTACCATAAGCTACATAACTTAACTTAGGGCGACTAAACCCGCACAAGTCCTTTAATCAATTTTTAATTTTTGTCTGTTTGTCTGTATGTCTATCCAAAACTGAACGGATTTGAATGATACTTGTACTACATGTATAGGATGTCATTTATTTTGAAAAAATAAAGATGAAAAATACTTGTGTACTTATTCGTCAGATGACGAGCATCAACTCGTGAGAATCTTTATTTTTTAAAACAATAACTAATTGATAGATTCCGCAGTCTGTAGTAGAAAGTTTGACTTTTACGTAGGTACCGTTTAGCGCCGTGGATCGAACGCGGTTGAGACGATAGGGTCGCGGGTTCGTTTCCCGCAGCAACACTTATATTAAATACAGGTAAAATATTTGTTGTCATATCTCCAATAAAAAATATTATGTAAGAGTACCATACAACTGTGACGCAATCAAGTAGTAACGTATCTTAAGGAATTTACTCGCTGACTATCTGATATCATTAATTAATAAAAAGGGAACCTGTTTCTAGTTCGGAGAGCTACTTAAAAATGTAAATGTATTGAGACTTCCTATTTAAATTACTATACCTATACGAGTACTACGCGCGTACAATACATCGCAACTTCAAAGAAAAAACACTCTATTCAAAGTTTTATGAATTGTGATGGTTTTGTACGGGAATCAAACCGAAAAAAGATGGACTATTTTACTATAAGTATATTAAATGATACAGTCATTATTTAATGTCAATTTCTCTAAGGTCCACTTGCAACTGTTGGGATTAAGTACTTCTATGTTGAATTATCCGTTAACACCGTACTATTTTTTTTATTGTTTTGCGCTAATTCGGATTAGCACTTGACACCTGGGGTGTTACATTAGTTACTATGGGAATAACTAAATACGGAATCAATGTATACATCTCATTGTGCGCAAGCGGACCTAAGAATCCTTCGGTCTTAAACTCGTCTGTCGTGTAAGATATTCATTATACCTACCGAATAATCAGTAAACAACTACTTTAGTTTTTGTGTCTATTTTTTATGACAGACCAGATAACCTATTGTTTATTTTAATGCTATTGATTGGTGGAATATAATGTAAATTATGTCAATTCAGATGAAGAAATTGTAATATTTGGTATTATTTACATATTTGACTTTCTAGAATTTGCTTCTTTAATATTGCCTGGATCGATTGTTGGAATAAAATGGAAAATCTTAATTTTTGCATTTTTCTCTAGTCCGATTCCCGGTCATAAGAACTAAAATTTAAAAAAACTTGGAACATTCCAAGTTAAACTGCATAGTTTTATTTGTTTTAATAATGTATATTAAAATGTGTCAACTTAAGGATTTGAGGCTTAAAGAATTTAAAGGAGCTCGAGGATTTGAAAAAACATTGGGCCCTGGAATGTTTTTTTTTTACATTATGTATAAGTGTCTGTCTACTTGACCCTCACTGTGAAAAATACTCACAAATATCACAGATACACCAATACAGATCAGATATCCCCAGCCACCTTCGGGAGGAACATAGTCGTATTCATCACTTGAACCAGTGCACTCTTCACTCATCTTCTTTGTCAATACACTCTTCATGGCTCACACTTATTTGAAACGTTTCACCCCACAATATTCCCTTTATAACTCCACTGGTGGTCCAATAAATCTTCTTATCGTCTATTCACAAAACGTTTGTTTCGAGGATTAAAACAATTATCTTAATTGAGGATACGAGTTACACAATATCAAATAGAAACCTCGGTTTTTCCATAAACACGATTGATAAACAAGTGATATGCACTGCGAAATAGTTAAATAAATATTGCGGTCGACGGTTAAGTTTAACTAATTTTAAATTATTACTACATTTAATTCACGCATGCGTGAACGCGTCTGCGCGTCTCGTAGTATTTGTTCGGGTGTAATCTCGCGCGTCTGAATGGCCATCGGCCAGTCTGACCTACTTATATCACGGGGATTGGTTTGACAATTAGTAGAGCATTGGCAGGGTTAGGGGTATCTAATTACTAGGCCTAAGTGCCTGTTAGACCCTCGGTGGGTTAAGGCCTAATGTAGGTAAATTACTTGCTTTGTGCAATCAATTTGGATCCAAACTTTGTTAGAAGTAGTTGTTTAATGTGCTCGTCGAAGAGAATAATGTATACTTACTTTGAATGCTATGATGTTGGTACTTCAATAATAACGTGAAAAGGAGGAGGGGATCTCTGGGCCCAAAGTTATCAAGATGAAAAGCATCTTCAAAAATCGGTTATATTTTTGTAAAGAAACTCACAAAATACTAGACCATTTTACAATCCAGAATATTAGAAAACTTAAAAACATCGTATAAAACTAACTATCGATATAAAGTGAATTTGATGACATCACAATAATCGTTAAAATGTATGAAAATCGTGTAAGAAATTGATAATCGATATTGTACCTAATCTATGAAACACTCGGACTAATTAGAACTCTTTCGAGATGAAGTGTGAGGTGATGTATTTTTCTTTTTCATAAAGAAAAATTAAATTGACAAATGTCAATAAAATGTTTGTCAAGAAAAATATTGAGAATTTCATGTATTTTTAAATCGAAATAATGTTATTAATTTCAGAGTTGTGGACAGCTTTTTATCACGGAGACTAATTACACAATTGGACCTAATTTTGGTCTCGGATTATGCCGGCGATGCGATGATTGTTGAAAGATAAGCAAAGTCGAATTTCCTCATTCCTGTCCTGTGGAAATGTTTAAAAATCAACGCCTAAGGGCCCAAGAAGCAGGGTGCGGCAGAAAATCAGGCTGGAGCTGTCCTTACTATACAACGCCACGTCGCACAGTACTCTAGTAATAAGTACTTTGAACCAAAATTGTAGTTAATTCTGATTGAGTCTGTTATGTGCCAATATTATGTCCGGCCCTCTACCTACTTGCATAATTTAGTCTAAAAGCGATTAAAATACATGTAATAAGAACGACTTTTACTTTCTTTCACATTATGCATTGTGACAAGGTCCTAAAGTGTATACATATTTTTGGAGTTGACTTAACCTCACTTTTACTATTAATTTAAATATCTCGATTCCTGGATTGCCTATTTTTCCCAAAATTTTTGTGGCGAATTGTTATTATGAATCTTTCAAAATAAGGCATCTTAAATTTTTATAACACTTCAGCCCACAAATGTATGAAACAGTCGCGTTCGCCTTTGTGGGAGTTTTAAATATTCAGACATTACTTATCCGAGATACTGAGGGTTCTTACAAAAACGTGACGATGCAAAAGCTAAGCGTATTTAATTTTTTTTTTGGTTTCCCTTGAGAAATACACCGTCTGATTGGTATAAAGCACAGGGCTACCTTTGTGCTAGATTATGGAGTTGAGCGCGGGTTATACTGGGCTCCCTTTTGAGACACATGTAAGTAACAGCAGTATAATATATGCCTTTGTCTCCACAAAAAGAAAGGATTCGTGAAATTTGGCTTAGCCCTAACAACCACTAGGTCCTTTTAAACGGTTTTGATTATGATTAACTTCCACCAGACACAATAAAAAATGAATTATTTTTGGCATTAAAAAGAACTTGGTTAAAAAAATGGTAAAGCTGAGTGAAAACCATTTTGGTAACACGTCACGAAAGTCGAAAAGTGTTTCATTGGCTTTTTAGCTTGCATTTTATTTGTGGTAGTGTTATCCAAATAAATGTTAATTCTATTCTATAAAACAATTAAACATATACCTACTTATAAACGCCGGTAAACTTTCGGCTTCTTAGTTACTCGTATATTATTATATTTCCGATAATTTTGATTATAATAAATTCTACTATTGAAGCCAGAAAGCGCGTCCAGGGGCGGTGGTGATCACATATTTTATTCTCAAATCTACCTATAACGTATCTAAAAATATCTAAATAATCAAATATCATAAGGAATCAGTTCAAGCATTCTTTATTCGTAAATGGTGAAGGTATATATTACCACTTTTTTATTTAATTTGATTTAATCAAATATGTACCTGGTCTACACTAATAATCTGAGCCTAGGTACCTACTTTAAATATACTTAATACCTACCTGATTGATATTGAATTAAAGAAATCCATTGACTAATTAACCCGGTTAGTATTTGTATAATTATAAATTATGTAATAGTAAGTAATGAATGGTTGCTGACTCAGGTCGTTATGTAAGTTAATTATTTTTTAATTGTTCAATAACTTTATTTCTTAAGATAGTTGCCTTACATTGTATTCAATAAGACATGAGATGAATTTACATTATTTATTACATCGCGTAAAAAAAATATTTATAGGCACTAGTTAGGGTACTGAAGTAGGTTTTAAAACTTTATGTTTTGCACTGTACAAAAAACTGGTGGTGACCTTTTCAAAAATCATTTGTTTTTAATAATTTCACACAACACCTCATATATTAATTGCGTAGAATGAAGTAAAGTGAATCATCATTTCTTTCTGGATGATGGCAAATCGCCACACACTTTGCAGCTTGATATTTAAAAAATATAAAGACGCATTACTTACCTCTAACTAAAACTATTATTTTGGATTATCGTCAGTCCATCGCTTGGGTGGGCGGCGCCGTCGCGGTCTGATGTGAACCCACGATATCCACTCAACGACCCGCCTCAACTAGCGGTCCCTGCTCATCCGCGCTATGTGTCCAACCCAACTTCATTTCTTCCTGGCTATCTTCTAGTTCGTAGTTACATACCTTACTATGTTTATCTCAACTAAGGCTGATCTTATTTTTATTTTTTCTATTTTTAATTTGATGCCCTGTTGGTCTAGTGGTTTAAGTACCGGGCCGTGATCTCGGGGTCCCGGGTTCGATTCCCGGGTCGAGCAAAAGTATGTATCGAATTTTTCGAACATAGCTCGGGTTTGTGATCACCAATCCGCATTAGGCAAGCGTGGTGATTAAGCCTAATCCCATCATAGTAGCGATAACTTGATTTCTATGATGAAGGTCCACTGTCCTACTGCAGGGCAAACCCTGCAGTGGGACTGGGATATAGGCTGATATTTTACTTTACTTTACTTTTAATTTAATTCACTTGATGGCAAGTAATTGAAATTTGTTTACTTATTTACTTTTAAAACATTATTCCTACCTAACCTCATTGCTACTGTGTGCATCCAGATTCATTCTTTCCTATATCTCCTTGAAACAAGGTGCATTGTCATGGCGCAGTGCTGCTGGAAACATTTTGAACACTAATTGGCCATTAAAACTTATTTTATGAGATTTTTAACCCTTTTATAAGCGACCCGCATCCAGGTCACGGATTTTAAAATAACCATTATCACTCCAGGAATCCTGGAATGATGTTGGAGAGTTGAATTTTTGTATTTGTCAAATTGAATCACGCCGAAAACGGGGCAGACCTAAAAAGCGATGGAGCGACGATCTTAGTAGCTTTGCAATTGATTGGCCACGGATAGCGGTGGATAGAGATCAATGGAGGGACTTTGGGAGGCCTTTGTCCAGTCATGGAACAAGCAGGCTAAGGAAAAAAAGAACATTAGTTCTACAAAAATCATCTACATATTTACACATTCTTTACGTGTCCTCTTGACGCGTTAATTGTAGTTGGTGTTGTGGTAATAAATAATATCTACAGGCAGGTACTTTGATGGCATGAGAGATAATAATGTAATTTTCTAACTGTTATTAAAATTGTTTGTCATATTTATCTATTGTTGCCACATATTTTACTTGAAATTATTTCGGATTTTATGATATTCAGTACGGCGGCATCTGAGATTTTACATAGTGGTAGTTAATGTAAATACTTATTTAAATACAGATTAATTCAGATACTGTTGAAATGGATTTGTGACGTGACGAGTATGGACAAGATTAGGAATGAGTATATTAGAGGAAGGTACATACTTTTTGTAAGTGTATTATTATGTAGTTGACGACTCGGTACTTAGGTATACCACTAGATCAAATGGGCATCTTACCGTAGAAAGAGAAGGAAAAACTTGCGTAATAATTACATGACACTGACCTAGGAATGGATACGGGCTGATTAGTGATATCAATCAATGGATTTAATGATCTGTCCGTCAGGATGCCCCTATGGCTACACATGGGTATCAATTATTTTTATCAATAAAGATACAGAAAGGAATTTATACCTCTTCATTCTAATTTAACTTTGGTATTGGCACGGCAGTTTGCAAAAAATGCAAACAATTCATTTTTTATTTTACTTTTAAACCACTGTAATAAAGTATACATCAAAGTACTTAAGACTGTTTTTATACAACGTGAAAAAAATTGCAATAATACTTAACGGTGTAATCATATACCGTGTAAAGATTTCACTGCCAAAATATGACCATGCAATGAGCGAAAAAAGAAAGTTTCATACATTATTTTATTTATTGCCTGGGACGCTCATATTGGCAGTACAGTCTCTACACGGTATATGTTCACACCGTTAAGTATCATTGCATGTTTATATGTTGTATATATTATACTTACCTAGCACAAACGATAAGACCCCCTTATTGTACTGTTTATCGCTGTTGTTTCACTCATTTATTCTATTTCTGTGCAATAAAGAATATCTATCTATCTAGCACGAACTTTTCAAGAAATTGTATCGTGCCCACGATAGGATTCCACTAGTACTCAACACGAAGCGCCTTCTGTCTAGTGACTGAGATTACACTGGTGAACTATACTCTGATTCATAATGATGTAATGTAAACTGACAGATGTCAATGTGTCATCCCCAATTCCCCATACATTATCACTCAATTTGACACATACAAAATGTCAAAATGCATAGAAACATTGTCATTTTCATCTGTCAGTTTACTTTACATGATTATAAATCAGAGTATAAGAATGTCCTGCGTCAATGGCGTTGGTTGAGATTAGCCTCCATAGATGACTAGCCTAATTATTATGTTATTGCGATGGTCAGTGATACCCGTTTATTCAGCAATATCATTCATGGTTTTATGAATTTATTTAATTTTTATTGCTGGTTGAGACGCATTGGTTCGGGTTTGATTTCCATAAAAACACAAATATTTTATTATTTTAAAACCCATTTTATATTTAGATACTGTTATATTTCCTCTTGAATCTTAATTTAATAATGCAAAGTATGTAATGATATTTCTAATTACGGAAAATGTGACAAGTAAATAATCAGTCTAGGTAACAAGGGCCCGATTGTTTGATCCGTAGTTAAACTGAATTAATGGCTGAAAAAGTAACCAATTTTTCAATTTATTCAAAAGTCAAATATCGCCAAAACATGTTTAACGAATGTAAGTTAGCTTAACCAATAGTAATATTACAACCAATAAGCTGTCACTTTGACAAGCAATGGTCTAACCAATTGTCAAAGTTAACTATGTATAAGTAGTCAATTTCACCAAAATGTAAAGCTACTGACCAAAAACCTGCCTTTAGAGATGTTTCAAAAAAAGCAATCCCTTCCGGTTATTTGTGTTCCCAATTCACAGCTACCAAATGAACAACTACTAACAAGCATTCTTGCTACTAATGCATTCAATTATAAATGAAGCATTTCCGACTTTAAGAATCTTTAATTAGTTACAAACATTTTCTATTTTAAGTGACTTGGTCGGTAGGGTTTGAAATACTTTAAGAAACTGGTCCAATCAGTTTAATTGCTGGTAATAAAAATGTTGACATTAATGCAGCACAGGTGGGATGTTTGTCTTATCTTATTTTGTACGGTTCTCTTGCAGCATAATGATTTTGTAATTAAGTTTATTATATTCAAAAATAAGAAATTAAATGTATTTTAACGACGTATAGTCCGTGGCATGTAGGAATAGCGATGACCGTTAGTTTGCGCACTTGTAAAGCCTTTCTAATAAAATTGGTTTCTGCGCACTCAAAGTCATCGCTGTTCTTACATGCCACGGACTATTTTATGTAAAGTGAAATCTCTATACTATATAAAAAGAGGTAAATTCTAAAGACAACCAGGCTTTCGGTACTCTGAAAAGACGAAACGCATGTGTGATGTTATGTACACCTAGCAATACCTAAGTTTTAAATTAATATAAATCCTTAACGAAGTGACGGCGGGCATGTGTCATACTTTCGTCCATGGGCGGCGATGATTTTTTTATGAGTGGTGGCAGACAAGTAGACGGTTCATCTGATGGTAACAGATTGCCGCCGCCCATAGATACCTGGAACACAATTGCGTCACAAATGCGTTGACAACCTTTAATCCCCTTTCCCCCCATTGGTCGGCCGGTCTTCTGTGAGGCCGTAGTATGACTTCACTCGAGCCGACCATTCATGCCGAAGCGTAGCTCTCCCATATTGGTATGTACATCTAGATGTAAATATTGAATGATCTACTTCCGTCCATGGGTGGCGATGATCAAATTGCCATCAAGTGACCAGCTTGGTCGTTTAGCTGTCAAATTAATTGGTATTGAACTAAGATTTGTTTGACTTTGAGGATCAATTAAATGACGCATTGCAATGTTTGACCAGAAGCGCCGTGGTTAGGACATATTAATGATACCTATATCTGTTTACTAGTTACGAAGCATATTAAATAATCTCTTTACGAGAAAATGGATGTGTGATTGTCTCATTATCGCAGTGAATAGTGGCAATGGCTGCGCAAACGCCGAGTTTGATTCAAGTTTTAATTTATTACTTGCGTTAATCTAGAAAACTATTGAATGAATTTTGATGACACTTTTTTTCATTATATATTAGTTGCGTTGCGAGGCCTGAGCGACATCCATACTAATATTACAAATGGGAAAGTGTGTCTGTCTGTATATTTGTCTTTCTTACACGGCAAAACGGAGCGACGAATTGACGTGATTTTTTAAGTGGAGATAGTTGAAGGGATGGTAACATAGGCTATACTTTTTACCACTATCTAACTCCACATTTTAGAGAAAAGAGGGCGCGAGCAAGCCGCGGGCGAAAGTTAGTATTGTAAAAATAATTTTGAAAAAACGTTTTTGTGGCAATCAAACTTGACGTAAACAGAGCTGGCGTTTACAAATCATTAATATACGAGTATGATGGATGCAATTTATGTAACATCTCTTACATAAAATAATTCCATATAAAGCAGGTGAAGAGCCAGTCATTGCCAAGTGTATAACTTGGCTGGTACTAACGGCCAGTTTAAGCATTTCTCGCGGATCTGTGCCAACTCGTTTGAATTGGTTTTTGAGTATCTCCACTTGTAGTTGCCAATTCTAACATACTAATGTACAAAAGTCATTCGAAGATGTAACTATACTCGCTTTACAGAAATGTGCAAAAAATACGCAAACTTATATTGGAGACCAGATCACCTAGGTATTATGATTTCTATTTGTCATATAATCTCAACCATTGTACCTAAATCTTTTTGTTTTTTAATTTATGTTGTAAGTAATAAGATTTACAATATAAGTACAGACTAAGGCGCACCGTCTTCGTTGGCAAGGGAGGGAATCTCTGATTCAGTCGTAATGCCCGCTTCAAATAAGGCCCTATGGGCCAAACGGTGGGCCGATGCCCAGTTGGCTGACCTAGATATCGCTGGAAAGACGTCGTTGACAGTGATCTGCGAAAACTTCAAGCCGATGACTGGCAACAAATGGTGCAGGATAGATCAAAGTGGCGCTCTCTTGTTTCTGAGGCCAAGACTCCGGGTCCTTTAAATTGGAGTGCTGAGCCAACGCAGTAAGTAATTGTAGGTATATAAGAAGAAAAAACACAATAAGGAACGAGATGGCCATATTTACAAAACAGTACTATACTCTGGTATGGCGAGTTGCGGGCAGACTAGGTACTTGTTTGCCTGCCAGTACCTGTGCCAGAATGCGAGACGGCGCGACGTTAACCTTGAGTGGCCACCCAATGCTTGCATCCAGATGCACGCATCAACAACCACTCAAATCCGATTCTTTTTTTTTATCACTTGATGATAAAATGGATCACCTGATAGTAAGCGATTGCGTTCTCTGCAGCCTGCAGGCTTCTTCACTATTTTACGCTCAACCGCCGAGAGGTGAGAAACGCACTTAAGTTGAATTCAGAGGTGCATTCTTGGATGACGTGAGAGCTCCCGTTAAGAAAGCGCTTGTTATGCACAGAACTACTATCGTTTCTTAATTCACATATAAGTAAATATAACGCAATAAAGAACTAATCACTCTACGACAGCTATAAAGTTAATCGTTTGGGTAAATTCCGTATCGTCTGCAACCAAACAGAATCACCTTGTTTTTTATAGGAAAGATACCAGAGAAAATAAACATACATTAATGAATTCAACGTTACTCTAGGTCATTTGGTCAATCACCGACTGCTGCGAATGAACAAACAACTTTCATAGGCTGTTCTCAGTGGAGTGAAATGTGCAGATATTTCATCATAATCCCTCCTCTCCCCCAAAGTTGTCTGGATGGGATCGCTTTTAGCGATAAGACCGCCGATATTGAATCTTTAATGTTATATTAGCATTAAGTTCCGTAATATTTTGTGCAATAAAGAGTATCTATCTATCTATTATCTATCCCTTTGAGACGGGAATGGGGAAGCTGAAAAATGGGCAGTAAGCAATTTGTTCTCGCGTCCAATTGCACGAAGTGAAATAATGTTACGAAATTGTTGAAATACTCAAGCAGAAAGTTTTTAGAGCATAAATCCTACTAATATTGTAGCAAAAGTTTGTGAGGATGTATGTTCCCACGGAGTCGGAAAAGTACCTACTTACTTGTACTTCGAATTAGTAAACTAAGGACACGGTTACCTAAGTCATAAATAGCGAAATTTATTAGTGAACATAGTGCGTAAAATATATTTAGTTGATAACTGCGCTGCGGAAAATATCTAACCTTTCTAATTATGTATCATATTTTGAGATATCTGTTGTGTTGATTCTGTTGGCACCAATGTAAATTCTGAAAAAAAAAGTACTTTAACCATATGTTTGATAAGTACTCTTTCACGCAAAGCCCGGAGCGGCCCTATGTTTTTATATACAACGATCACAGTTTTTCTGTAGTATATTTTGTATCAACATTGCACCCGTGCAAAGCCGGAGCGGGTCACCCATAGGTCATGGATTCGATCTCTGGACAAACATTTGTGTGATGAACGCTTGTGTTTGTTCAGTGTCTGAGTGTAATAAATTTGTGTGCGTTCTCTCTGTTGTCTGACATCTGGCACACAAGTGCTGAAGTTACTTATTTATTATTATTGTCAACTAAATAAGTTATATTACTCGTAACAGCATACTATCAGATACTAAAATAAACGTAGGATGCTATTTATGGACTCCTTTCAGGTCGCATTTCAGGCTGTGCAACAAAAATAATCAAGTGTGCTTTAATAAGTTAATTTTATTTCAGACTTACATTCTTATAGTTTAAATGTTAAATGACTAACATAAATATGTCAACACTATAACCATATACTTACTCCTAGACTCTAATTATCTTACTCTAACTTTTCAACTATGCTAAAGTAGGTACATTGCGGTGATTCAACTTTTTAATGTCGATTTCTTTGTCCGGTGCCACCGTTTGTATACCAACTCCATAGTCCAAGAGATCATACATAAAACAGTGAAGCCATTGAGAATCCAAACGATGACCGTATAGCTGTTAGTGTAGTCTCTGATAGCGCCTGCGAACAAAATAAATCTGTATTAGTTAAAGTCAATATTGCTCATGATCCGTATCAGGATGTTCATCCTGATACTGGTAGCATTTGAACATTTAGATTCGAATCCACGCAAAGAGGTTTTTTTGAAATTTATGTTCACATTTATTTTCACCCCGTTTGGTGCTGGTTAAAGTACCAGGCAGTGAGTTCGGGGTCCTGAATAAGAAGTATGTTTCGAATTTTTCGAACATAGCTCGGGTTTGTGATCACCAATCCGAATTAGGCAAGCGTGGTGATTAAGCCTTATTCCATTATAGTAGCAATAACTTGATTTCTATGTTGGAGGCCTTTGTCCTGCAGTAAGACAGTATATAGGATGATACTAGGCTACTATAGACCATCGCGTTAAAGCGTGCACATTAAGGGTCATTACTTGCCTAAACATATTTGAAAGGTAGGTTTTACTTTTTTGCACGTGTAACCATAATCAAATTTCTCTACTTTTTAGACAACGACCGTGGCAAACAAACGTGCAGCTCGCCTGCTGAGCAACTACCGCAGCCATATTCGCTTACAACTCTAGAGGAACTTGCAAATATATTTCAGATGCTTGTTTAATACAAGAGCTATTTTGCACTGCCGGGTGGTAACTTAATCTGACGCCTTCTTTCTAACAAAATAGGTCATAAAATGTTAAGTTCTGGAGGTAAAAAAAACGTTATTGCTCTCATATAGTAGTATAGCTGCTTAGTACTGCTTTTAAAAAGTTCACCGCTAATTTTACTTCTCATAGGAGGTGGTAGGATATTCCAAATGCTCGCTGCCTGCACTTTGAAAGGAGCCCCGATAACGCGTCAAGCTATGTTTGGGAATCTTCAGTAGATTTTGTGTTGTAGCTCATTGAATCCTATGTGTATTTTCTTTAGTCCAGGCGAGTTTTTTAGATAAGTTAAGAGTGACTTACCAATAACAATTCCCGCAATGAAATGTAAAATGCCCATAACGATCATTAGGAAACCCATGGCGCTCGGGAACTTTTCCGTTGAACCCGCGGCCTCTGAGATCAATATGCCGATGAACAATGCTATGATAGATCGTGATATTCCAACAAGGGTTAGGAAGGATAAAACCGTTATTTCACTTGTTGAGAATAGGAAACCTAAAAGGGTTGTCAAAATTATGTGTTTGAACATTTAGAAACACTTGAAATGCCTAAATATTAAACAACATTACATAATTATTGCATAGTTTTTAAAGAACATTGTTATGGGTAGCAAAAGGTAATGCATTTTTTGTTTGATTTCATTACAGTGTTTTTTTAATAAAAATATATTTTGCTTGGAAATATAAAAATAGGGTAAATCGTTAAAGGTTTAGGTAGGTACTTACATCCCTTTTACCACATTTTGAAAACTTTTCATTTATCGTCAATCACGGGACTTGTTCAATTTGTGTAGGGAATTGAAAAAAAATTCGTCAATTTTCCAAAAATTGTAGAGTGGTGAAAATAGCATTTTATTCAGTAGTGAGTATAAAATAATTAACTAGAAAGATTTGAAACTCACCAATTCTACTCAATACTGTTATTAGCAACCCAAATAAATATATAACTTGACTTTCTATCTTAATCCATTTGCTGAATACTAGGAAAAATACTCTTCCAGCCAAATCTCCAAATGCAACCAAAGTCAAAGCCCATGCCACTGCATCCTGCAATAACATATTTTTATTTAGAATAGGTAGGTATATTTGGCCAGCAAGGTTCCGTAATAGTTTGATTCCGTAAAGTGGCGTTTTATCTTTTTTGATCGGATTTTTCAAAATTATACGGTGTTTATCCATTCATCATAACGAAGGCGCGTACGCACGCTGGACTTCATTTTAAATCTTTTTTACTAGAGTCGGCAAACGAGCAAGCGGGTCACCTGCTGGTAAGTATTCACCGAACATCTGCTGAAGTCACTAATGCTAGGACGCTCTTCCTTTGAGATTCGAAATCAAGTTTTATGGAGGAACAAAACAAGCAAGGCAAGTCACAGCGCGTTACTAAATCGATTTGTTTTGTTTTCAGGTATGTTCGAAGCAACGCATCTCACTTCAACCGAACATTGTAAGTTTTTGAAACAATTTTAATCTAAATATTAATTTAGAAAATTCAAAATAGTAGCTGTTGTAATAGTTAATTCTCATACGTTTGCTTATTCAATTAATAAATAAAAAGTAAACAATAAGGTTACATTTAGAATGGCACTAAAACATATGTCCAATTCGACATATGCCCAATGTCACAGTATCTATGTGATACCACGACGCTGGTCTTCCGTGAAGTCCAATATTATAAATAGGTGCATTATTAAAGATAAATACATATATAATTTATACACATGGGGCTATGTCTTTTGAGAACCTTTAGATAGTCGTGTATTTATTGTGACTTTAAAACATTCACTGAAAGGGACTAGGAACTTATTATTTACAAATATTAACAAACCAAATTACCTATTAGTGTTTATTATTTATGTTTTTAACAAAAATCTACATACGAGTGCTGAAATGATAAGATTAGTTTGACGTACCTCTATCCATCCTCTCGAGTAAAGCATAAGTGGTAAGTAGATTATAAAAGCCATGTCTCCAAACGTTGCGATTGATATAGCCCAGGTCACGTTAGTTTTTAACATTGATTTCATCAATGCCAATTCGAAAACATCATTGAATAAGTTCCTGCAACAGAAAGTTATCAAATGCGTTATAATTATGTAATCTATAAAATTATACATTTATTACCCCTGAGAGAACCGTGTTTTGGCATCAATGGCTCTGGCTGGCCAAAGGTTGCTGTATTTATTCTGTGTTTTGGCGAGGTCAGAGGTTTCTGTGTATTGATTTTGAGGTTTCGATGGGTTCAATATCCGAGGGAAAGGGGGAATGTTAAGCTTGGAAGTATCTAGTAAGTTATCGAACTTGAGATGTTGAGACTCCACCTGGTATCGGGTGAGCGGTGGGCAATTGCTTATAAATATCCAATCCAACATGAGCAGACGGATCACCTGATGGTAAGCGGGTTAACCTACAACTGCAATAGAGTCACAAGTGGCGCTGCAACTTTAACCGCTTTTCCCGTTAATTTCAATGAAAGGGTCTTTATTTGTAGATAATCAACTTAACCCACGACGAATTTTTTGATATCACTAGAAGTATATTTATCATCAGTAGGCATTTCTTTGTCAATTGGCTCCACTGATTCTAGCTCATTTAATTTGATTGTAGGAACATTATCATCTTCCGTGATAAGTAAGTGGGTTTCTGTAAAAAATGTTAAAGCTCTTATTATTTGATCAATCTTGCCTTTGACTCTTGTAGCGTTTCAATTCAGTGCAGTTGAGTTGGGTTAACTTCTTTTTTAACCCCTGACGCAAAAACAACGGGGTGTTATAAGTTTGGCCAGACAATCACACCAATCAACCTAGTCTCAAACTAGGGCAACCCCTGTATTATGAGTGCCAGCTGAGTGACCCAAGAAAACTTAGAAAATGTAATTTCCTAAATTGACTTTGAACGGGAATCGAACCCGGGGCTTCGGGCGAACACCTTGGCCACTGTAAACCATAGATTCCGTCAACAAGGCCGATTTTTATCTGTTTGTCTGTCTTTGGGTGTCTCTGTCTGTGACATCGTAGCTCCCGAACGGATGTACCGATTTGGATTTTCTTTCTTGTTTGAACGTTGTAATAGTCGGGAGTTTTCGACAGTGATGGTAGCTCACTGCGTCTTCTTAACGGAAGGAAGGTTCAAATCTGACCATGCAACTCACTATTTTTCATATCTATGAGCCTATTTCTACCAATTAGCTCGGCGGTGAACTAAACCAAAGTAAGTAACATAATACCTATTTCAGTGAAGGTTGAATTTCTTTTGCAATTTAAGAAATCTTGATACAACGATATTTACCATTTTCTACCCTGTTGTACAGGAATTTTCTTCATATGCCACTCCACTGGTTGCATAAGTGCAACCGCGAAGAATGCTTGCAAAGAAATGCCCGTTGTAATCAGCATTAAACCTATAAATCCATAAGACTCGAGCACAACTTTGACGAATTGCGGAGCAAACATTGCTGCCAACCCTGAAAAGAACATAGATTTAATGTTTTTTCATTATTTTTATATATTTTTTTACATGATAGGTGTCTTTAAGAAACAAAAATGAAATGAAGATGATAATTATGAAGAAAATATGCTTTTATTAAGATTATAAATACAGGGTGTATCTGTGAATATGTATATTCCTGCAACCACGTGTTCTACCAACCATTCTGACAATATTTGTTTTAAGACTTTTGAAAATTCGCAGAAAAAAAAATCATCTTTCCATACAAATTAAGGCACGTGTCTTGGACATTTTGTATGGGAAGTCGGAAAATTTTCGATGAATTTCGGAAAGTTGTTGAAACAATTTTAATCTAAATATTAATTTAGAAAATTCAAAATAGTAGCTGTTGTAATAGTTAATTCTCATACGTTTGCTTATTCAATTAATAAATAAAAAGTAAACAATAAGGTACATTTATAATATATTATAATGACTGGCCGGTTGGCGCAATGGTAGTGACCCTGCCTCATACGCCAACTGAGCCACTGAACAAACACTTGTGTTTGTTCAGTGTCTGGGTGTTATATTATTATGTATTTAAGTATTATATTTGTGATCCTCTGTTGTCTGATATCTGTAACACAAGTGCATAGCTACTTAGTACGGAGTCAGGTCAATGTATGAGATGTTGTGTGAATTTATAATGGCACTAAACATATGTCCAATTCGACATATGCCCAATGTCGCAGTATCTATGTGACACCACGACGCTGGTCTTCCGTGAAGTCCATATTATAAACTAGCGGCCGCCCGCGACTTCGTCCGCGTGGAAAAGTAACTTTTACCCCCCTTTTAACCCCTTACAACCCCTTAATATTATTATGTTGATAGCCTATAGCCTTCCTCGATAAATGGACTATCCACAAAAAAGAATTATTCAAATCGCACCAGTAGTTTCGGAGATTAGCGCGTTCAAACAAACAAACAAACAACAAACTCTTCACTTTATTATATTAGTATAGATAGGTGCATTATTAAAGATAAATACATATATAATTTATACACATGGGCTATGTCTGTTGAGAACCTTTAGATAGTCGTGTATTTATTGTGACTTTAAAACATTCACTGAAAGGGACTAGGAACATATTATTTACAAATATTTACAAACCAAATACCTATTAGTGTTTATTATTTATGTTTTTAACAAAAATCTACCTACGAGTGCTGAAATGATAAGATTAGTTTGACGTACCTCTATCCATCCTCTCGAGTAAAGCATAAGTGGTAAGTAGATTATAAAAGCCATGTCTCCAAACGTTGCGATTGATATAGCCCAGGTCACGTTAGTTTTTAACATTGATTTCATCAATGCCAATTCGAAAACATCGTTGAACAAATTCCTGCAACAGAAAGTTATCAAAGCGTTATATGTACTATAAAATTTATACATTTTTATTACCCCTGAGAGAACCGTGTTTTGGCATCAATGGCTCTGGCTGGCCAAAGTTGTGTATTTTCTGTGTTTTGATGGTTTCTGTGTTTTGATTTTGAGGTTTCGATGGGTCAATCCGAGGGAAAGGGGAATGTTAAGCTTGGAAGTATCTAAGTAAGTTATCGAACTTGAGATGTTGAGACTCCACTGGTGTCGGTGGGCGGTGGCAATTGCTTATAAATCCAATCCAACATGAGCAGACGGATCACCTGATGGTAAGGGGTTATCTACAACTGCAGTAGAGTCACAAGTGCGCTGCCAACTTTTAACCCCCTTTCCCTTAATTTCAGTGAAAGTACTTTTATTTGTAGATACTCACTTAACCCACGACGATTTTTTGATATCACTAGAAGTATATTTATCATCAGTAGGCATTTCTTTGTCAATTTGCTCCTCCGATTCTAGCTCATTTAATTTGATTGTAGGAACATGATCATCTTCCATGATAAGTAAGTGGGTTTCTGTAAAAATAGTTAAAGCTCTTATTAACTAACCAATCTTCAATTAATAAGAATCTAGTTACATTACATACTCTTCCTGTAATCTTTTGTGCAATAAAGAGTGTCTATCTATCTATCTTGCCTCTGACTCTTGTAACGTTTGAATACGGTGCATTTGAGTTAACTTTTTTTTTAAATGCTAGTAGAGTTATACGTGGTTAGAGTGAGCAGATTAAATATCACCCTATTTGACTTTGGGTAGACAACATCCGCAGAATACCAGTGGCTTTGCGTGGCACAGTGTGACACGCAAAGTCGTACCTATGCTGAGCAGAAACCATTTTTGTAGCAACATTGTTTACATTATTTCGTGATTTTATAACTTTAAATGTTGAAAATGATTTTATATTGTTATGTTGTGTTGTTTTGGTTTCAAATAAACATTCTTCTTTAGGTTCTCTCTCTCAAAAATGTAAAAATGTAAATTACTTGGTTGAATCAAGTATTATAACTTTGAGCGATGGTAGCGCACTGAAAGAGAATGTGAATCTTCTTAACTAAAGGAAAGTTCAAATCTGACCATGCAACTCAGTATTTTTCATATCTACGAGCATATTTCTACCATTAGCTCGGCGGTGAACTAAACCAAAGTGACATAATATTTTAGCAAAATTCGAAATTTCTTTCAGTAATGTAGGAGGAAGTCTTGATACTACGATATTTACCATTTTCGGCCTGTTGTATAGGAATTTTCTTCATATGCCACTCCACTGGTTGCATAAGTGCAACCGCGAAAAAACCTTGCAAAGAAATGCCCGTTGTAATCAGCATTAAACCTATAAATCCATAAGACTCGAGCACAACTTTGACGAATTGCGGTGCAAACATTGCTGCCAACCCTGAAAAGAGCATTGATTTAATGTTTTTTATTTATTTTTATCTTTTTCTTTAGATGATAGGTGTCTTCTAGCTAAGATACAAAAATGAAATGAACATGATATAGCAAATACTTTTATTCATAGTATACCATATTTACGTAGACTTTTAAAAATTTTACCCTTTAGCGTTGAAAAATAACTATGGAAAAGTACAAATAAATAAAGAAAACATAGATAGGTAGGTACCTGTAATTGTTTGAACGGTGCTGTTTGCAAATAATCTTTTTTCTACAAAATACTCGTTAAGTACTGCATTTGTTATGTTAAATAATGTTCCAAAAGAGCAGCCCTGTAAATGTAAAAATAATAAATAAACACAAAAATATGTTGGTACAAATAGAGAAGCGCCACTAAGTAAGTATAGAAATTAAACTGGAAAATAAGAAATGTCAGGGGGCATTTGACTGTAGTTGAATTTGCATTTTTCAAGCATAATATTTCTCAAAAAAAAATCTTTTTGAATGGAAAAGTCGTATTTTTAACCAACTTTGCCCTAAATAGAAAAATAGTAAGGAGTCCTTGAAGACTCCAGAACCCTTAACTACGACAACAGTATCTTTATTTGACACGTTTTAATCGTTTAAAAACTTACCTGAAGAATTCCAATTATGTAAAACTGGATTTGAGATGTAACAAATATCCTCAAAATGCTTGTATTATATACCGCCATAGATATAAATGCTAGTTTTCGTTTACTGAAGTAATTTAGCAGTGGGCTTGTGAGAAAACCTAAAATCAGAGCATGTTTGAAAACATCTGCCTAATAATGCCAACAGAAGTAATGATTTGAGGACTGTCACGAAAGTTAGATTTCGAAAAATAGAACAAAAGATCTGGATTGACGAACCGTAATGCAGCTCGTGTCTAAAGACAAATACCTAGGTACTTAGTTTCTTGTAACTTTTAGCGGACAACATCCTTTAGAATGTTTCAAAATTTCGTTAATTTTGTTTCTAATAAAGAATTTTATTTTTATCTTGTTTGTTATCCTCGTTGAATGTAACTTTCAAATATAAATCATTTCACGTAAATTTCTTACCAAAAATGGCAAAGCTGAGGACATTCAAGGAATTAAACAATGATATTTCAGTTGATCCCAAAGGCAATGTATCAATCAGCTCTTTGTACATCATCCCAAAACAGGGAACAAAAGCGCTTGTGACAACCTGGAAACGAAATAATTTTAATTGGATGTTAGGATCCTTCACCAATAGAGATCTTTTGACAGGAGAGACAATATTATCATACGTATTACGTCACTTCTTAGTAGACTAACTTAAAAAGAGTCCCTTGCATCTTATGCAGCAACTGTATTTAGTAAAATGTCACTTACAAAAATAACTACACTGGCAACACAAATCATGTACCCCCATCCTCCATCCGGGGCCACTAGTTTATAGTTTTTATTTTTTACAACACAATTTTCTTTGGAACCCATTTCAACACCGCCAAGCCACTTTCCGCCGCCAAGACACCGCCACTAAGCAAAAGAACTAATGATTCCACATAAGACAACTTTACGCGATTCATTATGTACACTATTTTATCTCCCTTGTTTGATGCTTTAGTTAATGCTACTTTATTTGACCAGATTATTTTTATTTAACTGATGTGAAAACTGTCAATCCAATACTGGTAATTTTAAAAAGTTCTTTTGTATATTTTTCCTGTTAATAGAAAAAATAACAGGAAAAATATTAAACAAATAGAGTCACATTTGTGCCACACATGTGACTTTTCATCATACGTGATAGTAACGTGGAGAATCATTCCGTTGATTACAAAATGTAAATCTCTGTTTGTCCTTCATTTATGATATGATGCTTGTAAAAATCCGGCCAAGTGCGAGCTGTACTCGCCCTTGAAGTCAATCTCCTATTTTAGAAATTAGAAGGGGGCCAAACAATACCTTCGCATTGTAGATTGCATTGCTTTTATGATAATCATCATATTTCCACTTTGAAGTCCGGGGTAAGCTCATACCATGGTCCAGGATTTTGTAAATCTGGTACCTAATTACAATGGAACGCCTGTTGTCTGACTTTTATAATCAACATACCGGAACCAGCTCAACTGGCCATGCTTCAAAAAATTAAAAAGTGTTGCGGAAGACATATTGTTATCGTGTTGTTAAATCAAATACTCCGTGCAAGTGGTGTTAAAGAAAGTTATCTTGTAATTTACACACAGCCTATTTGAGAAACAAAGCAGTTATAAATAATTCTGACAACCATTGATTGTACAAATGACAACACTTCATAACGTTACAGTGCATTATAAAACGACATATCATCATTACATTACATGACGTTATTAAACGATATACCTATAATTATAATTTAGGAAACATTTGAAAAAAAACAAACAAAACAAACCAAATTGTCAAATTTGGACAAAAAGAAAATAAAATATTAGGCATTTTGTTTTCGACCTCGATGGTATATTCGAAATTTAAAATATCTAGGTAAAGCATTCTCTGTGACATAACTTTAAAATGAAAAAAAATCAGCAAGGGTGGGATTACATTTCAAACGCATTTAGTATGAAATTGTGTAAGTATGTAGAGATTATATCAATATTAAAGATTGGTATCTTTAGGAAGAATATAGGAAAATTAAACTATCTCTTACATTACAAAATCAACATTAGGAACATTAGAGATCTAAACGGTGTCTAATGTTAACTTTGAAACTAAGTTATTTTAGTATCCTTAATGGAAATTGGGATTTGAACGAATGAAACACTGACAAATCCTTTTTTTATAGTTTTTTTTTGTATCATACGCTCATTTGTTTTGAAATCATCATTGGAAAAGTCAAATTGGGAGTCATATAAACGTTTGTAATGTTATCGTCTGTTACCGCTGCAATACAAATATTTTACGTGGAATTTAAAAATTCAGATTATGTTTATTTATAACGTGTTTTTGTACTTTGCAGAGGATATAGGTACATAATGGAAACGAGATTAGTGCCACATTATTTATTTTCTTAACAAAATAGTGCATCAAACTTTTGGTTCAAATAATACGTAATATTTATTTTTACCATATAGTAGTAACTCTATGGTAAAAATAAATTATATACGTTACTACTACTGCCAATTAAACGTTACAAGTTCCGTAGGTAATTTTCCATCGGCAGAAGGGTATGCATAAGGGCACCGCCGAAAGATGGCGACGTCGGCCATTACACATCGGGCCAGCGGCATTCCACCAATGCAAAAAAAAGGTAGTTTTCTATCAAAATAATATCGTAACTTCTTTATGCTCGAAGATAAAAAATGTGGAGGGGTAGTAGGTAAAATCGTTAATTTACAAAAAGAGCATAAATATTGACATAAGAATAAAAGTAAGACTTCATTACGTCATTGTTATTACACCATCCTAACAGATATTGCGCAATCTACTTTATGAGTATTTTATTCAAGAACTTCCATAATAACTTTACGTCTCTTTCAGAGATACGTCGGAATTCGAGCGAAAGCAAGCGATAAATATATTTTTGCAACATAAATTCCGAACCAATTCGGTTGCACTGAACATTTCTCTCGGAGCCAATTTTGTGAGCTTGAAGAATCCGATGCTACATATTGGTGATTTCTTCACAATGCAATGTTATCAGGACTTGGGCTTTGCTGAATCAAATCAAATCAATTCAAATCAAAATCTCTTTATTCAATTTAAGTCCTTTACAGAACATTTATGAATGTCAAATTTTATAAGTCTACTGCTGATTCGGAAGGTCAATTTCTACCGAGAAGAATCAGCAAGAAACTCAGTAGAGCTTAATCTTTTCAAATCTGTTATCATAAATTTTTTAAAGAATTAAATAACATTTAATTTCATAATACATAACACGTGTAGGGTGAACAGTTTATCATTTCCACAAATTCTTGTCATTTAGGTATTCTTCAATTGTATAATAGGCCTTTGCCATCAAATAAGATTTAACTTGAGATTTAAATTTATGTACGGGCAAATCAACAAGGGTTTGTGGTACTTGTTAAAAAATTTAATGCTCATTCCGACAAATGAATTACCAATTTTATGAAGTCTGAGATTTGGAACAGCAAGTTTGTGTTTATTTCTGGTATTTAGGCTATGATTATCAGATTTCTTCGGTAATAAATTGAGATTCTTATAAACATACATTATACAGTCAAAAATATACTGTGATGCTAATGTTAAGATGTTGATTTCTTTGAACAAATTTCTAAGCGAGTCTCGTGGTCTAAGTCCGTATATGGCTCTGACGGCTCGCTTCTGTAGCACAAATATGGCTTGAATGTCAGCCGCAGTTCCCCACAAGAGTAGGACCATAAGAACATGACGCTATGGAAATAACTAAAATATACAAGTCTTGCTGCTTCAATATCGGTCAGTTGTCTTATTTTTCTGACTGCATATGCAGCTGAACTGAGTCTTCCAGCCAGAGCTGCAATATGAGGGCCCCATTGTAATTTTGAATCTAACCTAATGCCCAGAAATACGGTAGAATTAATAACTTCAACATCTTCATTGTTCATATTGATCCTAGTGCTGACCCTGTCTTACGTTGGGCAATGTAAATTTAACACATTTAGTTTTTTTAGCGTTTAGAAGCAAATTGTTTACAGTGAACCAATTAAGCACTTGGGTGAGAGCATTATTTACATCGTCAAAGTTATGAATATGAATAGATGGAAATACTCTTTCGACATACTTTCTACCCGCGCTACGAAATCTACATAGATCTTAGACAATTTTTTTATGACATAGGAAGGAAACCGAGCAAGCGGGTCACCTGATGGTAAGTGATCACCGCCGCTCATGTACATCAGCTACACCAGAAGGAGTAAAGTATAAGCTCGTTTCTTAAAGAATTATGTGAAAATACTTTATGTTAATCATAAGTATATGGCTCCGTGGCGCCTTGCCTATCTTCATACTAAGGTATTATAAATATTATTCTTGGTTAAAATAAAAACACAGACAATATCACACACACTGACCCGACCCTGCTTAAGAAATACAGCGGTGTTCCCTCATCGCCTAACTAAGTAGCTTAAGGCGAGTGTTACGGATATCGGAAACAGCAAAGTTAACAGAAATATTTACTATCCATTTGTGTTCGTGTTAAAATATCTATACATTTTTATGAGCCAGATATTGAAAACATACGAGTGTTTATCACGATTAGCCGATCAATTTTCCATGAAGTTTCAGCACTTGTGGGTGTAGTAAGCTGGTCTAGAATGATTGCAAACCAGGTTTCGCACCCGTTATCGCGATCCCTCCCCACTCAATAGTCCAAGAGCTAGTGAACCCTGGGAGTAACGGTCTCCCTGTAAGGTTAGAAATTTGTATACTTACGATTTATGACATGCTAAGAGCAATAGCCATGACCTGGCAGGCGTCAGCCCTGCACGTCATCAGCCCCTTTATTTTTTAAACTGTTAAGTAAATGGAGTTTCAAAACTTGTAACTGTAAATTTGAAAATTTAATAGGATAAAGTTTATTAATTGTACATCTTAAAAAAAAATTGACAGGCGATTACAATAAGCAGAAGTATATGACAGGTCAATTAGAAAACGTACAGTTGATGAGGTAAAATAAACTTTATCCTGTATACTTAAAATTTTTATATGTTTTCAAGAAAACGTATCACAGTAAATATGTACAATGCCAGGCGGTTTTGAACAGCACAAGACCTTGACAGGCGAGGGGACAGCTGCTAAGGGCGTGCAAATAAGAAATGTTACATGAACGCATACAGTAAATGCAATGTATTTTATTGGGTTTTATGCAATCTACATGACCCAATAGCCGTCAGTTTCCCCATTGATCTGACGGTAACTAGGACACATTTTAGCAATGAACCTAATTCCATCATTAAAGGAATATAGATCTTATTACAGAATGTAATAAAGTCTATAATTCTTCTGCTAAAAAGTTATTCTGCTGGTTACTAGGACATGTTTGAAATATGGAACCTGTATTCGTCAATAGAATAGAATAGAAATAATTTATTGCGGTAAATGTGGTTACAATAGGTACATCAATTATTATTAAGTTTCTCACATTTAACCGAATATTATCGGCATGCAATAACAGAGAGACACCGTCGCTCGTCTAAATTTATTAAGTCAAATAAATACAAAAAGTAGTCATAAAAACAGTAAATCAAAATAATAATGTCAACAATTGAATAAAACATAAAATTAAATCTTACATTCCATAAACTCATGAATACTGTAGAAGCATTTGTCACACAAAAGTTCATCATCATCATTTCAGCCAATAGACGTCCACTGCTGGACATAGGCCTCCCCCAAAGTTCTCCACACAGATCGGTCCTGTGCCACCCGCATCCAATGGACTCCCGCGACCTTTACCAGATCGTCGGTCCACCTGGTGGGAGGCCTGCCACGACTGCGGCCTCCTGCGCGTGGCCTCCACTCAAGGACCTTTCCACCCCAACGGCCGTCTGTTCTCCTCGCAATGTGCCCTGCCCATTGCCACTTCAGCCACGCAATTCTTTGGACACAAAAGTTAATATAAATTAAATTTATTTTTTTTAATTGAAAGTCCTTTTAATGCTTCTGACAACTTATTATATAACGTAATGGACATATAATACCAATTTTTTTGGTAACTTGTTGTTGAGCAAGATGGTACTACCATATGAGAAATTATGAGAAATTATGAGAGAACAAATGAGAAATTAGACTTAATGTCCCAGCAATAAGAGTTAAAATTGAATGTAATTAGTTGGTATCATCAAATCGACTAAAATGACACTCAAATTAAATGATTAGCCCATCACAATGTGGTTCTTGCATTAAAATGTATAGTTTATAGTAGGTATGTTTCAAAATTATTGCACAACTCCTGTTTTTAACTCGTAAGTAAAGGCAGGCCAAGTCTCACTGCCGTAAAGGAGAAACGGCCTGATAATGATGATGAAAAATTAAAAGCGAAATTTCGGATGATGCTGAAGAAAATTAATGTTAAAAATAATGTAGATTGCAATGTAGATGTGCATAAAACCCAATAAAATACATTTCATTTTCTGTATGCGTTCATGTAACATTTCTTATTTGCACGCCCTTAGCAGCTGTCCCCTCGCCTGTCAAGGTCTTATGCTGTTCAAAACCGCCTGGCATTGTACATATTTACTGTGAGACGTTTACTTGAAAACATATAAAAATTTTAAGTTTACAGGATAAGTTTATTTTACCTCATCAACTGTACGTTTTCTAATTGACCTGTCATATACTTCTGCTTATTGTAATCGCCTGTCAATTTTTTTTTTAAGATGTACAATTAATAAAACTTTATCCTATTAAATTTTCAAATTTACAGAAACAAGTTTTGAAACTCCATTTACTTACAGTTTAAAAAATAAAGGGGCTGATGACGTGCAGGGCTGACGCCTGCCAGGTCATGGCTATTGCTCTTAGCATGTCATAAATCGTAAGTATACAAATTTCTAACCTTACAGGGAGACCGTTACTCCCAGGGTTCACTAGCTCTCCAGCTATCAAGGACGGTGAGAGTGGTGCCTAGGAGTTTTATCGCCGTCATGCGGGGGGAGTACACTGTACAACATAACCCGTCCGGCCCCGCCCCGGCGCGTGTCAAAAAGGCTGTTCAGAATAGCCAGAAACCAGCAGAAGTGTTAAAAAGAGACCTTACATTAAATTACACATGAATGTTTGTCCAGGGTCGGAGTCGGAATCGAATCTAAGATGACACATGACAACTAATGTATGACCTTCGCTTTAGTACTAAAGTTAGGTTATTCGAAGAATATTATATTTTTACAGTCCTGGTAGCTAGTATAAAATGAGACCTGACCTGGGAGTATAAAATGGTAAAGTTTACGTATTATTGAGCACATAGAGAAAATCATAAAAATATTGTACATTTACCTACTTAACATTCAAAACTTCATGGCGAAATGCACTTTCATTTTATTTTCCCTTCTTACGTTGAATTTCTAACGTAACATAATATTTATCGCTTTCCGAACTTATACATCAATCCCATTGAAGTTAGAGAAGCTAGTCTATGAGAAGATAGGGTATCGATAGTTGATTTATATCTATACTAAAGATACCTATACACACATGGCTTATGTAACCCAAAAAGATGAAACACTTGCGGGATGGGTGGGACGGGTAGGTATGTCTAACAAAAAACAAGTCAACGAGATGTTTCGAACAACTCCGAATAAGTACGTACAAAGCAGGCTAAACAACGCGAGAACAAACTTAGATTAAGTTTAGTTAAGTGGCACTATTGTTTGCATTAATTTCACGAATAAGTTTGTAATAAAAATAACTAAAGTTAGGTTCTTATTAGTTCTAATAATTGCCGAAAAATGGCGCTGGGTGTCGATTATATTTCTCAAGCGTTTTACGTTTTCTTTTTACCTAAAAAGCCTCATCGGAGAAAGTTCCCTCTTTATAAATAGTATATATAGATTTACCGATATCGAGTAGCGTCTCTATCGAACTTGCACGTTTGCTCCGCTCCCCCTATTGATCGCCAGAGGCGCGCCTTTAAATCCATATTTGCATCAAGATTCGTTGCAAGCGTTTAGAATTTGTTGTTTTTTTCCAATTCAGCTTCTTAATGCTTTAACGTGATGGCATTTCATGTATTTGGTTACTACTGCTTTGATTGATTTTCTGACATAAGTATTTTAAACCGCTTGTGGTGATGTCGGTTTAGGTAATATTACTTTCCTAGGTTCACATAGTCTTAACAATATATTGGATGAATTCAAAATATTTTGATTATTATAGGCCCGACGGAGCATTTGTGAGTGATCCTGCTTCGTACGCCAAAGGTCGTGGGTTTGATCCCTTACCCTGAACAATAAATTCATTCGTGTGATGAACACTTGTGTTTGTGCAGTGTCTGGGTGTAACAAATAGGTGATTTTCAGTGATTATAGTATGATACGTAGTCCAAGTGTACTGCTTGCTTTTATATTTTACCTTTTTCTAAAAATACTTAATATAACGTTAGTTAGTACCTATTTGATATTATATGAAATGGTATCTTCCATTCATGAAGCAAATAAATGAGCTCTTCCGCGCGGAACATCCGTCGGAACTCGGAAAATTTCATTTCATACTTTAGCTTGGAGTTAAGAAAGTTGACCAATTAATCAACAGTTTTATTACGAAACGGAGTTAACTTCTGCAAGTCTTCTCGTTTTTGTAAGAATATCTGCATTTTTCGTACTTTTAGGTACCTACCTTCTATCTTGCATAGAAAAAACCTACATTATTAGACATTGAGTGCCTTATTGTCCGAGGAATGTTTGAGGAAACCAAGCGTCAAGGATGATCGCTTATGAGGTGGACTGACCAGATAAAAGCAGCAGCAAGTGACTCATCGTCCCTTTATCAATGCACTAGGAAAGCCGCCATCAAAGAAGAGTAACAACGTATTGTGAAGCTTATCACCAATGCTTGAAGTTATGACCACGATACGAGTAACTCTGTCAAGAGTGATACCCACTTAAAAGAAGACTTTATTATCAAAATTACTGAGTTTATGAGACCTAACTGTGATTTGCTGTCAGCTTGCATATTGTTGTTTAGCTTGCTGTCAGTGTAGTTTGTTTAGTTAATATTATGGAGAACTTCAGTGGGATGCTGGATCTTCACCCAGATAGCAAGCGAGCTTGTTGCAAACTTGATTTTTAGATTGTCACGTCAAACATTAAAAATCAAGTTTATGACAAAATTTGCTGTAGCTTGTTGATTAAGGGTATGATGTTTCAAGGCTTTGGTAATTTTGAAGCAAATTTCGACCGCAAATATAAAATTGTAATGCTATGTATTTGTACTAGATTACCAAGTTATTTGTGCGGTTCAGGGAACGAAACGAACTCGGTGCATTTTGTCTAGCAAAGCAAACCGCAAATCATCATCAGCAACCCACGTTTCGTCCACTGCTGGACATAGGTCTCCCCTAATGCACGCACCGCTTCCCGATTTCGGCCACTCTCATCCAGCTCACTCCAGCCAGCATTCGAATGTCGTCATCCCATCTTGTAGCAGGGCGTCCAACACTACGTTTGCCGAGTCGCGGTCTCCACTCAGGACCTTATGGCTCCAACGGTTGACAGTTCTGCGGCTATGTGACCAGCCCACTGCCACTTCAGTTTGCTAATTCGTGGGCTATGTCGGTGACTCTGGTTCTTTGTCGGATACATCATTTCTGATGTGGTCCTTCAAAGATATTCTTCAAATCGTGTTGTTCTTCAGAAAGGCGACAACCGCAATATAAAAATTGTAATGCTATGTATTGTACTAAGATTACCAAGTTATTTGTGCGGTTCACGGAACGAAACGAACTCTGTGCATTTTGTTTAGCAAAGCAAACCGCAAAATCATCATTTTCATCATTCTCAAGCCAATAGACGTCCACTGCTGGACATAGGCCTCCCCCAAAGTTCTCCACACAGATCGGTCCTGTGCCACCCGCATCCAATGGACTCCCGAGACCTTTACCAGATCGTCGGTCCACCTGGTGGGAGGCCTGCCAACCACCATCCTGCATGGGGTGCAAGTGGTCCCTCTCAACATCTTACGGGACCAAAGTCAACCTCATCTGCACGTGGCGCACCCTGCTGCACAACGGAAGAGGCTCTGGCGTACCCCACCAACCCGCACTGGGCCAGCGTGGTGGGTGTAGGCCCAAATCCCCCCCTATGATTAGTAGGACCAACACAAACCGCAAATATAAAATTGTAATGCTATGTATTTGTACTGGATTACCAAGTTATTTGTGCGGTCGGTCGTGTTTATTTTCTACATCGCGATGACGAGATTTTTTTCCAAACAATGACTACCAGAAGTCCAATTTGTGAATGACGCATGAGTCATGGATTTTTTACTGAAATCATGACTCTATTGTGGAGCGTCCCTCGGGAACGTCCGCCACTGCGCCCTGCTGCTTGGGAAAGTGTGTGGAACTGAGACTTTTTTTTTTTATGTGATACGAGCAGGCGGATCACCTGGTGGTAAGCAATTGCCGCCGTCCATGATGAACACATGCAACAAGTGCGCTGCTAACCTTTTATCCCGTTCCCCCCCGATAGGCCTCCAAACTTTGTTATGTCAAACTTGCATACACTTTATAGAATAATTTTCTAGCAAGTTTGTTGCTTCGGAACTAGAAAGTTTGATTTAACCTTGCCTCAAGGTTTATACACTTGCCACGGCAAATTTTAGACAGCATAAACCTACATTACATGTATAGTAGGTACCTACCTACATTGAGTGACTTATTGTCCGAGGAATGTTTGAGGAAACCAGGCCTCAAGGAAGATCGCCTATGAGGTGGACTGACCATCCTGGTCAGTCACTTTATGAATGCACTAGGAAAGCCACCATCAAAGAAGAGTAACAACGTATTGTGAAGCTTATCACCAATGCTTGAAGTTATGACCACGATACGAGTAACTCTGTCAAGAGTGATACCCACTTAAAAGAAGACTTTATTATCAAAATTACTGAGTTTATGAGACCTAACTGTGATTTGCTGTCAGCTTGCATATTGTTGTTTAGCTTGCTGTCAGTAGTGTGTCAGGGTAGTTTGTTTAGTTAACATTGTGGAGAACCTCAGTGGGATTGTGTAATTATTTTTTGGTGGGATGCTGGATTTTCATCTTGTTAGAATTTGATACCAAACGCCAATTGCAAGTGCAGTAAACTTTTGACCGAGTAGTGTACTAGAGCCGGCAGACGAAATATTTGTAGTCTAGATCACGATAACGGTCAATGACATTTTCTTTTTTTTGACATTAACTATAGCGGATAAACGAGCTGACTACTCACTTGATGGTAAGTGATCACCGCCGCCCATGGACATCTGCAACACCTGAGGCATCACAAAACATTGCCGGCTCTTCAGGAAAAAGGGAATGAACCCTTTTGTAAGGATCTCTAGGTTGTAGGTAAATTGTAGTGGAACTCAATACTATGTTAACACGTTGGTGGACAGTAAAAATTTAAAATTTCTTCCAAAATGACACTACTTATTTGCATACATCGTCTGTGGGCGTACTGTCAAAGCAGAACCACTTTAACCCCTAAATGGTATCGTTTCGTGACAGTACGTGACTAAATGTATGAAAACAAGACGCCCATAGGCGTAGTGAGCGGGAGGGGAGGGACCAGAATTCTATCAATGTGTGTGTGTGTACCTTAACGTGTTGTAGACCTATGCCAGATGACAGTATGAAGACGGGATTGCTTTTGCGGCGACACTACTACATGGCCCACCTTGTAAGAGTATTAAAAATCAAACGCCCTCAGACGTACTGCCGTGAAATGAATAAAAACTAGGACGTCTATAGGCGTTCTGCCGTATCATTGTTTGCTATCTAAACGCCTGTGGACGTTACTGTCCACCATCGTGTTAACATCTTTTTATGTACCTATGATTATTCCTAATAAATAAATTCATTTCATTTCATTTCGTTGTATCAAGATCTACGAACATCGACGTGGATGTAAAAAGAAAGGATTTATTCTCGAATAGGTACGTTAACATTTCTGCGCCAATGATGATAATATGATGATATTCAATTAGTTTTCGAAACATCTATTTTACTTATTTACGTTTAAAAAGCGTCACCGTATCTGCAAAGCTTACATCCTATATTAAAATAAATGCTACCTGGCTCATATAATCTGCGGAAAGGGAATCCATTCAAATTAGATATCAGACCTTTATTTAAATATGTAAAGGTTTCTGGCAATGTTCACTCGACCGCTAACCTTATATTCAGATTGGAATTGAATTTTGATAGATCCTAATATTAAAGCAAAGGTACCTAAAGTAGAAATACGAAGATAACCTAGGGTTGTTACGTTTGTATTGCCATTTCAGTACCATTTCAGGTAGGTAACCATAAATATAGATGGAAACCTGATTAGTGGGTGGAACACCTGATTAGATGAAAGGCCTAGGCCTACTTTGAAAGCGTTTACTGGATAACAACCAATAATGGCATCCTATTGGTCGCAATTGCAGGGCCCGAGTATTGTCATCGTTTCAAAACACATCCACTACATAGGTACATAGACCTCAAATGACGACCTCCAAACTGATCTGACCTGCGCCACCAGTGTCCGAGGGGATTCTGCGATCTTCTTCAGATTGTCAGGTTTTCCACCGGAGGAGAGCCCGACATAACCCGCCTGCTCCTTCCCCCTCCACCCTGCAGGAGGGTATGCATAAGGAGGCATGTCGAGGAGACAGCAAAAAAGGGGTTTCTTCGGCTTACCACCGCTACCACTCAAGTTACGAAGCCTCTTCTCGAGGACCTATTTGCCCATTGTCTGATAATTATAACCGCCATAAAACGTCCAAGAATCCAAGTGTTAAATTGGTCTGCTCAATATTTGTATTACTGCTCCTAACTTAGAGTAATATAAAAAAGCTCTCACGCTATTTGCCCCACAACCTTTTCTCCCTGCGATGGGAACATGAGGAGAAGAGTCCCAGGGATTTTAGTCAGTAAACCGCCGTTATGCAACCCTGGGGGGGGGAGTCCCGTGGCGGACGGATATGCGTAAACGCAATTTCTCAACTGGGTATAAAAAAATAATAAAAACAAAACTGTACTCTAAGGCACCTATTCTTGTTTGGTTAACAAATAGCATGTACGTTGGTAGAGTGCATCCGCTTGGTGCTCATACCTTAATGGTCAAATATATTTTTTGCAGTTGTCTAGTCTATCTATTCTTGGTTTTCAACTCAATATTTATTTACCATTATTTTGCAGTACATACTGCCATCATTAAAATACGAAGATATTTAGCCTACTTATGTATTAATATCAGTCTTTATTGTGATGATAAAGGAATATTTGGTTGCTCATTAAATCATTTCATAATTAATGAAGTTGTTATTTAGTTACCTGTAGGGGTACCTATGTATTATGAGTTAATAGCCCGTTATTAATTATTTGATGTCGACGCTTTCCCACTGAAATTTGTCATAATAGTCTTGAAAGACAACGTGTAGGCTGTCGGTAATTAAATTTAACATGGTATTATAATTCCATTAATATGACGTCCATTTATTGACAAGATAAATTTGTGTGAAAAAAACAATTGCGATAACTACCTATTTGAAATTAGAATTTAAAGGCATCTGGTTGAGCACTAGGTAATCACAATTTGAATTGAGCACAGAACATGTCTTGATCAAAAACAAAAATTGCGCGAAGGTTCTAGTTGTCATACGAGTATAATATATAAAATGTAACAAAGAATTAAAAACAAAATCAAAAGATAAATTCAATTAAATTTGGTGCATTACAATGCTTATTAATAATTTTATCGGTAACATAAAATAATAAATAAAAATACGTCCCAAATGTAAATAATGTACTTACTTAGTATAATATCATTACGAAAAAATACTTATTTAATTAAAACTTTATTTTATCTGTAAAGTCGATTAATAATTAGGTAACAGTCTAGACATAAACCACTTATTTATTCCCTTCCCCAGCGTACCTAAGTAGTTAATAAATGAATCAATTTATTCACAAGGTAGTTTGTTGAGAATTCATCAAACATCAACCAACTTTGTCTTGGAGTTGGTAATGCCTTCTGTTCCAGCGATGCCAGCGTTTTCTTACAATATAGCGATAGCCAGAATCAACTAGACATTGCCGAGAGCCACTCAAGTGGCCTGTACGGAAACTTTTGGTTGTCCCATCAGTGCGTAGCGTGTCAATGCGTAAATGTTGAGCCCTATCTAGTTACTATCAATATATTATAGTATATAAATTGCCATAGATCTACTGCGAAATGTCTGTAAATTATGGAAACATGATGGATATTTTTACTCCTCTTTTTTCCAAAATAACTAATAGGTTGGGTTCACTGAAACTCTTCCACAGTCCTTATAATTTATGAATCAGAATGAGAGACATTAGCTACATTTAAAACATAGTTTTGCGGATAATGCCAAGACTACATTGGTAAGTCTCACTATAAAGAAATTTGCAAGCACGAGGTGACGGCATGCCACTATCAGTATGCTTTGTATGACATCCATAGTTCTATTGTCTGAAATTATGTCATAAATTATGAGATTCCACCTATGTGTTAGAGAGTTCGGGTCCAAAGAACTACAGATAAATACATATTACAGTTTTTTTGGTCATACGACTAAAACTAGAGGCTATATAGATTTGTGTATAACTATTAATAAATACTGTCAACCGCCACCAGGTAAATCAGGACCGGGCCGGAAAGGTGAGTTTTAAGGTTTTTTTTATGTGTTAGTGGCAGACGAGCAGATCACCTGATGGTGAACGATTGCCGCCGCCCGTAAACATCTGCAACACCAGTAGAGTCACAAGTGCAATGCCAATCTTTAACACCCTTTACCCCAATTGGGCCTCCGACACCCTCACTCACTCGACGAAACACAGCGCAGGCTCTACTTCTCGCCGGTCTTCTGTAAGAGGTTGGCAGAGACTTGAGATTCCACTGGTATTGCAATCGCTTTCAGATCACCTGATGGGATCCATGTACTTGTCTGCCCGCCATCTAATTTTTTTTTTAATGTGATAGGTAGCAGACAAGCAGGCGGATCACCTGATGGTAAGCAATTGCCGCCGCTCATGGACACTTGCAACACCAGTGGAGTTACAAGTGCGCTGCGAACCTTTTATCCCCTTCTCCCCCGGGTGGGGCTCCGGTACCCTTACTCACTCAGCAAAAACACAGCACAAGGGCTGCTTCACGCCGGTTTTCTGTGAGGCAGTGGTATCACTCCGGTCGAGCCGGCCCATTCATGCCGAAGCGTGGGTCTCCCACATTTAGAAACACTAAATAAACTTAAAAACACTAATAAAACATTAGATACATAACGATGACTATGTTAAGCCTTGGTTGACTACTGGCTATAACGAAGTTGTGGTTCTATTAACTTGGTACTTTGGAACTCTCCGCCGTTTGCGAGGGCCAATAGTAAAGAAGTTTCTCCGCGCGTCAGAAGTTTAGTAAAGTGCTACGTTTGTTTCGTTGGTAACCCTTCTCGCTTTGTTCCTAATTGAATTTGAATGCCTAATGCTTATTAGAGGTTATAAAAGAATAATTACTGCCGCACTTACTTCTTTAGAAACGTTAAATAACGATACCTTCAGGTAAAACTGTCGTATAAACCAAAACTCTACTTTTCAGGAGATCCAAAAATCTTTTTTTTTAATAAAAAAATCGCAACTTTTTTATTTGAAAACATTAAAAAAAAATTATGCGATGAAAAAGTCTAAATATTCAAAACATGCCCATGTATAGTCGTTTTAAAGTTAGCCAATAGTTACGTCTTTAAAAAAGGCAGTCGGTGGGTTTATACGACCCATTATTTGGACCTAAAAATGAATTTTTAGTAATCATGAGACGGATATTGAAGGCTTAAAGACCATAGATGGTGTAATTTTTTAGGGCGTAAAAACATTTTTTAGCGAATTTCAATATTCTGAATATACAGATCGATAGAGAAAAAAAAATCTGATTAAAATGGTAGGTATACATAACTCGATTTGGCCAAAATGGCTTACGACAACGTTACGTCCATCTGCTAATCATTGATTTCCCCGATTGTATTTCGTGGCGACGACTCCCTACACGGCTCGACGCTTAGGGTGTTAATGCAATTACTAATGTAATGCACAAACCTTGTAAATGGGCCACCGACAGAGCTCTATTAAATAAATTAGGGCTCGCATACGCTGCGAGTTAGCTCGATACATTTCACTGTTTAGTGTGTACCTTGAGGGTTTTGCCTATGACTAAAAGGTGATTATCTTCATGTTTCGTTAAATTCTGAAATTAATATCGGATTAGTTTTTTAAACATTATGGCTCCGCTCTTATAGCTTCTTAGCCTCACCTTTTCTCTTCAACGACAACCGCGCAAGTCTATCTGTTTTTTATCGATGTCAACTTAGTTGTCTACTTTTCAAAAATAGACGACAGATTCTCTTTCCTAAATACCGGCCATATATCGACGGCCAGCACCGAAGGAGTTTACCATCGTTACAGTTACCTACTTGCATTGACTTTATTTTGGGTTTCATGTTTTTTTTATGTGATAGTTGGCAGACGAGCAGACAGATCACCTGATGGTAAGCGATTGCAGCCACCTATAGTCACCTGCAACATCAATATAGTCACAAGTGTCAAGGCTGGTAACGCATTTGCACTCCTTCTGGTATAGCTGATGTCCATGGGCAGCGGTGTTCACTTACCATCAGGATGACCCGCTTGCTCGTTTTCCTTCCTTTATTATAAAAAAAAGTGTACAGTAAACCTTTAACCCTCTTTCCCCCCCAATTAGGCCCCTGTACCCTCACGAACTCGACAAAACACAACACAGGCGCTGCTTCACACCGCTCTCCTGTCAGGCCGTGCTATCACTGTTTTATGTGATACGTACCAGACGAGCAGGCGGATCACCTGATGGTAAGCAATTGCCGCCACTCATGGAGACTTGCAACACCAGTGGAGTACAAGTGGGCTGCCAACCTTTTATCCCCTTCCCCCCCGGGTGGGCCTCCGGTACCCTCACTCACTCGGCGAAACACAGCACAGGGGCTGCTTCACGCCATTTTTCTATGTATCGCTCCGGTCGAGCCGGCGCATTCAAGCCGTGGTTCTCCCACGGTTTGTCGTCTCCTGCATGCGAGGATCGAATTAACCTGTCGCACTATAGGAATGTAATGCACAAGCTTTGTAAATGGGGCACGACGGTCCATATTAAATAGATTAGGGCTCGCGTGCGCTCTGAGTCAGCCCAGCCGAGCCTTCCGTCCTACATTGCGAAATTGCTCGATAAACACCGTAAAATGTCTACAAGGCTTTTTAGTTTCCGTTTCCGTATTTGTTGTTGCTTTTAAAGAATGGAGCTAGTTTCAACGGTATTCGACTTGGTGATATTATGGTGTTTTTATATATTGCTACTTTTATGTGGTTATTTTTACTTATTAACTTTCAGTACTTTGTACCTAAGTTCCAGCTTGTTTGTCCGGATTTTAAGAAAATAGGTACCTACCTAAGTTTTCTTGATTTTAGTATTTTATTTCATCTAATCATCCATCACTAAAAAATTGACTTGGAAATTGTCAGGACATTGTGTGCGAAACCAATGAAGCTACGTATAAGGGACTATGTACTCGACGCCTTTTTACAAAATTAATTTACTCAAAACTGTGTTGGCTTTTTTACACAAAGTTTGTTCGATATTGTTACACCAATATTATGCAAGTTCGCATGCTATTGGAGTCCCAGTAGACATGCTACGAAAACAAAGACTGAACTTCACGTGACTAAATGCTAGGTACACAAAAGTGTATGTGACCCCGACAATGAGCATAAACAAAGTTGGTATTTTAATCGATCTACTAATAATTACTTAGTGCTATATGAAGCAAGTAGAATGCATGTGGGTAAGCTTTAATCAAATGGTATCACCCGAAACACAAATAATTTACATTCGTAGTAAAGTATCAGCCTATATAATGTCCCACTATAGGCCATAGGACTCCATCATAGAAATCAAGTCACCGCTACTTTGATGGGATTTTAGTAGGTTTACTCACCACCCATGACTTACTGCATAGTCCTAAGACTATGCGGATTGCCAAACCCGGGCACCAAGATCACTTAGACCACTAGATAAGCACCTTATATGATTCATGTGCTAGGAATCCCGTAGACATGCGCAGAAAACTTTCGCATAGAGCCGCGCGGGCTACTGCGTAATAAAGTTTCTGCTCTTAGGGTTGCGCTGCCGAACAAGATTTCTTCCGAGTAAAAATAGTTCCAAATAGACTTTGCTGAAATGTATTGCCAAGATCAACCTTGAATTTGAGTTAATTTGAATGTATTGCCTTGCTTTTGTGGGTAGGACGCGCAACCTCAGTTTAAGGGCGTGTATACAAAAGTGCATGTCACCTCGACATTGACTGATGGATACATGTGAACTGCAACTGAATTGGATTTACGGGGATCGATAGACAATACGAGGCAAGGACGGGGCCAGAGGTCGGTCATGGCCGTAGTAGCCTGGACGGGGAGTCACGAAATGTTTAACTACTCAGATGGAGTAGACTTCAGTCAACGTAAAAAAATATTTTAAACTTTCGTCTTTAGGTGTACTGCTCACTTTAATATATATTTTTACTATTTATAAAGTGATATCTTCTAAAGAAAACCACACAGATTATATGCAAACCGAAAATACGAAACACACTGGCGCGATGTAATCTGCACCCAGCGCTATCCAGCCGGGCTAACATGCGCACCACGAGATAATTTATCGACACTCGTATTTTGTCGGCGCAAGTTGCGTCTCGCTCACCTGACTGAGCGATGAGCGGGATAGAAGGATGCGCTCTCGCGAACGAGAGTCGACAAAATTTTGTCGCGGTGCGCATGTTAGGCCTACAGGAACTGAAGGCGTCAAGCCCGCACACCCCGATCCAAGACAACTTAGAAAATGTAGTTATTTTTTCTGAATTGACTTGACCGGTAATCGAACCCGGGGCCTTTCGTGCTTCGGTCGAATACCTTAGCCACTGCGTCATCGAGGCCGTCACGTGTTAAACCGTGTATTTTGTTTTTAAGTAGTTTTTGTCATTAAAAAAATTAAAAGATTGTTATCAATTCACAATAACTAGGTTAGACTAAAGTCTCTACTAAAATAGCAGATACATTGCACGAAACTAATACACTTTAAAGCAAAACCCACAGTTTTTAAGCCGTCAGTAATGCATTTGTTAATCAAGTGAGTGCAAATAAAAAAGGCGCATCCAATCCATTTGAGTCGCTCCATGTCGATGGGCCCGACCCGTGGTGGCTTGTGGTTCGTGGTGCCTCGGGGTGAACGTGGTGGCAGTGGCACCCCACCACCACGTCTGGAACGACGTGTTGTGGGATCGAATATTCGCGAAGCGAGTCGAAGTTTTTTCAACCAAAACATTTTTGTTCGTAGCTGTATGAGTGTAAATTGTGTACCTACAAAAGGACGAAAAATATAAAGTATATTGTACAGGTTTAAACGATTTGGAGTGTTCAACAAACATTGTTTGTTATAGTATCTGTAAATTAAAAAAGGGTAGGGAGTCTTCAGCTCTTACTGGGACACTATATGGCTCATAATAAAAATAGGAATTACAAACCTATAATAAAAAATAATTCTAAAATTAAACCTACCGTGACAATGAAACAGTGATAGGGGTAAGGAGTTGCATAGTAGAAGTAATTAGGGTGAGACATATTAATAAATCGAATGTTCCAAACATCCCATTCTTTTAAAATGTCTCATCAAAATATATACATGAGTATGGGAGTAGGTAGTGCACTTCTGTTTGCGTACACACTTGTGCACTAAATTGTACATTCCTGATCATAAAATAGGTATCAGCTACCGTAACCAAATCAGCTGTAGGATTGCTATTACTCCTGCAAAAAGGATAACTACCTATGTATTCCAATTTATTAGTACTAATATTTTATGCTTTGGATAGAAAGCTTTGTGTCATATTTGATGTTAAAGTAGATCAATATTCTGAAAAAATTAAGTCTTTTCAGTAACTCAAGTCAAAGTTTCCATTTTTGTGTGAATTGTATTTTAAAATTTTCTCGTACTATCTAACAAACCTTGAACTATCTAACAAAGCCCGAATGTACTCCCGGTGCAATAAAAAAACCCCGCACACAGAGTTTGTAAACTCAGCTCCACCGCAAATACGTTTGCTTCCTTTCCTCAAGAACAGGAAAGCCTAACCTTGTTTCGCTACACTATTATTTCGTTCGTACCTACTTACTTCCCGCCCGCCCTATTACGAGATGAATAATTAAGTTAGTGGTAAGTTTGACCTTGAACTGAGAACGGTCCGCTGTATTTTATCATGATTTATGGTCGGACGATCCTGAGGGACACGACCGTAACGAAATTATAAAGAGAAGGACAGTATTGGAAAAACAAACGGGCTAAAAATACTTTATAAGGGCAGAAGTGCTAGGTTTCAGTTTTGGCACTTTCAACCTTATAGTCCAGTCAAAACAGACAAATAAAGTAAAGTATCAGCCTATATATAGGTACTGGCCCACTTCAAAGCAAAGGCCATCATAGAAGTTAAGTCATCGCTACGGTTATGGGATTAGGCTTAATTCACCACGCTTGCCTAATGCGCATTGGTGTCTACAAATCCGAGCTGTGTTGAAAAAAATATAGCTGGAGGCACGAAAGTATAGCGATGACCGTTATTTTGCGCACTTGTAAAAAAGAAGACTTTCTATCAAAATTGGTTTCTGCTACCGTAACCAAATCAGCTGTAGGATTGCTATTACTCCTTTATTACTACTAATATTTTATGCTTTGGATAGAAAGCTTTGTGTCAAATTTGATGTTAAAGTAGATCAATATTCTGAAAAAATTAAGTCTTTTCAGTAACTCAAGTCAAAGTTTCTATTTTTGTGTGAATTGTATTTTAAAATTTTCTCGTACTATCTAACAAACCTTGAACTATCTAACAAAGCCCGAATGTACTCCCGGTGCAATAAAAAAACCCCGCACACAGAGTTTGTAAACTCAGCTCCACCGCAAATACGTTTGCTTCCTTTCCTCAAGAACAGGAAAGCCTAACCTTGTTTCGCTACACTATTATTTCGTTCGTACCTACTTACTTCCCGCCCGCCCTATTACGAGATGAATAATTAAGTTAGTGGTAAGTTTGACCTTGAACTGAGAACGGTCCGCTGTATTTTATCATGATTTATGGTCGGACGATCCTGAGGGACACGACCGTAACGAAATTATAAAGAGAAGGACAGTATTGGAAAAACAAACGGGCTAAAAATACTTTATAAGGGCAGAAGTGCTAGGTTTCAGTTTTGGCACTTTCAACCTTATAGTCCAGTCAAAACAGACAAATAAAGTAAAGATTCAGCCTATACTATATAGGTACTGGCCCACTTCAAACCATCATAGAAGTTAAGTCATCGCTACGGTTATGGGATTAGGCTTAATTCACCACGCTTGCCTAATGCGCATTGGTGTCTACAAATCCGAGCTGTGTTGAAAAAAATATAGCTGGAGGCACGAAAGTATAGCGATGACCGTTATTTTGCGCACTTGTAAAAAAGAAGACTTTCTATCAAAATTGGTTTCTGCGCACTCAAGGTCATAACTACACTTTCTTGCCTCGGACTATATATACTTTACATTTAACTTAGGAAAAAATTGTATAGAGCTGAAAATTTGGTGGAGACATTAAAATTACCCTTATTTATAAACTAAATGGCAAAAATCCGCGTAGAACCTATTTTGAGAAAAAATATTTTCTTATTTTCGGTTCGGTTTTATTTTCTTATTTTCTTGAAATTGTTTCTTATCGTGAAAAAAAGTGAGGCAAAAGTTGTAGAGCATACAACTGTCTAAAGATATCGTCTTAACACTAATATTAGTGAGATAGTAAAAGTTATGTCTAACATTTACTAACACTACATTTTTCTCCTTTGTCCATTATCTCGGTAAATCGTCGCTCATTCACCAAATTTAATTTCTTATTTTAATGAAACAATATAGGCAGTAACAGGTTACTACAATCTAAATCCAAACGTGTTCTACATTAAGGTCAGAATCGAATGCAGAAATTTGGCAGATTCATATGACAATGACTAGTTGTGTATAAATAAATATTGATATTGTTCTTTTCAGTTTTGTAAATGCACATGATGAGTACGTAAGTAGAAGAAGTGTCTTCGCAAATATAATCTTGTTGTTTACACAAAATATTATATTCGAGGTTAGTGTCAAGTCTGATACTCATAATGATAAAATTTAAAGTTGCTTTGTTTGTAATTGTCATTATTTATTTAATCATTAGAGTTAACATAGATCTTTTGCCACAAGCGAAAAAAAATATATTGTTGATAAGCGGATGTTTGGAAGTCATAAACTGAATGTGTTCACAGTGCTAAAATACATTATAGCAATACTTTAACTGTATGTGTATTTAAAAGTGTTGATAGTGATGTAACAATTAACTTTATCCAGTGTTGTGAGTGATTAAATGTAAGAATCATCATTATTGAGTCAACATGTTTAATAGCGGCGATACACCTCTGATGACACCAGATGGATACACCAGTATATGTCCAGGTATTACGAATTTTTTTAGGTATTAGCTAAGCATCCTTTCTAACGTTTTTAGCCATGAAATGTTCGGGACTATGGGTTTCATTCATATTTATCTTACGCCTGCGAAGGACTTGAAATTGTAATGTCCATTGGGTAAATCATAAGTTTCCATTTCTTACAATTATGTAATCGTGGTGATATATTTTTTCTAAATATTTGTATAGGTATTAGTCCGTATAAGAAGTAGTACTAATACGGAGCGCAGTGGCCACATTATTAAACAAAGTTTTAAATAAAACAACCTTCAAAGAACAAAACATCAATAAACCTTCACATTTTGAGTTATCGTACTTTTTTCCGTGCATTATCTCCTCGTCTAAAAATAGCCAAGATTGAAAGCGGACAAAAGTAGTTGAACAAAATGGGGTTGATAAATTTTTAACGAGGCCTCACCGAGGACGGAACGAAGCCCCAAGATCGAATGTCACGGGCACCCGGACGTATTTAGAACTGGGGCACGGACAATGTATTATCAAATAGTGGCCGTCAATGGAACTTGGATATACTTGTCAAACGAGTATCTTCGGAAAAGATTTCTCGTAGAAATAAATGTGGAACCCTGTTCCTGCTAGTTTCTGATTGTTATTTTTTATGGAAAAGGGAAACAAAGGAGCAAACAGGCACAAGTAATTTTTTTTAAACAGGTCACTCGATAGTGAGTGATCAGGGGTGCAGACGTTGCCAACCTTTCAGTATAATTTGACTCATTTCCTAAAAAACTTCGACGTCGTACAGGCAAATCATATTTTAACTGTAATTTTAAATGAAGGAAATTTTATTATCTACAATATCGATGATTCAAAAATTCTACATTTTTTAATTTTGTCCTTATTTTTGACGGACTTGTATACATATGTACATACAGAGTGTATCTGTAAACATTTATATCTCTTTGAGTACGTGTTCTACCAACCATTTTAAATAACATTTTATTCTGTGACTTTTTGAAATTCCTCGAAAATTGTTTAACTCCCCATACAAAACGATCAAGTCAAGTGACGATTTAGTATGAAAAGTTGAAATTTTTTATGCGAATTTCCAAAAATCATAGGATAAATTAAATGTTTTTCAGAATAATTAAATTGGTAGAACACGTGGTTAAATGGATGTAACGTTTACATCCTGTATAATAATTGTAATAAAGTTCATACAAAATTACAGCTTGGTTTCTTGAATTTTGAGATTCTAAGCTTAATTGTCTGTTCTATGATGTTGAGTAGGGAACATTCCGAAAACTTCCGATTTAGTTTGAGCCAGCATAATAAACTTTCACTAACGACATTAGGAACACCGCCCAACTTATCGCCACATTTGAAATGAATAATATTGCCAACAAAGTTGCGTGGCACTTACGCTAGTACCTAATATAGTTCAGTGGTTGGCACTCAAACGCGGAAAATGTGAAACAGTACCGTATCGCCGTATCGTGTTGTTTGGTGCGTTAAGTTGAACAACGATTTCCGGCTTTGTTTGATACAATCTTAGTATTAATTTAAAATGCCAAGGAAAGTGTGACCGATTTCATTTAAATTTTTTTTTCGTTGTCACTAGAGATTTTTTTTTATGTTATAGGTAGCAGACGAGCAGGCGGATCACCTGATGGTAAGCAATTGCCGCCGCTCATGGACACTTGCAACACCAGTGGAGTTACAAGTGCGCTGCCAACCTTTTAGCTACCTTTTATCCCCTTCCCCCCGGGTGGGTCTCCGGTACCCTCACTCACTCGGCGAAACACATGCCTGAATGCCTCATGCAGATTGCCTCCTTACTCATACCTACCTGCCGGGGCTGGCGGATTAAGCTGGGCTCTCCTCCGGCAGCCGCCAGAGGCTGAAACAATGCAAAGCCTTTGCCTAAGCATATAATGCTCTACAAATACGAGTAGAACACACATGTCCGGTAACTTTATATAAGAGGTAACTTTGTTCATTAAAATAATGTAAATCTAATACACTAGCGACTTTCTGACGCAGACTAGAGACAAGTCAGACCTATTAATTCTAATAACGCTCAAACAAGCATGATAAACTACCTCAAACTGTAGCAACGCGCCAAACTTATCACCACATTCAGGATTAATATGTTACCGGAAACTGGCATAATCTGACATTGTATATAATGCCCAGGCAATGTACGTATAGAATACCTAAAACGTCACAGAAAACCCGTCCTTTTTGGCATGAGTTTGTTGTAACAAGGATTATCCTAATTAAACTTTGTTTTAAAATCTTTTGCCATTAGCTCTTTGTTTTTCTGGCGCTTTGCGGGCCTCTGCCGCGACACGCTTGCTTCGCTCGCTCGGCTCGCGCGCTTTGGGGACACCGTTTTTGACTAACCTAACCTATGTTTTACCTAAACATTTTCGCTTTTTTTTTGTCAAGTTGGTTTTAAGTAATCAGGCATGGTTTGCCGCCGCAGCGACGGGAGTTTACACTGCCTAGGTGTAGCATATATCGGAGTTATACATATACAATCGGCGGCAAATGATAACTATGTTTCGCTTACTATTTTTTTAAGTTCAAGTATACTTAAGTAGGTAATCAAAAATAGATTGACCGGGCGCGCGGCGCCGAAAATTTTATACCTACATTGCCTAGGCGTTGCATAATGTGCCTGAGTTATACACATTGCCAGTAACAAATATATCGCCAACATAGTTGTGTGGCCATCAATCGGCGGCAAATGGGAAACGGTTCGTATCGCCGCAGTAAGCGGGAAGTCTTTGTTCAACAATCTGAAGCGAGCCTTGTGGACCGCAGTTCGCAACTGCAATTCACTACGTCCTCGTTACGCCAATAGCTCTTAGCTCCAAGGGACGGGTGAGAGCGAAAGGAACTGTTTTACTTAAAAAGCATTACTTAGTATAGTTATTCATCATCATCATCATCAGCAACCCGTCAACTGTTGGACATAGGGTCCCCCAATGCACGCCATTGCTCCCGATTTTCGGCCACTCTTATCCATCCCAGCCAGCCTCAACCAGCCAGCCTTCGAATATCATCATTCCATCTTGTCGCAGGGCGTCCAACACTACTGTTACCGAGTTAAGGTCTCCACTCAAGGACTTAACGGCTCCAACGGTTGTCAGTCCTGCTGCTAATGTGACCAGCCCACTGCAGTTTAGTACACTTTAGTTTGCTAATTCGGTAGGCTATGTCAATGACTCTGGTTCTCTGTCGGATTACATCATTTCTGATGCGGTCCTTCAGAAATACTTCGAGAATAGCCCTTTCCATAGCTCTGGTATAATGGCACATCTGGTGGATGGTATAGTTATTGTCATAATATAATGCAAAGGCGTCACCCAAGTTCCAAACAGAACATTAGCGCCGCAGCAGCTGCTCGCGGCGGTTGCAGCAACCTCGGCCGCAACGTTCTTTTTATTTATTATCATTATTATTAAATAAAATAATTTGTCTAGCAATCGTTTAGACATTGATACAAAATAAAATGAATTGTTTAGGAATGTTCAAGCAAAATTATCGAACAGAACCAGCGCCTGCTATAGGTATATGAAATAACGAATATTTTTATGATTAAAACTTATTTCGGAACACGGGTAGAAATCGTATAGATTTCTAGAAGGACGTACTTATATAACTACTCATTGATGTACTATCCTGTAGTGAAACAACTACAAATTGTGTACTGTTTCAAACAAAATATGCATCAAAAAATAGCAAAAGCATGTCATCAAGCTATTGATTATGATAGAATTTAAGCCTTGCGTTATGATACACGCGTCTGGTCCACGTATGATCCGTCCGCATTGCGCCATTTCATAACTAACTTTGTTAGTGCAGTGACCCAGAGATGCCACTTTGGCCTGCCCTGCACGTTTTTGACGTGGACCTCTACAAATCCGTTGTAATTTCATCACTCTAGCGAGGAAAGTCAACCTGTCAGGCACTCGATATCCTTGAAACCGATCTCAAATATAATATCTACGCTTCTAATCCAGAATGTTTATGACAAATAGGTGCAGAAATCTTACCTACCTACAGAAATCTTAATCGAAAATTATTATTAGTCCAGATTGACTTATATTTTATATTTACGTACGACGCAATAAAATTTTCTGACTCGCCCAATGAGACTGGTTGAGAATGCGGTTAGGCAAAGTCTGCCAATTGTACATTTTATTTGGTATATAATAAATATAATCAGCGACTTCAAAAACATCTGGACAGATTTTTTTTGATCTTGAGTTTTTAAAGCAAATATGTTTTTGTCAAATAAGAGATACCTCTTATTTGTATGATTCGAATAATAGCCATGTCTTTTATAACTCAAAAATCCAAAGACAGCATATTTCGCTACGAAAATCAAGTAACCTTATCACTTAGGATTCAAAAACGTAATGTAGAAACGATTTTAAAGATGTTGATATAGCATCACGCCGGGCTGCAGCCATAACATAATTCGGAATGACTAATTGCAGTCGAGAGATAAATGGAAACCTTAACAGCGAGCGAGTGTGCTTTATCCTCATACATCATCAGCCCACACTCGTCCACTGCTGGACATAGGTCTCCCCTAATGCACGTCACCGCTCCCGATTTTCGGCCACTCTCATCCAGCCCGCACCAGCCAGCCTTCGAATGTCATCCTCCCATCTTGTCGCAGGGCGTCCAACACTACGCTTACCGAGTCGCGGTCTCCACTCGAGGACTTTACGGCTCCAACAGTTGTCAGTTCTCATATAGTAATGTTAAAATCTTAAATTGCTGTCTAAACAGTATAAAAGTGGATGTTGGCAGCATTCCTATAAATTACACCAAACGCTGAGGTTCGTACTAATAACAAGTAGTTTGTTGTTAGTTTCAGCGCTGTTTTTTGTGTTCGTAAGTTCGAGCCGAAACGGGGACAACATTGAAACTATTCTGTGTACACATTTACGGTAGGCCCAAATTGTGGCCAGTTGGTAATAACTGTTCTGAATATCTGTGACGACATCTACTATCGCCCATCACTACAACCACCCAGTATCAATTTTAGTTAGTTAGCTAGAGCCACCTAGAACCATTCTAACAAGAAGCATCCTAACAAGTTTTTTAACTTCAGTTTCGAAAGTTTTCAAGTTCATTCAACTTTTGCCATTATTTTTGCCATAAATATACCATAATATAATATAGTATCAGCCTATATACTTACTGTCCCACAGCAAGACAAATGCCTCTATCATAGAGATCAGGTCTCCGCTACTACTAACGTCGTAAGGCCCAGAAAGCAGACACAATAGAAATCAAATGTTTTATGCCTTTTAAAATTATTTTGAGTCTTACGCCGTTAAGGGATCAGGCTTGATCACCACGATTGTCTAATGCGGATTCGTGATCACAAACCTGAGCTACTTTTGTTCAAAAAATTTGAAACTTTTGTTGACCTTGGCCCCTGAGATCACGGCCCGTTGCACGGTTTATATTTTGGCCAAATTGACGATAGGTAACTGAGTTTTCCCATAGTCTTTATGTACCTGCTTTCACAAAAATCAATAATAATAAAAAAATACTTATAATAAAAAGTTATTTTTTTTTTATTTTATACATATCCAACGATGGATAATGTAAGCATTAGCTACTCTAACATAATTCCCTCTTCAACTCCTTAGTCCTATTTTGCAGAGTCAGCCACAAAAAGCTATCATAAATCATTTTCAGTCCAATTATGTCCTTTCCAGGGACACAAACCCCTAATTATTCGAGTATTAAGCAGTAATCCAACCGAATCCGATTCCCTATCGCTTTTTCGTTGCCCATGGGACGACTAAACTACACTACAATATAATATTTAGTGACCCAGAGAAACTATTGTATCCGTGGTATGTATGAAATGTTGACTTTGTTCTATTTCGGTTCATACATAAAAGGTATGTATCTCAAAATTTACGTTTGGTTCTGAATGTAGTTATGTGCTAAGAAGACATTTATTAATGTTTTCTTACTATAAACTCTTATGCACTATTGTACATATTTGTGTTTCCTTTCTTGTCTGATCTGTAACACAAGTACTTAAGCCACTTAGTACGGAGGCAGGTCAATATATAAAGTGTTGTGTAAGTTTATTTATGTATTTATATGAACCATAAGGTAAAACACTTAGAATTACAAAATAAAAAAACTGTAAAATTCCGCAGTAAATTAAACTTCGTTCAAACGGAATGGTAAGATGGTATCAGGTTTTTCGCTTCAACAGAACGCCGGAGACGGACAATAAAACCGTCGACAACATTGCTCCGAATCGGACAATGATAATAGCGTTCGTCGAAAATAATATTGGTTTCGCAAAAACGGTTGGGCCGGACAAAAGGAAAAAATGCTACATCAAGGCTCCGGGGCACAGTCAAATGAAAAGCAGCAGTGCAATTCTGTAAAACCGAATTTCAAACATTGCATCTATATCCGCCGAGAGTTTTCGTATTGACATTCTATAAAACTCTCTTTTCAATGCGAATAAGCAAGCACCTTTCGAACGTGGCAGCTAATTGATTTTTTTTTAGAGATTAGTATGGTATGAGGGACCAAACTTGGGTTTTGCTCAAAAAGTTTACCAAAATTTAGTAGTGCCTACTTAGTCTTAAAACGTTTGTTCGCGAAATAGCTGCCATGTACTTACTTAAGATTAAATCCTTCCTTCTAATCCTTATAAATAGGGTAACTGCATTGTAGCTGTCCCGTAGATGACTATTCAACAAAATTTAATAACAAATGTTTATTAAGTAGGGCTGAACTTCTGATCCGCTACCATCTTTTAATATCGTTTTCTACTTTTAATAATATGACGGTCTAATCAGTCCAATAGTCAAATTCCCTAGGGCCAATAGTCAAACTCAAAAAACAATATTGTTCCATAAACACATTTCGATTATTATTTCACACTGACCTATATTATAAGCGAGCCTACAGTGTAGTAAGTATCTAAAGATTATGGATGTTTAAGAATACCTACTTTTCTATTTTTATTGGTAACACACACAGTGTTATGGGGCACTGCGTCAAGCAATATAATTTAAAGTACCTAAGTGAAAATGTCCATTCAAAAGAGAATAATGTCTTACTGATTCTCAATACACTGCGCGCGAGATAACGTTTAATGAGCCTAGTCCGTAATGAGCGGGGGCCGACAGGACAAGAAAATATTCCCTCTAAGAAAGTGCACGTTTTTGGCGGGAGGCGTGCCGAACTGCCGACATAAAGGGTATTGTCAGTTGAGTCATTGATAGTTGAGTCACAGTGAATATAGTTGAGTCTATAAAACCTTTTATGACGATACGATAAACATAATTGTCAAGGATTAGGTAGTCTATATCATTATTTAATCAGTTAAGAGTCTCGCCGCAACCCTGCTTCCGGTCACTCTTTGGGCTGCAGAGCAGACCTTAATTGGACATAGTTCTCTTAATGCTAGACATTTTGTATCAGCTGCTGCCATCTTGGATAAATCGTCCGTAGACCTAAAAAATATAATAATGGATACATAAATATCAATAATATTAATACCGCTAAATACCTAATCCGGCTAAGGCGGCCGATCTTAACGATCAGCCGCATACGCAAATATATGATAGTGCTCAAGTGTGTGCGCAAACACAGGTGCACTCTCAATTCTCTTACCTACATATAGGGCATATAGATAGGGCGCAAGACCAACGGCTCTTTAAATGCGACCAACTACTCGCTGCCACCAAGGCAGTCAACAAAATACGCACAGCTAGTAACAGAAAAGAGCCACAAAAAAGAAAACATTGCTTGCATTGGTATATCACAGCCACAAATCACCATTTCCTTTCAATAAAGCCACGGTTGCGTAATGCGTATCGAACGGCTGTAAAGATGTCGTGGGCTATAAATGAGGCATAAATATCGAAGGTCGCGACCTTCCATCATCAAGGACAGTGGATCCAATCAACCGACAACATGCCACGGCGTAACGAACAGATGTTGGGTTTCCAAAGTCCATCTGTGAGTTAAAAGTCAAAGCACCCTGCAGAGGGACCGTATGAAGGCTAATACATTTACAACATCTCATACATTGACCTGACTCCGTACTGAGTAGCTTAAGCACTTGTGTTCCATATATCGGACAACAGAAGAAACACAAATATAAAAATTAAATACGTATATAACATCCAGACACTGAACAAATACAAGTGTTCATTACACGAATGTAACAAACATTCGTGTAATGAAGGGTGCTAGGACTTTTATTAGCCTACATACTTTTCCTCAGCAGATCTTAGAAATTAAGTCATCGCTGCTAAAATGTGATAAGATTGAGTTAACCATATTTGCATAATGTTCGAAAAGTTCGAAACATACCTACATTTCGCTGACTGAATGTTTAATAGGAACAATAAATTTTAGTCGAAATAGTAGCTATTTTCTGTCATCGGATCTTTAAGTATTACGTAACTTGCTGAATAGTAACATTTTTGTAAAACTGAAAACAACATGAAACATGATTCTCAACGAATCGTAAAAGTGGAATGTGTTAAAACTATGAATTTCTTTGGCAATGCTTCAAGAAAAGAGCAGTGTTTCAAAACATTTAAATGTGGTGGATAATTTCTGCGCTAACTCATAAGAGACAGTAACACTTAACTCATTGTGAAGTATTGTGAATGCAAGAAATTGAATTACTTATCATCTTCAGCATTTTAACCATCCATGTGTCCATCAGGGTGTCATAGTCATAAAGGGGAAAAATACATACCTACCTACAACACACAACACTCACTTCCCATCAGGTGACCCGCTTGCTCGTTTGCCTTCCTATAATATAAAAAAAAACTATACACATAATAGTTTACATTAGAGTGAAGAAGTTGTTGCCATCATACGATGGTGATGATGATTACTGAAAACCACTTCTAGGTAATTTTTTTGTATCCCCATAAAGTAAAGCAGATTATTGTACTACTAGCGGCCGCCCGCGACTTCGTACGCGTGGAGTTAATTATTGACACTTACCGTCATATTTTGGACAATCCACACAATATATTTTTATAAATTGTAGCCTATGTGTTATTCTGATGTATAAGCTATATTGTGGTAAAGTTTCATTCAAATCCATTCAGTAGTTTTTACGTGAAAGAGTAACAAACATCCATACATCCATACTTACAAACTTTCGCCTTTATAATAGTAGTAGGATTATCACCCTAAAGGGTGGAAACAAAACCGTATTAACCCCATTATTACCAACACAACAAAAGATAATCAGTCTCAATGACAGCCCACGTATCAACCCCTAATTAGACGGCATTGTGATATGAAAATAGGAAGCCTTGAACAAAACTACCTTGTAACCATAACCTGGGTGAGCGTGTTCATACGTGCCCGGCAGCAAGTTCAAGTGAAGCATCGATCCACGCCGTCGGGCAGAGCCGGAGGCCGTCGGCTTTTTCCGTTGACATTGGCATTAGGTAGGAGCTCATGCCATCCGCTTCTGGAATTATCATATCGATTTATCTGGAAATCAAAAGCGATCACGATGTAGCCAGCAATAGCAATCTGTATGGATTTTCTCCCTAGTCAATTTCAAATTCTATTCTCAGTTAGTCAAATATTAATTACAAAAATTAACTAATTTTCATTAAATCTTTTAGAATAGTAGGATGAGAAACAGTCAAGAGGAAGAAATTTAAAGCGTTGGAGTTTAGAATGACGATAATAAAAAGGCTGCTGACAGGAACAAAGTAACGAACTGGTCAAAATGCCATAAACTGAAATTGTGAAATAAAGTAAATTGATATTAGTTGGTTTTACGGCAGACTTAGCCAGCTCATTCGTTGGGTAATGACAAATACTTAATAAAAATAATATTGACTTTGAATTTGTAGAGTAGCTCATATTTTGCTTCCATGCATCATTATGTATGGACAAAAATAATACCTAGCATTGGTAATGAGCACAAAACCGACACTAATTTTAAATACTTGTGCATAATTTGAAATGTTTTGGATTCACGAAAACCCTTCACTTTACATAGGAATTTATAATGGATGAAAGCTTCCTTTTAAAACGGTTCATGTGACGTGTAAAGTACATTGTTGAAAGCAATAAACACTCAAAGTACAGAAAGCGAGGCACAAGTAGGCACCGAAATTCATATATCTTGATCAAAACACATTTACCAGATGAAACCCGTCATAAAACGTAAGTCGTAAATCCGTCGACGTAACTGCATTGTGGAAGCTTCGGCTGCTTTGTTCGCGAGTACCTCTTTAGCCGGTGAATTATTTAACTCCATTGCTCCCTTAAGTCGCTATCGTAAAAGTATTTAATGCGAGCCTTCTGGGCTCAGATTACTCTTTGCTTGATTTCGATTTTAGGGATAGTCTTACCGATTCTTTTATATATGCCTAACTTCAAAGGACGAAAAGCATGTACTACTAAATGTAGATAATACACTTCTCGCACGTATACCCTTTGTTGTAGCGGATGTCCGTCCATATGCTTCGGGCCTTCGGCAATGATTTACTATCGGGTGAACTGCTTGCTCTTTTTCCATAATTTTCCATACAAATATACAAGGTTTACCCAAATTAAGAGCAACAAAATTGATTGTCTTCTAAGAGTTTTTGTTCTACTCGTATTTTACACACTAATAAATACTTACCATGTAAGTAACCTGGTCTTTGGAAAAAACTTCTACTCGATACCTGATTGAACTCTGCGGATAAGTTTTGCTGCTTGGATTTGGAACAATTCGCATATAGTACATTAAGAATCTCAGCTTAGTGGAACGGTTTCGCTGCAGCAGTTTTTCCCGACGGCTACGGCTTAGGGACCTTCAAGAGTTTTTTATGTGATAGGTAGCAGACGAGCAGGCGGATCACCTGATGGTAAGCAATTGCCGCCGCCCATGAACACATGCAACAAAGTGCACGGCTAACCTTTTATCCCCTTCCCCCCGATGGGCCTCCGGTACCCTCACTCACTCGGCGAAACACAGCATAGGAGCTGCTTCACGCCGGTTTTCTGTGAGGCAGTGGTATCACTCCGGTCGAGCCGGCCCATTCATGCCGAAGCATGGCTCTCCCACAATTGATTCTAAAAGGCCCACAAGTCAGTGACCCTTCTGACCTGGCAGATTTTCATGGATAGCGGTGATAACAGGTGACCCGCTAGCTCGTTTGTCGCCTTTAGTATAAAAAAAATCCTAAATTGCTTCCAATCATAAGTTTCGAACAGCCGAAATAATATATAAGCAGTATAAGTTCAACCTAGGCTTTCCTTCGTCTAACTTCGGGATTACACGCAGAATCCCAAACGCCCAGTTGTTATGTAAGTCATTAGAGCTAAGTTTCTTACTAGTAAACAAACTTTAATAGTGTTGACCCTGAGTTTTAGTCCGTGGCGAGGGCAAAACATCGGCAATCCGATTAGCGAGGGCATCTGACGATTTAATCTTTGAGCAAAAACATTCTAACCACAGACCACGGCGGAAAAAATCCTTCTAACAATGTTCATTTGCATGCAAAGCTCTGAAAGTATTTACGAGTACAAATACATAGGTGGGTACAGATGAGAGTGATAATTTATTTATTTAAACTTTATTGCACAAAATTTGTAACAATAGGCGAACTTAATGCCCAGGGGCATTCTCTACCAGTTAACCTTTGGGTCATGCAGAAAAGACAGTGGTGCAGCGAAAAGAGTAATAGTGTAAAATAATAATAATGTATTTTATTATAATCACTTACATTTTTTTCGATGATGGCGGACAAACTAGCAGACGGCACACCTGATAATAAGTTCTGCTATACCCGAAGAGGGAAGTCCAGGCGTTAGAAAAATAATTATAGGTTTTTGAATCTAGTGCGTCTAGACTCTATTGTGTGTCTCGTATTGCTGTGCCCAATAAGGTTTTTAATAGGGACGGATTTGGACGACCCGTTTAGCGCCATGGTTTGAGCGCCGGTTGAGACGTAAGGGTTGCGGGTTCGATTCCCGCACCAACACAAATGTTTGTTGATGAAACAGATATTTATGTTGGGTCTGGGTGTTAGTGGTTCCTTCGTTGTTTCTGGTTTCCATAGCACAAAAGAAAAACTTAGTTTGTGACCAGGACAATGTATGTGATGTTGTCTCAATTTATTTATTTATTTTAATGTGATAAACGACAGACGAGCAGATGGATCACCTGATAATAAGCGATTGGCGCCGCCCATAGACACCTATAAAACCAATAGTCAGTGCGCTGCCAACCTTTAACCCACTTTCCCCCAATTGGGCCGCCGGTACCTGAGGGCCGGTACGCGACAAAACACAACGCAGGCGAGTACGTAAGTACGTACTTACGTAAGTTAAATCACAACAACTATTTATTCAAATTTATTCAGCTGTAACCTGTGCTGTTTAAATTTGAGCTGTCCAGCTGTCAAACGGGTGCAATGTTTGAATTTAGAAACATTTTGCGTGGACATTTTACGTGGACATTTTGCGTGGACATTTAAAGCGAGCTTTTTTGTGTCCATGTTTGCGCGTGATCTGCCGTGTTAATTCAGTTGAAAGGACACTGTTATATTAGTACGGGCAATTTTGTTTGTCACACAAACGTTAGGCGCAATTTTGGAACCAAATTCGGCTAAGCGTGGAAATTACGATAGTCGCACAAAATTGAGATGGATTCCAATGCTTGGCTGGATGGCGCTTTTGGTAGTGACCCTGCCTCATACGCCAAAGCTCGTGGGTTCGATCCCCACCCTGGACACACATTCGTGTTATGAACACTTGTGTTTGTTAAGTGTCTGGGTGTTTAAGTATTATATTTGTGTTTCCTCTTGAGCTACTTAGAACTGTGCAGGTATGAGGTGTTGTGTGATTTATATATGAATGCGAAGGATCAAAATTAAACAAGACAGTGTCTTTAAATAAAAAGTTTAACTTGAAATTAAATTTTCGCATTGGTCGGCTCGGACAATCGATGGAATTAGCAAGGAGTGTCTTCGCGTGCTGACCGCACTCTAAAGTTAAACGTGTTAAAATTATCATAAGTACAGTCGAGGTCAAAAATATGTTTACACTTTAGGACCTTGTCACAGTACATATGTATAGAAAACGACTTCCACTTTCTTATAAATATGTATTGTGACAAGGTCCTAAAGTGTAAACATATTTTTGACCTCGACTGTACCTACAACTCTATCATACTCTATAAACACACTTTTCACAAATGATTCGAACTATGCATTATATTCCTTTGCCAATTTGCAATTTACCTATGAAATTACATTTAACCAACTCAAATATGTCATTAAATATTACTTGCTGCTACAGAACCCTTCATGAGCGAGCCCGACTCATACTTGGCCTCTTTTTTTCTGATTGGAAATCAAAGGACCTCCTTAGGAAAAAATACTCTTTTAGTTTGAAAAGTGTCCCAGATATCACAATAAAAATGCAGGCATTTTTTGACGTTATTTTTAAATTTTATGCAGATAATCTGCCAATCTACGACCTTTTCAACGCCTATTATAATCCTTGTTGAAGCTATCACAGCCCTACAAACCATCACAAGCATGCCCTGCCAGCTCGCCCCGGAAACTATTAAACTCTAAACTGATATATCAAGCTCGTCGCTGAACTAATTGAATCCGTGTCCGGCTGGTGTAGCATACCAATCTGTCACAATATCCTGTCGCATGCAATTAGTTGGACACAAATAGACGTGTGGGGTAACCGTTACGAAGTTTAAAATTAAAGCAGATATTATACTAGTGGGCTACGGAGCGGATAAAGAGAGTGGATAGAATACGAAACTCCATAGTAGGTAAGTGAAAAAAATCGGCCAAGAGCGTGTCGGACACGCACATGAAAGGGTCCGTAGCCATTAGATGGGCCGACCTTTTTTCAAAGTTTGTAGGTGGTTATTTCCATACATTACCATTTAGTTAGGGCAACTAGATTTTTATACATTGATACTGTGTGTATAGGGTAAAAAATTCGAGAGCAGTTAGACAATATTTGCTAGTTAGATAGGTCCATGATAATACATATTATTTCACATTGCACAATAAAAGAAACTGAAAAGTGTGTTTACTTTCATCGATATGTTGTTAGAAGTGCAAATAACTCAAACACTTCATTTTTATTTTGCGCTATAATGTCTTTTATTGTACGAGGCATAGATATGTAATTTAGATAGTAGCAACCATAATACGTTTGATATTTATAACTGCACTGTTTTGCAATAAACAATATTAATCATTTGTTTATGTTGATTGCGTTTATTATAATAGCGCGCACACTAATTCCTTACTTTCCGTAAAATACTACAACAATAATATAGATAAGACCCGTCACGTACTAATTTGGGACTGATAAGGTTGTTAATATGATTTATGATGTAACGTACATGCATAGCTAGTTTAAGCTATGTAAAATGAAATATTTACAATTGCACATTATTTGTGAAACATTAATATCGTCATAACAACGTTGGGGTTGAAATGTTCTGGAGTGCGTGAACATGAATTTTAAACTAAGACTAAATATACCACTTTTTTATTCACCAGATAAGGGGGTCTAGAAAAAAGATTGTGTAGTTTATAGAATTCGCAAAACGAAAAGAAATATAAACAGACAAGGAGATTAGCCGTATTACCAATTGAAACAAAAAATGTAAAAACGTAAAAAAAACTTTATTAAAACAAAATCAACGAGATCCAAATATGACTATAACTAGAACACTTTCTGCTCATCCTCTCAATGAGGCATGGCATGCTTATTAATCCAGTGAACAAACTTAGACACACGAGCGTTGACTCCAGGGTAGCGAGCGAGTCCGCATTGCCGGCCCCACGAGGTGACCCCCACGACCACTCCGTTGTGGAAGAGAGGACCGCCGGAGTCACCGCCGCACTGGTCGCGTCCGCCCACGTCCAGCCAGCCGGCGCACAGCATAGTGTCACTGACAACATGCCCCTGCAAGGCGTAGCGCTCCGCACAGATCTCCTGGTTGACGGTCCAAATTTGGACGTGACGGAGTTGTTCCGATGAGGTACCCACAAACTAAAAATAATAAGATTTTGTTATTACTATTCTTCTAAGCCAACCCCATAAAGATAGCTACCTAGTGTACCAAATCATAAAATGTTTGACGAGTGCTCTGGATATTTAGTAAATTAAATCTTAAAGTTACTTGAACTGTGCGTCAAAAATTTCGATCTCACGCAAACCCTGACGTCTGCGTTGTACCTATATACCGTTTTTCTGAGTAAATTGAACGTGCAAGTGCATATCAGTTTACCGTTTCACTGTTTTGTTAAGCCACTTATATTGACACTAAGTTAGTAATATGATATCAAGGTACTAAATAAATATAAACTCACGTTGGTCTTTCCCCAACCCGCAGCCCAAACCACTTCATTGTCGCCCAAGTGAGTAGTGTGCTCCAGAAAATCTGCCTGGCCGGGCTTCGTTGTTGAACACGATGGGTTTTTTAAGGCGTAGGACGGCTACGTCGCTCTCGAGGGATGGGCGGTCAAAGTCCGGGTGAATGAATATGTGTCGGACGTGGTGGACCACACCGCCACTGCTGGCGAAGGAGGAACCCACTCGGATTCGCCAGTCGGATTCGTGGTCGCCACTGAAAACAAAGTTATTTTTAGTCTATAATTCTATTTTATTTTATCACCAAACATTAGTGTCGGAGTCGCAATTTTTGATATTATAAAATAGGAAACAGATACATATTTGTGTTGGGTCCTTAATTTGGGACCAAGATAACGTAAGTATGTGATAACATCTCTTGTAGATCCCTTGATCATTAATGAATAGAACTCAGTATTGTAATAGAACCCTGCTTTTATGAATATATTTAAAACTTTTTTATGTGATAGATGACAGACGAGCACACAGATCACCTGATGGTAAGGCTGATCGATTGCCACCGCCCATTTTCAAGGGAAACAAACATAGGTACCTTTTAATTCACTAATTTAATACACGTGATAATAGAGTTTACACAGTCAAATAGTTCAAATACAACATTCAAGTATATTAGGCTTATGATAATAATGTTGATACTTACTGCACGCAATGCGCAGCAGTCAAAATAGCATGGTCGTTGAGAATAGTGCCACCGCAGTCCTGCATAAACCAGGTGGGAGACCATTTCGCCAGCATGGCTACGACCTCGGGGTACTGGTCGATGGTAGTTAGAGTCCCACCAACGATCCGACTCTCTTGTCGTGTGGGCACGGCTGTAAAAATACAAATCCTTACTGCTGTACTCTGTACAAATCTTTAGTACTGTCCTATTTGTAGGGAACTTACTTCTTGCTAAGAGGTGAAAGGCAACTGTATCGAGTGAAAACATGCTCTCTCAAAGTTCAGTGAGGCAATTTTTGTGCACTCGACATTGAAGTCGAATTGAGATTTGTATTAGGTAAATGAGAATTTCCCCCCAAATGATGATTTTTAACGTGTAGCTATGATTCTCTATCTCGTAAAGGAAGAAAAAACTTAGTGGATTCCCCTAACGGTTCCGAAGGTCAGACGTATCTTCAAATGTATCCCTGACTTTCTTAATCCGAGATCACGGTCAAAGATTTGTTTTGAGTTTGATGATCATGAATATCAGATATTATAGATATGACGTATGGATAACGTTCCTAAAGTGAAGGACAAAATTATAAACACATTAATTACAAGAGATAAGTAGACGAAAAGTCGATGAGGTAGGTTCGAGATAAGTGATTAGATTACGTGTTCAGGTAATGTTTTTGAGTTAGCTCGTGCGCGATTATTAAATTATCTTAATTAATCGACTTTAAAGTGACCCGTGCGCATTGATAATATCATTTATTTGTAAATCGAATTTAAATTGATTTCCAGCGGTAAAATATAAAACAATGACTTTCATGATTACAAATTATCTTTATCTAATTGAATATGCACCGCAAATGAGTTTTGATAATACTAAATTGTCTCTTATAATGAATGTTATTAAGAATTCACGTGTGAGGAAAGGGTAGCCGTCCCGTTCGCTGACCACCTGTCATTTTTGTCCTCCTATCCTTTGATTTCAAAGTCAAAGGTGTTCATTGCATTCATGAATGTTATAAATAAGGTGGCTTATACGTATTCCAGCACATCATGTTACCCCTAGCCTAGCTAACATAAATGTATACATTGCCAAGGTGCAATGGATAGTTTATTCCCGTTCCTGTCACGCGCGCTATTAGTTGCTTTTGTTGGGATGCGACAGGTATATTCTCATTACGGGAAGGTTTAATTAAAGGCCTTCAATTTTGTTGGTAGATGACCGAGTAGAGCGTAATGAGTTATGATGTTGGTAATGATAATTATATTTTCTTTTTAATACTATTGAGAGAATTGAAATCTACATGACTAACTACCTACCTAGACCTACCTAGATTACAATTAAGTTAATTTTATCGCCTACTATTTTTACCTACTTAGATAGTTTTATTCCTAAAAACAGGAATCAAAATTAAAATTTTCTTTGCGTTTATATAAAAAAGTATAAAACAGCAAGTACCTATTAGCTTTAAAGTTTGTAAATTAAGCAGTAAAGATCTATCTATGCGTAATATTGCCCTCAATACCTAGTCCAGCATAGACAAAGTAGAAGTTTCGTTCAGATTTATCTGTACGTAAATGAAAAGTAAAAAATGTCGATGGTTCGTCACGTAGCCGTTGTTTCCATAAATCTCGAGCCGAGCCGGGCGGGGAATAGCAATGAGTGGCCACACCGGCCAGGCTTAGCGGCTATTCTAAAGGCGCTTTCAAATAAGTAGAGGTTAAGCCTTAGGACTCTATGTTTGAGTGAAGTGCTTGGGATCCAAGTGAACCCCCCCCTCTCTAAATAATGGTTCCCAATATATAGGTACTCCTACAATTTCCCCCTCCCCAAAATGTATTGAAATATTTCTGAGCCCAAATCAACTCAAAACCCTTTATCCCACTATACCCCCCTCTCCCCCTTGCTCCGCTCCTGTGTCTCCTCTCCTATACATGTAGGGAAAGACCTCAACAGATAACATCTTGGGTGCCACCATGCCTGAGGTCTCAGTAGCCTCTTCTTAGCCGAAAAGACAAAAAAAACGAAAGAGATGGCGAGAGATTGTGAGGCAAACTGTATTTTGTTACACATAATGTTATTATTATTTTTTAAGTTAGCCTATTGTCCCAATACAGCTAGCTGGGCAAAGGCCTCCCCCGCGTCCCTCCATCGATGTTATGTTTTTTTTATTGTTGTGTCTTATTTGTTCCTATATACTTTTGTATTTGCTGTACTACATTTATATGGCCAATAAACGCTACCTATCTATCTATAAGTGACCACGACCGCTCTAACTGGAGTATAGAGAAAGTGAAGAGAAGTAACTCCCGCCTTTCTTTTTGGGGATAAAACATTATTCTTTAAATGGTTCGAGCCTTCGTAGCTGATGTTATGACAGTGGCTGACTGCTTTTGAACAGATTGATGAGTTTCCTTTAATATTAATCGTCAAATGAGTTAAAATTCTATGGTAAAATTTTATTCAGAAATAGATCTTTAAACCGCTCGATGTAAAAACGCCTTTATAAATGAACCTTTGCAATTTAAATTGCCTCAGCATTATACTTGCAAATAAACATAACACTAAAATCGAACAAACTTTTTTCTTCTCTTACGTGATGGATGAAAATTTTGGTTCTTGACTGTTCGTTTAAGTCAGATTTTTTATTCCTCACCATAAAATAAAGCTGTTATTGAGGGCATATTGTCAAAGTAGAGATTCTTGGACAATAATTAATTTGGCAGCTAGTGAAAGCTGTGTACTAAAGCTGAGTGAAACTAAAGCTACTATAAAATTAAAGGTACCTAATTAAAGCTGCTATTTCAGAAATAACTACTATCGAATAGACGGTATGGTATATTTTTATTACCATGTTTTATTTAGATACATTTATTTTTCATTGCTGAATATATAAATATGAGGTGGACATTAAAATAAAGAAAGATGTTTAAAGATGACAAATATTGATGAGAAAACAGGACGGGCCGTTTTGTCCCTTTTATCTTAAAGACTGGTTACTAGTCTTTACTGTTCCGGTCCGGTGTTACGGTTCGTACTTTGTTTCGGTACTTAACTAATAGATGGTGCTAGAAGTCTATAACATCGCGCAAGCGTTTCATGTTTTCGGATAACCTACATATAAGCCCTGACGTGAATATTGAGATTAACCTCTTTGTAAATAGTATTTTTAGAAAATTATATTAGCAATCTGCTTATCTTGTAGTTTATAAAAAATAAATAAGATTTAATAATAAATACCTGAAACAGCCGCTACGACCGTAAACAATATGACTAAGGTATTCATCGTAACGACACTTCGCTCGTTTCTGATCCCTTTTCAGTGCACCTCTTTATATTATGGTTCGCATAATCAGTTATTGCTAAACATTCACATTATCAACAGATAATATCAATCAAATCATAATTCTGGATTTTATATTAATCAAAGACTGCCTATCTTAAGCTTATGATGTGTAATGGCTTTTCACTTTTTTAACGGGTTTGTCCATTTTGATTAAAATCAAACCGTCATTAAAAGTATCATAGATTTACCCATTTTTAACCTAGTTTTTACTATAAATTTAAATTTGTTTGTTTTATGTGTATTTAATTACACTTTATGCATTGACCTAACTCCGTGCTAAGTTTGTGTTACAGATATTAAACAAGAAAGGAAACACAAATATTATACTTAAATAAATACTTATATTACACCCAGACACTGAACACTGAATAAACACAGGTGTTATCATACGAATGTTCGAACCCACGACCTTTGGCGTATGAGGCAGGGTCACTACAAAATGCGCCATCCGGCCAGTCAAAGCTACTGGAGAGGTCTCTACCAAATACGTCATCTTGCCAGTTTGTTAAAATCTCTACTTATTAATAGAGAGGGTAATCGTTATTATGTAAACGAAAAGACAAAACACTTATACTCTGATTCATAATCATGTAAAGTAAACTGACAGATGAAAATGACAAGTTTCTATGCATTTTGACATTTTGCATGTGTCAAATTGAATGATAATGTATGGGGATGACACATTAACATCTGTCAGTTTACTTTACACGATTATGAATCAGAGTACTAGGTGATTACAATCTACACCAAGCGCCATCTACTCGTATTGATTTTGGTTTAAATTAAGTCCGAAATTTTGTGACAGCGGGTTTCAAAAGAAGAATAAACAAACAATTACTACATATAGGGAATACTTAAAATACTTAATGGTTCCAAACCTTGAAAAGATAATACTCGACCCTTAGTAGGTACTTTTTGTCTTAAGATGATCAAAACCGCATTTTATCATTTAAATCAGTATTGATGACGTATGAATATTTTGTAGGTAATCTGATAAGTTTGTTTTGACTTTTTTTACCAAAAATGTCCGTATCGCTATTTTATATACCTACGGGTATGGTTTCACTCGTGTACACCTGTATACTATATTTTGATATCCTTTTATCGTACAGTGATAAAAACATTATTGAAAATATAGTTGTTTACGCTGCACACCGCAGAAACAAAAGCTGTACCACATGTATGACAATGTAATTCTGTGGTGGAGTGATTCGTCATTGTGAAACGACTTGATTTAATATTTTGTATAGGTTTATTTTATCTTGGATCTCATCAACCTATATAAGTTTATTATAGGGTTGGCAGACTACACTGCTATTAAATCATTTGCTGTATGGTAGCTGCTATTTCGTGCGATTTTGCCTTCAGTAGGTCTGGAAGGAATTCTTCACAGAAATCGTTGCACATGCGTGTCGTAAAGAATTTGTATGAAAATTGAAGAACTCCCTCTATTGAACGTAAGCAGAACTAAAATGTATCGCACGACCGTCAACAAAGTACACTATAACAGTGTTTCCCAAACTTTCCTGTGCCATGGCCTGATAATTTTCACACTGACCCTTCGTGACCCACTAACTACTTTCAAACTCAATCTGGTTCCATTAAAGTTAAATAATACACATTTATTATTACATATTATTAATAGTAGAAATATTTATTAGTACTGGGTACATAGGAATAATATTTTGGCATTTAGTCACTATTAATTAGTGAGAAATATGCAGCTGTTTCATATTTTTACTAAATAATCTAAGTTATGTATTAGGTAACTACTATTTTTTTTAAATAAGGCGAAAATGTCGCGACCCGGTTATTTAATTTTGATTGCCCGGCACCGGGTCGCGACCCGGCTTTTGGGAAACGGTGCACTATAACATAGGCATAGCATAAGTTAGCGCTCGTCAACAGATAGAAATAACGTATCCTTACATTTTTGAATGAAATTGTAGGGCTACTTATCGTACTGCGATTGAACAATTGATGTTCATTTCCTAAAATTTTTATAGGACGTAGTAGCACCCAAACATGAACAGACACAATTCATCACACAAATATTTTCTCCAGAGATGGGATCAAACCCACGACAGACTTTTATTTATCATGCCAAATGCATGCGATGAGACGAGCCACTATCCTCATGGTTTACCTTTTTTGTTTCAGGTAAGCTGTACTTAATCGATTTCATAAGTAAGTATTTATGAGTTGGTATATTTTAATTAAGTAGGTACCTAGTTCTTTAGCTGTATGTAGAATTGTAGATGTCTATTTTCTTCATGACTACAAGGAAATTCAAACAAAAATATAAAAAAAATACAATCATAAAAATATGCGATAATTGCGCCGGCGCATCTATTATTTCGACGTACGATAACTCAAGGTATGGAAATTAATGTAGGCGTTTTCTAATAGGTGAGCATAAGATCTGCGAACTTCAATGGTTGAAGTATTTTTATGTGATAGGTGGCAGACTAGCAGACGGATCATCTGATGGTAAACGATTGCCACCACCATTAGCAACACCAATGGAGTTAAAAGCGTCCGGCCAACCTTTTAACACTATTTCCCCCTATTGAGTCCCACCTCTGAGGATCTCACTCATTCTGCTTTGACAGTTTACAATCCTATAGGAAATGGATTCATTATTGCAAAAAAAGGGATTATGGGACTCCAGATACTTAGTTACTTTAGTCCAGTACTTTTATTTTGGTCGGCGCCTGAATAGCTGAAAACAATAAATCACTTAATCGTAGATATACCGATCACTCATACTGTGGGAGAGCCAAGCTTTATTATTTTATTAATGGATCGGCTCAACTGGAGTAATACCACAACGTCACAGGAGACTGGGTGAAGCAGCAGAGACCCAATGTGGGGAAATGGGGTTAAAGGTCGGCTGCGCAATAATGACTTTACTGATGTTGCTGGCGTCTTCTATAGCCGGCGGCAATCGCTTACCACGAGGTGATACCGTCTGCTTGTCTGCAACTTAATAACATAAAAAACTCAAAATCTTGCATCTGTCCGATCGCACGGTGAAATGAAATCCAAAGAATATGAAATATACAATTTATTTATTACAAAATTATTAACGATGATGTTGAATCCAGTGGGAGTAGTGCTGCACTCTAGCATAGACGCCGGGGTACCGCGGCAGCGCGCAGTCTTTGCCAAAGGATACCACTCCCACCACGACTCCGTTGTGGTACAGAGGCCCCCCGGAGTCCGTGATGCAGGCGTCGCGGCCGCCAACGTCCAGCCAGCCAGCGCATATCATTCCCCGTGTTATCTTCTTTATGGCTGTATAACGCTCCTTGCAAATCTCCTGGTTGACAGTCCAGATCTGCACTTGGCGCAGATGTTCAGATTGGGGACCCTGCATCTGGGAATAAAATATACTCTCTTAGTATATTGCTGGCAGGTGTGATCCTCTGTGGCCGGACCACATTTTAGTACTCAGATTCTATAGTTCGAAAAAATACCTACCTAAAGTCTACTTTCACCGGAATATATATATGTAATTAGTACCTCAAGAGATATCTTTTTATTTAAAAAAATATGTGGTCCGGCCGCTGAGCAGTGCTCTCTAGCCGCGCCACCTCAAATTAAAGAGAGTATAGTGAACTATTAATAAATCAATATCCCGAAAAAAGCTACCTAAATAGTACCTTGCATATAACAAATATGTTCCAATAAACCCCTTTAGTAAAGGAGTTATTCGTCGTAAGGTGTGGTCCGGCTGGAAGGTATACTCTGCAGCAATTCAGTATTGACATGATTATTATTAATTACCCATAAACTAATTTATATAAAAGTACCTTGTGTCTACTTTTCATTTATACAATTTTTTTCTCAACAAACTATGAATTTTGATTAATTAATCTTTAAAGTATGTGGCGCGGCTAGGGAGGATTACTTTTAGCAAACAAAATAAAATATGCGGTATTTTTTTTTACAACGAAAACGGCATAATAAGTACTGTATAAAAAGAGATGGATTTCATATGTAAACTTTTTTTTTTACAAAAATGATTTTGAAAAAGCGTTTTTTTTTTTTGTTTTGTTTAGGGTAATCGATACAGTGATAGCCCCCTTAAGGAAATCATACTAGTTTTATTTCAATATAATTCTATATTTTAACAATAAGTTTTCAATTTCACCAAATTTCTTATTTAGAATTCTGGAAAAGAGTACCCTAGTGTTGTTTAACGGATCAATTTTAAAGTTACTCCTTTGAAAATCGGCAAATCACTGTACTCTGGGCAATCACTGTCTCGGTTACCCTACCTATCTACTTAAGATTAGGTAGTTAATTTGACACATTAATAAAATAATTGAGGTTTAAAATAAAAAAAATAAGTATACGAAACCAAATTTAATTTTCATAATCAAATAATAACAATTGTTACTACAATTTCAAATGACGAAAAAGTGTATTATAAATAATAACAAACTACTTAAGTAAATAAATGAAAATAATGTAAGCTTAAACCTTTTCATGATAAACAAGACAATTTAAAGTTATCAACAGCAACAAACATATTGGGCATAGAATGGGATCCTAATATCGATTGTCAACTTTTTCTTTTGAAATGTTTATTTTTGATTTATGACCTTTTTTAATGACATTTTTAAGTTGTAAAATAACTTCAAAACTCCTTTATTTGACAACGCGGTTTTGGTACACTCTATTTTACTGTTATTTCTGTTTAAAAGGTTTAAGCTTACATTATTTTCATTTTCATTTATTACTTAAGTAGTTTGTTATTATTTATAATACACTTTTTCGTCATTTGAAATTGTAGTAACAATTGTTATTATTTGATTATGAAAATAAATTTGGTTTCGTATACTATTTTTTTTATTTTAAACCTCAATTATTTTATTAATGTGTCAAATTAACTACCTAATCTTAAGTAGATAGGTAGGGGTAACCGAGACAGTGATTGCCCAGAGTACAGTGATTTGCCGATTTTCAAAGGGAGTAACTTTAAAATTGATCCGTTAAACAACACTAGGGTACTCTTTTCCAGAATTCTAAATAAGAAATTTGGTGAAATTGAAAACTTATTGTTAAAATATAGAATTATATTGAAATAAAACTAGTATGATTTCCTTAAGGGGGCTATCACTGTATCGATTACCCTAAACAAAAACAAAAAAAAACGCTTTTTCAAAATCATTTTTTGTAAAAAAAAAAGTTTACATATGAAATCCATCTCTTTTTATACAGTACTTATTATGCCGTTTTCGTTGTAAAAAAACAATACCGCATATTTTATTTTGTTTGCTAAAAGTAATCCTCCCTAGCCGCGCCACATACTTTAAAGATTAATTAATCAAAATTCATAGTTTGTTGAGAAAAAAATTGTATAAATGAAAAGTAGACACAAGGTACTTTTATATAAATTAGTTTATGGGTAATTAATAATAATCATGTCAATACTGAATTGCTGCAGAGTATACCTTCCAGCCGGACCACACCTTACGACGAATAACTCCTTTACTAAAGGGGTTTATTGGAACATATTTGTTATATGCAAGGTACTATTTAGGTAGCTTTTTTCGGGATATTGATTTATTAATAGTTCACTATACTCTCTTTAATTTGAGGTGGCGCGGCTAGAGAGCACTGCTCAGCGGCCGGACCACATATTTTTTTAAATAAAAAGATATCTATTGAGGTACTAATTACATATATATATTCCGGTGAAAGTAGACTTTAGGTAGGTATTTTTTCGAACTATAGAATCTGAGTACTAAAATGTGGTCCGGCCACAGAGGATCACACTGCTGGCAGCCAAGTTTTCACCAGGTGACAGTCGCTTAAGACGCACATGAGTTTGATTCTGGTCCAAAAATCTTTGACGAAGTAAATTTTTTTACGTGCATTCTTTTACAAGTTGGATTTACTAAATCTATATAATTTCAGGTACCATGATCTACTAAAGGTACCTGTACTTATATAAGTATTCCAATATTTATCCATTACATTACACTGAAGTCGATCTTATTTTTGACTACAGTAAGCTTAGCAAGAGATTTTTTTATGATGTAGGGAGCAGACGAACAGACGGATCGCCTGATAATGATGATAATGGTGAGATATTACGTAAGCAAAAGGAGAGCAAACGTTGCAATTGCTACGGACGTGTCGGCACGGAAACACATCCGTTGGTACCTACTGCCATGCTGGCCCGCGAGATTATACTATACACAGTATAACAGTATGAATAAAGTAAAGTATCAGCCCAACCCATACCATAAGCTTAATTAAGTTTAAGTACTTACTATTGAGCGGAGTTCGCGTCAGAACTGCATAAATCACTTTAAGACTTTTCGGAGTTTGCGTCAAAACTGTATGAATTTGACACTATACAGTTCTGACGCGAACATTTTTTTTTTGCTGTATTAGTCAGACGAGCATGCGGCCCATCTGATGATAAATGGTAGCCGCCGCTCATAGACAACAACAATGCCGAGGCACAGTCATGCCGCTGCCTACCGTGAAAGTAGTACTCTTTTCAAACCTCGTTTAAAAAAGGACATGTCATTTACTTTGATTTTGATCATCTACTTTTGCCGTTGACTGTACCGTATTATCGATAGTTTAACAATAAACTAACACTGGTAAAGCCCCATCCAGCGACCCAGACCACTTCATCATCTAAGACGTGATAAGTAGATCCAGCAAATCTTCCCGGTTGGGTGTTTTCATTGAAAATGATTTCGGTAGAAGTTCGGATGATGCCGACGTCATTGTCAGCGGTAAACATGTCAAAATGAGGGTGGCTTATGATCTTGTGCGTGTGGTAGACCACTCCGCCTCTGTTGGAATAGCTGGAGCCGACGCGAGAACGCCACCAGTGGGTTACATCATTCCTGAAAAAAAGTGTGAAATATAAATAGAAGAAATAGAAATAGAAAAAAAATATATTCAAGTTAGGTCCATACAGAACACTTATGAATGTCAAAACATAATATAAGTAATCTACCACTGGTTTGGAACGTCGATTTCTACGTTCCGTACCAGTGTGATTGTGATTTGAAATGATCAAAGATGCTTTAATTAGCTATTTTGCGCAATCCCTGAACAGACAAAGATGTGAATTTTACAAACTGATGAATTGGACAACATTTTTGCTTTTCTTTTTAATTTTGTGCTTCAGGTTTAAAACTTTTATGTGTGTTGAGAGATTTTATTTTAAAATAAAAATTCCTATGGATAACGATAAAAATAAATTGAAAAGTGTGTCCAGTCCGTCTCCATTTTAGCTGCTTTTATTTGTTTCTAACGTTCTTACTTCAATAAGTCGCAACGGCATATCAGCGGGCCTTCTGGGTGAGGATGACGGACTCAATTGATACTTAGTCTGTTTTTTGTATCTGTCAACCTCATATTTGGATCTCACGGCCGCTTACCATCAGGCGGAGTGAGGTCATCTTGATTGTCCTCTATAAAAAATCGGTTATAATTTGAAAAGTTAATAAGAACACTTACATAATGCAATGTGCAGCTGTCAAAATGGAGCGATTATTGAGAATGGAGCCCCCACACATGTGCGAGTGGCCGCTGACTGCGTAGGAGTGCAGCAGAGCGACCATCTCCGGGCGCTGGTCGATGGTCGTCAATGATCCGCCTATAATTCTTTGAGACTTTGGATAGGCTGAAAATAAAAATATTCATTTGCATTACAGTATGTATATTATTTATGTACTTTCTCATTAATTAAATAATATATTCCTACAAATTCGGTTAAGGCAGCCGATCTCAATTTTCAAGTTCAAGTTTGTGCGCAAACACAAGTGAACTTATTTCCAAGGCACGGGTGTACCAAACCGCCAACTTTTCCTTCCCATACTAATGTTTTATTAACAAAAATGTCCATCTAGGTTTCGGACCACGAGGTGGTCAGCTCTGCTTGCTTGATTATTTAATTCACACAATGTTACACAACACAAATTTACTCCAATATCAATTACTAACAAAGAATCAAATGAAAATATTTAGTTGGTACCTGTGACAGCCATTATCCCTAACATGAGAATCACAAGACGACGCATTTTGGCCACTGCAGAGCGTTACCCCAAACACTGAATACAGGTGTACAGTGACAGCGCATTTATAGAATTGAATATGATAATGTGTTATTTATCATTCAGATATTGTCCGATTTTGAACAAACTGAATCACCACGAATATAGTTCATAGATATCATTATAATATTATTTTCAATATAAAAATCATTGCTGGCCAAGAGCTAGTAGCAAATTTTCTATAAAAGTTTGCATTTCAAGGCAGGCATAAAATTTTATTTAGTGAATTTGACAATCATACCGTGGTTCGAATCCATGTATCTATAATTTTGCAAATGTATATGTGCATATTTTCTGCCATTAAATCGCAGTTGACGGAAAAAATCTTGAGGAAATCTGTACGTTTTGGATAGTTTCTAAAACGAACAACAATAATTCAGTTGGTCTGGTTAAAGGGACGCGATGGTCAGACGGCAATAGTTTCATTGTAATTACCAGACTTCCCAAATCCTGAATCATTAGAAGTAGAAATAGAAAAATCTTTAAGTATTTAAGTTAGGTCCATACAGAGCACATATAAATGTCAAAACATAACATTATCTACCACTGGTTCGGAATGTCGATCTCTACTGAGAAGACACCAGCAAGAAACTCAGTAGTTACTCTTTTCAAATAGTAATAAGTTAAAGAGTTTCATTTGAGCAAAATTGGCAAAGCGTACCCCGAGTTACGAAGCTACAGCTTAGCACGCAACTAAAAAAATACATATTGAGGTGAGAGGGAGAGAGAGAAAGCGAGAGAGAGAGAGGGAGAGTTATAACAGACAACTCGGTGGTATCATGCGGTATGAGTATATTTCGGATAAGTACTGTGGACACACGAGTCAGTTCACTTGTGTATTGAAACAATGATTCTAAAATGAAATCAATTTATTTAAAATAGGGCTATTTATTTCAAAATTATTAACGATGATGTTGAATCCAGTGGGAGTAGTGCTGCACTCTAGCATAGACGCCAGGGTACCGCGGCAGCGCGCAGTCTTTGCCAAAGGACACCACTCCCACCACGACTCCGTTGTGGTACAGAGGCCCCCCGGAGTCCGTGATGCAGGCGTCGCGGCCGCCAACGTCCAGCCAGCCAGCGCATATCATTCCCCGTGTTATCTTCTTTATGGCTGTATAACGCTCCTTGCAAATCTCCTGGTTGACAGTCCAGATCTGCACGTGGCGCAGATGTTCAGATTGGGGACCCTGCATCTGGAAATAAAATATACTCTCTCAGTATTTTTTTGGCAGGCAAGTTTTCGCCAGGTGCCAGTCGCTTAAGACAGACATGAATTTGATTCTGGTCTTAAAAATCTATGACGGAGTAAATTTTTTTACGTGCATTCTTTTATGGTAGTATGGATAAAGTAAAGTATCAGCACAACCCATACCATAAGCTTAAGTAAGTTTAAGTTCACACTATTGAGCGGAGTCAGAACTGCATAAATCACTTTGCAGGCTATACGGAGTTTGCGTCAGAACTGTATGAATTTGACACCACACAGTTCTGACGCAAACTGCGCTCAATAGAGAGTATAGAGTTTTTGATTTTGATCATCTTCTTTTGCCGTTGAATGTACCATACTATCGATAATTAAACAATAAACTAACACTGGTAAAGCCCCATCCAGCGACCCAGACCACTTCATCATCGAAGACATGATAAGTAGATCCAGCAAATCTTCCCGGTTGGGATGTTTTCATTGAAAATGATTTCGGTAGAAGTTCGGATGATGCCGACGTCATTGTCAGCGGTCCACATGTCGAAATGAGGGTGGGTGATGATCTTGTGCGTGTGGTAGACCACACCGCCTCTGTTGGAGTAGCTGGAGCCGAGACGAGAGCGCCACCAGCGGGGTGCAGAATCCCTGGAAAAAAATGTAATTTGAAATGATCAAAGATGCTTTAATTTTTTTATTCTCTTAAGGAAGGCATAAGCTCTTTTGCGCAATTCCTGAACAGACAAAGATGTGAATTTTACAAACTGATGAATTGGACAACTTTTTTGCTTTTCTTTTTAATTTTGTTCTTCAGGTTTAAAACTTTTATATGTTTTAAAGCTAAAGAATAAAACATAATGTCCGTATACACAGAAGTCGTTTATAACCAAAACAATATACTCGTATTCATTTAAGAAAAATATCTCTCTATGAATTGAAAAGTGTGTCCAGTCCATCTCCATTTTAGCTGATTTTACTTATTTGTTTCTATAATAACGTTTTTACTTCACTATGTCGGTTATTCTTGACAAGTTAATTAGAAAACTTACAAAATGCAATGTGCAGCTGTCAAAATGGAGCGATTATTGAGAATGGAGCCCCCACACATGTGCGAGTGGCCGCTGACTGCGTAGGAGTGCAGCAGAGCGACCATCTCCGGGCGCTGGTCGATGGTCGTCAATGATCCGCCTATGATTCTTTGAGATTTTGGATAGGCTGAAAATAAAAATATTTATTTGCATTACAGTATGTATGTGCTTTCCCATTAATTAAATAGTATCTTCCTACCGATTCGGTTAGCCGCCGATCTCAACGATCAGCGTCATACGCAGGATATATTCTATTTTCAAGTTCAAGTGTGTGCTAACACAAGTGTACTTTTTACTCCTCTCATATTTTGAAAGAACACCAGTGTGACACGTTCAAAGACGGATCGGGCGCAAGACCAGCGGCTTTGTGTACTTTCCGAGGCACGGGTGTACCAGACCGCCAACTTCCAGACTTCGGATTGACACTTCCATAACTTATAATCATGTAACAAAGCCGTAGGTTTTAAGACTCTATAGGTCAAAGCAAGTTGTTCACGTTGAATTCACTCGACACACAATAGCAGTGTTAAAAACGACACAATTCAATGATTCTTATATTAATATCACCCTGCGGCACTTCACTGCACAACGTAACACCAAATTTGTACACTAAAACACTAGATGCTAATTGAAAATCTTTGGATTGCATCAGCCGATGCGGCTTGTTTCACAGTTACCCACAGAATCCCTCTGATTCATAATCATGTAAAGAAAACTGACAGATGAAAATGACAAGTTTCTATGCATTTTGACATTTTGCATGTGGCAAATTGAGTGATAATGTATTGGGGATGACACATTGACATCTGTCAGTTTACATGATTATGAATCAGAGCATAATTATGTTTTTCTGTACAAAAATATACATCTAGGTTTCGGAGCACTAGATGGTCAGCTCTGCTTGCTTGGTTATTATTCACACAATGTTATACAACACAAGTTCACTTCAGTATAGCTCATAACTGTCATAGAGTTATTTATGTTTGTTATGCTGTTGTGGGTTCTACGTATGCAATATCAACTTTACATGAAGGCTTCTTATTCTTAAATGATGTATACCGCGATGGAGAGATAATTATCAGACACAACTCCTATGTTTCTTTACTTCGCTATTAATTACTAAGAAATATTCAATTGATAATATTTAGTAGGTACCTGTGACAGCCATTATTCCTAACAAGAGAATCACAAGACGACGCATTTTGACCACTGCAGAGACCCCTGCGTTACCCCCAATACTGAATACTGATGTACAATGACAGCGCATTTATACAATTGAATATGATAAATGTTATTTTATCATTCAGATTTGGTCCGATTTGGAACAAACGGAATTACCACGAATAATTATAGTTTATAGATATCATGCACAACTTACATTATACCTACTATTAATAAAAAACATTGCTGGACAAGTTAAAAATCATTAAAGCTAGTAGCTTATTTTCTATAGAAGTTTGCATTTCAAGGCAGACCTAAAAATTTTTCGAAACTCCTGACAAAAGGGATATAGTCAAGTTATATTTGCGAACCTGCACAAAGTACTTACTAGGTACTAACACTGACCTTACTAATTACATCCATCAGATATAGGCTTAAATTGATAAATTGGGTTGAACTTCCTGTGATACCTGTTTCAAAGCGGCTTTGAAGATTATTTAATTGAAATATCTATTATTTCTAAAATTGCTTGTTTCATTTTAGCTTGTGATTCTCGGTTTTGCTTTGGAACCCTTGGTACGTCAGCCAAGAAAGTGGTCTACCACTTTAAACAAAAGTTTCTGCGAGATGTTACGATCGCTAAGGTTGACTTTTCTAACTTGACACTTGGCAAGACGTTATATCATAAATGTCAAAGAGACACAATCTTATTGACAGGAAAAATTTACCTTGTTGTTTCATGACGTTCAAACGAATCTCAACCGTAGACCACATTTTTGGCTAACTGTACGCTTAGACCACGACTCAAGATTTAGGTAGTGTGGTAATTTATTAATGGGAACACGTTTCAAAAACACATTTTGTTCAGTATATTTTTCCTCACTGTCGAGCGAATGTAGAAAAAATATTATCAATAAATTCACACAACATCTCATTCATTGACCGGATTTACAAATATAATACTTAAGTGGGTACGTATATTACACTGAACAAACACAATTGTTCATCACACGAATGTTTGTTTAGGGTGGAAATTGAACTTTCGACCATGTGCGTATGTCTTAAGGTCACTACCAAATGCGCCATTGGTGATCGAAAACTAAAACAGAAAAATAAAACAACAGTTTATTGCCATATTATCATCGATGATGTTGAATCCAGTGAGAGAAGTGCTGCACTCTAGCATAGACGCCAGGGTAGTAGGGTAGAGCGCAGCCTACGCCAAAGGAGACGACGCCAACCACCACTCCTTGGTAATAAAGAGGACCTCCAGAGTCGCTGGTGCACGCATCCCGGCCACCGACGTCGAGCCAGCCAGCGCACAGCATGCCTTCTGTAATCCTACTGGAGTGCCTGTAACGCTCTATGCAAGTGTCTTGATTGACAGTCCAGACCTGCACGTGGCGCAGCTGCTCAGATTGGGGACCAGTCATCTGGAATAGGAAAGTGCTCGCTTAGTATTTTATTACCTGGAAAATCACTTTGATCAGTATGAGATCGCCTGTCAGCAGTCGGGGTTTCTTTAAAAAATGGATACTCATGAAGAGTAGGTATGTATTGAATCGTTTAGGGATTCAGTTGGTTTGCTTCTCCTTTTGATGGGTTTAGAGGTAGAAGGTCAGAAAAAAAATGGAATTTCTATTTATTATTTTATTATATAGAGGGTCTGCCCCCGAGCATCTGACGAAAAATTTCAACATTGGGAGAGCCACGCTTCGATATGAATGGGCCGGCTCGACCGGAGTAATATCACGTCCTCACAGAAAACCGGCATGAAGCAGTGCATCCGTTGTTTTTCGCTGCTTGAGTGACGGTACTGAAGGCCGAATACAGGGAAATGGGGGTTAAAAACCACTGGTATTGCAGTTGTCCATGGGCGACGATGTCGCTTACCATCAGGTGTTCCGTCGGCTCGTCTGCCACCAATACCATAAAATGTCGCCTATGAACATAGAAGTTACCACCGAACTTTTAAAAATATATGTAAACCCTTTTTTATTGTTTCTTGGTGTATCCACCCGGAAATACCACAGACGATAGTTCATTCCATAGTTTTGTCAGAAGTAAAATTCACAGTGTCATCCCGTTGGAGGTTTTTACCCTCGTGTCTCGGAAAGAAAGCGTGTAGGTCCTGCGCCTAATCACCAACCGTAGTTGAATCTGATAGAGTACATGATAACTAAACTCACAGAGATGAAACCCCATCCAGCAGTCCAAACTTCTACGTCATCAGGAACATGGTAGGTATGTCCGGCAAAACTTCCTGGAGTGATGTTATCACCAAAAATTATCTCAGTAGAAGTTCGGATAATGCCAATGTCATTATCAGATGTAAACTTGTGGTACAGATGGTGATTAATGATCTTGTGAGTGTTGTAGACCACGCCACCGCTGTTGGAGAAGGTGGAGCCGAGACGAGAGCGCCACCTGAAGTTTGGGTCCTCGCTGAAAAGCAAAATACGCAGTTAGTATTAAACAATATGGGTGACCATACTTAAAAATACATTATACATACAAAGGAATTGTAAAACTTCTCCTTTTTTGAAGATGGTTGAAAACTCACCATCATGTTCGCTTACTATCAGGTGATCCGTCTGCTTAGACCAGACTACCTATCATAGACCAGACAATGGCAGACCACCTATCACATAAAAAAAACTTTTTTTATGATATAGGTGGCAGATGAGCCGACGGATCACCTGATGATAAGCTATTACCGCTACCCATGGACACCTGTAACACCAGTGGTGTTACAAGTGCGCTGCTTACTTTTTACTCTTCGTACTCGTCTTCGGTACTCCCTCTCACGCAGCGAAACACAGCGCATACACTGCTTCAAGCCGGTTTTCTGTGAGGACGAGGTATTACTCGAGCCGGCCCATTCATGCCGAAGCGTGGCTGTCCCACGGTTAAAACTTAATAATTTTATGACAACTTACTCAGTACAATGTGCAGCAGTCAATATGGAGCGGTTGTTGAGGATAGTGCCTCCACACATGTGGGTGTGGCCAGTGTTTCCGAGAGAGTAGAGAAGAGCCACCATATCCGGATACTGGTCTATGGTCGTCAATGACCCGCCTATGATTCTTTGGGATCTTGGATAGGCTGAGGATGAAAAGTTTATTTACTGTGAGCCTCTAGCATAAAAAATAATAAGTAGACTCGTAAAACTACAATAAAATGCACCTATATACATTTTTTTTTTATCTAGCCAGAACAAAAAACGACTTGTTTTTACCCTTTTTTGTGCAATTTTTCTATATAATATAAGTAAATAACTTATTTCACATTGTTTGGCAGCTAAACTACTAATCATAATAAATTGTTATATACTAATTTGATGTATTATTGTTTTGTTTTATTTCTTCAATGCATGCGAAAACAATGTTTTGGAAAAAATACAGTTAATTTTGCCGATACCAGCTTTTTATTGGCACCAAACCCAGAAACCACGCAAAACCTACAGTCCACGTGCAATATAATATAAAAACTACCTATATGTGATAACTTAAAAATGGAAAAAAAATCGTTAAATACCTGAAACAGCCATTAATCCCAACAAGAGAACCACCAGGCGACGCATTTTGTCCACAGCACTTTCGTAAATCACAATACGCCTACTTTTATATCACATATAAATTAATAGAATTTGGCGATTACGCTTATCGTAGAGATTGAAGATAGATTTTTTTATATATCCCAAAAAAACTTGTCATTGTTTGAATGATGTGACGATATTTAAGCTAACTCGGTCCCACTGCAGCAGGGCTAAGAAAAGTGCGCAACACCATCATCCGAGAACGCACAAAAGTGGTAGATGTAGGATACGGAGCCGCTAAACTAAAAACGCATGGGCAGGCTATGTATGCAGAAGGGGAGATGGGAGGTGGAGCAAGGATGTTCTTGAATGGAGACCAAAAGACGGAAAGAGGAGTGTTGGCGGACCAACTGCCAGATGGTCCGACGACATCAAGGCTCAAGCTGGGGCAGCGTGGTCCAGAAAGACCCACGACAGAAGGAAGTGGAGGGAAATTGGAGAGGCATATGCTCTGCAGTGGGCAAATACATGCTGTTGAAGAAGCAGAAGAGAAGAAAAGACCTTCCTTAGTGTCCTTCATTTATGCCTGTCCATTTTATGACTTTGAGCTTTGAATGATGTTAATATTTGCAATGTTTGATCATTTTACAATATCTTTTTATCCATTGAACATACAATAGTGAGCTACTGTATTTTACTATGTTGATTGTCTTCAAAACTTGGCAACTGTTCAATGATAATTCATTTATTAAACATTATAAATTTTATATAATCCTTATCTTCAGTCTAACATCCTTATTATAATTTATAATCGTTTGAATCACAAAGCGTTTGCTATTAATTTATAATAGCCATTGTTATCATGACATTTAAGTTTGCTTTCAATTTTTCAAATTAATAACGTTTTAGTTGGATTTCCCCTAATTAAAGATATCTGATCTGGAAATAAATTATGTACAGGTTTTGATTCTAGATAAGATTATTTTATATCTATCGATATACCTACTTCTATCTGCACATAATGTTTTATTCAAATCTTTACCATCACGTCTAATGTTACTGCAATAGATGTAGGTTCATCTTAAGCTTAGGCTAAAGCGAGCCATAAAAAATATCTTTTAGGTTGATTAGATATCAACCTAAAAGTTATCTGAACGGAATCGCTAAAAGCGATAACACCGCCTTGTGTGTAAGTGGTTACTGCTAACTCATACCTACTACTTTGTTTTTGGGCAATAATGAATAGCCTACAAATATAATTAGTTACTATACTAGAACATCTTTATCCGAAAAAATCCATTAATGTTAAAGCGTAGCTCTCCCACAGAAAGTTCCCCAAAAATTAGTTTTCAAGACATTCTTGACGTATTACGAGTATAACAGCTACGCTATAATGCGGTTACAGCCTACACGTCTGACACACATTCTAATTAAAAGCAGTAATAAATACTATTACTACACTTTGTATGCAAGATACATACCCTCGTCGTTTACCTAACAACACCGCCTAAGTCGAAAATTGGCGGTTTTAACTTTTAGATGTCATATAGGCGTAAGGTGGTAACAGCGTGTGAAATTGTGCGAAGGATAAGTACATTTTGCACACTCCCGAATGTGCATAATATTAATTAACAAACACTATTACTTAAATTAAAAAGAATCAAAAGCCAAAATGGAGTGATTGAAATAACTTTTTTTTGTACAGACCCCCTTGATAATAATATAATGAGATATCATGACTACAATTAGTCAACATATCTCATGATTTCTCGGCTTTTTTTTAACAAAAAGCCAAACCAATAAATCTTACCTACTATCTAAAGAAGCCGGATTTAGTCCGCACTTTTTACTGCATGTTTGCTATTTATCTTTATTACATAATTTATTACAGATTCAATCTAGAACTGTCCATAAATTATGTGTATTTTTAAAACAAAATAAAGTTATTAACTAATTCGAAGCTTAATTATCTTTATTGGTTGATGTTTAATAAAATGTTAACTGATGAATTATATTATGTGTATTGCATAATCAATAAAATTAACAAGCAATGGAAATAAGAGCTGTTGTAGGACTGAACCACAAAATAGATACATTAGGTTGACTCTAGCTGATATCAATATCGAAAACGTTATTTATTGTATGCGCTAGGTTGTATATTGTAAGTATCGTCTCTCTCACACATGTTCTTGAACACGAAGCACCTTCGATGACGTATCGCATTCGTACCAATTCCTTCAAAAAATTATAGGATAGATACGTTCGTTTTGCAATTTGTGGTCAGGCCTTCACGTTTCGATACCGATATTATGCTTTATGGCGTTTGTGTAGTTAGTAATAAATAAAATAATTCAGAATAGTCAATCAAACCAGCATAAACCTAATCCTCATGTAAAAAACCTTAGGTACTAAGTCAGTAGTTTCAATGAAGATCAGTACCTATTTTTTTGATAGATATGTTGTAAGTAAGCTAGGGGAGTTTCTTAAAAATACATAGTCTTTAAGGAATTAAAAATATTCTATTAATTTATTTGTACAATCTTTAAAAAAGACAGTTCGAGATATCGAGAAGTATAAAACATATTATACTAATCAGGTAGATGCATTGCAAGCGTTAGTCAATTGGGATGATAGTTTGAACAATTTCAATCAGTTACGAATTCATTACTAAGAATCGTTTCAATTTCGTATTGACAGAGAGTGTCAGGTTACTGGTGCTGAAGGATCCAGCTTGTGTAACGCTGTACACGAGTGCTGACGCCGGGGAAGTTGGGCCTGCCGCAGCCCTCGCCCCAGGAGCGGACTCCGGCGACCACTCCGTTGTGGAAGAGAGGGGGCGCCATTGTCGCCGTGGCAGTGGTCGCGGCCGCCCACGTCCAGCCAGCCGGAGCACAGCATGTTGTCGGTCACCAGGCGCCCGATGTTCAGGTACCGCTGTCTGCAGGTGATCAGGTTGATCGACCACTTCTGCACGTGGCGGAGCTGCTCGGAAGCAGGGCCCGAATTCCTGGAATCATTAAATTACAACTATTTACCGAGATCAACGCACCTGTCACCGTACACCTCAGAGGAATCTGTGGTGTATTCCCTTGTGGGTAAGGCTGAGACTGAGACTGCGGTGGGGGAGCGTGGTTGTGGAGCCACATTACCGATTGCAAGTTATATACAGGGCAAGGTATAAAGTACGATATGCCCAGGAAGAAGGAAAATACTCTGACTGAAAAAATCAAATCTACGTCAGTGATACTATAAAAGCACCGCTCTTTGTTTAAAGAAGCTGAGTCAAGTGGTCAAGTCGCCACTATGGTCTTCTTGCGAAGATAGCAAGAGAAAATAAAGATCGAGAAATTATCTACAAAAGTTGATTTTCAGAAAATTTAAGAAAAGTAAAGAAACTGGTAATATTTCTATTGCGTTTGATCAAATGCGATGGAAGCATAATCTGATTCAGACAGACCTAACTTCAACTTTATTTATTCCATGAAAGTACTGATGAAAAATTTCGTTTGGCAACCAGTTGTATTTGGGTTTCGGGTTTATTATCATACTATCCAGCTGTGAACGAGTACAGTATATTTATTTACTTTTAATATATCAACGCACTTTACAGTAACCTGGGTAGGTACTCTTTGCAGGCATTTTACGGTATCAATCCAAAGAATAGCGTTTTGGATCCTCTGATTAAATTAGAAGATATTCATTCATTAACGTCGTAAGACCCAAAAGCCTTTTAAAAAGCATAAAAAAATGATTTTCTATTGAGTCTGCTGTCTGAACCTGACGACGTCAATAAATAAATAAATTAGTTACCCGTAACACTGTTTCGTATTCCATTCGTTTTTTTTAATAAGTTAAGTAACGCTTGACTGTGTGACATTATAGGTATCACTTGATGCAAAGAGATGATGAGGTCTAGTCGGAGTTTGCCTAGAAGATTGAATGTTACTTTGAACTATATAATAAATCAATAAAGTTTAAGGTTTTACTTACACCAATGTAGCCCCATCCAGCGGCCCAGACAATATCATTATCAGGGACGTGGTAGGTAGCACCAGCGAAGGATCCCGCCCTGATGGTAGTACTGAACACGATGGTGCTCGATACGCGGATGATTGCGATATCGTGGTCACGGGTGTTGATGTTGTATGAAGGGTAGTATCTCATGGAGTGGGTGTTCTTGACTGTACCACCGCTGTTGGCGTTGGCGGAACCAAGGCGGGTGCGCCATCTGTGGATTCCGTCTCCACTGAAAACAAAAAGCACAAACGTTACGTTTTACATATGTGTTCACTCACAAAAATTACGAATATTGCATATTCTAGGTGTCGATTCTTAAGGCTTCATTGAATTCACACAACATCTCATACATACATTGTCCTGACTCTGTACTAAGTAGCTTAAGCACTTGTGTTATCGTATCAAAGACTAGAAGGCCAATTCTCGGTTTTCGCCCTCTATGTCGAGTCGTCTTCATGGAACGCATAGACCAATAGGAGAACAAGATAAGGAATGTATTAGTTTTGCGTTCCATGAAGTCGACTCGACATAGAAGGCGAAAACCGGAAATTGGCCTCCAGGTATTGTATTGATCCTATGAAATAAGCCATTAAAGAGAAACCTCTTATGTAACTTTATCCGTTTGTTAAATCTTCGACCTTAAATGTGCGCCTTTTGAGCATCTTTTGATGAGGCGATTCTCATCAAAAGTCTCTATAGTAAATGTTAATAACTACCTACTTAAATTTATTTACTTACTGGATGCAGTTCGCAGCTGTGAGGATAGATATGTTGTTGAGGATGGTCCCCACACACGTTTGCCTGTGTCCCGAGTTGGTTGCAGAGTACAGCAGAGACGCAATCTGCGGGTACTGGTGGATGGTCGTTACTGACCCACCAACAATCCTTGAGGATTGTCTCGGGAGGGCTGGAAATGGAGGACACAATGCTTGGTTTTATATTCATACCAACAAAGAGACCGCAGCGTCTGCGCTGTGTTTTGCCGAGTAAGTGAGGGTACTGAAAGGTCCAATCGGGGGAGGAGGGTTTAAAAAGTTTGCAGCGCACTTGTGTTCCGAGACAATACTGGTGTTCCGAGTGTCTATGGTAGTAATCGTTTATAAGGTGATCCGTCACAAGTGCGCTGCCAACTTTTAACCCCCTTTGTCCCTAATTAGGCCACCGGTTCCATGACTCACTCGACGAAACACAGCGCAGGCGTTGCTTTATCACTCCGGTCGAGTCGGCCCATTAATGCCGAAGCGTGGCTCTCCCACGGTAGTATAAATCTTCAATCGACTGTGTCAAACAATTTGATCAACATCAATAGTGAAAGTTAGATTTTAGAAACTTGACAAGAGACTATATTCTGAACTATATAAAGCTACCATCTACCATTGTTCTAAGTATGTTCAGATCGCAACAAAGAAAAGTAATTATCGCAAATCAAACAAGAAAATTGTCAGATCGCTATCGGTCAGTAAACGATGCTACTGTTTATCATTGCTCGCAATACTTAAACTTATTCTCTTTCCTTTCGTCTGTCGAAATAACAAGACTAATTCATACCTGAAACAGCCACCACTCCCAACAAAAGAATCACTAGGGTTCGCATTCTGTCTCCAAACGTCGACACACTGGTGACACAATGTTAACATCGGCTTTTATATAAATAAACACGTATCATGTTTACTATCTAAGGAAACTGATTAGTGGGAACTGCTCATTATAAGGTAGCTAATCTTTATCTTTTCATTGTAAAGCCTATAATTCCCGTTAGATCGCTCCGGAAATTCAATAACACCTAGACAATAGATAAGTATTTTTTTAAATTATATCCTCCCAACGCGTCCCAACTTCCATAGGCCTACTTGGAAGAAACTTCGAAAAATCTCTACAATTAAACATTCCTAAAAGGCCGGCAACGCATACGCACTCCTTCTGGTGTAGACCATTAGGCGACCCGCTTGCGCCGTCTAATGGTCTACACCATCGTTTACCTTCTTATATCATAAAAAACCTTTGTTAAAAAGTTTTCATGCGATTGTAAATATTAACAATAACTGTAACGTTATGCCGTTACACCATGATACCTATACTCTGATTCATAATCATGTAAAGCAAACTGACAGATGAAAATGACAAGTTTCTATGCATTTTGACATTTTGCATGTGTCAAATTGAGTGATGATGTATGGTGATGACACATTGACATCTGTCAGTTTACTTTACATGATTATGAATCACTAGAGTATTAGATCCTTATTACTTTGTCTGTAACGTCGAGAACAATAACTTTTTATTAGACCCCATGTGCACTGGCATCGTAAAATATTTTAAAATATAAGTAATGTGTTCTTAATTTTTTACATGTAGGTACAATCTATACCTAAAAGGTGTTTCTTTTAAAATATAATTTTACCCAAAATGATTGTTGAGTAAAAAATACTTTAAGCATCACAGGAAGATTCAATTATTGGAAATCAGTTTAGCTTCATACGAAAAAACAATACAAATTATTCAAATAAAGGTTTTATGAATTAAAAAAAGACAAAGATCACTAACAAACCAAGTCTCCAATTAACTAGGTGATCGATATATCATACTATATCTGATTAAGGGTTAATGAACTTAGACTTCATCTGACATGTATGGTTTTATAGAAAAAGTCTGTAGGCCTAACATGCGCACCGCAACAAAATTTTGTCGACTCTCGTTCGCGAGAGCGCATCCTTCTATCCCGCTCACCGGTCAGTCAGGTTTTAAGCAACTTGCGCCGACACAATACGAGTGTCGACAAAATTATCTCGTGGCGCGCATGTTAGCCTGCTGGACTTTTATAATTTTATTAAAATAAGTGTTATCGGTACTACCTTTATCAGTATCATTATTTCTCAATAGGAAGGAACCTAATTTTGTCGATGGCAGCGGTGAGGGAAAACCTCCTTGCACGTTTCGGATAATTTCTCAAACGTGTCACCATGATTTAGTTGGATTGGTTCCAAGCTCAGACAGGAGTCGCTTTATTGTAATAGCTCTTGTATCGTAATAACCCAGTTAATCATGGTCTAAGCGTAGCTACTCTGGGCTCCAAAGCAACAGTTTTGGGTGCAACTAAGAGGAAAGAAAGAACTCATTTTTTTCTACGTATTCTATGTGACAGCAAGTAGCTGATTAGTTACCTATATCTATACATTATACTCGTAGAACACATGCTTATGTCTTATCTAAAGATTGGTAAATAATATTAATGTTTACGAGACACGGTAACATCGAAATAATCTTCAGATAAGCTGATATTTAGATAAGGTGCTAATTATGTAGAATTCAATAAACTTTGAATAAATTCAAAAGAATTATTTTAACATCAGGTAACGTTCTGGGATTATCCTCGTGTTTATTTTTATGTTTATGGTCCCAAATCCTCAAAAACTTGATAATGAGTTAGCTCACTTGGTGAATAATCGCAGGTGCTTACACGCCAAGTGCTTATTTTATACTTTATTGCCTTCGTTTAGCCTAATTGACGTTTATTACACAAAATGTCAGTTCGATAGGTGAACGTAATGCCAACATGAGGCATTCTGACTACTGAACCTTTTGTCGTTAATTCTGACCTTTCATCAAATTACCCCATAACAGCCAAATTCATTCAACATCTAATACTTGGACCTTATCCGGTACTAAGTTCAATGATTCGGGTGATCCCTCAGTGTTGCAGATTAATTGATAGCGTACACCCAAATTAACGATAAGATCGGTTTCAATATAATTATATACACATACTAGCATATAGCATGAGTATTTATTTACGGCAGTTGCTAGAATATGAACACTACTGTACTAAGACGAGAATTTCTATGGATTCATCATAACAAATGAAAATCAAATGAAAGCTCTAATTAAAACATAAAATTTATTTGTAAAAAAGACGGATTGAGATATCGAGAACTATAAAAATATCAGAGTAATATTACATTGCAAATGTAACAACTTTTCATCCTATTTCATAAACGAGGCACGTTTTAAATTGTGCACTAACCAGCATCAGCTTACTGGTGCTGGAGAATCCAGTTAGTGTAGCGCTGCACACGAGCGCTGACGCCAGGGAAGTTGGGTCCTGCCGCAGCCCTCGCCCCAAGAGCGGACGCCGACCACCACTCCGTTGTGCATGAGAGGGGCGCCGTTGTCGCCGTGGCAGTGGTCGCGGCCCGCCCACGTCCAGCCAGCCGGAGCACAGCATGTTGTCGGTCACCAGACGCCCGATGTTCATGTACCGCTGTCTACAGGTGATGAGGTTGATAGTCCACTTCTGCACGTGGCGGAGCTGCTCGGATGCAGGTCCAAATTCCTGAAATGGTTAAATGAAAATAAAATAGATTTTATATCAGAGACCACGCAAAATGAATAGGAGACCACGCGGCAGGCCTGGAAAGCGATGGAGGAATGAACTTGACATCTTCATAATAGACTGGCCTACCGTGGCTCTTGACCGAAAACGTTCGAATGCGGGTGGAGAAGCCTTCGCCGTGCAGTAGGACACCACAGACGAAGACTCGTCGAATACTCGTAGGGAGTTGACGAAATTTACATAAGAAAAGTCGTGATACAAATGTTCAGATTTGTTGCCAGACATATCCTGAATACAAAGGATATCTGAATCATAAAAATATATAATAATACTTACACTGATGTAGCCCCATCCAGCGGCCCAAACGATTTGGTTATCAGGGACATGGTAGTTGGCGCCAGCAAAGTATCCCGCCCGGATGGTATTGCTGAACCGGATAGTACTTGACACGCGGATAATGCCGACATCGTGATCACGGGTGTGGATGTTGTACGAAGGGTAGAATCTCATCGAGTGAGTGTTTTTGACTGTACCACCGCTGTTGGCGTTTGCGGAACCAATGCGAGTGCGCCATCTGTTTACTCCGTCTCCACTGGAAACAAAAAAAAGAAACGTATGAAATAAATAAAAAATACGATTTATTTGACATTCTAGGCGTCATGTACTATTAAGTTTTCTGTGGCGTCGCTAAAAAAATGGAGGATAAGCCAGGATATAAAGGTATGAACTGGCCCAAAATAGGGAACATAATATGACATATTTTGTTTTGCCGAGGACCAGGCATTGACAAAATACAGGTAGTCAAACTAAACTAGTGGCTAAAAAAGTATCCTATGGTCAAATAGAGACAAAAAAATATTTTTGCTCACAGCTACTTTTTTCCGAAACTACAGATAGACAGACAGACAAATATGACGAATCTATATCGGTTCCTTTTTTTTGCCATTGGACTCGAAACCCTAACAAAAGGAAAAGTGGAAGAAAAGAGAGAAAGATGAACACCACGAAAAAATGATATTCAACAACTTATGGAAAAAGCAAAAGTCATATCTTACAAGGAATTAAAGATGCTAGCGGAGTGGAGAGAGAATTGGAGAGTACTCCACTGACAAAAGTGGCGCTCTTACATAAAGAGAGAGAGATCGACTTACTGAATGCAGTGAGCAGCTGTAAGGATGGATCGGTTGTTGAGGATGGATCCCACACACGTTTGCCTGTGCCCCGAGTTGGTTGCAGAGTACAGCAGAGATGCGAGGTGCGGATACTGTTGGATGGTCGTCACGGTTCCACCTACAATCCTTGAGGATTGTTTTGGGAGGGCTGGAAATCAGGAATAGGATACTTGCTTTCATAGGCATACTAAAAAAATACTGAAGTAAATTTACCTATCATTGAAATAGAATTTTGCGTCAACAAAAATCGGTACACAATTTATGTACTTATGTTAAGTACCTTCCGAGAGTCAAAAATTTTAGTTGAGTGGAGAAAAGGAATTGAAATCTTTGATTACAATTCTGTCTTTAAAAAATTTTGGAGTAATTCATTAAAATATAAAGTGGCAACATTATGATTTAAGATATTTTCCATGCAGGGCCCAATGTTCTTTTCCACCTGTGTATCTTCATCTCTACTATTTATGAAATAAATCGAGGCAAACAAGTCAAATTAATTTTCATAAGTCTTGCAAGAATATCAGATACTAATTAAAAGTAAAGATAATGCTTTCAGTACTGACTTTATAAATTCACTGTTTTTAGATGTTCAGAAGTACTTACTTATCCGTTTCATTTGTCGAAATAACAATGATATCCATACCTGAAACAGCCACCACTCCCAACAAAAGAATCACTAAGGTTCGCATTCTGCTTCTGACCGATTCACTAATCACCACTGCACTTTTAACTTCAGCTTTTATAATAAATAGCGACATATCAATTTTGCTATCTAAGGAAATTGATTAATTAGTGTCCACTGGAGCTCGTTATGAGGTAGCTAATCTTAATTCAGTGTAAGGCCTATAATTTTCGATAGATTTGTTTGGGAATCAAAAATACCTGGACGGTACTTTAGATTTAATGTATTACGAGTATTGATAATTAATTAAAACCTAACATGTTCATCTATACATTTTAAGGGACTCTTATAATGCTGGTCTGTTCCTCTTGCTCTTCATGCTATTTAGTAAACAACATGAAGAGCAAGAATAATATTTACATTGACCTTGATTGATTGTTAGTAATGGAAATGAACTTTGAGAGCACTTATGTTGCAACAAAGTTAACGGAAGTCCTCTAGTAACAGATCAATTGCTTCTTAGAGTATGGAGGTTGTATTTCAAAGAGTGGTTACACAGTGCGAGCTGCTGCCTAGTCACTAGACAGCTACTCGGTTTACTACTCGAACGCCAGTAGCTCTGCCGCATTTGCCGTCTACTGCTATCAAGTTAGGGTGCCTTAGGGGGGTACTGAGGGTATTGGAAAAGGATTGGTTTCGAAGAATTTAAAACTTCTGTTTATTCAATTATGATAAGATAAGATAGCACTTTTTGTCATAAACTGTGTTACAATTGCTGTTATATGTAGGTGCATTGTGAGATTCAGCAAGTTTGCCCATTTCGGACATACGAGTACAATATTAAACATCGATGAAGGTCAAAAGTTCGCTGCGAAGAAGACTTTCGTACTCTAGTAGCACCGCTGATCGTACCTTAGGTATACAAAGGTACTTAAATCTTGAATTTCTATATAATAAAAATGATATCGCCGTTTCGTTAGTCTGGCTAAACTCGAGAAACGGACTGGGCCGATTGAGTCTAATTTTAGTTTAAAAATGTTTGTTCGTAGTCCAGGGAAGGTCCTAAAAGGTGAGAAATTTAAACAAACAAGTAGGTTGGAACGAAGTTCGCCGGGAGCCACTAGTATTTAATAAAATTTTATGATTTTCTTTGGAAGACGTATAAGTATGTTTTATCTGTAATGAGTCATTTCATATTTTTTGCTTGTGACAGTAGTTGTTTAAGTACTTATGTAGGAATTTAAATACTGATTAGTGGCGAATATACATCCGAGTATTATTGAAGATATACTTAGTTACTTACAAGTCATATCTAATATGTTTATGACAGACAAATAACAACGTAATAATCTTTTGATAAGTCTGATAAAAGCTTATTTCCCAACTTCGTAGATATTAAGAAACTGAATGAATTATTTGCCATAAGGTAGCAGTAGCAGTAGCAGCGATGGTTGCGTTTACATACGACCCTATTTTGGCGCAATGGTTTGAACGCCACGGTTGAGACGCAAGGGTCGCGGGTTCGATTCCCGCACTAACACAAATGTTTGTTGATGAAACTGAGATTTGTGTTGGGTCCTGGGTGTTTGTAGTTCCCTTGCGTTGTGTTCTGGTTTCCATACGGGGTTTGTGGTTGGAATCTGGGCATGCACCTCAGGATTTTTCAGTATTTCTACTATTTGCTCGGGGATGTAGAAAAACTGGGGATACTTTCACGTTTGGGATCGTTTCAGATATATATTATGTGACCTTGATCCAGTTAGTCTGGTTCCCCTGTTGAAGGTTTGGGAAGGTCAGACGGCATTCACTTCATTCTAATAAATGGACTCCTCAAATCCTGGATTAATAATGCATATTATATCTAAAATAATAACATTACACTTATACATAAAGAACTTTTATGTATAAGTGTAATGTTTGTTTTACTTTTGTTGCTATTAATGACGAACATAATAGAACAATTAGTTTTTAATTATCACTTTTAATAAAAGCTTATACGAAATCTATTCTTCATAAAATAATTTGGTATTTTTTAAACAGATTTTAATTAAACTACTTGGGAAGGGAAAATGGAGCTAATATTCTGCCTTTGTCCTAGAAATTTCAAGATTTTTTATTGGATTTGGATACAGTTCGTCGCTCATTTGAAAAACACCAAAGGACAATAATTTAAGAATTCTAAAGCTTGTGTAGTAACCTCCAGCGACGTTTTTAAACGCCTTATCAATTTTCTAACAAATTTTCGATCTTAAAGTTGACTTTGCAATAAAATCAGCAATTTGTCCATTATTGGTCTTAAATAACTAGGTGTCAATCATTTTTTTTACTTTTCCATTACTTCTGCACATTAAAAATAATTTATTTTTTTATGACACACGGAGTAGGTGTACGATGTAATTTTCATTGCGCCTAACTTTTTTGAAGCAATAATGGGTAGATAGCAAGAAATATTTCCTTGACGAATTTGGTAGGCGTATCAACGAAAAATAATCATTTGGTGGTGTCTTCTAAAACCGTTTTTATTATTAAATCTATCTGTGGGCATGGTTTAATATACCATAACCTTACCAATAATATAGGTTAACATCCTGGCAAACACTGACCAAAGGTACCTACTTTTATGATACAGGAAGGCAAACGAGCAAGCGGGTCTCCTGATTGTAAATGATCACCGCCGCCTATGGACATTAGCTACACCAGAAGCAGTACAGGTGCGTTGCCGGCCTTTTAGAAAGTTAGAGGGTTAACTCCTAAAAATAGGTATTTATTGACAACCACATACCTACTAATAGGTAGGTACATAGAATTTAAATCTGGCAATGTCAAAATCTGAGGTTAAACTATGATATTACTGAATAATAATAGTTCAGTCAAATCATGTGCTGTGTTCTAATTTTTAAAAACTACGATGTCGTATAGTATACTTATAAATACCTATAATGAACTGAGCACGTTGGGAATCTAATATTGAAAATGGTTATAACCAGTTCTTGGTCAATAAGACATTACGTACAAACTGTAAATGCAGATCTTTATTCTATACAAATTGTAAGTCACCTTCATATAAGTCAATATATACGTGTCTCAAAATCCAATCAGCGAAGCGCTGTACACGAGTATTGACGCCAGGGAATTCAGGAGTACCACACAAATACCCCCAGGATGTGAGGCCCACGACGATTCCATTGTGGTACAGGGGTCCCCCAGAGTCGCCCCCGCACTGGTCGCGTCCGCCCACGTCCAGCCAGCCGGCGCACAGCATGTTGTCGGTTACTTGGCGGCGTATACGCACGTAACGGTCTCTGCAAATATCCTGGTTGACGACCCACATCTTTGACGTGACGGAGTTGTTCGGAAGGAGGTTTCCCAGGCTGTTAAAAAAAAGTATCATCATATTTCACGCCGAAAATAAGACAAAGTTATATTATACGGAGGCTCTTTTTTGGTGCCTATCACTACATCTATTAGATACCTCCTACCGGAAAATTAGATTAGTATGGATACGCCGCGGAATTTCGAAATTTTGGAATACTTACATGAGAAATGCATTTTCTCTTAGGTTGATATTTAAGTCAAAGTGTTAGTAAAATATAGATTAAATACACGCTGCGTGTTTTCACTAGCATCTTTATCATCATGTAAACTTTATTAGTCTTAAGTTTCTTTTTTGCGCGAAAGATCAACAAGCATAAGTACTTACGTACTTATATCCTCGCAAATTTTCGCGCTTACATTATTATGGTGAGTTCAAAGTCACCCGAGCGTTAGGCTCAATCTTATATGGCCAGTAAAATATAACAATGATGCTAAGTCTCAATCTTATATGACCAGTAAAATATAACAATGATGGCACATAAGTTCTATATCGGTAGTTTCTGATTTCCCTAGTTTCGTGGAACAGTTTGGCCACATCAGTGCTTTTTTTCCGACGGTTACGACTAAGGGGCCTTCAAGAGAAGAGCGTAGAGAAAGGAATACTTTCTAATAAGCTGACGATGCATCAGGGACCTGCCTTACTTGCCTGCAACAATATGGTTTTTCAAACGCGCTGTCTGTATAGATAGATATTTTGGATTTCAAACAACTCGACAGTGACAACAGATAACAGTAACTTAACATTGACAGTCGAAAACAAAATGACATAAAAAATTGAGTTGAAATTGAATGAACATTAAAAAATGTTTTAAATTCCGAAAATGCCTGAGGCTGAACCTTGAACTTCTATGTTTTCTTTATTTTGTCTTTTTGTGTATGTGTAAATGTGTTGTGGTCAATAAACGTTTTCTTACTCATACTCTTATTATGTATCTAAGGTTTCTATCTAAACTTACACCAGTGGCCCCCCATCCTGCAGCCCAGACTTTGTGGCCATCACGAACGAAATAGGACGCCCCAGCAAATAGCCCAGGTCTGATGGTGGCGGAGAAACGGATTTGGCTTGACACATGGATGATGGCGATGTCGTTGTCCCCTGTATGCCGAAGGAACCCACGATGGTTGATAATCCTAGCAGTGTGGTAAACCACACCGCCACTATTAGCGAAGGTTGACCCGAGACGCGAGCGCCATCTTGAAACTGGGATCGAAAACTAAAATGTAGAAAACGTTCACAATTAATAATTTTGTTTGCGAAAATGCAAAAGCATCGACCAGGTAAAGAGAGAGAATTAGAAAAGTGTCTATTTTATTTTACCAATCCATACTTAGAGTGATTCCGAAAAGAGTTAGAGTACTTTCCTTTCAGGGAGACGTGTCGCATGTGAAAAATCCGCTAGATGGCGTACTTTAGAACGGGGGTACTACGTACATGGTTGTTGGTTATTTTTAATGTAAAATGTCAAAATAGTCAATGACGTAGAAGTTGGACCTCAGTTTAACAGTACCCCATCTAGCAGATTTTTTACACGCGACAGAACCTGAGAACTGAGATAAAACTTTTCTTTTACTCTCAAGCCTTAGATCTTTCAAGGTTCATATTGAATAGATTATAATATTATTGTTGGCCGTCCAAGTTACTGGAGGAATGAAGTTGATAAAGATTAGCATGGACTCCAGGCTGACGACTGTCAGGAGGTGGCGCAGGACCGTCCTAGATGAGGCTCTCATTATCGGAGGCCATGGTTCACTTTGGATCGCTGCGCCAGGCTAGTTAGTTATATATAGCGGTAGCTTACATAATATTTGACATTCAAAAATGTTCTATAAGTACTTAAAGTGAATAAAGAATATTTCTATTTCTATTTTATTGCGTTTTTTATGTGCTTTGTGGCAGACGAACCAATGGTAATATTTTTTGGTCAATAAATCTACCTTTTTTCTTTATTTTCTAATTGATAAACATATTTTTTATAACTTACATGGTACAATGGGCTGCGGTGAGAATAGCACCTCTTGTCAGGATAGCTCCACCGCACGTTTGCCGATGGCTACCTACGCCGTGGGAGTACAATAGAGATGCCATTTCCGGGTACTCTCTGATAGTCGTCGGAGACCCTCCCATAATTCTTTGGGTATTTCTAGGAAAGGCTGTAAGTTAAAAATAACATTTAAATGACACTTAACACTTCTAATTGGTTGATCACATTAGCCGCAGAACTGACAACCGTTAGAGCCGTGAATTCCTTGAGTGGAGATCGCGACTCGGTAAGCGTAGTGTTGGATGCCCTGCGACAAGATGGGATGATGACATTCGAAGGCTGGCTGGTGTGGGCTGGATGAGAGTGGCCGAAAATCGGGGGCAGTGGAGTGCATTAGGGGGAACCTATGTCTAGCAGTAGACGAGTGTGGGTTGCTGATGATGATGACGCTTAATACATCTACATAGATCGTACTACTTTTATACAAAAAGTGTTTAAAAAACTGATGGCATCAGCGCTATATCATTAGTAGTTGCAGTTTTTTATGTGATACCTGGCAGACGAGCAGACTGATGACCGATGGTAAGCGATTGCTGCCGCCCATAGACATACGCAACACCAGTGGAGTCATAAGTGCGCTGCCAGCATTTTGGGGGTTAAAAAGTGCTCACTCTCTCGGCGAAACACAGCGAAGGCGCTGCTTTACACCGGTCATGTGTGAGGCCGTGGTGTCGACATTTTGAATTCCGGAATTGCCAAATTGTGATCTTTTGCGAATATGAAGGAATTTTGGTACATACATTACATGCATTTGGTAGGTATTTAGGAAGGAAGATAATGTTGGTACATTCACAGGAAATGCAGCGCCATCTATTTAACCATTTGTCGTAAAACAGTTCTATCTTTGCTATTAGTTAAAGTTTGTCCATATCGCGCGCTTTGATTTTCTCCAACCACCTATCAAGTAAGTAGGTACGTACGTCGTACAGCCACACATTAAAGTATACAAAACTGTCGAATTTCTTCAATGGACTCATCTTATTGTCAAACACATTAGGTTGAATATCAATTGAGGAAATTCGACAAGTTGTGGTAACCTGTACCACTACCATGAGTTTGAAATACTATCCTCGCTATCGAAAACTATCGCTTTGTCTCTTTCATTGTGATGCATTTGAAAGAGATAAAGCAATAGTTTACGATATGTCAGTTTTAGATGTCAACTCATGGTAGCGCTACTGATGTGTGGCTGTATGTACCAAATAAAAGTAATACAAACAAATTCGTATCGTACCTGAGACAGCCATCAGCCCAAACAGAAAAATCACTGATTTGCTCGTCATCTTGTTGTTCATTGATTAAAGACCAATTATTATGTACTTGGTATTTATATTAAATACAAACACTTATCATAATTTTTATTATCAAGGGTTTTACTCGTAGATTACTTGTTTCTACTTCGTGACAAGGTACCTACTATTTTAAATTATTGTTTTTTTGGTTTTTTACTAGTGGCCCATCCACATTTTGGGGACAATTTGTGCGGATAGATGGCGCGGGGTTGTCGATAGCATCGCCCTAGTGAAGAAACGAAAGAATACTTAGTAAAGGAAGTTTTAGAAAAAGGACTGGATATGAAATGTATTCGAAAATACTAATATTAAATTGAAAAACTTTTCATCTAGTAAACAGGAAACAACATTCGTTTCATTAAATTTATGGATAAAGATCGAAAGAGGGCACTCTCTTTAAAACCCTTTTAAGCAGCGATATGCTGTTTAAAGTTTATGAACACAGGTTTTGTAGAGTTTAAGAAGCGTATATGATCAGAAACCTGGCCCTATTTTTGCGGACAGCCATGGACATTTATTTCCACTTCTGTAAACGGACTCCAAACGAAATCAATTGATGACCCCTGCCCTATATTATAATATCTGATAATAATTTATTTGAATACACTTTGTGTCATCAACAATACATAGAACAGGACGTCAAATCACTTGTCTATTCAATGTGGCACTGATGTTGTTTGACTATCTGTAAATATGTTTTTGTTTTCGATAAAAATCAGCATATCAGTACTACCTGATAAGATAATTTGTGAATTAGCATAAGTTTTACTATCATTGTTTTTGTTATTTTTACCTACAGTACTTTCTGCCATGACTTGTTAAAAATTGCACTAGAGGACGTCACAAACGATGATACGACATTATTTTAGATTTTAATGTACTATTTACTAGTGGCCCGCCCTCACTTCGCTTCGGGACCGTAATTCAGGAACGAACCAATAGATGGCGCTGTGTCCAATTACATCGCGCAAGCGTTTCGTGTTTTCGGTTTACCTATAAGCGTCGTCGATGTCTATAGAAGTTATCTCTTTATAAAGAGTATAGATTTATTGTTGTAAGCACACATTACCTACAGATAACAGTTGAAATGAGAACCACACATATATGTGCAAGAAGCTTAATACTGAACTATTACCTAAAAGCATGCATCCCTGACATGGGCAGATAAGTTATTATTATTACAATAAAAAATACAGTACTTAATAAAATAAAAGGTTGTGTTTCGCAATAGTTCCCTAAAGGTAAGCGCAGATATATATTTAACTAAATTTTTTTAGTTAAATATATATCTTCTATACTAATTATAAAGAGATAACTTCTATAGACAACAACGACAAGGCTTATAGGTAAACCAAAAACACGAAACGCTTGCGCGATGTAATTGGACACAGCGCCATCTATTGGCTCATTTATGAATTAGGGACCCGAAACGAAGTGAGGGCGGGCCACTAGTAATATATATAATAATAAGTTATTCCAGAGATATCTATATGTGGAACAAATGCATAAATTAATTGAGATAATATTTTTTTTCTCAGTAATTTTAATTATTTTCCCATTCGCTCTAATAAGATAATCAAAAAGAACGTGAGCTATATTATAATAAAATTATTTATGTTGTGAAATCCAGTGAGCAAAACGTGACACACGCGCGTAGACTCCAGGGTACCGCGGTCGACCACAGCCCACCCCGAAGGAGACAACCCCAACTACCACTCCATTGTGGTAAAGGGGACCACCAGAGTCCCCGGTGCACGTGTCCCGGCCGCCCACGTCCAGCCAGCCGGCGCACAGCATGTTGTCTGTGATGAAGGGTCCATGGCGATGTCTGCAAGTGTTATGGTTCACTGTCCAGATTTGGACGTGGCGCAACTGCTCAGAAGGGTTGCCGTTTTCCTGTAATTCGAATAAGAATTGGTTTCCGAATCAGTTCTATTGGAGTATTACTTGAGCATTGAAGGGGGGGTGGGCGATGGTCTTAGCTTTGACTACTTTTGATTACCATTTACACAATAAAAGCGGTCAATGGGGGGCGTTTTACTGGAATTGACATAAAAATAGGATTTTGAAACAGCACCTAATGCAATGAAGGGCCTCTGTAACGCCACTATTAATGATGGGCTTCAAGTCTTTTTTTTGTTTTCAACATAATGGACCGACGTCTCCACCTAATAGCGGCGACTTATGAATACTCTCCTGCTCAGCAGCAGAGAGTATGTCGGGCTCTTATCTGGCTGCGGCTTCTCCTAACGAGAAGCCGGCAAGAGGCATACTGAACCCTAGCGGTTTTCCCTCATCGCCCTGATATCCTAACCAAACTTGGGCGACATATTACACAATATTGTACCACTCTATGATCTAATGAAAAGCGTCTGTACAGAAAGGGCTTTTCCCTTTTATGTTATTTAAACTTCAAAGTTACAGAATTTAAAATTTCGGTGCGCCCTGTGCTTAGATTTAATCAAAAACGCATATTTCCTTTGTAAAATAGCCATTGTTCTGTTTAAAACATGGTCAATTTTGATGGTCAATTCAGGTTGTGGAGCAAAATGAAAATGACTAACAAAAATAACCATTTTTCTGTACAAATTGGGAGTAGGAAGAGAATTTGATTAAAAGAAAAGCGAATGCCGCCCTAAAAGTAAGAGGATCTTATGATCTTAAGAAGCATTATTTATTTATTTGGTCAGCGGAAGCACTTTTCCATTTTGTACGCTTATGCATTAGAAATTATTATCAGTACTTACATCATAACGAAAAACTTAATTGTCATAAAAACAAAAGCGAGTGCCGCTTTTTTTCCTCTTTAAATAAATAAATTAAGGCAACATCACAGAGGTTCCAAGCAGATATTACTATGTAAACCAGCGTTAGAAACCTAACCTAGGTTTTTTAACTTACAGCAGTAAGGCCCCATCCAGCGGCCCAGACCACCTGGTTGTCGCCGAGAGGGTAGGTAGCGCCAGCGATCCTTGCCTGCCTCACAGTGGGGCTGAAGTGGATTTGAGTTTGGGTACGGACAATAGCAATGTCGTTGTTGAACATGTTGTAGTGGGGGTGGTTGATGACGTTGTGAACGTTTAAAACATGGCCGCCGCTGTTAGCGTTAGTGGACCCGACACGCACGCGGAACCTGTGGCTCGGATGTCCGCTAAAAAAAATCCATCATTTAGCAAAATACATAACGATTAACAAACACGGCAAAGGAAAATCCGCCCGTGAACCAGATGAGGCTGATCACATAAATCGAGCGGTGGAAAAGACCTGAACAAAGATGGAAAAGGAGAAGCCTCCTTTGCTATCTTAGTTAGTGATGATCACAGGAGGACCATACCGTGCAGTGGGATCAAGTTACAGGCTAATGGTGATGATGATGAAGGTAAAAAGTAGATTTTTCTTAATTACCTCTATATATGCCTATATGTCCTATTAGTTGACTTCACAGCAAAACATAATATTTTTACAAGTAGAGTAAAAATAAAAATAAAAATGGATTGGGGATTGTTGCGCCCAATTCAAATGTTTCACACGATGATTGATTGATTTTATTGAATCAGTCATGACGATTTTCTTGTTTTAGAGTTATTACTCTGTCGGTTTATTTGTTATTTAATATAACCACCAATATTTTTAAGATAAAGATTTATCTAGAAAAAGATATGCGTGGACTCCAGGCTTATGACTGGCAAGAGGTAGCGCAGGACGGTTCTAGATGGAGGCTCTTATTATCGGAGGTCACAGTTCAGTTTGGGTCGCCTACGCCCAGCTAGTTATTCCCTTACTTACAAAGTGCAGTGAGCAGCTGTGAGAACGCCACGGTTGTTAAGGATGGCGCTGCCACAGTCCTGAACGTGATGGGTGGATACACGGGCCAGCAAAGCTGCTATGTCAGGGTACTGGTTGATGCTGGTCACTGCCCCACCCACGATTCTCTGGGCTCTAGGGTAGGCTGAAAGACAAATCAAAAATCTTAAATATGAATAAAAAAAAACAAATTAAAAATCTTGATTGTCTCATGTAGGTAAAGAAAGTACAAAATCAGTAAAAGTTGTAAAAAAAACCAGTATTTTGTTGCATACCTAACCTATTTACCTAAGGCCCGTGTCAACCAGTGTTTATGGTAGGACTAGTGGCCCGCCCCTACTTCGTTTCGGGACAGTAGTTCCACTGTCTACCAATAGATGGCGTTGAGCGTTGATTGTATCGCGCTAGTGTTTCGCCTTTTTTGTTTGCTTATAAGTTTTGCTGATGTCTATATATTTTATCTTTTTATAAATAGTATAGATATTGCTCCAATTGATATTTTGGTATGACAGCTTTCTACCTACAATTTAATTTCGCCGGATTTAATGATTTGTCGAATTGAGTCTTTAATTAGAAAGTATTTGATGATGTCTTCTTCGCTCTCTTTTGTATAATATATTAAAAATAAGAAATATAATTAATTGTCTTGTCTTCAGACCGTGAACGTTCAATAGGCACTAGCATGGCAATTATGGCACATGTTTCCCAATGTATATGTTCGTTCAATAATACATTAACTTAAAAATATTCCTTGGTGTATGCACTATTGTCTTATGACAATATTGCATTACTATTATAGGCAAACATATCGACTATGCCGGAGTCATGCCGCTGCTGTCTCACTTGCAAATAAACCTCTTTATCATAATTGTGTTGTATTTTTTTATTCTACGACAGACTAGCATTTGACCTCGATCACACCTGATGCTTGTCCGTGAAAAGCCTATTAGCTCTTGCCCTAAAGAGGTCCAGGTAATACTTATATAACCTGGACCTCTTCCTCTTCCTCTCTTCCTCTGAAGTATACTTATAGGTTATGGCTCGCCCTCACTTTGTTTTAGCACATAAGTTCCACACAGTACCAATAGATCGCGCATGTGTTTCGTTTTTCAATTTAGCTATAAGCCTCGTCGTTTCGTAAAGAATTTACCTCTTCATAAATAGTATAGAAGAAGATTATTAAAATAATTTCCGATGATAAATCGCAATAAAAAACATAATTACCTGAAACAGCCACCAAACCCAACAGAAGAATCACGAGACAACGCATTTTGTCCTCTTCCCACACCCAAGTCCAACGTTGTATACTATCACAGACATATTTATATGAAGCTGAAGAATAAGGATTCTTACTTATCTTCAAAGATTAAAATTGAGACAGGATTACCTTAGGTATGTACTTTTTCGAGAATAACAGCTCACAATATTATGATTATTAAGTGACTAATAAATCATTTAAGGTTAATCTGTGACATAACAGAATTAACATTTTATTGTCAGTAGTAACATAAGCAAGTATGATACGCTTTACTAAAACTAAAGTACAAGCCTATATCCTACTGTCCCACTGCGGGGCAAAGCGGGGTACCGGAGGCCCACCCGGGGGGGGGAGGGGATAAAAGGTTGGCAGCGCACTTGTGGCTCCACTGGTGTTGCAAGTGTCCATGAGCGGCGGCAATCGCTTACCATCAGGTGATCCGCCTGCTCGTCTGCTACCTATCACATAAAAAAAAAAAAATCACAAACCCAAGCTATGTACGAAAGATTATTTTTATATTTTTTTCGACCCGGAAATCGAACCCAAGATAAGGGCCCGATACTTAAACCACTAGACCAACGGGGCGTTAGCGATGCTTACTATTTATTACTAGTGGCCGCCCGCAACTTCGTTTGCGTGAACTTTATGACTCTTGGCTTAAAGATGAACAAACTTGGAACCCCCTTTTCGCTTCATTAGGGGTTTAAGTTCGGAATATCCTTCCTTATAGGATCTCATCCAAAAATGCTCATCACATTTGACAATTTTCCATTCCATTTCATTCCATATTTGTTATAGTGTAGCTGGGCTCTTAGAGGTCCAAACCAGATGTTCCATGATCTTTGATTTTTTTTTCATGGCATCATAAACTGCTCATCAATATGAACATTTTTTTGTTAATGTGCCATTGACCTACCTCTTATAGTTTAGCTGGGCTGTTGTAGTTCTACATCAAGGAGCTGGTCTTCAAAAGTAATATATCCCTATAAAGTTGCCTTGATTATTTACAGCTATACCATAAAAAGTTTCATTTGAATTGGTCAGTAGTTTCCCGAGATTAGCGCGAACAAAAAGACAAACAGACAAAACAGACAAACAGACCAAACAGACAAACAGACAAACAGACAAACAGACAAACAGACAGACAAAAATTTTAAAAATCATTGATTCATGTTCTGCTACTGTTTTTTAGTCGTCCTAAGTTATTTTGAGATAAATATCTTCAATGTACGACACAGCTTTTTTACATTTTTTATTATATGTATAGATTATTTCATAATTTGTACGTGTTTCTAGATTTCGGTTTGTCTGGTTCCCCTCTTTAGGGTTGCGAAGGTCTGGGCAGTGACTTTATTGTAGTCACCTAATTCACCGAAATCCATACTATTTATAAAGAAATAACTCTATAGACTTGATATAATTGTGGGAGAGCCACGCTTTGGCATGAATGGGCCGGCTCGACCGGAGTGATACCACTGCCTCACAGAAAACCGGCGTGAAGCAGCCCCTGTGCTGTGTTTCGCGCGTGATTGAGGTACCGGGGAGGGGGGTGAAGGGGATTAAAGGTTGGCAGCGCACGTGTAACGAGGATTCCTCGAAGCGCCCAAATTTGAACGCTCAAATGAAAAACGCTTACAAATCGTTTCCGCGAAGCGCCCACTTTTTGAGCGTTTGGGATAACAATAAAAATAAATAAAAATTTGGTTCTCCAAACGCTCAACTGGTTAGGGGCCAGCCCCGTCCAGTAAGATGGGTAAAATAAGTAGAAAAGTCGATACAAAATCGGTTTAGACAAGATAAGATAGTATATAGAACAGATTTTTTAAACAAAGCGGTCGCGATTTTCCCACGCTTGCTTGTTTTGCTGATCTATGTATCTCTTTTTCTCATGCACGCGCTCGGCCACAGACCACGTTAAGACTAAAATGAACTCTACGGATGTAATAGATATGTTTGTTTATATCAACTTTCTAGAGGAAACGGTATTGTTTAAAACTAAGTTTACTTCATTGTTTTATTCAAAAGTACCAGGGCACTATGAAGTACTAAGAGGTAATTTTTTATTTTCTGCTTATTTTCTTTCTCTGAAAAATATACATATTCAATAGTTCCAGGCTACCAAAAAGTACTAAGAGGTAATTTTTATTTCTGGATTTTTCTTACCCTGTACATGTATTCAAAAGTACCAGGCGGACATGAAATACCAAGTGGTTGCTTTATAGTAATGGGGTGGACTTGCCATGCAGTTATTAGTATTATTAATGCAAACATGTTTATTGTTTATTTCCCCCACCACTTACTTTAACTAAGAGTTCAAACAAATAGTTGAATTTTTAAAGCCTAGTAAACAATATCGTGGCGCTTAAGCGTAATTTTTCATTTACTATCGATATATTAAACTATGAATCCCTTCATGCTCCTCCCTACTGTACACCGGTAGAGCGTTTGGAGGAACCAAATTTTAATTTATTTTTATTGTTTTTCAAACGCTCAAAAAGTGGGCGCTTCGCGGAACGATTTGTAGGCGTTTCGTTTTGAGCGTTTCAAATTTGGGCGCTTCGAGGAATACCTCCGTGTAACTCCACTGGTGTTGCAAGTGTCCATGGGCTGCGGCAATTGCTTACCATCAGGTGATCCGCCTGCTCGTTTGCTACCTATCACATAAAAAAAAAGACAACGACAAGGCTTATAGGTAAACCGAAAACACGAAACGCTTGCGCGATGTAATTGGACACAGCGCCATCTGATGGTTCATTTCTGAATTACGGTCCCGCAGCGAAGTGAGGGCGGGCCACTAGTCTAAAATATAATCCAAGTGTAACTACCCCGGACTTTAACTTTTTTACGGTGCATTGGACTGCATTGTCACCTGGTGGAATTTGTATTCTGCGGCCTAGCGACTAAGAACAAGTTGTGAATGTGATGCATACTTAGTACCTACCTACCATGAGGGCTGTATTTCGCCGAGTGTGTGAGCACCGGAGGCCCAATCGGGGGGAAAAGAAGGCTAAAGGTTAGCAGCGCACTCGTGACTCCACTGGGTGCCTTTGTGCGGCAGTAATCGCGTACTATCAGGTCGTCTTCAAAAAAGATTAACTGTTAAATCATTTATAGCAAGCTGTATTATATATTATGTATGTCCCGATTTCCACAATAAGCCTTAAATCTTAAAAGATAAAATGTAGGAATGTGCATAATATGTATACCTACAATATTGATGAAACTATCGTCAGCTCATGGCGAGTTAAGCACTTACGAAATTCGTCGGCTTAGTAAGGGGTTCGGCTAGTATAATTGGTAGTACAGCCACCCGGACTGTGGAAGGTTATGGGTTCGAGTCCCACCTGAACCCTCCGAAGAATTTTTTAAGTGCAATATTTACTTAAGAATAAATTGCAAAGAATTGCTATACCAAAAATAAAAATTAATTTGTCTCATGCCTAACCTAGCAAGCTAGATTTGAGAATGTGTAACAGTACCTTGAGCCTCTGTCGATGTCAATCTTGTGCAACCTCTTGCCAGTTATTCGCCAGAAGAACACAGAAATCCTTTTCGACCTCATCTTTCCAGGGATACCTTTTGTTTTCTACAACTATCTAGCAAACCGTCTAGCCAAATTCAGCTCAGGTATAACTGGAGGCACGAAAGTATAGCGATGACCGTTATTTTGCACACTTGTAAAAAAGAAGACTTTCTATGAAAATTGGTTTCTGCGCACTCAAGGTCATAACTACACTTTCTAGCGGCAGACTATAATAGAAAGCCTAATTGTTTATCATCTTCTCTTAACTCAAATCAAATCTTATTTCAAAAAAATCCTCTCATGCTCTTAGCCTCTAAAAATCGCCTTGTTTATAATTTTAAGCAATTTCTACATATTCATTATATTGAGGTGTAAAAATGTACAAGGCATTTCTCTGTTGTCTGATTTCCTTAAATCAGTTCAATCAGGTTGTATGAATTTATTATAATTTGCATTGTTCCTAAGGGAAATCACGGCACGGAGTCGGACGTTGAAATACAGAACCAACACCGTGAAATCTATTATTGTTATTATTTTCGATTAAATTTAATAAAAAAATGTTATTTTAAAACCATTATTTATTACAAATCTGATTTTAAATGCGGTAATGATGCGAAACAGTCAGTGACTTATTCATTGCTTCTGTCAATAGTTAAATTCAGGGTTGTCGACATAAAGTTTATTGGTTCTGTCGGATCCAGTCGACGAAGCGTTGCACACGGACGTTGACGCCGGGCCAGCGCGGGCGCGCGCAGCCCTCGCCCCAGGAGGTGACGCCGACCACGACTCGGTTGTGGAACAGCGGCCCGCCGGAGTCGCCCTGGCACGCGTCGCGCCCGCCCACGTCCAGCCAGCCGGCGCACAGCATGTTGTCGGTCACGGTGCGGCGCACCTCCGTGTAGCGCTGCCGGCAGGTGTTGAGGTTGACGGTCCACACCTGCACGTGGCCGTAGCTGCTCAGATGCACCGCCTCCTTCCTGAAATTTAAATTGATCGTCAGAATGGTAAGGAATATAAGTGGATCAAAGCACTGCCGTCCAGTGGGTAGACCACCACCTGCTCGATAATCCGATGGTATCTGACAGATAGCAATTGTGAAATGAAGAAAAAGCTTACACTCAGCAGTGAGCAAATATGCGCTAAGATTATGATGATCCTCATATAGTCTCGAGAATTCATCTCGATGTGAGATGTCAATATGTCACTAAACAATCAGGCCACGTCGAAATTCTCAAGATCTCCACTAGATGGGATCTTTCACACGCGACTATAGATCGTTTTTATTGTTTTTATGGTTATTAAAATAAGTGGCCATTTTTTTTCTTAGTGAAATTAAAATTGATTAATGAGTCTGAGTGCGATAGTAACAATATAAAAGCTTACACGAGTGTTACCCCATCCTGTGGCCCACACTACAGCGCCATCAGGAACGTGGAAGTTGGCAGGGACGATCTGACCAGCCCTGACGTTGTTGTTGAAGGTTAGGACGTTAGCCAGTCGGACGATGGAGAGGTCGCTGTCAAAGGTGATGCGGCTGTAGCGCGGGTGCAGGATGATCTGCGCGCTGTTGACGATTGTCCCGCCGCTGTTGGCGTTGGTAGATCCGACGCGAGTTCGCTACCTTGACGGTGGGTCTCCACTGGAAGGGAATGTCTCGGATTATTTCGAGTGATCGGAGGCTTTAACCAGAGGCCAGTTTTGGTTCGTTGTGCCATCGGAGTAAGTAAGTGGTGCTTTAACCGGCAATCATATCATCCTAACCGATAATAGGGTTATGGCAGCCAATCTCAACGATCAGCTATCGACGCAGGACATTTATATAGTGCACAAGTGTGTGTGCAAACATGTGGGCCCTATTGGGATAAAGGAGGGGTTAAAGGTTAGCACCGCACTTCTGACTCTTCTGGCATTGCAGGTGTCAATGGGCGGCAGCCATCACTTAAAAATCTTACTAACGGCATAATAATATAAATTGAATTAAAAAGTTTAAAATAATATTTTTATTTCAGTAGATTTTTAATGGTTTTTCAATAATTTTATCATAGACGCTATATGAGGAAAAACCCGCTTTTTCAGATACGCTTATTATTATAATAAGTTTACATGAGCGACAATTTGTTGAATGCAGGTGTTTTACGAAGATAGTTATCAGCTATATTGTTTATCTAAGATTATGACATCGTTTTGACATACAATTAGACTAAACGCCTCGTTGGTCTAATAATTTTCGAATTTTTCGAACAAGGCTCGAGTTCGTGATCACCAATCCGCATTAGGCAAGCTTGTCATAGTAGCGATGACTTGATTTCTATGATGGAGGCCTTTGCCTTGCAATGGGACAGTATTGTAACGATGGTAAACTGCTTCGGTACTGGCCGCTGTTTATGGCCGATTTTGGAAAGAGAATCTGTCATACATTAAGAAGTAGACAGACTCATTCTGATTGATGCAGTCTTTTTGCGAATTTGGATGAGTAACCATCAAGGGAGAAAAGTTATGTGAAGCTCGACGGGTAGGTACGGTCCCGAGTGGTGTCCTACTAATAAGAATTGCATTTCAGAAATAAATAAGACCATAAGACAACATGGATATTCTCATTTAACACATAGCACCGAGGGTGTTATAGTATACAGGGTTATTTTTTAAACAAAAGCATCCTCCAAACAACCTTGTCTACCGGCCTTTCTGAAGAACAGTTTTTCTATGACTTTTGTAAATTCGCGAAAAAAAATTCATGTTTTCATACAAAATCGGTCACGTGACTGGTGAAAAACTTTTCAACGAATTTCGAAAAGTCATAGAAGAAATGTTGTTCAGGATGATTAGCAGAAAGGGTGGTTTGAAGGATGCCGGTGTTTAAAAAATAATCCTGTATTGGCTGATACTTATGTACTTACATAGTGCAGTGGGCCGCCGTGAGAATCGATTGGCGGTTGAGGATGGTGCCGCCGCAACTCTGCCTATTAGTTGAAGAGCATAGCAGCCATCTCCGGGTACGTCTAGATAGTCGTCACCGACCCTCCAATTATCCTTTCGACTGTGTTTGGGAGCGGCTAAAATGGAAAAGGTTGTTGTTTAACAGATCAGCACAAAACTAAATCTAACCCACCCAATAAATTACTGGTCAGTAAAATGAAATAAGTCAGCGATCACTAAAGCAATAATAAACATGAAGTAGGTAAATAATGCACTTCAAAATTAAATTGCACAGAATTGCTATAACAAAAAAAATAGCAATAAACATTTACTGGCCAATGAAGTATTTTGCTGAACATATAATATTTCTTACTGCTCATACCTAATAATTATTTCTCAAATGGGAATACACAAATTTCACTATTTTACCACTCATTATCATCATAATCAAAACGTGCCCGTTTACGTGAAAAGCCATCGCTTCAAAACTAGGGGTCTATGAATGAATGAATGTATACTTTTTATTGCACACAAAACAGAAGTATAAAACTTAAAAACTATTTATTACAGGAGTAAGGGATCTATATTTTTTTCCTAATAAAATGGCAAATACTTATACTGCCTAACTGGTGATTGCCGTAACTTATAACAAAACGCTTTCACAACATTTCTTACCAACCATTCTGAACAAGACTTGTTCTATGACTTTTGGAAATTCAAATAGAAAAAAAACAACTTTTCATACAAATTCGGTCACGTGATTTGCTCTAAATATATAATGAATTTAGAAAAATCGTCGAACAAATGAGATGTAATTATATAGATGTAAATGTTCACAGATACGCTCGGTATATTACACCCAGACACTGAACAAACAGAAGTTCATCACACTGTTTGTCCAGGGTGGGGATCAAACCCACGCCCTTTAGCGTATGAGGCAGCATCAGTCAACTTCATACCTGAAACAGCCGTTAATCCCAATAGGAAAATCACCAAGGCGCGCATTTTGTCCGTGATACAACTATGCACTCATTCCTGGCATCGGCTATTTATATGTATATGCAGCCAAATTATCATCCTATCTTATGATTCGTAAAGCTTTTAATATTCAATAATTGAATAATCTCTATCTATATTTAATGTTTGAAAGACTCGTAATGCTAGTAAATACCATAAGAGTGGTCGTTGTTTCTAATATAAGCATGCACCACGGCTTCGGCATGAATGGGCCGGTTCGGCTGGAGAGATACCACGACCGGCGTAAGGCAGCGCCTGCGCTGTGTCGTCGAGTGAGTGGGGGTACCGGAGCCCAAAACGGGAGGAAAGGTCGCTTCATTGTCAAACTTCCCCAAATCCTGTAGGCCTAACATGCGTACCGCGACAAAGTTTTGTCGACTCTCGTTAGCGAGAGCGCATCATTCTATCCCGCTCATCGCTCAGTCAGGTGAGCGAGAAGCAACTTGCGTCGACACAATACGAGTGTCGACAAAATTTTCTCGCGGCGCGCATTAACATGCGCGCCGCCCGGCTGAACACGTTATACAAATTATACTAATACTTAATCAACACAAGCGGACTCAAGTCCGCTTGTAACCACGGCTGTTGTAACGCAGTCGAAACGTCAAGCAGTAAGTGCTAGAATGTACTTATTAAATCTCGTCGCGTTTAGTCCCATTTATATTAAGTATTTATACGTTGAAATAAAATGAGACAAAAATAATAAATAGAGACACGTACCTACATTTTCCTAATCCCAAACTAAGGTTTCCCTTGTATTATGGAAACCAGAGACAACGAAGGAACCAACGCAAATATCTGTTGCACGAACAAACATTGTGTTGGTGCGGGAATCGAACCCGCGAGAGGCGAGACATCACAATCTACTCAGAGAGTTTATACAGAAAAGACAAACATACATACAAACATTATTTTTACTAGATATGAACGAACGGACACTTCAGGATTATAATATCAATACATTAGTAAGCATATTTTAGAATTTTAAGCTACCCGTTCGATAGTGGAAAAAGTAATTTAACTACAATATATCATTGATTGACTTTGCGACTTATGTATTTGACATGCAAATCAATCAATAAAATACTGAATCATGCAAAATTAACGGTTTTTAGCTTATAACGAATACCTAAATATTTTGCAAAAAAAAACCGTCACGATTGTATGGCCCTTCGAGAACTGAGCAAGAAGATTTTTTAGTATATTAAAGCCCATCGTGTCCCACTGCTGGGCAAAGGCCTCCCTACCCCTCCTCCACATTTCACAATCCCGGGCGACTACGGTCCAGTTGGGGCTATAGGAGTGGAGCTCATCCCGCCATCGCCTCCTCGGTCTCGGTCGGTGCGGAAGAAGAATGAAATTTTAATTAATTACTTAAATTATTTACTAACTACCGGGTAATGACTAGATTCTTAATCGTGGGAGAGCCTCGGCAAGAAACAACAGTGGGCGAGCCACGCTTCGGCATGAATAACCGCGGGAGAGCCCGACCGGAGTGATACAACGGCCTGGTTGACAGCGCCTTGGCTGTGTTTTGTTGAGTGAGTGAGGGTACCGGAGGCCTAATTGGGAGGAAAGGAGGTTAAAGAATGGCAGCGCACTTGTGCCTCTACTGGTTTTGCAGGTATCTATGGGCGACGGCAATAGCTTACCATCAGGTAATCCGTCAGCTCGTTTGCCACTTATCACATTAAAAAAATCTTAGCTATGTAAGGTATTTGTAAGATATGACGATATTGTAGAAAAGGTCGATTCCGTGAAAATTAAACACATTGATGTTTTGTGGAGATAAGCAGGTACTTTATAGAGAATGAAGTTGAAAAGTTTTAATAAAACACATTGTTTTTTCAATTTAAAACTTACAAGCATAAAATGAATTCGGTAGTTTTCGGTAGCAAAATCGGTAGTGTCTGATACAAGCTGTCATGTAAACACGTTTATTGGTTCTGTCGGATCCAGTTAGAAAAACGCTGCACACGGACATTGACGCCAGGGAATCGCGGGCTCCCACAGCCCAATCCAAAGGAGCTGACGCCAGCGATGGCTCGGTTGTGGAAGAGGGGACCGCCGGAGTCGCCCTGGCACTGGTCGCGGCCGCCCACGTCCAGCCAGCCGGAGCACAGCATGTTGTCGGTGATGACGCGAAGGGCTGACGCGTAGCGCTGCCTGCACACGTTGTGGTTGATGGTCCAGATCTGCACGTGGCGTAACTGCTCTGATGGACTACCTCCTTGCTGGAATCAAAATAGATATTAGTGATAAATAATATTAATAAACTAGTGGCCCACCCTCACTTCGCTTCGGGAACGTAATCCAGAAATGAACCAATAGATGGCGCTGTGCTCAATTACATCGCGCAAGCGTTTCGTGTTTTCGGTTTATCTATAAACCTTTTCGTTGTCTATAGATAGAAGTTATCTCTGTATAAATAGTATAAATAAATTCTTACAACATCTCATACATTGATCTGACTCCATACTAAGTAGCTTAAGCACTTGTGTTACAGATATCAGACAACAGAGGATCACGAAAGACTTAAATACATTATATAACATGCATATACTGAACATTGACACATGTTCATCACACGAATGTTTATCTAGCAGTGGGACGAGTAGACGGATCACCTGATGGTAAGTGATTGCCTGTTTATTGGCGGCAATCACTTACCTTCCGGTGATCCGTCTGCTCGTCTGCTACCTATACAAACCGTTTCTGCGATATATATCTGTTTTCAATAAGTTTATTATATCAAGCACGAGAATCGGGCTGCTGGATTGCATCTCAAGTATAGCTGGAGGCACGAAAGTATAGCGATGACCGTTATTTTGCGCACTTGTAAAAAAGAATTGGTTTCTGCGCACTCAAGGTCATAACTACACTTTCTTGCCTCGGACTATAATCAGGAATGACACGCTAAGAAATCTAATCGGATTATTATACTATCCACTGCTGATTATGTTTACCAATCGATACAACACTTACACGAGTATCACCCCATCCCACGGCCCACACCACCGCGCCGTCAGGAACGTTGACGTTGCTGGCGATGACTCGTCCAGCTCTGATGTTGTTATTGAAGCTGATGGTGCTAGCCAGTCGAATGATGGAGATGTCGCTGTCCAGGGTTATGCGGTTGTAGTTCGGGTGGGTGATGAACCGCGCGCTGTTGATGATCACGCCACCGCTGTTGGCGTTGGTGGATCCAAGACGAGATCTCCACCTTGCTGGTGGGTCTCTACTGCAAGGTTATGGTTTTTATTAATTCGTAGTTCTGGTACCTTATATTTTTAGTTGTTATGATTAAAGTCAAAACTAAAAAAAATATATCTATTTAAAGTAAAGTGACATTCTGTCAGAAGGCAGTTGCATAATACTAGTCTTTAATGAAGTAAGCTATTTACATAAACCAAAAAAGGTAAAGAACCCAATGTGAGCGCTGAGGTACTGCTCATCTGTAAAGAGCTCAAAAAATAACAGCGATTTTTTTAAATTACAATTAGGTTTAACTTATATTTCTTCACTCGTCATTGGCAGAGTCAATTAAAATGTTTCGCTGTGAGCAGACACGATAACAGCCATAAAAAAGTTGATAGGAGCTCGGTGCAATAAGTCTTATGTCGCATCAATATATTACTTACTGGACGCAGTGAGCCGCCGTGAGGATAGAGCTGTGGGTGAGGATTGTGCCGCCGCAACTTTGTCTGTTCATAAACAGCAAAGACGCCATCTCCGGATACGTCTGAATGGTTGTCACAGTCCCACCAACTATCCTTTCGATATATTTTGGAGCGGCTAAAATGTTAACACAAAAATGTCAATCAGAAAAATGTGTGAACTTTTTCTTATTCGACTGAACTAATAAACGCTTACATATTTACTCGTGCATCGAAACAGCTGCCTCTGCAGTAAATTACGACAATCGGTTATACCTAATACATTCAGAACCCGGAAACTAATCTAGTACTAAGTAAATGTATGTAGGAAGTCCATTCATACAAGGGTCTATTACGTCCTTAGTATGTTTCTTCTGCTTTTGATAGGTATTCGTGTGAGAAAAACAAGTGTATACCTGAGACAGCCGTTAGTCCAAACAACAAAATCACCAAGGCGCGCATTATGTTCGTAGTACTGACAACCGATATGCTCATGACCGAAGCGTCATCAGCTATTTATATTAAAAAGGGACAGATTATCCCATTATCATAAGTTCACAAAACGATAATATTGAATAATATGGATGGATGATCTTTAATACATATGCACCCATACATAAAGCAAAAAATACTCGTACTTTTAAAAGTACCTACTTATGACCTTTGGTAAATTGATGAAGAGTTGTATTTTTAGTGAATTATTATTGATAAACGATACGTTAGAGATACGACCTTTTATGATTGAAGAGTGAATATTAATAACTAGAGGATACTGACTCTCCGAACAATAGAGAAATTAAAAATAGGATATTGTAATATCTGTTCTCCGCTGTCTCGTATTCCTGTGCCCGTTATTGACATTCGATTGACAGTACATTTTAATAAACTTTGTCTAAAATCCACTATATAATATTATAAATGTGAAAATTTGTAGAATGTATAGGTGGATAGATGATTGCTCCTCTTTCACGTAAAATCTACCGATAGCATTTAAATGAAACTTTACAATAATATAGCTTATACATCAGAATAACACATCGTATCAAAGTAATTCCACCAGGTATTAGTGACAACAGACAGAACGAACGGTATTAAATCGGTAAGGAAACTTGGATGAGGATAAAAATTTTACCTCATTTTCCTATTGCACAAAAAAAAACAGTTTTTAATGTTTTGTTTTATTTTTATACTGTGTTATAAAAAAAGATTACAGAATTCTGAATTATTTTTTTTAATAATAACTCAGATTGTTTCAGATGTTGATGGCCGATTATCTATAATCGGCCATCAACCAATTAAGGGTTGTCGACATAAAGTTTATTGGTTCTGTCGGATCCAGTCGACGAAGCGTTGCACACGGACGTTGACGCCGGGCCAGCGCGGGCGCGCGCAGCCCTCGCCCCAGGAGGTGACGCCGACCACGACTCGGTTGTGGAACAGCGGCCCGCCGGAGTCGCCCTGGCACGCGTCGCGCCCGCCCACGTCCAGCCAGCCGGCGCACAGCATGTTGTCGGTCACGGTGCGGCGCACCTCCGTGTAGCGCTGCCGGCAGGTGTTGAGGTTGACGGTCCACACCTGCACGTGCCGTAGCTGCTCAGATGCACCGCCTCCTTCCTGAAATTTAAATTAAATTAGTTATATGATAGTGTTCATAGTCTTTGTAGAATCACCATGATCACCACTGAGAGGAAACCACCATGGTCAATCCCTTGTCATAGATGAGAGGCATTGTGGTGTAAGGGACCATAACCCAAATCATTACCCCTTGTTAAGTTCAATACCGTCTCAGTAAGTTTAGTTTAGTATAGATTTAAACGGAATAAGACTGTTAAGGCAGGAGCCCTTCTTCTGAAGATCGCCAGGTCGGAATTTAGAAAGATTCAGACACCATCGTTGTCAACTAATTCCTCAGTTTACTCTTCGCGGTAAGAACTAATTAAAAAAGAAAAACTTACACGAGTGTTACCCCATCCTGTAGCCCACACTACCGCGCCATCAGGAACATGGAAGTTGCCAGGGACGATTTGACCAGCCCTGACGTTGTTGTTAAAGTTGATGTTGTTGGAGAGCCGGACAATCGAGATGTCGCTGTCAGCCGTGCCGCGGTTGTAGCGCGGGTGCTCGATGATCCGCGCGCTGTTTATGATCGTGCCGCCGCTGTTGGCATTGGTGGAGCCTACACGAGATCGCCACCTGGAGGGTGGGTCTCCGCTGGAAGGAAAAAAGGTGATCGATACAGTGATAGCCCACTTAAGGCGACACCGCGACGATACTAGCGCCGCCATTGATTTATATCAATTGTGGGGATTATGAGATATATTTTACCGAGGACCGATACAACCTGAAAACCTACAAAAAGCGAGCATATTCCTTTTTAGAAGGTCGGTAGCGCACTTGTGACTTCTCTGATGATGCGGGTGCCCATGGACGGCGATAATCGCTTACCATTAGGTGGTCTTTCTGTTCATCTGCCCCCTACCATATCATAAAAAAATCAAAATTTTCCATCAATCAACTCAAGTATGAATGAAATGACTGTAACTTGCTTTTATTTTATGTGATAGGTAGAAGACGAGCAGGCGGATCACCTGATGGTAAGCAATTGCCGCCGCCCATGAACACATGCAACAAGTGCGCTGCTAACCTTTTATCCCCTTTCCCCCGATGGGCCTCCGGTACCCTGACTCAATCGGCGAAACACAGCACAGGAGCTGCTTCGCGCCGGTTTTCTGTGAGGCAGTGGTTTTACTCCGGTCGAGCCGGCCCATTCATGCCGAAGCATGACTGTCCCACAATTAAAATTGTTGCTATATCTCCCACAATTACAATTGCTGCTATGGAACCCTTCAAGGGTGAGTCAGACTTGCACTTAGCCGGTTTTTACTTACTGCGTGCAGTGGGCCGCCGTGAGAATCGATTGGCGGTTGAGGATGGTGCCGCCGCAACTCTGCCTATTGTTGAAGAGCATAGCAGCCATCTCCGGGTACGTCTGGATGTTTGTCACAGACCCCCCAATTATCCTTTCGATGTGTTTGGGAGCGGCTGTAATTTGAATATAAAAAATGTAAAGTGTCAGCCTAATACTGTCCCACATGTTAAAAGCATCCATTATAGAAATCAAGTCATTCTTAGGACATATGAATATCAAATATCAATCAGCAGGCCTTCATGGTGAGAGTGACATATTCAATGGACACTTTGTCTGTTCTTTTGTGCCTGTCGTCTTCATGTTTGGATCTCACGGCCGCTAACCTTCAGGCGGAGTGAGGTCATCCTGATAGTCCTCAATTTAAAAATTTTTTTGTGACTCGAATCCCAAGTAAGCTTTCAGTCTTTGAAACCGTTTCTGGTATCAGAAAAAAAAAGTTTTTACCTGAAACAGCCGTTAGTCCAAACAATAGAATCACGAAGGCGCGCATTTTGTCCGTGTAGCTAACGATGACTTCGTTACTTGCATCAGCCTATTTATATTAAAATTACCCCGGCTATCTTATATCTTAAGTTAACCCAAAGATAAAAGATGTAAATTTAATACTTTTAACATAAATCAATCAGAGTGTTGACTATAGGTATTGGCTAATTTAATCCTGACATTTTAATATTTGTAAGACTAGTTTTGCTAGTGAATTTGTTTGCGGAGACCCAATAAAATATACCTACAAATCCAATGTACCTTTTATGTTTTCTTACTAATTGTTAAATATATTGTTAACTAATACACTTTTAGTTTTAGATAATCCTTCAAGTGGGACTAGGACAATGTGGCATTTCAAAAAAGAAATAAAATTCAACGTGCTTGTTGTTACGATGGCATAATCAAAAACTATTAATTTAAAAATTATGTTCCATACTTTTTACACTTTAATATTGACGCTTCTTAGCAATAGTCATAATTTTACAGTAGAGCAGATTTACTGTATTTGTCGAATATCTTTTCAACACGTGGGGCTATTTAAACCATTGATGTATCAAAACAAATATTTTTTATTATCAAGACATACTTAGTTAGCATAAAGTCAATAACATCACATTACAGATTTATTGGTTGGGGGACGGATTTATTCTTCGAAGTTTCTGCGGAGAAATAAGTAGGTATACATTTAATTACAGTAATGACATCTTGATGAGAATGATCCAAAAAAATAACGGTTGGATAACAGATAGATAGATATACTTTATAGCACGAAATTCACAACTTAAGAACTACTTAGACATTACAGAAATTGAATGCACAATGTCGGCGGTCTTACCTACCGCTTAAAGTCCTATTATATATCGCACTCTTAATAAGATAACGACCTAACTCAAAATTTCGGAAAAATGAGTTTTGGTGAAAAATCGACCTTATAGACCAAGGGCCACAACATACTTCTTTAAAAATCAACTTTATTCTGTAAATAATAACGTATAAAATACATGAGTCACTATCTTTCCCGCCCCGCACGCTTCGTTCGTTCATCGAATATCGACCAATTCAGTTTTGGGGCGGCGGTTTCGCGCGAGGTTTGTGTCAAACGCCGGCAGATTTGGAGATGCGTCAGTGTTTTACTAAACAAATCGGTAAGTTTGTTAAATATTTATCATTATAATATTGACTGATTTTGGAATAGGTCTTTGTTTCAGTAACTTTCTCTCAGTTGATACAGGCTCAACTTGAATTGAGTCTTTATTTTATTGAAATGTACTGTAGGATCAATGACAAATTATTACTTAGGTCTGTGTTTTATTTGAAATCGTTCACGAAATATAACTCAAATCAAATTTGGTCTCTGTATTGTTAAAAAATTACGAAAATGTTTTGTAATGTTTGAATTTAGGTCTTTGTTTCATAAAAAAACTGAATAAATCGAAGTTACAATTAAAAATAAGTCTTCGTTGTATTGAATATAAGGTTGGAATGTTTACTTTAAGTCACTGTGTTGTTTAAGTTTATTCTTTCGTATCTCAGCTTTTCGCTGGAATTTTAAATTTACGCTAATACTATCGTACGGATTTCAAGGACATGGCCTTGAAATCGCGTGGTTTCATGTCAAGATCTGAACGTGTAGGTATACTTCGCCTGCGTCCGTTCGTATAAAGTTGGAATAATGTTAGATAATTAATATAGCCATGCAAAAGTGCCCATTTACGTTGATTTGCTTACTGTGCGTATCACCGCATACGCGTGATGCGTGAGTGTAATTGAAAATATGGTGGCTAAATAAACACCCATGGCTGTATTCCTTAAATTAAATATCAAGTTCTATTATTTACGTTTTAAACGATCTATTACTTAAACTGACAAGTATATAATGCTAATTATAAACTTAGTAATTTAATTTAAACTAACATTTACTAATACTTAATTTTTTTTCCTTTTTTCAGATAACAGACATAATGGAGAACCAGCAAATAAAAACAATATTCTAAAATATAAATAATAAAGCTGTTACTGTAAAAGCTCGATGTACGATAAATCATAAGATTTACTTGTAAAGTCTTAGGATTTGCCGACATGAGTTGGGCAATAACACACATCAAAAGTGTCTAGGGATCAAGTACGTTTAAGAGTATTGCTGCTATTATGGTTAATTTTACTAACTTTTTTGTATCGCTAATAATGCTGTTTAGTGAGTTTTAACATTAAAATAAGAAACATTGTTTAAAATTCGTTAATAAGAAGAAAAATCGATTGTCAAAGTGAATTTGTATAAAACAGTAAGCGGTTTGACAATATCATTACAATATCTGCATCAGAACCGATCCAATTTACATTATTATGGAAAGACGACATCATTTAACCTGAGAAGAGATGATGCGAGCCGTCGGAATTTTGGAAGTTGGTTCCAGGCAACGTGCTGTGGCTTTCGCTTTTAACACTACACAGAGCGTCATAAGTCGCCTCTAGAGGCGCTATTGCATGACGGGCATACCGGGCAGCGTGGTCGGGCGACATTAAGGGTGGTCTCGCATCACGACTCGGAAACAGGACCGGTATATCCAAAATACTGCTCAACGGTATCGTATCATGACCGCCGTGATGTTGTTTACGAGGCACCACAACTCCTCAGGTTTGCTAATAAGCGATCAAACAATCCTAAATCGTTTACGAGAAGTGGGTCTGCGATTCCGAAGACCGCTGAGAGGTCCATCTATTGCACCCTACAATCGCAGGACCCGTTTACGATGCGCTCGCGAACACACAAACTGGGAGGAAGAAGACTGGCGCATGGTATGCGCTGGTATGAGACCGGATAAAAGACGTACTCGAGTTTGGAGAACATTTGGACGTAAAGAACGTTTGAGATATTGTCAGGAAGTTCATCCATATAAGCAATGTGGGGGAACAATAACGATATGGCTCGGCGGAAGAACCGATCTCATTTGGATCAGGGGTAACCTCAATGCTCAAGTTTACGCAAAAAGGATTGTATCAGATGTAATCAACCCTTTGCGAGGCCACTTGGGTGATTGAAAAGAATGCATGACAACGCACTTCCACACACGGCTAGAGTCGTAACACGCATTCTTGCCAAAGCTCGTATCAACGTTCTGCCGTGGCCTGCACAATCACCAGACTTCAACCCAATTGGGCACGCATGGGATATGCTTCGAAAAAGAGCTCTGCCGAGTATGCATACCGTACATATTCCACAACATCATTTTATTTTATTTTAGAGGTATATTTAAAAAAAGGTACATTTCCCCTTTTTTTACAACTGATTGGGATACTGCCATAGGTGAAGAATTACATTCCGATATGGTTATAAGAGACGCGACGCTTGGTATGACCATACTAGGAGACTCTGAGATTGTATCTAAATCTTGCCTACTTCTGGTTGAGCCTCATGCTGATCAGGTGCAGAGGTAGACAGTGATAGCGCATGGTCTGGTGAATTAAAATCTTTATACGAAGATGGAATAACAGTAACTTCTGAGCTATTGAGTATAACCGGGTTATAATAATTTATTAAAGATAATGAAGAAAAATAATTACAGATAAAAGTAGCTACCATTTAAATATTAACTTAGTTCTCCTTTTGCAGCACCTTCTTTTCTGACCCAAAGGTTGACTAGTAGAGAATGCCTCTTGGCATTAAGTTCGCCTATTGTTTACTTACTTTCTTTTTGGTACAGTTAATATCGCAAAATATCTTTATTTTATTTTTGTTTGGTTTGCTACCTGTTTTATTAGCTCATTATTTATAGTATAGTATCGATACCTAAAAATAATGTCCGGGTTCTTAATCGAATATGACACTTGCAATATTTTTCTCTTTTTAAGCCCTAAGACTAGTACAAATATGCCTACCTTGTGGTGCAATTAAGGGGATATTAGAACAATATTAATTGTTAGGATAATTAGCAGCGCACTTGTGACACCACTGGTGTTGCAGGTGATCCATCGGCTCGTATGCCACCTATATCATAAAAAACTATTGTTGTTGCACGATAGTGCGTTTTTATAAAGATTTATTTTAGATTTTAATACATTTTAGAGCTACATTTTAAGAAATAAATACTTAGTTCAGACTCTTAAAAGATAAAACTTATTGAGAGTAAATTTAACATTATAACTATTACTTGAATCAACACCTATGCTAATTTGTACTTTTCTTTTTTACGTGAACGTTTTCTAATAAACATTTTAAACAATGCTGTTGTTTTTCTAATTAAGTTAAAAGTACCTACACTTATTTCCGAATTGAGTCATATATTTGTATCAAAACTTAATAAAACAGTGACCTAAGTAAAAGATGGTTAGAATATTTTTGTCAATGTTTCAGTAAAATATTGACCCATTTTTAATACGTCACAAATTTACTATTTGGATTTCATAAAATAACGACGCATCTCAAAATAGATTTTTCAAAAATGTTTTTTTATTATTATGTGTATAAAATTCATTATTTTTTTTGTTAAATCTAAAAGAATATATTCACAGGCTTTAAAACCATAATTTTACTTTCTTCTTACTCATCTTAGTTCAAATTTTATAGCAATTTAATGTTTATGCTCTAAAAATACAAATCGTTTTTTGCCATTTACCAAAACTTAGCAATTTTGAATTGAGTCATTATCTTATTAAGAGTGCGATATGATACTCTAGGACAAGAAATTATATATTTCTGACTTTTTTTCGGTAGCCGTAGTTGGATGGCAAATACTCATAGCTTAGATACAAGTAAAAGTCTAAAGTGATTTTTAAGTAAGACACATCGATAAGGACAAACATATACAAACATATTTTTTTTACAATAAGTGCAATTTTAGTCTCTATGAGCCTCCCATATTTTGATAATGACAAAGACCTTTATTAGATATAATCTTCAGGCAGCAATTCGGCTTATGTCTTTGACATTTCTTTAGAAAAAAAACGCATCTCATGTAGGGTAATCGATACAGTGAAAGCCCACTTAAGGAAATGATACTTACTAGTTTTATTTCAATATAATCCTTTATTACAGCAATAGCAAGCCGAGTGTCATTTTTTGATAACGATGGTAGTTTGACATTGAGATAAGTTAGCAATAATTCAAACATCTATAGAATATTTGTAATTATAGTGTTTTATTACTCGACCAAAACAATTAGGCGCATGACAGGAATGAAGTTACCGCGCCCCGTACCCCGCACTTCGTCCCGCACATCCCATAGTGACGCGCAATAAATACTTTTGTTCGGAACAATGTTGCCGTTGTCATTAGTTCAACTTGATTGGATGTAGGTACCTTTTTCACATAAAATATGTATTGGAATCCAAATGGAACATAATAAATAACGAACGAATGGAAGTAGTAAGTATAAGATTATTTTAAAATAATTCAAATTATTAATGTATGTTTAAATATAAGTACTTATTAAACAAAATTTAGCAATGGTATACTTATTTTAGATATTCAGAAGCGGTAACACTGCATCGGCGAAGTCTGATACTAGCTCTGAGCGTTGGTACCTATATGTCTGTGCGGGATTTTTGTTATAATTTAGTATTTTTCGTTATCTTGTTGGTTTTTGTTATTATTTCTTTTTTTGTTAACTTTATTGTTATGCAATTAAATCAGAAGTCAAATAATGTATCACTGGTATAATACAGATGAAAGTATTCCCATCACTAGTCCTCAAGCCGCCATTTTCAGAATGCGCCTAATTGTTTTGGTTGAGTAGTACATACATTTTAGTTTATTTAAAATTCCGAAATCTCTTATTTAGAATCCTAGTACCTACTATTTAAAGGATTTATTTCAAACTTACTTGTTTGAAAATGTATGTTAACCTTAAAACGGACAATCACTGTACCATGGGCAATCACTGTGAATACTGTGATGGTTACCCTACCTATTTGACTTTGCATGGATTTTAAATTTTCATTATCATTCACCAAGATTTACTGACTTATGTGAATTATTTACACCTGATTGATTAGCAATCGTCATTTTACAGATAAAAATATATCCATAGTACGAACAATTAATAGAGACCTAACTATCCGTCGGTACAGGTGATAATAAGTTATTTTAAATTTTTGTTAAATAAAAGTTTGAAATATTCTGTACTGGCTTCGACCGTGAGCTTTACAATTTCGGGGTTTTGTCGTAGCATCCAAGTCGCATCCTCGCGTCACTGCTTGCCATGGCTAGGCCAAATAGAAAGAATAGAGGAGAATCAAGCTATGAAAAGACCATATTTTTTTAGTCAAGTAGAGGTTAGATGACCCGTTGGTCGGCCGAGATATTGTTGCCAAGAAGTTCTGGCTGACCTGAGGGGGGTCACAAAAATGACGACTTCCGATCTATTATAAGTTTGGCTGTTTATCTGTCTGTGTGTGTCCGAGGCTTCGTAGCTCCCAAACAGATGAACCAATTTGATGTTGTTTTAATGTCTTTTTAAATTGTTTATTTTAGTTTTTGTCGATTTAGTTCCATCATTTGTTATTTTACACGAAACCACAGAAAAGATAATAGTACAAGGTACAGAAAACCCACTCCAAAACTCCGTTTATGGAGATAAAGACTCAGGCTACCATAACATAACGTTGAAATTCCGACCGCCCAGCGTTCCATGCCTACAATTGCATTCTGTTTCTATCGCGTAACTCGTACCTTTTCTGGCAATATGAGAGTTTTTTAAATAATATTGTGCTCTTAAATATTAATTAATACCTTTTTATATTGCTCTATTTACAGACTTCGAATAAATCACAAAGTAGGTCTTAGTAATACTTAGTAGTAAAATTAACAGTCTTGAGTGATTTTCACCCTTTACTTATTTTTGTAGGTTTACCTGGCTATAACTTGTACTAATGTATTAATTGTTGAGAGATTTGTATCTCTCCTACGGGAAATCAAGGCACGGAGGCCGGTCCTTTTGGAAGGCGTGCGTGGGGATACAGATCCAACACGTAGAGGCCCTTTGAGACACAATAATGAAAATGGGGATGTGTACACCTAGCGGCTACTGACTCTGTTTGTACTATTGAAGAGATACAACCAAAGTCAGCACCCGCCAGAGCAAGGACTATTTAGATAAGAAGGGAACTATGCGGGTCTATGGGTAGGATCTTGCTGGACTGGTTGCCGGATATTGACGAGACAACGGGACGCCTGCCTATCAATGTCTCATCTCGAATTATATCATGGCGACGGTGGACTCGCCTCCCACTAGATGGGCCCCCCAAATCAGCCACCGTATAAGGCGCAAGGCTGGCAACATCGGCGTGGTCAGCTAGGGTGTAGAGAGGTGTGCACCGATTTCTGGATCCCGGTAATCCGTTCAGCCCGTTCCTCGCTATTACGCAGATTGAGCACTTCACCCTTCGAGCATCTAGCTCTTGCGCCTCACTCCGGCCGGCCAACAAGGCAAGCCAGAGGGGGGGAGAGATGGTTGTTTCCCCCGGGAGTCTCGGGTCCCGTGGTATCGCCACACACCAACAGCTCGCCACAAGCTGCCCTGCGGAGACTGACTGCACTGATGATGGTGGTGTTCTTCACTAGCGGCTGATCAACCAACTCTTCCACTAATTGTACTATGTATTAATTGTGAACTATTATTATGTACTAGTGGCCGCCCGCAACTTCGTTTGCGTGAACTTTATGACTCTTGACTTAAAGATGATTATTTAAATAGTAGATTGGGCCAAGGAATCACGTAGTCCCATCACCAAACTTGGAACCCCCTTTAAGTTCGAAATATCCTTCCTTATCGGATCTCATCCAAAAATGCTCATCACATTTGACAATTTTGCATTCCATTTCATCCCATATTTGTTATAGTGTAGCTGGGCTCTTAGAGTTTCCCACACCAGCTGTTCCATGATCTTGGATTTTTTTTTCACTGGCATCATAAATGCTCATTAATCTGAACAACTTTTATTAAGGTGCCATTGACCTACCTCTTATAGTTTCGCTGGGCTGTTGTGGTTCTACATCAAGGAGCCTGGTCTTCAAAATATAATATCCTATAAGTTGCCCTGATATTACAGCTATACAATAAAAAAAGTTTCATTCTAATTGGTTCAGTAGTTTCCGAGATAGCGCGAACAACAGACAAACAGACAAACAGACAAACAGACAAACAGACAGACAAAAATTTTAAAAATCATTGATTCATGTTCTGTTACTGTTTTTTAGTCGTCCTAAGTTATTTTGAGATAAATATCTTCAATGTACAGACACAGCTTTTTTACATTTTTATATTGCTCTATTTACAGACTTCGAATAAATCACAAAGTAGGTCTTAGTAATACTTAGTAGTAAAATTAACAGTCTTGAGTGATTTTCACCCTTTACTTATTTTTGTAGGTAGTACCTGGCTATAACTTGTACTAATGTATTAATTGTTGAGAGATTTGTATCTCCCTACGGGAAATCAAGCACGGAGGCCGGTCCTTTTGGAAGGCGTGCGTGGGGATACAGATCCAACACGTAGAGGCCCTTTGAGACACAATAATGAAAATGGGGATGTGTACACCTAGCGGCTACTGACTCTGTTTGTACTATTGAAGAGATACAACCAAAGTCAGCACCCGCCAGAGCAAGGACTATTGTAGATAAGAAGGGAACTATGCGGGTCTATGGGTAGGATCTTGCTGGACTGGTTGCCGGGATATTGACGAGACAACGGGACGCCTGCCATATCAAATGTCTCATCTCGAATAATCATGGCAGACGGTGACTCGCCTCCCACTAGATGGGCCCCCCAAATCAGCCACCGTATAAGGCGCAAGGCGGCAACATCGGCGTGGTCAGCTAAGGGTGTAGAGAGGTTGCACCGATTTCTGGATCCCGGTAATCCGTTCAGCCGTTCCTCGCTATTACGCAGATTGAGCACTTCCACCCTTTCGAGCATCTAGCTCTTGCGCTCCACTCCGGCCGGCCAACAAAGGCAAGCCAGAGGTGGGGGAGAGATGGTGTTTCCCCCGGAGTCTCGGGTCCGTGGTGTCGCCACACACCAACAGCTCGCCACAAGCTGCCCTGCGGAGACTGACTGCACTGATGAGAGTTGGTGTTCTTCTACATATGTATAGATTTTGAGGTAAAATGCAGGTGGTAAGATAAACTTACCTGCCAAAACATATAAGTAAAAAAGATCGAAATTCAGTTAAATATCGTATATCTATCGGCTATTTTACTGTCCACCTATGATGTTTCATGTTACGGTAATATTAATTTCGGTAACTCAACTAGTTATATCTAACTAAAAATTTTATTTTGACGTCAATTTAAGTATAACAATAATCATATAAAAACAGATCTTACTTACCTCTCATTGTCCTTTGGGAGCTTAAAAAAGTTAAATTTGGATATGTGGCAACATGTTTTATTACAGCCAAACACTGCGCAATATTTTTTTCTTATTAATTGTAAACAGCGTACAGTAGCGCTACCATGAGTTTACAGTGACCGAACTCGCTAGCGTCTGCGTAAAAAAAATCTATGAAAAAGTGTACAGCGCCTCTAGCGGTCACTTGAGAAACTAAAATTTAGTATGAACTGTCATATAGAAACCTATCGAAATGTATTCGCTAGCGAGTAACGTTTTCCGTAGCGCTACGAGTTAGGCTACGAGTTGACATCGAAAACTGACATAACGTAAACTATTGCTCTGTCTCTTTCAAATGGATCACAATGAAAGAGACAAAGCGATAGTTTTCGATAGCGAGGATAGTATTTCAAACTCTATGGAAATACCATGAGTCCCAAATTTGACGTACGTGTTCAATCGAAATCTATTCGACGCCCGTTTACTCGCTATCGACTGTAGTAACGTTATGTTACTTTTCGATCCCAACTCATGGTAGCGCTACTGATGTCGTATCGATACGTAGTTAAGCCACAAAAAACAGACGCGCGCGCTTTTCCGCTCGCTCGTGAAGCCCTACTGATTGGCCCCTCCGGAGGGGCCGCCGCATGTAAGTACTTGCAAGTTCGTTACCTACTCGCGGAGTGGGACAGGCCTGACGAAACACGAGTAGTGTACAGCGTTTCCCAATAGCCGGGTCGCGACCCGGTGTGCCGGGCACCAAAACTTATTATAAAAACATGAGTAAGGAACCAGCTTGAGTTTGAAAGTAAACCACTTAGTGGGTCACGAAGGGAAAATGTGAAAATTACCGGGTCGTGGCATAACAAAGTTTGGGAAATACTGGTGTACCTATAATATCTTATCATACGGGTGCGAATTTTGAAAATCATTGTGATATTGTATTTCATAGAATCTTTATCTTCAGTAAATAAATTATTGCATTAGTGGGAAAATCCGCAAATACTCGCACCTGTAATTGATTGATTGTCTTGCTCACTGACGATTGTCAAAATTCTTAGCTTTTTCTTTCTTTCAACTTTCTTTTATTTCAAGAAGAACTTAAAGAAGGACTTCTTGAAATGAAAAAAAGCTGACAGAAATATTTACGATCCTAACTACAAAACTCGACTCAACTACAACTCCCAAAGTAGGTCCCTATATGAGATAGGAAGGAGTTAATAGATAGACATCTCTAGCCATTAAAAAACTGACCATACGTCTCGTTTTGAACGGGACAGTCACGTTTTTCGGTCTCCTGTCCCGATGTCCCAAAACGAAGGGCCAAGACGTAAAATTGACCTATTTCGTGACAAATTGTCCCCTTTTGTGAAAACATTGACCCGTTTATCGATATGATGAGCCACTGGGAAGGCGCGTCGCACGAGCGGCCGGCACAAGACGATATGACGAGCCACGTTGGAAAAAAGCGAAACACTAGCGCGAGACAATCAATGCCCAGCACCACCTATAGGTGGCACTAATGTCCCAAAACGAAGTGAGGGCGGGCCACTATCTAAAGATTATTTGAGATAAAATATTTAATCAAGTCTGATTAAAGTCGAATATCAATCTGTCCAAATGATTGATTAACGATTTCACTTCATGCCATCATAGATTAATATTTAAAAAAAAAACATAAGATAAGGTTTCTAAAGATAGAATTAAATTAAAATAAGACGTCTCCACATGCTTCGACATTGTCTTAAGGGTAGGTTTAGGCGGCAGGGTAATTAAATTACCAAATTATGACGCTTCACCACTCTCAAATTATAACACTTCACCACTTTGATGATGATGATGACAGAGCCGCCTCGATTTTGTTGACACAATCTCATGAGAAGGATTGAATATAGAACACTCTTAAGTTTGATCCATAGAGAATACCTACAAATGTGCATGTGTCGTATGCATTTATGTATTTATTACGATGTAGGTATTACTATCTTATTACCTACATAACAGATCTGCACTGTTACCCTTTGTTAATTCACTGTATTATTCCTCTACCTAAAGTTTATCGGGAAGAGATCGCTTAGCGATAAGGCCGCCGATATTGTATTCGTAAATTACTTTTAGCACCAAGTAATATAATAAAGAATATCTATCTAAATGTGTTATACACTATTAAATTTAAACGTTTTAATCCCAATCTTAATAAAAGTCATAATCATCATCATGATCGTCGTATTGCAGCCCACTGCAAACTGTTGCATTGTTAAGACGCCTTTAGGCCCAATAAAAATATTATTTGCTCAATATAGTATTGGATGCGTGTAGTCGAACGTTGATTGAAGTGGAAAATATTTAGAGAGTTCAATTTTTTTTTATGTGATAACTTAGATAGCAGACGATCAGGCGAATCACCTGATGGTAAGCAATTGCCGCCGCTCATGGACATTTGCAACAACAGTGGAGTTTCAAGTGCGCTGCCAACCTTTTATCCCCTTCCTCCCCCGGGTGGGCCTCCGGTACCCTCACTCACTCGGCGAAACACAGCACAGGGGCTGCTTCACGCCGGTTTTCTGTGAGGCAGTGGTATCACTCCGGTCAAGCCGGCCCATTCATGCCGAAGCGCGGCTCTCCCACAGTTTCTTTGTCCAGCATGTCTTTAAACTGCGTACCTATTCTTCGTATTCTGACCAAAGTTGGTTTTTTCCTACTGAGAATGGTCTGCAATAAACTTAGAGCCTGTTTTTTGATCCGTAGTTAAGTACACATCAACTCTCTTCAAAGAGATTTTAATTATTTTGCACTTCAAAATATGTCTGTACCTACCTATATCAAAAATAATACATCGATATTATGAAAACAAATTAAGGACCGTTCCAAATAAGAAAGGTCTATCCTTCTTAAGCAGGTAACAAATTGCATGAAAAAGACTAACAGTGTTGCCAGTAAGGTAATCAATCCTCCACCGGAACCATTTATATTCAGCGAGCGAGCTAACCGCAGATTCTGAAGGAAATTCTAACCGTATTAAGCATTATTGGGGAAATCTTATACCTCATAAATATCTAATAACTCGTATTGTTTTTGTTTAGGCAAGGTCTTTTGCTTAATAATACTAAGTACCAATACAATAATCGTAACATTAAAGCCTTTAACTGCCACATTTCTAAACACAATAGAAAAAATATTGTTTGCCGGTCACCAGTGACCCCCATGGCATTCAAAGAATTAAGAAATAATGTTATTTCTTAATGTGTGTCTCAAGCGCAACAGACCAAAAATGTTTAGATTACCTGTCTTTACTATTTTTAAAAAAGTATGTTCTATGGACAATGACAAGGCTTATAGCTTAACCGAAAGATCTATAGGTACACTGGCGCAATGTAACCGACGCCCAGCGCCATTTATGGCTACAGAGTGAAATTCATGTCCCGAAACGAAGTTAGGGTGGGACACTAGTATAAAAACATTCTATTAAATCAGATTTGGTTAATACCTACACCGTAGAAGTGTACAAGACAATCTGCAAAAGGCCACTCTGGAAGGATTGGATACGTCAAGCCAGAAAAACGTGGTAAAGGCCTATGTGCAGCATAACACTGAGACAGGCAGTTCAGAATCAAAATCAAAACACTTTATTTACAAAACAAATGTTACATTTTGTATACAGTTAGTAAATTATAACGTTTGAATTTTGTTTTACCTGTTCTTCATATAGATACCAGTTGACTATAATGATGAAACCACATCAACTACGTAAGACCGTCTAATTAGTTTAAATACCTAGTAAACTATTTTGTCAATTTATTAGTGCGGCAAATAATATAATCGATAAGCCCCTGTTAACTGTTTGTAGCAAGATTTTTGAGACAATACCAAATGCTATTTAAAAATGTAAAAAACATTCACTAAGCAAGAAGTACCTACCTACTTTATTGTCATTATTTATAGTTTATAGTAGGACCTAGTATGTACTTGGGTACGTCACTATTTTCATTTGTGTATCTAGGGAGGTGCACAAGCGAAATTAATGATTATAAGTGAAAAATCTTCTACAATAGATACAAAAAGAGTAAAAGTAGTAAAGTATCAGCCTATATACTGTCCCACTGCAGGGCAAAGGCCTCCATCATAGAAATCAATTTATCGCTACTATGATGGGATTAGGCTTAATCACCACGCTTGCCTAATGCGGGTTGGTGATCACAAACCCGAGCTATGTTCGAAAAATTCGAAACATACTTTTGCTCGACCCGGGAATCGAACCCGGGACCCCGAGATCACGGCCTGGTACTTAAACCACTAGACCAACGGGGCGTTACAAAAAAGAGTACTTATAATTATAAAAGGTGCATAGTTAATGAATATTTTATTTCTTTTTCAGGTACTTATTGCAATATCGTGGTGCGGGAATCAAACCCACCCTTGCATCTCAAACCACTGCGCTAAATGGTCGTAAGTACGAGTACATACCTACATACGGAAACTAACTGTACGGTTAATTAACTGTACTATATTATATTGTATTTGTAAATTACTATTAGCATTAAGTTCTGTAATTTGTTGTGCAATAAAGAGTATCTATCTATATATTATAATTTAGATTAAATTAACTATAGTCGTCCTATTTGAGGTAAGGTCCAGCCAGGTGTTTTGCTATTAGTTCCAATTTAGCCAATAGATGTCGCTATGTATCGATTAACGCAACATGCACATGCAGGCGTTTCGTCTTTTCGTATTATCTTTAAGCTTTGATAGTATCTACTAATATTATCCACTTTATAAATAGTAATAAAAGAAGATAGAAGATAGTTTTCTTGATACACCTCTTCCCAGCTTGATCTTATAACTTGCTGAATAATACCTATTCGTATACCTATCCCACTCCATCATATCTACACTACCCCATTAAAGCATCCCGGTGGATTTATGTCGTATGTCCTTGTCACAATTATAAAGCACTTCCGTACATTTACGTTTCACACCAACCATGGGAATAATATCTACCTATATAATATTTTGGGAGTTCAACCCGAAACTTTTTCATCTGAGACCAAAGTCAGAACCATTAGAACTCAGAGACAGATAAGAATGAATGTTTTACTTTGATTATCCTACTACTATTATAAAGGCGAACGTTTGTAAGTATGGATGTATGGATGTTTGTTACTCTTTCACGTAAAAACTACTGAATGGATTTGAATGAAACTTTACCACAATATAGTTTATACATCAGAATAACACATAGGCTACAATTTTTGAGGTTTCTACGAACCTGAAGTCCACGCGAACGAAGTCGCGGGCAAAAGCTAGTTATAACTAAAGAAATGGCAAATATCCAGGGAATAAAATGATCCATTTTTATATAACTTTTATTGTTTAAGCATTTTCCGCGATCCATTCAATAAAACTGCTGACACGGGTGTTAATTGAAGGTACTTCAATGTTGCTGCCACAGGAAAGAGTAAAAGACCTAACACCAACAATGGCGTTATTGTGGTACAAGGGACTACCGGGCTCCCCAAAGCAAGTGTCGCGGGGAGACGTCTCCGAAGGTGGGTCAATGAACCCGGAGCATATTTGAGTCTCTCTAATCCAGAAACCATGGGTGGTGTAATGAGACCTGCATTGCTCCAAGTTCAGATATCTGTGGGTGACCTGACGAAGAGATTGGTACAATGAAGGACTCCAAACCGGCATCTGAAAGTAAAATGTTAAAGTAAAAAAAAATATTAAACTTGTGACTATTATTTTACAAAACAATTTTGGGTCGAATGTCAACAGAATTCAGTTATCTAAATAGAAAATATTTCAGGAAGATAAATTGACACAATTTAAAATCTAGAAGGGCCCAGCCTTGGCGGTCGCAAACTAGGATTTATCATACAGGATGAGTTTTTATCACAAGTCAAATACAGCCTAATTTCAACATATTTGTTAGGATTTCGTAGTCCACGAGGAAATTTATAGTTTTGCCAAGTCCGTCTGTTTGTCCATTCATCCTAGCTCCGTGACTCTTAATTAGGTACTAAGAATAGCCACTGCTCGATTCTGCATGTGTTTTTTAAGGAATTTAATCTTAAAGGACTGTTGAGGTGATATTACATCCTACTACTATTATAAAGGCGAAAGTTTGTATGGATGTATGGATGTTTGTTACTCTTTCACGTAAAAACTACTGAATGGATTTGAATGAAACTTTACCACAATATAGCTTATACATCAGAATAACACATAGGCTACAATTTATAAAAATATATTGTGTGGATTGTCCAAAATATGACGGTAAGTGTCAATAATTAACTCCACGCGTACGAAGTCGCGGGCGGCCGCTAGTGTATTATATAAAAAAATCTGCAAGTAAGAGTTGAAATTTTTGTTTACACGAGGCAACCCTAGTGTTGCGTTAGGTTTTCATCCAATTATATAATTTTCTTAAAAATATAATTTTAGCCAAGCCAACAAAGTTGCAGATTTTTTTTTAATATAGTATACTATGTATGTTATAGTATATGGGCCATGATAGGTCTGAGGTCTGAGGGCTTTTGAGATGGCGTGAAAATATGAGCCAAACTTTTAACGTACATTATTGTAGCCCCATCCGACAGTGCGAACATTATCATTTTCCGGAACGGTGTACAGTGCTCCGGCAAAGCTGCCTGGCTGCACGTTGGCGTTGAATTCGATAGCGGTGGTCGTCTGTACGATGGCAATATCCGACATCAACGCCCACTCGTCCCAGTCGTCGTGTTTGGTAATCAGCGACGGCCTGGTACACGGCGCCGCCGCTGTTCCACTCGGTGGAACCAGCACGGAAACGCCATCTTTCAGGGCCGTCGCTTCTGCAAAAAAATAAGTATCAGCTTATATACTATCCCACTGCAGGGCAAAGGCCTCTATCATAGAAATCAAGTACTTGCTACTATGATGGGATTAGGCTTAATCACCACGCTTACCTAATGGTGATCACAAACCTGAACTATGTTCGAAAATTCGAAACATACTTTTTTACGAATTCGAGAATCCGGGACCCCAAGAGCATGGCCCGGTACTTAAACCACTAGACCAACGGAGCGTTATGCAAAACTTAGAAGGACATTAAATTCAAAATCACAAAAAAAACAGGGGAGCCAGACCAACTAAATCATGGTTACCCGTTTCAGAAACTATTCGAAAAGTGAATGTTTTCTTATGACGTGTTCCGTCACTGCTAAGCTAATGGTTAAAAATATGCACAAAGATTGAAAAATCCATAGTATATAGTATTTGGATTTGAACCACGACCGTCGGATGGAAAGCGCGTTCTTATTCACTTAGTTACCAATGCTCTCATTTAACTTAAAGAAGTATTAAAATTAATGTATTTACTTACCTTCCTATCCCCTTATCAAAGTACTTGACTGAAAATGATAACTACATTGACGCATCGCAGTACTTCTTCCTAGTGATCGGACACTCTGCCAAGAGTGCCCACTTAGATGAAATATCTAGAGAGGGTTATATACATGCTTAAAGCAACTCCATACTCACTCAAAGCACCTAGCTGCAGAGAGCACTGATCTATTGTTCAAGATGGCTCCACCGCAAGCGGTTTGGGATGTGGCGAAGTTAACGGTGCGCAAGAGTGCCACAGCGGACGGGTGATCCGCAATCGTGGTCAGGGCGTGTTGACGTACCGAAGCACCTGAAAAATATTTAGAAAAGACTATATCGCTATATCTGGATGGCTGGCAGTCCACTACTGTGCGCTCTGCCAGGAACTTTCTGCCGCGTACGACGCAAATATGGAACACACTGCCACCGGCGGTATTTCCGGACCACTACGACCTACAAACCTTCAAGCAAAGGTCATATCTTTCTCTAAAACGCCGGCAGCGCACCTGTGAAGCCCCTGGTGTTGCAGGTCTGCTCGTCTGCCCCCTATCCTATAAAAAAAACGTCGGCCAAATGGTCGAAGGCTGGTTGGCCGTCCAAGGTACCGCTGGAGGGATCAAATTGAGAAAGACTCCAGGCTGATGACTGACAGGAGGTGGCGCAGGTAGCAGCTGTGTGAGGGTACTGGAGAACCGGGACCACAGGCAGTATTCTAACACAAGCACTAAGTTTTATGGCAACCACAGACTATGAAGATAACTTCGCAGTCTGTAGCAATGAAACAACACATTCTTTCATATTCATTCACTCTCAATGATACTATAGAAAAAAATACACACCTGTTGCCAAAGCAACCACGGATAAGAGGAAGACAATGGAAGCACGCATTTTGGTAATCCAAATGACACTGAAACAAAACACAACTCCTCAAGATTTTATATAGGTTAAATCGTTAATTATAAGTACTATCTCTTTCCTGCAGCTTTGCTCGACTGTTTTTTTTTTATTTAACATGTATAGTCCCATTACTGGGCAAAGGCCTCCCCCAAGTTCTCCAATAGGGATCATCCAACTTGCCAATCGCGTACATAACATATACAAATTGTCCCACCATTTATATTTCTGGGCCTACCCCGTTGACGGTGTCCATCGACCGTGGGAATTTAAAAATCTAGACTAAAAGATGCGTAATACATTTTTCGCAGGGTAAACGGCAGTCTACTCGTATCATCTTTGGGCGAAAAATATATTATTCGAAAAAATTTTGAAAAAGATGTCTAGGCTAAAATTCCAGAAAGCGCCGTTAGGTTTGAATTTCTTACACCAGGAATGAACCGCCCTCGCCATAAAAACAGATTAAGTAGATAGTTTATTAAATTTTTACTGACTCGTAGGCGACGTGTAGGTTCGATTCCCACCCTGGACAAACATTCGTGTGATGAACACTTGTGTTTGTTCAGTGTCTGGGTGATGTATTTAAGTATTATATTTGTGTTTCCTCTCCTCCTTCCTCTGTCTGATATTGGTAGTGCTTAAGCTGCATAGTATGGTCAGGTGAATGTGTGAGGTGTTTAGAGATTTTTTATAATTATTAAATTATTATTATACAAAGGACAAACACAAACATATTTTTAAAATTTTAAACATAAATATTGTTTATAATTTTATTTTGAAAATATATGGATTATAGATTATTCAATGCTATAAATGACTTTAGATCTTATCAATTACCTCATTTGTTTATTTCCTTAAATGTGTTATTGATTTTATTGTTGGGTGTGATTCCCAAACGCGACAATTCCATGTATATTCAATACATGTTTTTTTGGAATATTAACATTTAAGACTGTATTCCACCTGCTTTATTTTTGAAAAATCGTTTGGATGGAATATTGCAACTGAAGGTGTTTTTGTTTTCGTTTATTGCGTAGTCAGCTATGTTTTCATACACAGGCATTTCAGAAAAAAGATAAGCAATAACAACCCACACCTACAGCGTGTATCTGTGAACATTTACATCCCTTTAAACCAAGTACTCTGAACAACATTTACTCTATGACCTTTTAAAAATTCGGTGTAAAAAAAATTACAACTTTTCATACAAATTCGGTCACGTGACTTGTTCATTTTGTATTGGTAGTACAAAAAAGTTTCAACGAATTTACTAAAGGCGTAAAACAAATGTTGTTCAGAATGGTTGGCAGAAGACGTATTTAAAGGGATGTAAATGTTTACAGATACACCCTGTATTCTTAGCAACACGATGAGGTCATTATCTTTATAGGTAGTCGCACCACTCCATATCTTTATAACTTACTAAAAATAATGTTTTTATGCTTATTTATAACATTATCTTAGGTAAGTATATTGTATAAAATAAATGTGACCCTCGTTGGTAGCATAAATCTGTATTGGATTAAATTATGATACAACACAATTGCTGAATTAATTATAAAAATAAGGTCAAGTATTATCCACTTCGAGGCAGAGAGAGGCGGTCCGTGATCCATAATAATAATTCCGTAATCTCTCAAACCAATGCACTTTTTTATGAACAAAAGTATCATTGCTAAATTGCTCGTTCTGTCTCTTTTATACCATAAAGATATGGTTTAATGCACAACACTAACTACAAATTGTTAGTTAGTAAGTACCTACCTACGATAAGTTGAGAACTAACTGCTACACTCGATTAAAAAAAGTAACTGGTGAATTTCTTGCCGGATATTCTCGTCATAATCAACTTTCCGATTCCGGTGGTAGAATCGCATTATTTATATTTATTTAAGTAACAATGTATATGTATATGCGTTAATCTATATGTAGTTTATACATGCTACAGGTACCTACTATATTTCATGTAACATTGAAATGCACTTTTATGTGGTAATGATTACGGTTACATTTTGTTGTAGGTATTTTATTTCACTGTAATCATTTGATTTCGAGGGTTATTCAATTCAAATGAAGTCTATAAATCTATAAGTTTAAAAAAACAATAATGAAAGTCTACATTTGTATTATTTCCCAATCAATTCAGATCTCTCGTAAATGGACTCCATGTAAAACCCTACTAATGACAGTTGCTGTGGCCAATGTACGTGAGTTTTCTCTTATGCCATAATTTCTTCCATGCCCAGTATCATTCATACGTATTGTGCTAAGGAGAGCTCAAAATCGAGTTCTCGATAATATTGCTATCTATTGAATTGTAACGGGGTCAATAACTTGGCGGTTTGCAGTCAAGTGAATATTATCGCATCGATTACTATCGCACAGATTACTATCTCATTTTGTAAATGTTATTTGTTATGTTTTTGTTGTGAAATAAAGAAACACATGACTTAAGTGTAAAGTAGCACAATCAGAACTTAAAACCGCTTAATATAAATCGTGATTTAAAAAAAGTTCCGGAACTAATCTAGATCGAGCTTCTTTCACTTTCACACCTAAGACTTCACTCCTTTAGAATACCTAGCTGACTAAGACACAGGTCCCTCCACCAGCCCATGGTCCTTCCTACCGTCTCGGCATGCGGACCGAATCTTGGGAGACGCTCACCACGGTACTTTCCCCGGTGCGTTTCTTCACGCCCTACAAAGTCTGTGTCTTTAGCCCATCTCAATGTCACTTCTCCCCTATCCTAGCTGACTAGTAGTGACTACCAGCCAGGTCCTGTCACGACTGTGGAACCGACAGCGATCGATGGACTCCACAGAGGTTTGGTTTAGTGTTTTTTCACCTCTTTGTTTTCCATATTTGATACAATATCGACATGATAATTCCTCCGAAGTCACCGAAAAATCTGCGCTCTTCTTTTATCTTTGTCATAGATACGAGTACCACGCAGACCTAGGTAGTTTAGCTACGTATTTAGCAATCTCAGAAGTATATTGTGGTGCTATGCTATCATTTTTCCGAAAAACATGCTCCGGCTTAGGGTTTCCGATAACAACATAATAAAAGTTTATAAACAAAGGAATAACGTCCCGATGGAGCAAAGTCACACGGACGGACAATCTCGAGTGCATGGATTAACATACGATAAAGTTATAAAAAGCCACATTACAGACATCCAGTGTTATATAAAAAGTAGAATAAACTGGTATTTTCCTAGTTCAAGTTCCATTTATAAAACAATTTATAAAACAACATAAAAGAGACTCAATGAAAAAAAAATTAAGAGACTTCTATTGTGATATAAAAGTGTGTTAAAATTACATAATACTTTTACATGGGTGTAAAGTTATCAATGTGTTATGATGTTGGAATATTTTGAAAGCGAAAATAACGCAAATTATGAGCCTGTTGCAATAATCACAGGTATGTACTGAACTTAGTGGTATTTACTTACTCAGTTACTTTAAACAAAAGCTATTTTTATTTAAATACAAGTACGGATTATAGTACTTACTTACTTATAATAAAAAATACCGTCGCCTTTAGCCCCAATTGTATGAATTATTTCTATAATGCAACGCGCAAGTTGAAAATCATATCAGTTATTTAAATTCATCATGAACCTTGAATAAACCTCCTAAACCCCGCAAATTCTTATTTATTAACTTGTTAAGTTAAGTAGGTAGGTGTATAACGAGAAGACCTGTTTGTAATGCAAATAATAAAATGACATACAATATTTTATTAAATTAAAATTTTACATTTCTAATTGTATTGTAAGGTACTTATATCGTGGCATATATACTAGTTGGTTACTTGGCATGTGAAGATAGAAGAAATTGTTTTAAAACATCAGTCTGCCATTTTTAAAGACGCTGATCAGATGCACTCTGCACTATCCACCCATCCCATCGCTTCTTTGTCAATTAACTCTTACTATCAGCGACACGCTCCCCGATAAGGGATAACCTACTTTTATGTTGTATAAATATCATCTTCCATTTCACAAAATAACAGTCTGTTTACTATATTGATTCGTAAGTTTGAGGTGAAATTTAAAATGAGATTGCCGTCGGCGCAAGACCAAGATGGGGGCGCCTCTGAATCGACGCTTATGAGAGGTCAGTGAACCCTTTTGATAACCCTTGGCTGCAGTGTAAACATTACCAGTGTCTTCAATTTGGTGCTCGCATAATGTATTATCTCGTACTGGACTGGCGACATAAAGATGAGTTTACGATAGCCGAGCATGAGCTAAGCGCAGGCGCGTAAGTCAAGTGTGGTTTTATTATGACCTACTTACTTAGAACAATTACTATCATCTATCTCACATAACGCTTCAACCCTCTGTGTTTCCTGGACGTTATGTTTTTTTAAAAGGAGGTTTGAAAAGAGTTTTTCTTCCATTAGCCGTCAGTGTCTAGGCAGGCCCCTGCATTTTTTATCTGCATCGTCGTTAAAACCAAAAGCCCTTTAGAGGGCAAAAACAATAGATTTTCTATTGTGTCTGCTGTCTGGGATCCTTCTGGTCTAGCTTAGGTAATGCTGTCAATTCGTCGCATCGACCTTTAGCCAATCGCACAATTGCCTCCAGGAGGTCTATTTTTGATTCACCCGTGTGACATATCGTTGGGGCATGCACTGTATTTTAACTCCAGAGCTATATGTTTTAGTCATTCGTGCCTCCTTCACATTCGCCTGCATTCCAATCTGGCACATTACTAGCAAAATCTGGCAACATTCTGAGTTCGGTCACCTGAGCGAAGCTCGTCAAAAGATTGTATTTCTACTGAGAATTTTAATACTGTACCTGACCTTAAGGTCGAGCTCGAGATAAAACGACTCATTAAGTAATCTCAAACGGTGTATCTTCATTAAATTTTGAGATATTTTTTCATATTTTTTCCTTAACCCAGACGAATAATTTATAACCTCCTAGAAAAAAAGTATTAAGCAACGGCTTTTAGATGTTTTGTGGCTTACTCGAAGTTATTAAAATAAAGTATCAGCGATAATATTGTCCCTTTGTAAAAGCCCCCATCATATAAATCAAGTCATCGCTGCTATGATGGTGTGGTTATATGTACTTAATCTTTATTATTTTTTAATAAAAAAAAATATATGTTTATAGTCTAACCCTTTCTCTTGAGACTGGCGTTGCAAAAAATGTATCTGCACTTATTAATTACCTACATAAGTATGTTAAGAAACTGTTGTATTTGTAGATCATTTTACGTTACGTTTTTGGCGGACTCACCTTGTTTTTATTTTTTACTGTTAATAAGAAAGGCGCGAGGCATCACAATATCGTTGTACTAAGTTGTTTGACATTGTCTAAGCGACAAATCGATCACAGTTATTCATCACTTCTAATAGGCACTTAATCAGAGATATCAGTAAAATTTGGAAATATTAGTAGCTTAGCGGACTAATTCAATACAGATAAATGATATGAAAGATAACGTAATCAGTGTAGCAATATTAATATTTTTTTATTTATAGTCCAAAAAATAATCTTTAAATTTTTATGTGTTTGTTACAATACACGCATAAGTTAGTAGGTACCGATTTTATGATCTCTTTCGCCATTGGGAAGCTTTAGTATCCAAGAGTATGATACCCAGGTTATATTTTACTAAGAAAACGTCTCATTTCTACTGGAAAACATAATTTTATCGTCGTGGGTAACGCCGCATACAGAAGATTATATTATTGTAGATTTTACAATGAGCTATAAACATTTCAAATCCCCATATATTTGCTCATACTAACTTTCTACGACGTGTGCTTAATAATGATTAATACCTATGTACAGTGTAGGACTAAACTTAAATAAATAAAAGCATCACACATTGATCGGCCACCAATTATTTATTAACACTAAGGCATTCTCTATACTCTGGAGGCACTTGGGCGACTCAAAGAAAAATAACATCCAAAAAAAGGATATCTGTGCATATACAAACAAGGAATGAGAGGACATAACATGATAAAGCGAAATTCGCTTGACATCAAATAACATTTCAAGATAAATTTATAACAACAACCGCCTAAATCGAATCAATATTAGTCTACGTAGGAATTAAATCAGAAGAATAAATAGCAGAGGGGCGACCGAGCCGCCGCGACCGGAGCATCTCGGAAACTTTTGTGTAAGGCCTTTGCATACAGACAATGTTGGGCTATGTGAAATCACAAAATTTTACATTAAAGGAGTACTTCATATGGTATGATGGTTTGAGAAAGAGGGCGCCTCTTGAGGGCGCTCTTTCTCCGCCAGCACTAGGTCAATAAAAAAATAAAAAATAAAATAAAATAGTTTATTGAACAACTTTTATAAATAGGAGCTTAGAATACTTTAGCACAATTACTTAAATAAAGTTGTAGCGAAAAACGCGTCATATGCATAGGTTGCCACGATTTCTACACTAGGCTGGGCCTGTCACGTAGATAATCATTTTACACCGTTACCATTTTACATTATTTATGCGACTTGAATCAACAACGGGTATTTATATGTACTGTTATATTTATTTCAACTAACCTGCCCTATAAAATTTAGGTTAATGTAGGAGTTTGAAATGAACCTTTTGAGATGATTTGTGTATGTGTGTGTGTGTGTGTATGTGCGTGTGTTTGTGTGTGTAAGTGTACGTATGTGTGCCAATAGCTGGCAAAAAGAAGTGTAGGACCAACTAAAGTGGCGATCTCTTCTTTCGGAGGTCAAAACTGTTCAGACCAATGAGCCAGCGGAGTGAGCCTAAGTAATTATCTGAATACAACTGGGTAAAGGCCGGCAACGCATCCGCACTCTTTTTAGTTCAAATGATGTCTTGGGCGGCGGTAATTCTTACCATCAGGTGCTTCCCTGTTTCATAAATAAGTGTGACGTACCTACTCCTTGCGAATGACATTGTAAAATAAGAAACAACGGAACTGTCGTCATAAATATACGTCATATAAAAACGATTCTAAATATTCATGCTATAATTAAAGTTAAAGCTAAGTAGAGCAGTGGAGAACATTCTTTAATGGGACTTTAGGACGGCAGAATTTATGACAGTCCAGCTGACATCGCAGGATTGGAGTTTGTCCTTTGCGGTCTGCCAGCCCTATTATTGGCTCTGGGTTTATAGAATTACCCTATTTATTAGTAAGATTTGCCGTTACTAAGCTGTTAAGGTAGATAATGTTTAACATCCATTTTGGTAGCTTTTAACTAACGTATAGATAACAATAGTAGCGATATCAAATCGGTATTGTGAAAGTAACAGTCAAGCCAGTAAAAAGCAGACCTATCGACGAATTGTTACGTAACGGGTTTGTCTACAGGAATATCATCATCATTACAGCCAATAGCCAATAAGAAAAAAAGAAAGAAAGAAAATACATTTATTAATTTGGACACCACAACACATATTACATTACAATAGATGTTCACTGTTGGACATATGACCCCCTGGTGTTCTCCACACGGATCGGTCCTCACTAGATCGTCGGTCCACCTTGTGGAGGATTATGTCGGTTGATAAATTTGAAATTTAATTAAATTTTTCGTGCAAATTTCGGAATTTATTACCTCCATTTTTATAGGTATGTTTTACTTACAAAGTTCACTAGAACCAAATTACCTACTTACATGAAATAACGTGATTCGCTTGAACTTTGGAGTCTACATTACAACTGTCTAAATTTGCATATTCACGATCCAAACTTTTCAGGGAGGCCTCAAATTTCGTAAATTAAATTTTGATAACAAAATTTTGATTATTAAGTTATACTAAATAAGGGTTATTATGGCATAATTTTGTGATTATCATTATTATGGTATGCGGTTATTCGTTGAGCAACGTTTAAATGTAACGAACGCAATAAAACGTAGCAGAGTTATTAGGTAATTTAATTTTTACAACGCTGGTGGCATTAAGCCCGCGAAGTTTCTATGGCTTCCAGCGTATTAATTACTTTTTACACAATCCATTTTGCCGTTCTATCCCCGGGTGGTTAAAAATTAAAATCACTGGGAAAATATAGGTAAAGTATGCGGGTGGAAAGTTATCAATTATGCAACCGAAGGCCTTGGCGATAAAATAAAATATTTAGTATTATGTTGGTCTTTATAGTATTCGGACGTGATCACTAACTCGCAAGTACAGTACGTATACTAATGAGCATACAACCTCATTCAAATTTGAACCACATAGTCCTAGCACAAGAGTCGAAATGGTTCTGATTTTTCTGATTTTAAAGGCGGTAAATGAACAGTAGGTACGGACTTACAAAAAAGAACTGAGTATCATTTATTTTAAACATTTTGTATAAAAGAGTATTTTAGCGTACTTTATTAGTGCTATAGATTATAGAGTACGCCTACTTGATAATATAGAGGACAATACTCTAATTTAGAGTACAATTGGCAACCCTACCATCACACGTGTCTTCTGCCATATTCCAGATACTGCCTTAAACAAACTATCAGAACCGCAAACTTCTCAAGTATTGGTTCTCTGTCAACCTTACCTTACCTTTTAATAGGCAAATGGCAACCTTATTGCTTACTCTACAAGGATACACTGCCAGAGTGGCCTAACACAATATTGTTTTAAGAGCTAATGGCACGACCCCTGCTCCTTTACACGGTCATCCAATATTTGTATAATAATAAATAACTATCTGTCATGTCAAACATGATTCTGTGCAATATATCGTGTTTAAGATTATGCTGTAGTTAGGCATAATGGCATGAATATTGATAATCATGCTGTGTACATATAAGCCTATGTAAATAAAGAATATTTTGACTTTTGATTATTGATAGTAGTATGGAAAATTGCATTTTAAAATATTATTAGGTCATATGAGAAAAATATAGTTAGAAGGTATGAGATGTTGTGTGAATTAATTATTTGTTTTCACTTTTCCTGGTGTACCAAAGAAAACTTTAAATTCACACAACACCTCATATAATTGACCTGACTATTTAGGTAGACACTGTGTAATGTGAGTAGCTTAAGCACGTGTGTAACAGATATCAGACAACAGAGGAAATACAATATAATACTTAAAACATTATATTACTCCCAGACACTGAATAAACACAAGTTTTCATCACACGAATGTTGGTCCAGAGTGGGGATCGAACCGACCTTTGGCAGAATCACTACCGAATGGGCCATCCGGCCAGTCAAACTTTGGTAACATTGTCTGAAAAAAACTATTAGTCCCATAATTTTCTGGTGCATTTTATTACACCTCTCAAATGTTCAATGTCAAAACACAATGAAGCTGTGGCCTAACCCTCACGTCCCCCCAGTCAGCAAGGGTTCAGGGGTTGACGATCACCCTAACCGTTTATTCAGTAAATAGGCACGACTGCCGGCTGATTGCCGTCGCGCCCCAGATAAGAAATAGGCCGGATTTGTAAGGGTTAGCAGATAAATTCTCTGAGCTAAGTTTTTTTTTTTACGTGGTACGTAACAAACAGTAGCACTACCATGAGTTTGACATACTATCCTCGCTATCGAAAACTATCGCTTTGTCTCTTTTATTGTGATGCATTTGAAAGAGACAGTGCAATAGTTTACGTTATGTCAGTTTTCGATGTCAACTCATGGTAGCGCTACAGATCACCTGATAGTAAGCGATTGCCACAGCCGTGATAGATACCTGAAACGCCAGCGAACGCACAAGTGCGCTGCCAACCTTTTGGACCTTTTGGTAACCTCATTCACTAGGCGAATCAGAGTGCAGGCTCAACTTCACACCACAGGTGAAGGTGTTTTAAATGAGTTTTTATTTACATGGCGATTTTATTAAAGCTACCTAAGTACAGCTTTTTTGAAATTTTTAAGTTTCATAGCTCGTGCAAATTTTAAGAACCTTATGTTTTTCAAGTACTAAGTTACCTTGATAGAATCTGCAGGATGTGTAATGAGGCGGATGAAACCCCTTTACACATAATCACCGAATGCGGACCACTGATGCGTAAACGTAGCATGCATCTGAGAAAGCACATTCTAAGCCCCAAAGAAGCTGAGGATCTCAGTTCCAAACAATTAATTCACTTTCTTAAAAGTGCAGGATTTGAGACTGAAATGTAGCATAGCGGCGATCACAAAAGATCAAACTGGTCGCAGTGATACTGGTCTGAATACGACCTGCATAGCCGCCCGCTTAAAATAAAAAGAAAAATACCTTGATGGATAACTTTCAAAACCGATAAAAAATATAGAAAAACTATTGTAGGTACAGTATGTAAGTATCTTTTATTTATAACTAACTCTATATGATCGAATCGCAGGGTCAGAATTAGATTACAATAATAACATTACGATACCTATATACAAACAATCCCTAATAGCGAGCTGTCTCTTAAATTCCGACTAATAATTTTTAGAATAAACATAGATAGACCAAACCGAAATACTTAAAACGCTTAGGAAATTAAGTATACCTACTAATTATAATATTGCTGAAATAACCCTTTCTATGCCTGAATAAATAGAAAGCGAAGTAAAAGTCCCTCCCTACGACCCTGCAGCACAACTCGGCGCTTTTCTTTTGTTTAAGTATTTGAAATTCCCAGACTCACTTCCACAGTTTTGACTGTAGTAGGTGTTATACTGTTACGCAACGAAAGGTCACAAAAGGATTTGTTGTACTGTTCGAATTTGAAGAGAAATGAACAGAAAATACGAAGCTATGAATCAAGAACGGTAGGGTAAAGCCACTCGAGTCGACTGTACTCGAATTACGGGAAATATTGTACTCGAGTGAAAAGTGTCCATTCTAGTGAAACGCGTTCAATTAACAGCATAGATATCCGAGTAGATTATAATACAGGTCTTTCATCTTTATTAACATTTAGGATATTTCGTATGGGTTATGCTGTAATCGACACTCAGCGCCATCTATTGGCAACGATGGGACCAACAACAACACTAAGTCCTGAAACGTAATGAGGACGGGCCACTAATTAATTAATTTATAGAATTATCCTTTATTGCTTGTCTCCGTGAAAAGCAGGCACCTCATAAGGGAATCTAAATATCCCAGAACGGTAGCTCACCAAGTGCCTCGACCACCGTAAATATTGGAGTAATCTTCATCATCATATCACACTCACTCACTGCTGAGTATAGGTCTCTTCTTTGTTACGCCACTCTCCACGGTCACCTGCCAGCCTCATCCATTGTTTCCCTCTACCATTAGGTACAAAATCTTCAGACCAACCGTACGGGCGGTCTACCCACAGGACTTCGCCGCAATCTTGACTGCCATTCGAGTAAACTAGTAAAATGCATTAAATGACTCGAGTCGTAGAATTAGCTTCCATCGCTTCACTAGGCCGGAGTAATCTGTAGATTACGAGCGTGGCGGTAGACAACAAAGGAATATCCACTGCGACACGAAACGCCTACACAAACGGACGGAGGAATTTCTACTAATAACTTTTATTATTGAAGGTGAAAATATCTGATTTGTTCGCTTGGTGGTTATTTATTTTCAGCTCGTATTATTGACTACCGATCTCTACTGACGGTAGTCGTATTTGCTGATATTTCTCGATGTGAGTGAATTAGTTGTCACTCAGCGATCAATTTTTGATGGAAATGTGTTATGAGTTTATTTAGAATTTGTTGATATAATCCAATAATTATTGTAATTATTGTTTATCCAATAGCAAGACCTGAACTAATATTTGAGTAGGGTTCAACTCCCAAAAAATAACGAAACCAATCCGATCACTGCAAATTGCGTAAGTGGTTTATCGTCGTAAGGCCCAGCAGAAACAATAGGAAATCAATTGTTTTTGCCTCGAGGCTTTTGGGTTTTACGACGTTATAGAATTAAACAAAATCACACTATACGAAAACAATGGCTTAATATACTAGTCATTATTTTTCACTAGAAAGCCAGAAATCGGGTCCACAGCAATGCGCAAAACAACGTCGTATTTCGAGTGCATCTGACAATCGGAACTATGGCCATGGCTCGATAAATCAGTCGAGCGTTCGAATACTAATTCTTTTAGTATCTAGTATTGATCTGAATATTTACAGGATGTCTCATAAATATGGATCATACTGAAATTTTACATAGCTTGGTGAAATTCTCTAAAATTGTGGAATTGAGCAAAACTTCGGCATGAATCACAGAAGACCGGCATGAAGCAGCGCCTGCGCTGTGTTTCCTCAATTGAGTATGGGTACCGGAGACCCAATAAGGGAGATAGGGGATTAAAGGTTTGCAGCTCATTTGTGGCTCTAATAGTGTTCCAGGTGTCTATGGGCGGTGACGTCTGCTCGTCTACCACTTGTCACATAAAAAACTAAGAAATGTAACTCACATTGGAAAAACTTGGAGGTACGGGAGGAGAGGCTAGTAAGGGACATATTGATCTGGTCTGATCTGGTTGGATCACTGTACCTTTAAAATGAAAGTAGAAAAAATCGACAGAATAATGTGCCCACTTTCCCGCGAATTAAAATAAATGCACATCCAATAAAGACTCCGACAATAGGTTCCCAGTTCCCACTAAATGAAGCCGTTCGCACTACCCTCACGGACGGCCATGTTTGTTGTCTCTCCAACTAATTAAACTGTTACGTTTTTGTTAATTATTCCCGGGCTAAGTAATTATTTTTGTACGCGTGGCACGTAGTACGAATTTCATTTTCGTTCAATAATTTTTGCACTGCGCCGTGTCATTTACATATTCGGACAGAAATATTTGCATAAAATATTAACAATGTTACAAGCATGTAAATTTAACATACAATCTCGCATTGTAGTTTTAAATAGATTAAGCACTTGTGTTACATGATGGTCACATAATATCTATATTATATGCTTATAATATGTGACAAACAGACGCGATACGATATATTAAGTACTAAGGCATTGATCAGGCATATAATATTTACAGTACTGTAATAAAGTTGGTTTGTTAACTTGTTATCCGCATACCATTTTTTTTTGCTTTAAAGTAAAACTCAATTAATATTTTGTATTTTAAAAGCATTCTCCAAAGCATCCTCAATCATTTTTAAACCGTACCGTACAATTTTAACGTAATTGTAGTCTCAGTTTGTTTGCAGCATGTTCTTAATACAAAGCCATTGCACTACCGCCGTCGGCCCACAAAGAGACACTTTATTAAACTGTTCGCATAGTATGTTCTCAGCGTAATACGCTATCCGCAATTTTAGACCTTGTTACAAAGTTTTAAGATCTGCTGAGAGCAGTAACTGCTGGCTAAAGTTGCTTTGATCAAATTAAAAGGAAAGTTCCTCTGAGAACGAATTCGACCAATGAATCTTAACCCGGTGGAACAGGTAGGGTCATAATGACCCGTCTATTTCATTAAATTTTACTTCGGGTATGTTAGTTTCGGTAACCATTAAGAATCTTATTAAAAGATTTGATTTTGCGGACGTAACTTATCTGTAAAAAAAGTTTTCCTTTATAAGAAGAGTCAATTTCACACTTATCTAATCATACAATATAGCGAATTGTGCGAAAATATATTTTTAAATAAAAAAAATACAATTTTAACTACTTAACTATCTCGCCTTCACTTCATTTCGGGACTTATCTTAGACCAGTACCAAAAGATGGCACTGGGAGTAGATTACATAATGTATTTTTTCGTCTTTTCGGTATACCTATGAGCCTTGACGTTAACTGTGTGATTAACCTGTTTATTTTGTTTAATATTGAGGACAATTAAAATGATCGCACTCCACCTGATGGTAAGCGGCCGTGAGATCCAAATATGAAAAAATAAAAAAGTACTAAAAGTACTTTTTTTAGTAAAAGTAACTTTATAAATAGTATAGTTACAAAACTGAACTAAATGTAGGAGAAGCCTGAGATGGCATACCATGAAATTGACCTAGCTGGCGGTGGACAGACAAGACTGTTGGTTGATTAGTTTACTGCCTATGTTGGTTCAAATTCGACCCATGATCGACGGGTTAAAGCAAAAACTCATTCACGTCCCTTTTTCTGAGTCGGGACTCAAAAAACGGGACGAAATGATTTTATGATAATTGGACTCAAAAATGGCTTAAATTAATCTATGAAAAATTAATGGAGAGCGTCCATGACAGACAGTTACTGATAATGAGCGCCCGATCGCATTTCATGTGAAAATTGAGCGCAGAATTTTTTACTTGGTGATTTTTTTAATTCAATTAATCGTACCTACGTTTGTCATCTTACATAAAAGCAACATTTTAACCAAATTATATTGTTTACTCTTATTTTCCTTTTTCTATATTGCCACCCTCCCCCTTCTCTAATTATCAAATGTCCTCAACTCAAAGACAGTCTGGTAGAAATGTCTTTAAGCGATAATAAAATTGAAATTGTACATTAAATTTCTGTACTGTGTAAGGTGTGCACTTTGTGCAATAAAGTATAGGTACCTATTTGGGTATTCGACTAAACTCAAGATAGTAAAAAATATTGATACTCTATCAAAATATTGGTAAATAAGAACCAATGGCTAACATTTTCAGTTTAGTATATAACGTCGAGCTGGTTTTGTGAGCATTCAAAGTTTCATGGGCTAGTCCATTTTTAAAATATAAAATTTAAAAAAATAATTATATCATTGAATTACTCGTACATTTTCCACAAAAGCAGCGAAACATTTTGATATAGCTACCAAACAAAATTTACTAGACGCGCATACAGAAGTTTGAGTTCTGACGTCACAATTCAATAGCCACTTGTATAGAGCGTTTTGGGGCTTGCCCAAAATATGTGCTCTTAAAGTTGTGATATCTCAGGTAATTCAAATGAGAATGAAGTGATTCTTTCAACGATGTTTCTAAAATTGAGGCGTCTTTTGATAAAACACATAAAAATATTTTAGTCAAATACCCAATAAGTAAAAGTTATAGATAGGATATAGAAAACTGGCCGAGTAAGCAGGCTCAAACTGAGTAGGTATACCACGGCCTCACAAAAACTAACGTGAAATAGCACCTGCGCTATCTTTCGCCACGTGCGGATACCAGAAGCCCAATCCGAGGGAAAGAGGGTTTAAAGGCAGCGCACTAGTGACTCCACTGTTGGCTGCAATTGTTTACCATCAGATGCTTTGTTGGCTCTTCTACCACCTGTACCATAAAAAAACACTAACTACCTTCTAGTTTCGCCAGGCCTGTCCCACTCCGCGTGTAGGTATCAAACTTGCAGTACATGCGGCGGCCCCTCCGGAGGGGCTAGTTAGTATAAAATCACGAGCGAGCGGCGACGCAGGTAGCCTGAGTCGTTATCCTAACTTCCTAACTAATATTATAAATGCGAAAGTAACTCTGTCTGTCTGTCTGTCACTCTTTCACGCCAAAACTACTGAACGGATTTAAATAGAATTTGGTATACAGATGATGTAGACCCTGAGAAAGAACATAGGCTACTTTTTATTGCGAAAAGGGGGTTTGTAAGGGGTTAAAAGGGGGGTAAAAAGTTACTTTTCCACGCGGACGAAGTCGCGAGTGGCCGCTTGTTCTCTATAAATGGTTTTTAAGAGTGGGTTTTCTGTACTTGTACTATTAAGTATTCTGTGGTTCCCCGTCCAATAAACCAGTTTCTATTCCCAGTTTTCAAAAACAGAATTGAAACTTCTCATAGCGCATTATCAAGTTACTTGAAACAATGAGTGTAAGCAGGCGGGGAAGTTGTACCAAGCGCAGGTTTCTGCATTCAAAGTGCTACGATTTTAATAATTAAGCTGGCTGTTAAAATGAAGAAGCGTAAATGAGCACTTCATCTACTTACACGTTTTAAATGAACCTTATAATAGATTTTTCTTTTTATAAGGTGGCAGACGAGAAGACGTATCACCTGATAGTAAGCAATTGCCGCCGCCCATGAACACATGCAACAAGTGCGCTGCTAACCTTTTATCCCCTTCCCCCCGATGGACCTCCGGGACCCTCACTCACTCGACGAAACACAGCGCAGGCGCTGCTTCACACCGGTCTTCTGTGAGGCCGTGGTATCACTCCGGTCGAGCCGGCCCATTCATGCCGAAGCGTGTCTCTCCCACAGCTAATTTTGAATACGGGACAAATACGAGTTCCGTAATTTTTGTATAATATAATGTAACTTATATTTAAATATACTCGCGTTTAGTCCCGTTTACATCAAGAATTTGTGTGACCAAACCCGTAAAATACTACAACAGTGAACTACTTACAAAACCTATATTAGCATTAACTTTTGTATCTCCGCAGGTTTCACTTAACATCACATGCCAAATTTATACCACAACCTACCTATATTATTCCGCCTCAGAGAAATCAAATGAAAGCAGACGCCATAAAAATAACAAAGCATTACAACTCAAGGTTCCCGCGGGATACACACGTGTAATGAAACAAAGACAGAATGCCTCCATACAAACATAGATATCAGACATATTCAGCATTCGGCCTTTTGTAGGTTCTCGATTTTATACAAACGTAGGCTAACTGAGGGTCAGAATGAAAACACAGCGGCTCATTCCGTGCAGATCTTTTCTCTTCTTGGTCCTATCCATGACTGATAAATTAGTGATCGGATTAGGTAGTGCAACTTTTTTTCCTTTTTTTATATTGAGGACAATCAAGATGACCCCGTTCCGCCTGATGGTAAGCGGCCGTGAGATCCAAATATGAGATTGACAGGCACAAAAGAACAGACAAAGTGTCCATTGAGTCTGTCACTCTCACCTTGAAGGCCTGCTGAGATGCCGTTTCACGCCCCGCCTAAAAACCCAGGATTGTAAGAAGGAGTCAACTTTGGGTCAATGTCCTCAAATATCGATAAAAAAAGTTTTAGAGGAATATATTCAGGGTGTTTTCAAAAAAAGATATTAATCTTTACATCCTGGCATCGTAAGGCTATATAAACGTCCCAATGGTCTAATGGCGTAAGTACCGGGCCGTGATCTCGGCCGAGTCGAGGTTGGCTATGTCGAGCAAAATAATGTTTCGATTTTTTCGAACATAGCTCAGTTGTATCACCAATCCGCATAGGCAAGCGTGGTGATTAAGCCTTATCCCATCATAGTACCTAGTAATGGTTTGATTTCCATGATAGAGGCCTTTGCCCTGCAGTGGGACAGTATTCTCGTATAAGCTGATACTACTACCGGCATACACTATAAGTATAACTTTTTCATAAGATAGAATTCTCGGATATCTAAATACAAGTGTTCATTAAGTTAAATACTGCAAGTAATTTACCGCTATTCAGTTAAGCCAACTCAATATCTGTCAAATTGCACGGTCTTTTGACAACCGCATATAAAAAAATTTGGTGTGGTCGTAGGTAAAGTTTCGCTTATTTACTGATGTGGTTGGATAGCAGCCTAGTGTGACAAATAATCTTGATACTTTAAGGTAACAGTAAAGATTTTCCTAGTGTTACACAGTGCACAGTCTTAACAGCGATACGATGTAGTATCGCTTAGTGACTATTCTCTCGACTACTCCGTACTTACAGTGCACGCTTGAGGAAAAATAAATACAGCGAGACGTAACACGACGACGAGGCATGTCTCCCACGAGACATCGTGTGAGATGGGATGGGCTTGTCGGTGTTCGGCAAACCTTTTTATCGATATCCGATGCGGCGACGGAAGGGCAATCATAGTGCATGAGTTAGCAGGAGACGGAAGTTAAATAACGTTGGGATGTTAGCATGGGAAATGTTTGTTCATGGCCTTTTTTGCAGACTTCAAAGGAGGTTTTATATTTATTTCCGTTTCCCTATAGAGGTTGGAGGGTTCAGTTTTTTGTTTATAGGATGCAAGTTCCTAACGCCGAGGTCAGTTTATGTAGTCATGAACCAGTCAGTTGTACTAGATCGCGATAACTGATGACAATTTTTAATAGTCACGATCCTCAAGATTTGAGTGACCGACTATGAGAGACTGAGAGTAGAGTGGTCGCCACGTACGAAAACGTAGAGAAAGAGGACCTACGAGTATGATAAGATGGACTGACAATTAGAGAAAGATAGCGTGTCTGCGTTGTATGCAGACTGGTCAGGATAGGGTTGGTTGGCGATCTTTTTTTTATGTGATAGGAGTCTGAGCAGACGGATTGCCTGATGGTAAATGATTGCCGCCGCCCATAGACATCTGGAACATTAGAGTCACAAGTGCACTGCCGACCTTTTTAAGGTTGACCTCCTTTCGTCGTCGTCGTTAATAGTGAAATAAACTGACTGATTGATAGAACTAGTGATAATATTAACACTGGAACAAGTTTAATCTACGTACTAGTAGTAACTTAAACTTAGTAGTTACTTAAACTAAAAATGCTGTAGTTATACAAAGCTTAGAGGTCAAGTTCTTATGAAAGAGCTCTCAAAGTTAAATATGAACATTATTTACCAACCAACTTTCTCATACAAATAGAGAGCACAAAATTTTTCAAGTCTACATTTTGAAGTAAACATTTCGACAAAGAGAGTAAAAAGATGTTATGCTTTGTGTTTTCCTTCAACCGTGAATTTAGCTACTATGTTAGGAATTAACGACCGTGGCTACGTTTTCTTCCATTTTGAGTTTTTTAGTTGCTTGCCAACCCGTCTGTCTGTGGTAATGTTGCAAATGCATCATATTTACAGTGGAGATAATAGCAGAGATTTTTTCATAAAATACAGTACTTTGTTATAAATACCTCTGGGTACATTCTTCTAGATGTAACTTTGTAGCCATCCTGACAAGTGCGTTGCCAATCTTTTACCCCTTTTGCCCCCTATTGGGCCTCCGGTACCCTCACTCCGGTCGAGAAGAGTGGCTCTCCCACGGTCATTAGGGTGTTAAAACTCAAGTGAATAGTACCTATGTATTGAAAGGTTAAATGTTTTTCAACCAACTTCAAAAAAAGGAGGAGGTTCACAATTCAACCCGTATGTTTTTTTTTATTAAACAAGAAGGCAAACGAGCAAGCCGCTCATAGACATCAGCTATCGGTCTTTCAGGAAGGTGTAGGCTCGTTCCTTCAAGATTTCAACGTTATTATTATGTAATATGTGGCAGATGAGCAGAGGGATCACCTGATAATAAGCGATGGCCACCGCAACACCAGTAGAGTCGCAAGTGCGCTGCCAACCCATCCACTTTAACCCACTTTCCCCCAATTAGGCCTCAGCTCCCTTACTTATTCGACGAAACACAGCGCAGGCGCTGCTTCACGCAAGTCTTCTGTGAGGCCATGGTATCACTCCGGTCGAGTACCGAGGAATATTGTACCGGTTCGGGAATACCGGAATGTATACGAAAATTCAATTATTCTAGGCAATGTGTTAGAGAAAACTGTCGGTCTTGTAAAATGTTGTTAAGTAAGAGGATATTTTCATTCTCCGTTTGTACTTCGACTTTATAAAGTGTTTACTCGAAGTTTGTAATGTAACCAAGTGTTTCTTTTTGAAAAGTTGCTAAGCTGAACAAAGAAGAACGCCGTTCATAGAACTTTTTCTTTGATGAGGAAAAGTTTTAAACGAATGATTTGTGCTACTGAACTTAATCGAATGGTATTTATCCTTTCTTAAAAAGAATAATTGATTCTAAATTGTTTTTAAACTTGATGGTCCTGTTTGCGCCCGAGAGCTATGGCTGTGGCTGTGTTAGCTCAGTGGATAGTGGATACATTGTCTCCTCGATATATTTCCCAAATTAAGTCCCTTAGTTTTTCAATTTTCAATAACGGCTTCAATAGCGTAGTGGCTAAGGCGTTCGCCCGAAACGCGAACGGTCCCGGGTTTGATCCCCGGTCAAGTCAATTTATGAAATTACATTTTCTAATTGTTCTTAGTGTCCTGGGTTGACGCCCCCAGTTAATTATCGTCATCTGGTACTCATAGTACAGGGGCTACCCTAGTTTGAGACCAGGTTGATTAGTGTGATTATCTGGCGCATTTATTTATTTTATTATTTATTAATTATGATATCCAAATGTCAACAAACTGCAAAAAGCTCACTACTCTTTCTAAATAAAGTAAAAAATATCAGTTTAGTAAGTTTCATGCTAATGAGCAAAGCAAACTACCAGATTGACAAACTATCACAATAATCAGTGAAGCGAAATCACACAGAAGCTGCGTACACATCTCACGCACACACGCGCGCGGTTGCGTGGTGACGTCACGCCGAAACGGGACACGCTCATGAATTACCCACCGGCGAGAGCAGGATAAAATATAGGCCAAGCACCGAGAGGCGACCTACCTTCGCTGATACAGTGGCACCTACGTAATAGGGCCAACCGCGCACAAAGTCGCTCAAATTATAGATACCTTTTCTTGACACAAGTGGAGCAGACGCAAATAATAATGTGCTTATCTCGAAAGACAATTTGTATGTATGCATAGGATCATTATGATACGAACTATACTAACAAAACAAAATAAAGCATACAATAGAGAAAAATAAGGAAAGGCCGGAAATGCATTTGCATACCTTTTGTTCTAGTCGATATCCATGGGGGCGACGATTGCTTTTCATTAGGCAACTCCATTGCTCGTTTGCCTCCATTTCCTATTCAAATTAGGAACCATTTATTGCTGCTTGTATTGTATTTCTATTTAGCTTTATTATAAAGAAAGGTATGTTTTCTTTAAAGGGTGTCTCGGTAAACATTTATAGCCCTTTAACCGCCTCTTCTAACAAATATTCTGAACAACATTTTGCTCTACGATTTCTTATTGTCATAGTGTTCCCATCAGTGGCACTTCGAGAATAACTGCTTTACCTAGACTGATTTCATAAATCTTTCTTATTTGTCTGTTATCCTCGTAATAGGCACTGCGTAGGATTACCATTTTAACCCCGCAAATTAACTACGCAATCATTACTTGGGCTATGTCTAATCATTTCTGTACAGTAGCAGGCCCCCGCATATGTAGACCGACGGATCTAGTGGAAAGTCGAGTGAAATCCTTATACGGGCCTCACCCAATGTTCATCTACACAGATAGGTCCTGTGCCACCCGCATATTATATGGAATCATTGGGTGAGGCCTATGTGAATGGTAAATTCATTATCTTAACGTTTCCTTTTGATTATTTAGGTATATAGAAACAATTAAAATGGGGTGTTATTAACTGTGTCACACAATATCTAAATGAGCACTAAAATGTTGGTAACATTTGGTCCATATATAGATATTGGCGTACTACACGCCTAGTTTGGTTTACAAATAGGTTTTTTTAGTGCAAAAAATTATTGTACACGATACTTATCTATTTGAAACACCCAGTTACGTCATTTTGTGATAATACACTTCAGGTTTTATTGCTGGATTAAGGATTGTCTTTTTATGTACAATGGATTACTTTGTAGTTTAATCAGAAAAATCTTATATCGTAGCTCGTGTTTATTCACCTATCTAGTTGACGTTAGTCGATAATTTTTATATTTTTTAATGATCAGTAGTTTTATTTTTAGCCTGATTATTCTTTTTTAGAATTTTGCTATTAGTTCTAACCCATGCCGATAGATGGCCGATGAATATTCGATTGCGTAGTGCTAGTGTTTTGTTTTAGTTTGTTTTGTACCATAGAGTAAAGTAATAGTACTTACTTATACATAAAATGTATCGATTTCTAATTTAACCACTTTATACACAATATAAATTACAGCTCGCTAATATAAAGACCCTCTGAGTTAGGCTTCGGGCATGGTGAAATGATGCCCATGGACACTCACACCTGCAAGTAGAGTCACAAGTGCGCTGTTTAATCTTTTCTTCTTCCCCTCAAATTAGGCCTACATTGCCCGCACCTCATTAGGCCGAAACACGTGTGCTGACGCTGTTTCATGCCAGTATTCTGTGACGCTATGGTTCCTCAATTAATCCACTACCTACGAACATTCGTGGTTCCGTGCTATATTTGAAATCGACCAATCTTTTATCAATACTAATCGAAAATGTCAAACACTAGCGCGATTCGATGCCTAACGGCATCTATTGGTTTAAAGTGGAACTAATATCTACTCCGAAACGGATTGAGGGCGGGTCACTAATGCTCCATAAATGTACTATCAACAAATCATCATAAATGGACTTTAATGTAATGTGTATGTGCTGTTTAAAGGGTGTCTCGGTAAACATTTATATCCCTTTAACCGCCTCTTCTAACAAATATTCTGAACAACATTTTGCTCTACGATTTTTTATTATCATAGAGTTCCCATCAGTGGCACTTCGAGAATAACTGCCTTACCTAGACTGATTTAATAAATCTTTCTTATTTGTCTGTTATCCTCGCAATATGCCCTGCGTATTACCATTTTAACCTTAACTACGCAATTACTTGGGCTATGTCTAATCATTTCTGTACAGTAGCAGGCCCCCGACAATGTTGACCGACGATCTAGTGAAAGTCGCGTGAAATCCTTACAGGCCTCACCCAATGTTCTCTACACAGATAGGTCCTGTGCCACCCGCATATTTATATGGAACATTGGGTGAGGCCTATGTGATGGTAAATTATTATCTTAACGTTCCTTTTGATTATAGGTATATAGAAACAATTAAAATGGGTGTTATTTAACTGTTCACCAATATCTAAATGAGCACTAAATGTTGATAACATTTGATTTATATATACATTGGTGTACTACACGCCTTAGTTTGGTGTACAAATAGGTTTTTTTAGTGCAAAAAATATTGTACACGATACTTATCTATTTGAAACACCCAGTTACGTCATTTGTGATAATACACTTCAGGTTTTATTGCTGGATTAAGGATTGTCTTTTTTATGTACAATGGATTACTTTGTAATTTAATCAGAAAATCTTATTAATCGTAGCTCGTGTTTATTCACCTATCTAGTTGACGTTAGTCGATAATTTTTATATTTTTTATGATCAGTAGTTTTATTTTTAGACTGATTATTCTTTTTTAGAATTTTGCTATTAGTTCTAACCCATGCCGATAGATGGCGATGAATATCGATTGCGTAGTGCTAGTGTTTTGTTTTTAGTTTGTTTGTACCATAGAGTAAAGTAATAGTACTTACTTATACATAAAATGTATCGATGTCTAATTTACCACTTTATACACAATATAAATTACAGCTCGCTAATATAAAGACCCTCTGAGTTAGGCTTCGGGCATGGTGAAATGATGCCCATGGACACTCACACCTGCAGTAGAGTCACAAGTGCGCTGTTAATCTTTTCTTCTTCCCTCAAATTAGGCCTACATTGCCCGCACTCATTAGGCGAAACACGTGGCTGACGCTGTTTCATGCCAGTATTCTGTGAAGCTATGGTTCCTCAATTAATCCACTACCTACGAACATTCGTGGTTCCGTGCTATTTTGAAATCGACCAATCTTTTATCAATACTAATCGAAAATGTCAAACACTAGCGCGATTCGATGCCTAACGGCATCTATTGGTTTAAAGTGGAACTAATACCTACTCCGAAACGGATTGAGGGCGGGTCACTAATGCTCCATAAATGTACTATCAACAAATCATCATAAATGGACTTTAATGTAATGTGTATGTGCTGTTGTTTCGCTCATGTATTCTATTTCTGTGCAATAAAGATTAACTGTCTATCTATCTATGTATAGCTGGCGGCACGAAAGAAAAGCGATGACCGTTATTTTGCGCACTTGTAAAAAAGAAGACTTTCTATTAAAATTGGTTTCTGCGCATTCAAGGTCATAACTACTGTTTCATGCCGCAGATTATACCAGGCTTGGCGAATACCCCCGAGAATATATCGGTGATGCTAAACAGTGCATACATAAGTCAGTTGCAGTAACACCGCCTCCCGCGCGACTGCACCGATGCAATGGGACCACGGCTCAACTGATTGCATTAACTTGACGCCGAACAGACGGCTATTTGTTTGAGCTGGTAGTTATGATACTTAATTCGATTTGGAAATTAAAACGACTTGTCCTTGCAACTATGTATAATCATCCTACAGTTATTTGGCACGTAGCAAAAATTTTTACCAATAATTTTCTCTTTGCAAGTATAAAATTATGAACAGAGTTTTAACATTTTCCCATTTAAAAAATATTGCACTACGCCCCCTGTCAATATCACTTAAGTACTTTTCAGTCACACTGTATGGAAGTAGAAAAGAACTTACAGTATATCGGAGTTATCAGAAGAAATAAATAAATAAACAATATAATTCTCACAACATCTCATACATTGACCTGACTTCGTACTAAGTAGCTAAAGCACTTGTGTTATAGATATCGACAACAAAGGTAACACAAATACATAATATTTATCAGAAGATCCACATTTATCATACGGACAGCTAAGGAGTGGAACTCCCTGCCGAGGTCTGTTTTTCCTGACCACTATAGCTTGGATATCTTTAAGGCAAGAGTGAACAGGCATCTTCTAGGCAAACGCGTGTCATCCTAGACCTCATCGTCACTTTCCACCAGGTGCGATTGTGGTCAAGCGTTGGCCTATAGTCTAATAATAAAAAAGATTGTTTTCTCAATTTAATTCAATACCTACCTACATAGGTAAATGTTGATTCCTAGTTAAGACGCGCGATAAAATACCTAGAAAGTACTTTTGTCAGAGGCATTTTGAAGAAACTATTGGAATTATAAAAGAACTTACACTTTATCGGAGTTATAAATAAATGAATTAATTCTCACAACATCTCATACATTGACCTGATTCCGTACTAAGTAACTTAAGCACTTGTATGTGTGAATGTACATAGTTAACAATTTTTGAGACGGTTATTTTGTCGTTTTTTTATCATTATCATTTGAAGATTTTTCACTGACACAGGTACGCGTTTATTAAAGACAATAGCTATTCTACTAGTAGTTTTGCTTCATAGGTCGCATAACGAAGGGGTATCCATAATATTCACAAAAGGCAATATCACAATAGCCTGTGTAATTAAGGTCACCACGCCTACAGGATTGAACGAATTGTCTAAAACCCGAAATTAGGGTAGGTTTGGGCAAAATCGTTTTAGGTAGGTACATGAAACAGTTGAAATTATTTGTGTCTCTTTTGAATATAGGGTGGCATATTGATCAGTATAAAAATGTCAAAATTTTTTATGTAATGATTTGATTGATTGATTGTCTGCAACTATAAGACATACGAAAATCATGCCCAATGTCATCATCAGTATTAAAATGTGTAATAAGAAAATCTCAAAAAAATGCAAGTCCATATGTATCTATTTCCGAATAACGAAGGTTTCATAAGTAAAAGGATACATTCAAAACATTAATTTCCGACTCCCATTTAATTGACTGAAAAACAAATTGGTCAACATTTCAATTCACGAGTTGCGGAACTGTCCCAAAACTTTTATTTTGTGGTCACCTACAGTAATAAAAGGCGTGGTAGAGCCTTCCGTCTGATAATAATGTGGCCGATTCGTTACTGTCATAAAATAAATTTGTTTCGGCCTGACTTCAATCTAGAGGGTTTGCTGAAATTTAAGGGTTTCCGGGAATGACTACCTAAGTACTATGAATCTAAGTATACCCGTATGTACCAGAAATACCTATACCTATATGAAATATAATACCTACAATTTATCGTCGTAAGGCCCAGACAGCAGATACATTAGAAAATCAATTGTTTTATGCCTTTTAAAAGGATTTGGGTCTTACGTCGTTCTAAAAAATTGAATTATATTTTTTTCTTTCGATTTTTATTCTGTAAAAAAATCATAAATATTTTTATAATTTTACGGCGACTTAATTTTAGGTTGAACCGCGCGGTATGAAGATACCAATATCGGCATTCCGAATCAGCGGTAGATTACATACATATTTGATATTCATATTAAGAGTTTTGTATAGATAGGCGGATCCCTAGCTTCAAAGCTACTTGATAGCTTGGGACGTAGCCTGAAGAAACGACAAGATGATACGCGAAAATTTAAAGAAAGTGCTTAAAAATTAACGTCTCGTTAATCCCCCTGTATAAAAATAATCGCCAAGATGATTATGAAATGAAAGTGCTAGACTATGAGTTCTGTATGAAAAAAGAAGCTATACTAGTTATCCGACCCTTTGTTTGAAACATTTTCCATAAAAAATAGGAACGGACAAAACTTATTCCCAAAAATGGCTAGACGAGGTTTATCATCATTATACTTAGCGAGTGATGTAGGCAGCTGTGGTTTCCTAACGCATGCGTTTAAATAATTAATTTGCCACGAAACCTTTTACTCCTCCCTATGCTTGTAACTTAAATAAGAATATGTGATGCGAGGAATACGCAATGTTACCTTTGAGGCCAATGCTAATGAATACTAATAATGTCTTCCTTACCGATATTTCGCCTATGGTGGCCAATCTGACGCAGGGCATATTATAGTGCACATATGTGTGCGCAAACAAGTGCGCACTATTCCTTTACCCTCATATTTTAGTGAGACGCCCCAGTGTGATACAACTGAAGAGGGATCAGGCGCTGTACCAAATATTCACATGTTATCGTTTACGCATTATAGTTCTGTAGCCTTACCGTGAGTTTGAATACTATCCTCGTTATCGAAAACTATCGCTAGTTCGCTTGTGACCACGGCTGCTGTAACTAGCCGAAACGTAAAGCAGTAAGTACATACAATGTACTTAACAATAAACGTCGCTTTGATTAGTTACGTACTTATAAGATAAAATAAATAGCATTAAAAGATATTTTAATCTGAATGAATAATAAATTCTTACAACATAATACATTGACCTGATTCCGTACTAAGTAACTTAAGCACTTGTATGTGTGAATGTACATAGTTAACAATTTTTGAGACGGTTATTTTGTCGTTTTTTTATCATTATCATTTGAAGATTTTTCACTGACACAGGTACGCGTTTATTAAAGACAATAGCTATTCTACTAGTAGTTTTGCTTCATAGGTCGCATAACGAAGGGGTATCCATAATATTCACAAAAGGCAATATCACAATAGCCTGTGTAATTAAGGTCACCCCGCCTACAGGATTGAAACGAATTGTCTAAAACCCGAAATTAGGGTAGGTTTGGGCAAATCGTTTTAGTAAGGTACATGAAACAGTTGAAATTATTTGTGTCTCTTTGAATATAGGGTGGCATATTGATCAGATAAGAATGTCTGCAACTATAAGACATACGAAAATCATGCCAATGTCATCATCAGTATTAAATGTGTAATAAGAAAATCTCAAAAAAATGCAAGTCCATATGTATCTATTTCCGAATAACGAAGGTTTCATAAGTAAAATGTGGTTTCATAAGTAAAAGGATACATTCAAAACATTAATTTCCGACTCCCATTTAATTGACTGAAAAACAAATTGGTCAACATTTCAATTCACGAGTTGCGGAACTGTCCCAAAACTTTTAATTTGTGGTCACCTACAGTAATAAAAGGCGTGGTAGAGCCTTCCGTCTGATAATAATGTGGCCGATTCGTTACTGTCATAAAATAAATTTGTTTCGGCCTGACTTCAATCTAGAGGGTTTGCTGAAATTTAAGGGTTTCCGGGAATGACTACCTAAGTACTATGAATCTAAGTATACCCGTATGTACCAGAAATACCTATACCTATATGAAATATAATACCTACAATTTATCGTCGTAAGGCCCAGACAGCAGACATATTAGAAAATCAATTGTTTATGCCTTTTATGGCTTTTGGGTCTTACGACGTTAAAGCAAATTGAATTATATTTTTTTCTTTCGATGTTTATTCTGTAAAAAAATAATAAATATTTTTATAATTTTACGGCGACTTAATTTTAGGTTGAACCGCGCGGTATGAAGATACCAATATCGGCATTCCGAATCAGCGGTAGATTACATACATATTTGATATTCATATTAAGAGTTTTGTATGGATAGGCGGATCCCTAGCTCCAAAGCTATTTGATAGCTTGGGACGTAGCCTGAAGAAACGACAAGATGATACGCGAAAAATTTAAAGAAAGTGCTTAAAAATTAACGTTCGTAATCCCCCTGTATAAAAATAATCGCCAAAATGATTATGAAATGAAAGTGCTAGACTATGAGTTCGGTATAAAAAATAAGCTATACTAGTTACCGACCCTTTGTTTGAATCATTTTCCAAGAAAAATAGGAACGGACAAAACTATTTCCAAAAATGGCTAGACGAGGTTATCATCATTATACTTAGCGAGTTGATGTAGGCAGCTGTGGTTTCCTAACGCTGCGTTTAAATAATTAATTTGCCACGAAACCTTTTACTCCTCCTATGCTTATAACGTAAATAAGAATATGTGAATGGGAGGAATACGCAATGTTACCTTTGAGGCCAATGCTAATGAATTCTAATAATGTCTTCCTTACCGATATTTCGCCTATTCATCAAAACCCTACATATTCCGTGGTACTGGTACAAACAAAACCCGATCCCCTACCACGGCGTGACGTCTCGATGCGTGACAGACTCCGCGCCGGATCGTTAATTAGATATGGCCCGTGAACCGCGACGCTGCAATCTAATTTCAGTCGCTACAAATTTTCACGTTCATCCTATCTAAAATTTTGCGCTCCATAAAATCTACGTAAACATGACATATGTATAGGGATGTTGAAAATATTTAAACTGACACCAATATTATTTTGTGCCGAAACTATCTGAATTGTAAATTGTTACAGATTTTTGATTCTTTACCGAAACAAATATTACTATACTAGTGGCCCGCCCTCACTTCGCTTCGGGACTATAATTCAAAAATGAACCAATAGATGGCGCTATGCTTGATTACATCGCGCAAGCGTTTCGTGGTTTCGGTTTACCTATAAGCCTTGTCGTTGTCTATAGAAGTTATCTCTTTATAAATAGTATAGAAGTTTAAACGGTTGTTTTTTTATATAGTAACCCGTAATATAATCCCCAGAAGACCGGCGTGAAGCAGCGCCTGCGCTGTTCGGTCGAGTGAGTGAAATACCGGTGGCTCAATTGGGGGGAAAGGGAACCCCAGGGGGTTCCCTCATTCAGGAATGAAAGAATGGCAGAGCACTTATGACTCTACTGGTGTTGCAGGTGTCTATGGGCGGAGGCAATCGCTTACCATGGGGTGATCCGTATGCTCGTCTGCCACCTTCACTGGCACAGCAAGAACAACAAGCATCTCTCAGATGCTTCTTCATGCTTCGTTTGAAGGAATCCATATTGTGGGACATCTAGATTGCCTGTAAACTAGGGACTTTAGCAAAGGGATGCGGGAAGAAACCTTTTAAATGTCATATTTTCGATATGAAATTATATGACGGATATCGCGCGAAAACTATACTCGTACGTACAGCCACACATCAAACACTTTAGGTTGAATATCAATTGAGGAAATTTGATAGGTTGTGGTAACCTGATGTGTGGCTGACTGTACATAAAAACTATGTTTTTACGATGTACGGTGGCCTGCACATCAAGTTACTACAATCTATCAAATTTCTTCAATCGAACCTCACTTTATGTCAACATGTTTGGTTCAATATCAACTGAGGAAATTTGATAGGTTGTGGTAACATGATGTGTGGCTGACTGTACATAAAAACTATGTTTTTACGATGTACATATCTATTTTCGATAAATATCACAAACTCGAGAATGGGGGCCAGATCGGAAATATCGTGTTTACAACTGAACACCATGCCAATATAATATTGGTTGTAATATCAATATTGCTTGAAATGTTGGCTAAAGTATTTAAAATTATGATAATTGACCCGATTATTCATTGAACCCTAACTCCTTGATTGCGTTGGCGGTGAAATAACTCGCTGGGTATAATTTTAGGTACAGTATTTTCCTATGAATTTAGAATGAGTTTCCACTTCACTATTTATAGCTTACCTAGAAATATATTGGCATTGCAACAGTAAAAAGTAAAGTATCAGCCTATATACTAAGGCCTCTATCATAGAAATCAAATTATCATTACTATAATGGGATTAGGCTAATCACCACACATGTCTAATGCGGATTAATTATTGCGCATATTAATTTTAATGCAGATAATGCAGATCCGAACATAGTAGCGATGTCTTGATTTCTATGATGTGGGCCTCTACCGCATCACAGTATATAGGCTGATACTTTACTTTTTTATATACGTAATATATCTGAACAGAATGTAGATGTTACTTCTCTTTGCTAGGCCATTAGTGTCGCTCAAACATTTATGATAAAACGATGACTCACCCACTCTTTCAGCCTTTTATACCCTTGGACGCCTTTGGTGATGCGACTAGACTCCGATTTCACTCGAGTAGCAGCGTAATAAATTATATTCGAGTAAAAAAAATATTTTTTTTTTTTAACAGAATACGGGATTGACAAGGCTCTTAATTAATATAAAGGTACCGCCTTAAGTTGACACTTTGTTATTATGTAGGTAAAGTTAATTCCACGATAAGTAAGTATCATGATATTTAAGCGGTGAGCGAAAATCTAAACGGATAAATAACTAATATATTCCTAAACAATGATCGGTCAAAATTATGAACTTTTATTTTTATTTACCTACCTAAATATCAAATGCGTTTTCAATTAATTTTGACAGATTTTGACACCCCTAGGACTCCCACTCAATTAATTTGAGATATAATATACAGTGCTATCAATTTCATTTCACAAAAATAAGAAGTTAATAAAACACACCATTGAGCCGTGCTACGAGTTGCTACGAGCGGAGCTACGATTACACTCTGCTACGGGATGAGTTCTACGTAAGCTATTCCATACTACGAGTGTGGGTGAATAATAAAATTGGTGGTTGGTTATTTTCGTGTAGGAAACAGTCAAAGAAGATTTTAAATGTATTGAAATCATCATATAATAGTCTGTTGCAGTCCACTGGTGGACATAGGTCTCTCCTAATTTTCGCTATTCGGATAGATTTTTCGATTTTTTAAGTTTTGAAACCTTATCAGGTTTTTGAGTTAGAGCCCAATTCCATAACCAGGACTTTTTAGCTATTAAAATCCATAACATTTTTTTTTTAACGAATGAAACGTTCACGTTTGCCGATTTCCTTACAGATTTTTGTTTAGATTTGGACTATATCAAAAGACTCACACCCCTCTCAAAAAAATTACAGTGAAGCAGCAGCCTGCGCTGTGTTTCGTCCAGTGAGTGAGGGTACCGGAAGCCTAATCGGGGGGAAAGGGATTAAAAGTTGGCAGCGCGCTTGTGACTCTACTGGTGTTACAGGTGCCTATTTGCTTACCATCAGTGATCCATCTGCTCCTCTACCAACTTTAACATAAAAGTATATACACACCTCATTATAAGAAACATTTTAACGCTTAACAAAACAGATTTGTTCCGCGCTGTACACCCACTATAACAAGTATACCTCAATTTAGCTTGCCTTAGGGGCAGTATTAAAAAAGCGTATTAAAAATACGCTCCAGCAAAGTTTTTTAATTACGCAGGTGTAGCCGCCCAACGATCTGATAACGAGACGGCTCCCAATTATCCGGCTGACAGACTGGCCTAAACAATAATTAAGGTTTGCCTGGAATTCATTGTTTTTTTCTTGAATGGATTGCCATACATAATTGAACTATACCTACTTATGGGGGTAGGTTATTTATGTCAAGTAATACTACATCCGTACAACATATCAGACATTGATTTGATTCTGTACTAGCTTAAGAACCTTATGTTACAAATAACAAAAGAAAAAATTAGGTACAATACAGGTACACATAATATATTACCTACAAACAGACACTGAACAAATACAAGTATTCATTAAAGTTCACCAAGTACTCTCTCTCATAGCCAAAACCATCTGTCATCAAGAGATTAATTGAGAAAGTGAAATGAAGATTCAAAGTCAAGCTTAATTACCACCAGGTGATATCTCTGTTCGTCCTTGATCTTCCGAATCAGCAGTAGATTATAAAATTTGACATTCATAAATGTTCTGTAAAGGACTTAAATTGAATAATAGAGATTTTGATTTGATTTGATTTGATTCGTCTGCCACCTTTATCATAAAACTAGTGGCCCGCCCTCACTTCGCTTTATTTTTGTACCTATTATGAGGCCTATGCGATTAAAACGACTAAAATTTAAAAGTGTATAATAAAAGTATTTTTTTCGTGCCTTGAACATAATATGGTAAATATTTATGGTTTCCCTAGGGAGTGTCGAAATATGCGTAGTATGCTGAATGGACGGCCGTATTTTTCATCATGGTTTCAGGGGATTTCAACTTGGTACATACCTTTTAGCGTTCTCGAAATAAATGGTGTTAATATACAGACAAACTGACAACAAATAGATGTAAAATGAGGGTTCCGTTATTAATTAAAATATTATAATAATATTTACTTACCCCTTTTAGATTAATTTACACTAATTGAAGCCACCGTACACACACAAAGTATTTGTTCACACTTCGAATGCCATTAAACTAGTGAGAAATGAGTGATCCTTATGTTTATTTATATTAATTAATATGAATGTCAAGACATTCTCAAAACATAATACAAAACACTCCAATTGAAGAGATACTTATAAAAATGTGAAAAACTTGTAGATGCGTGTATGTACTTAGATAATAATTTTCCTTAGTAATTATTGACAGATATCACAGATATCACAGATAGTTTAGCACAGTGGTTTGAGCGCCGGTTGAGACGCCAGAGTAGTGGGTTCGATTCCCGTACCAACGCAAATGTTTGTTGATGAATCATATTTGTGTTGGCTCTAGGTGTTAGGTTGACTGAGGTCGGCGCAGTATGTTTTCTTCTTCCATTCGTTCGTCTTTGTATTTAATAATATACACTTATAATGTAATACGATTGTAAGCCTATGTCCCCAAAGAAACAAAAGAGGTCGGCTTTCCGTAATATTCAAAAAGATAAGTAATAAATAAAATCAACGAGCTGTTCCCAAGGGATTGTTCCAGTTTCCATCCTACCTTTTTGTACCTACGAGTATATTATGCTGCGATGAAAAAAATGTAATAATTGACACCGTATTTGCGTATCTACTTTATGTACTTTTTTACTGACTCCATGACTAGGAAGTTGTGCTTGAAAGCGACGGCTGCGCTTGATTTATTGTATGTGTTCCTTGGGTCAAGCCAGAATAAGAATATGAAGTTTTTTGTTGAAAATAACTTTGTCATAGAGTAACTTATATTATTATGATCTTGGTTTCTTAGTCTGAAAGTTAAGTTCTTGTATTCTTTGACATAAAGCATGCCTTTGATTCTGCACCCAATATATCTTCAGTCATATATATCACTCATATAGGCTTATGTCTCCTTTGGATTATAAGGGAATACAATAATGCACATGAGCATAAATATATTAATTATGTCTTGCGTTGCCAATTTTTTATCGTAATATACGTCTTGCGTTATTAAATTTTTGACATTCATCACAGGAGGACAGCATTATGGGCCAAATTGACTTTGTTGAAAGTATACCTTAGCTGAGGACCCGCTAGAGATAAATTAACATGTTTTATATTTAGGGAACCTCTTATTTTCTTAGTCCTAATTGAATTTGTACAATTACGAGCGGGTCTGGCCGAATTAAGCCCACCCAGGGCCGTGCAGAATTAATGACTCCTTCTGTGCGTCTCCAGCGAGATTTTTTCATTAGGTTCTTATAAGTATTATTTTCAGTTTACTTTAATGTATTTACTTTTAGCTTTTACCTGTTTTGAATTCTATTCATAGCATCGTACCGTGTTGAACAAAATAGTGACGATTTTTTTTTTGTTGCAGGTATGTGCACGAAACTGTGAAATAACAAACGTCCACGAATACAGGTAAAGTACAGCAAAGATTAAAAACAAAACCAGAGTTAACAAAAATGTTTAAGAATCATAAAATCTCATATGAATTAGTCCTTACATATGGATCTACAATACATATCATTTCAACGTCTCATTTATCTCTTAGATATGCAAGCATATACCTTAAAACGCATCAATATAAAAAAAACACCTTAGGTATCAACACTATGTTAAATGAAGACATACCTAAATTATTCCGACCCGGTTGGTTCATTGGTAGGAATTCTGCGTCTGGCCAAGGGTTGCGGGTTCGATCCCCGCACAGTACAAACATTTGTGTGCATGAACATGTCTGTTTGTATGTCTGGGTGTTTTTTATGTATTATAAGATATGTATTTACAAAAGAAAAGTATTATATATTTGTAATCCCACTGTTGGTTCTGAATCTGTAACACAGGTGCGTGAGCTACCTATCTCAGAGTCCAGATCAATGTATATGATGTAGTGAAATATTATATTATTGTTATATTATATTATATTACGGAGATACTTTATTTGGGGAGTTACAATAGAACAAATAACTTCTCAGAACCTATTTCACCCCGTCCAGCTCTCATGCGCACCGTCCCATAGTCAAATAATAATGTATCGAAGAAAGGCTTCCTCCTAAATTCACAACGTTTTCACCTACTGGCGGCTTTTGTTGGTAAACGTAAAAGTGAGAAGTAATTACAAAGCTCGTCGGCGTAACAGTTACTTTAACGGGCTCAGCGGGTTGCCCGAAATGAGTTTGGCCCGCCGAATAAACCGACCTCCGCCGAGCGAGGCGACATGCCGCTAGAAATTTTAGTGCGTGATGGAAATAATGGCCGGCCATATTTTAACTTCGGCCATTTTAACTTTAATGTTGAAATTAACAAAATAGCCGAGAAAATCGACAGCGGAATTTCAATTTAGTAACACAGATCATTGCAATGGCATTTCAAGTGAAGGGCGGCAGCGGATTGTTACTCGGTCTTACTTCTGATGTTAAGGGCGTTTGACAGACATACCTAAATTATTCCGACCCGGTTGGTTCAGTGGTAGTGAATGCTGCGTCTGGGCCAAGGGTTGCGGGTTCGATCCCCGCACAGTACAAACATTTGTGTGCATGAACATGTCTGTTTGTATTGGTCTGGGTGTTTTTTATGTATTATAAGTATGTATTTACAAAAGAAAAGTATTATATATTTGTAATCCCACTGTTGGTTCTGATATCTGTAACACAGGTGCTTGAGCTACCTATCTCAGAGTCAGATCAATGTATATGATGTAGTGAAATATTATATTATTATTATATTATATTATATTATATTACGGAGATACTTTATTTGGGGAGTTACAATAGAACCAAAAAGAACATCTCAGAACCTATTTCACCCCGTCCAGCTCTCATGCGCACCGTCATAGTCAAATAAATAATGTATCGAAGAAAGGCTTCCTCCTAAATTCACAACGTTTTCACCTACTGGCGGCTTTTGTTGGCAAAACGTAAAAGTGAGAGTAAGTTACAAAGCTCGTCGGCGTAACAGTTACTTTAACGGGCTCAGCGGGGTTGCGAAATGAGTTTGGCCGCCGAATAAACCGAGCTCCGCCCGAGGCGAGGCGAACATGCCGCTAGAAATTTTAGTGCGTGATGGAAAATAATGGTGGCCATATTTTAACTTCGGCCATTTTAACTTTAATGTTGAAATTAACAAAATAAGCCGAGAAAATCGACAGCGGAATTTCAATTTAGTAACACAGATCATTGCAATGGCATTTCAAGTGAAGGGCGGCAGCGGAATTGTTACTCGTCTTACTTCTGATGTTAAGGGCGGTCATCTGTCAGGTGTTCTATTTGCTCGTCTGCCTGCATCAAATTAAAAAAAAACAAATTAGAAATCTTATATTATAACATGCTTTATAAAGATGATATAAATGTATTTTTTAAATGTGATAGATGGCAGATGGCACCTGATGGCAAGCGATTACCACGTCCCAAGTGCGCTGCCTACCTTTAACCCCCTTTCCCCGCAACTGGGCCTCCGGCACCCTCACTCACTTGTCGAAACACAGCGCAGGCTATCTTAACTATGAATAGTCTTTATCCGTGTTAAAATAAGTGTAATTTTTTTTTCTTACGTCTCTGAATACGGCAGTTAGTGACTCATGAAAATTCGCAATTCCAATTTAAGTAGAGCAATCAAACTATTGTAAAAAGCTGGAACAACTACGTAACAACTTCTGCCGCTCAATTTGTCAGAAACCGTAATTATTAAATAAACAGAGCTTAGTAGGCACTTGGGCGGAAATTATTCCTACATTCTAGGAAAAGCTGCGAGCGCGTATTTAAATAAAGAACCAAAGAAAACTATTTGAAACAAGCGACGTGACATTTCCACAATGATGAAAGAAGTACTTCAACTTTAGTTCATAAAAGTATTCTAGTTATTAAGCTCAAGAACACCGCTGAATACAATATTTCTTTTTTGTGAAGTTTAACGTAGCTGTTTCTTTGAAATGTCTAGGTAACATAGATTTTAATATTTAGGTTAGTATGCCTTTCAAAGTACATAAAACGTATAATTTTATTTTTGATAAAGCAACTTTTCGCAGTTTACTCTTAAGTAAATAATGCTCTTAAGAAAAAACATCTTTTTAGGCTTAGTACGTGATTCGGTTAGTTTAATTGATTTAACAGCCACCCAGGTATGTGGAAGGTTTATGGGTTCGAGTCCCACCTGAACTCTTCGATGTTTTTTTAAGTGTATTATTTACTTCAAACGTACCTAGTATCCATGGGAAAATACTTTTATGGCAAACTAAATACCTACCATGTGAGCGAAGAGTAGCTACACTAACAGTGCTAGGTATGTATATACATAGATCTTAAGGTATGAATCACACACGACACGGTTCATATATTTTTTAAACATGCCTTCAACGCTATTGTATGTGTGTGGTGTGCGCTACATCTACCTCAAAGTGACAAATAAGATTGAATAATGCTCGGTCTCTCTGGAATTTTAGGCGGAAACTGTGTTACGCAGATGCCAAAAAAATAATCAAGTGCGGAAGAAAAAAACAGATATATTTTTTGCTTCCATCCGTTTTATGCAGACCTCTGTTATGTAAGTTAAATTTTTAGATTATATGAAAAGTGTAGAGTTAACTCATTACAGTTTTATCAGATTACCATTAAAGCTTTTTACTCATTACTTAACTTAAGTCAGCAGGATGATAGCGTCAATTTGTCTACGAAAACAGCACTTAAAAAAGATAATAGGAGATTTGTCACTGTGACTTCGCTTAAAAGCGTCATTTATTGTAGCACCTTTTGTACCGTCTGAAAATAAAATCATTTTTTGAGTAAAACTTTTCTTCGTAATAAAGATTTTATTTGTATCACTGTCCACTCAGAATGATCGAACAGGCGGTGACGGCTGAGTAAGCCAAAAAGTTGACGCAAGCCAGGAAATTAAAATTAAGTAACGTTACTCTTAACGTTACTTAATTTTCTACTAACCTACTAAAGAAATGTTTTCTAATGTGATCATAATTAAATTAAAAAATATCTCAATACAATGACCTGAGTCCTTAGGTACTAAGTAGCCTAAGAACTTGCGTTACAGACAAATATCAGCTAACAGAGGAAACACAAATATAATACTTAAAAACATAATATATTACACCCAGACACAGGGTAGGGATCGAACCCACGACATTTGGCGTATGAGGCATGGTCATTACCATGCCTATGCGCCTCCGGCCAACCGCAATGATAACAGAAGTACGCTCTTCTACCTACCTACTAAATGAATGTTTATAAATGTGACCTTAAACTGTAGGATATTATAATATAATTTCACTTGCTGATCTTACCCACACACAGAATTGTCAACGAATTATGTAAATTGAGTTCGTTTTTAAGGAAACGTGCATCGGATTTCTCCATTTTGTTTGTCTGTTGACATTGGAGTGTGTCGCGACGACTGTTGTTTGTTGTTGGGCGTTCCGCGCTGTTTAGGCAGCTCGCGTAGTTTGCGCAACTCCGGGATATTTGCGCACCCGCTACTCGTGGGTAACACACGAATAACAGTTGCTATCAACTAAGTATTCTACAGAGCTGATATGCATTGTTTTAGTGGTTTATGTCATATTTTACTAGATATTGATCTTTCTCCGTGGGAGAGCCACGCTCTGGCGCGGATGGGCCGGCTCGATTCTATTCGACCGGAGTGATCACAGAAGACCGGCTTGAAGCAGCGCCTGCGCTGTGTTTTGTCGAGTGAGTGAGAGTACTGGATGCCCAATGGGGGGAAAAGGAGTTAGCTTTCGGGGAGAACGGTGGCTAAAGGTTTGCAGCGCACTTTTGACTCCACTGGTTTTGCGGATGTGATCTGATGATGATGATCCCGTCTTGTCTGCTCGTCTTCCTACCAATCACATTAAAAAAACCTATCTAAGTATATGCACGATGTTAATGTTTTAGATATTAGTATCTATTATCCAAGTTCATCTACATCGTAAGTAATAAATTATATAGACCGAGTACCGAATGTATTCTGCATTTTATATCTTATTTAAAAGCAAACTACAATATTTATAAAAGTAACCCCAATTAAAACAATTTCTGCGCACGTTAAATAAAAGTAAGCTACATTTTTCGACCTGCGAGAGCGAACAAAACTAGCTAGTTTGCCGGGCCCGAATGGAAACCGCTTGAACATTACTTTCCAACATTTAATAACGCTACCAACTTCGCTAATCCTTTGCAAGTTCGCTTTTTTCGCTCAGCTCTTTTAAAATTTTAGGGCGAAATATGGAATTTTAGGAAAGTAATTAAGCTTAATTTGCGCGAAGTAGTGTTGGCGTTAATTTATGGTATCGATAGTTATACACCGAAATTCTATCATAGATGATTATAATTTAAAAATAATATTGAAAATCTTTATAGCAAGAAAGATAATCAATTTTTTTTTTTGTAGAAATATCATAAGGCCACGGTCCCATAATACCCCCCGCGATGGACGATGAGGGAGAGCCCCAGGGATTTTAGTCGCTATACCTCCGCCATTATGCGGGGGGAGTCCGACAATACCGCATGCGTAACGCAAAATTTGGATTTCTGTGCTTATTTCTACCATTAACCAGGCTATGTGGGAAAATATCGTGAGGAAACCTGTACGTTTCAGAAACTATCTGTAACTATGATTAAGTTAGTCTGGTTCTTATGGTAAAGGGCTGCGAAGATCAGTTGGTAGTCGCTTCATTGTAATTACCGACTCTCCATATTTTGAATCAAGGTCTAAGCGCACCCCGGGCTCCGAAGCGACCGGTTTGGCCACAACCGGGAACTACACGCTAAGATGAGGGTAAGGATGCATAAGATGGGCTGAGGCTATAAAGTAGTAGTTAAAGGCGTTCCATTATGGAATAGAGATGAATTCTTAAGCCCCATCAATATTATCAATAGTTTTTTTTTTCGTAATAGGTTACCACCACCGACGAGCCGGGTCACCTGGTAAGCGATTGCCACCGCCCATAGAGACCTGCAACACCAGTAGAGTCACAAGTGCGCTGCCAATCCATAACCCTCTTTTCCCCCAATTGGATCTCCGGTACCCTCAATCACTCGACAAAACGCAACGCAGACGCTTCTTTTCGCCGTTCTTCTGTGCGGTTGAGTCGGCCCATTCATATCGAAGCGCGAATACGGACGGCATCGATAGTTCAGGCACGTTACTGCTGGGCTGTTTTTGGGGATAATAGATAGGTAAGTTAGTAAAACAGAGCGAGGCCGCTCGCTTTGTTCGCGCGAAGACAATGAGCATGTCATTAGACAGTTTGCGAATGTTTCGAAGATGAAAACGTCCATTAGGAATTGTTTGGATCGTCCTTTGCGTTTAATTCACTTGGGTTTGTGTGAACTTTGTATTAAAAGTAAAGTATCAGCCTATATCTGTCCCACTGCAGGGCAAACGCCTCCATCATAGAAATGAAGTCGTCGCCACTATGATGGGATTAGGCATAATCACCACGCTTGCCTGATGCAGACTGGCGATCACATACTCGAGCTATGTGCGAAAAATCGAAACAATACTATTTGCTTGACTTTTTGGAATTTAAACACCGTTAAATTTTAGTCGTTATAATCCCGATTCCCTTATGATAGATAAACACGAATAAAGCTTTTGCTCGTACCTATGGAAAAAGGCAGCAAAAAAGACGTAGTCCGTTATTTATGTCAAATCCATCGTCATCTTAGCCTGTAATTTCCGGTTCATAGCCAGCGTCGTTTTGGAGCCCGAAATAAAAGATTAACAACTTGTTTTGATTTTCAATTTTAAATTGAGATATTGGTTTAGTTACAAGATTGACATTAAACGAGTCACTATTATTTGTAATATTGAGTAGAAATCTAGATAAATCTACTTCAGATAACCTGTATACAATGCACCATTCGTACAGTCGAGGCGGCAACCACGTGAATTCGTAAGTAAGCACTCAAGGCTTTCTCTCCATACACGCTCAAACTTGTATTTTATTTATCGACACAATAAGACATTTTGTATAACCTCGATTTACTTGAAAGAACAAACCCTCATGTTACAGTTTAAGATTTAAAAACTCAACAAGTAGGTATATATTTGAGTAGACGTTGTGAAAAAATGGACGAAACCAATATTATTAAATTATCGTCTCTTTATGTTTTAATCAGGAATTTATACCTGTAACTTTTTCTTGGGGATTTATTAAATCTATTATTTTCTTTTCTTATCAAACTTCCAAAAGAACAAATCTTTTTCTTCATAATAGGATAGGTTCGGAAAAAAATCAATAATCGAAAAGTTGCGTAGGTTTCGAAGTATTGTTTTGATAGCATGAAGTTGAGTGGTGTTTTCGAAGAACACACTGCGTGTCAAGGATGCTAGTGAGATGGAAATGTGATCTAACGGTACGGAGTTCAAGCGACTTCCCTTCTATGCGATTACTGGACTTGCCAAATTCTTTGTACAGAAACGAGCAAGAATTGCGGCCACCCTACACCATTCGTCCGAAACGGACAACTTTAATAAGCTACAATATGCAAGTCCAGCCTCGACGGAGCGTAATACCCGAGGAAATACAGTCGATATTAATTTTGTGTTAACGACGGTTCAAGCGCCGCTAAAATTCCGCCCAAGTATTTCTGACTAACGGATATTTAATTATCCAGCTTGAACGCGACGTGTGAATGGTTTTGCTGATATAAAGAGGAGTTTGGGCTGCTTATTTATGGTTGACTGTTCTTCTTATTGCGAGAAAGCGATGGTAGCTTCCTGTATAGGTGACGTACGCGTTCAAAACAAGATGGCGTAAGTTCGAATGGCTTGCAACTCAGGATTTTTCATATCTATGTGAATATTTCTAGCTCTGGCTTGGCTCGCGTACAATGTTTCAGATAGTACTCAATCGATGGATATCTAGTTAATGAAATATTTACATTATGCTGCGAACTTGATGGACCAATTTAACAACTTGTAGTATGTATTGTATATAGCGCCCAATGTGTAGGTACTTCAGTTGTGTAAACAATTAGTTTTTTTTTATCTCTATCTTCCCTGTTGTCTGATATCTCTAAATATCTGTAACACACACATATGAGAAGTTGTGTAAATTTATTTATTTTATTTATAAATCTACTAACCATTGGACTTGTTGAAGACCGTAGAGTGTAGGGTGAATTGTAATACTTTATTCCACGTAATGCTATTAAGGCGTCATTGCGCATTGACATAATCTCTAGAAATCCAACACATCGCAAATGGAAAATAAATTGTATTTAATGCACCTTGTATGCGCAGACAATTCTAAACAAACGTCATAATTTTCATAGTTTTATAACTGGCTCAATGGTTGACTGGTAGAGAATGCTTTAAGGCATTTAGTACGCCAATTGTACAGGCATTAGCATTTGCATTTAGGGAGATCGTTCCTTGAAATTGATACTGCCAACAATCTAGCCCGGATTTCGACAAAACAGCCAGTGCAAGAAAAATTTGCTAGAAGAACGCTAGTGCAGAAACTTTGTAAGTAGGATATGTACACACTTAAAACAAAGTATTGTACATACAGCAGCTCCTTTAAATACGCATAAATGTCAAAACTCCACTCAAATAAAAAACTATGGCGATTTATTATTGAGGCCGCGTTCAAAATTCACGAGAACAACTCTCATGAAAATATTCCGTGTAAACGGGCCTTTCATGAAACATGCAGCGGCTCACAAACGGCAGGGAACCTAGTTTATGCACAAATTTTACCCAGCACAACAAATTTGACGACGCTTTGCTCAGCCCGCGATAGGGATGAGACCTTGGTCCAATTACCTATGTATCTATTATACCTACTACTATTTATAGAGGAGTATATCTTATAGACAACAACGGCATCGGGCCAGTCAAAAAATCCTTAAAGTTAGACTTAGCAAGTTTTATTCCCCGTATTGGATTCTTCTTCTTTAGGAATTAATCACTTTGTCTGCAGCAAATAAGCCCCGCCCATTCCCGCTTTCGATTCCAATGGTCATGTCAGAAAGTCTTGTTCGCCTTCGGAACTCGATTCGCAATCTCCTAGAGATTTGTCTCATAATGTGACTCACATGACACGCGTGGTTTCCAAATTGCATCTTTGCTAAAGCAACTCTTTCTCTCCAATTTGATCCCTCAAGTAGTGAGAAGCGTGATCCTCCATTTTTAAAAGAAGGAAGAAGGCAAAAAGAGTAGTAAAATACCAGTCTTCCAGACGGCCGATACCCACGCTCCGCCACTGCATTCTAGCCACTATGATGATCGCGAAACCTATTGAATGCTAGATTCATGTTAAGTGGTCATCACATCTCTGTATGCGAGCGCTGTAAGTATCGAAAGCCTGACATCCCGTCATCTTCACTCTTCCACACCGTCGCCGTCCTTTGTTCCCAGGGAATCTCATTAACTGACAACTCTTTGAAGGGCACTACAAAAACTTGTCGACGGCCGCCGCTCCCAGATGATTAATTAAGCGGATCCACTCAAAATCCAAATTAATAGGCCACATATACAACAACTAACTCTTGAATGTTGTGTATAGAAAAACGATATTATTATAAAGTATGGCTTAAATGCTCGCTTGCTTACTTACTAGTATACAGTAGTAAAATTTGGCAAAAAGCGACCGGCCGGTTGTATAATTTACATGTGCCTCTGAATTAAAAATTATTTGTTCAAATCTTAATATTTTGATTTCAAATACAAAGTGTTTTATAAATGGGACAAAAATATCGATCCGTTTCAAAACATTTTATCTTCATCTACACTTGAATGAAATTAAAAATATGATGACTTGAGTTATGTTACATAAATAATCTATCACGAAAAAGAGTCAGAGCTATCTTTTCGTACCACACAAAACTTGCACGAAATAAACCCAAATACGAGTGTAACCGTTATTTAGAAATGAGGGCCTAAATTACTCCCCTGAGGCAACCTGGAATTAGAATGGAATGAAGCAACGACACATCGTTCGGTAAATCATTTCTCGCAGATAGAGTCGTTTGGGATCATGCCCACACGTAACAAAATATACCTACGTTTACCTTTAGCCGTAACCCTGATAATGATTAGCTATTTTATTTTTAGTATCGCGTATGTTTATGGATTTGAGGGATAAGATGGTTTATGTGGGTATAACTTTAGTATTAATAATATAATATGAGTGATTTTATATTTTCATCATGAGTAAATGCGCTGATTAATCCATAGAGTATTTATCATTAACAAAAAGTAACATCTCTTTAACTATTACATCTAACAACCATTCTGAATGTGTGTTGTACGATATGATAATAACTCTAGTCAGTACTAACACCTGAGCACTTTTTTAAAAAGGTTTGAGAAAGCTAACTTTTTGATTGCGATTGACGTCGATTGATGCTATCAGAAAATGATAAATTGGAATATGCTAACATCGACACCTACGATCCTCGACAAAATTGGTCTTTCACGGATCAATACTGACACGCAGAATTTAAAACACACATGAAAGATTTTTTTATATAATTTATTATAATGGGCAAACAGCCCCCAGGTGTAGTTTAAGGCACTCTTCCGTGACCAGTTTGACATACCTTTCTGTAACTACGTAGGTAACTAAATCATTTTCCCAGCCACTGACCCTCACGCGTAACATTATGCTAAGTAGTCCGCCATTAAAGAGAGTGACTGGCGCACGCCGTACGGGCTGGTGGGCATGAAAGCCGTGAATCCTCACGCCTCGCATGTTAGCTGATAACTTTTTTACCTCGCTTTTTGTAGAAATATTCAGATTAGAGGACATGCGCTCCAGTGTGCTAGGTGAGTTAGATTTATACGTGCCTACTTTAAATAAATAAATTCTCCAACCGATATTCGGCTACGGCGGCCAATCTTAACGACCAGCTACGTACCAGAATATATTATAGTGCTTAAATGTGTGCGCAAATACAAGTGCACTCTCTATTTCCTTACCCTCTTACTTCGATGCGACACCAGTGAAATAACCGATGAAAGTATTAGCCAGGGGAAGGAGGGCTTGAAGATTGGCTGCGCACTTGTAACTTCACTGATGCTTCAGATGGTGATCTGCTCGTCTGTCATCTATCACAAACAAAAACGAAATACACTAAATTTACTTGTTATAAAACCTAGGTAATTTAATATTTCATTTTTACCGCCACAAAATAATCTAAGATACCTACGCTTTTACACCAAAGTAATCGCAAGAAAGCTTTAAAATAAAAAATAAATGACGTGATTCTATTTAAATATGGAGGTTCATTTTTAATACGAAATGGTAAATACTGTAATTGTTTTCGTCTAAAACACGTATCCCACGTCATTTACAAATCCTGGGAGCAATATAACTAGACTACGAATGCTCGGCCCAGAAACTCAACGAAACTAAGTTCAAGTAAGTCCTGTCTACGACAGTAAGTGGGATAGTTGCTAGAAAAGGTCCGCTTGCGTTTTATTAAACTGTCTAAACAAAACACAAGGTTTCTTTAACTCGAGAGTTGTAGGAGCTAACTGCCGCACTCAGAGACGCCATTTAACCTTTATTCTCATTATCTTAATTATGGATAGTCTTTATGTCTATTAAACTAAGGGTCAATATTTTTACTTAATTGAGAATTAAGGTTTAATTAACGTCTCTGAGTGCGACAGAAAGTCATTGAATATGACTCAATAGTTACTGTGTGCTAAGTGGTGTACACTTAAGTAAAGTCACAAAATAGAACAGATAAAGAAATTTTGTAGACAATTTTTTCGCATATTCGTCATCGTCGTGATAAGAGTCTTCGGAATTAATGGGCCGGCTTGACCGGAGTGATATCATGGCCTCATAGAAAACTGATGTAAAATGGCCGCTGCTCTGTGTTTCATCTGTGTGCTGTGTGATGGTACCGGTAGCGCCAGACAATCACACCAAACAACCTGGTCTCAAACTAGGGCAATCCCTGTACTATGAGTACCAGAAGACGATGATTAACTGGGGGCGTCAACCCAGAACACTAAGACCCATCGGGGGAAGGGGATAAAAGGTTAGCAGCGCACTTGTGACTCCACTGGCGTTGCAGGTGTCCATGGGCGGCGGCAATTGCTTACCATCAGGTGGTCCGCCTGCTCATCTGCTACCTATCACAAAAAAAAGAACCCGGGACCATTCGCGCTTTGGGCGAACACCTTAGGCCGTCATATTTTCTACTGAAATTCTTTAAACTGTGACAGTGTTTTTGATTTCATCAGCTTGACGAAAAGTTGAATCCTACTCGAGTATAAATCCCAACGGAAAAAGTGACATTTTAAAGCCCTGTAGCCTAACGCTTTAATGAGGTCGAAGTCGAGGAAATTGTTTTGTCATTGAATTACATAAAGGTCAAGGGTTGTAGGCCACAAATCGACTGCGTCTATTATTATTGTAATTGCTACCTGATAGGTAACTAATAGAAGTAAGTTGATTCGTCACCTTCATTAAAAACGGCATAAACCAACTTTTAGCATAAACTAGTAGCAGGCGCAAAACTACTTAACTTTACTTTCTCAGTGGGAGAGCCAAGCTTCGGCATTTCAGCTTCGACCGGAGTAATAATACCACAACCTCACAGAAAACCGGCGTGAAACAGTGCAAGCCCACTGCGTGATTGAGGGTACCGGAGGCCCAATCCAGGGGAAGGGGGTTTAAAAGGTAAGCAGTGCACTTGTGACACCACTGGTGTTGTAGATGTCCATGGGCAGTGGTAATCGCTTACCATCAGGTAATCCGTCGGCTCGTCTGCCACCTATATCATAAAATAAAAAAAACTACCTAGTGGCGGCCATTAAACGCGACTATTTACCTAACCTAACCTAAACGCGGCCACCTATCATAGTACCTTTTGGCTGGCTTCTCATCACTGCCGACTGGGCGCGCAATGCGTGAAATAAAACACGACCACTCTTAGAGAGCTCGGGTGACTTGAAGCTTGTGACTCGAACTTGGTAACCTAAATGCTTGACTGATATCTACTTGCGCTGATACTTCACAAATGTATAAGAAAACTCTTTTGCAGCATGTGAGACCACATGCTGCAAAACATCATGCTCTATTGGCTGCCAATCATAAGGCCCTCTAAAATTGACCTAAATGTGCCTACACAAATATTTTGATAAAAATCTGCTTTAATACGAGTATAATACGTAAACTGATATTACATGCCACATCATTACGTACCCGATGTAAACGACGACGTGGGTCGCGACGTCTGAGTCTGTCGGATACAAGGTTTGCCCTTAGTAATATTACACTTGGGACATATTGCGACGTGTATAAGGTCATATTTTGGCTATTACGTACTCATATCTCTACAACTGAACGCCTTATATTTCAACGTGTTTGCGCAAAATAATAAAGGCAATCACGAGAAAGGGAAGAGGATTTCTCTCTTAGTGTGGTGTATAACTTGAGTAAATGCAGTGTATCTGTAGCCTTACCATGAGTTTGAAATACTATCCTCGCTATCGAAAACTATCGCTTTGTCTCTTTCATTGTGATGCGTTTGAAAGAGACAGAGCAATAGTTTACGTTATGTCAGTTTTAGGTGTCAACCCATGGTAGCGCTACTGAAGATACGATATTTACCTATGTATACCATACGTACCGTAGTATGTATACCGTATGAACGTATAAATAAAACGTAAGAAATATAAACGTTTAGGATGCTACGAAGAGCTACGAGAATTGCAAACGACTACGAGCGTTACGAACTGCTACGTGTTAGGTCTAGTCTTCACTTTTACAGTTTTGACACTTTTGTGTTTCTTGTTCTCTTTATTGCCTGACTAGTGAGTGGCCCGCCCTCACTTCGTTTCGGGACAGTAATACCACTGTCTACTAATAGATGACGCTGGATGTTGGTTGCATTGTGTTGGTTGCAGTGTTTCGCCTTTTCGATTCGTATATAAGGTTTATCGATGCTTCTAGAATTTATCTTTTATAAATAGTATAGACATCGTCATAAATGTAGGCGGCCCATAGTTACTAATTTATGTGCACCATTCCAGTCCAGTCTATTCTGCTATTACAGTAATCATGTTCTCTATATTCCTTTATATCTATAAATAAAATTAATACCAACCTTACCCTTGAGCATTTGAATTATGTAATTACAAAACCGCTTCAAGTTTAAATTAAAAGCCGAACATAAATAAGAAGCAAGCCCCTAGGGACGTCGCTCAGTCTTCCGTACCCCGAGAAACAGCGTCTGCGATGATTATATTGTTAAGATTTTTGTGGTGAACTGAGCTGCCAATACAAAAAAGTCCTAGTAAACTGGGAGATTTTAGAAAATAATTTTGAGAAACTGCCAGCCATTTTGTACAACGAATGGAAAACATAGTTCGTTATTACTTTATGAAAAAAAAACTACAATAACAAAATTAACCGTACCTAATATCAAGACTAGAATAATGTTAATTTCTATAATAACATTTATTACATCGTACTCGTATTGATTTTTCATTTTATTTTATGAATGTAAAGAAACATACAGCTTTTATATTTCTTTAGAATAAACTAATTATTACCTTAGCCAAAACAGTTTCCAATGTTAATTATAACATGCTTTGCGAAGGCTATACTTAGGTATATAAATAAAATATTATTTTAACCATATGTTAAATACACTAAGTAAACATGAGGTATAATTATCTGAGGCTTATATTCTGTATGTATGGAAAAAGACAGCATCGATAAAATGCGAGATGCGATCAATAGCAGGTATACATAATATGCATATGTTACTGTAATAGCTCGAACTACGGTAGATCTTAAGATTTACCGACATGCATAGGTAAAAGTAAGTAATTCTGAAAATATGACGATTTTTATAGCATTACCATTCGAGTTCAGTATATGCTAGGTTAGTAGTAGTAGTAGAAGTTGGTTTTAGGAATAAATCAAAGAGTAATTCCTAATTATAAGTAGGTTATGGGACAACTCGCCCGAAAAAAAGCTCGAACTACGCTTTTTCAGTAACACAGACACGGTGAACCTAACACGTTATACTAGCATGTATCTTCAAGATCCATTAGATGTAGCCTTGATCTTTTCGTTCCTTAATCCAGCTCAGACACAGGCGTAACGTTGCTTATCTGCACGAACATTACAGGACGCACAATGAAAATTACAGAGCCGAACCCTTATTGCTGCGATACTCGTATTAATGTTTACTTTGTGTCCCAGACTATGAGATGAGAATCTTGGATTAGATAAATATGGGGTAATATACGTCCTTGTTGAGTAATAGGCTCTACCGCCTTATGTGTTATTACCTACTGTGTCAGGGCAAACAAAGTAAAATATTTGTAAAACGAATATAAATAGGTAGGATATAGAGGCAGGCGGTGCACCGAGATACCTGAAAGTATATGCCCAAACAATAAAAAATCAAGTGTTTGTACTTTATGTTTTTAGTTTCGCTCCACCAGAGTGTATTTTAACCACTTGTGGTTAACACAGACAGACTAATAGATAAACAGATTGTTTGCGACCATATAAATGATTTGCCTGTGAGATTATTTTTTTTGCCACTATGTCCTATTATGATCAAAAAAGGATATTGCAAAAAAAAATTAAAGTAGGTATAAGGCGCAATAAAACGATATAATGTATAGTAATAATTAGGTAAATTGTATAAAACTAGTAGCCCGCCCTCACTTCGTTTAGACACAAAATAATTATTTTGTGGTTTAGAGACTATTAGTTCCTAACTGAACCAATAGATAGCGTTGGAAGTCGATTGCATCACGCAATGTTTCTACTTTTCGGGTAACATACATATAGGTAAGCATTGCCGTTGCTTATAAAATTATCTTTTGAAATAGTAAATAATGCATTATAATTAACTTTTTATAATGACATAAAACCATGAGACACTTGTAAGGCTAATTAGGCTTGATAGGGATTTTAAATTAGAAAGCTGACTAAAAATATACCCTCAGGTGACGATGATTGATCGCCGAAATACCTGACGCGATGAGACGCTGCTCAACACGGACTTTTTGCAAGTCAGCTTTCTATTGGTGAAGTGGACCTAAGGGTCCTTACATATTGTGCCTTTATGTAAAAATGCAATGAGGATACAGTTACCTACAGCTTATGGATATCATATAAAACAGACGACTGAAACACCTCACTTTCTCTGAGAAATTTTTGTCTGTAATCTTGACTATATCATTTAGTGCAATAAACTCGATTCACGGACATCACCATCATCATATATCAGCCTACATTCACTCATTGCTGAGAGATAGACACCTCTACTCTATCACCCCATTCCCGGACAATGACTAATATTCATAAATAAATTTGAAGGTCATTTCTTTAAAAATATAGTTTCCATCTACGTCTCAACGTTTTTCCGCCCTGTACCAATATTCTCAACGTACGAGTTTTATATGGAATGTGCCCACTATTGCTCGGTTTACCTATCACTGCAAAAAGTCGCTAATGTAAGGACCCTAATTTCCTAATCTTTCTATTACATCAATTATACTAACAATCATTACATGGTTTGACAAAACGTGGATATAAATTTTCATGTTATTTGATTATTAATACCTAGTAACCTGACTGACTAAATGTTCATAATTTGGTTGTAACTACTGAGCTTTCTCAGTTTACATCGACAATCATTCTAACAAAGACTAATTTAGTGCATAGTTCTAGTACCTACCTATTTTTTTTTCCTCCTTTTCATTTTTGATTACCTGCAAACTTTACCACCACAAAAATGATGCCATTTACTCTTATTCGATCTGCAGTTTATCTCTTTCTCTTTAATGGAAAGCGGATACAGGTCGTCAAATGATGCTAAAAAATGGCACTTGACACCTTTACTGCCCAAATGTGAAAAATTACCCTATTAAATACTATATCGGTAGAATTCGGGCTCTGTAATGGACACTCACGCAGTCATGGACCGGGGATACCATCATGTCACAGTGAAGACATACCAGTAGTTAAACTTAAATGTTTTCTCAAAGTCCAACACTGGTAGAAGAAAGTGTTTCGGTGTCTTCTTTGCCCTGTCAGATCGCTGATGTCTCTATTATATATATATAGACAATCACAGTTGCCAAGTTTGTGAATATTAAATGTATCGTACTTATATTAATGATTGTTTCCTAGTGCCACTTCGATGTTCCAAATATATCGTAGATGAAGAATGTTTTTTTTGTAAAATAGTCAATAATTGATATTTCTACCTTGTGCTCTTATTCTGTGGAATAGTCTAGATAGAGCAGCTGACCCAAGTTGAGCTTACTCTTAACCTAAAAGTTTGTTATAATAAAACGGATATTTACAGCTCTCGTCGAAACGTTCTATGTTGCTACGGGCATATTTTAGACTACGACGTCATGATATTTTCGTAGTCGTTAAAGATATCTATAAAAATTCCTCACCTGCCCGTTAAGATTCCGGGGCAAACTCATCTCCGGACTATACGACATGGGAGTAAAATCTGTGAGATGGTTAACGAGAGTTATGTTTCATTGTTATGTCGTAGCAATTTAATAACAATAGCGTAAAGTGCCTACGTGACGGTGTAAATATCGGTCACTTCGTTCTATACTTTAGTTTACGTATGTAATAGTAAGTTTTAGAGATATCACAGAAGACAGTTGTAACAAAACCATTCTCGTACTTTTCCAATAATGTTGTACTTTTTGAACCATGTAGCGAGCAATCAGTTCTTTGTCATTCAGAATCGAACTTTATAACTCACCTTTAACTCAGTGTAATAACATAGGTGTTGGTACCATATTCCATTTTCCTGTATAAGATCTGGCGTTACGAGTTAGTATCGAGAGTAGATTAAGTACTTTCAAATATCTAAAATATTCTGAAAGTAGCGGCGTCATTAATTATTTCTGACTTCATTAATAAATCCATATAATTTTATCACATAAAAATACATCTACCGCAATAAAATGTACGTGACGCGTCATTAAAATGGTAACTACCTCGTTGTCAGAGCAATGTTATCAAGGAATACAATTGAATATGCTCATCGAATCAACTAATGATGGCCATTGCCCAGCAAAGATACTTAGGTGAAATGAAAAAACGCACTATAGTTGCAGAGTAACTCCATCCATTGTCTGTTAATATAATATTGTTTACCTCAAAGCAAAGTCCGTAAGAAAATATTTATCTTACTTCTTATTCTCTAAGAAACAACGGTAAAGCCAACCGGCTAAGAGATTCCTATCATGTATTTCTATCAAAAGAAGCATGAAGTTTAACCGTGTAAAGAAACTGAAGGGACTTTACGGCGACACTTTACAGAGTTAGAATCCTAATCTGCAAAGAGCTGCCTCGAGCCATTCTTAGCAAACATACAACAAAAGGAAACAACAGTAGGGTAGCTCCATCTTAACCGTAAATTCTGATAAATCTCCTAAAGATTTATTTAATAAGGTTGAAAAATAAATCACACCCGAAGAGTACTTTAATCGTGGAAGACATGACGGAACTAGATATTTTCTACTTTATAGGTAAATAATCTAGCTGTTATAATAAGTTTTTATAGCAATTACAGCACAATATTTTGTAACAATCTCGATACTCGGTTAAACGTTAGTTGCATTTTGCTTTACTGCATTGGTTTCTTTATTGTGATAAAGACCTGGAGAGTTGTTCTTGAAGTGGCACAACAATATAAACATGCACCTATTTTATATAACGGTTTTAATAAAAAGAAATCACCAAAATATTAATTTTCTGTTATAATGAAAGGTACAGGTAAGATATAGGCCACCGTAATTTAATCCGAACCATAAGTTGAATAACTTTTGAGAAAGAGCAAACGGTGTTATTTTCGAAAATAAGTAGTTTAGGTTAGAACTGGTGGTGACCTCGCATCGGCTGACCATTTAATTTTTTTTTTTCTTCGGAAAATACTTCCTAGGAAATTGATAAATTGACGATTCGGATTATTTTACGGTGACTTTATAATAATCTATATCCATAAGCTACGAAGCGTTTGCATGCGAATTGTTCTGGTTGCAAAAAATACGTTTTATTTGTTACGGACAAATTACGCAATCTGAAAAACCTTCTAAAATCAGTGATGTAAACCTACTCAGACACGCTTATCTGGAGAATTCCTTGGGTAATGTCCAACATTAGCGTAATGTATAGCGCACGTGAGCGGCGTGTCATGATTTGTAGGTACGTTTCCACTGCCCTATTTAGTAAAGAAAGCAATATGTAACCGCTGAGTAGGTTTTTCTCTTTAATCTGGAGATACGTAGGAGAGGCGCCTAGCAGATTTTGGTCAAAATTTTTAGTACGCCATACGAATTGTGTAGAAGTCTGTCTTAAGTCGATTTTTAATCGCCTTCCGAGTAGAAGGATGGGCTCAATTCGAAATTCTAACTTATGACAGACTTGAAAATTCTATTTATGTCAGATAGGCAATAGTAATTGTGCCAAATAGGCGACCGCTCAGCATGAGTCGCGCCGTGTCATTGCACGTCACTTTGCTGGTATTTTCTGAGAGACCCATATTCCTCTGAAATGGACATGAGAATCTTAATCTGTGTGCTATGTTTCGTCGAGTGAGTGAGGGCACCGGAGGCCCAATTGGGGGGAAAGGGGGTTAAAGGCGCAGCGCACTTGCGACTCTACTGGTGTTGCAAGTGTCTATACTTCTTACCATCAGGTGATCCGTCTGCTCGTCTGCCACCAATCACATAAAAAGCGTTTTCCAAAAAAAATCTTTAACGTATATTTACAGCTGCTGATAACAGTTTCCCAGGAATATGAATTTACAGAGTGCCACGGCAATAGCATCTCGATAAAATGACTCATATTATGTGCCCATCTGACTTAAAGGTACACAATATGGGTCAAATAATTAAAGAAACAGACACACACCATGCGCTTGGGTTACAAGGAGCGAGAAAAGAGAAAGCAAAGAACGTGATGCTTTCTAATATTTATGTGTCTGATATTTAAACACACTCTTTATCTTGAGAGAGCCATCAGTCACTCGTAACTGGAAGATTCCTCGGGTACGTAATGTCCAACATCAGGGTAACGTATCGCTCGCTTAGCGCGTCAGTATTAGTAGACACGAGTGCGATACCCTATTAGCGAGGAAAGTAATAATGTAAGACACTGTGTGGGCGTGTTTTCATAATCTCTACTCGTAAGTAGACAGCTAATTAGAACCAATCGTTTATATTTGGTCGAGACTTTTAAAACATGATGCTGAAACCTGATAAAGGAATACTAGTGTTAATAATAACGGGAATCCATCATCATCATCAGCCCGTTAATACCCACTGCTGAAAATAGACCTCCCTTACCTTCTCCCTATGTGGCCGGTCCTGAGCTGCTCGGATCCATGTAGTCCCTCCGATTGTGGCAATGTCGTCGACCCATCGTGCCACCGGATGACATGGACTTTTGCGGCCGTTTCTAGGATACATTCGGTCGTAACCTTGCTCCACCTGCCATCACCGCGCCTAGTTAAATGTCCTGGCCAATTCTACTTTAGTTCCATCACTCTCAATTCGACGTCCTAGACTTTAGTCCTGCGTCGGATTTAACGGGAATTAAGGAGACGTTATGTATTAAGTACCTACATGATTATGTACTCATGACTTTTGTTCAGTTAGTGCGGTTTCAGATTGGTGTTAAATACGCCTGGTAAGCTCGTTTTTTGAACCACGTGACTATGTGCATTTTGGTACTTGTATAAACTATGGAAATATTTGGAAATATATGAAATTAAGTATTTCTCAGTTCACGTGAACACCTTAAAAGAAATTTTGGTTCTGTTTGGTTGGAATCTGGTTTTTTGAAATGCGCGTAGCTCATTTGCTGAAGATGAAACGAGAGTATATGCGTAGGAAAATGAGCTTTTATTCAAACTTATTATATTTATTCGATATACTTATAGGATTTCAGGATTTTGGATTTGATAACTGCCATGCAAATAATATCTAAAAGCATGAATCCCTTAAGCTACGTAGTACGGAATTAGGTCAATAGATGAGTTGTTGCAAGATTTTTTTTTTATGTGATAGGTAGCAGACGAGCAGGCGGATCACCTGATGGTAAGCAATTGCCGCCGCCCAGGGGCGGATTTTCAATAATCTTGCGTCGTTTGTTGTTATTCATTCCGTGAAAATTGGAATTTGCTGTAAAAAAGATTAACGGAAACCAAAATGAATAAATGCAAATAATCTTCAAGCGAAATCATTTCCTTTATTACCACAAGAATATTAAATCGTATTAATCGTTAAGCTCTTCGTTTATCTCATAACTTTGACAGTTTTAAATTTCCGGTTATGATTTTGTCGATGCAGAGTTTGATCGTTTTCTTTGAGAATTTATAAAAGATACGTTATTAGATATAAAAATTTAAAAAAATACGAATTTAGAAACTACAACCCTACCTACCGAAATTATAGTTATTAAACACTCCCTTTAACACGTCTTTAAAATGTCTCCATTCTGCATTGGTTTAGCTTAGGCCTGGAAACTAAAAGGAAATCGCCACAATGTGTTTTGAACATTGCAGGCTTGAATCGCCTGTTTCTATAAAATACAGTTGGTTGCGAGTTTAAAAGTCACATTATGCCATCGGTTCCTTCACATTGATAGTGGTCGTAATTCCACAACGTTGCAGGTTTTACTGCCCACAAGATAAAGATTGTTTTACACATTGCAAACTAGCGTACAAGTCAGCCTGCCGAGCTGTACTGCTCTCCACTTTCATTTGGGTTCATTTTTGTTTCCACTCTCCAGATTCTCTGCCAGTAACTCAGGTCATGAAAGCTCGGCTGACGCTCACATCGTTTTTTGGAACACCAAGTAGGTAACTTTTTACCATCTTTTCTTCGGCAGTCAGATGAAAAGTAAATAAAACACTTACTATGTTCAGAATTGCTCTTACATAGGCATATGTATATATCTTAGGTTCTCTAAGTATCGTTAACAATAACAATTGAGTGCCTCTTTACGATCCATTATTCCGGTATTTCCTTTCTTTTGACAAGACAATATTATTCGATTATGGTGACGCTTAAATCCGAGGCGTCTCGAAGAATGAATAATAGCGATTTAATGCGACAAAATTCACTCGGAGATTGAAAAAGAATCGGTGAAGTTGTCTACAAACATGCTCGATTTTTTGTCGATCGACGGCGACAAGTGCCATTAGACCAAATCAAAAGCCTCTTCGTTGTTCCAAATATATCTTAGATGAAGAATACTTTTTTGGACATGAATACCTAAATGTATACGTAGGTACATGATCTCTATTTTCCTTAATATAGTAGTCGAGTAAAATAAAGGTTTACAGTAGGTATACGTCTTCCCACTACTACAAATGGGTGCAGTGTTGTAGACCTTTTGTGGCTGATCGCGGGTTTAATTTCCGCATCAACATAGACCATATTTTTAAGCTCTATGTATATTTTTCAGATTACTCTGCAATCATGCAGCTAAGTAATAATAACAACCTATTACCAAGCACCTTTATCAAGCCACGGCGGTTATTAGTTCAAACGAAACCAGCGTATTCAATTATGCATAATGGTTGGAATTCTAAATGGTAGCTTTGCTTTATTTTTGACCTTTACTTTCAGAGCTCCAATTTTAATTGGTAATAAATTATTTGAAAGCCATTGATGATATGCCTTTACCGAGTTAAATAAATCTGAAATCAAATTATTATACCTACCAATTCTCTCAATTTATTTCACGCTTGAATTAAATTTCTCGCTCGTGGTAGTAATAAAATAGAAAATGAAATAAATATCTTCTTTGTTCGTCTAAATCACTTAATACGGTTCAACCGTTTACCGTAGATAGATTGAAAAACATAAATACTAAAACACTGGCACACTTTTCTTAGATCCCTTTTTATAAAGGGTGGAAGTTCAAACTTCCAAAAATTATACTGATGAATGGTTACACACGCCTCATCAGCGCCAACGACTCCACGCCGAAGCCACTGAGGGACCTTCGACATACACATTTAATTATACATTATTTTTCTGTAATTAAATAATGCACTTAACAATTTCATCATACGGTTCAGGTGGGACTCGAACCCACAACCATCCACAATCCGGGTTCAATTAAGAATAAATTGCGAAAAAAATCCCAATAATAATAAAAAAACATATTTGATGGGGTGGAAGGCTTTTACACTATGTTGCGTAGTAACAAACGTTTTATTTTCCTGCAGGATTTTTCCTGTCTTCCTTTTCTTTATTCCACTGAACGTAATCATTGTCTTAATAGAAATAGTTCCTCATGAGTGGCATGTTAATTGTGTAGTTTACACGTGAGTAAATTAGAACTCCATTCGTCCGTGGGCGTTTTTCTCGCAATGGCCTGTCAGTGCAGACATGCGCGATCCCCCAGCGCCGCTCGTCCGGAGCGGGTGGAGATTGATGAGGACTCCCGGTGAAGTGCCATTTTTATTTGACCGGAACCATTTTGCCGAATGAATATGCCGATAGACGTGTAATTTAGACGATACAGAGGCAAGTTCAATTGAGTTTGCGAATAAAAGCCCTTTGTTCCTTTTCAGGCACAACATTTTGTGTAACACTGTTGTTTGTTGCGATCTCATAATATAGGTATAAAATAAGGTAACTTTACAAGACAAAACTTCAACACGTATTCCAATAAAGTTTATTATCATGAACATGCTCCAAATTTACGAGATTCCGAAGCGCAGTTGTAAAACTGGATTCACAGTTTTCTAAGCAAAACTTTAACAAGAAAGGGCTTTGCGAAATCTCTAGCTTAGATAAACAACAAAGAATTCATAATATCATTTGGTGAAAATCCAGATTTTATACAAAAACTATCTATTCATACCCCATCTTGGAAGTTAAAATGGAATTCCGGAATGCATCGGGTGGCTGATTTGTCGACTAGATTGAAACCGCAAACACCTCACTCCAGTGGAAGCTGATTCCAAACGGATTGGATTAACCACAAAGGACTTAAATTGATAATTTCTTCCGACGCGGTCATCTATACTATAGTATAATAAGCTGAAGAGTTTGTTGTTTGTTGTTTGTTTGTGAACGCGCTAATCTCCGAACCTACTGGTGCGATTTGAAATTCTTTTTTTTGTGGACTAGTATACATTACTAAGCTAAGGTTTAATCAAGGAAAAATACTTTATTTCGGGATTTCGGTCCAGTTTTCTCAGCATACTAAAACTGCCTAAATAATTGGATAATCTTATACAAACCATGGCCTGTAGAGGAAGCTGCCCATGAATCCCACAGTCTTTTGTGTTTGCAGCACTAGGGGTACTCACGCTGATTTTGGTATCACTGATCCGTAGTACTTTTGGAAAGAAGAAAATTTTTTGCTGTCTATACAGGTGGTCATAGTGGCGTAGATACGTTTTTGCTTCGCTAACGCATCCAGTAATTCAGTTCAGATCTATGGAGCTGCACTCAGCCAGTTCCGTTCGAATAATTTCCCCGGCGACAAAAAACATAGCGAGACGATGCAGACGCGGTAGAGGGGTTTGGAATGACTGCATTTTAGTTCCGCAGATTTTAAGCGATAACTTTTGCTTTAGAATTTGCAGTCCTTGGACGGTAGTTATCGCTTTGGAACGCCATTAGATCTAATTCAGTCTCTCGTTTACGTCGTCTGTTATCGTTCTTAGAACTATTTGATCCTGCTTTACATTTTGATAAGTACCACAACAATAATTTCTAGTGGAAACTGATTTTAAATTTGAACATGAATGCGCGTCACATTATATTGAATTTGATCTTTTATCATTAAATTCATTGTTTGACTTATATATAACAAAAACACAATAATGTTGATATTAATTTAGAATTTATTTACAGTTAATTCGAGTAGCATGGCAGATACCAAAAGCAAGTTTGAAAAAGTAAGCCGTACCTACACTTAGAGTTATAAAGTGGACCGTATAAAATGGTGTCAAGACAAAATACAGTTACTAACTTTTCTCCTATCCCTCCATCGTATTCAGCTTCTAGACTTTTCTAGCCCTTTTTAGGGCCAGCTAATTCACTATCACGTTCGTTGATAATCGAGGGTTGAGTAACCGCTCGCTCGACGTCCGATCATTTCCCCGGCGACAAAAATCAAATTGGACGACACTCCATTCGTCCTTACGAGAGTGTTAGAAATCTGAATTTTAGGTTCCCGCTACTAGGGTTCTTTGAAACAATAAAGGTATATCTCGAAAATTTTTCACTAATCGTTACATTAGATAAGACCAGGAGCGCTTGTCAAGGTCCCATCACCCGCTGGTAAGAGTAAGAGTTCTTCCTTAAGGATCAACAATTATCATAAGTGCAGACAGTTTCCCAGGGCAGCTTTGTACTGCGCTGAATTAGATGTAACATCCCTTAGGTCTCATATCCCCGAGAATCTACTAAACCTCTCTCCCCGGCTTGCTGTTGGTCCGCTGGAGTGGACCCCACAGAGACCACAAAACTCTGACTTGCCATGTTTTCTGGTAGCTGGTACTTAATAAGGGGCCTATCCAGGGAATGGTGAATGACCGCCTGCCCAATGTTTTTTTCGTGATTTAAACAAGATCGGGTAGTTGCCATATGGTCTCTCCATCGGTAACTGTGGAGACCAGTATGTAATCTAAGTTTAAAACTTGTAAATATTTTAGGTCTCCAAACCCTCTCAATACGATTACGTCATCTTGCCTAGATATTCTGCTATTAATGTTTTTTTTTTTTAAAAAGAGACACAAAAAACAGAGCTTGTGTTGGATATTGTTTATGCATTGAATGTAAGATTCTTATTTTATTTTCGTTACCCCTCGCTTCCAATCAAATTAAATTAAATTAAAAATACTTAATAAACTTTTCTTATTAGTATAGTTTAAAAATTCCGCTTCCCCCGAAAGAATCTGGCAACCCTCTCCACAACACTCTCTTGGCTGATTGTTGCCTTCCCCAATGATTTTTTATTTCTCCAGACGAGCGGGTTGCGTAGCGAATGTATGGAGTTATGAATTTTTGAAGCAACGAGGATGCTACGCGCCCGGACGAAAGTGAAATTAGACCCTCGAAACTAACGTAAGGGAATTCTTTGTGAGGATCTACCTGACGCTAACGTAGTATAAGCTGTAATGTGATATTTTTACTTTGAGAGACGCCTTTGTTCATTCGTAAAGAGTAGGCGGAGAAGAAAATTGATACAACAAATAAAAATGTAAGGTCTATCTATATCTGTATTCGTAATTATTATCATTGTTCGCAATTTAATCATGCCTCAATGAAACAGATATTTTTAACATTCTCAACCTTTTCTTTGAAATTAGAAATCATATTTTTCTCCGACTTGCTTGCTTCGCTTTTTTGTGATTAGGTTTACAAAATAACCTTATCGTAATCTCGTTGCATTAAGCAAAAGTAGCAATAAGTTATAAGCAATAGTAATAGCAATCAATTATGTTTTTTGGCTATTCTTCAGGTATCAAGTATATATTTAAGTTGATTCGATGGCTCATTTGCTAGCTGCTTCATATGAGGATTCAATTCCTACTTTGTATTTATTTATGTTTTTATGTACACTATTTGAGTCTTCTCTGTACTCCTTATCTTGTGTAGGGAGTGAAGAAACGCACCGGGGAAAGAGCCCTTAGCAAGTACCTGGTGAGCGTCTCCCAAGATTCGGTCCGTATGCCGAGACGGTAGGAAGGACCATGGGCTGGTGGAGGGACCTGTGTCTGTACTCCTTATCTGTAACATTTGGAATCTAAGCGAATATGAGATGTTTTATGATCTTATATATAGGTACCCTATTAGGTACGAAACTCGAGCCCATAATCCAATCATCGAAATTTTTGCCGTCTTTCTTATAGCGTTCGCTAAAAGTCCTCCGACTGAAATAGCAGCGGTTATAAATACCTTAAAGCCTACCACAACACGATCCATTCAAATGTTGTCTCACGCCGCCCCATAACCTGACCCAACATAAGTCATCCCGTCACCGCGTCCCTCGCGCGCTGAGATTACGACTACCAGCGGAAGATCAAAGGGCCCTAAAAACGGAACGAAAAGATGAGTAAAATGAACTGACTTTCAGAGTTTTTTCGTAGGTACTATCAGAATCAAATGTATGTAACTGTTACAATTAACTTAATTGAGCCTTTGGGTTCGTTGAATAAAGAATCTGATATAACTAAGAATGGCTACGGTGTATGATCTGAAACTCTGAATTAACGTTGGGGCTGCTTTTCCCGGTTTGTCGCAACCCTACCCCGCCGGGCCGCAACCGGCGAGGCTCGACCGCGCACCCTCATTTAAGCCGATAAGACACGCGGCCATCGGGACCGAGAGTCATTGTCCCATACTTGGCACCATTCCACGACTGCGTACTCCTCTCGCAACAAACACCTACACTCTCTATCTATACACCTAAATAATAAAAGAGTAAGACTGAAATGCTCTACATCCGGGGCGCATGATCTCTCCAATTTTTGCAAATGTGAAACCTGCGGTAAGCGCTCAGCATTCATTATTCACCTATGCGGGCTGAGGATAAAGTGTATTAAAGTAGGAATGAGCATAGAACTCGTTGAGAATTTGGTCGGGAGGATGGAGCTTATACCAAAAAATAACATTATGGAAGGTATCGTAAATCAGCACGAGATGAGGAGGGAATTGAAACGTCGGTCGGAGTCGGCGACGGCGCGGCGGCGCGGCGGGCGCGGGCCCAGCTGAGCGCGCGTGCGCGGGCGGGGCCGGCGGGGCGCGGGGCGCGGCGCAGCCTCCCGGCTGCTGCACTCCGCCGCCGCCCGCCGCCCGCATCGATCCCGCCCGGGCCGCAGCCTCCGGCGAGCCGGGGCTCAACGCGCGCGCCAAACGCGCGCCGCACGCGATCTCCACGCGTTCCGCACGACGCGCGCCCGCTCGCCGCCTGCCCGCACGTGCCCGCCCTAAGGTCCCGACCCATCTCATCCCGCGCTCATAACAATAACAGTAATCGACAGTGCAGGTTATAATCGTGACCGCTTACGTAACATTTGAGATTTCGTGCGTACCATGACAGGTTATGTGTGAGTGATAGCCGCCTTCGACCAGCTGATGATCCAGTTAAGATTAACCTTAAACGCTCTCAGTTCAAAAAGTGACGTGTCGATTCCAGATCCGATTGTTAGCCGCGGTTAAATTAAAAGATTTTGTGCTATTCCATTTACAACCATATTTTCAAACTAACCAAAGCCACCATTGCACACATAGCCTTCAGCGTACGCCGAAAGATCATACTCATATTTCATACGAATAGCTACTTTCATGTCTTATCTGTAAGGTTCAAAAGAGAAGCGATGTGCAGCTTAGAAAATGTAGGGCGGAACGGTCACAAACAAATTCAAGCTTTAGAGGTTATGGAATAAGGGACACATTCATTCGATATCTTCGTCTCATTATTAGTATTCGTTATTAATTATAATATGTGCATTAGATTTAAACTATGTGCTTAAAATCGTTTGGTTTCATAAAATTGGTAGAGATAAGTTTCACTAGCAAACTTTTTTGTAATGTTTATTTATTTATCATCTTCATGTATTTGGAAAAAAGAAACATCTTCACCTGTGCATTTATGTTTTTATTTTCCCTTCTTCCTCATCTTCCATTAAAAAAATTACAATATGACATTATTCAGAGAAAAAACTTTCCACTTCGTATATAAATTACTTGAAATAATATGCAAATCATACACGAATTTCACTGAAGTAGTTTTTGTCTTTTAGTTTTTAATAAGTAATAAGTTGTATCATAGTATTTTTTTATGTCCTTGTAACATCAAAAGTATAGAAACTAATTCCTAATTTGGTTGCATAAGTTTTTTTCGCCCAAATAATGTTACTTTAATAATCAATTATTCTCTTTCTGAGGAAAATAGTAATCTGGCCAAAATAAGCCACATAATGGGGACTATTTCCTAATTCCGCTATTCATTCTATTAATATGTAATTTGATAGCGCCTTCCGCAATCCCCTAAATACATTTTCCTCGTACGAGTATTTTTATAACCGGTTCCCCTATACAGTGTAAATCCTGCGACAAAAGACAAGAACGATAACACTGCTATTGGGTGTACCTCGGAGTGGGAGTGAAGATGTCCGCATAAAGGCATCGATGTACAAAGCCATTGTGCCCGGGCCGCGGCGAAATCACGAGCTCCAAGTTGCATAGTACGCCGCGGCTAAAATGGGACCCGACATTTTCACTTTCAGGTGTTGTCGCCCTAATCACTAGCTCGAGACTCGGCTTTTAAAAGTTTCGCCATTTTATTTTTGCGCGGCTATCCGGGACTGAAATTGTCGCAACCTAAAATTATAATGAGCGGGACTGTTTTGGAATATCAATTTTATAAATGACGACTACGAATATTGGTTTCACTTTCATTAATTTAGTAGATTGTCCAATCTGTAACAAAATACATTACAATGAATCTTATAATTTATCATCTTCACCTAATCCCTTAGCTTACTAATACCATAATATTCTTAAGCATAGACGCATGCTCTTTCATCTCTTCCATCAATTAATCATTCATCACATCGCCTAAAAGATAAAGTTAGTTAAACATCAGCCAAAGTTTTACAAAAATACCGCTTTTAATCTTCAAAAGTAAATAATGATCTCTGTCCCCCGTGGCGTCCAGCGTTTTCATGCGATATTTCACAAATTTTTGTCGCCATAAATCAACTTATTCTCCCCGTATATAAACTGGAGTGACATCATTTTAATACGCATCATGGAAATTAGAAAGCTTTCTATTATCACCTCAATGTGATTAATAACGCTTTGTGCGCAGGTAGAAGCTTCTCGACTTTAATCACAGTACGATTTTTTCCCTTCAAATGAATCGTGTGGAGTATCAACTCAACATCACTTTGATTTACGTACGCAGTTTTTGCTTAAATCTAACAAAAAACCTGTATGATGGTCAATGGCATTAACCTTATCACACAATGCTGCTCATTTGCGTAGCGACCTCCCAGCTGAGTGCTAATTAAAAATCATAATCTCACATAGCAAATTAGCACAAATTAATAAAATTAGCGTGTTAATTGGCGCGCTCTTAAGCCGTCCTCCACACGCGCACACGGGACAACTCAAGTCACGGCGCCAGCGCAGCGTGAACTTCTGATTAACGAATCGCAGACCAAGAAATACATAAAAGATCTAGTCTCATTCACTCATAACAGATATAAAACCCGCGTTACCGACATTAACACGTAAACAAGTTGTCCTATGCATCCGTATTTAGTTTACGTGTTTTTTGCGTTTGCCACTAGTTTTTAATATGAGTAAAAGTCAATAAAGGTCGGTTGCCTATTTGCCTAAGTTAAGTCATTCAGAACTAGTCATCGTTCATTATCCATAATCTTCTTTGAGGTCCTTGGGCGCGGCCGCGTGCGCACCTGTGGTATATCTCTAAGTTAACGCACAGTAATGACTGGCGGCGCGGTCTGCGCGTGAAGTCGAACGTTCCCGTCAAGTGTACCGCGCGCAAACATGGCTTCCGAAAAGGAGAAAATGGCGGCAGCCGAAACTAAATCACCCTCGAACAAGAGCAACTGCACGTCGCCAGGAAAAAAAGGTAAACATATTACTATCCGTCACGTACCTATGATTTATTTGAGTGTGCGCGGGGATAATGGTCCGATCTCACACTTGAAGGGTTGAGGGAAGCGGAGTGAAGATGTGAAAGGTCGTTCCGACTGTGAACCTGTGTCAATCTCTAAGGGTTCAACTTGAATGTAGACGGCTTAATTGTGCCACGAATTTACTATACCTACTCGTTTATCCTAGGTTATGGTTTATTACAGGAAGCGAAAGTTAGGAAACATTTTTGAATAGGTACGAGTACATCTTGAAATTGCTATGTAGGCTATGTAGAATTATGTAACATATAATATACTATAGATGCTTTCCCTCTCGTGAGATTCTTTAATTAAGTACCTAATCTAGTTCGTAATAAATCTTATTTTAAAATCATAGGTATAGCCTAAGTAAATCTTATTTTAAAATACTTTCGCGTCCCAGTTCCAATAAACTTTTCGATTTATAGTTGACCTATTTGGGATGTTAACTTACTTTCGGTCAATGCGCGGTGTCATCCAATCTTCAGCTCTTAATACGTCAAGATTTCAAAGTTGATAGTTCAGATTATTGGAAGATAAATATCCTGTCTTAAAATATTTGGGCGGATCTGCTTGGTGATAGATTGTGATGCTGTATAGGATTTACATTAATATTACTTAGACTGTAAAAATTAAATACAGGCTCCCTATTTAGTACAAAGTCTATCTCAGAAATCATCTCAAACTGTATTGTATTTGCATTAATTGTGGTGAAAAAAAGTGTCAACAATGCATTAGCAACCTTCTTGTGTATATATGACTGTAGGTGACGATATTCGTTTCCTACCTCATAGATTTAATATTATCTAGGAGCGGATATTTCTGAAACATGTAACCGGTCTAGTTCCGCTGCTAAAGGGTTGCGAAGGTCAGATGGGACTCGATTCATTGTAATTACCAGACTCCCCAAATCCTGAATCATGGTCTAAGCGTAACCCGAAGTAGGCTCAGCTTAGGCCAAAACCAAATTTGTTTGGAATCACATATTACTTATATGATAATACCAACTTTGAATTTGTCAGTAACAACAGTGCTTGAAGTTTTGTTTATTAACTTTGATTGATGAAGCTAGACTCCACGACCGCGGTAGCTCAGCGGCACAAACACACGTCAGAACAGGCATGCAAGTAAATTGTCTCAAGATTAATTGGCAGTGCGCCGTCTGCCGACAACATAATGGAGCCGTTCACGTCCCATCGAACTTAAGCGATCTAATGACGTTTAATAGATCTACCTACGGATCACGTGGTTCCACGCGTTACCTCGACTTGGTAATCCGATAGATTAGTGGCGGCGCTTATTAACTACATTGATCTTGATTTTGGTTTGTTTTTGATCTCAGTCACACTTTCTACGACTATTTCTGGATCTGTTTGATCGGTACCATCGGGGTCCTAGATCGAGCCAAAATGTGTACCTAAATTTTTCTGTAGAGAAAATTCTCAGTGTCAGCCCAAAGTCTAAAAGATGGAGGTCTTATACCCCCGTACCTCGGAAAGGTCCTGCGCCTGATGGCACACTGGCGCCCAATCGAAATAGAGAGAGGGGATAGAGGGTGCACTTGTGTCTACGCACACACTTGTGCACTATAAATGTCCTGCGTCGATGGCTGATCGTTGACAATCGCCGCCATAGTTGAAATATCGGGTAGGAGGACATCATAAACCTAGTGTGAATGGTAGATTAAAATTGAACATATAAATATTTTCACTGCCTCATACTTGTAGATATGAATGTAATGAGTAAGTAAGCATCAATATCGTTCATAGCAAAACTAGTAAAATTTTTTTTCGATTCATATACTGTTGTGATTCTAAACTGGTCTGCAACCAACTCGGAAACTTTAGTTAACCGCCAATCCAATGGCAGTTCTTAGCGAACAATCAACAGATTAATTGCCTCTATAAGGTTTGCCGACAGCGTAACAGATGTGCACGTCCCATCGAACTTTAGCCATTAACTAACCTTGGACACTTGCACCTGGGCACCCCATGTGAACTAAGTGTTGACATTTCTTGTATAAACCCTCGTTATTGGAAGATCCGTAAATACTCTGTCACTCGTATTAGAGATTGTCTACCGGTACAAGATGACGTCAATAGTTTTTATTTTAGTTTTCGATTGCCCAAGCGGTTTCTTCTCTACTACATCCCTCTAATAGGATATTTGATTGGGCGCCGCTTACTTGGCTATATTATGCTGTCTTCACTACTCCATCCTTCTGTATTCTTCTCTTGATGAGCAAACTAACGTAAAAAATGTGTAGAACCCATACCGAGGAAGACGTCATCTCACCTGCGATTGCAATGAAATGGTAGGGTAATTTACTTGGATTAAAGAATAACTGGTAATGTAGGAGTCATCACGGAATGACTACTCTCGAACAACTATAGCTCAAAATAAGAAGCATATTTATTTACTTACTTACTTACTCCACTGGCTCAGCGACTCGAAACGAGTCTTGGCCTCCGAAACAAGAGAACGCCACTTGGGTCGGTTGGTACCTACAATATTTATTTACTTTAAAGAAAGTTTGACTTAGTTACACTGTCACAACTCGACTTATCCTACAGTATCTACTTATGACTGCCTCGACGCAGTGACTAAATATGGGTATAATAAATGTGGGTCGCACTTCAAAGGTGGTAAGGGTTCAAGCATCCGAATTGGTCCAACTTTTAGCTCAACGTAACATTAAACGTTAAATTGTATCAAACACGACTGCGACCCTTTTAAACCAAACTGCGGTTTTGTACGAAAGTTACTACAAACTCTGTTCGCAATAGGAGTTTTGTAAGATAACCACACGTTGGGTGAATTGGTGTGGACCGAATTACGAGGTTTGAGCGATAGAGCGTTTGGCTTGTGCTCGAATGGGCTCCACCCATTGTCGGTTTTTTTACAAACACAAAGGAATTGCGAGAGAGTTATTCATGTTAGTTTTTTGTACGTCCACACTTGACACCCGAGCAGAACGGCTCGGCTTGAGCTCAGTTCGTGCTTGGCTCGTCTAGCACAGATCTACTTTAAGTGTAATGTCAATTTAATAACAATTAAAGCGAATTGATAAATGCTACCTTCGATCATTTGGTTTATCTGTACTTATCTAGTTAGGCTAAATATGATGGCACCTCAAAACGTTAAACCTTTATGGACATAAGTAAGCGCTAATAGGTAGTGCAAAAAGTGAAATAGTATAGAAAAAGTCACACAAAGTAAGACTAATTTACAAAAACGTTGATCACTTTTGGGTATTTACGTTATGACGCCATACTTCACCGAGATAGGTTTCCGTAAATCAATTTACATAATAAAGTCGCTCGTATATCTTATTATATTAAAAAACTTAACTAAAAATTTGAAAAAGGTATGTAAAGTGTTTTTGAATGTCTTGTTGTTCATAAGTTGTGATTTTTGTGCAATAAAGTTATAGCTATCTATCTATCAGAAACTAATTGGCATAATAAAATCAAAATCGCAGATTTTAGGTGTGTAGGTGGCTCTTTGCAGAATCCATTGGTCAATAAAATGCTAAATACCAGCGTTTAATGAGTGTTTTTATTTTGTGTTGTTATTATATGGGCGAAAGCACAATTTTAAAATGCCACACTAAAAGCTGTGTATTATTAATTGCATCGTTAAAAAAGCTTTACGCCAAGTTTGGCTTCAAAGCTGGTTTATTCGCCAGTCTATTTGAATAAGCCATAGTTTTAAATGAGAGCGGATTGAAATGCAGTTCTCAATTTAGAGCTATAAATAAAGTTTAGTATTTTATTTAAAAACCTCTTTTGAATTCATTTAATAACCACCCAAGATTGTGATCTTAAAAGTTTGTGATTTTAATGGCCATAATACCTAATTTGGTAGTATTTATTTTTAATTTACTTTAATAAAAGTTTACGAGAAGTAAATTCATAACTTTAAACTATAAATACGAGTATGATGGTTGTGACATCAATAACTTGTACAAAATAAGTCTATAAATTCTTAAGTACCTACTTTTCTCTGGTATACTAATAGTCATTTTCTTAAAAGATTCGACAAAATAAAAATTGTCAAGTTTGCGTATACCAAATTACACGAAACTGTCGAATTTCAACTCTCATCTTACTGTCATATACATTAGGTAGAATATCGATGGGGAAATTTGACAGGTTGTGGTAACCTGATGTGTGGCTGACTGTACTATTTAGGTACATGTACATTGTTCCTTGTAAATGAAGGGCAACCCACCTTTCTTATCTTTCACGATAACATCAAGGCATTTTCCTTAAACGACAATTCGTTTGTATAGGCCTTTGCAATCGTTTTTACATGATCAATATCTTTACAGATAAGATAAGATTTATGTAACAGGGGAAGTTAAAAATATCCAAATCGTACAATTTATTTATTTAGCGGATAATTTATATGTGTATCAATAAATTGTTAAAATGCTTTTTTCTGCTTTAAGTGAAAAATAAACGCGCGATACAAGATCAAATCAAATAGCATAAAAATAGCACAATTTATCGAACTAGAAAGATATCTAATAAAACCGTTCAAATATTGTTCTGGTTGCGGACTTTTTCTAATTACTTTTTGAAATGCTTCCTCTAATCGGATTAATTTTGCGTTTTTATTTACCTACATTATTACTGACTTATTAGCTTGAATCAAAATTAAAATTTCCCCAAAGCAAAGTTTCCCAGCAGCATTATTCCTCAATTAACAGTGTATGCAAAATTATTAACGCTATACAACGTTTACACTCCCGAAGGCATCGTAGAGGGCATAGAGTATTCATATGAGGTGATGCAATCTCACTCAGTGCGAAACACATGACCTGGATTTACGGTTTAGCGAAATCATGCTGAGTCTTACTGGATAATCACAAATCTCTGTCACAACTCTCAAATGACACGCTAAAGACTATGTTTATCAACTACCCTTATGATAATTTAACACTTTCTTCTTCAAAAACATCCTTTGAAAATCGGCATTAGTAAAAGCTATTTTATGATGGCTTTCAAAGTCATCGAGAGCTTTGGCAAGACACAGTACTTTTTACCGAGGAGGGCGAGGCGGCAAAATAGTCTTTCCGCCCTGGGCACCAAAAATAGTCTTTCCGTTCCCGGGCGGCAAAATTATCTTCCGCCCCGGGCGTCAGATACTCACGCAACACGACTAGTGTTAATCTCAAAGAATGGAACCATCCGACAAAAAGTGATCAACTGATTGATGCAATTGTATGGGAAGGCAATCTTTTTCCTTTGAGGTAAGACCCACTGTTCAATGGGAGAAAATTGTATTCAATAGTATAATGCGATGAATGAGTTTCTAAAACGGTTAAAAAGGAACAGCGTATAAAAATATAATGAAGCAATACATAATGTTATTAGTACTCGTAAATCACGTAGGCATGAAAACAATATTAGTAGCCTTAACCCTGGCAAGGTGAAGGAGTGACAACACGGAAATAAACTGTTAAGTTGGTCGCGTGAGGCTTCCCGCCTTGTTATAGAAGCCAGTGAATCCGCTTACACCAACAACGTGATTGCAGCCGTCGAACTATGCACTGCTACAAATATAATCTTATACGTATGTCATAAGGGCGATTTTTCCTTGTCTTCGCCGTAAAGGTTCTTCTGAAACATTGCAACTGGTTTTGTATTGACGTCTGCGTAAAGCAATTTTGTTTAAGCTACTTAGGATTGAACGATTGGTTCACTTGTTTCGATGTGCAGATGTCTACTTTTAGATAATGGTTTATGTAGGTAACTAAAGTGAAACAGGTAAATGACTTGCCTCATGTTTTCGTCTTTCGATCTCCATCTTCAATAGTAGTAGTATTATTATACTATGGAAGTTGCAAGAACTGAAATTGGGTGTAAATGTGAAGTAGCAGCATATATACTATGATGGGATTAAGCAGATCACCACGCTAACCTAATGCGGATTGGTGATCACAAACCCGGGCTATGTTAGAAAAAAAATCGAAACAAACTTATGCTTCATCCCGGTCCTAGCCTGGTACTTGAACCAATATACCGATGGGATGTAAAATAGTTTATATTTTATATATGATTGGTGACAGACGAACAGACGGATCATTTACTGCTAAGCGACTGTCACCGTCCATAGTCATGTAAAGCCATTGTAGTCCGGTTTGCTGGCAATTTTTAGACCCCAATCCCCTTGGCCTCCTGTACTCATTATATACATACACTGATATAGATATTATAACACCCAGAAACTGAACAAACACAAGTGTTCATCACTCTAAGAAGTACTATTGTAGAGTTAATAGGCTAAAGGGACAGACGCACAAAGCGAAGCTGTGAGGGAAGTTATCGTCGGACATATAAAGCTATCGGAGACAGCTCTCACACCCTATTGTCCCTCACAAAGGACTTTAATGTCCCTGCCGAGGGCCGTGAGAAACCGCCCTTTATTATTTATTCTGGCCCTATTATGGGCGGCACGTATTCTGGCCTAAGTTGATGTGAGGAGTGAAAGTGCTTTTAAATGTCCAAAATGGACGTCTGTGATTTTTAAATCGGCTTATACTTTTTGGTACTAACCATCTTTAATACATTAGGATGGAAAATTTGCGTTAAAAAGACTTGATTTTTTACAATAATAATCTTTATTCAGGCAAATCACACCCACATCAATACATTATTCAATTTCATTTTTACACATCCGCAATGTCATTACTTATCACTTGAAAATAAATTTTACGTAGTTGAGAGTATACAATTCTATTTAGTCTATTTCTGAATCGCTCATGTTCTTTCTACAGGTCTCTACAAAGATCAGTGCAGTCGGCCTTTAACTTATAGGTATCTTTATATTTAGATGTTTATTCATAAAATCAACAAAAACTGCTAAAACGTATCGCCTTCTCTCAATAAAAGGTGGTAGATTACAGGAAGAGTTCCACCGGTTAATCCCCGACATGGCGCTGAAAAGGCACTTTCACTCTTACATTTAGTGTCGAGAACTTCCAAGTCGTTGTAAACTTTTTAAATTGAATCTGGATCCTTGTGCCGAAGTTGCCTCCCAGACAAGCTTAGTACCTCTGCCCTACATAATAAATAGCCCCTCCCAACCCATCGGCAAGTTTCAAAGATAAAAGAGATAGAATGCTTCGAGAGACTGTGTTCACATCAATTATTTTGTCGTCTCCAAATTTAGGATTGAGAACATTAATATAATAAAATTCAAGGCTTTGTGAGAGAAGTAGAGCCTTTTTTATAGATTAGTAAATCCGAACTTTATAGAGGTCTTTTAACCGTGAGAAAACTACGCTTCGGTATGATTAGACCGGCTTGACCGGAGTGATATCGGCGTGAAGCAGCGCCTGCGCTGTGTTTCGTCAGTGAGTGAGGGTGCCGGAGGCCAATTTGGGGAAAGGAAGTTAAAGTTGGCAGCTCACTTTTGACTCTACTAGTGTTCCAGATATCTATGGGCGGCGACAATCGCTTACTATCAGGTGATCCGTCTGCTCGTCTGACACCTATCACATAAAAAAGATGTTGAAAGTACTAATACGGTCCCGTATTATCTTAACTTCTACAAAGGAAATGTTAAAAATTATTAGTAGTGTTAACTAACAAAAAACCAAGATCTTTTCCATCGCCAAAACAACACGGCGTTCACTTTTGCTTTCGATCAAATGGCTGAGCCACTATTGTTTGATTTTATGCTGAACAAAAAAATCTCGTAACTTAACTACTAATGACGACTGACTTATGCAAACAAAAAGTATTCTTCAAACACAAGTACTTAAAAAAGTTTTTAAGGTTTCGTATCTGAATGACAAAAAGATAGATACCCTTTAAATTTGATACTCTACAAATTCCTTCCATCAACAAACATCTGACTTCCGACTGAGTCTAGCAAACAAATCACCCTCCAGATCCAAACTCTTAAGAGGCTGGTTTAGTTTAAGTATAAGGTACCTAAACACTACCTACTCCTTGTTTACTACAGAACCCATCATGAGGAGTCCGAACAGCACTTGGCCAGGTTTTTTAGTACCTTGAAAGAATCTTAACTTCCATTACCACAGCTGGTTGTGTTTTTATAAGAATACTAAATATTATGATTGCTAATTCGTAGTTTAACAGTTTTGAGCATAGTATGAGTCATGATATTTATTTATAAATCAACCTGGATTTTTTGCGTGTTGAATAATATTTGCATAAAATCTATGACACATTCACATAAATTACGTACGTCATATGTGCAAAGCAGTTATTGGATCTGGGAAATACCATGTTCCATAGTCATCAAAACTTTTAATTCGAGTTTAACACAAAAAATTGGTATTCACAAAAATATGGGTCTTACAAAGAATATAATTATGATGAAATTATAAACTGTTAATTAGACGTTTAAGGTTTTTTGTTTTTTGCCACAAAAAACATTAAGCTTACTATCATTTCGAATATTTTTATCAGCATAAGATAAAATATGACACTGTGAAATAAGCATGTTTTTATAAAAAGTATAAGCACGCAATTATAAACTACAATTCAAGATCTCCGGTAGATTATCTCCTTAGGAGGGCTAAGCGACAGACCAGTGCGCCCAAAGGATCTTAATGCAATTTGAATATCTCTTTACATTGCACTACGGGGCTGCGCATCTTTGTGAGGTCTGGATTTAATTGAAATAAAGTTTTTAGCAGGATATTCTCAATTCAGCACTTTGTAGTACAATTAAATTCGCAATTTCAAATTTTATGTCGTGACTAATACTTGATATAAACGGGACTAAACGCGACGATATTTAAATATAAGTACATTATAGCACTTAGTCTTAAGTACTTGACGTTTCGACTGCGTTACGCCGGGCGTGACTGTCCGCTTGTGACCACGGCCGTAGCAGTGCTATAATGTACTTATATTTAAATATCCGCGCGTTTAGTCCCGTTTATATCAAGGCGTTGTATAATGCTACGCGAAAGTTTAAATGCATGTATGTCGTCACGTTCCTTAGACAAACAGAACTGGAAAATTCTAATATTGTTGGAAATGATGTTCGAAATCTAATTTATAAGTTGTTAAATGCACCTGTTTGTACCGGGTATTACTCTAAGACACTCGTGCCGGTGCGAAGCGACGCCGCTAAGCACTCAGAACGCCGCATTAATGCAGGCTGCATACTAACTCCATTGCATCCACGCGGCGATAATGTTCGCCTATTTCCTAGGGTATTGCGACTCGAATTGCAGCATCTTTGTCGGAATTTCCTCACTTCTCGAATGGTTTGGACTTAATGATGTCATTTGGCTACTATTTGAAAAGCAGTTTTACGATCGTGATACTTACGAGAATAATTATGACAAAGATAAATAAATAGGTACACTTTATTTTCTTATACGAAGAGGGTTATACAGGTACATACAATGCCGCTTAACGGCCTTTTACGTGCTTTTACTGATAACTTCCAGGTCACCTAGGTAAAGCGCAATGTCTGAACAATCGACAATTTTGAATTATGACCCACCTTAAGGTACCTAATTTTACTTCTGTCATTCTATACAAGTAGATAGGTTGATATTCGCTTGAACTTAAGTTTTCAGGTAACGATCCTGTTATCATTTTATTAGACACTGACAAGGCTATGATATGACAGCTTACTTGAGGTCTTATACTTGACACACAACGTTTTGTTATTTTTATAATCAAGTACATACTCCTTATTGAAAAACGTTTGAATCAATCATAACACTTGAGCACTAATAATACCTATATCCTGCGAGGTTGATAATTAAAATTGGCCGCCGTAACCAAATATCAGTTGGAGGATTAATTTATATCTACATTGTCCTTACAACCATGGTTCCAAAAAGGCGTGGTTCCAATCGGATCTCGCGCCGAGGCGATTACCGCGGGATGTCTGCCGCAAGCATTGAATGCACAAATTGGTTCCCGCTCCCGATTCATCCTCCTGAATACTGACCGGCTGATTGAAGATGAATGCTTTTGAATATGAAACGGGCTTCCTCCAAAGAAAGTTAAAAAACTGGAATAAATATAGGAGGTGCTTAATTAAACTGACTTTTTTGTTTTCAATGCAAAAAATCTTTAATGTTTCTCTCATTCAAATGTTTAAAATTGGAAGGTAAGTGACAATTAAGTTAATTTCATAGTTGTTTTTCTTCAAATATTACGAAATCTATTGAGATTAATTAATAATAATAATTTTCCTACAGTATCAAGAAGACTAATAAATTCCTTGTATACCTAATATGAGTAGGTAAAATTCGTAACAATTGTTTAAACTTATTAGAGAGCTCCGTAACCGTAATCAAAACTATCATAAGCATATTATATTCTATACTATCTATAAAAAGATTACTTCGTTAGACAATTACGAAGCTTATATAGAACCCGAACACACGAAACGGTTGCTGGAAGATACACAAGTAAGTAGATAGGTTTTCAAACACACGAAAAGTACAATCACGCCACCTCATTCTGTTTTATATAACAAAATTCATTTAAGAACGAATATTGAAAATAATTTACCTTAGTTGTTCTTGGATCGCAATTCTCAATTCACGAGTCTGCGAAAATATTTATCTTTTATCATCTTGCCTCGTTCCACAAGCGTTTACTTTGTTAAGCCTAATTAAACTATCACTAAGCTTCAGAGCAAACTTTGCTTTCACGAACTCCAGCTATCAATTAATGTATTTAAGGTTCGTCGCTCAAGAAACAAACTTGGCTAAAATCTTCCAATAACTTTTGTAATGTTCAATTAAGAACCGAATAGCAACCCTATCGCTCTGAGAAAATAATAAAAGTTATGAAGTGTATGCAAACTAAGCAGCCTGTTCTCATTTACTTATGAATATCGTCTTTTTATGTAAAAATACACTAAAGATATAAGAAACTTTCTCTGCCTGAGTAAGTTTTGTTCTTAAACCAGAATACAGAATGTATACCTGGGACGGCTGGATGGAAATGTAGATCTATCTTTATAAAGTTAACAATAATAACTCTAGGTATAAAGAAATTTATCAAGACACTAGTGGCCCGCCCTCACTTCGCTTCGGGACCGTAATTCAGAAATGAACTAATAGATGGCGCTGTGTCCAATTGCATCGCGCAGGCGTTTCGTGTTTTCGGTTTACCTATAAGCCTTGTCGTTGTCTATAGAAGTTATCTTTTTATAAATAGTATAGATTTGGAATCTTATGATTACCTGGAACACTAGAGTAGCGCAAAAATGTCTATTCGTGGGAGAGTCAGGTTTCAGCATGAATGGGCCGGCTCGACCGGACTGATACCACGGCTCCACAAAAGATCGTGATTAAGCAGCGCCTGCGTTATTTCGTCAAGTTAGTAAAGGTACCGGAGGCCCAATTAGGGAGGAAAGGGTTATTTGGGCCTCTTAGCCTTGGGACTTTTGGACCTTTAGGTTACTAGCGCACTTGTGATTCTACTGGTTTTGCAAGTGTCTACTCGTCTCTGCTCGTCTGCAACCTATCACACAGTGAGATGTAACTACTACATATAGAAGCCAAACAAAAAAAGTATCGCGAAGGAAGTGGCAGCGGACAGATAACTAGCGTGCACAAAAAACTGGTTTGCTGCGGCGGTTCTATACACTAGTAATAGGTATTAGTTCAATGCTATCACATAAAGAAAAATCTCAATATTTGGATTTTCTTAAATGCTAACTATACAAGCAAATCCTCGTAGAGTCCTACAACAAATACGCGCTGGGTCGCATCCATCGTCGGCGCTGAACAAAGCGCTCACAGCGCAGACACTCTTTGACTTACATACAATGAGTTTCCTGGACTCAGTCGCGTTAAGTCATCAGGGAAAGACTCGTACCTTTTGTTTCTCTTTGAGAACTGCCAACAGAATATGCCTCCCAAACTAAGTTTGTACATCTAAAATGTAAATACATTTAAACTTCAAAATATGTTTTATACATTTTGATTGTAGAATTGGAAAGTAAGTAACAAGTTAATTTTAAAGTTTATATCTCCTGAAAATATTATATTTCTATACAGTTGATAAAGTTGACAAAGATATTAAAGCGTTGAAGATTTTTACAAAGGGTGTACTTATACAACAAGATTGTTATATTGTTATAATTCTTTTATAAGGGCTTGAATTTGACGCCCAAACGCCCTGATCTGTCGAAGTATTAGACCTATTCTTGTCCCATCATATTATACCCACCCTAGAAATATTGTGAACAATTTTCAGACAATGCTTCGGTAAAAATAATTTCCTTTTTTCTACGATTATACGGTATCATAAAGGTGGGCTTTGGGTCAACTAAATCCGAATAGAGCTTCTGAGGTAAATAATTATAATTTCCTCTGACGTATATTTCGGCTACTCTTGAAAGTAAACCCTTCTTAATGTGAGGACCAGCGAAAATGTAACAAATTGTAATGTTATTTTGGATAGTAAGTAAACTTGATTTGATATGATCGTGTATGTTAACTTAATATAATAAACGTAACTGAAAAAGTTTGCCCTCGCGACTTCTAAGGGACTTGACTGAAATGTTTTGTGATAGGTAGCAGACGAGCATACGGATCACCCGATGGAAAGCGATTGCCGAGGCCCATAGATACCCGCAACATCACAGCACAGCAGAGTCACAAGAGTCACTTTTCTCCCCAGTTGGGCCTCCGGTACCGGCAATCACGAAACACAGCGCAGGCGCTACTTAGCGCCATTCTTCTGTGAGGCCGTGGTATCACTCCGGTCGAGTCGGCCCATTCATCCTGAAGCGTGACTCTCCCACAAGTTTAAGTTTTAAGTTACGACAGCTAAGGCCATTGTTCTAACGTGCTCTAACATCTCATACTAATAAATAACATGCGAGTTACATTGCACCGCTGCGGTCATCTCCGCTCTGCTCCAATAAATTTGATTGCGAATTAATCTCCGCTTCGCTTCCCATACTGAGTCAAAGGAAGTCATCCTCAGTAGAGACAAGGCAATGCAATCTGAAACATCAAACGGTGAAAAGTTATCTGATAGTTATTTGACTTTCAAGTTCAAATTACTTTTCTTACTAGGGTTCAATAGTTTCAAAGGAAAACGAAACGATTACAGAATCCCTCTGTTCAAGGTATAGCTGCTACCCGCAACTTCGTCCACGTGGAATAGTAGTCTATGTCCTTTCTCAGGATCTAGACCGTCTGTATACCAAATTTCATTCAAATCCGTTCAGCAGTTTTGGCGTGAAAGAGTGACTGACAGACAGCTTTACTTTCGCATTTATAATAATACTAGTGGCCCGCCCTCACTTCGCTTCGGGATCGTAATTCAGAAATGAACCAATAGATGGCGCTGTGTCCAATTACATCGCGCAAGCGTTTCGTGTAGTCCTGTTATGTAAAGTATTTGTATATGCAACGCGAAAGTTTAAAAACATATCTTATAATAATTTTAGTAAGGATTGCGCTATACGGTTAATATAATTTTGCATAATCTCGTAGCTTTAAGTCAAGAAATGGAGTCTCAATAAAACCATTGGTCTTTTTAACACCATGTTACAGGATAATTACGGAATCCCAAGAACGGAACCTTCAGTGCGCAGTCACTCGTAGGTACTCAGGCTGCTCGTTCGTTCTCGTACTTATTTTTTCTTATCTACTTTAATTTGGATTTAATTAATTTCGACCTTTCATTGTTCCAGGTAAACAACAAACAAATTCACAGCATCGGAACCGTCTGAAAAGTTGAGGATATTAAAAAGTGCGCATCGAGTTCCCTGATACAAGAGAAACAAAGGATATCAAGTGAGACTCGGGGGCAATTCTCGCGCCTTTGACAATAAGTCGCGTTCCTAGTACGTCAGAAACATGAGACAAATACTACCTACTGAATATTTGAAATTAAAATTCTTCTTCTATACTGCAGCTATAACAATTTAGAGAGCAAGTTAGAGAACTAGATTAGTTTGTTTGTAAATATTTTGAATTCCGACTTTACGGGAAAGGGGCAACAATGGTTTCTTTTCCTTTTGTATACAAACCGTATCCAAATCCAATCAACAAATAGTAATTAGTACTTTTGTAGTAATTTAACATTCGAGTTTCTATCATCAAGACTTATAGGTTTAAGTTTAGATACCCAAACTCAATGTATGTCTATCTCTGCCAAGTACACAAATTGAGTGATTTATTTTCATCATAAGGGCAGTGAAGCCTGATAAGCCTATACTGTCCCACAGCAGGGCTATGATGGGATTAGGCTTAATCAACACGCTTGCCTAATGCTGATTAGTGATCACAAAACCGGGCTATGTTCAAAAGTTCGAAACATACTTTTTGCTAGACCTGGAAAAGGGATATCATCATAAATTTCACTAAATTAAATTGCGATCTAGACCCATTTTTATAATGTCCCTGAAATCTGTATATAGCTCAAAATGCCCTCGGGATAGATTCTTTAATAATGACGTCGGAAATAGATGTGGGCCTGGTATATTTTCGGTTACTTACAGAAATAAGCTGACGAAATTTACTTATTGGGTCTTAGTTAGTATTCAATGAATATTTATTTACCTCTATGACGAAGGCATTCATAGGGCTAATGGTCAAGAACGTTTAGAGATAAAACCAGAAGATTGACATTTACACACCGTCTCCTGACCATGGTGGGGGTAGATACACCATTTTCAATCGAACTACGGTGACTAGGTCATTGCAAGTTAGAAACACCTGATTATCCGCACTTTTTGGCATAACACGCAATTGTTTTGTTATGTGATACGATTGCCGTCGCCCTTACACGTGCAGCACCAATAGAGTCACAAGTGGGCTACCAACCTTTAACTTCTTTCCCCCCAATTGGGTCTTCGGTACCCTTACTCACTGACGAAACACAGCGCAGCGTATTGTGAGGCCGTGGTAACACTCCGGTCAAGCCGGCCCATTCATGCCGAAGCATGGCTCTCTCACGGATGCATGAGAAAGAACAAAGGCGACAGAATACACTATCTACGGATTCCTCTTTTTTTTTAATGTGATAGGTAGCAGACGAGCAGGCGTTTATAGAGTAATGTGTGAGTGAGCAATAGCTTTCCGCATCTACATAGCCCTATCACCATAATAAATCTATTTTTCGGGCAGTGCAATCCATTCTCTCGGTTCCAGAGCTTTATAAAATGTAAGTCGTTTTTCTTGGCAAGGACGAGCTGAGGTGTCCAAAGAAAAATAACGTCGGCCAAATCCTATTAGTAAGTTCTTCGGGAACTTTCTTAAAATTAATACGTACTTTAACAAATTTTTAAGTCGTTTATTTAGAACTTGTAAGGAACAGGGTACCTACTATTGGGTGCAGTAAAATGGATATTATGAAACAAAACAAATTATAAGTTTCTTTTGTTTGTACCTACGACATACTTGTTATATTATTTTGAAATATTTATAAAAGCTTCCGTTCTTAACGACTAATCAATCATATCGTATGTTAAAACACTAGCGGCCGCCCGCGACTTCGTCCGCGTGGAAAAGTAACTTTTTACCCCCCTTTTAACCCCTTGTAACCCCCTTTTTGCAATAAAAAGTAGCCTATGTTCTTTCTCAGGGTCTAGATCACCTGTATACCAAATTCCATTTAAACCCGTTGAGTAGTTTTGGCGTGAAAGAGTAACGGACAGACAGACAGACAGATGGACAAACAGAGTTACTTTCGCATTTATAATATTAGTTAGGAAGTTAGGATTAGGACTAGTTAGGATTACGTACACATAATCGTAAATCCACTTTTGCTCTTCTGAGTTCACCACTGACACAGATAAGTTATTTGTTCTACTACATATAAGTATTCGTACGTTCCGCACCACGCAAGTCCGCTCCGAAACACGAAATTCATAACAAATTTCATTAGACGAAACAAAAACGTTATTGGTGTTTTCATTTCTTCGTTCGTAGAAAACAAGATAGTATAGCAGTTCGCAATTTTGTCGCGGCTCATATAATTTTTAGTTGGAAAGAAAATTAGGGCGCCGGAATGTTTGAGCGTCATTTGGAAGAGTGCCAGAGCCCTACACGGACCGGACAAATCCACGGATACAAAAACCTTGGTCGTACTAAGCACAGACTCTGCCAAAGAGCCGGAATCAAAAGTACTATTTCAATCTATTTTAATTTGGAACCGATTCCAGATTGGATCGGGGCTGAGTATAAAACTTTTTAACTGCGATGCCTTTTGTTTGTACTCGTTCGTATCGTGCCAACTAATTAAGTAAGCATCACCATATTTTGCAATATCTAATCGAATGGTTGGATCTCCCATTTCTCTTTCTTTTCTCTCTGGGAAACATTTTCCAGCTTAAAAAAAACTGTGAAACGTTTTATTAAACCAACAAACCATATTTGCCTTATTCCGAATTTAGCCTGATATTGGCTGATTAAAATCGAAGTAGAAACTCAAATTGATTTTTAACCGCTATTAATCAAAACCAGTTCATTACTTTATTAGACATATTATAATATTTGACAACCGTCCAGTAGTAGCGATGTTTTTTTATTGCATAACAAAATAATAAGATAATAAAAACACATATGAATAAGTTATCCATATAAGCTTTTATATGAATGATATTAATCAACAATCTTTTCTTGGAATTCCAAATAAACATCTTACCAAATCACAAGCAAATAGGCATATTTTTATAAATAAGTCTCTATTGCTTTTATTTCGCTAATTCAGTGCCTCAGGAGCCTGATCGGATAACCTTTTTTCCGACAAAAGCTAATTTAGTTAATGGAGCGTACTAAGTAGTATCATTCCAAATAAACATTATATATATTTTAATGGTATTGACAAAAATCAAATATAACCAATAAAGATGCACAATTACCTAAGCTTTCATAAAATTTAATAGGCCCCACGTTGGGCGCCAATCTATACAAAGAAACCACCCATGGAAAAAAGTTTATTAAAGAAATCATGTCAAATATCTGTGTAATATGATAACAGAATCCAACTGAATTTAAATATCAAATCAAATAACCGTTGATAAACCGGCAGTTTCGTTACGCGGCGCTGATTACGCATCTCGAGCAGTTTAATTTAAAAACACTATTTGTCCAACAAGTTACTATAGTTACTGACGTGCAATACAAAGCGTAGACATACAAAACAAAACTGATTCTCAATTTAAAATTTGTGTTAAATTTCTAAATTGGTTGCTGATCGAGCAAATAAAATTGCCAACGCCAAACTGGGCGGAATTGAGCGCGGATACCTATTTACAAGCGGGCGAGACCGATGCTTAATTATAATTTCAAATCGACGCAGCGCTGGATGGTTATCATGCAAATTGAGCCGCTGAACCTTAGCCGGGAAACAATCACACAACCCGCCAGGTTGCGATGAGCCATCTCCGCTCAAGCTGAAGCAAATCATATAGGTTGGTTGGCATTGTTACTGTAGAATTGGCGGTGGCGGAGCGTACTATGACTGGCGGGATAGTGCATTTGGTAGTGACCCTGCCCCATGTTCCAAAGTTCTATCCCCACCCTGGACAATACTGGACATACACACTTTGTTTGGTGACTGAGTGTAGTATATTTATTTTGAAATTGCTATATATGTTGATAAGCAGCCTGATTTGGTTTGAGAATTCACACTAAATGACATACTGACATCACTTGCATTGAGCTTATTGCGGCCAACTATTGAGTTTCTTGCGGCATCTCTTCTACCGTTGAAGTTGAGTCGTTGATAAGATAGTAAAAGTGTGACGTTTATGTTTTCTCATAGTTACTCTGTCCTCCTTTATACTGTAACAATGTCCGCCTGGTGTGGGAATAGGACATGAAAGCCGAAACACGGTTATTGCTGTCAAAACAAAGCAGTTGATTGCATACAGTGCTGTTCCTATGTAGGTGAATTCGATAACGTCAACTGGGTTTAATGCAATATAGACATATCATCGATCTGGCCTTTGTCTCTAACCTGTTTAATCGGACGGCTCGAAACATGCAATAATATAATGTATTTTACGAATAAATTATAACAACGTCATAGTTGCTCATCAGAATCATAATAATATAGTTATAGTTATTATTTGTGGAAAAAACTCTTCTTTCTTCTTCAGTATTTTTTTTTATGTGATAGGCTGCAGCCTACAGCAGACAAGGACCACCTAATAATAATATTAAGATTCTGACGTCAATTCCAGATTTGAGGACTGCTACGAAAGTTAAATCTCGAATAAAGACCCAATAATCGTAAACATGAAATTTTTCAGTGTGATTAAATTACTTTCTTTGTTCACATTTTATTTAACTTTTTGTAAAACATTTTTATCAAGTTTTTAATTAATAAATATTACACTTCTTAATTGATAGATCGGAACAGAAACACAAAAATACCTCATGAGGAAATCTTATCTGTAACAAATGTTTTAAATCGAGCCAAACTGAAATGATCCGATTTTTAGGATATGTATCCAGCTTAACACAAAGGCTACAATTTATAAAAATATATTGTGTGGATTGTCCAAAATATGACGGTAAGTGTCAATAATTAACTCCACGCGTACGAAGTCGCGGGCGGCCGCTAGTTTTCTAATAAGTAGATTTGAAAAATCCAGAAGTGGACGATGAATGATACTCTCCCCCTCCTCCCCCCATGCAAGGCGCGTTCGTACCCACTGATCATAGCAAAACCAGGGAAAAAGCATTAAAACTTACACGAGACTGATCTGTTTCTCATCAAACCCATTTCTGCTCGACTTGGCTTTGGATATTTTGACGCAGCCCTAAGTAAGACGTCGACATGGCAAACATAATAATATCTAATGTCGCGTCTATATTATATTCACCTACGTTATTATCGAGATTAACTTATGTCTTCAGGGAATCTGATATTGGTAGCTGGTTTTTGATTACACTTATCTTTTCCCTCCAAAGCAATCTTGGATCTCAAATTATTGCACAGAAAAGCAACAATTGGTTAGGTATTTGAAGTTTAATTACCCTTAGGTATTAAATATTTTTGCTACGGGAGCGATGGATTAGATAGGAATGCCGTTGAAACGAGAGGTCTTAAGTTTTAATCCGAGCACGCACATCTTTTTTTTTTTTATGTGATTATGTTTCAAAACTATGAGCCTATTTTTACCACTAGCAAGATCTAGTGTTTAAAATATCGAGTCGTGATCTTGTTTTTGATTGATAAATTATGTTTCGATTTTGTCGAACATAGCTCGGGTTTGTGATTACTAAGTCGCATTAGGCAAGTGTAATGATTAAGACTAATCCATCATAGTAGCGGTCACTTGATTTCTATGACGGAGGCCTTTTCCCTGCAGTGCAACAGCATAATATAGGCTGATACTTTACTAGAGTACTAGTAACATAGTATGTTGCTTAAAGTTAATGTAGCCTTTCATTGGTGAAAGAATTTTGTAATTAGCTCTGTTATTTTTTAGTTCATTTGTTACAAATATCCAGGATGAATTACCCTTTACAATATTAGTAAAGACATGCATTTCCATTTAAACTTGCGTGGGCGATTCTAAATGTCTCTCTGCCTCGCAGTGATGAATATTATCGCCGCCATTACTTTCACTTGTTCCTCATTTTGTACACAAAGGGTTATTCTCATTAAATACTTTCATGTTCAGAGTGTGTACAGCAATAATGGCGGAATGTTAGCAATTAATCCAAGTCCTTAGGACACTGGCACCGGGAGATTAGGTATACGAGCAATGGTACCTTAATAAAGGGGTAATTAGGAACAAGAGTCACCAAGAGGGATGCAAACTATCGCATCGATGTTGTGGAGTATCGATAAATCGATTCACGAATTTTTGTGTCAATATTCTCAAACTAGTGGAAAATAGAATAGAATAGAAAACGTTTATTTGGCACCAAAAATACAGATATGTTGTACAGTTCAATAGGTGATTGTAATATATTACCCAAATTGAATAATATTTGAAATGGAAAAATTGTTCTCGAAACAATTTTTATATACTATTCTTGAAAATAACAGTGTAAATGCCGTTTAACCGCTTAATAAGTAATCCATACTTAACATTCCAATAAACTCATTTCCTGTGGCACTCATTGGTATGTCATTCCGATTCGATCATCGTTTATCCTTCTTTTCACTTCAATGCTCAAGTTTCATGCGCTGTAGGTACTACCTATCGCGGTCATTATTTCGGAGAAAAAATTAGTAAATATTCAATCCAATTATTTCAAAATTATCCGTAATACACGGTTTTATTATTAACATATTCAAAGTTATGTTGTGTTTATGTTCCATTTTACTAAAATTATGAATCTCAATAACTTAATAGCCTAACCCATAAATATCGAATGTTTCAATTGTTTGTTGGGGTCTTCTAGATTATTTTCTATTTTTAATAGGTAAACATCGAAACGTTTTATCGATATTTTTTTCTAAAGGTCTACATCCCTACACCCGCTCTTAATGCGGGTTTTGTGGTCTCCTAATGGATGTAAGGAATTCCGTCGCTCCAGTCATTGCGAGCTCTAGTCTAGAACGTTCGTGCGTTAGAATAAGCATTGATCTAAAGGAGTAATTAAACTTGACGCTCATTCGAGCTTACTCTTAAGATTGGTCTGTACTCTAAAGTTTTCTCAAATGTGTCGAGTATGGGTTTAGTTTACTAACGCTATGATAATAATGTAAGAAGAGGGTCTAGAAAATTAGTGACTCTGTGTACGCACGCACTGAGGGTTTTTTACAAATGAAAAATCCGAAAGATGGGGTTAGTGGACGACTGGTCCAACACGAGTGGAATGATTACATTATTACATCCCATCCCCATCATAGTGCCATGACTTGATTTCAATGATGGAGGAGGCCTTTGCCCTGCAGTGGGATAGTATATAGGCTGATCTTTACTAACTTTATAAAGGTATATTTTATACTCCTTGATGGTTTAGCTGCAAGCGGTAAACGATGTCATTTCTCATCATCATCATTTGCTTTCGACTCATCCACTTTTCAATTAGGATCATCATAAATATAGTTTACATTTTGGCTTGAATCATCAAAAATGATCTCGGTGTTTTTTAATAAATATTGGGCTAGTTAGACTCAATGGACACTTTGTCTGTTCTTTTGTGCCTGTCAATCTCATATTCGGATCTTACGGCGGCTTACCATTAGGCCGAGTGAGGTCATGTTGATTGTTCTCAATATAAAAAAAAGTTAGACCGTACATGTACTTACACTAATTAGTATACAACCTAATTCAAATATGCACCTTAGAGTACTGGCATAACAGTCAAGGTAGGTATTCACATTTTATTGCAGGCTACTACACCGTAGATCAAATGCTCAAAATAATAATAATATAATCCTACGTTATGAGAGCCCTAGTTCGGGACTAGGTAGATTGACGCGCGCAATCTGTGTAAATTGGCTATTTTAATACTAAATCAGATCAAATTCGATAACTCCCTTCGCGGCGTCTTATAACAATATTGTAACTGTAAACCTTTAAGCTCACCCGGATCCTCGCCTCTAAGAATCCTCAGCATCTCAAAACTCCGCGAATAATCCAACGAACTGTATTTACTTGTAACGGGGGATTCGGGAAATTGATTGCTTGTTCATAAATTCAATGAGTACACCGCTCGAAATGATTGGACGGCCGAAAGTTTTGTTATTCTGCCCGTTGTCGTCCGGAATATTAATCGGCCTGGGGGGGCTGCCACAGGTAAACGGATAACAGAAATGTAACTCTGATAGTGCAAGCAAATGCTGGGTCAATGTACGAGAACGCGCCTTTCATACGGCACTTCTGCATTTCTACCTTTTTTTTCACATTTCGGATAGTTTCTGAAACGTTTAAACTTGATTCAATGGTTCTAGTTCCCCTGTTAAGGCGTTGCAAAGATTAGACGAAAGTCACTTGATTCATTGTTATTACCAGACTCCACAAATCCTGAATCATGGTCCAACCGAAACATGTAACCCGAAATTACACACTAAAATGAGAGTGAGAGTAAAGTATCTCAGAGGCTGATTGAACCTTAGCACTGTGGGTGGACCAACCCCAGTGGTTTATACAGTGCAGTTTGTATGTAATTTCTTGTTAACTGCCTTTTTGCATAATAATAATAAATTGACAAAAAATAAGAAACGAATGGCAGATGGAGGATTTTGAAAAATTAAGAACTAATATAATGAGTGATATAAAGCCACATAAACTTGGCCACATCAATAGAAACCATATCTCGGACAACCTGGTTATCGGCCAGTTGGTCGTCTAGCATAGACTGCGCGATATCAGTCAGTGATATGTGGTGTCAGCAGTCAACCTTACATACAAGGCAGTGTCACAAAGGATATGCAGCGTACTCGATTTAGCAAGAATTTATTATCGACCTACATATCACACATACGATGTCTTGTTGAGAGAGCATTTCAAAACGGGATTTATTGAAATGGTTTACTGTACGGTAAACGAGTACTGTGCCGCGTCCGGCTGTACGCTCGTCCTAATAACAGCGTTCTCCGCGGAAATTTCTGTTTAGAACAGAATTAATCGTGAGTCAGATTTATCTCGGATATTGCGCGATTAAATAGTAAGTTATTATTTAAAAAACTAAATAGTAAACTATACTATCAAAATAGGTCTTTTTTAATCAGAAAGCTTTTCAAAACGAGAAGTTACAAGATATAAAAGTTTTGACGTTTGAATAAGGAGAACTTGTTTGGTCCTGTAACGCCACTTATGATTTTTATTCATTGAACAAGCACTCTTGAGAAAATATTTCAATAGGCACATCGTTATCATCACCCCCATATCTTTAAAACTTTTTTAACTTAGTCCAAAAAAACATATAAAAACATACACTTTTACATAGGTATAAAAAACTTCAAAAAACTTTATTTGCAATTTGCAATTTTTGACAATAGTGCCACATAGTGCCCTTGTTTTACTAAAAGTACGATTATGTAGTAAAATTATTCATTCAAATAAGGATCATACAAATATTAAATTGAAGTATTGAATATAAAAGATGCGTTAATATTTTATAGCCTAGAAAGAGCAATCTTTCGACGTTTTCTTGATATTCCGTTATTTTTACTGTCTCAGCATTCGAACATTTTATTGCGCATAAATATGTAAATTTACGTTTATTATTTTTTGTTAAAACAAAAATGTTTTATTTGTTACGACTTGATTAAATTTATGCAAAGAGAAAGCAATTTTGGCGGATGGATAATGAAATTGCATGCAACGAGAAAATGGTTTAGAATTTGAACTGCAGCTGAATTCGGCATGGTTTTCCAGCTGAATCGTGATGATTTTAGGAATGTGGTCGAAGATCAGAATACTTACATAAAATAGTTAGTACTAAGTATAGCGTGGAAATGTTTATTTTTTTTGTGACATCGTCGCTATACCGCTCGCTTGCTTTCTTACTACTTAACTTTACTTGCAAACAGTAGTAAATTTTGGCAACCATTATTGCCATAATGTGATCGACCGGCTACCGACAGAATAGGGAGAAATACGATGAATACATCTTTGTACCTTACTCAATATGACAAATCTTCAACAACAAGTTATAACTTAATTTAATCGCACATTCGATAACAAAAGGGCAGAGTTTTCGGAATGCCCGCATTGTTTCGTACGCACGATCTACGCCTTCAATGGATCGTTTCATCAATCGTAACAAAAGGTGCCTTATTGTTATTTATCGCAAATTAGTTCCAGGCGGCTGTACTGTTCTAATTATGTCGTAATTAAACTCGAATTAAGGCAAATCTCGCTTTGACTAGAACCATTCATTCGCTCAGAGTGAGCAACTGAAGCAATCCCCTGTTACGACGTTTAGGCGAAATACAGACGTAGAAATTGTAATCGCGATTAATTCTCTGTAACAATTTAATATTAACTTTGAGTAACTAACAGACTTATATACAAGTTTCTATAGTTAGTATGAGTTTCAACCAAATGGTATAATACAGGTAGGTACTGCTGTTACTGCTACAACTACAACATGTGCAATTGGTGTATATTTATGAATATCAGGTTTTTTTTCTTAATATGGAGTGGAGTTACCATTGTTCCTTTCCGCCAAAGGAATATACAAACTATTCTCGTAAGAACGTTCTCGATTTGAGAACTCATGGAAAATAATAGGAAAATCATAATAATAAAATAATTAGTGTGACATGAAGGTAGATCTCTTGAAAGGCGTAGATTAACTATCCTAAACTTGGATTTAGGCGTCAGTAAAGTGCCTTACCGAGTAGATTTGCGATTATTACCTGCCACGATGCCACCTCAGCGATCCCCCGCTAAGTCTCACACTCGCTCACTCATTAAGATTGATTGTGATTAATTAGCGTCTAACCGAGGTAGATAGAGATACGGATGATATATGGATGATGTATACCTTGTTTTAAATTATGTTTGGTTCAAACAGTGTTCTCAATAACGGCCTATGTCCTGTTCAGTGCAGAACAAAACATAATCCTTCTACATAGGATTTTTTAGCATGAAGGAGATTTCCGTTCATAATAGTATACTACTAAAACATTTTATCCTTTCCTGATTCTCCTTACTATTTCGAATATTTATACTTTTTTTATAGTGGCTCAGTATACTCATTGGCTCACCTCAGACTGATGATAAGCAAAAGAAGAGCCCACGTTGCAGTTACAACGGACGCGACGGCGCGGCATCACATCCGTTGGCACTGCCATACTGGCTCGCGAGATGCTTCTTCGCGCTTAATTTGAACGAGTCCATATACTTAACATACCTTAATTTAAATAAAAGCCGTTACTCCCATCAGATTTATGAGGTTCCTATCGGGTGTCAGTTTAGAAGATAACTATTTATATTTTCTATCAGATATGTAGAGCAGTTTTTAATACTGTATACTCGTGCAATTAAGAACCTTATAATTAAGGTTGAGTAACATCAGTATGGTTAGAATTTCCATAGCCCACAAACAGTTTATTTGGAGTAATAGTTAGTAGTTACCTAATTGTTGATTTACAACATGTGCCAAGGTAAGCACGCCTGCTTACATACGAGTACATGTGTGCTAACGAACTATATCGGATCCTTATATAGAGCCACAGTATAAAAATATTCTAAAATAGGTGGAGGATGCAGTGGACTAATAGTTATGACGCTGTCGCTTGTATCCAGTATTTTATTTACATCATTGTAGCAAAAGGTAAACATAGTCATAGGTAGTCAAAGTGATACAATAAACAATTCTATCAAAATCATAATCAATTGATTATTACTTATGGTAAAGCAGGTTTTATCTACAACATAGCTAATTACAGGCATAAGATATTCCGACTAGCGTCTTATGCCAAAACAGGTTGTCATACTTTTAACTCGGGTATGGATCTCAAAGATGATGATTGCTTCCAACAGAAGATATTCCCACTTCCTTCTATCCTATAAGCACTACGGTTATATTTGGATGTTTCTACTTACGCTATGTTAACACTGTGGTCCCAATATAGAGCGTGGCTTGAACTTATATTTAGCGCAAAATTAATACGTCGCAAGCGGCGGTGATTACGCACAGACCATAATTTATGCCAATTAATTAAGCACCACGGATCACTGGGCGCCGTAGGGCTGCCACCCGCTGTTTATCTTAACTTGCCCTAAATAAATAATGTTACTTGTGATAATACCTTGCGCAGGTATTATTTTTGTATATGATTATTACGAACGTCGGTTATGGTAACGGTTTCCCGTAGGTGGTCGTTATAACAAAGCTGGGATATAAATACCAGCTTATAAATGTATACTGTATATATAAATGTACGTTGTTTCTCACAAGGCTCATTGTTCCTAAACTACTATCTATTTGTAAGTGTAAGTAAATGAGCATTCTCAGTAGTCAGAGCAACTGAGCAAATTAATTCACCGCCGAACCCACTCATTACTGCCACGAGAGACACTGTACATACCTACTTTTTATAAAATTTCAACTATGTAGCTTTATGCCAATCCTTTTTGTACTTTTGTTTTGGCTATTGCTTGTATTTCCTTTAGATAAACTTTTATCTGTCATATCGTTACTGATAGGTAAACCGAAAAGGCTAAACATTTTCGCGATGATCCACACCACCAAGAGTCATTTATTGGTACCATTGGAAAAAAATAAAGTCTCGAAAGAAAGTAAAAAACTTCTACTTACTTAGTAAAGATAAAATACGAGGATACGTAGTCTCAGGCTCACCAAGTCGTATGGGGTTAGTTTCGCTTGTCCGAAGGGTGTAAAAAGATTTATTTGTAAAGAATCCAGTTTTGTCAAACATTTTAAATAATACCATACTATAATGCCGCTAATAGTACACCAAATCAAAAGCAAAAGCGAACATTAACCACCAACCGCAACTTGAGTTCTGTCAGGTCGGACAACGTTTATCCCCCGAAACTTCGACCCGATAATCGGCCTAGCCCGTCATCCATCGATAATATTTCAGCTCCGCAGGTGGAGACCTCGTTTTTGTCGGCTGCGGCCGCAGAAGTTATCCGAAAGGGATTACAACGTTCGATCAACATTATAGAACAAGGCTAAATACCGCGTCACATTCACAAACATTAGATTTTGTTATGTGGCATTGTTCTGTTTTTTTACTCATTGAGAGTGGTGATGTAAGATAGATGAAATTAGTATTTGTTGGATTATCATTAGGTATTATTTTAAGCAAATTTCGGGGTTCGGATTCGCACTGAGATAATCATAATGATGTTGATTTAGTGAATGAATTAATGAATATGCTTTTTATTGTACACAAAACAGAGGTATAAAACTTAAAACTAGTAGTAGTTAGGAGTAGTGTATTGTTATTTTCTTTTCATAAGTTAAAATATAAATGATAAAGTCATCTAGTACTTACATATTTGTTACTCGTATTAATATAAACGGCGGGACTAAACGTAATTATATCCCAAAACAAGTACATTTTAGTACTTGCTTGACGTTTTATATCGTGTTACAATGACTGTGGTCGCAAACTGTATTGACTTGTATATTGCAATGAGAAAGTTTTTTTTTTCATTATTTCAATAGTCTGTGTTACATTTAGTGGCCGAGTCTACCCAGTTCAAAATCATCTAGTATTTTTAATGAACTTGGCACAGCCCTAACACTAAAGAAATACTGCATAGAAAAACTCATGAAAATTAACTTCCTCGATCATATTTGAAGCTTTAACCGGGTATTTATATCATAGCTATACGTATTTTGATGGAAAATTGCAACCCACTTCTTTAGTTTAACACGAGTTAGCTCCAAGTGGAATGGGTGTACCGATGCAAAAGTTCGCTCCAACTTACATAAATAGCTGGAACTTTTATTGTCGGAGTGCTCTTAACTTGAAAGCCTATTATGTGGGAAACTAGTTGTTTTCTTCGATGTGTTTATTTGCAAAGATACAATGAAAATTATTTTGTAATTTTCTTAATGACGACTAGCATAGATACACCTCAAAATATAATAAAAAGTAGGTCAGTAACGAAGCTTTAATCGAGTCTTCTTCGGAATTATTACCAATTATTCCGAAAGGCACCTAAGACCAGTTTACTGCTAATAACAAACAAATATAACCCTGCAGTAAAAATGCTACATAAACCTTACAATGAATATATATTGCTCAATAATCCAGTTTAATCTATCCACAGTGGCACGTCCCGTTACGTAACTTGGTTACTTGGTAGGTTTTTCTCGTGTCTTCGTAAATCTTCGGAACCCCAGTCCTGTCGTCACGCTGAAGCAGATTAAGAGCGCTTTTATAAATTGGTCTTGTATTTCACGATGCAAGGACTTGAGACGAAGCAGTGTCTTTATTAGCTTCTTTGTTACAATTAAGAACATAAACTTCGAATTATAAGATCGTTGTAAGGAGGTCGCACAGAGTTTATTGGATATATCATCGAATGATTTATTAATTACGGACACATTGGTATAAATGTTTTTTTAATATCCCAAAAATTCGAGAGATATTATCATAATATAAAAATTATGATTGCTACCTTTTAAGTTATGTATACCTAGTAGATTTAATGACTGTTATGAAAATTTAATCCTAAACGACGACCCTTCATATAAAAACTCACAAAGTTACGTCGACACTAAGTACATTAAATGCGCGGCGTATAAACATTTTTTATATAATAAGACTTGTATATACAATATTTGAAAGCAACTTCACTAACAATGTAAAGGTAACAGTAAATAATAGGAATAGGTAAACTATCCCTTCTCCAATAGGGTGTTCCACTCAATCTTAAGTCCTACTCCAAAGCCGTGGGCGCTTCCCAAACAACACGCTTTAATCCCTTGTCCTAGCTAACAAGGACATCTAATTAAAACTTCTCCAGAGTTAACGAGCTAACAGAATTTTACCCAAAACTTTTTTGCTCCAACTAAGGCCTGGAACTAAAAAGTTCCACTGACGTGATTATTTTACTTAACTAAATAAAACTTCCGAAGGTACGAATATAGTTAACTGAACTAATATGAGAGAGGAAAAATTTTCTTTAACAACGGGGTCCTACGTTACTTGTACATAATATAAACTGTAAATGGGAGCACCTAATACTAACTTTTTAACAGAGTTTACGGAGGAAATAAAAGTTCAACAAAGTTAAACAAACTCCTTCAGACCACGCATCAAGAACCATGTTATACGTTACCTACTGCATTTTGCGCGTAACATTAAGTGATGAGAGCTTCCTTTCCTTTGGTCTGCATTTTTCAAACCAAGCCACGAAACGTTACGAAATTATTTTATTCTTTATTGCGGGTAGTTTATGTTCGTCCTGGCTCGAATAGATTTATCCAAGATCAACCTTGGGAATCCACTTAAGTCTCGGAGAAAACCACAATCATAGAATTAGTCCTAGGCTTATGAGATTAGTCAGCTGTAGACCGTTTCATTTTGCTTAGACTATGGAATAATACTGAATGAAGTCTCTCAACTAGTTTCAATACAAATTAAAGGCTTTACATTTTCACGCTACATTGAACATTTAAGACTAAACTAAAAGAGAACGGATCTAATATCATATTTGACATGTTGGAGCCTCCGTAACGTACGCTGGCCAAAGCTCAGTTAAAATGCGTATAAAACCACAAATAGTTCGGACCGGTCATAAAAGTCGTGTCACAATCTGGTGTAGCCACATCCCATCCAACTTGCCACCAACTTGCCACTCAAATATCTGGCCGTCTGTCAAACCGTGGCGCCGCTAAAGTTTCTCTTTCGGAACTCGCATCGTACAACCTACATTTTAAATTCTCTGGATTCAGAATGTTTACAGTTGTCCGCGAGAGTTTGCTTGGCGTATTTAAATGAGTCCATCTCCAGTTGGGATGCTGATTGCCATAATCCAGGGAGACAGCAACCACTCAGTGTGCGCAAACAACGGAATCCAATCAGCGGGATAGCTGTCACAGGGAATTTTGTTGTTTCTTTTACTTTCCACGAGTATTTGTGTTGAGAAGTTTCAATTTGCGCGAATAATACTCGGATATCAAGTTAATTTATACAATGGATTTATACCAGATTAGCGAATTAAATTGTAATATTTTAAATCGAAAGAATTCTAAATTTAAATATCTTAGAAATATTACGGTCTACCAACTTGAATGTAGTGAAGGATACAATAAGATAATGTTATATGAGATAGGTATTACACATGAGCAAGCATTTCAAATAAAAAAAATATCAACAGACTATTATGTTAGTTAGTTATCTTAACAAAAACATAAAACTATAAAACATTAAAAAGTAATAAGATAACTGACAAAGGCAATAAACGTAACTCAAGACGCTCGTTCAATTAGCAATTGAAATAAATTCTTACTACGCGTTTGATGTCGGGCTGGTATATTAAAGCGACATTTATTCTCGTCGAACCGTTTGCGAATTACGGCTCTCCTTGACGAAAATTCGAGCTCGGAGATGATAAAACCGTCGCTGCAGGCGTTCATATAAACGGTTTATCGAGGATCTGGTGGGTTGGCATGACAGATCGGAGGCAGGGTTGCCAGGTGTGCGATACGATACGGCAGTGGCAGACAAGTGACCGGAATTTTTGTTAATGATTTGATAAGCCAATGTCGATCAAATGGGGTTGCCGGTGTTAGTGTCGAAGTAAAATATTGAAATCCAGGCATTACTAAGCGAAATAAAAAAATATATTCCAAGTAAAGGACGTGCGACATGCTAGCGCCACCGAAGAATTTTGTGTTTGAGTTCAACTTAGCCATGTTGAACTGGACGTGACGTGTAACCGTGATTCAGTTGGTCTGGTTAAGGCGCTGCGAAGGTCACACAGCAGTCACTTCATTCTCCAAATCCTGAATCATGGTCTAAGCAGTACCCCGGAGCTCCAAAGCGGTAACTTTGGACTCAAATGGAAATTGTCTTAATACGCTGAGATTAGATAAAATGTTGAACTGGACGGATTGGTACTGCTCTTTCACCGCAACCGATGGTCCGGGTTATTGCAACTCACATACATCGTTTTATAGTCAACCTGTCCTTCTGACTTAACTGGGCCCCAGTTTGAGGGTGTGCCGCATCCCTAATCCCCTGCAGGGCCTAAAACAACAGACACGGGGTCATCGCGGGTTCACCCGTTACCTGTCCAGCGATGGAATAGACAGGTCACGTGGTCGGTGCACGTCTTTACGTCAGGCTCGGTATTGTACCTACATCGTATTTACTTGTTCACAACGCAAAGTGGTCTGCTGTAGATATGTATTAATAGATAGGTAGTTAGTTATTATTAGGTAATTGGCACTAAATACAGGAATGACACAACAATTACAGTCAGCATAATTAGCCGGTCTTATAGCTTGTAGCGAATTTTTGCAGACAACATTAGGGTAGATGGTACTTTAAGGTGTTTGAAAAGGATGTGCAGAGTGCCATTATATAATGATAACGATACTTCGTCAATTGCAGGAAGTAAACCAACACGAGATTATATTCGCTTTGAGTTTGACACACCACTCTGTGTCTCTTTTTATCAGAGATTAGGGGTCCAAAGAGTTGACCCCTGAAAAAGTTTTATATAATTTTAGCGAGTTGACCTGGCAACCCCGACCAGAGCCCGCCCTCCATATTAATGGAGAACCTATGTTGAACATGCATCAGCCAACTTCGCCAGTAAATGTCATAAAGGAAAAACTATTATGCGATCATATATTTTCCTGTTATTTGTTTGTTTACTTCTAGTGCTTACTGTATTCCGCAATGATATATATGGTTTGTTTTAGACAAATGTATCACTAGATAGCAAGAGTAACGAAATATTTTCGTATTTTTATCTACCTGTGGACAAAACTCGATAAGATTCGTAAAGCAACTCTCAAAGAAAGCAAAGAAAGGTTAATTATTTCATTAATCTTTATTTAAAAATGACACGGAGCGCGTATAAATACATGCCATTTTGTATCAGCGTATGCGCCACTTAGTTTACAAAAAAACAACCTACTTAGTTAGCTCCCAAGCATGGCCCCAGTCGTTTACATAACCGTTGTGATATATTTATTTACCATTAACAAGAGCGAGCTGGCCCACCGCCAGCGTGGCCGGATCGCCAGTCATCAATAAAAGTTATCGCCCTGACCAAGCGATTTCCCTAAAAACACACATCTGTCGCAAGTATGGACCTTCGGCACGTCGTCCAAGAGTTTTTACTTTGGACTTATTCTTAGACACTAAAATTTTCGTAGAAAATTAGGTATGAATCCAAATTTTAGAATAAATTCAGGCATGCAGCGGCTTTAAGAACAAATAGAGACACACATTTTTTTTCAAGATTTTTTAGATTTCGATATACGAGTAGATAGGTTACATTATCTAATGATAGTTATAAGCTATTCTAAACTATGATAGCCTGGATGTAAAAACACACACATACACAACCGTTATATAATCACTTTCCTTCTATCAACATGAATCTTAATATACTTAATATCTACATGTTGGTATTCGGCCAGTCGACACATTTTCTGTAAGATTATAAATGAGTAAACTTCGGTTTGAAACATTTTCACAGAGGCCCGTCATCGTTCAAAATCACGGTTCCATCAGAGTATTTTGGTACAAGATTACAGAATATTTCTCTGTCCTTAAATTATTCCTTCATCATTTTTATTCTAATCACTTTTCGATAGAATTCATGAAAAATGGAAATCCTATTAACTAAGTACATATTCCCAATGAAAGCCGACGAAAAATGTAATCGCCGTGGGCGCGATTTGCTTAAAAACACATCAGTCACGAAGTAGCCCTCGACGCCTCGGACGTGAGTTTTTATCGAAGTGGGGGTGACGTTGCGTAACGTCGAAATTTTCTACAAAAAGCTATTGCCACTAAATAGGTTCCTTTAATAATATTTTAGTAAATTCGGTTCATACTACATATAGGCCTTTACATCTGAGGATCTGCCTTAGATTTAAAGGCTTATGATGCTGCAAGCAATCTTCAAGAGACGATTGTCATCATAATCAACCTAGCGTGTTTTCCTAGTTGTGTCTTAATCTGCCACTTTGGTGCCCGAGAAGGTCGGGCCATCAAGATTTAGGAAAGTCTGGTAATTACAATTAGAAGACTGCCGTCTGACCTTTGCACTGTTCTGATAGGGGAATCAGATCAAATGTTTCATGGTTACAAGTTCAGAATACCGAAAAGTGCATATTTCGTCACCCCGAGCGAATGGTAAAAATATTCAAATAAATTAGAAAACCCAGATGTACATGAATAGATTTGAAGCTACGACCTCAGATTAAGAAGGCGCATGTTCTTATCCACTGACCTGCCTTCGACCGTGTTCTCATCATCTCACTAGTGACAACACTGATCTAGCAGATGATTAAGGGCAGCGGCGACCGCTTACCATCAGGTAGCCGCCTGCTCGTTTGCCGCTACTAGCAAAAACACTCATAGAAACCATTTTAAACATTACTAAGCTATCCAATTCGTCGAAATCAAATTCGAATCAAAGAAAGTATTCGAAATTTTGTCTGTTCAAGCGACTACTCTTTTTTTATTTCTATTCCTTAAACATTAACAATTTACTCAGAAAACCTGAGCGGAATTTTCCTGTTTCCGCATAGATACGAGTGACCTACATACAGTGTATCTGCTCTCACGAATAAATATCGCAAAGAGTTAATAGTAGGGTTGCAACAACTTATCGATTATTATAATATTTATAAATGCGGTTACAGACGAGCGTTTTATACGCGCGCATTTTTTTTTGTCAGTCATAAGAGCGTGAAGAAGTGCGAGCCTCAGCGTAAGCCTTGAAATAGGCTCATCTAAAACCATTCTAAGTGCTTGTTTTCGCCATGGGTCGCAAAATTATAAGTTTAAAGTTTCTTTTATGTAAACAGTTTCCGCCGCTATAAACAGCCATTTGTGACTCCGCTGGCATCATAAGTGCGCTGCCAACCTTTCAACCCCTTTTCCCCCGATTAGGGCTCCGGTGCCCTCACTACTCGATAAAACACGGCACAGGCACTGCTTCATGCCGGTATTCTGTGGGGCTATGGTTTCACTCGTGGCTCTCCCGCGATCCACTATTGTTGTACTGTACTGTGTTTTGCAGCCTGTATGTGTGTATTCTTAAACTAATTCTTGTTTTGTTCCATAAATAATATTTATATATCTGCTCAGCGTTCCTTATGCTAAGAGTCTGAAATCGATTTTTAGTTTGTCACATCCCTAAAGTACACGTATTTTGTTGTTAAGACGATTAGCGCATGTTAAATTGTTTATTCAAACACATTCTGACACGTCCGTAATTAGATATGAATTTATGTATGAACGGGTTGTCGCTGGAACCGTTTGCAGCATTTCAGTTGTTATGCTTCTGCTTATTTGGACATTAGTGGTGTACAAATACAAAATTGGAGTCCTGATTATTTGAAAGAGCCCCGTTATTATACAAGACTCGAATGAATCACGCTCAATAAAGTTTTTAAGTAAAAATATAATACTTACAGTAGTATTGAAAATGTTGTTTGATAAAAAACCTTGACTTGGAAACAAATTTATAAGTAATTTGTATCGTAACTATTCAATACTTCTTCTACATTGAATAAATCATATAACTTTAAACCAGCCAATTTTCAATCGACGATAGAAAACGTCTACAGCGTAAAAAATATTCGATTGCAGTAAAAAACCGCAAGCTAAGAATGTATGGGAATAGGAATTAATTCGAGTCTTGAAAAAAGTCGACTCTGAAACCGACTAAGTGTTCCTCGTAGTAAAAGACTGAAGAGCCTTGACTGCATCACTAAATACTTACCTACCTACATTCCAATTTAGTAAACAAAGAACTAGAAATAGTACACTAAATCATGGGCATTTTAAAATTTTATCAGCAAATACGAGTAGATACGTTAACACAACTCTTCTAATCTCTGCGCAGCCGCGAAACGAGAATGACTTACGGACAACAAATCTCGTGAAAACAAAAAACCTTACACCGGGGAGGCGTGGGAATTATTCAATCCGTCGATCGTTACGAAACACAAAGCCAGGCCTTGCCCGTAAGTACATAGGGACGTGTCGTGGCTCAGCTTCGCGATAACTTTTATTGATGCCCGACCCAAATATTTTTCCCTTTGCAATTTTTTCTCTCACAGAAAGAATAAAGAAATAATTTTGAATGACAAACGGGCGCGTTTATTGGAAGCTTTTTGACGCCTTTGTGTGCACAATACTGTTCTTCTTTCAATGTGACATGAATACCTAATATGTGTTGGGCACGTAGAAGTAGAGAGCAGAAGATAGAAGTAATATTATATGACGGGGTGAGTAGGCCGACGTTTGGTTTTAATATTGTCTCGCATGAGTGACATTCTTATTAACATTTTTTGTATAGAAGTACCTATAGTCATTGAGTTATTACTATTGATTTTTCTTTTACTATAGAGTCTAATAATAGTGTAACTGTCGATAACCAACACTACATAAGAAACACGCTCTTATCTACTAAACCAATGTAACCAACAAAAAACAGTCTAGATTACAATATTTATAAAAATCGAATAAGATCGAGTGTTAGTTGCTTTTTAGAACAACGAATTATAACCTTAGTGATAAAGAAAAACTTTGCTCGCAATTTCCAGCATTAGATGTGTCAAAATTAAACAAGCCGTATAAAATAAACCAAATGTAAACATCCTTTGTAATCGCACAATACCGTCCGACGCCCGCTCACAAAGCGACAAGTTATTCCGAGCAAGGATTGTCCGAGTCAGCGAGCATTGTGATGTTGTGATCCGGGGCGATTGCGACTGCCTGGTACACCAATAAACACTAACAAGGGAGCGATACCGTTTTATTGCTTAATAGTTACGTATTTAGAGTTAGCGTAATTCAAAGTTTCTGTTTGAGGAAATTTAAAGTAGGTACTTACCTAATAGGATCGACCGAGCCCGCCTACGTTTATAACTTAGAGGTAAAGTTGGCTGAGCCTTATCGGCATAAAAAATAATGCGACCATGTTAATATCGTATAGAATATAATACAGATTGTATCTGTGAACATTTGGATCCCTTCATAAACCACGTCTACAAATAATTTAAGACGAAATAAACCCCATTAACTTATACATACAAATATGTTTAGAACATCGCCGATCATTGTTACTTCTTAATTAAAAGACCCAACTGTCAGACCTACACAGGTGCTCAGTTTGCCCAAGTTACAAGTAAATCATTCAAGTTTTGTATTGTATTCAAACATTCTAAATATTAATATTTAGAAATGAAGTCTTCGTCACATCGCGTAATACAACAAAACACTGAACTTCACAAAGGATTGTTCAAACGAGTAAGTCGCGAAACTTGTGAAGCGAAACAATCGTGAACTTTATCGCAATGTACAAAGAAAGGATCAGTAGGTACGAGTACTGCGACTTATTTGAGTTTGAATTCATAACAAGCACTGTCAGTAACTTGTGGTTTGAATTCATAACAAGCACGAAAGAGAATCACTAATATGAGGTTGAGGTTGTATAAGTAGACTGGCAATGGCAATCACCTGCGTTCCTTTTGGTCAAAAATTCGGTGTCCCGTAGGACAAACCCCGTCCCGTTTCCCGGGAATTCGAAGTGGTGACCTTTTTTGCGTCATTGATTGCCCGAAGCCCGGGTTGTTGCTAAAGTAAGAGATCTCGTGCGGAACAGAAGCTTACATTATTTTGAGGCTTAGGACAATAAATTCAAATTTTTTGAAGCACACTTATAAATGCAAAAGTTATGACTTCATACTTACTAGGTAATTTTCAGCCCCAGTCTATTTTGATATTTTATTAAAATTGTACTCTGCGTAGGCTGGCGAAGTCAGTAAGTACTTATACATTGTTATTAACTCAGGTGAACTGAAGATTTACTTATTTATTAGGAAGAACTTAAGTCCACACAGACTGAAGTTGAGTACGAAAAACGAACCAAATATAAGCAAATTAAACTATGTACACAAAACATTTTAACTACTAGTTTGACAATTTCTTTTCTTTACAAAATATGCGGTTCCAGATAGATATTTTATTTTGTATACCTAAATAAGTAATTTAGTATAGGAAAGCTGCTTCACTGGAATTCATAACAATGTATGTTGAGCAGAAATAATGAATTGCGGACAAAGGATCTTTATTTCGCATAACAACATTCCGACACATATTTTGAGTATCCCTTTTTTATCCTTCTCTTTTTACTGCTTTGCTCTCAAATTACAGAGATAAAATAAGTGCTTCCTTGTCATTTTATTTGTTTCTTCCTTTCTTAGAAATGTTTCTCTATAGTAAAATTACAGTATTCTTGAGGATAGCAAATTATATGACTTTTTGCGGCGCGTTCGACTCCGGTGGCCTTAAGTAGACGAAAATTTCGTTACGAAAACTTTTCGAACATTTTGTTTAAAAAGACTCGCACAAAATAGATACAAAACGCTGGCTGACATAGCGTAATAATCAGCATATGTTGGCATACTTCGGTATGCGATAGAGATATTATAATTAACGTATTCAGGAGAGAAATGATACGATATACTTCCTAGCGCGTAGGTCAACGACCCCTAAGATAACAATTTCAACTAGAGCTGACTTAACGAGTATGTCGATTTATTTGGTGATGCGAGCGGGGCCATCACTGGCGTTTCTGCGTTGCGACTGCGAAAGCCCGCACGACTGGAGTGCAGTGTGCGCCTTGTTCAAGAATTTTGAGTAGCCAAATGTGTTTTTTTTATTTTTTGTTTCCTGTCACGCCGTAAACTTTTGCATTGCGTGTCACTGATTTATACTTACTTACCACGCTGGCTCAGCGATCCAACGTGGGTCTTTTCCTCCGACGTCAAAGTTCGTCATTTATTTGCGGTCCTGTGCCTATTCCACCCAATAGTGCACGTTGAGTGCTTTGAGGTCCTTGGCGACTTCGTCCCTCCTGCGGTATCTCGAACGACCCACAGGACGTCGCCCCACTGGTCGTCCCATATAGGCTCTTTTGGCTGCGCGATCCTCTCTCATTCTTTCCACGTGTCCGAGCCAGCGTAGTAGGGATGCTTTTGTTCCCCCGATGATGTCACTGATTTATACATGATTGTAAACCACTGGACTTATTAGCACTGTGGTCCAACTTCAACAATTAGAAACTGTTAATCCAAACCTTACAAACAGGTTTCTATTCCACGTATAAACAGTGGGATGCCATAATAACAATAAAATGCCAATTGAATCGTATTCCAATACTGTTCAATTTTATTCACGCAATCTTAGTTTCATTCATGTTAACATTCTATCGGCAATAGAATTGAATACAGGAATATTCCGTGGGTAAACCCTCCAAAGTGATTCTACCAGAAGGAAGCTGCGAAAAAAATATTTCTAGCGAAATTTATTTTTGTTAGAGATATTATTTTTGTACCAAAGACACTGTACCACCACAATCATACAGCCCATATATTGGTAGACTAGTGGTATAGATGTCTTAACGACAGATGAGTGTAAGACTGATCGACTAATGATTATGATGTAATTAAATAGGCTATATTTTTTTGTTTTCTGATAATAAAACAAAAGTCTAATAAACTTTGTAACTAGGTGAATTTTATTTCTTTCAAATAATAAAGAAATGTTTTTTTAGGTTCAATGTGCTGAAATAAGTAGATATACCTACAAGAAGTTTCCCTATAAAGTATTTTTTTTTCCTTCCTGTATAATATATGGCGTTACCATCCAACAAGGGCCCCAATTCTCATGATTTTCAATGAAAAAATATGTCTGAAATCGCACGAAAACAGCTTCAGCTCATGTTCTTTAAAAAAAATTATATTGCTGAGATAGTGGTACAAACAAATGCTCACAGTTACTTACAAAAAGAATAATTTCAATTGTGCCTTCTGCATTAAACGAAGAATAAGTTCAGGCATTTTCCTGCAGGCAACTTTACCATTATTTCTTTGTTAGCAGCCTCTCTAGACAAAACAACAAAGCACATTAAAATACCAACAGCAATTATGCACCAAAATGCATATTCACATGTAAATTTCCTTTGTCCCAATTACGCTAACTGTACGGCTTAATACCAGGGGCTCCCTGTACAACAGTAGCACAAGCCGGGGCAAGTTTAACAAGCCATCTCATGTCTTTAGACAAGGGATACCTGTAGTACAGTCAACTGCAAAGGTGCACAACTTTGGCAGCTCCTATGCTCCTCATGATAAGAGCTACAATCTGAAATCGACCAATCAAGCATAGGGTAGTTCAATTACGGAAAAATATTTACTTGTTTTAATATTTTTTAACATATTTGAAGAGTTCAGTGTGCGTGAAACCAAGAGCAAGCTATAATCAATAAAAAATTGGTACTTTTACAAACAAAACCTCTCTCACTATTCGCGAAATTAATTCAACCACTTCATCCGAAGTTTTAATGAAAACCACTGCCAAACTATCCGCTAATCCGGCCGTAATTGACTAACCAAAAACTCCAATCAAAGTACAGAGCCAACCTATCAAGGGGCATTAAAATGAATATCCGCTTATTCCCTCACAATCATACGATATCGACCCGACCAATGGATGTGCTCCAGTTGGGGCACCGGCAGATTTTCATTTAGCAGGGAGAAGTTTTTGCTCATCCAAGACAGTCAGTAGCACGACATGAGACGTTTTCTCCGGAGATTCTTAGGTAGTTTTTTTCTTCTTGGACTTTTGCAGCCTGCAGTGCCAGTTTGCGGTTGCAGTCTGAATCGTAAACGTATTTTTAACATCGTACAAACTTTTTGAATAAAAAGTGGTTACCTTAACAACGCATTTCAACGTTTTCATACAAAATCTCCACCAGTTCGTCGATACAAAATTGCATTTCAAAGTGATTAACATATTTAGATTCTGAGATCACTCAATGTTTTGGGAGAAAATGATTTTTTTAACGAGTCCCGAAACATTTGAAAGACCGTAAAAAACATAAATTAATATAGAATCTGTATTGATTTTGAATCTCTAACTCAGTTCAGGTGGCATTTGGTTTAGAAGAGCCAAAGTAAGTGGATAGCAGAAAAACAATGTACTCATATGAAAGGTGTTTTGTATTCCATTTAGTTATTGCGGGAACACCGCATATCTTAGCTACATAAAAAGGCTTTTAGGGTATAAAGGAATAACTTACGTAATTCTGTTATTTTAGTACTGGTACGTGTTCAGAACTAGGTACTGTGCCAGTACGTTGGTTTGTTATCTTTATTGAGAGATAGTGTTGTAAATACGATCTTACAAGATCAATATTGGGGTTGTATTTCGGGGCGCTTTGTAAATATAACATAAGCAAACGATATTATAGACTTTGCTTTCATAAATAATAAATATATTATACCTATATTTACCTACATTTGACCCTTTCTTTTTGCTATCTAAACTAGCATAAATAAAAGTTATCGGTAAGTTTTTTTTATGTGATACACCTATATCACAGACGAACAGACAGATCACCTGATGTCAAACGATTGCCGCAAGCGCTGCTTCACGCCAGTCTTCTAAGAGGCCGTGGTATCACTCCGGTCGAACCGGTCCATTCAAGCCGAAACATAACTCTTCCACGGTTAATTCAGACTGAAGCGTGGCTCTCTCACGGTTAAAATATGTTAATATGTATGAACTAATGAAATAGTAACATCTGTATCGACATGAGTCCAATTCGAAAGTTTCCGTGTTAAAGTGGGTCTTCAAAGCTTGCGTGATAAAAACACTATGTAAATTCAGCCAAACCTCAATAAAAGGCTCCATCCAAAGAGGCTTAAAGTACAGAAGGCACAAAAAGAGTAATGAACCGCGGGAGTAATGAAAGTGCGAGCCGACAGCGCATCAATCAATGGGGTTCTCTGCTATCGGTGCTTTATCCCTAGTCCTGATTAAATGGGGCTAAGTCTGCTAAACAAATCTGGGAAGGAACTTTGTTTACGTTCTTTCGACATTGTGGTCATTCAGCTCTTGTCTGCAAACTGCGAATAAACAAGATTGCGCCTTTTGACAATATAACATTTTCTCTTTTTTACCTTTCCTTTTTTTTCGTTGGACTGGCGATGTTGTCACGTAGCAGGGAAACAATCGATGAGGCTTGGCAGGGAACCGAAGAGAGTGACGCAGTAAGAAGACACCTATACTCGGAAATACGAATAGTAAAAGCAGATGCAATGGTTTTGTATTATTTTTGTTAGCAATAGAAAACTTCACAGATATTTAAATTGAAAGAAAGTTATCTTAAAAGCATGGAGATAACCCTAATAGAGATAGCTTATGTAAATGTTTACGCTGTTTTCTTTCGTCTACCTAAAGGTTGTCTGGAAGAAATCGCTGCAAACAATAAGACCGCATTGTTGTACTGTTTATCGCGGTTGTTTCACTCATGTATTCTATTTCTGTGCAATAAAGAATATCTATCTATATAACGTCTCACAATAATAAAATCTGACTTTACATTTGAATAGTAGTTAGTAACCTAATGAATTTGTTAATTAATATAGGATCGTAATACTTTGTAGTAATATGTAACTAAAACATAAGATAGAATGATAGATATCACTTTTTGCCAAACCGTGTCGTAAATGCGTGGAACAATCTTCCTGAAACTGTGATAAGTGCTCCTACAATGAACTCTTTTAAAATAGACTGGACAGTTTAAATTACAAACAGATTACACAAGTGCAGTGATATACACGCATCAGCATTTTTGCTGCTAGTGTATCAACAAATAATAATAATAATGATTCAGAACAAACGCTAGTCAGATGTCTATTTCTATCCCAAATTTCATTTGAATAAATAACTTAACCCGCTTAAACATAATGAAATTAAACCAACAGTAGTTAAACGGACACGGGACAGAATACAAATTGAATAACCAGATAAAATAAAACCTCGACCGGTTCACGTTTAGTGTTATGTCGAAATAATTGGACGTTCCGTTCCACGCTCCAGTTTAAAAATTTAAATGTCTCTGTTGTCTAGAATTTAAATACTCGTACAACTTATAAGTATTATTATAAAGGTGAAAGTTTGTGAGTGTGTATGTTAGTTACTTCTTCACGACTAAACGGCTTAAGTAATTTTAATGAATTTTGGTTTGGCATTAGCTGACAACATATTATGTGGGAAGATACTGTTTATGTGGGAAGATATCTTATTACCATTGAAAAATCGATTAAAATATTTTTTTTGGCTTCTGAAAATGTGAGTGATAAGCAAGTTAAAGAAAATCTATTATTGGCTTTACTATGGTATAAATACTAGACTAAGTTTAATTACCTGTTAACGCTGTTGATTTTCTCAATAAAAAAAATATTATTACTAGTAATAACTACTCTAATATTCATAAAACGAAAGAGATATTGTTCGTTGTAAGTTTTTAAGTCGCTCATTAAAAGCTGGTACATAATTCCCGGATGGCTGGATATAGCCAGTAAATAATCTCAGAGAGAGCAGGAAGGAATTAAAGCATCGTCATTAAGGTGGCGAATAAAAGCTGTATTGAAAAAGTTTCAATAATTGCGGGCGAGAGCAGACTGTGTGAATTGGAACGTGCACGGCGTACGTATCGGTTAGGGTTGTTCATATCTTTTGTACGGGTTTTTTGATAAAGAAACCTTCTAAAAGATGTTGTAAGTAGATCTCACCAAGTGTACTTATGCTTTCATAACTTAATTCACGGATAGAAGATATTAATCGCGGTAGGTACTACATATTACACAGTTGACCTAAAATTAGCTAAACTACATCGTTATCGAATAACAAACGTAAATATCTGTTATATGTTGATAACTGTTACCAACTTTATTGCAGATTTTTACGTATTACATAATTTTGATGGCTAATACAGGCTTTTTGACTAAATTCAATTCAATAAAAGCAGGTAAGCAATCGTATACGAATGTTGTGCGCCAACCCTATCACCGATGGATTGCACGTCCGCCGACGGACGCTCCATACAAACTCTGCAAATATAAACCCCCCACTCCTCACGTGATCAAATATAAAAATTTTGCTTCGTTTCGAACACCTTGTTACGTAACTGAATCTATCATTTTGCCAGCTTTATATAAAAAAATGTTTAGAATTTGAATGGTCCGGAAAATAAATATATTTAGGTACTTGGCATCGGTTTAATTTTGAATGTATACTTACCTGCCTATATTGTTCCTATAATCGAATCAAATCAAAATAACCTTTATTTGCAAATACTTCAACATTTTGACCTACTTACCTATATAATGTGTTAGACAAAATATGGAAGAAAAAATTTGGCCGTGTGAAATTAAATACGGGTCTGGATATTTTTAATTTCCTTTTTTGCTTCATAAAGAGAACATTCTTTGTAATAAGACTTTGTGATCGCAAATCTTGCCATCACTTATTACTTTTACTAAATAATAGGAACAATATTTCAAGTTAAGAGATGAGAATAATTTAAGCCAATCTGTAGAAAGTTAACTGCCAAATATTTAATTGAAATTAAATTGGATTTCATTGAATAGTCAAGACAGACCAAATCTAATTTCAGTACTATGAATAGATAATCCTGTATCACCTTTAACCTGTCGATCCTAGAAACAGGGCTTCAAAGATTGAGTTCGCCATTTAATCTCGCCCCAACGAGCAACCACGCCCGGCGCACTGCTCAAACTTCTCGTCTCCATTACACCGGGCCCGCCTTGATTCTAGTTTAAATGCCTCAAGTTTATACTGAGGAACAAGTTTGATGTTACCTTCGTTACGTATACGATAAGGTTGTACGTAAATCATGTACAAAGCAAATAGGCAGGTGTATCATCATTATTCCGTTAGATGGCACTATGTATTTTACATCGCGCAAGCAATATGTGTCACCGTAATGATGAAATAAATTCGGCAGCAGGATTAATAATTAAATAGCAAGTAAATCAGATGGACCTAGTCTTTCAATCACCGTATCCCTCTGCCATGTCTACCTGGCCTGCTTGGACCTCGAGGGTGCCTTTCTACAAATCTAACTAAAGGAAACATGCCGTTTAGTTGACATAACGAATTGCGTATTACGTATAATGCTTAAAATAAGCAACGATTTTAGCAAAGGCGGTCTTTTTATTTTTTGGTTTAACTTATTAAAAAGTTGTAAATAGAGCAATGACTGTAAGTGTTACCATAATAGTGATAAATTTGGCATTGTTTTAATTTTTACTTCAATCAAAATCATGTAGCTTATACTCGTATTAATGTATTATTCATGTGTTAAGTAGCCACCTTGAATCATTAAATACAAATTAGCTATTTGTACAGAGCTAATAATTAATATTCAAAATTCATCTTAAAAATAAGAAAAAGGCTTCCTGGAGTAGGCCACGTAAAGATTTATTTATCAACATAGAACATGTTATCGTTTTGTTAAGAATTCGTCTACTAGCTAAAGCTTATGTAATCTTTTTTCAGTATCTTTAAACACCTTCATGAAGAAATTTCGATTTATTTTTAAATTACGGTACTTTAGCAAAGTAATAGAAAGTAATGACGCCTTTTTCTTTAAAAACAGCCTTGTTTAATCACCCTCAAATGGCTCGTTTGTTTCACTTCAAACGGACTGCAAGGCAATAAACCGACTCCACTCCTGGTCGGCTTTGATCTCTATGGTTCAGCTACTTCGGAGGGAAAATGAGATTACATCAGTACAACCTACGGCTATTACTTGGCTCAGGAACTTAAAGGTCAGTGTGACCTTCGCGTTGAAAGGATGTGTAGTAAATTGTTGTTGATCGAATTAGATTCCTCCCACATCTGCTGGCGATTAAAATGTGTTAGCTATTTCGATACGCGACGGTTTTTACGTGAAAATAAATTCCCGAGGATCTCGCATATTCTAGTTTTTTTTAATGTATTAATAAATTGAATTCCAAGACTTTTCATTAAAAATAATTTACAATATCATCGAAAAACAATTACATTGTAGGTGTTTTACTTTTGAAATGGAGCGAAGGTTTATTTGTTTGCAGCAATATAATTCAATTTAATCCTGTGTCAATTATTTACGGCTTTTATTACACTCTTATATTACATTTCAAATTACTCTTGAATAATAACTGAATATGTATTATTGTGTCTCACATTAAAATATTTATTATGTTTAAAAACGACGCGCCCGGACCAGAACACCAAACCGTAAAGTAAAAAATTCAATATTCATTACGGTGTAGTTTTGAAAATCATAATTCATATTATGCTAGATGCCACGAAGTTGGTTTACCAGCAAATTGAAACAGAATTCACTAATACATTCTGAATCGCACTAATTACAGCGGAAGTTGTACTTCCGAAGTGAAACCCTCCATAATATCATTCACATTAGTTGGTATGCTACACGCGGTCGGTATGAATTAGGCATAAACCGTACGATAATACATGAATGAGCACTAAGCGCGCATCAATTATGGAACCCTGCTGGACTGAACACACAATGTATCTGCATTACGTTTGCTCTTTGTACGATAATTTACGGGTCTACTACGGAATAGATAATAGGTATAGGCGATGGGTTTAATAAAGTGCAGCGGGGTTCAACATGCATATTACGCTATGTATCCTCGTTGGGGCAGGGATCAGAGTGATGAATAGAAAGCCGATACTGCGTGTAATTCTCGGTTGCATCCAATGCTTCGATCATGATTCAGGATTTCTGGAAAGTCTAGTAATTATACTGACGTCTGACTTTCGCAACCTTTAACAAAAGAACTAGGCCAACTGAATCGGTAGTCGTTTCGCACCACGAGCGTTTCGGACCATCCACGGTGCGAATTGTTCAAGAAGCTTTTGTAAATGGATTCTTTTGCATCGCGCTATGAATCGCCTTTTTGAATTTATTTGGTTCGAACCACGCAACAAAACCACTAATAAAAATTAAAGGTACCTATGAGTGTACCCCGGGCTCCTAAGAAATCTTCCTGTGTAGTGCCTGTAAATATTTATCCCACACTCCTGAGTATATTCCACATTATACAGGAGTGTGGAATATACAAAGTAAGTTTGCTTACAAATATGTTAGACTTGGGGCTAATATTAATTAAGCTAAAACCTTACGATGGTACACAGATGAGCAATAAACGCATAAATTTACGAGTTAATCCTTCGCCGGACAGGAACACACAACGTATTTCTCATTAGGTTCATGTAACGCCAGTACAAGGTCTGTTTGCTCAATCTATGTACACAGTTGATATGAATTAAGCTCAACTGTATGATAGACTGAGTGCATCCATTATGGAACTGCCCTGAGCACACATTATATTTGCTCTCGCATTTGCTGCGGTGCAAGGGAGTGTAGGTGCGGGCACAGGGTCAGTTTGCTTAATCTGCAAATGGCTGCTTCGTGAGGAAATGTATTCACGTTCCATTTCAGTAGTTACTCGTATCGTTGGTACATAGAATAAAATATAAAACATTCATTGAACATCATAATACATACATAGAACAATAGGCAATCATTACATTAGCAATAATAACGCTACCTAAATAATTATGTTCCCTATCCGATTTATGAATAGGCCTCCCCTGAAGAGCATCCATCCTACATAAGTTACCTACTCTCAAATCGTGAACCTGCAAAAAAAGACTACTTAAATGTTACTATAGCATTCGTCTATGGATTTTTGATATTGATAGCAAGAATGCCCAATATTTAATTTATGGCCTATTTTATTTCAACCGCTAACAAAATTATTTCAAACCATTGAACTACGTAGGTTACGAGTATGACTAGCATGGAGCTCATTTTAATATAAAAAAATAATGATGCCTAACTTGAATTATAAGATTAATAAAATATGTTTTCGTTAATGCGGCCTACATTATTGTACTAAGTAAAATAATAAAATCAATTGAATGGCATTAAAAAACAACTTGATACAGCAAAAATATTGTAGCATCTCTATAAGTATCCCGCTAAAGTAATTTGAACACGTAACTACTAAAAGGGCATTTGTAGGATACATACAGCATTTTATTACTTGTACATACTAAAACTGAAGAAAAACGACCGATCATGTTTCCTCGGCGCAACCCTGTGAGTTGCTAGGCCCTTTGAACCATAGTGATATACTCGTGGTTGTAAAACGATCGCGTTGAAGAGTAATAAAATATACCACAGTGTAATGAATACCAGAGTGGCGTGAATACAACACGACGTACGGTTTCTGAGAACCAACTCAGAGGATGTGACAATGGATCGATCGTCAATATAGGCGCATCGATGGTAGTTAGTATAGCTGACAACGTCGATTGTTAGTTTCTGCCAGACGGACGGTATCCGTCGATCATGTATATAGATGACAGACCGATGAAATCAATCGATTGGTTGTTAGTCAAACCGATCTGTTAATCAGTTAAAACTACCAGATCAGTCGAGCATCTTCGATTGATGTTGATCGATGTCCTCGATCTTCGAATAGATCGTATGATCTGGTAACAACCTACTACCTGCATTATCCTTATCAATAAGGATAAAGCTCGCCTCGCTAAAGCGCCTATGGGTATTTCACCGAGATTTCAGAATTAGGTACAGTTTCTATCAGATACTTTACATGGCTCAGACAATATTAAAATTACATTTTAAAGTACATATAAAACCAAGTACCAGCAGTAAAATTTAAATCTAGATTTCCTAATTTTAATGTACCTATTCTTTCAATGTGGGTTCTTGTCCCAGTATTAAATGACCAACAAAATTTCTAAACACCCCTTACCGAGTTTTGGCAAGGTGCGCGTTTAGGAACTCGTTCATCAAACGATCTACATATGTCATGCTTGTAAAAGTCTTTATACTGTGCCAATACGCAGGTCACATCTGCCGCAGAAGCGATAACGTGGCAGACTCCTAGAATGGAGACCGCGTTTAGATAAGACACTACGAAGGAACTACGTGACATGGGTTTGAAGGCGGAGGAAACGTATATGGGGAATAAAGTTTAAAAGTATTACATAATAGTTTCATAGACAATTTTCTCGCTATCGCACGGAAATGTCTTGAGAAAGATGTAGATGTCTCTAGAAAGCCACTTCTTAGAATTTAATTCCAGGTTTTATCCAAAGTGGCCGCTTTGGAGCCCCAGATACCATAAATCAGGATTTGAGGATTCTTATAATTACAATGAGGTGACTGCCGTCTGACCTTCGCAACATGAAGGGTTGCAAAACCATACGAACCATGGCTAAACGTTTCAGAAACTATTCTGAAACAGATTTCATTACGATGTTTTCCCTCACCATAAAGCTATTTGTAGAAATATGCATATAGATTTAAAAATCCTAGTAGTGTATACTCAGATTAAAACCACGAGACGTTATACTATCGCTCTAGAAAGAAAGAATGAACTTTTTTTTATATCCAGACTGACTAGAATATCAAACAAATACCCGTTTTTTTATCAATAAACCTATCAAAGTTATCCATCCAATGTATTCACAATTTCCTTGTTGAAGGTTACGTGATACTTTCTTTACAATCTACGAGTTATAGGGCTCTGGGGAACACAAACTTGTTACATCGCATGTCAGTACATTTTGTTTGCGGGATTATGCGGAATCCTTAAAAGTTACGGTTGAAACATGTGACGGCTAAGTATTACAAATTAGCTTTACAAGAAACTACTCTCTTGTAGATCTTTACGATGATAAATTGGTTACAGAATTAGTAAAAAGTGCAAGTGGTGGTAGGTCACAGTTTCGAATTCGTAGCATGCACCCCTGTTTGCACCAATTTTGAAATCTGTGTGCGCATTTTTACCAATACTCGTAGCTCAGCGGTGAGCAAATATATCGTGAGGAATCCTGCGCGTTTCTGATAATATTTCAAACGTGTTGTAACCGTGAATCAGGTAGTCTAGTTCCTCTGTTGCAAAGGTGCAGACTGCAGTCGTTTTATTGTAATTACCAAACTTCCCAACCCCTGATTCATGTTCTAAGCTTACCTACGAAGTGACAGCTTTGGACGCAAACGAGAGTTACACGCTGAAATTAGATGAGGAAGAACATCAAAGAGTGTTTCAAAATCAACTCTATTAAAGTCCATAAGAAGTAGGCAATATGCAAATACTGTTTCAGATCAAATGAATGTATACACCCGCAAAACAAAATACATGTACATGTTTATCTCATATCATTACAATTCCTACCGACGCGCCTAATGAATGTGTCAATCATAACGTCTTCGTAACTCTGCCTTTGACGTATAATAAAAATGTTTTCCTGCAAATGTACTCCTAATATAAAATTTGTTATTTACATGCTAATGATATTCATACAAAGTGTGTCAAACCCATATGCGTCTATCAGATTTATATAGCCTTCAAAGAGTGTCAATCAAGTTAATGGTAGACAACCAATAAAGAGAGGAATAGACCTATTGCGAGTGTGTTCCTATCTACTGCATAGGTATTGTAAACACACTGGTATTTGATTTAAGATCGCTGTTATGTTGCTGTTACATTTAACATTGGTTCCGATGACCAAACTTTACCAGACCAGATGTAACCAAAAACGTTGCCCACGTCGTTGTATGATAACCCCATTGGTATGACATGGAATGGTATTGCGCCATGACACTTTGGCAAATCTTGAGTTTTGACTTTTGATTTCCAGTCAATGACCAAGTCTGAGCGCCGTACGTAAGAATAGGCAGAATGTAGATAGGTAATCGAGGAGCTTTCTTTTGAGAGAGAGAGAGAGAGAGAGAGGAAGATCTCCCATCATCTACATCTTCATAGACCAGAACGTAATCTATGCCACAATAATAATAGTGAAATCGATACCACAATCATTATTTATCAAGACTGCCTCAGTGGCACAGTAGGAAGTGGGTTGCACTTAAAAGCGAAGGCAGCGCTTGGGGTCCCGGGTTCGAGTTTTTCTGTACAGAAATTCTCAGCCCGAAGTCTAGTAGTTGGCGGTCTTGAACCCCATACCTCGGAAAGCACGTTAAGCCATTAGTCCGGCCCCCGATTTCTCTTTGGTCGTGGAATAGAGACTGCCCCTCAGTGTTTGCTCAAGTGTGTGCACTATTATCTTGCGTACGTGGCTGATCGTTAAGAGTGGACGCCATAGCCGAATCGGTTAGAGGATTACAATTCTTAATCATACGGCGTCTGTCCCTGTGTACACACAATCAAATACCAAATACCAGGTTTACCAACAACCCGGTGTTTGAGCTGCATATTTGAACAGAGCCGCTGCACACGAGCGGCCCACGCGCAGGCTCGTCCTACGTGACATATGACAAGGTTGCTTGATCAAGCGACAAGGTCGGGGGTGCTGAATACACTCGTGTTGTTTCCGGGGACTAATCGTGTTTACGCGGCGAGTAACTGTTATTCATTCAGTACTACTCGCATATTACTGGCAGTAGACTCGTAACTGATAGTTTGGAGTATTGTGAAAAAATTTCTTTAATCACGCGTCAGTCCTTTATACTATTCCAAAAATCTACCCCAAGATTTCCTTATCCATTTACCACTAACAGGGGGATTTCTGATTTCTAAGATCAATAGCCCAACGAATGGCAAGACATCCTATACTTACTTTAAAAATCTTTACACAAACGAAATAAAAAGAAGATAGTTACCTATTAATTTTCTAACTGATAATTATCAGCTATACTTTCCTAAAAGGCCGGTAAAGAATCCGCACTCCTTCTGATGTAGCTGATGGGCGGCGGTGATCACTTACCATCAGGTGACCCGATTGCTCGTTTGCCTTCCTATATAGTTTTTTAATTAAGATTTTTTTTAATAGCACATAGGTTTCACTCCTGTCTTTATTGAACCTGCGCTTTTTACTCATCGTTTTTTTTTCTTTTCAGGTGACACCGACGAACATGGCCTACCAGTGGAGAAAGACAAAGGGTGTGACACCAACCTCTACCTTTATCATGTAAGTTATGACAACATTTCTTTACCTTAGTAATAATCGAGTTATACAATTGTAAAAATTTGTCAAATCAATCTTTTATTATTGTCAGTTCAAATCCGACGCTGTGAAATTAATGTCACTTATTCATTATCTTAACTGTAAACAAGTATACATTAAGTAAAAACAATGCTTCAAACTTATAAAGGCAATCGGAAGTCTAAAGAAAATTTATAATAAATACATACATCTTGTATCTGTCTACCACGTCTTCTACCAATCATTCTGACCATGATTTGATCTTTGACTTTTGAAATTCGCATACATTTTTTTTTACTTTTCACACAAAGTTGGTCACTTGACTTGTTAATTTTTGTAGGGAGTCTAATACGACGAATTTTCATATTTCGTAGAACAAATATTGTTCAGAATGGTTGGTAGAAGATATGGTTTAAGGGATATAAAATTCACATATGCACCCTATATTATTATGTACCTACATACACTTAAAGTGTATATGTCAAAAAGTATCAACTATTAACAGGCGATAATTAAATACAAGCAGTGACTGTCCCAAGGATTACTCGTCAATAGGGTCATTATAAGCTCATCTTACTGGTACATGGACAAAATATATGAATAGTACCTACTTGCCGACCTAAAATAAATACCTAACTGTAGCAAATAATAACGTTATCCTAAGTCTGCGAGGACGTAATCCCCACAAAGGCTCATGTTAATCATTACCGTATTATTTATTAAAGACGGTCAAACAAGCAATTTGGTTTGCTGTTGTAGCATCAGTCAGCACACAGGGTAATACGGCAGATTACGCCCCTCCCCCCTCTCTCCGCGTGACCCTCAAAGCGGATATACCTTCTCTGCTTTGTAGGGTGGCCAAGTCTTATTTTATTTATTACAAGTGGCCCGCCCTCACTTCGTTTCGGCACAGTAGTTCGTCCCACTGTCTGCCAATAGATGGCGCTGTGTGTCGATTGCATCGCGCTAGTGTTTTGCCTTTTCGGTTTGAAGATGTCTGTAGATTTTATCTCTTTATTCAATAGTATAGATTTTTATTTTTTTTGGTGCTTAAGCTACTTAGTACGGAGTCAGGTCAATGTATGAGATGTGGTGAGAACTTATGAGAAGAAACTTATTTTAAAAAGAGCCACGGATAAGCACGTGCCTTCCAAATCTTGGTTGGAATCGTGCATGCATCTATATATCATTCCAATGTAGGTGTGCTTAATTATTCTACCATTAGCTCGGTGGTGACGGAAAACCTGCTCGTTTCGGATAGTATCGGAAACGTTTAACCACACGTAAAACCTTTATTTATGTTATGTCATTGTGGAAAGCAATAAACTCATTTTTATTTATTTGTTTATTTTCGACGCTGGTAACCCTTAAACCAAACAGTGGCATCTGGCCACCCTACGCTATGCTTATTTAATGTTTACCAAGTAAACAGTTTCGGGAGTGTCGTAAAAGTCTCAGAGAAATTACGACGCAACTTTATAGAAGAAGGTTTCTTCACGCCTTGATGCCGACGGCATGAATTCTGATATGACTGTGATGGGTCGCCTTGTTGTTTTTTATGTTATGTTTGTTCTGCGAGATAGGATAGCTGCAGATTAAATTACCCAGGGTGGCGCTTTGGGAGATGAAACTAGCGGAGAAGGAGGTATTTTCTTTTTTTGTTTAATGTGGTTTTATAGCGTGACGTGAGCACTGTTTTGTCAGCACAGTCACAGGTGATATCGACCGGTGATTGAATTGTAACTCTTTGATTAAAGGTTAGGGGGCAATTTGTCTAAAAAAAACTCGTCTTAGAAGTGCAAAACATTTATTTAATATATTTTACGTGTTTTATGACTTTACTTACTTACTTACTACATGTAAAATTGTTTGGAATAAAATGTTTACTTCACGGGATAGCTATAGGAACATATTTTGAAATAATTTGTAAACCCGCCTACGGCATGCTACACTGCATTTGACACAATGAAAACACAAAGAAATACGCCAGTAGCAAGTTATGGAAAATATTCTTATGTACCGATATTAGATCTATTAATTAATTAAACGGCTGTGATACCGTTTTTTTTATAAATAATCGTATGTCAGATAAATCTTTGACAATACCCATTATTAACTGTTGTTGTAAATATTTAACTGATCACAAAACCAACCGAACTAACCGGCTTTTATTGAGTGCACAAATAGTACTGTAGCCTTACCATGAGTTTGAAATATTATCCTCCTTATCGAAGACTATCTCTTTGTCTGTTTCATTGTAATGTATTTGAAAGAGCCAGAGCAATAGTTTACGTTATGTCAGTTATAGAGGTAGATGTCAACTCATGGTAGCGCTACTTTTGCACCTAATATTACAACCGTTATAAATCATTGAAACTACATATTACATTGTATTTAGGAGAGATGAAAACAGCTAACAAATATGGCCGAATAAATAACACTTATAAACTATTTCTTATGTTCAGCTGGAATATCGGACGCTTGCCGGAATAACGTTAGCTCGGGCCAATTTAAGAGCCGGATTAAAGGGTGTTGGGGCGAAAGGAATAAATCTAGCGCCTTATTGAAAGCAAGTTTGGGTCGCGCCAAGCCTTAAACCTCGTCCGCACCACATAAGCTCACAACTAGTATAGTCACTATGAGTAGGTACTTCATACAGTATGGACGGACACATCCTGCCTCGTGCTGACTACGGCTTCAATGGGGTCACACCGCACTCGGTAACCTCCCAGTAAAGATGGCACAAATGATTGATAGCAGTCACCGATGATATTATTTGATCAATCATATGTCATCCCAGCTATTCTGATTCGTGGTCACAGTGAATGTAATTTTAGACTCGCAAGTATTAAGGTAGTTAGCCGCTCACGCAACATTGAGTTATCTATCGCTTAGCCTATCATTGGACAGTTAGCCGCTCACTGTGCACATTGTATTAGAGACATTGATTGAGTTCCAAACCATAAAACGAGACTTGCTGTATATGTACGCAAACTATTATTATGACGCTGCTAACGTTTTTATTGTCAGCTTCGTGGCAAAATATATTTAACGATCATTTTTAATAGTACTCCAACCATTGTCATGATATGACCATTATAATAATATCAATGTCAACTTGAACCCGACGCTAAATTTTTCGGATTAAGGGCAAGTATAATAAATCGACCGCCTCATTGAAATCGAGTTAGGAGCATACCGTAGCCCCGTAGCCTCGTAGCGCGGTAGCTCGTAGCACGTGCGCCGCTGACCCGTAGCCGCTCGTAGCTCGTTACGTAGCCACTTCAATCTCACGCTATTCGCTCGACTTTTTCGCCTCACTTGATATTTACGACCTAAAATTATTCCTTTCCCAACTAGTTTTAAGTAGGTACAAATTCAGTAAATACCCTTATATTTATCTAGCTTTATCAATATAACGCAATGCGATCGAATAATTCGAAATTAAATCTCATGTGGAAGAGTTAATATAGGCAAACGATACAATGTTATTTTTATACCTTGTGAAAAAACATCGCATCATTAATATTTTAAATGTATTCTACCTATAGAGCCTATAAAATGGATATTCTATTAAGTAAATTGCATACAACATCAATAAACTTTCCATTATAAGCGGCCAAGGTTATTCTATCATTTATCAAACTTATGTGTCTTCGTCATCATTACTCATGAGCCATCAAGAAACTATGTTATGAATAGCTCGTAGTATCGTAGACTCGTAGCTCGTAGCGCGCTTCGACTGCGTCGACCCGTAGCAATTCGTAGTTTGTTGTAACGGGTAGGTAAATATACAGAACTAGCGGTCGCCCGCGACTTCCGGTCCGCGTGGGAAAAGATTAACTTTGTTACCCCCCTTGTTCACCCCTTACAAACCATAAAAGAGTAGCCTATGGTTCCTTTCTCAGGGTCTAGATCAATCTATTAAAACCAAATTCATTTAAATCCGTTCAGTTAGTTTTGGCGTGAAAGAGTAACAGACAGACAGACAAACAGACAGAAGGTTACTTTCGCATTTATATATTAGTAAGGATATGAGTTTATATCAATGATAAAAACAACTCAGCACAACGTTTTGTAACAGGTCATTTTTATACGTTTTTATTAGGCGTTGTGAGGAAAATGGGCAAAAGTTCTTCGGCGAGTCGGCTTTGTTACTTTCACGATATAACTAAATAATAAATTCATACAACATTCTGGTATGATTAACCGATTTACAACTCTAAGTTAGACCTCTAAGCTCTTACTCCTGTATTGTAATAAACGTGATCTAAAGATAGAGTCTTGTTTTAAAACTGATGTCACTTTCATTAAAGTCACCTTTTATCGTCATTTTTAACACGAGGACGACTTTAGTCTTCCGTTATTATGGCAATTGTAATATCTATGGCATTCGTAATACGAGTAGGCATAAGGGCTAAGCTGTGTACATTGAGATGGGTTCTGACCCCGTATAAAATTCGGAACAACCTTTAGCCTATGATGACAAAAGTTTTCTTCTGATTGTCAAATTATCATAACCAGATGTAAATTCAACAGCTTGTTTTCAATTATGAGAATACATAAAACGTATCCGAATAAAGGTTTAAAAATTCGCCTTCATTCGGATACGTTTTATGTATTTACAAAATAAATAGCCTTTGTTCATTTTTTGCTTCCAAAAATATAAAGGCAGGAATTTGCATAAGCTAACATTCGCCAGGGAATTTGTCGTAAAAGCGGGTCGCAGGGAGAAGTGAGAGCGACGCACCTGCGACTCGCGGCAGGCTTTTCAGCTGTCTACACCTAAACACAATTAACTGGCTGTCTGAAGACGAGTTTTAAACGACGAAAAAAATTTACGTTGTTAGTTGACACATATTTCTTGCAGAACCTCACATAACTTATAATAAAGCATCATCAGCAACCCACGCTCGTCCACTGCTGGACATAGGTCTCCCCCAATGCACGCCACCGCTCCCGATTTTCGGCCACTCTCATCCAGCTCACTCCAGCCAGCCTTCGAATGTCGACATCCCATCTTGTAGCAGGGCGTCCAACACTACGTTTGCCGAGTCGCGGTCTCCACTCAAGGACTTTATGGCTCCAACGGTTGTCAGTTCAATCTGTTATATGTATACATATAAGTGAATAATCTATGTGAACTCATATTTTATTTCGTATCTTCCTGAAGTCAGTAGTTTCTTTTGCTGTAATAAAAAAACCGCGTTTTAAGCTACATCAATAAAAATATTTTATTAGGCGATTCTAAAACATCTTTTATTGTATTTATTCCAATCTTAATGACCAAACATTAAAATCTACTGATAAAGAAAACTTCATGGACCTTTCCCGCGTCATGAGCAGTCGAGCTTTCTAATACTCTTTCATATATTCTAACTATATTCTATTCAAACTGTAGCAAAACCAAATACTAGTTGCAAACCAAAACATCTGTTTGTAAGAGCCCACTTGACCTACTTATGACAGTGAAGTAAGTTGCTATCTAAAGCGCGTATATGTTCCCAATGGCCCAATTGCCTGTCTCCATTAGTGGGGACGAAAGGAATTTCATACAATTATTCTTGCTGTCCTCTTTGTCAACTATAACTCACTACAAGTATCAATGAGACAGATATAAACAGCATTTACGGCACGAATTACGTGTACTCATTTATTAGAAACTAGTGGCCCGCCCTCACTTCGCTTCGGGAACGTAATTCAGAAATAAACTAATAGATGGCGCTGTGCTAAATTACATCGCGCAAGCGTTTCGTGTTTTCGGTTTACCTATAAGCCTTGTCGTTGTCTATAGAAGTTATCTCTTTATAAATAGTATAGAAGATACCTACATGCTAAAGTGGACGAGCAAACTCGCGGGCGGGATGGTAAGCGGCTGGACGCAGACGGAATTTTCTATAAATCCTCTAACATTTACATCCCTTTTACCACGTGTTCTACTCTGAACAACATTAGTTGTATGACTTTTGAAAGTTCATCTAAAATTGTTTCGACTCCCCATACAAAATGAACAAGTCAGGCGACCAAATTTGTATTAAAAGTTGTAACTTTTTAGGCCAATTTGCAAAAGCCATTTAGAACAAATGTTGTCCAGAATGCTTGCTTGGTGAAGAGATGTAAATGTTCACTTATACACCCTGTATATCGTCAAGCAGGCAAGCAAATCCATGGGCAAAAAGGTGTGCAACGGGAGGCGAACACAATCTCCTATATAATTCCTCAAGCGGACAAGCAAATCCACGGGCGGAAAGGTGTGTGGCGGGACGCGGACGCAATCTCCTTTATAATTCACGCGCCATTTGCCAACCCCCCACAAACGACCCAGTTACGTATTTTGATAGAAAAGAAAGTGGTAATTTGGTCTACAGTAACACAGATGATACTAGATGATGTAAACTGACTTATATTGAAGCCTGTTTTTGTTACGTTCTGCAACATCTGATACAAATTTTGATTTGAAGTGAGCATTATTGTGGCACATGATAATCGCATGCAAAAGAGAATCATCCTACTACTATTATAAAGGCGAAAGTTTGTATGGATGTATGGATGTTTGTTACTCTTTCACGTAAAAACTACTGAATGGATTTGAATGAAACTGTACCACAATATAGCTTATACATCAGAATCACACATAGGCTACAGTTTATAACAATATATTGTGTGGATTGTCCAAAATATAACGGTAAGTGTCAATAATTAACTCCACGCGTACGAAGTCGCGGGCGGCCGCTAGTTATTATATAAAAATCAACTGTGCTAGACAGTTAACCATAAAAATCATGAGATAACCTGATGACAAACTGACCAGATGGACAAATAGACATTGTAAGTAGAGAAGGGTAAACATGTCCCGCTTTTACCATCTGGGTACGGAAACCTAAAAATGTACCTTTTTTGTGATCGGTGGCAGATGAGCAGACGGATCACCTGATGGTAAGCGATTGCCGCCGCCGATAGACACCTGCAACACCAGAAGAGTCATAAGCCCTTCCAACCTTTAACCCCCTTTCCCCACAATTGGGCCTCCGGTACCCTCACTCACTCGACGAAACAGCGCAGGCGCTGCTTCACGCCGATCTTATGTGAGGTTTTACTCCGATCGATCCGGCCCATTCATGCCAAAGCGTGGCTCTCCTATGGGCATTTTTAGTCTGTATAAAATAATATTCATCCACACTAATATTATAATATGTGGTAAAGTGTGTCTGTCTGTATGTTTGTCTTGCTTTCACGGCAAAACGGAGCGACGAATTGACGTGATTTTTAAGAGGAGATGTTGAAGGGATGGAGAGTAGTAACATAGGCTACTTTTTGCCCTCACCGCGTGGTAACCCGAATTTAAGGCGAGCGAAGCCGCGGGAAAAAGCTAGTATAAAATAAATGTTTGCGGTGATAAGTTATAATCTATAATGACGTGTCTCTCTCCGGTAAGCTCTAACACCCCTGTTTAATATTTCCACTTCGAAGTCAGCTTCACGTTCCTCTTTGTATGTATGCATATTAATTTTTGACGCATGAATTACATATTCATACAAATCCGTTAGACTTAAGCACAGCTGAGTACCTTCACATTGAATATTTAATTAAATATTGGATTTGGTACGCTACACACTTCCCTGAATATCGCTTTAAGTTTCAGCTGAGCAAACAAATTTCCTAGAGTTAAATCTTATTTTGTTTATTACCATAGCAGAAATTATTACTGGTTCAAAATCCAGTATATTCTAATCTAAATGTTTTTGTTTTGTTTTCTATCAAACAACTTGTAGCAAGTTTGTTTTTTTTAATTAGTCTTTCTATCAACAAATTATAGCAAGTTTGTTTTTCCATCCCTAATATTGGTTCGAAGTTAAGATGAGAGAAAAGCACTTCCGGCTTGTAGATAAAACAATATTATCTCACGTTTCATAATATGGCTGCTTAAACAATAGGTACAACAGAATTCTACAAAACGTACATATATAGGGCGAATCGATGACCATTACATCCGTTTAATCAGATATTCTATCAATCATTCTGAACCAGTTGTTCTATGTCTTTCGGAAATTCTCATAAAAAATCATCCTGACTTTAAAACTGTCCTGTGACTTGTTAATATATGAAAAGTTGAAAATAATATAATATATTTTTGCCGCACTTCTAAAATACGTACAACAAATTTTATTCAGAATGGTTGGTAGAAGACGTATTTAAATAGATGTAAATGTTTACCGAAACACCCTGCATACATACCTGTATACATGATGTGCAAAATTCTCTGCAGCAGTAGATAACAAAGGGACTCCGTGAGCCTGACAAGACAATGTTTTAAATAAGCGCCGGAATCCATTCGAGACACTTCGGCTGAATGACTTCTTTTATGTTACAGATTTTATCAGGGTCTGTTAATTTAGCTACCAAGGAAAGTATGCTGTATAATGCTTGCAATTTCGCGAAGCTTATTACAAAAATAATTAATGCATTAACTACTTAAAATATTTTAACTACTTATCTAACTTCTATCTTCTTCCTTGGTCCTTCGGTACCCTCTCTCACTGTGCGAAACACAGCGAAAGCGCTACTTCACGCCGGTCTTCTGTAGCGCTACCATGAGTTGACATCTAAAACTGACATAACGTAAACTATTGTTCTGTCTCTTTCAAATGCATCACAATGAAAGAGACAAAGCAATAGTTTTCGATAGCGAGGATAGTATTTTAAACTCATGGTAAGGCTACTGTAGCGCAACCATGAGTTGACATCTAAAACTGACATAACGTAAACTATTGCTCTGTCTCTTTCAAATGCATCACAATGAAAGAGACAAAGCGATCGTTTTCGATAACGAGGATAGTATTTCAAACTCATGGTCTTACAGAAGACCGGCGTGAAGTAGCGCTTCACCGCTTCTATTACCACGGTTGAGTCGGCCCATATCATACATAAGCGTGGCTCTCCCACGGACATTTGTAGTGTGTATAAAATAAATTTCCCAAAGGAAGTTAACAAATCATTACAAATAATTTTATATAACCACAACACGCCTACATTCGATTCGATAAGCAACATGATAAAGCAAACGCTATCAACACCGTATACGGGTGAGCGAGGAACTTTAATTAAAGCAACTTGTTTACCGCAGTTTGTTTATGCCTAAAGCAGTGTACAGCTCGTCGCACCTTACTCGTATATCCGGGGGCGGATATTAGTTCGGATAGTATTTTAAACTCATGGTAAGGCTACTGTAGCGCAACCATGAGTTGACATCTAAAACTGACATAACGTAAACTATTGCTCTGTCTCTTTCAAATGCATCACAATGAAAGAGACAAAGCGATCGTTTTCGATAACGAGGATAGTATTTCAAACTCATGGTCTTACAGAAGACCGGCGTGAAGTAGCGCTTCACCGCTTCTATTACCACGGTTGAGTCGGCCCATACATACATAAGCGTGGCTCTCCCACGGACATTTGTAGTGTGTATAAAATAAATTTCCCAAAGGAAGTTAACAAATCATTACAAATAATTTTATATAACCACAACACGCCTACATTCGATTCGATTAGCAACATGATAAAGCAAACGCTATCAACACCGTATACGGGTGAGCGAGGAACTTTAATTAAAGCAACTTGTTTACCGCAGTTTGTTTATGCCTAAAGCAGTGTACAGCTCGTCGCACCTTACTCGTATATCCGGGGGCGGATATTAGTTCGGTGGTTAGGGATGCCGGCGGGCGCGTGTATCCGGTACCCAATCAGTTGCGAGGTGAGAACGCTATTCCCGAAATGAGCAACATTAGATTTCCTACTAACTCTCGTTTAAGTCCTATACTAAACGCAAAGACTGTAGCAGTCGGTAGAGTATTTCATTCATTAGAATTTCAGACATTAAACAAGACTGCGATTGCCACGAGTCTAGCAGCTACTTACTTCCCCTTAAACTTCCTACTGACATTTTGAACAACTTAATTCGCTTAGTTAAAGCTAAGCGCTTAGTTGAAGTCACAGAGCATCAAAAGCTGGCAGCTACTTCGCCCAGCGAATTTCCATCGCTATCCTATGAGGTAATGCTGCCAGCATTTTGGGGACATTGCCACAGAAGCACATTACTCTATTTTTTAGCTTATTTTCTGGTGTAGTGGACACTCAAATAAATATACGTAGAAGAAGAAGGATGGTAATCACCTTCCACCATCTTCTTAATAATTACTGTCAATAATCTATTTATACTTAAGCCTTATCTCTTTACTTCTACAAAATAATATTTATTATCATTGCCCGGAGGGTAGGTTAAACCCTGGCAATTTGTGTCCATTAACCCAACTGTAATAACGCGTTAAATCACACTGAGTGAGCGAGCGTAACCTTAAAATTATCTTGGATTAATATAGGTATTATGTATTTGGAAGCCAAGTAGAGTATCAGTGTAGCCTAAAATGAAAAAGTTAATGAATTTAGCAAAATAATATTTTGATGTTAAAAGTTTCACTCTCGTATTAGTCTCTCAAATAGCACGGTATACTCGTATTTTCCATTTGGTAAAACATTCGTATTTTTATAATCCATGTTAAATCTAAACATATTAACAGCGGTTAACGTACATTTATTATACAGAGAATAATAAAATGGTCGCGTAATGAATTGGCTCGCTTGCAAAGATTAGCTATGTAACAAAAATCACTAATAACATCATCCCATTCATGATTCGCTCGCCATGGTTGACGAGTGAAACATGGCGTTTTTGTTTATCAATCAAGGCGTTTGAGTTTATCACAAAAAAATTTACATCTCAGCATATTATTACCGGTTGCATCCAAAGCTATCGCTTGGATTTGAGGCCTTTGATTCTCAATTAGGTACAATGATGCGTCGGCCGTCTGACCTTCGTAAGCCTTAACCAACAGAATCAGACAGTCTGGACTACTGTTACATGTTCAGACACACTAATCTAAAAAATCCACAGTTTAAGAAACTATCCTATATATTATAATATTGAAATATGACATCAACAGCTACGGGTCTTTGGCTCAAGTATAACAGTTCATTTAGAACAACTAAACTGTCATACTTTATTCGTTATTACGAATTAAACACTCTACCGTTAGCCGCGAGTCTTGCGTTTAGTACAGTACTTATACTGTATTGTAAATTTAAACACATAAAATTGTGAGGTAAGTAATGTACAAGCAGCCCTACGAGTGGCGGCCTTGATCGCGGCCCCGAGAGCGCTCACGGCGAGGCCGCTCTTGATCACGGGGCCGGCTGGAGAGCTGCCGATACCAAAAGGAATGCGAGAGGCTGCCTCGAAATATCTCCACGAGGTCGAGGGCCGCTCCTCCAAGTTCGTTTGAGATTCTAAGAAATCGTCGACGTCGCGCTTCTACGCCTTGTACTGGTCTCGAGTGCGTGATTAAGATTCTCTTGAGGTCGAACATTGGAAAAATGCTAAACGTAAAACGCACGATTTGTTACATTGGACAAGTGGACTTTTCTATGATTCAAAATATATATTTACTAGTGGCCCGCCCTCACTTCGCTTCGGGACCGTAATTCAGAAATGAACCAATAAATGGCGCTGTGTCCAATTACTTCGCGCAAGCGTTTCGTGTTTTCGGTTTACCTATAGGCCTTTTCGTTGTCTATAGAAGTTATCTCTTTATAAATAGTGTAGATAGAAGATTAGTATGCCTGACATCAACACAAATTATTATGTCAAAATGTTTCTACGTGGCACCTATACAGGGTACAATCTCAAAAAAAAATCCATACAAAAGTAATAAATCAATCAATCAGCTGATAGATGTTTAATAATATGTATGGGATTTTCATTTTATTTTAGATTAGACCCTACGCTCCTTGAGAAAAATCTTATGCTTTTATCAGTAGGTATAATCTTCTCAACAGAAAAAATTAACACGATTAAACAGTATTAGTAAGTATAATCAAACTTGATACTATGATACCTATAAGATGATATTATTAAACCGTAAAATGACAGCAAGGTAAACGTGCTATCAAGCAAACTCATTTATGCACTCTAAAACTATGTTAACATCTCATCTTACACATTAACTATAAAACTTAACTACAACAAGGCAAATTTACTTAGGTCCGCTGGAAGGGCGAGACGCAAGTTTGGCTATGAATTAATATGGGACTGGAGAATGAAATGGGATGAACTTTGTACTTAGGTACATAAAATACGGGCTGCAGTTGACTTTGTAGACTAGCCAGGTGACTCTTAAATAGTTAAACAAGACTGCAGTTTGATGTTTCGTACTGTATAATTAATCCATTAAATCGTAAGATGTTCTTGTAACTTGTTTGTATATAGATTTTATGTTTTGTTGTAAAGACATTTTTGAACTCACGGTCACAGTATTTTATAAGTAATGATAGAATCAGGATATAAACAATTTCCTCACACTATGATGGTGGTTATATTCATAACCCTTCCTCGTAGTCTCTGTGATGTACTAAAGCGATTAACCTACTTAGCAAATAGGAGCGGCGGTGCTTTTAATAAACTTTTTATATGCAAACCTCACATTGAATTGGCACCAATAAAGGCAACAAATCGCATTATATAATCACTGCACCTACAAAAGGCAAATAAAAGAGAATTGAACCTTCATTTATCCCAAATGATATCTCGTTCTTTTCTACATATTTCGACGTAACCCAATTTATCTGTCTATTAATCAACCCTCTAAATGGTTCGTAGCTTTAAACGTTAAAATTGAATGAGGACGTCTCGCCCTGCCTTCCCGCAATATCAACATTGAGGAACAAAGGACTTCATTACGCTTACCAGCCGACAGAGCGGAATCCGGATCCCAAATAAAGTGCCGAATAATGCCGACAGGACAAATGGATACAAATAGGAAAAAAGCGGCCGTGACAAATTGCGCCAGTTGTGGACTAGAACCTTTATTTTATTGCTGTTTAAATTAACGTGGTTCTGTTTAGGGATCATTTTGTTATGCACTCGCAAATAACGTTGTGATCAAACAGTTTACATTTTAGCAATAAGATATTTGAGAATCAAATAAACAGCAAATACCGCAGCAGTTTAAACCGATCTTGTTATATTTTCACGATATTTTTTGGTAGATTTTCGTTAATGCTAAACACTATTGTAGCACGACAGTGAAATGTATCAATCATATGGCCCAGTTATAACACAGACTTCTACGTTCAAATAACTAACAGACGTGGTTGGATCAATTTACGAATGAAAAAACCTATGTAAATGTACCCGGGGCTGCACAAAAGATTTTTTGTACAGTCACTGGTTGACCATCTATCTGGAACTAACTTCGACAGTAAAAGGTTAACCGGGTGATCAATAACACCACAAGTTTTTCTGTCCTTGTATACTATTCGTTTGTTTGCAGAGGTGCCACAGCACAGAGTCGTAGTATAGAGATAGGTTTGCCACTTAGTCACTTCTTTTGCCTGGCCTGATGACTCCTAGCGTAAACGCTCTCAGATTGTACGTGCGAATTTCTCTGCAAAATGTTAAACGCTGACAGCCGAAAGCTATTTAAGTAGGTATCTATGTTTCCACCACTTGAGTCGCGCGTCTGTGATGAATCACTTGATTACGCGGCAGGCGCGTGACACCGCGCTAGTTACCGAACTTGTTACCGATCTTGCGCGCTAATGAGCTGTCAACTTGATCGCCAATCACCATAATTTCTTTGTGGACCGACTCCTTGTGAGAACAACTTTATTGAGACTTGTTTATGAGTTGTTTGTACAGCTCGGAACTCAATATTAACTGCTCCGACTAGTAAGTTTGTATTGATTACAGCTCCGTGTAGAATGATATTCTGTGGAGCAAGAATATATAGAAGTTAGACGTGATATTCTTATGTTATTGAAAATCCGAAAAAAGATTATTACAAAAAAGTAAACCCAACCAAAGAAGACCTAAAACGTAACTATTACTAGATAGGTTTACAAAAAAGGTGTCTATTAAATCTAGCTTCCCATTGAAGGATTTTCCGATAGATTCGATTTCCGTCGACAGTAGTACGACAACGGGTGAACAAATGGCTCCACGTTTCTGCGATCGCGCGGAGCGCTTTTTAGATTGAAACAGTCAAATCCATTTCGTTCTAATAGAGCATGGCGGCGAAATCCCTCGGCACCTGCATTTTAAGCGCAACGTTTAGAGTTTCGAGGAGCGCGCCTACGGCCTGCGGACTCTCATGGCAAGGAAAAGAGAGATTCGGCAGCTCGGCAGTTGGACCACACGGGCAGGGCACATTGCGAGGAGAGCAGACGGGCTTTGGGGCGGAAAGGTCCTTGAGTGGAGGCCGGGCACAGGAAGTCGCAGCCGTGGTAGGTCCCCCACCAAGGTGGACCGATGATCTGGTGCAAGTTGCAGGAATTCCTTGTGCATGGGTAGCACAGGACCAACCTGTGTGCAGAACATTGAGCGTGGCCTAGGTCCAGCAGTAGACGTCTATTGGCTGAAATAATTATGGTAGTTGATCTTTCTACTCTGCACTTTATTATTCTTTTCATTTAGAAGGTAAATCCCCATTCCCAAACCTTCCATTTACAAACCTAAATTACCTTATCGAAAACTCTAAGAAGATATTTATGTAACACAAAGAAAAGCCATATGGTAAGGCAAAATTTTCAAGGATAAATTCACAAGGAATATTTCCAAAGATACCCTAGGGTAATCAAGTCAGGACGGAAAAGGGAAAAGGCTTTGATACAAACGTCAATATCGATATCACAGTAAAAAGATTCCGAGTACCTATGTAGTAAGGCACAGAATGTTTTGACGAGAGGTCGATCCATTGTGTAAGCAGAAACTCAAGATTTTTGTGAATATACGTAAACCATCTTCCTAGCGTGTTCGGGCACTGTGAACTAGAGTTCACCTAGCCTAGCGAGCCTAGAGGCTGCTCCACCTTCAGTAACGTGAATGTTCTGTTTAGCATACCGTCCCCCACCCCACCTTTGTTAATACCTCAGCATTTGCGAATGTAAGGGGTACGCCACTATTTTTCCACTGTGTCGATATTTTCGCCGCTCATCTCTACCGCGGTCTCGCACCGACGTTACGACCGAGCGGTGCAAATGGCGCGTAAATAAAATACGAGCACTCTGAGGCAACCCCGCAAATTTAGTGTTGCCAGTCAGGTCTTATAAAAAGGAAACTAACTAATGTGAAAAGTACCTAACGTATTCTGAATTGAAGTATTTTGTAACAGTTCACATATTTTATCCTCTATTTAGGGCTTTTGACACTAGATCTTGTTTGCCCTAGTTTTTTCCGACCTAGTAGTTTTGGTTGTTCAGATTAACCCATCAATCTATCAAAACACAACTTACCTTCATACGAATGGGATGAATGTGAGCATAATTGTCTGTTAATTGCTGGTTCATCAATTACGTCTCAGCATGCATCTCTTTCATAAGCAGGACTAGGTAATAAACGTTAAGTACTCATGTATAACATAAATCACAACGAAACAATGCCCACTCTCGTTCCAAACTAAATAAATAAACGTATTTTCTTTCTCACAAACGTAAACCTGGCGAGAATAAAACTATAATTTCATGTTGCGATTTGGGTTTGCTACATTGAAAAATTAATTTTAAAATTATTGGGTATTAAAGATTCTGAAAAACCATCTTAAAAGTCAAAAATGAAAGAAACCTTTAGTTCTAATTGATTTCTAACCTAACATGGCAACCTCGCAGAATCTCGTTGCGGATACCCGCGTATCGTATTACAAGCGCGAAATTAAAAACCCTCCGCTGCGCCTATATATCACAATTTGAGTCGCGTTTCATACGAGCAGCTCTCGCCCATAGCCAGAGTTTCCTGTGTACGGAATTTATCGCGCGTGCAATATCAAAGGAGAATTCAAAAACAATTTCGCCAACTGTAGCACATTACTCGTCGGACTGATTAAATTAACAATCTGAACTGCTGCCAAATGTATTATATTGCTTTATGACCGTTTGATTTATTTAACAACACAGCTTTTCGCAGCAAACTTTTTTATTATTGCTGTTACAAGTATGTAAGTAAACTGGATTTGAGTACGTACAGCTTGCGTACAGCCACATAATAACAAAGTATAAAAAACTGTAATATTTCTTCAATCATTATTAGGTTGAATATCAACGGAGGCAATTTGACAGATTGTGGTAACCTGATATGTGGCTGTCTGTACAAAGAAAAAGGTTCATAGATATTGGTTTTTATCAATCATTCTGTCAAATCACCTATTATCATGGAATGTGATAAAACTTATAAGTTTGAAAAAATCCTAATATCTTTTTGAATACCTAGGCAAAAAACATCAGTTATAACTTGCAAAATGTCAAAGTTAATACAAGTTTCTAGGCACATTTCCACCTCGATTCCGTAACTTTCTTCCGAATGACGGATGTATTTTACGTCGGCGACGTGATTCGGGTCCCAATTTGCCACATTCGGTACAACTTTGCCGACAATATTAGGATAAAGGTGAAAGTTTCTCATAATCCTCTTCAACGTTATGACTGGCTCTTTACGAAACTTTGTCCTTCTATTAAATAAAGTACTTTAATAACTTTTTTACGAAAACAAGCAGGCCAGACATCAATTTATCTGTACTTAAGTTATAAACCAACATTATTTTTTATTACTTGTACTATTAAGTATTCTGTGCTTAAGTACTAAAACCCACTTTGAATCACTAACCTAGCGTACACTACAGATACCTAACTTACTTTTCTTTAAACCTATCTACATTTAAAACACAAGGCTAAGCCTGTTTACTTTGACATGGTTGGATTTGAGCTAACAATCGAATCGTTACAATTTACATGTATCTTCACGGTGTATAGGTTCTTATCCTTATTTTCAAATTTCCAGGACGAACTCGAAGACCGACCGCGAGCAGCTACCTTCCTCAGCTCGCTGGCAGACTACTCCAACACCATACCCACGGCGTCCAGCGGGGACCCGGACACAGCGAAGCCCGCGCCGCCGGCGCGCATGGGCACGCTCATCGGGGTCTACCTGCCCTGCATCCAGAACATCTTCGGCGTCATCCTCTTCATCCGTCTGACCTGGGTGGTGGGCACCGCCGGGGCCATACAAGGATTCCTGATTGTACTCGTTTGCTGTTGTACGGTACGTTCACCAACATCACTTGTTTAATATGTTCTAATGCGGTCTATCGTGTGTCAAAAATCTGCTAGATGGCGTGCTGTTAAACTGAGCTCCAACTACTACGTCATTGGTTGTTTTTTTTTATGTGATAGGTAGCAGATGAGCAGATGGATCAACTGCTGGTAAGCGATTACTTGCAACACCAGTAGAGTCACAAGGGCGCAAGAGTGCAAGTGAGTGACATTTTTACAACTCACATGAAAAAAAAACAATAACGTGTGAATCTCAATTCACAGTAATTCAGATACAGTACGCCATCTAGCGGATTTTTCACACGCGATAGCTCTCAATAATTTCGTGCGGGGTCATAGCCAAACTTGAATTGGTAAAGCCAAAAAACAAAAGATTTTGGCGTCATGAGTAAGATACGCTATTTAAAGTCGATTTATAGGTACTGTGCTAAGAGTAAGCTTCACAGTCTGTACTTACTTGTAGCCTAGACAATATATCATTGAACTTATTTTTGTAGCTTAAGTAGTTTTTATTCATAGTTTAGTTATTTGTGCCAAGTTTCTCGCCTTCATACCTACTCGATCTCTAAGAACAACGTAAATTCTCTGCCAAGTTAACTTGTTTTGAAGCTTAGGTTATTTAACAATGCGTACTTTGCTACTTACGAAACTAAGTGGGAAAATGCGTTGTTTTGCTAAGTTTATTTATCTTAGTTTGCAACTCGCAGTCTATAGTGAATTTTGCGTTGAAAATTAAAAGCCCCTTTTAGATACGTACCTACCCAAAAAAAGTCTTCTTTAGAGGCTGAATAAGTACCTATCTAACACATTTCATAATGAAGATAATTTTCCATTTGGATCATTCTTCGAGATATCATATTTTGTGTCAAAGTAACTGCCGGAGTGAGAACATCTTGAATGACCTCAATTAAAAAAAACTGTTTGGTTGCAGACCATGCTCACAGCGATATCGATGTCAGCGATCGCAACAAACGGCGTGGTGCCGGCGGGCGGGTCGTACTTCATGATCGGGCGCGCGCTGGGCCCCGAGTGCGGCGGCGCGGTGGGCATGCTCTTCTACACGGGCACCACGCTGGCCGCAGCCATGTACATAGTCGGCGCGGTCGAGATTGTGCTGGTGAGTCTTACAGCTTTGGTCGCAGTTCCCTGTTGGGAATTACACGCTGAGATGAGGGGATGAATGAGATAGAAGGTCACTCCAGAGCAACTAAGAACAATAACGCAGCTACAGGCAGGGTGGGATTTCCGATGGCCTCGAGGGGGAAGGGCACTTAAAACAAAAAAAATATCCTGGGATGAGTAATACTTATGTTAAAGATGTTTACGTCTAGGTATTAGATAAATCCATTTTTTCGCCGTGACTATGTTGAATGCCGTGTGGTGACGAGTCAGTCGTATTTCAATATCGTACCTCAACAGCTTTGACCTTTTTATGCAAAATAATATTGATTCAAACAAAAATAGAAATGTTATGTAAATGTTGGCCGAATACAAATTGAGCTCTTTCCTCACTTCACGCACGATACGATCTATCCAATCTATTAGCTACTATTTATTTTATTCTTGGTTACGATTGTTTTCGTGTATGTTTAGATGAATAATTATTCATTTTTCGGATATGCTTTGATCGTTAACTGATTTTATCTATTCATGTATAAATATACCTAGTAGGTAGTAACATCACTAAACAAAAGACAACTGTATGTCAGTGTACGCCAAGGTGCATTTACATTAGTAGTGGTTCGAAAACAAATTACAACAAATGAACATCTTTTGATAAAGTTCTAAAAGTATTTTTTATAGAAATACTAAGATATGTATTTTTGGTAGGTTTGAACGCTAAGATCATTTTGATGCTGACTGCACACAGCCAGACTAACTAGCTTTTGGAAATTGTGAGTCAACCAAACCGTCTTCCGCCTTTCAACGTAGGCAGAGGCAGAGGCTGTACAGAGGTCCAGCCTTGGAGGCCTATTTAATTGTAAAAATGTATTCACGACCGATTCTTTTTAGGTTCGGTTGTAATTAGAGTAGGCTCACACCAATCATTGTCAGTTTAATGTCTTGCAGGGCGTTCTACACTACGTTTCATTATGGAGCTATCACTCTATTACTGTCTATCAGTTAAGTTAGACAAGAGAAGAAAACAGTTTTACCTACTATATTCTTGAATCGCCTTTTCCACCAGACATACATGGCTCCGTGGATATCGATCTTCGGGGACTTCACGAAGGACCCCGAGGCGATGTACAACAACTTCCGCGTGTACGGCACCGGGCTGCTGCTGGTGATGGGCATGGTGGTGTTCGTCGGCGTCAAGTTCGTCAATAAGTTCGCCACCGTCGCGCTGGCCTGCGTCATCCTCTCCATCAGCGCCGTCTACGCTGGCATCTTTGTCAACTTCAACGGAAACGACAGCTTACAGTGAGTACACTGGCTAAACAGCTTTCACTATGTTGAATCGTTTTATTTTATTAGATGGGGGTAGACAAACAGACAAATCATCTGATTGCTACCTAACGATTACCGCCAGCCCATGGATACCTAAATTACTGCACGGAATCATAAATTTAACACCGGCCTTTTAAAACGGAATACGCTCTTTTCTGGAAGGTTTGCCGGTTTTATCTATCGTATTAGTCCGGAATAGCACAGGCGATAGTTTATTCTATACTTTTGTCGTACGAGTTAGAAAGTTTCATGAGAAACGCACTGATGAAAACTGCCAGCGTCTCAATGATGGGGGTGATAACGATAACGAACTGAAAATTGAAATCTTAAAAACTACATAGTCTACCCTTATCTTCCTGAAAGGCCAAGAACGCATTTGCATTTCTTCTTGATGTGAACAAAAGGACTACTTAACTGCAGTGTAACATTACACAATTTCACTTGCAGAATGTGCGTACTAGGCAAGCGACTGTTGAAGGACATCAAAATCACCAGCTGCAACAAGACCATTGGTGGAGATCTGCACAATATATTCTGCCCCAACAACACATGCGAACCTTATTATACTGCACACAATGTGAGCGTGGTCCAGGGTATCAAGGTGAGTGTAATAAGTATCATGTGAAAGAACGCACTGGATTTTAAAAGAAATGTTAATAATAGTAAGTATATTTTGTAAGTATACAAATTACCCATTTCATATGTGTACAGGGCTTGTCAAGCGGAGTGTTCTTCGACAATCTGCAAGACTCGTTCCTCCAACTAGGCCAGTTCATCGCGTACGGTAAAGAGCCTGAAGACATCGAGCAAATGGAACGCCCCTACTTACAACCAAATCTACGCTGACCTGACAACTACCTTCACAATCCTCATTGGTATCTTCTTCCCTTCTGTTACGGGTAAGTTTACCGAACCCTCTTTATCTTGTCAGAGTAATACCTTACAGACACGGTGCAGGAATTATAATATTTATTGAACTACGCAGGTATCATGGCTGGGTCCAACCGATCTGGAGACTTGGCAGACGCGCAGAAGAGCATCCCTATCGGAACCATTGGTGCTATCCTGACCACCTCCACGGTGTATCTGTCTTGCGTAATGCTCTTTGCTGGAACCGTCGACAACTTGCTGCTTCGAGACAAGTAAGAACTCTTTACATTTTCCCTTTCATTCTTGATCTTGTATCGCCGTATCTTCAATACGTATAATTAGAAATATTTACATTCACTTTCTCTTTCAGGTTCGGTCAATCTATAGGTGGCAAACTGGTGGTAGCTAACATGGCGTGGCCCAACCAATGGGTGATCCTGATTGGTTCGTTCCTGTCCACCCTGGGCGCCGGTCTACAGTCACTTACGGGAGCTCCGCGATTACTGCAAGCTATAGCCAAGGATGAGATTATTCCTTTCCTGGCGCCCTTCGCCGTCTCTTCTAGCAGGGGTGAACCTACAAGGTATTGGGATCACTATATTGACTAAATTATCTACTCTTCTAGCTCTGTGACCTGTGATGGAATTTGGCCTCTGCCACAGCAAGCCGCCATTCGTCTATATTTTAGGTTATCGCAGACCAGCTATCGATTTATAGCCTAAGCATTATCATAATCCTCACTTGGTCCCTTTAGCTTTACGTAGGACGTCCAACGTCGCCTTTGGATATTATTCATATTATAATAGATGCCTAAATTATTTCGTCTTATGTAATTTTCAATATCTACTTGTCTTGAGTGCCAATAAAGGAATATGAAGATTGTTTCTATTAAAACTCCAACCTATAAACCTAGTTCAAATTACTTTTGTTCAATAATAAAGTTCAAGTTCTGCGTTACGGTTATAACAAGTATGAGGTTTTTATGATCCCAGCTTATTTTAATGAAAAGCTAACTACTTATACGATATTTTCTTCTCTGTCACAGAGCCCTGCTGCTGACGATGGCGATCTGCCAGTGCGGCATCCTGCTGGGCAACGTCGACATCTTGGCTCCTCTGCTCTCCATGTTCTTCCTCATGTGCTATGGCTTCGTCAACCTGGCTTGCGCACTTCAAACCCTGCTCAAAACCCCCAACTGGCGGCCTAGGTTCAAGTACTACCACTGGTAAGTGTTATCGTCCACACAACACTGACAACAAGTAAGCAACAGTAGATTAACTTTGTACATTATTTCGAAGGTCACTATCCCTGGCTGGTCTGACCCTGTGCATCTCCATCATGTTCATGACTTCATGGTTCTACGCGCTTATCGCCATGGGTATGGCTGGCCTTATCTACAAGTACATCGAGTACCGGGGGTAAGTACTAAAGAACGGATACTTAAACTTGCTTGGCCATTATGGTTGCACGCATTCACCATCATGAGACAAAAATATATCCGTCGAATTAGATCGTTTTAATAGTGTTAATTTCAACAATAGAAGAAAAAAAACAGCTTTATACTAAATGGAAATATTTAATCGGCAACTATGGGTGTATCCAACAAATAGTTTTCCGTACTCTGGTAATCTAAGATTTAATTGACATTTTCTCCATTAAAACGATTAAAATTGGACGGTGTATCTAATCACTAAAGTAGTAAGTTAGACAGTTCAATTGAAGAAGATATCAATAGGTATCTACATTAAAAACCAAAATATCTTTAGATGTATATTCTTCGTATGTCATTTAATATTAGCTATTATTTAACTATCAATCTAATCTAACGTAGGTAACCCACCAAAATTACCAACTAATTGCACCAAATGCTACTGGCGTACAAATGGATTTATTTGAGTGCACTAATAGTGTATTTGTTACAACAAATATTATAACCGGATTACGTATACGCCAGAGCCGAGAAGGAATGGGGTGACGGCCTCCGCGGTCTGGCGCTGTCTGCGGCGCGCTACTCGCTGCTGCGGCTGGAGCAGGGCCCGCCGCACACCAAGAACTGGCGGCCGCAGGTACTGGTGCTGGCCAAGCTCAACGACGACCTGATGCCCACTTACCGCAAGATGCTCGCTTTCGCCAGTCAGCTTAAAGCCGGTTAGTGTGTTTTGTGAACTCTCTTTCAGGCCCCGTCAATAAGTTTGTGAACGTAGTTACGTATGTAAACTCAATCGTGTTGCTCCTGAATTTATAACTACCTACCTAACTACAGTAAAAGTTCTCGATTTTATTCAACTAAAAACTAATAGCCAACCGTAATATATTCTGTCTTCTGACCTATAGGTCATGTTGTGTCTAAGTTAGCTCTGTGTAAACTTATTCACATAAAGTTACAAACCTGCAAACAAAATCAGATGTTACGTTGTTCAAAGTATAGAGCAATGCTCTCAAAACTGATCAACAACTACATACTTATTCAACCTTAAACTTATAAATAAAGTAATGTCAAGCAGCTTAGACGAAACAAGCCACGAGCGCTACTCCTTCGGCCTAACGAAAAGCTAGTTAACTCTGCTAAATGTACATTCAGTATGCACTCACCGAGCAAGCAGATTACAAAATCATCTCCCTCTATGATCTTCTCTTCTGTTTGACCCTTAAAATTTCACATGTCAAGCAATTAATCACACTATCCTAATACTTTTCTCAGGTAAAGGTCTGACGGTATGCGTGTCGGTCCTCGGCGGTGACTTCACGCGGCGAGCCGGCGAGGCCTCCACGGCGCGACAGAACCTGCGCAAGTGCATGGACGAAGAGAAGCTCAAGGGTTTCGTTGACGCGCTTGTCTCGCCCACCATCGCCGATGGACTTAGCCACTTGTAAGTCTTAGGAAACCTTGAAGATCAAATAGTGACAAACTTCTTTCTTGGGAAATGTGTTGAAGCAAGTTACTTAACAAGCTTAGAAGCAAAAGTAGCTAATCCACTTTCACCAGGTCTTTTATTTCGCGGTTGTATCTATATCCTATATCTTCATGATTCGCTGTCTCCTCCTGCGAGTTCCAGAATCTTTCTAAGAATTTATCCTTTTGCAACTAAGAGATTGTTTCCTTCTTTCAATGTCAAAGTCCAAGATTCACTCACACCTGTACATTAGAATCGGTCTTGTTCTTTAAATAAACAGTCTAAATTATTTGTTCATGATTTTTCGATCCTCAATTCTTCATTGCTTCCATGATTCTTCAAATATCTCACCATTTAATTATGTAACAGCGTCCAAACGACCGGCCTGGGCGGGCTGAAGCCGAACACTGTGATCGTGGGCTGGCCGTACGGCTGGCGGCGCTCGGAGGAGTACCAGCACGACTCGCCGCCCAAGTGGCACGCCTTCCTGCACACCGTGCGTGCTGTCACTGCCGCCCGCATGGCCATGCTTGTGCCTAAAGGGATCAATTTCTTCCCGGATTCAACTGGAAAAGGTAAGGTTACGTTCTGGTCACTATGACTGTATTATATCCGCCTGCGCGGGGTGTTCGACATCGGTCAGTGAGCGGCCGACGAGCACGATCTTGCAAAAGGCGCATACTATCTCTTCTTTCATTTATGTGGCAAACGAGCAGACAGGTCACCTAATCGCCGCCTATAGACACCCGCAACACCAGTGTAGTGACAAGTGCGCTGCCAACCTTTTAACCCCTTTCCCCCCCGATTGAGTAAGTGACAGCATCAGTAATAAACCAAGACTAATTTTACATCAGCTTTTGTGATAAGGGGGCAATTTGTTAATCAGGCAGGTAGGGCACTTTTTTTTTATTTGATAGGTACATTGCGAGGAGAACATTACAGACGGCCGTTGGGGCGGATAGGTCCTTGAATGGAGGCCGCAATCGTGGCAGCTCCTCCACAAGGTACATCGACGATTAAGTCAATGACGCGCGAAATAATTGGATGCGAGTGGCACAGGATCGATCTTTTCGAACCTTTGGGGAAGCTTATGTCTATGTCCAGCAGTGGATGTGTCTATTGACTGAGATTGATATTAATCTAGTGTCTACAACTTCATCAGGTGTCAGGCAACATCGACATCTGGTGGATCGTGCACGACGGCGGCATGCTGATGCTGCTGCCATTCCTGCTGAAGCAGCACCGCACCTGGAAGAACTGCAAGATGCGCATCTTCACCGTCGCGCAGATGGAGGACAACTCTATCCAGATGAAGAAAGACCTTAAAATGTTCCTGTACCAGCTGCGTCTCGAGGCCGAAGTCGAAGTTGTAGAAATGGTATGCACTTATTTTAGCCTACTTTCTTTTTATGTTTGTTGGTGACAAAAATAATCCGAATCGTGGATTGAATAAATTCCTAGAAAGTTGACCAACTTTCAGAAAATAACTAACAAAATTTTTAATGCATCGTGATTTTTAAAATCTATGTCCCTATTTCCACCATTCGCACGGCGATGAGGGAAAAATTCTGCACGTTTTTATTAGATTTGAAACGTTTAACCATGATTTAGTTAATATGGTGTCCCTGTTAAAAGGTTGCGAAAGTCAAATGGCAGTCGCTTCATTGTAATTACCAGACTCTTCAAGTAATGGTCTAAGTGTACCCTGGGTTCTTAAACAACTAGGAATTACATGCCGCGATGAGTTAGAGTTTTTGAGTGGGTGCCTACATACTTAGTAGTTTTGATTCCAGGGTCCAACAAAAAGTATGTTTCGAATTTTTGAACATCGGTCGGGTTTGTGATCACCAAACCGCATAAGGCAAGCGTGGTGATTAAGCCTAATCCCATCATAGTAGTGATCACTTGATTTCTATGATGGAGACCTTTGCCCTGCAGTGGGACAGTATATAGGCTGATACTTCTACTTCACTTAATGTCTAATCTACTGCTACTTTCTCAGACGGACAGCGATATCTCCGCGTACACGTACGAGCGCACGCTGATGATGGAGCAGCGGAACCAGATGCTGCGCGAGCTGCGGCTCAACAAGAAAGAGACGCTGGGCATGGTGAGTCATCCCTTTCTTTCCTTCCCTAACCATTAACACAGTCTCATTCCTAGCAGGAAAACTCTACAAAAAGAGACAGTGGAGCGCAAATTGTGTACGCACACTGCACTTCTTAGAGAGAAAATTACATTTCTAATTGTAAATATTTGCTACTTTATCTTTAATTGAATAATGTACCTAACCATGATCAATATAAAAACTAATAAATTATTCAATGTGCTTTTGTATGGTAACCTACCATTAATTGTAAATAAATAAATTTGGTAACCTACTCAAGGAATCAACGTATTATTAGAGAATTTACCTCTGACATTTGAATCTACTTTATTATTTCCGATCTGGCATAACTTTAATAGAATATAATATTCATAAATTAATGGCATACTTACTACTACTCGTATTTAAACTATATTTATTTCGGATTCTAACAACACTGCTGTTTGTAACAAAATTGCTTCATAATCTGTCTGCAAAGAGCTTGTTTCTGTACGACTAACGTGATGTTTGTCTGTCACTGCGAACACAGATGCAAAATTTCGTGGACTATGAAAACGCTGAGGAGAAGTTACCTCTGGTAAACTAGCTACTTTACCCTCGACCGAGTCCACCTCTGTATTATTAGCTATTTTATCTCTCCCGCATTTCGCATCATCGACTTCCTATGGATTTTAAATCTATGTGTGAATGATTGTTTTCTTACTAAGCTTAGCTCATTCTAACTACTTATAGTTTTCATTTAATTAGTTTACCATCAGGGCCGTACCTTAGAATAAGGCTATTGTATAAAATCAATTTATTAATCTAGAGTCGAAAAAATATTGCATACTTTACCGATTATTAATAATTATGCCTGAACCTAACTACGGCCCTGGCTAAATGTTGTCTTATTTAAATATCCATGTTCACACTAATAATTAGCTCACTGTATAACTCTACCATTCATTTCGATGTGTATCACCGACGTTAGATTTAGCACAAACTGTCGGTATGCTATGCTTTCAGTGTCTATATTTGTAGGCGTCTTTCAAATAAGTAGGTGTTTAGAGTACACATTTTCTTTAGCTAATTGTGCACATTTACATCAATAAGTGTCTTTAAATTGGAGTTTTTATGTTTACTATCGAGGTCTAACATACATAAAACAGTGACATGTTTCCAGAGCCTATAGTGGCTACATTTTAAAGACGCGCAAAAGTTCTTGCATTAATTAGGCACTCGAACGCGAGAATCAGACTTCCACACTCCAGAAACCTTTTAGTCTTAAAGTTCAGTTGCGAACTTCAGAACGCTATTCATGGCTTAAGTTTCTACGCCGCTAACAGGTGCGCTTATATGTCTGCCGGAGTTGTCGATACCAAAAGGCTAAAGTTACGCACAATGATAAGTACCCAGTTTAATTAAGTGGTTACCTAAACGACATGAGCGCAGCGCTTCATTTTGCGTACTAAGCATTTATGCCTTATTGCTTCTTGCTCTTTTTCGATGTCTTAGCTTCTAATAATTAACTGTCTTACTACACTATCAGTTTGCCTATACATATTTTAAAATACTTCAATTATGAAAGAATTTAACATTCATCGAAATTGATTATTAAAAAAAATTACTCATTCGTACAAATCATAGCGATATGATCTAATTCCGTGTAAAGTACCCATCTCAAACACTTGTTTTGCGGACATCAGATCATTCAGACAACAGACAATTATAACAATAACCAATCTAGTCACGTTTCTTCATGTTTTTTTCTTTGAATTATGATATTTCTTATGCATCAGTCTGTATCTGTTTTATTTGATTAATATCCCCCTAGAACACGACCTTCAATTAAATTGGCACTATTTTAACGTCTACCGTTAGTATTCTTCCTAGAGCAATAGTCTATTCGAAAGTTCGAAAATTAAATTTGAAAGTAAGGCTTAAGCCACACTCTCGGTACAGGTGCAAGCAATAGTGGACCACCACCACGCGGACGTGAAGACGGCGAGCAAGGTGCGGTTCGCGGAGCCCGGCGCGGAGGGCGAGGACGCGCCGTCGCCGCCGCTCACCGACACCGAGGACAAGGACAAGGACGACAAGGTGAACATATTCTCACGTGTACACGCCGCTTATGGTTGACCGGCTCGGGGATGGCAGCACAAAATAATTACACAACGAGTCATGTACTCACGCATACGCACTAACGGGGAAATACGCCTTTTCGACCACATTAATCCTAGCCTATGACATAAGATTGTCGAACTGTCGAGGTCTGTGGTAGAGGCCGCGCGCTTATGTTCTCATGCCGGGCAACAACCCTAGCATATGTCAACGAACTCTTCTAAATTCAAAATCAGGCTGAGTCTACCTTCTGTGTGTAATTATTTTGTGATGGCAGTTTCAAAGTTACGCTTCGATCGCGACGTTACTACTGACAATAATGAAATGCATTTATAGTGATATTACACTGTTTTACTCGCAATAATTAATCAACAATATCAGTGCGCACAAATCATATTAATTAATACGTGCAAATAATAGGTACTGGTACTTACTTGAAGTACCTAAGCGTAATTTTGTAACTAGTCTCCGAAGTTGTGTTTGATGATCTGAAAATATGTAAAAAATTTCAATTTACATCGTACACGTTACTTAGTAAATGTAGACAGAAATCAACACTGAAATTAAATATTAAATTTTCCCGACCCGATAAAGATGAATAGCCACGGACACGCTATCGGAGAGTGCAACCTTAATGCACTATACTTACTATATTTAGCGTATAAAATAATACATTTCTTTTATCTAAAAGAAATCATGAGAATACGAAGAAATTTGAAGTCACTAATTTCAATATTAAAGTCAATATTTTTTTAGTACTAACCAGTATTCGAAACACTTCGAGTACTGTGTAATCGTTTTATAGTCTAATAATATCATATTCCTCTCAGATCTAGCGTATCCGTGGCGAAAACGTGTACGTACCTACCTAAAATTTGTTTCCATAAGAATAACATGGTAAAGACAAGCCTGTTAAGCATTAATAAGTACCCCAATATATAATGATGGCATAAAATAGGTACACAACCAATACCTAAAGGCATAAGTACCAACTGTGATAAAATAATGTAACCCAAATATGAGCAGCGCACTTGTAACACCTCTGGTGTTGCAGGTGTCCATGGGCGGCGGTAATCGCTTACCATCAGGTCAGATCCGTCGGGTCATCTGCCACCTATATCATTAAAAAAATATGAATATAATAAATGCATTCGTAAACTCAAATACCTTGATAGGCCTACTTTAACTGATTTAAATGGTCTTAGAAAGTTTTATTCTTATGTAAACCTATTAGGTGGGTAGTATAGAATTAAGATTGCTAAGTTGCAGCGAGTGTCGTATGAATTTGACTAAATCGAAAAACTTTAATATCGCAATGTAGCGACTACTTTATACGATAGATACTGTTATAAATATGGTATGATAGATACCCACAGGATGGTTCTACTACTAGCTCAATTTGATTCAAACCAGCCACTCGTTGCAACTTACATATTGTTTGTGTGTGTAGGTACGCGCTAACTAATCATTTGTGTGTCCTAAAATTCTAATTGTTTTTTTCTGCTCCACTAAATTTGTTTAACTAACTAGGTATTTAAAATATTGTTTAAAAAAACTATTTTCAAATTCAGCAGCTAACTATTATCTAGCATAATATTAAGCCACATAGGTAGGTAGGTACCTAATATTAATAAGCGTCTTTATTTACTTTATACAAATTAGACATTGCAATTCAATTATGCATGCTGCCTTGTTAACAAATAATCAACCTACCTTCCCACCACTATTTGGTAAAAAAAAATAATGCAAAAAAATATAACAAAATAAACAAATGCACCAGTCAACTCAGAAGCTTTCAGCAGCTTTGCCTGTATTATAAATAGGTACTGACTACATATTAGGTATATTATGACATAAGCCGTTGCGGTGGCAGCTTTCTATATCAACAAAAACAAGTACCTACAAAAATAAAAGATGCTTTAGGTACCTATCTTACCTAAGTTATTACTTTAGGTATACATATTTTTAATCTTATCAGATTCATTGGGAAATAAGCTATGTTTGGTATGGAGCTAGGATTGTTTGTTATATTCTAACGAGATTAAAACATCCACCTCTCTGCTCAAAATTTTTAACAATTCTCTGGAAACTGAAAATTAAACTCATCCCAAAGCCTGTTCTGTTGATTTGTTACACACATCCGTTTCAGTTTCAAGTGGAAGTGTTAATTTCTCATTAGTTTATCATGTGCTTATTATAAACCTACTTCAATGTTGCTTCAGTGCCGTTCCTTAAACTAAAATCTGTACCCTAAATTATTTTCATTTTCAGTGTGAATTAAAGTATGTATTACTTACATTACCTATTACTAATTTTTTTCTACAGATATCCAAAAAGGTTATAAATCAATTATTTGAATACTTCAGGTGCATAGGTCAAGTACTGGTATACTTAATACTTGCGCCTAATGTATCTAATTGATAATGTTATTCTACTTTAAGTCACAGCGAAAAATCATTAGAGTATAAACCAATTTGTGTAAATAAGACCGGCAACGCGTCACTGCCACGTCTCATTGTGCACTGGCTACATCACGAGCAACTACTTCAACTTATACTTTTATTTCGCATCTCCACAACTAACCACAAACGAGTCCTAGCGAATCTACACGGTGGTCATATGTTTGGCGATGAGTTCATCCACGATTCACTTTAGTTCGTTCCGTTCCACTATAGCTAAGAGATTGGATGTTTGAATGTCCGTAGTGAGTTAATGTTCAATTAATACAATATATGACATCCCGTGTTTTATTCGCCTTGAATCCGTCATGTGCAACTGTTGGTGCGCGGATCGGTATTGGACGTTTGGGCCGTAACGTAGGACGATTTTCGGAGTAGTCTGTTGCACATAATCGATTCAATGTGGGACTCGCCCGATGAACGGTCGCAGTGCGAGGGGGCCAACTCGCCGCCGCCCCCCGAGGACAACAAGCTCAAGGAAGCCAACGCGAACGGCGACGCCGTCAAGCCTAAGCCCAACATGGCCGACATCACGCCGTGAGTTGCCTTTCATTTGTTTACGGAACGCGAGAAGGCTGAACGATGTCTCAATCACACTTTCATTATTTCACTGGGGTAAACATATAATTATGTACAATGAGTTTGATTGACGCACTTTCACGCTGGATTGCATTTCTAATAAATTTTCAATGATTTAACTCTTACTACCTCTAGATATCGTATTTTTAAAATTTGAAATTACTGAATAGTTTGTTATGGGATTGCTACCGTGTACTTAGCTGCACGGTGTAATTGCATTCGTGACTATTATGGTGCTTGCAACAACAAAATGGTAGAATCCCGTTACAAAGCTATTCTAATCTAATGTTAGTGACAATGGAAGTTAAAATAATATTTTTGTAACGTCTCGTTGGTTTAGTGGTTTAAGTACCGGGTCGTGATCTCGGGGTCCCGGGTTCGATTCCCAGGTGGACCAAAGAGTATGTTAGGTATTTTTCGAACATAGCTCGGGTTTGTGATTACCAATCCGCATTAGACAAGCGTGGTGATTAAACCTAATCCCATAATAGTAGCGATGACTTTATTTCTATGATGGAGGATCGATGGAGGCCTTTGCTCTGCAGTGGGACAGCATATACTGAGACTTTACTAATTTAAATTAACAAACCTAGAAAACATATATTGATTCATTTTATTTTGGATGCATATCTAGATGCTAAAGGAATAAATTCTATAGACAATCAAATCTAATATACAAATCGAAACATCAGCGCGAAGTAATCGACACCCAGCGCTATCTATTGGTACAGATATTATTAACAAAATTACGTTTCGAAACAAAGTAAGGAAATCTATTTAATGATCATAATCTGAATAGATAACATTAAATCACTTGTAATTTTGGTTCCAAATAAACATTATCTTCTTTCTTTGTTTAATGGGTTTACTAAACCTTGTACCCAAACAAATCCACAGCGATGAGGGCACAGTGCGGCGGATGCACACAGCGGTGAAGCTGAACGAAGTGATCGTGACGCGGTCGCACGACGCACAACTCGTCATACTGAACCTGCCCGGCCCGCCGCGCGACACCAAGTTCGAGAGGGAGTCCAACTGTGAGTACACCGCCTTATTATGACTGCCTCGGTACCTCAGTGGGTAGTGGGTCCACAGCGATGAGGGCACAGTGCGGCGGATGCACACAGCGGTGAAGCTGAACGAAGTGATCGTGACGCGGTCGCACGACGCACAACTCGTCATACTGAACCTGCCCGGCCCGCCGCGCGACACCAAGTTCGAGAGGGAGTCCAACTGTGAGTACACCGCCTTATTATGACTGCCTCGGTACCTCAGTGGGTAGTGGGTCCACAGCGATGAGGGCACAGTGCGGCGGATGCACACAGCGGTGAAGCTGAACGAAGTGATCGTGACGCGGTCGCACGACGCACAACTCGTCATACTGAACCTGCCCGGCCCGCCGCGCGACACCAAGTTCGAGAGGGAGTCCAACTGTGAGTACACCGCCTTATTATTACTGCCTCGGTACCGCAGTGGGTAGTGGGTCCACAGCGATGAGGGCACAGTGCGGCGGATGCACACAGCGGTGAAGCTGAACGAAGTGATCGTGACGCGGTCGCACGACGCACAACTCGTCATACTGAACCTGCCCGGCCCGCCGCGCGACACCAAGTTCGAGAGGGAGTCCAACTGTGAGTACACCGCCTTATTATTACTGCCTCGGTACCTCAGTGGGTAGTGGGTCCACAGCGATGAGGGCACAGTGCGGCGGATGCACACAGCGGTGAAGCTGAACGAAGTGATCGTGACGCGGTCGCACGACGCACAACTCGTCATACTGAACCTGCCCGGCCCGCCGCGCGACACCAAGTTCGAGAGGGAGTCCAACTGTGAGTACACCGCCTTATATTAAGATACCATTTGTGCCTGAGTTTTTCTGTTTAGAAATTCTCATTAGCAGACCGAAGTCTGGACGTTGGCGGTCTTGTACACCCGTGCCTGGGCAAGCTCGTCTTCACGTGCTTCATATTAATGGCCCAACATCTTCATGTTGGTCCTATGATCCATTGTGACTAAGAGGTAGCTCTTAGAGATCGCCCAGCTACTACGCCACATCTCAAAACCAATACAACTGTGTTGGCGAAGGCGTCTAGCTTTTTTATGTGATAAGTGACAGCCGAGGAGATGGATAACCTAATGGTATGCGATTGCCGTCGCCCATAGACACCTGCAACACCAGTAGAGCCACAAGTACGCCGCCAATCTTTACCCCCTTCCCCCGGATTGGGTCTCCGGTACCCTTACTAACTCGGTAAAACACAGCAGACACCGTGCAGCCAATTATTATATTCGGGCAGCCCAATTTATGACAAAATGTACCTAATCAGCAAAACACTGAACGGACGAAACAATCACAGTCAATAAATCTGTTACGATTGTTGAATGCAAGTTAAATTATCACAGATATAAAATGTACGAAAAATCAATTCCTAATAATATTTTCTTTTGTTAATTACCAGTATAGGTACTTGATTAGATCTCAACTGTCAAAAACCTTCGATAGCCAAACGCGTTGAAAGCTTTACCACTGTAGCACAAACTGTAGTTCACTTCACTGCTACGAACCGTAGCGCTACGAGCTACGACGGCAGACTAGTGTGCTACGCTCGATTGGGCCGTAGCGTCGTAGCCGTAGCAATCGAAAAGGACTTAACGAGTTTGAGGTCGAAAATGTCTCGTAGAATTTTGTAGCTTAGATTTTCACTGTTTTAGTTTTAATTACACACACATACACTAAAGGTAATTTATGTAATTTTATAAAAACGCAAATGGTTTTGCAGATCAGCAATGCGACGATTGTGCGTGAATAATATTTTTATTGCAAAAAATCGGAATACAAGGTTTAAGTACGTGATACTCTTAAATTTGATCCCATTTATGAGGGCATCACAACATAACTTGAGCTCGGGTTTGTGATCACTAATTTATTAGGCAAGCGTGGTGATCAAGCCTTAATCCCATAGTAGCGATGACTTAATTTCTATGATGGAAGCCTTTGCTCTGCAGTGTGACAGTATATATAGGCTGATACTAATCACAATGACAGCATAGTTTACCGTAGGATAGCCATGCTTCGGCATGAATGGACCGGCTCGACCAGAGTGAAGCAGTGCCTGCGCTGTATTTCGTCGAGTGAGTGAAGGTACCGGAGGCCCAACTGGGGAGAGTCATCTTAGACCTCATGTCACTCTCCATCAGGTGAGATGAGGTCAAGTACAAACCCATCTTATATAAAAAAAAAAACCTCGAGGTTGGCAGCGCACTTGTGTGTGACTCATCTGTTGCATATGTTTAAAGTGAGGCGGCAATCGCTTACCACCAGGTGATCCGTCTGCTTGTCTGCCACCTATGACTTAAAAAAAATGTTGCATATAATGTTGGTTGTATAAACGATGTTCCCCCGCAGACATGGAGTTCCTGGAGGTGCTGACGGAGGGGCTGGAGAAGGTGCTGATGGTGCGCGGCGGCGGGCGCGAGGTGATCACCATCTACTCGTGAACGCCTGTGATTCTATACATTACTAACTTTTAGTGCTCTACTTTGAACCGCTCGGGTTCGCGTCTCGTTAATCGTTTTGTAATGTTAATCGCATAATCGCTCTCGAAAGACTGCCGAGACGAACGTCACGTTCCGATTGGTTCATTAATATATGATGACGTATATGACTATTATGTATTTTCTTACGATTTATTGACGTTCGTTTGTCTTGTAAATGTTAGTTAGCTTAATTCGAAATATTTTGTTAAATTTGCTGTTTAGAGTAACGTTGTTTTGGAATTTATTCACTGTTGTATAGATATGTATGAATAAAATGTGTGAGTCTAACGAGGAGCCTTAACTATCGGTCGTTAGTTATAAGTTTGTTTCGTTATCGTATCGTAGAGTAGAGGACTTGTAATAATTTAGACACGTAAGCGGTCTCTTCGTCGATGCCATATTGTTTCTTTGCCGCGGTAGCGCCTCGGACTTAGAGGATTTTTGTATTTTGTTTTATGGTTTCTTTTCTAACGATGTTTAATGAAACGTAGATACTTTGTAAGCGTATACATTTACTTAAGAAAAACCATGAAGATTTTTATCTACTTATATGAAATGTATTTTGTAAATAATTATTCTGTTCTAAGATTTTTACATCTGCTCAACTTAAAACTTGCCGTGGGACTGAAGAGTGAATATATTGCTATTCATATTTCTGAAAGATTTGAAGATGAGTGATATAAAACGTAAAAGCAATCTTAAATCTAGTCATAATGTGACACTAGTTGCCTTCAAAATGCAATGGTTAGTTTGTACTTGAACAAGACCCTACATCCCAATCCTGGTTATAAAATTGACGCTTACGTTAATTTGTATAAGATCCTCAAGGTTTTATGGTGAGTAGATACAATGGTGATTAATATAATCGCTGATTATTTTAAATGGCGATATTAACTTTGCATGTAAAAAATAAAAATTAATGAACAACTAAATGAAACCGTTATCATGCTATATTTCACTTAAACAAAAGAATTTACATTGCAACGCCATTTAAAAATATTCATGTGGAATGAGAAAAAACAAAATGCCCACGCCTGGCTGATAACTATTACAATTTGTAAAATAAGTACGCCAACCGATGGCGTTCAAAGTTACCGTAACTTTTATCCCTCAATTATCTTTAATGTCTAACTCGTGACGCACACTCGCGTAGATAAGATTTACTGTGATCGTTTAAATGACATTCTGGTCATCACCCGAGTGTGCACATTTGTACATAATATTAAGGTTACTACTGTGGCGTTTGCGTCCACCGCGGCGGCGCTTACGCTTGCAACTTCAATAAGCGTTTGCCCGAACGCGCTTGTGGAGTTGACGCGTAAGTGTTCGTTGCGCGAGTAAACGCAGTAGGAGATAACGATCGGACATTGAATATCGTGACAAATCTGCACTCTAGAGTGCATACTTACTAATAGCATACGACATTGTGAGTCCGATCAGTATTTTTGGCTGAATTTGTACGAAACTTGTGAAATTAAGTCATAAAAAAACTTTACAATACATGAGCATCTTGCGTGCAAAGGACTTAGATGATAAGAATATTACATTTTCAACAGGATATTGGTGGCAATATCCTGTAAAGTTTCGTACTATTTCGATAACAAAATCTAGTCGGACTGGAATGCGTTTACCGGATAACACCAAAGGGAATGTAGATAGTTTTAAGTATCATTACAAAATCTACAAAAATATGTAATTTAAATCGTAGTACGTCTCACGTAAACTCGTCAATTTTCATTTTCACTCTGCTGTCCTCGGGAGCAAATGAAAACCTCCGCTACGTTAAAGCGGGCTTCACGTCGTCGTGTGAAACCTCGGTTTAATAACGGCGGAGAGCTTTCATTTGAAACACAGGGCATAATTCTAAGTATATATTTCTAAAGAGTGTTAGGTAACTGCCAAATAGGAATCGATGTTGTAAAATATCCTAGTCCCTAAGTGAAGTACCTACCTAATTCTAATTAATTTCATGTTCAAAATTCATGTAATTAGATCAGGACACGAAATATTTTCGCTATAAGAGAAGTCTAGTGCATGATATCACTTTTACGATTACTACGAGTAGGTAGAGTAATAGACCATAGGTGAACATTTTAACTCTGATAAGGAATGAGACAAACAGTTATTTACTTCGTCGTAATAATGTTATTAAGGACAATATATCTGGTTCTGAAATTCCTGCGTACATCTCGTAGATATTGACAAAGTCAACATTACAACTATACAGTCGTGAGCGTCTAATGGCCGGAAGGAGCCAAGCTCCCCTACCTGTCTTTAAGAGCGAGGTGGGATTGGCCAGCCCCTTCCGTCGCACACTAGGCGCGTTACCAATGAAACTCGAACTAGTTAAGCATCAAAGTAAATAGATTTTAGATATGTCTAAGAGTCTAACTTTCATCTCTTCTTCATCTTCAGAACGAGTGATCGCTATGAAAATTTCTATGGTATGTTAAAAAATAATAACATAAAATTTTATTATAATATACCTACAAAATAAGAGAATTTCACTTAATAAAATTAAGTATAAATAAATCATTCTAAATTATATAATTGATAAATCAAATACCTTACGGTTGTTTAAGTTTATTAATGTGTTCTTTGTCACTTAGTGATACATGAAATTATTGAAATAGTGAACACATATCTATCTTCCTTTCCACATAGAAAAATATTTCTACAAAAATGTTTATGCCTATTAATAGGTAATAGACGATAAAATTTATTTAATTAAATTATTGAATTATATATTTACTATATAATTCAAAATAAATGAATAAAATAATATTTACACTTATTCTAAACTACCTTACATAATATAATATACACTATCAAAGCTATTGATGACAATGAATATACCTAATAATTAGCGAATTATTAGGTCATTGAAGAGATCCTGAAAAATATTAATAAACCATATTTGTTTCGCAAATAACAAGGCAGGCGTGATTGAAATCGAAACTGATTGCGAGCGAATTGATCCGTTGCCTACGGTAATCTGCAGTCTAACAACAACATTGGTTACCTCATTACATAAATCAAAGAGGAAATGAATCATTACATTTCAACTTACCTGAATTTATGTTGCAATTACTTACACGTGTATTTCATAATACATCGAAGCGATTGCTTTTGGATATTACAACTCAAAATTGTTGTTGGTCTGTAGTGCGATCAAGTGATCAAACATGCCTACATTTTATTACGGCATAGGTTGACTATTCAAATCTATTTTTATTAAATACTATGTGCCAAACCTCATATTCTCATCGAGTTTATAATAGTGAAACGTTGGCAACGCCTATCTTATATGACATAGAAACTCTACGTAAAGTAGATTATCTACAAAATAATTTTTCAATGAGCTATCGGTAATGTGTGTACCTACCTATCGTAATATAGCTTTTGAAGTTACATTGTGTGTTAGAAATGTCACATTAACTAACATAGTTGTAAATCAAAACAAATGCACATACATAGTTACCTGTTTCAGATAGATTTAAAATCGTGTTCGTAAATTCAATCGTACATTTAGCCTTATTCAAAATCAGTAATATTATGTACATACTTATTTGCAGTCGTCAACATAACTCCGACACTGATCAAAGAATGTTTTATAATATTCCGTGGAGACGATCGCCCTCACGCCGCGACCCGGGGGACGGGGGTGTCGGGAGTGTGGCGGCGGCTGGCCCTCACTCTTGTCGGGTGTCAAGTTTATTGATGTTAAATTACGACTTAGATCTTAGGCTGTGAGTCAGCATAACACATTCTTACAATTTAATATTCAGGCTAGAGTTGCTGTGATACACCATTATGGCTATAAATTATTAAGTAGTCATTTCTGGCTATGAATATAATCAATGAAAACACGTCGATGAACGTTTGAAGCCATATTCTATCTGTGATTTCACTGACGTTTAGATGCACCTTTGCCCGTGTGAAAATTACCTAACTTTTGGAAAACAAACCATATTGACCATTTGGGACAAACTGTTTTGTTAATGAAAATCGTGTTTTTCGCCTCATGTAATATTCTTAAGTTTTACTTATGACTTTAATGCCTATTTGGGTACAATAATAATAATTTCATTTATTAGAAATGACCCAATCATGGTACCAGCAGTTAATTTCTATCAAATCTTGTAATAAACACCAGGCCAACTGCGGACATACCATTGCGGTGCGATATGCTAGTTACCTATTTAACAAAGATTTGGATCTGGAACGAGTTTTTTTACAGAACTATTTCGAAATGTAAAAGTTGTTTAAGAAATTATTAAAATATTCAAATAATAAATCTAGCGAATTAGCCAGTGAGTAAATTTAAGAGAAAGATGTTATGAGTATAATGAAATAAATTAATGATAAAATATTGTGTATGTTTTATTTAATTAATCCCTTAATTTAATGTTTTACAAGGGTACATGTTATTAAACATAATAAAATAAATGATAGTAGTACTTAAATATCACAACTTTTATATTGAAATCTTAACCAATACTTGTTTGTACCTAAAAAAATACATTGTAATCAACATATAATATCATTTTGTATATAATTATTTGTCTTCCACTCCACTGTTTAAAACATTCTTAGACTAAATGTACATTACTTAATTTAACTGTATGTAATAAAGTTTAAAGACACTCTTCAGCATTGTTTATACATTCTTTTAGATATTTTTGCAAATCGTTAGTATTAAAAGATGTATAAAATTGACTAATGACTGAATACTTGACACTTGCAACTTTTAAACCCAATATTCTCAAGTGCTTTATTCTCATTACTTGTGGCCCTATTAATTCTTCATTATCGGAACAATAATGATCTGGCAAGTGAATCAATAGAGCAGTATTCTCATTTCTAGAAGACTTGGCCTTCCAGTTTAATGTAGTGTCTAAACCAGCAGGATGTAACAAAACATCAATCAAATAAGTTCTATCTGAGAAGTGTGGTATCATAACATTTATAGACAAATTGTCAGAACCACCAGCTGCAATTATGAGACTATCATGTATTTTACTGACTATGTTCTTAATGCGAGCATCTTGTGTTACAGGCTTACACCACTGGTCTTTAGGAAGTAAAGGCCCTGTGTAATCCTCACATTCTAAAGCCAAGGCTGTATCGATTAAATGAAGGCTTTTCATTGCCTCAGGGTTATTTATTTTCATTAAATATTCTGAGCTATACACTCTACTTACTAATTCAAGTGGATATTTTCCCATATAAATATAAGATAACATAATTGAGCAAAGATTTTCTACACTTATTTTCCCAAAATGATCTTTTAGAATTTTTTCCCCACTTCTCCAGAATTCTGAACTATTTTTAGGATCAAAATTCAGAAGGCCGAAAGGATAAATATAGGATTTCAAAAAACTAGTTGGTATAATCTCTGCATTTTTCACAAAGTATTCACTGCAAGAATTTAAAATTTGAATATTGCGTATTTTAAATTGCATGCAATAATTTAATATGCCTACAATCAATACATAAGATTCAATTTTTTCACTTTTTAATTTCATGTATTTTTCTATGGCTTTTTCAATATTATTATCGGTGTAGTTGAGCCGAGTAATCTTGGAGACCACATCCAGAAGGGCGTCCTCATCTACAGCATGTATGTTGCTGTACAGCCACTTGCCAACTATAGCAAAAGATTGCAAAGACAAATATTTTTCTTCTATGAAGCTATTAAGGATTTCTTGCATGACAGGAACTTTAATCTTGAACCATAGATCAGATAATTTCTGTTCAAGCAAAGATAATGTAATTCTTTTGCTAGCTTTGAGCCCTGGTAATATACTGAATACAAGTGCTATATTATTTTCATTAATATCCCCTTCTTTTTCTACAAAACCAACCCATAATTTGTCAATTGTCTCAGCATACTTAGGATTAGATTTATTCTCTATGAGGAATCCTATGAACGTGCATAGTTGCTCCACTGACAACTTATTATCAACTGTTCTAAATAATAATTCATCACAAAATGTTTGTTTGTAAGGTTCCATAAAAGAAGAAAATGACTGCAAAACATTCAGTATTGTTTGTGTATCTTCAGTCTTCATTACGACTTTTAATAATTTGTCTAAAATAGCACCTTTAGCCATATTAACATGGTCACTTTTAAAATTAATTAAAGGATTTGGTTCTTTCTCTAAATTATAAATCCTCTCCATGGCACCTAAAGCAATATTTGGAGTGATTTTAGTACACTTTGATAATAATGAAAACACTTCCCTTAAGTCGACGCACTGGTTGAATTCCGCCTGTATCAACTGGTAGTTAACAGCGTCGGCGGACGAGTTCGCAGGGTCCGCCGTCTTCGTCTCATTTCTAATGTCCGAGATATCTTTCAGTTTCCTTACTACAACTGGAAGCTCCTGGACGTTAAATCCATTTTCAACCAGGATCGTACTACTGCTGAACTCAGGGTGATTGTACTTGTCGTCGCCAAAACTTCGTCTTGTTACTATGAAACCTGATGACTGCAGTTGAATTCTGTTTTGTTTGGAAGTAGGCAGAACTAAATGTTCTTTAGCTTTCAAATAAGATCGTCTTAACACAAGAGACATTATTAAATTATATACAAACAAAATAATAGAAATGAAAGAAACAACGCAATAATAACAAAACCAAATACTAAAAGTCAAATTGACGTTGACATATACAAGCGCACACATATGATTTTGACAGTTTTTTTTTAAGAATAAGATAATGCAAGTTATAATGCGTCTGCGCCTTAAAAACGGATTTATATTTTCAAGGGAAATAAGGACCTCATGATGAATGAATGAGATAAGCGGTAGTGGCGCCATTAATTAATTTCATGAATCATTTCATGCATGAGTTGCATCGTTGCATGACTGACTTTATTGAGACAGTTTAATCTCATATTAGTAATCTGTGATGTTTCCTAATTTTAGTCTGTGTGTTTCCTTAATAGTCTGTGGTGCTGTTTGTCAGTCACTGTCAGTCAGGCGTCAGCTGTCAGTCAGTCAGACTTATTTTGTGAGCTTTTGTAGTGTTTCTTGGTGTGTGTCTGCACTGCTGTACCCTTTTTTCAGTCTTTTGTTGTTATAACTGCTTAAATCACGAGATTTTAATATCATAATATTTTCTTTTGAAGGTTGAATGTAAGTTATAGGACTTTACCTACAGGTTTTTTTTGTGACGCGTTTTTATATTTCGATTAAACCATACAATCCTGTATCATTGCGGTGCACCCCGTTTTATCATAAAAATTAATATTCCTTTGGTAATTTCTTAGTTCATTTGAATTATTCAGGTGTTTCAGTATCTTGTATAATTACTTAGTTGATGGGAAATTCTTATTATGAGTGATCATCACAGGTCGCAGCGACGTGTTGTAGTTTACCTCTTCCTTCCTACCTATTACCTCTCAGTAAAGAACATGATGCCCAGTGAAGAACAAGTGGTAAGTAACTTTTAATTACTACGTCAGCTTGACTGATTACACTGTTTCTAAAATGAATCTCTGTTAGTAATATATGAGATTGACAAGAGTAACTACTAACTACAGAGTTCCTTGCTGGTCTTCTCAGAAGAAATCGGCATTCCGATCCTGCGGTGCGATAAATGTGTATCTATTTGACATTAAAAGTATTCTGTACCTATATACCTGAACGGAGTACTTAAAGAATTTATTTTCAACAAAGGCATCCATGATGCTAGATAGATTAAAGATAGGTACTTTCTAATTTTCAATCCTTGTGGTCATTAAAATCCAGGGTTTTAATATGTGATTTGAACCTTATTAGGTGTGTTATATTCGAATATACTCTGAAAGTACCTAACTATTAGGTGCCTCGATTGCTTGTTTGCCATATTTTTGCCATATTGACATACAAAACCAATGGATTGCTTTTTATAGACTAATAATAGGTATTACTCCTTGTATAACTTAAAATATTAATTTAATATTATCAGATACATTAGCATAATATGATCTGAGTAGAACTTCATTATTCTTTATTTGCATTCCAGCATTTTATGTGGTATGTAATTAAGAAATTGTATGTATTTAATATGTTTTTTGGGTAAATTTCAATTAAACAATACTATGTACCTATTACTTAAATAACCTATATGTAAATTTATTCCTTGAGGTATAAAAACGCAAAAGGATAAAATTATTGAATGATATAATTATGACTAGCAATTTGTTAAAAAAGAAAATATACTGCACATCTCCAGGTTACCTCAAGGGACAGAAAATACAGAGCAGAACTATTTTTTGTAGAAATTGAAATAATAAAATGAAAATCTATCTATACTAAAAAGCAAGTTTAATTTAGAAAACAACAACAAGGCTTAATAGCTAATGTGATTTATTTATTGTGCAAAAACTGTAAAATTATTCTAGGTGTTCTAAGAATTTGATACTACATAGCTTGCAGATACAGAAACAATGTAAATTTATTTTAAAATGGTGTAGGTTTTTTAGGAATTTCATGATTTCTTTGAACTTAGATAGATTTATTCCTGTTTTTCCTGTAGTCATTATTATCCATCCTATGCCCCCTGCGTATTATCGGATTTTGGGACAACCTGTATAGGTACCTAAAAAGTTTAAATCTAAATTCATAAACTAATAAGTACCTATATTAAACTTATAATGGACTTATTTCACACTAGCGGCCGCCCGCGACTTCGTCCGCGTGGAAAAGTAACTTTTTACCCCCCTTTCAACCCCTTACAACCCCCTTTTCGCAATAAAAAGTAGCCTATGTTCTTTCTCAGGGTCTAGATTATCTGTATACCAAATTTCATTTAAATCCGTTGAGTAGTTTTGGCGTGAAAGAATAACAGACAGACAGACAGAGTTACTTTCGCATTTATAATATTAGTATGGATAATAAGTAAAGTATACTGGTTACATGTTATTGAAAGTAGGAGAAAAATGTAAAATGGTAACTGGTGTTACAGGTGGCCATGGGCGGCGGCAATTGCTTACCATGAGGTGATCCGCCTGCTCGTCTGCCACCTATCACATAAAAAAATGATACCATTAGATAAATCATTTTTGATTCTTTATCTTGTTAGATAAATTGTGACAGGTTCCTGAATACGGCTCAATTGATCTAACGCAAAGTCGTCCGCCGTCTATCTGGCGGTTGCGTTTTTGCGAACTTACCTTCATCTTCAATCACAAGGTCAAAGCCTATTATCAAGATAAATGCTTAAGGCACTAAATAAAAAACTGTCGACGATCAGCAGTTATAACAATGTCGTCTCGGAAACTAAGAGAGTACGCGGCGAACGGCTGCTCGAATAACATAAATCTCCCTCCTCTTCTTCTTACTCTTACTTACTAAAGGGGATATTTGAACGGCCTATTCCGCGTCGCCTCCACCGACACGATAAACTTACAAAGTATTGAATGAAACTGATGTAACAGCAGGATGTATTCTGAATCTAAAAGTTGATTACCTAAATCTTCTTTTTTATGGGTGGTTTCTCTTAGTAAATGACTGATACTCCGTTTAAGTCGGACTGTTATGTGCCCCAGCTAATCAAGCTCCTCCAGAAAAGGAAAAGCCCTCCGATACTGGCGAAGGTTTTAGCATCAGTTTTTGCTAATTTATCCACCAGTTGCTCAGTAAGGTGGCCATCCAAGCAGCAGTCCCGAACACACATAGGCATACCCCCTCCCCTACGACTATTCCCACACATCACCTAATTCCTGAAAGGAACTAGTGGGTGAACTCTTTGATTGGAGCCATTTGTTTTTTGGGCGATAATTCCTTAGTCAGTCACGTGACGGGCCGTTTAACCTGCAATCGCAAGTCACATGCTCATCACATGAGCGAAGCAATAAAATTGAATTGCAGGTAAACAACTTACGTTACTTAGCCTTATAATACGTCAGATCTCATTACAATCACATCAATACTCATAAAAATGCTTTCATAAACTCGATCGCAATGCGACATAGTACTACTTACAATTACTATCTATTAACCTTCTTGACCAATGGAAACGTACCGAGCCTAGTTTAAAGTATGAACAGCCATATGTCTGCGCGCCTATTAATAACTAGATGGCAGCCATGGGCACAGCTCAATTAGCACATAGTTATAATACCTCTCAGGCTCGGCTCATAAACTGCGAGGACAAATCACTCTAAACTCTACAAAGAAGCCCAAGATAACGGGACTTTGTTGACACCTTAACATTTTTGTATAATTCTCTTTCTTTATCTTAAATGATAACGAAAGGAACAACGCTATACATGTTATCTCATTTTTCTACCATGCAGGTTATCGTAGAGTAGTGTTATTTTTTGCTGCAGGTGCTCAAAGTTACAAGATCGAATTACTTACTAATAAATATTAATGTAACGTGAGCGAAATATTATAGTTCAGTGTGTGTTTGCGCGTACTAGAATTCAGGTCAGTGTCTTTTACATTTATCAGGTGTAGGTACACATTTATTAGAATTATGTAAGTAAACTGTGCTAGGAGCACTAAGGTTAATAGTAACTATACAGTATACATCCCTATTACTAGTGTCTGAAAATGTGAGTAACACGATTCAGGTATAATCACCCGGTTAAAATGTAATGTAAATACATTGGTCATTTAACACATTATTATAATGTCAGTTTCATAATAACCAACATTGGCCATTAAACACAGATTTTAAATAAATTAACAATTTAAAATCGGTTAATTTTACCTAAGAATTTTCCAAAAATTAAACAGTATATTAACGACAATCAAAACATTGGGAAATTCATTCAAACTTTGAAAAATATGTAGGTATGTATCTCTATTTCGATCTACAAATTTATCTATTCACTGATTGCTTGCTGCCACAGATAAGCTGTAAAAACAAAATGTTATATCAAGGACCAAAATAAACGCACGCACCTTGTGATAGGTCTTTTCACGCCTACGAATAAATTAATTTAAATTATTTGTCGCTGGTAGAGTTTCGTTGGCCTGTAAGTAATTTACTGTTTTTCGGAAAAAAGCTAATCGCTAACGATTTCTTCCAAAGACTGCGTCCGAAAATTTTAAATTTTTACATGAATAAACCGGCCGCAAGATTGATGTGTCAACATTTAAAGAAATTCACAGTTATGAACTGCCTATGTAACTGACAGACTATAACACCGCGCTAAATTGTTTAGTATAGTTATCTAAGATAGCTTACAATTTAAGAACTTCATAAGCCATTGCGTTACACGTGACTGTAAAACGCTCACAAATGGATGACTGCCAGGCAAACATAACAGGCTTTCTTTTCAGATGGGTCCGCAACTGAAATGGGGCATAGCCGGGGTGGGCATGATCGCCCACGACTTCCTGACAGCCTTGGCGACCCTGCCGGCGGAGCAGCACAAGGTCGTCGCCATCGCGGGGAAAGACATTGAGCGTGCCCACAGGTTGGCCACGCTCCACAAAATCGGCACGGCCTACGAAGGCTATGAATCGCTCGCGCGTGATGACTCTATAGGTACCTTCGTCTCTATTGTTTCAGTAGCGTCACAATGACTGCTTACTATTGATACTTATTTAAGGCAGTAATCAATAAATACCGCAACACCTGCCTGAACACAAGACTGGCTTACCTTACGACTAAATTTGGTATTCATTCTAATCACTGTGAAAAATCCATTTGCCTTCATCTTAAAATGATTAATTCTCTTCTTCTTGCTATTCATACCATACATAAATATAATATCTACTACTTCATTATAATTCAATAACTTTGCTCTTACTAATTTAACTTTTTTGCGCGCTGTAAGATAAAGTATAGTTTATATTTCAGAATCATAAAATTCTTAAGAATATTTATATCTTGTTTCCAGACATTGTTTTCGTGAGTGTTCTGAATTTACAACACTACGAAGTTACTAGACTAATGTTAGAAAACGGCAAACACGTATTGTGTGAGAAGCCGATGGGCATGAGCTATAAACAGATCAAGTCCCTGGTGGACTTGGCGCGCGAAAAAAAACTGTTTCTCCTTGAGGGGATGTGGTCGAGGTTCTTTCCTGCTTACGACGCTTTGGACAAGCACATAGCCGCTGGTGGGCTCGGGGACATCTATCACATCAGCATTCAGTTCGGGGTTGAGATTAACGAGATTGAGCGGAATCTGTAAGATATTTATTTGCATTCCCGCTTTGGTATTAACATCCGCATTTGAGCATTCCGGGTCATCCATGCGAATAATTCTTATTTCTAACAATCGCTTATCTTTACTAAATCGAATCAAATCTTTAGTGAGTATTTTAGTGGTATTGTTAAACATTTCAGAATGAAAGATCTAGGCGGGGGAGCGGTGTTAGACCTGGGGATATACATGTTGCAACTGGTGCAGTTCGTGTACAAGGAGCCGCCGACGGACATAGTGTGCTCGGGGCACCTGAGCAAGCTCGGCGTGGACGAGTCCGTGTCGTGCGCGCTCAAGTTCCGCGACGGGCGCACGGCCACGGTCGCGGCGCACACGCGGGCCACGATGCCCAATAGAGCAGAGATCATCGGGACCAAAGGCACTATTTCAGTAAGATTTCCTCATGTTTCTCACTACCTTATGGTGTTTATCGCACGCAAAGTCATTGAATATTTATTTCCTCAATTTATTTCAAGTGGGAATTTTTATAGCTTATACTTTATAGAGGAAATAGCCTTCCTTTAACAGTCATGTGTTCTTCCTTTAAGAGTTTCCAAATATGATTTGTGATTGTATAGTATACTGTTGGAAACGTTTTTTCCAGCTGGATTACTTTTGGTGTCCCACAGTCCTGCACATATCGGCAGCTAACAGCACAGAGTGGACGCTTCCGAAGGGCAAATACAAGTTTCACTTCCACAACAGCGCCGGCCTCAGCTATCAGATACAAGAATGCTTCGACTGCATTAGCAAAGGTACAAATTCATACAACATCTCGTGATTCGTTTTAGCACTTGTGTTATTGATATCAAAATCAACGAAGGTACTACAAATACATAGTACATAGGTCAGACACCGTATAAACACTCGTCATCACACGAATGTTTGTGCATAGTGGGAATCGAACCCATGACCTATGGCAATTAGGTAAAGCAGAGTTATTACCAAATATTTTTATTTTTGCGCCGTAAAGGCGGCACGGAATATTTTTCCATAATAGGCTACATTAGCAAGATTCCGCAAAAATTAGCAATATATTCATTCAAGTTTGCGTAACATATGTAGCTTTATCTCGACACCGTACATTCAGTCTTCCGCCTTTACAATAAATAAATAAATTGAGACAACGTCACATACATTGTGCTGGTCCCAAACTAAGGTTTTCCCTTGTACTATGGAAACCAGAAACAATGAAGGAACTACAAACACCCAGACCCAAGACAAATATCTGTTTCATCAACAAACATTTGTCTTGATGCGGGAATCGAACCCGCGTCCCTTGCGTCTCAACCGGCGCTCAAACCATTACGCCAAATAGGTCGTCAACGGGTGGTATTTTTACTAGGGCATCAAATTTGTTGTTGCCCTGGGGCTGCTTCACACCGGTTTTCTGTGAGGCAGTGGTATCACTCCGGTCGAGCCGGTCCACTCATGCCGAAGCGTGGCCCTCCCACAATTAAAGGTGTCAAATCATTTCATATTCACTGGACTTTCCATCGCTATCCAGTAAATTATCCTATTAGGACGAAATCATTACCAGTCTCCTTGATTCCAATTGTATGGTTAGTGGTGCAGCATCGGAAGGTAGTTGAGGTTAACTCGCATTGATTAAGGTCACGCGTGTAAGGTCGAAATTGGCATGAACTGCCGTAATGGTAGTGCAGCGTAAAGTGACCTGCGCAATGACAAGCTACTCGGATTTCGCGTAGTTGGCTCGATGTATCCGTCCTGTGCCCAGGGCTGGCCCCTAAATGTAATAATTTATCATTTAGTCATTCACTCTTATATCTTAACGTGTAATATCCGTTTATGTCCGAAGCTTGGAGCCTCAGGCTCGAAGGATACCTCCTTGGAGCCTAAGGCTCAACTTAGGATACACTTAAACATTGATTCAGGATTTGGGGAGTCTGGTAATTTGAAGGTCTTCGCAACAATTTAACAGGGACCGATCAATTATAACTACAAGTTTCAGAAACTATTCGAAACGTGCAGGTATCTTCTCGGTTTTTCCTACATCGCTGAGCTAATGGTAAAAATACGCACGTAGATTTGAAATATTCAGATGTTTTTCGAATTCGAACCACGACTTCCCGTATGGTAGATGCATTCTTATCCACTGATTGGTCACATCACACTATTAATGTATCACCTATTTGCTTATCTGTCTGATAAGCATTATAGTATCAAGTGACCTTTGTGGTTTAAGAAAATGTTTTTCTTTTTCAATCATCAAAGGAATGATATTGCCCTACTACATCTTACCTGATTTATCAATAAGGCTGGAGATGGGAATATACTGCTGAACATAAGCCTCCTTCATGTTGCACCACAATTCCCAGGCACGCAAGTAGATGATGATAGACACGTTAATTTTTCTCACCTTACTCGTTTCTTAATTGATTAAAAAAAATGTCATGTGCTCAAAGTTATTGGATTATCATGTTTTTGGACGATTGACAACCCTATATATACACCTAAGTATGTCTAACTATGTTAGGTAAAGTAATGTGGTCATGCACGTCATTACAAGCGTTCTCGCGTTTTAAACCACTATGTCACGATATTTCTGTGGCCTCAGGTAATTTAAATCGTGGCATGGCGTAGGTATTGTGTGTTAGTTACTAATTATGCACGTTTTAACGGGACGTAATATGTATCTTTTGAATATTAGAATCTGTTTCACAGATAAATAGGCATGCAATTAAAACACCATTATCTTAAGTATAAAAATGTTAAGATAATAATGTTAATAAGCGGATTGTATCGTTATTTTTATTCATTATTTCTACCGTGAACCATCTAGCTCTCTTATCTAAATCTAATGAAACCTGACTCAGTCGGACGTCAATTAGTTTTTTTATTGAGAGTCTAATGGAGACAAGGTTTTTCCTTATACATAATTATACAAAAACTATAACAGAAATAACAAAGATACCGAATTCTCAGTTTATGTGGCGACGGTACGTCAATGCGCCTTACTGAAGTCGTAGGTTAGAATCCGATCGTGCACTTCAAGATTTCCGACCTAAAAATATTAACTACATACAAATTCGGTTATGTCACTTGGTCATTTTATATATCGTAAAGTCATATTGTTCGTAATGATCGGTAAAAGCCGTGGTTAAAGAGATGTGAATGTTTTACAGATACAACCTGTATGTTTTTTTTACCTTCATTAATTCTGATACCTATTTACTTTTGGGTCAGTTGGATGTGTGAGGATATTGTCTGATATTCACTTATTTATTCATAATTCCATCTTAAAGCCCTCTAATATGTAACGGTATCTCAGCAGGCCTCCAGGGTGAGAATGACTCAATTGGTACTTAGTCTGTTCTTTTGTGCCTGTCAACCTCATATTTGGATCTCACGGCCGCTTACCATCAGGCGGAGTGAGGTCATCTTGATTGTCCTCAATATATAAAAAAATACGTTTGGTCCAGGTCTACTAGAAAGCCCAAAGATGAGTTTAGAGGAGTCGGTCCTCCTCGCAAAGCTGACGGACACGATGAGGGCGCAAGTGGGCGTCCTGGAGGTCGAGCTATAACGACGTGGCATCTTAGCTTAATTCACCAGTACATACTTAGCTTAAGTACTTAATTTATAAATCTTTACCAGCTTTATTGTCAAGAAACGCTTTAATTCTATACGTAATACGACACGAAGTGCCAGTGAAGAACAAAAACTATTTGTGATATGATTGCCTTATTCTAGAAAACTCACAAATTGTTAGTATTTCAAAAGTACAGTATTTTTACCTCAACTAACTGTGATTATGAGGGTGTTGTGAGAAGCTTGTTAAATAATAATTCAATATTAAATAAATATTTCATTATAAGGATATATTGTTTCAATTATATAATAGTAGAAGATCCGTAGAACATCGACCTTCACCGAGCTGATAATCGAATGAAATATCCTTTATGACACATTTTATATACTAGAAATATATTAAAAATAGGTTTGCTAAAAAATCCTGGACAGACTATTTTTAATTAATTTTTAAAAATAAAATATTTAACTAAATTTTGCAACATTAAGATAATAAGAAAATTTTCATTCTTACTTAAAGTATAAAACGTATAGAATGTGCCGCCATGGGTTGTCTATTATTTACCTGGACAGAGAACTCGGTTGTCAGGTATAAACAGGTATGTCGATGGCAGTTTACCTTCATTGATTCTGATACCTACTTACTTTTGGGTCAGTAGGATGTGTGGGATATTGTCTGATATTCACTTATTTATTCATAATTCCACCATAAAGCCCTCTAATATGTAACGGTATCTCAGCAGGCCTCCAGGGTGAGAATGACTCAATTGGTACTTAGTCTGTTCTTTTGTGCCTGTCAACCTCATATTTGGATCTCACGGCCGCTTACCATCAGGCGGAGTGAGGTCATCTTGATTGTCCTCAATATATAAAAAAATACGTTTGGTTCCAGGTCTACTAGAAAGCCCAAAGATGAGTTTAGAGGAGTCGGTCCTCCTCGCAAAGCTGACGGACACGATGAGGGCGCAAGTGGGCGTCCTGGAGGTCGAGCTATAACGACGTGGCATCCTAGCTTAATTCACCAGTACATACTTAGCTTAAGTACTTAATTTATAAATCTTTACCAGCTTTATTGTCAAGAAACGCTTTAATTCTATACGTAATACGACACGAAGTGCCAGTGAAGAACAAAACTATTTGTGATATGATTGCCTTATTCTAGAAAACTCACAAATTGTTAGTATTTCAAAAGTACAGTATTTTTACCTCAACTAACTGTGATTATGAGGGTGTTGTGAGAAGCTTGTTTAAATAATAATTCAATATTAAATAAATATTTCATTATAAGGATATATTGTTTCAATTATATAAGTAGTAAAAAATGTGACTAAAATTTGGTAACTTAATTTATTTATTGTATTATCTTCACTTTAAATAATAGTATTTTTTACTTAATATTAATTATAAAGCCTTGCCCAAATCATTTTCAGTCTATTTTAGACTAAATAAGATTACCTTACTAATAAAATAATCACATTCAAGCAATAGCTAATAATAATACCTCCCATTGATTGACTTTGGAGGGTGAAATACGTAATAAATTATTTATTTTGGTCTCTTAAAAATAAGTTGTAACAATAGTAACTGTTTAGCTCAGATCGAAATCGCTCACGTACGAGTAAACTAAAATTGATTATACCCCTATGCCTGGGTTTGTATGTCTGGGTCTTAACATTAATACTAGAAGCAGGATATTACGAAAACGATAAACAAGGCATTGCTATTGCTTTAGGTACATTTTTTGACAGTCTTCAACGAATGAAAAAACTAACAGTAGCTAAATGCAGCGACAACCCTAAATAGAGCGAAAAGAATGGTGCCAAGTGCCAGGTAGGAAGTGGCACCAAAAGTTTACAGCAATGAAAAGTATTTTTTGTTCGTGGCTGGTGCTATCAAATTTAACCATTTACATCCTGGCTCCTGACACCTAAATTACCTCTACCGAAGCGCTTCAATAGTGCGCCAAACTTTTAAACTGCTCGTAAACTATGGCTGCTCCTTTCCAAAGTCGACATTATATCGCTCAGCGAGCTTTTTCGTTAGAGCCTAACAAGACCATATTAGCGAGTTCAATACATGTGCGTCGTGCACATACATGGTCCATCTACTGGTCTTCGTAGAAGGTGAGGAGACCATCGGGAGGGCGGGAGTCGCTTATTTGTTGAAGGTCTCGAGGACCTTCCTGATGATGTTGGCGCCCTCGCGGATCTGCTCTTCGGTGATGACGAGCGGGGGCGCCAGGCGGACCACCTGCCCGTGCGTGGTCTTCGTGAGGAATCCGGCGTCGCGCAGCCTGAGGACCACGTCCCACGCCGAGATGCCTGTAAAAGGTACGTGCTATATTTATCCACTAGATCGTTTCGGGATTAACATTTGTATATTAGTTCTGAACCATAATAATAGATGGCGCTGAGTGTCGATTGAATTGCATTAGTGTTTCGCCTTTCCGATTAGATTTGTCGATATCTAACAAAATTAGAGAGGCCCGCCCTCACTTCATTTAGGAACAGTGGTGGGTACTTTAGGTACCAATAGATGGCGCTGAACGTTGATTGCATCGTGCTAGTTTGTCGCATTTTCGGTTTGTATATAACGTTTGCCGGTGTCTATAGAATTTATCTCTTTATAAATAGTTTAGAAGATAGTATAGAATTGCATACAATCCTAGTTAATAGGTAACGGAATGTCAAAAAACAATTTAAGCGTCCAAATGTACCCTTTGTCCCGATTGCCTATAATTATGTAGGTACCTATTTGTATAATTTATTGTATTTAGCTGATTGCAAGCGTGCTTGGCACTGTAAAAACAAATGGTTCAATTAAAAGTTAAAAGCTTGTTATAATCAATACTAATTGCCGTTGTCAAGCGGCTTGTAGCCTACCGCAACAACATGACCTGTCGATGACCACTCAACCATTCGTTTCGTCGTGCCCACTGGCGTAGGTGCTGACGCAAGTGACACATACCTATTTATCATGCCCGCAGCGTATCGGACGTTTGCGTCAGCTTGTTTATCTCAAAATTACACAGCCCAAACTATTATCTAAAAGAGACCATATCTTTTATACTATTTATAAAGAGTAAATTTCACAGACATCGACCAACCTTATAAGGTACTAATTGAAAAAGCAAAACACTAGCGCGATGCATATTATTCGACGCCTAGCGCCATCTATTGGTACGGGGTGGACCTTATGTTCCGAAACGAATTGAGGGCGGGCCACAATTTATTAAATACCTAGCCGACAGGGGTACCTACCCAAGGGAGCTCCATGAAAATCAGTTAATGTAAACGAGCCTACACCTTCCTAAAAGGTCGGCAACGCAATCCTTCTGTGGTGGTGGCACAATCTCATGAGCGGCGGTGATCACTTACCATCAGGTGACCCGCTTGCTCATTTGCCTCTATATCTCATAAAAAGATGTTTTAGGCCAAAAGCTAGATACGTCCGTGTCTGTCAGCATCACATAGTAAGATCGCGATTTATGTAGGAATCGGATGGCGTTTGACTGGCTGTAGCAGATAATTTAAAGTATGATAAATATAATTTAATAATATTATACAACTGTTTGTTTAATGCAGGGAATCGAGGCTAGGTCAGTCAGTACATGCGCCAGTCAGTTGACAAATATTTACATGTTATTTTAACACTGAACGATCTAATTGACTAGGAGCCACTGTTATTAAAATGGTACTGGCATGAGATGTCTGTCATCATAGTTCTTGATTATGTTGTTTATGATTTCTGCAATGCATAAATTAGTTTCCTTTTGCTGGCCTATTACTTATGTGTTTGTGCCATCTATGACAATTTTTCTATTCCTCCCTTAGCGCAGATCCTGCTGCCGTTATTCCACTCTTGTGGATTTTAGGCACGAAGACCCGCGTTCTCCTTGGTCTATACGGGGGCGGCGCGTCTAATTTTTTTCTTAGCCTTATTATTTTAAAACTATCTTTTTGTCGAGTTCAGAACTTTACTAGTGATCCAGTTTACTTAACTTTATTTATTAAAGAAGGCTATAATTATATTTTAACCTAATTGTAGGTTAAAATACCAATATCAATTTAGTATGACAGGTTGTGGTAACCTGATGTGTGGCTGACTGTGCCTACACAATTTTACCTTTGAAATACTTCTTTTTTTAAAATCATCAAAATTAAGATAAACAAAAAATGTCGTGGTATAAAGTAGGTAATTGAAGCTGATTAAAAAGATGAATAAAACATTTGAATCAGTTCCAGTAGTTACATAATAGCTAATAATAGAAAATTTTGATGACGACTGAAATTGTCATATTTCTATAAATATTGACGAATAAGTTATTGCGCCATCTTTATCCATTTATAGAATTGTTATTATGTTCTGTTTTTGCGCGTGTTTGTTATTTTCATAACAATCTTCATTCAGACCTTTAAGATTATTTTATTATTCTCCAAAGTTATCATAGCAGATAATTATAGCATTTAGTTATTTTTACTCTCATATCAGTTGAGAGGCAACGCGATGATATCGTTCCTAATTAATGTATTTCTAGGTATTACCTACCTATAACAAATTCATAGCAAAAGTCGCTACAAAATCTGTGCAAATTATTTTTTGTCGTTTTATTCATAATAGGTACAGCCCCTTTACCATGTTAGATGATCAAAATAAAAAACGGCTGTTCCATACTCGGCCTAGTGAATTTTCTTTTTTGTATGGAAGAGCTGACTTTGCATTTGTTTATTTTGATATTACGCTAAAGGGATTGAAATTTTACGGTGAATTATTGCCGCTTTACAATAAGTACTACTAAGTACTAAGTAGTTTAAGACTCTAGTGTGTTTGGAAGGAGTAAAATGTAAATATTTTTTCGTTACATAGGTATGACAAACTCGTTGTATGGAATCTAGTCAATCTAGCATTATAAGTAATGTAGCGAGAACTCTATAGTTATTAATAATACTCACTGTCGTGTATGACGAGCGCGTACATCAGGCCTCTGCCCCTAACAGTCGTCACCTTGTCCTTTGGCAGCTTCTCTAACTCTTCACGCAATACTTTGCCTAATCTTTCCGCTTTTTCTGATAACTTCTCATCTAGCAAAACCTGAAAAAATGCAATGAGTAAGCTTGATTAAAGGACTTTGATTGTTTTTATAAGCAGCCTATTTGTTAGGTACTGAGAATATAGTATTTGATAATAATTCGTTTAAATACCTTTATCGCTTCTGTAGCAACTGCACAAGCCAATGGATTTCCGCCATATGTGGATCCGTGAGTACCTGGCTTAATGACCTGGAAAACATTTAATTTATTATTAGAGTCAGAGTCATATCCTATAATATTTTCGCAACCTATCTACCTACTTCATTTAGTCTTTAAGTCAAAGTTCAACAATGTCTTTGTTCTAGCTATTGGTTTTTAAACTTAGAAGGTTCATCAATTATACACAATGAGAAATCACTAGCATACATTCTTGAATCATCTAAAATTGAGCTGGTTCCCATGTTTAGGGTTTCAAAGGTCAGACTGCAGTCCCCTCATTGCACTACCGCCTTGTAATTACAACCAAGCGACTGCCGTTCAGGATTACACTGACAGGTCAGGACTGCTGTTCAGAATATGGGGTGTAACTCTAAAATGGCGTAAGTACCCGGGCTCTGAAGCAACAGCTTTAACACAACCAGATTACACGCAGAGATGAGCGAGTGACATCCTCAAATCATGTCAGGTGTTCCGATGTAACTTCGTCTCATTTTATGAAATACGGTATACTTACATCCATGACCTCATTGTTGGCGAGCACGGCAGAGACGGGCAGCACGCCGCCGCTGAGTGCCTTGCCCAGGATCACGATGTCTGGCCGCACGCCCTCGTGATCCACCGCCAGAAGCTTGCCTGTGCGACCTGGGGTGGAAAGGGAATTTAGGGTTAGGTATACCTAACTATTGTTTACTAGATGATTTTGCTGAAGAAAGAATTGAGAAGTTATTTCTTTTCTATTTTATTTATAAGGAAAACAAACAGCAGTTTTTCATAGTTAGTTAGTTTGCCAAATATGTACTTAGTTCATTTGCCAAAAAAATATTAATGGTAGATTAGGAAAGTAACAGAATTCGGCCTTCTTCCTAAATCGCAATGGCATCGTAGGGTGAATATTATAGATCGGACAGTGCAGATTATTATCAACATCGCGTTAGCAAACTGTCAACATCCATTGTTATCCCCATTTTTTTTCTAATATAGGTAATTAGTTTTTTAATATCAGGTGTTGACCAAAAAAATAGAAACCTATCATCAATAGTAGTTCAGGAGCGCGGCTTTAGCGAACACTCCAAAGACTTGACGCCACCACTCAAACGTACTTACTACAATTGTACTTAAGATAAAGATTGCCTTGTAGTGCATTTGGCTGCAGAATCAAGTATTGATGTGTCCTTATGGCTAATCTCACCTAATCCAGTTTGCACTTCATCGGCGATCCACAGCACGTTGTATTTGGTGCAGAGCGCGCGGACTTTCCTCAGGTAGCCGTCGTCAGGGATCACTACTCCAGCTTCGCCCTGGATTGGCTCCACCATAAAGGCAGCCACTGTGGGGTCTTGAAGTTCTTTCTGCAAGATAAATAAAAAAATATTGTGAGTAACTACCTAGAACCATTACGTTTCTAGTGGCGGAAACGCTCAAAGCTACTCCAGTTTTAAGTGTTGGAGAGCCACGCTTCGGCATGAATGTCTCACAGAAAACCGGCGTGAAGTAGCACCTGTGCTGTGTTTCGCCGAGTGAGTGAAGGTACAGGCCCACCCGGGGGAAAGGGGATAAAAGGTTGGCAGCGCACTTGTGACTCCACTGGTTTTGCAGGTGCCCATGGGCGGCAGCACTTGCTTACTTTCTAACTCACCAGCTGATAGCTTATAATGAAACCGTCCCGTAACGGATGAGAATAGCTGTTCGACCACATTCAAACAAAAGGGAGGCAGCGCGTGTGAGAGGGTGTCACCTGCGATTCGGTCGTAACGTCCTCTGCCAACAGCAGCAGAATCTTTACAGTTAGAATTGTCTCAATTAATAAGATCTTACAAAAAAAATACGATACCGGGATATTGATTTTAATAGACTTAATAGGTTACCTCTAGGGCAGCGACATCGTTGTAAGGGATGAGCTTGAAGCCAGGCATGTAGGGGCCGAAGCCCTTGAAGCAGTCGGGGTCCGACGACGCCGACACCGCGGACAGCGTGCGCCCCCAGAAGTTGCCTTCCGCGAAGATTATCTGCAGGTACCACATTAATTATTTTAATTGAAAAAAAAACAGGTTTATCCTTGGGGCTAATCCCACCGTTAAAAACTTTTTTAAGACAGTCTACTGAGGAGATTCCATCTTAGTAATATTATTTCCATCTAAGAAGTTAATGTTAATTTATGTTCACGTTTTTATCCTTAAAATAAAGGTTAACTAAATGCTTGCACTGTACCTGCTACTCATTCATAAATTTATTTATCTTCATACGGTAACAACTTTTTTTTATATACTAGAGGCGGCAAACCTATAATCTAAATATGATAAGAAACAAAAAATTTATTAATATGCAAATTTAATAAATAAACTAGATTTCTGACTGAATATATCCAGTTAATAAAGCTGACCTGTCACCCTTATCTGCCTTACCGTGTATCTATCTGCTCGAATACTCATTACGTCCTCGATTGATAAGGTTTCCACGTGCTTGCCCGATCTATTTAATAGACGGAATCACAATGATTTTTCTAAAATTCTAATTCCAACATAGAAATAACACAGTATTGGTACAAACTTAGGGCACTTTGTCATCTTTGTCATAGCATGTTCACGTCCTTACTCGATGTAGGTACTTAAATGTACAAGAACGTATGTAGAGCAAGTGATAAAAAATCGTTTTGAAAGAAAGAAGAAATGTTTATTTTGTACCAAAATAACAAAAAAATCAACCCTATGCTACCTGACACCTACAACGTTCACTCGAATTGCACTTTTAAGAGGCAAAGGGTAAATTCTAGACTAATAGTCTAGTTCCACCAAAATTGGGGAGAGTGTTGGTATTGTCCCGACGACTTAATTACTCTACTATGTACCAAATTATGAGGAAATTCCACCTCATACTTGGTCATAGTAGTTATCATTTGCGCTTATTGAAATTAAAATTACACTGACAACTATCCATACTAATATTATAAATGCGAAAGTAACTCTGTCTGTCTGTCTGTCTGTTACTCTTTCACGCCAAAACTACTCAACGGATTTATATGAAATTTGGTATACAGATAATCTAGACCCTGAGAAAGAACATAGGCTACTTTTTATTGCGAAAAGGGGGTTGTAAGGGGTTGAAAGGGGGGTAAAAAGTTACTTTTCCACGCGGACGAAGTCGCGGGCGGCCGCTAGTAATATTATATCAGTCCATACAATCTACCTTTGCTTGTCCCTCGGGTATCTTCTTGACCTCGTAGCCCCACTTGCGGGCGATCTTGCAGGCGCTCTCGCCGCCCTCCACGCCCGTGTTCATGGGCAACAACCGGTCGTACCCAAGCAGGTCGGTCATAAACTTCTCATATTGGCCCAGCTGATCGGAGTAGAACGCCCTACAGACAGGAAAAATACTTGATTGGTCTCTTTTATCAAACGACGACTTACTAAGTTAAATTTATCGATCTCAATAATATTAGCTCGTTACTAATATATGTATAATAGAAGTTATTTAATAAGATAGCGAATCAACAAATAATTTTATCTCATGATAGAGTTTATTGATTTATTTATTCTTTATTGCAATAACATTTGTTACAATAGGCGAACTTAATGCCAAAGGCATTCTCCACCAGTCATTACATACTCAGTGTTCATTATTGTGACCCTTTGATAAGTACTAAAATAATTCTGGCATATAAAATAATAATATGATATTCTAAAGACCATACAGAAAAGTACTAAAACTTACTTATAAGCTAAATTAGGGTTTGGACTATTCCAAACCCTATATTTAAGTTAATATATATATAATAACTCAATATTTTACATAAAGAAACACAATGTAGAGTTTAAAATTAAATGACTTATGACTTGTAACGTTGTAACTGTTAGTCAAAATTGACGAAAATAATAAATGACCAACCTGGAGACCAGCGTGAGCTTCTCAGCCTGCTGCTTGAGCGCGGCAATGATCCTCGGATGGCAGTGCCCCTGGTTGACTGCTGAGTACGCGCTTAGGAAGTCGAAGTACTTCTTGCCTTCCACGTCCCAGACAAACACACCTACAAAATTGTGATTTTGTAAATTATTCTATCAATTTTTCTCAAATTACGAGTAGTTAGCCTAAGCTAGAGATACCTCCTACCAATTTCGACTTAGTTATCTTCCGCTATCGTATTTCCACCCACCCACGTGACTTCGTTATGTACTTCTAGTACTTCTTCTAGTAGGTTTCACTCCTCTGTAGAGCAGAGAGCATTCCCTAATAAACTAAAATCTAGATGATCGATCAATGTGCGTGCATCGATCGACCCAATTTCTTTGTATCGTTTCGTTTGTCGTTTTAAGGTCTGATGTTTTAATATTACTTACTTAAGCATTTCATACTATCATTAACTTAAGGGAGCTGTAAACGTTTCGGAAATACCATTGCATAAATTAGGTATATTGTATTCCTTCAAAGAACGGTAATAAAAGTTAACACCTCATAAACAAATTAGATAGTTTTATCATTGAGACAATTTTAAATAATTCTCAAATGATAACATAACATGCTACTACGAATACCTACTTATTTACTTAAAAGATTAACATTCTAACTATGACAATATTTACAAAGGACTTCAGGCAGATCATGATACTTAAACCAAATGTATCTCCTATGTACTTAGGTAGATACCTACCATATAAGCTTCGGTACTGTAAAAAGATTATGTACTTACCTATCACCCAACTTGTTGTTAACTGATAGGCGAAAAGATTTCTAATACCATTCTAAAAGTAACGACGTGAAAATATAATATAGTTAAGTCTGAATTATCCGCATACCTAGGTTTATTGTACTACTTGCAGGAACAAAATCGTATCTTTTTGTTCTTGGGATCCGTCGATATTTAATCGCGTGATCTGTTAAGGCGCAGTTAATTAAGGAATAGCTAATTATAATTTTTGGCGATTTCCGTCTATTCTAGTCTTGATCACTTAATGATACGTATATGTTAAACCTGCATGGTTATTAAATTGTCAAAGCCAACACGGCATTCAAATTTTAAATATAAAAAATAATAAAAACAACAGTGTGTCAGTAGATATCGTGTATGTCAAGAATAACAGCAAGTTATAACTAAAACTTAAATGTTTTCATTTCCTGCCTCCTATCCCTAAAACAGAAGGTTATGGGCAGCGCAACGCATTGAAAAGCGCAAATTACACAAATAACGTGCTATGGATAACCCATCAGTGCCTCACGGCACTCGGCACGAATCCCATGGTGTCTCCATCAACAAGTTGAACGGAAGAAATTTCAACACTTGGGTATTTTCAATAGAATGTTTGCTCACGGACCTTGATCTATGGGACGTCGTAACATCACCCATCGACTCTGAGGACCCTGACGCCAAGCGTAAAGACGCCAAAGCGCGAGCTAAAATATGCTTGACGTGTGACGAATCTATATACCCAGTGATTCGAGGAGCTAAAACAGCTTATGACACCTTTAACAGCCTCAAGAAGGCTTATGCTGATAGTGGTCTAACTAGGAGACTGCAACTCATGAAAAAGTTGCTTTCCAACCAATATCGTGGAAACCTCCAAAGCTATGTACACACTTCCCTTGGCATACAACAAGAATTACAAGGAATAGGAGCAGGAGTAGAAGATGAGTTCCTGGCGATCATCATCTTGGCTGGACTCCCAGACGAGTACAAACCGCTCGTCATGGCTCTCGAGCATTCCAACGCTCGAATAACGTCGGATAATGTAGTGGCAGCTCTTCTAAAGGAAGACTCTCGACCATGTCGCACTACCAGTACCAGACCTGAGGATCCTACGGCGCTACTGACTAAACCGAAGAAGAAATTCTGTACATACTGTAAAAAGTTAGGTCATTTAGTGTCAGATTGTAGGAATAAGAACAAGAAAGCTTCGGCAAAGGTTTATTCTCATAATACATTAGAATTTACACTTTCATCTTGTTTAACTCATCCTTCATCCACAGGTTCACAAGATTGGTTCATAGATTCTGGTGCAAGCTCACATATGAGCAATCGGAAAGATTGGTTTGACTCCATGTCTTCCCACATCATTCCCATCCAAGTAGCCAACAAGAACCAAATTCTGAGTGAGGGTAAAGGTACTGTAAATATTAATATTTCCGACAATGTACATAAAATAAGCGATGTACTTTACGTTCCTCGTTTAGCCACTAGTCTTTTATCTGTAAGTAATTTAACCAAAAAAGGCTACGATGTTTTATTTACATCCAAAGGCGCGACAATCACTTTGGCAGGTGGATGTCAACTGACGGGCCAAGTCATAGCGACAGGCTCAAATTATAAGGGCATGTACAAGCTAGATGTAGACAAATCTCATGCTTTGTACACACCTACGAAAGAGTCACCTTTGTTGTGGCATAGACGTCTTGGCCATCTCAATGCCAATACTATGCAGCTTTTAAAAAGTAAGTTAGTAGGCATAGATTTTAGCGGGAAATTACGGAAAAGTGTGTTCCGTGCCTACAAGGGAAATTAGCTAAAAAACCTTTCAAAAGTTCTTGCAGCAAATCGAGTAAGGTTCTACAATTGATTCATTCGGACCTTTGCGGACCTATGAGTACGCACTCGTGGGGCGGTGCCCTATATTTGCTAACATTTACAGACGACTTTAGTCGCAAAACTTTTGGATATCTTTTAAAATCGAAATCAGAGGTTTTTACTAAATTTGTAGAATTTAAGCACTTAGTAGAGAATCAGACTGGTGAAAAGATAAAAGTTCTGCGTTCTGACAACGGGCGTGAGTATGTAAATAAGGATATGTCTACCTTCTTAAAAGAGAACGGTATCATACACCAGACAACGGTTCCGTACACTCCTCAGCAGAACGGCGTCTCCGAACGCGCTAACAGAACTATCATCGAAAAAGCCAGATCCATGCTCAAAGATTCCAACCTACCTCTAGCTTATTGGGGCGAAGCAGTAAACACTGCAATTTATCTTAAGAACCGGTTGCCTACACAAGCGTTAAAGAACAAAATTCCAGAGGAAGTGTGGACTGGACAAAAAATCAACCTCTCTCACCTGAGGGTATTTGGTTGTGAAGCCCACACTTTAGTACCCAAAGAGAAACGTACTAAGCTGGAATCTAAGACGCAAACATGTATCTTCGTCGGTTACTCTACCGAAACCAAAGGTTATCGTCTTATAGACCCCCAAGCGCCACGGAATATTATTATATCGAGAGATGTCGTCTTCTTAGAAGACAAAAGGCTGCACCAGCCTAACCTGCAACCCATTGACAGCGATTTACCATCTCCACCACTACCTCAACCTCAACAAGTTTTTATACCCATGGACGATGAACCAGTTTCACAACGAGAACGCCAACCGCAACCAGGTACTTCTGTGACGTCTGACGCGTCAACTTTAAATACAGATTCAGATGCACCTGTGATTCCCGAGGTTTCGAGTTCAACCGAAGATCCTGATCCTTCTCAAGAGCCAGCACCTGAAGTTCAGAGAAGATACCCAACTCGGGACAGGCGCCCTCCGCAACGGTATGAGGAGCAGCTCCACATGACCTCAGATTGGGAACCAGAGACCTTCAAAGAAGTCCTCGATCACCCGGAGAAAGGCAAATGGCTGGAAGCCATGAAGGCTGAATTTGACTCTCTCAATAAACATGGAACTTGGATTCTTGTCGACAGACCCGCAGGTAGAAAAACTACCAAATGTAAATGGGTGTATAAAATAAAAAAGGATACTAGTGGTAATGTCACAAAGTACAAGGCCAGACTAGTAGCTAAAGGCTTCACTCAAGTAGCGGGAGTTGACTATGGCGAAACTTTTTCACCAGTTGCTAGACTGTCTTCTGTTAGACTTTTATTTGCATTTGCTGCTCATCATGGATTGACGGTAGACCACCTCGATGTAGAAACCGCCTTTCTAAATGGCGACTTAGAGGAGGAAATCTACATGGAGCAACCTGAAGGTTTCTCCACTAATCCTAAAGACAAGGTGTGCTTACTTAAAAAAGCACTGTATGGTCTCAAGCAAGCGCCACGTCAGTGGAACGCTAAAGTTTGCGACGCTATGCGCAAACTCTTGCTGAAACAATCGGCAAACGAGCATTGTCTGTACTACAGACGAGAGGGCAATGACCTGCTTCTCGTTGCTGTGTTTGTTGATGACTTCTTCGTTGTGTCAACTAATGACAGAATGAAGAATCTGTTCAAAGACCAACTGAAGAATACTTTCACTGTCAAAGACCTTGGAGTATGCAAGGATTGTCTTGGCATGAGAGTACACCAGACTGCGTGTCATATTTATTTGGATCAAACCAAATATATCGAAAATCTATTAAATAAATTTGGCATGACAGATGCATTATCTGTCACCACCCCTTTTGAACCCGGTCTAAAACTGACTGTCCCTAACAAGGAAGAGGACAATCCAGAAGTACCGTACCAGGAGCTTATCGGCTCGCTAATGTACATTGCGATATGTACTAGACCCGACATTGCCCATGCGGTCTCATACCTCTCTCAGTTCAATGCACATTACGGGGGGGTACACTTCAGGGCCGCTAAGCGAGTTCTTCGCTACCTGAAAGGGTCAAAAGCACTTCGGCTGCATTTTCACCGAACAGCCCAGTTCTGTCCAGTAGGATACGTGGATGCGGACTATGGAAACAATCTTGTGGACCGTAGATCATTCACAGGGTTCGCTTTCCTGATGAGTGGCTCTCCAATCTCTTGGGAAGCACGCAAGCAGCGTACTGTCGCGCTTTCTACCACGGAAGCCGAGTACATGGCTTTGGCTGAAGCTTGTAAGGAGGCAATATACCTCCAGTCACTCATCAGTGAAATCTTCATCATCGCCCATCCCATCGTCATCCATACCGACAATCAAAGTGCACTGAAGCTCGCTCACAATCATACATTCCATTCACGCACCAAACATATCGACATCAGGCACCACTTCATTCGTGAATCACTTTCACACCATAACATCAACCTTCTGTATATATCTACCCACGACATGATCGCCGACATTTTCACTAAACCTTTGCCGAAACTGAAGCATAATAAATGTACAGTAGGGTTAGGTTTATGTATAGTGTAAAGTCGCGTTCAGAATATTTTTTTTTGTAATCATGTTTTGGTGTAGATAGTTGATAGGTGTGTAAAGTAGGTTTAGGTGTTTTTATACAGGATGTTTTTGTGTGCGTTTATATATAGGATGTATGAGTGTATTGTATATAGGGTGTGTTGTGTTTTTGTACGTGCTGTATTTTATTCGGTCTTTTTCTATACAGGGTGTTCGCTTTGCGGGGGGGTGTTAAACCTGCATGGTTATTAAATTGTCAAAGCCAACACGGCATTCAAATTTTAAATATAAAAAATAATAAAAACAACAGTGTGTCAGTAGATATCGTGTATGTCAAGAATAACAGCAAGTTATAACTAAAACTTAAATGTTTTCATTTCCTGCCTCCTATCCCTAAAACAGAAGTATAGGTATCGTGTAGATACGAGTAATTAGGTAGGATCGATAGGTTTTCGCCATAAACACTAGATTTTTTTCACTATCAGTTAAGTAGGTACTAAATGAAGTTCAGGATATTTCTTAAAATGCATCATAAGTAAGGGGTTTCGTTTTCGTATCTAACCCGTCTCAAAATGTAGGCCTACCTATTTCCTAAGTATTTTGAAGCAGGCAGCAACTTACCTTCCCCACGGGTGAGAGCTACAGGCACAGGTCCGTAGTTGCGGCAGCCATACTTGTCTTCCAAGGCGAAGATCTCCTCGGACGATAATACAGTTTGCCCGACCATTCTGAAAAACCATGATTGCTGGTATAAAATTGACAAAACAAGCAAAGAAACTCTTTGTTGGCATAGCTTAGTGAAATGTGACGTCATAAGTTTGTGGGCGTGCCCATGTGCCCCTAACCACAAAATTATTTTGTGCCCTTATGGTTGATCCGCGCCTGTCAACCAATGAAACGTCCCAACTGTTAATGGGCAAATAAAGGCTCTCCACATGTAGGGTGGCCGTGGTGGTATTAGATTTATCTTGGGAAATGCAGTTTCAAAGTTATTATTAGGTAGGTACGTATAAGTAAACATTAAAATACTTTAAAATGAGGAAACACACTGTAAATAAAAGTCGTTGTAACTTAACTATTATTATGTAAGTACTAGGTATAGGTCCTACTTCTAAGTCTTTAGATGTGCTCCTTTCTTCATACAACATTATACTACATAGGTATTTTGTACTCTGGCTCTGGACTGTTTTCATAAACACTCTCTGCATTTATGAATACCAAGGAGATAACACAATACAAATAAATATACTGACTTGGCAATACTTTGACATGGTACTAAAGTGTTGTTACTTTGAATGGTGACCGTACACACTCCACAAAACACAACCCCAAATCGATCCACCCCTACCGACTCAGAAGGTCAAGGCCTACTTAGAAACCCAATAGGAATGAGCTCCCTCACGAATTACCTATGACTGACATTTAATTATGTAAAATATACTTACATACCTGAAGATGAAATATTCGCAGAATAAGATATGTGGTCGATAATAATAAATGTTTGTTCACTGGCGTAACAATAACGAGTGAGGAGTAAGTCGACGCACCCACTCTCTTATATAGCTCCAATCATCTCTGATTGTATACAAAATAACAATCCCAGATTACAGTATGAATGGAAATATTTAAATTAATTAAGCATTGTTTATGCTGGAGATAGAGACAGTGAACTCGTAAATCGTCTGGAAATGATCGATTAATGACAATTATGAACTATAAATAAATTAAATCGAAAATATAACTCGACTTAATGAAACTTGTCTAATCTTAAACTGCATGCACTTAACAACTCGACTGTAGATAGGACCTAAATGCATTTAAATAAATTCGTTTTGCATTGCACAGAGCGATATTTGTTTAAGTTTGGGCGCTTTCCATTCATCAGTATTGAAAGAGTTTACTTAATACATTCCGTACAGTTAAGATAACAATATTTAAGTTTGTAAGTAAGTAAATAGTATACTTACAAGTACTTGAATATCTACTGGGAATATCGGCGTACCTACTGTTTCATCTCTACATTTTTAACGATTTTATTTTAGATTCTGGTCATTTGAAAGTATTTTTAAGTAGGTTAGGTAGGTAAATATATGTTATTCTAAAGTTTTTTTTTGTGGTACAGGTGGCAAACGAGCAGACGGATCACACGATATATTACCGATAACATTTATTCGTAGTAAACCGTTGGTCTAGTGGTTTAAGCACCGGGCCGTGATCTCGGGGTCCCGGGTTCGAATCCCGGGTCGAGCAAAAATTTGTTTCGAATTTTACGAACATAGCTCGGGTTTGTGATCACCAATCCGCATTAGGCTAGCATGGCGATTAAGCCTAATCCCATCATAGTAGCGATGACTTGATTTCTATGATGGAGGCCTTTGCCCTGCAGTGGGATAGTATATAGGCTGATACTTTACTTTTAAACCGTTGGTATTACAATTTGTGAAGAAAATTTGAGTTGTTTAAATTTAATGCTCCTAATGTTTTTATCACTAAGGCAGGCGTACCCTATTACAGAGGATCCCAAGGGGCTTTAGAAGTGGCACCGCATCCCTAGCACCTTGGGTAGACAGAAGTGCATCAAGGTACATGCATGCAAAGTCATATATGGTACTTACATAACAAAATATCAAGTCAGTAAGTATGTAGACACTGGTAAGTTCAATGTCACGGTTACGTTGTTGGGTGCGTCGATCTACGCTTTTGTAGAGATGTGTGTCCGTCCAAAATTAGCTGGCGACTGACGTCGCCGCCGGCAAATTGTCGCAGCTACTCCATGGAAATATTCCACTCTTCCCTCACATCGTAGGTATACCTACCTAGTGGTTAGACTTCATCAATAAAATTTCGTCATATGTGATCATTCGAGCAGTAGGTATTTTTTTTAAATAACAAATAGGATTATGTTACTTTGTCATTTAGTTCAGTATGTATGTAGGTACTACGTATGCCTAGCAACCTAGTGTAGATCTCCTCCTGATCAAACCTACCTAATCAATAACTCTACAAACCCACGGGATACCAGCGTCATGGCGATCCGCCGTAAGTACATACCAAAGCCTGACTGGCAACCATTTTGGTAAATAATCGTCACGTATACAAAGTGACGTGTTTTTAAATAAGTAGGTAACTTATATTTTTTTAATATGATTAGGTTCTCTGACGAGTTAGAGAATATTTATAGATCGTTCTATCTACTGCGGTTCTATCGCCTTTTGCTTGTTATTGTACACTTAATCATACATCTTATCACTTTGCGTAAACTAAGGGCTTAAATTGTGTTTAAGTATTGTATTTTGTACCCATCTGATAAAACAACACCTCCCTTACTCGTACCGGTTTCTAAGAAAAGATGATCATAAAATAATTTCTAAGTACACTTAATATTGACAGTGTAAGTCCCTTATCACAATTCTGGATTTCTTCTATTTTATTTCACGTTATTATACTCACCTGAGGGCTTTTTTTAAGCGGGTGGCTATGCAGGTCCTATTCAGACCAGTACCTATCACTGCGACCAGTTTGATTTATTGTGATCGCGGCTATGCTACATCTCAGTCTCAAATCCTGCACTTTTAAGAAAGTGAATTAATTGTTTGGGACTGAGATCCTTAGCTTTATTGGGGCACCTGAGGGCATACCACGAAACGGAATTCACGACTGATTCTTAATCCCTATCACACATGCTGTGCGTCTCTTTTGTTTGGACGAGGTAGGTATATATTCTCGCTCGTTACGGGAAGATTTTGTTGTATTTGTTTTGGTTTCCACATTCTGAAATAATTCCACGTACCACGAGCAAAAGATCAGAATCAGGACCTAGTTTTTGACCAAACATAACATCGTCAACAGATGGGTGCAAAAACTCTCTCGACAAAAATATCAATGTTATTCATTCATCGAACCCGCGCCGTCTTTCGTCACTCTTTGCTCTCATATATCCACTACGCTTAACAGGTCGCGGTCGTTATTGTGCGTTATATCTACTAATATCTATTATTATAATATTTATGAAATATGAAAATAGCACAATTTTCCTCACTCAATCGTAGGTAGGTAGATAACATTATGCAACTTTTACGCGCTTTTTTTTTCGCAATTTGCACAAAATTTGTTGCACTGCCCCTGTGTAAACGGATCATTTGGACTCGCCACAGAAGGGGTGACTCATAGATATTTAAATGCAATGGTATAGTAAACGAAACAAATAAAATTCAACAAAATATTTATTGCATAATACTAGGTAAATTTGTACCTATATTAATCTATCACAATGTCTCTATTTGTAATGTTATCGCGTCGTAAGGCTCACACAGCAGACACGATAGAAAATCATTGCTTTTGCCTTTTAACGTGTTTGTTTATGTTACATGATTTGCATTTACAATGTAAACCCAATATATTTGCTATTCATTATATTGAGACAAAAGATACTATTAATAAATGTATTTACAATACAATAACAATCTACCTACAATAAATAAAAACACTGGTATCAACTATTTTCGATCATATAAGCCCTATATGCAGCATGAGCGCGCTGAAAGTGTCAGCACCAATGAAGGCTCCATTCACAAAAAGAGTGCTATTTGGTATTTTCGGAATTTAAAACCAAAGACTATGGATTAAGATCGAAAATAAAATGTAGAGACATTTTCGAAATACCAAATATCTGTAGTACTTGTGACAGCGCTGTGGGGACCACCTTTTAAATTTTTAAGATTGAAGACAACTCTAATATCATAGTTTCAGCACATCTACAGGGTGTATCTGTTAACATTTACATCCCTTTAACCACAACTTCTACCAACCACTCTGAACAACATTTGTTTTACGACTTTTGAAAACTCATTAAAAATAAATTAACAAGTCTCAAGACTGACTTTGTAAGGAAAGTTGAAATTCTTGCATGGATGCAAATTTCCAAGTCATAGAACAAATATTGTTTAGACTGCTTGGTAGAAGTTGTGTTGTAGGTGCACACTGTGCTGTACAGACTATAATTGTGTTCTACTTATGTTTTTTTATTAGGGTTAATATCAGGGTGACCAGTGTGATATTCAGAGTATGAAGGAAATGACTGTGCTCCTCGCTCTAATTGTGATGGTAGAGAGCCACCCTCAGATAAGCGTTTTGTCTCAATGTTGGCTGCATTTATTTTCTTCATTTCAGCTATAGCTACATTTTTTGCTATCTCTTCTTCGCTAGGTGGTTCAGTTCTGAAAAATAAATTATATATTTAGTTATTATTGGTGAATTTTTATTTGTACAGGAACTAAATTATTTGTAGTACATAATGTAATAAAGAGTTATATAAAAGAACCAAACAGTAGTAGCAAACTATTAGATGATACCTTCTTTGCCTGAGCCAGGATTCCCACTCTGCTGGAATAGGGTCTTGGAAGTCTTGTCCCTTCGGGGGGTCATACCAACGAGTTGATTTTCTTTTACCTCTCTGAGGATCAGCTGGAATTTCGTAATAAGTGTTACCTAAATAATCTTTCCCTGCAATTATAAAACAGATTATTAGTAGGAATCTCCATTTATTTGTACATATACATTTCGGAAACGAACATACAGAAATGTTAAAAATTTGTTTCAGCGTAATGCACATTAAAAAGATATTGGACCTAATTACTACTACAACTACACAACTACTTCACTTCTTGCCATTCACTTCTTGGCACTCATACAGTATGTGAATATGTGATATTAAAAACATACCCATATTATTCCCTGATATTTGCCTGGGTCTAAATGAGTTGATAAAGTTCCTAAAAGCAATCCGCCAAACATAACGAGCTTCACCGCCAGACATCTGAAATAAGTAGGTACACTAAATTAAATTACCTACCTACGATAAAACTATTGTATGTACACTAAGCAAATAATAGTGTTTCTTAAACTACAAGACTAGTTTTGATGAATAGATGTAATTTTACTCACTTTATTTATTAAAAATGTATTTTACGCATATGAATATGATTAGAATGAAAAAAAACTGAGGTAGGCGATCAAAATCAATCAAAATATTTTTGACACAATGTCATAATGACATTTTGTTTCTATTTTTCACAGACCAATAAGAGAACATATTTTTCCATTGACCCACAGACTAAGAAGAGGTTATTTATACTTTAGTCTATGCGTACCACGAAATTCACACGACACGACATGAAACATCGGTGACGCAATGCAACGCGATAATTGGAAAAAAATAAAGTCAAAAATTTACGTCTATGGTTGCAAAGAAAGAAAGAGAATCGTTTCGTCGTGTATTGTGCATTGTTTGGAATTTTCTTAGTGAGAAAAGCCTCTAAATTAAGAAATTTTCTTTTAGAAAACAAGGAAATTACATCCAGTCATCATGGCGAAAATGGCATTTCAGCACCAAGCCGGAACGGCTATGGAGTGTCTAAGTGTAAGTTTGAAGACCACTCCCTTAGAGTTCTTACACAAACATTCACCATTTCATACGTGGTTTACTTCAACAGATACCCATAACACTACAAAAAGAAACTGGAGTCGACGCAGAAGGCCGGGAAGTTATGAAATGTGGTTTTAAAATCGGCGGAGGCATCGACCAAGACTACCGTAAAAGCCCTCAGGGCTACACTGATAACGTAAGCATACATTTCTCCAAGCTACTTAGCGATCAGTTTTATTATAATATGAATATGAATGGTTCTTATCACATCTATTCTGACATGAAACTATTAAAAGTGTTTATTATGTATCTAAAGTGAATTTAACCAACTTGTTATTCCTTCAGGGCATATATGTTACTGAAGTCCATGAAGGCAGTCCAGCTGCTAAATCAGGCTTGAGGATGCATGACAAAATCTTACAATGCAACGGATATGACTTTACAATGGTAACACACAAGAAGGCTGTTAGCTATATAAAGAAACACCCTGTTCTCAACTTATTAGTAGCAAGAAAGGGTGTCACATCCACATAACCGCACATTACAATTAAAGAATTTTAGATTTCGGTTATTGGGTCAACAGAGGATATACCATGACAAGGCAAATGGCTTTTTTTACATTATTTTTAGTATAAGTTAAATATTGATTTCAAAATATGATGTATTATCATATCATTCTGTATAAGGCTAGTTTGCCTTTCTTAGTAAATCCCCATTTTTTAAGTATTAATACAAGTGATTTTATATTGTTATTTATTTTTAACTATAAGGATTTAATTTGTATGTTAAAAGTGAAACATGAAGTACCTAATTATGAATTCACTTAGTACTTACTTAGATTTTACAATTTGAAACTGTTTACAGAATCAATTGTATTATAAATATTATGAAATTTGTAATGCCAGAATTTGTATAACAAGTGAGTTACCAATAACATTTAAATAATTTGTTCAGTTACATTTAGTACATCCCATGAAATTTAAGAAAATGTGATTTTGAATCTTCGAGTGTTATAGGTATAATTACAAAAATTAAAATTTATCAATTGGTTACTCATATTTTTATATATGATGTTGATTGCTTAGTAAATTATCTTTAAAATACAAAATAAGAACTTGTTTATACATTGTGCCAAAAAGCGCTCATAATTTTTGCCATGCAAAAACATTTTTTTATTTTTACACATTCCAATATTCATTAAGGGAATAAATTAAACCTGTATTGAGTACTACATATAAATCCATTTTATCAATGCTGTATATAGTAACCACAATAATAATAATAGATTTATGCTTCAGATATGAGCCAAAGAGTAGTGAAATGGTTACTGTTAATATACTGTAATGTAATGATTAACCAAGGCAAATTATTTACATGCTGTGTACAATGCCAAGTAAGCTGAAGAGATTTTAACTTTATTCATGTCACTGAAATAGTTCACAAAAGCATTTATTTAAAAAACAATACTCTGGTACATAATTATATTTACACTTAAGATAAATTAAGTTTAGGCTGGATTAACATTAGTGCTCTCACTGCACTTTTTTATTAATATAATTACAATGATCGAGAACGATACAACCTGATTTTTCTTGTAATTTTATAGGTAACTTTTGTTTTAAGTCGGTTATGATGACAATTATTGGGTGGCAAAACCAATCTTATCGAACAAATAAAAATGTTACTATAAAAAATTTGACTTTTACTATTGATATGGTTATTCTATAATACTATAAGTAATTAATTCATGAAATACCTAATAAAGATAAAAACTAGATAAAATTCAGTTTTATGTAAAAGATTTACTTTTCATCTACATATTTACAACTTACTTAACATACGATTGAGACAGATGCTAACAGAGAAATTGGTTTTTGAAAGGTTTTATTTCTTAAACAAACAGCTAAAGCAATTTTAAATATTTATTAATTCTAACAAAAATGAAACAGTTTTAACTAGCATAGATTTAATATTTTTGTTCAAATTCAATTCTTTGCTGGGGGCCAATCCCATTGGCCCTTAGGTGCTTTAGCACAAAGAGGTTCCCAAGCTTTCCAATTTAGCATTTTCCTGGCAAGATTCAGTTCATTTTCAGCCTGGATAATTAATTCTTCAGCTTGTCCACAGTTGATTTTCTGTTCAATTTCATAGACATCCTTGGTCTGGAATAAACATTTAATATTGTTAGACACTCCACAATATTTGTCTTTTAAAAACACTTAAACCATGTTAAATGTACTCCTTAAAGTAGAATTTAATTTAAACACTAAATGGTTAATTAAGTTGTTCATTCTGGGTCCTAAAATATAAGTTATAGAGATCTTGTTCTCTTTTCAGGAATCTAGGACCTTCAATTAGTTAATTTGGGAAGTGCTCACTCATCATCTTTGTGGATTTATCGTGATCCAGTCGTAAGCCTCTTCTAACCAATTTGGCGATTGAATAAGTCTGAATCTCCTTGCCATCTGATATCTTAGAACCTAATGATATAATACCTGCTGAAGTACTGAAGCACGATCCTTAACAATCTGTTCAGTATATTTTCGGTAAACTGAAGTTTCTGGCATCTTTTGAAGAGTCCTCAGGATTTTACCGTAAAGTGCTCCAAGAGTATGGTGTGGATTAGCAGCCACTGCCAGACCCGTAAGTCCCGTTGTCTAAAATTATTTGATTAAAAAACTTAGTAGGTCCATATAAATAAATATTTTCAAAGTAAATACATAGTAGGTGCACAAGGCAATGCGTACGGGTTCGAATATAGGCAATGCATCAATGAATAAAATTATTCAATAAAATGTAGCGGGCACGCTAACTCATCGGTTAACAGAATTACCTTTTTTATAAGTCCCATCTTTAGAATTATTCAATTTTAATGATTAGATAACACCTTATTTTTTGGTTTGAATCGGAATTGCTTGGTAAATTGCAGGATTTTATATGAAGTCTGTCAAAATGACATTAGTAGAAAAAAAAATGGGCCAACAAAGGCATAGAAAACATAATACGGATTAAAGGGCTCCTCTACACAACATAATAATCAACTGTGAGTGAGCTGTGGCATCTATTATACTCTATGTGTGGCATCCTAATAGGGTTTGCAAAAGCATTTTCTCTTTTATTACACCATATTTTATAATATTGTTTTATAGGATCTCAAAGAACTCCATAATGTAACAATCTGGAAAATATTATCAGAATACTAGAAAAATAAGTGTAATTATAAATATTATATGAGCCACACTATAAATACTGAAACGAATAAAATCTTTAACTTACTAGAAAAGGGTTTTTGGGGAACTAATATTTTATAACCAAATAGGGTTACCATATCCCATGACATAAGCGGCAGTAGCGCCCTCAATTAATTTTACGACTTTTTTGACAGTTAATAATGTACTCTGTGGTTTTGGCAGGCAGGCAAGAGAAGAAAGAAGTAAAAAATAATATATTTTAATCTGTGTTCAACCAATATGGTGTTTGGTTGTTGTTCGGTAGAATTTCATTAATTTTTTTGTCTAAAAATCGTTTAATTTCGACAAATTTGTTACACTAAACTACTCTGCTATTTAGTCGCTAATGATTATACATTAAAATTAGTTATTAAAGTATTAGTACCTAGATATATTATAATTTACGGTTACTCATCACGTCACAGTTCTAGGGAAATCTGTCAAGATCACGCACATTGACAATATGAAATTAATTAAAGCTTTGATAACATACTAAATTCCACAATCACACTGGCCTAAGGTGAGTACAGACTTTTCTTTATGCTAGCGAAAATTATTGATTCAGATGGGTGCTCATTCTCTCACAAGTCAGCTGTCTGAAGTACAGGTAGGTAAAGATAGAAAGAATAACTGAATCTAATATCTATTGACTGGTTTCAGTATGGAGAGCAGGGTTCTTTTTTTCTCCTGAGTAACCCTGCTTTCGTTACGTTACTACAATGAATAATTGTGAAATATTTTTTGATTTCTTTCTAAATAGCAGTATATTCAATGGTGGCTATCTCAATAAAATCTGCTTAATAATTTTATCTTAAATTGCTTTGATTCTAAAGTTATATATTTACGTAGATATTTTTTTCATTTTCACAGAATTTAAAACCATTCATCCTGTAATATTATAATGTGATATACCTACTATTGTATGGCTAGTTTTAGATTAAAAAAAAAACACTTTTACTACCTACATAAATATTCTATGGAAGATCTTTAACAAATATTATCAACAGTCTGCAATGCAGTGTAATTATGTATGATTGCTCTACTGTCATATTATTGTAGGTATAGATAAAAATTTGATTAATAAATAGATCCTACCAGGATCAAACCTGTTGTTTGAAACCTGCAATATAAAATAAAATTAGTTGTAAAAATGTAGATACTGTCATTTAATATGAACTACCAGACAAAGTGTAGTAATATTTTGATGCACACAAATATAGATTAAACTAAACTTCTTTTTGAGTTATTTCTTTACCAAATTATTGTTTTTGTTATTCTCAGTCAATATACACTTTTTTCAGACAGCCAAAATAATGGAGGCAGTTACTACTGCATCAACCCAAGACGATAGCTCTGGAGCTAATCCAAGTAGTGTGAAAAGTGATGACAGCAGTCCTCGACATGAAAGCGGGAGGGGATCGCCTCCACCCAACTGTGCAATATGCTTGGGTACTTGTAGAAACAAGTCCTTCACTGACTCGTGCCTCCACCAGTTTTGCTTCAAATGTCTTTTGACCTGGAGCAGGGTAAGTTTTTTTTTTATCTGGCTTATGGTACTGATAAGATTATCTATGAGATTACTGAACATGAAAGCTGTAATGGCCATAACAGACTTTCTACTATTGGAACAATTTTGAGAGTAGATTCTATGCTGAATCACTTTGTAGTGTGCTATCACATTGTGGTGTCAGAATCCTGAGTATTGCGAAGAAGAAGAAGCGAATAATCAGCTGCTAGATTGGTAACACTAGTTTGGCGGAAAACAACGCAATCGCCAAGTTTGTCATTTTTAAGTGTATTGTATGGAATGTGTGGTTCCTGTCTGCATTAAACTTGTAAATCGCCGATTGCCAATGTTAAAACTAGCAAATCTGCTGTGCACTTATTTGCACACATCACTCACTTATTTTATAGGAAAATTCTTTAATAAATTACAAGTAGTTTAGTTGTTTAGTTGAAGTCACAAACATTTTGTTTTTCTTGGATATTGATGATTTTTGAGGATATTAATTGAAACAATGTTTTAAACTCTGACAAAAATAACAGCAATATCTGTTATTTTTGTCAGAAGTTAAAAGACAAAGTTTTTTGTTCTTGTTTTTTGTATACTTACAGGTTTTATTTCACTTTAATATAGAGGCTAGAAATTTGTTCACTACATTGACAATTAATTTTCCTCTATTGCAGGTAAAAGCTGAGTGTCCCCTGTGTAAACAGAATTTCAGATCAATAATTCACAATGTCCGCTCCAATCATCAGTATGAGGAGTACATGGTGGAGCAGCGGCATACAGAGGAGACAATTGAGAGACTGGACTTTGAAAACCTTGCAGCAAGCACACGAAGATTTAGATATAGGTGATTTTTATGTCACACAACAAGTTTGATTTAGGGGAAAAGGCAGGAGGCCAATTCGCGGTTTTCGCCTTCTATGTCGAGTCGACTTCATGGAATGCACAACCAATAGGAGTAATAGGAGAACAAAGATTACAGTCGACATTCCTTATCTTGTTCTCCTATTGGTCTATGCGTTCCATGAAGTCGACTCGACATAGAAGGCGAAAACTGAGAATTGGCCTCCTGACGTGACGTCACGAATATGTAGCGGTTTGATATGGAGCGTTTTTGATCAAGTTCAAAACTGTGATTTTAAAATCGTGATATAGTTTTTAAGATATCAAAGTAAATATTTTACCAATGTTTTTGTGATTGAGGAATCTTACAATGGCAATAATATTGGTGAATGTTCCAGAACGACGCTCACGCTGCCGCGGCGCGAGACGCTGGCCATCCAGCAGCTGCTGCTGCAGCACTACCCCATCATGGCGGACGTGTTCCCGCCGCCCGCGCCGCGCACGCTGCCCGCGCGCCGCCGCCGCTCGCCCAACACCTTCCGCCGCACCGTGTACCGCCACAACCTGTGGGCGCGTCCACTGCCCGACTTCACCGGCCGGTTTAGGGACTGCTCGCCGGAGTTTTATAGGTAACTAGTTGCCCTCACTTCGTTTCAGAACATTAGTCTCAAATTGAAGCAATAGATGGTGCTGGGTGTCCATATATAGCGCTAGTGTTTCGCCAACACCTTCCGCCGCACCGTGTACCGCCACAACCTGTGGGCGCGTCCACTGCCCGACTTCACCGGCCGGTTTAGGGACTGCTCGCCGGAGTTTTATAGGTAATAGCTGTTACCTGCGACTTTGTCCGCACCCCACCGTTTAACCCCCCTTTCGCAAATAGCCTATGTCCTTTCGGGGCGTTTTATAGGTAACTTTATTAGATTTATCATTCAGCATCTTCTATTCTATCAGATACAGGCTGATGTCGATGATGATATTGTAATGTAATGCAAAATGGACTTCTGTTTCCGCACTTAAGCTGCGTTTCCACTGAAGTGGAGCACTGCGGAGTGGAATTATGTTATCTACTTTCAACCTAAGTCAACTTCTGTTTAAAAAGCAGTTAAAAGTTCATTATATTTTTTATTTTTAGGTATAATGACTCTCAAATGCACAGACTAGTGCCATGGCTCAATCGAGAACTTCACTATCTTCTGAATGAAAACATTGGTCACATTTCGTATGTGATTTCCCGAATCCTTGAGCTACTGCCCCAGTACCATATCAACTCGCCAGAGTTTCGAGAGGCGATCCAAGTCTACTTCCGGGATCGGACAGAGCACTTCCTCCACGAATTATACTGCTTCGCATCCACACCCTACGACCTGACGGGCTACGACCGCAACGTGCAGTACACCACCGACACTAGAATTTCAACAATGGTAAACGAGGTGATATCGAGCTCCGAGTCCGAAGCCAGCGTGGACTCCGACATCGTCATGGTGTCCAGCTCCGGGCCGGCCGAGCCGCCGCCGGGGCCCTCACGCCTGCCCGCACCGGTCTATCCGGAGAGCTACATTCCGCAACCCGTCACGAACAACGTCATACCCATCGAAACGATATCCCAGTCCGACACAGACGACGACGACGAGGTCATGGTCGTCGGATACATAAAACCACCCCAGGACCGAACGCCCGAGGTGGTCGACCTGCTCGGCTCGGACAGCGACGTCATCGTGCAGGACACCATCTCGCCCCCGGAGCCTCAGGCGCACGGCTCGGACGCGCAGGAGGCGCGGGCGGTGCCGCTGGTGAAGCTGATCCTCAAGCGACACGCGATGCAGAGCGGCAGCGGCGACTCCGACAGCGAGGACGCCACCTACCGGCCGCCGCCGCGCCCGCGCCGCCCGCGCGACCGCGACTCCGCCACCACCAGCGACACCTGCCGCACCACGCCCTCGCCGCGCGCCGCCGCCACCCCCGCGCCGCCCGCCAGCCCGCCCAGCCCCGCCTCCGTCGCCTCCCCCGCGTCCGCCGACTCCGACTACAACAACTGGGCGCCCTCCTCCACCACGTCCTCCTCGTACGCTTCCTGCTTACCCTCGACGTCGTCGTCGACCTCCCCGTTTAGTGACACGGAATCCTTCAGCTCCTCGCCCAGCTCCGCCGATAGGAAAAAAAAGGGTTACTAAAAAGAAGAAGTTAAAACGAAGAAGAGATGTCCGCTCCGGCGGCGACCGGAAGAAGAGTAAAACGCGGAAGTCGCGGACGCATCATCGGAAGCAAACTCAGGCGGAGAAAGATAAATCTAGCAAACGTAAATCGAATTCCGGGAAAGGTGTAAAGTCCTCGAAGAGGAGCGAGCCGGCCGCCGCGCCCGCCTCCCCCGCCCCCGCGGCCCCGGAGCCGGCTCCGGACCAGCCGGGCACTAGCGGCGGCAGCCATAAACACAAATCGAATAGAAGTAGGAAACGCCGTCGTTCCAGCCCGAGTCGCGAGAGCAAAAGACTGAAAAGTGTTGTAAATGTTATGTATAATCAAAAAAGTTCGGGTGAATCTAGTTCCAGCGGGAACGCCTGTAACACGCTTAGTAGTACCGTAGTGAACGTAAGTGCCGGCAGTGACAATGTGAGTACCCAAAGTTTGCAGTCTGAGTTGTGTTATAATACCGAAGTGCCGTCGACGAGTCGTAGGGAAGCCGACAATTCAGATTCGGATGACCTGCCACTCAACCTTAGTGTACAGAAAACGTATCTGTCATTATAAGGTCTTAAGATATTGTGATAATTGTATAATTAATTAGATATTATTATATCAGATATGTGTCAAAGATCAGCACATTAAAATGTTCACACATTATTCTGTGGAACAAGTTTTGAATACTGCATAATGAAGAGTATAGGAAAGGCAATCCACCGATAGATCTCTTGACACTACCTGTGCATCACAAATGTTACTGACATAGAGCTGGCTACTTGCATGCAGAATGTTGCCAGCTAATGGCATTAGGCCGATGTGACAACCGGCCTTATAATAATCCATAAACAAGATGGAAGTAGCCTGCTTTAGTGAGATTGTAAAAATCTAGATGTATAGTAATTCGAGATTGTCAGTCAGTCTCCTTGAATTTTTAATTTATATGTGTATGTATAATATTGGAATTATTTTGTAGTTGTTAATTTATCAACCATATCTGAATCATGGTTGGTGTATTTAATTTTCATGAAAATATTAAAATTCTTGGAATTATTCCCTACCTTTAATTTTTTCAATGGGAGAAAGGACTGAAATTATACTAACACAGAAAATTTTAACGAAGATAAAACAATTTGTGGACTTACTAGGACTCAATAAGTAGGTAAGTAACATTCATGTTACCAGTTTTAGGTTTCTCTCACTGAAAGAATGCAATGTCTTTTTTTACACATCACTGTAATTTTGTAAAGAAACAACTTCTTATTTGTTCATAACTTCATAAAAACAAAGCTTATTATTAGTGATGTTTTTTCTAGAAAACTTTAATAAATACATGTGTTACCACCTTCATGGCCTATCTGATTGTAATTATTATTTAAATGTCATTCGATTTTGTGTTGTCATACGGGTAATGAAACAATTTTGGATATAATCATTAAAGACTTTATAATAAAACGGAATGAATATGTACAATAAAACATGTGGTAAATTAATAGTTTTATATTTTTACTGTCATTGTGGTTAGAATCCATGATGCGCGCAACTGCCACGCATGCTTTGGAGTTAACTATGTGATAGTCGCTGTTGTTCACTTCTCGCTCACGCACTATAGTGCTAAAATGAGACATAATTAGACAAAAGAGTCGCTTTGTCGATTTCTAATTCACATGAGCATACATACTGGACAAATAAAACAAATGCATGATCAAAAAGATTGTTACTTAGGCTAACTTGAAGGCATGTGGGTTTTATGATTATAATTGCGCTGTAAAATATGTACAAAATGTATACCATCAAAGTATATTATTAATGTAAAAGTCTGTAAATTGAATTTTGAGTTACAAAATTGTAATTATTTCAAGTTCCTCAGGGCTTCTGTAACCAGTTCATGTCAACATGTGTGTTGCCATTAGGTACTCGCGAGCAAAAGGGCTGGCAAAGCTTGAAATAAATGTATAAAGACAAATATTTCTTTGGTTTCTTTAATAATAAATGGGTGCCCAGTAGCAGAAACGACAGTTAAATCGCCATTCTTAGGTTACAATTTGATTACTAAATAAAGTAAGTTAGCATCAAGCCAAAAAAATGTTTCTGCAACTGACTCAAATTACTGAATCTGGGGGCTACCGCGTGTGAAAAATCCGCTAGATGGCGTACTTGAGAACTGAGGCACAAAATAATTACACACAGAAAGTAGGCTGCCCACTAAGAGCTAAAAACGTGTCATGTACTCACGCATGCGCACTAACGGGGAAATACGCCTTTTCGACCACATTAATCCTAGCCTATGACATAAGATTGTCGAACTGTCGAGGTTTTTGGTAGAGGCCGCGCGCTTATGTACTCATGTCGGGCAACAACCCTAGCATATGTCAACGAACTCTTCTAAATTCAAAATCAGGCTGAGTCTACCTTCTGTGTGTAATTATTTTGTGACTGAGGTCCATCTGCACGGTACTTGGATATTCAGGTTCCTATGTAAGTCTTATAAAAATCAAATCAGCATGAACAAGCATCCTGCTAATACTTTAGGATTACAAGTGCTTTTCCACCAGAGATGTGCTATGCTACGATGCTATGGATACGTTTGATATCCACCAATCATATTCATTGGTGCACATAGCTTAGCACTGGTGGAAACGGATTCAACTAAGATGTTTTTTTTTACGGAAAAAAATTAATCGAGCCTGGATGTGCAGCGAGACGCTTCCGGCTATCGTCAGCTAGTACATAGGCAGGGAATTGCCTAGTTTAGACTAGCTGATCGATATGAATATTCTGGCGAATTTATCTGTCATTATTTTAAAATGCTAAGTTATTTCCGCTGCACGGGACCCAAAACACCTCTACTTTATATAAACTGCGGACCAGAGGAGGTAAGAAATAAAACTGTCAGATTTTTCATAAAATCTATGTATTGCATCATTCACAATCCTAAACTATAAAATCAATAACAATACACAATGACATAGGCACATCTATGGTAATAGTTGCACTCCGTTATTATTGCTATCACTTCCAGGGCTCACTATACTCGGCGTTGGGGAATCAAACATTGATTTATATATTACCATATACCTCTCCAGACGCGTTTTTGTACTTTCGTCTAACGATATCTAATATATCGATACATTTGTGCGATTCCATTGCAACAAAGACTGGCACTGAAGGTGCTATTGACTATGTGCCCAACGACTAAAGTCAAATATGACAAGAATCGCGAATAGTAGTGCAGCCATAATAACAGGCTACAGGTGTTTAAAAATAGTATGGGAATACTTAATAATATTCAAATTGAATATCGCATTTTTAATACCACTTTCTATATAAAAATAGATAAATCAATGATTCTGCACTATTATTTACTTCATCCCTAGCATCGGATATTTAAACAGTGCTGATTTTTGTAATAATCATCTAAAAATACTTATTTAGGTACGGTAACTAAATATATCTGCATTACAGTCACCATGATTAAGTAGATTACAAATCGATGTTTTATGGGTAGTATCCTAAGTACACAACATAAATTAAATATCTTAAAGGTACTTGTGAAAGAATGGTCACTCAACATAAAAAGCTCTAAATACATCATGGCAATCCACATAATTTATACAATAATGTGGATGAAAACATAGGTGATAATAATAAAATTATTTAAAACTTGACTAGGACCACGCCATAGAACAATGCCTGTTCCCAACAAGATGGATGCTATGTTGTTGCGATGTAACAAACATTATTATTTGTTGGGTAGTCCAATACTGTGCCAAATGGCGGTCTAGCTTTTCCCGAATTCATCAACTTTATGGCATTATTATTAAGTTAAAATCAAAGTATCATAATTATAATCTGAAATTTTAAAAGCCAGTAGTAACAGCTTGAACTAAATACTACATAACCCTTTACCTCTTGTCATTTACAAATAACTAAAAGTAGAGCGGCTGTGTGTTTACTTCATCGAGATATTTTAACAATTGTGCAACTCGCCCTGTTAGTTTTGTATCTAAAGTTATGGCAAAAAAATGGTGAGGCCTTGTCATTAGATAATCTTAACCTGTACACAATAAAATATACTTAACTCTATTGATTAATTTTGATTTCACTGCGTAATACCAAAAGTAAGTGATCCCAAAAAAGTGCTCATTTTTCAATGTCTTGCCATAGATAGAATTAAAAATCATATTGACCAAAAAAATTATTATGTATGTAGGTATATATGTAGGTATGCAATCAAATCGAAAATTTGCTTGCTTAATTTTAGATATTACGCAGCAAATTCCTTAACATAACGTTTTATACTTACAAAATAGATTGTATAATACGAAAGTAAAAATTGTATTTTATGAAAGTAAAACATGAGCAAATAGATAAATGTCGCAAGTTTATCATTGATTAATACAAAATATTAATTGACTTACGGTTATGTACTTCATAGAGGACGTTAGGCGATTGCCCTTAATTTATTAGTGTCCAGGCGTTACTAACAATTTAGTAAGAAACATTGCATAGTAGGCGCCACACATCTACGATATCTTCTATTTGCACTACTGAGGCACCAAATATTTTCACAAACCAGTCATGTAGGATTAGGTCGATTAAACTAGGCAGTCATTAGGTAAATTTATGTATGATCAGAAGAATCTATACAATTTTCTAAACCTTACTTCATAAGACATAACGAGTTAACAGATGTTAAAAGGGGGCACCTTACCAAAATGATTACCTATTATGTTAAATTCACCTGTTCCATAATGTCAGGCTATGCAATGCTGTTTAAAAGCTACAAAATACTATTTTTTTGTAATTTTAACCACAAACAGGCTCTTCAAAATAACATTTTACTCGAGACATTCATTTGTTTAAAATTCATTACGGATTTTTATACCCAGTATGCATGGATTGTATAAAAATAATTTCCTTGAAAATGTTATTATACAAATACATGATCTATCCATATCATCCTATCAAATAGCAAATAATGTAGCACCAGCACATAAAGCCTGTAAACACTACACAATTATTTCAAAGCATAGCAAGCAGTTTTGATCTGTAATACGAGTAGATGCCTGTGCGTGAAAGCATATCATATAAAATATTAGTCTCGTACTACCCTATTACGCCTATACATATGCAATAGATAGGCTTCCGAGTTAACTTTAAAATCTGATATTGATTTGTATCACATTCCTATTTAAAATGCATGGCTAGGGGTCTGTATTGACCGTACAAAAATCGTTATAAAGTACAGTACAGGCGTCAGGTCAGTTCCCCTCCGCGCAGGGTAAAACTAGCACTTCTGTCTCAGACAGAAGGGCCAAAGTCCAGGAGGTCCAACGTGACGCCTAGTGTACATTAAGCCATCTGACATTGACCAGCAATGTTCTTGCACCTACAACTTCAAAATGTTTATACAATTAGGCAATACAGCCAGTAGCTTTTTTTTATGACAAAGGGAGGCAAACGAGCTAGCGGGTCATCTAAAGGTTGATCACCGCCGCCCATGCACATCTGCTACACCAGAAGGAGTGCAAATGGGTTGCCGGCCTCAAAAAGAGTTGCCAAGCATTACGTAATATTGGGGGTTAAACGAGGTTAACACTGACATTTTTAGTGATGGGTCTTACAAAAGGGTTACTAACGTGTCGATATAATTGAGGATGTTGAATTACGACGGATTAACTTCAACCACGGTGTTCATGTGTTGCGGGTGGGGCTTGAATTCGACCACTTCCTTCCACACCAGTTCTGGAAAGATAAGAGAAGGTTTCGAAGTTAGTTGTTACTCTTTACAGTAATAATGTAAAAAAATAAACGCCCCAATGGTCTAGTGATTTAAGTTGGGCCGTGTTATCAGGGCTCTGGGTTGGAATCCCGGGTTGAGCAGCCTGGCTAACATGCGCGCCACGAGATAAATAGACATAAGGCCGCCTCTAGCCGACATTGATATCGAAAAGTTTGTTTATTAGGCTAGGCAGTAAATATTATTATACAGGGTGTTTTTGTGAACATTAAAGTACATTCCTTTAACCATGTGTTTTATCAACCATTTTGAACAACATTTCAACAAATTTTCGAAAATCATGAAAAAAAAGACCGAGTCACGTGACCGACTTTGTATGGAAAGATTTTTTTTTTATTAATATTTTCAAAAGTCATAGAAATCTTGTTCGGAATAGTTGTTAGAACACGTAGTTAAAGGGATGTAAATGTTCAAAGATACATCCTGTATAAATATATCGTGTCTCTCGCGCACACGCTCCGAATAGTCTTGTCTCTTTCTTACGCCGATCACTGCGCACGCATATAAGAGCGTTGTCTGTGTATCACACGATGCAGGTAGCAGGCATTCTGTGTATGTATATCCATTGTATGCTAATCTTATGATGAAGATTCTGTGAGAACGTGCAATGTTAACTTCCAGCGACATGTTTTTCTACTCATTTACAAAGCGGCAAGGTTGTTTTGGCCGATATAAAATTGACACTAATTTACACTTGTAGCATTTATGACATAGGTCAGAACTCACCCTTCCACTTGTCGACTGGCAGGTCCATATCCTCGAAGCTCTGGTCGTAGGCCACCGACTCGGGCTCGTCGGTGGGGTCAGCGTACTGCGCGAGGTACTCGTGCGCAAGAGCCTGCTCGGCTGTGATACGCCTGTGGGTGGGATACACAAGTATGCTTAACATCATCATCATTTAATTGTGGGAGAGCCATGCTTCGGCATGAATGGGCCGGCTCGACCGGAGTGATACCACTGCCACACAGAAAACCGACGTGAAGCAACTCCTGTGCTGTGTTTCGCCGAGTGAGTGAGGGTACCGGAGGCCCATCGGGGGGAAAGGGGATTAAAGGTTAGCAGCGCACTTGTGACTCCACTGGTGTTGCATGTGTCCATGGGCGGCGGCAATTGCTTACCATCAGGTGATCCGCCTGCTCGTCTGCTACCTATCACATAAAAAAAAATCACACATTTCAACCATGACGCGCTGAAGATTTGAAAAAGCCTAAAGATAACTCCTCCTCCGGGGGAGAAGGAGAAAAGTTTGGCAGCGCACTTGTGACTTCACTAGTGTAACTAGTGGCCCACCCTCACTTCTACTGTTTACCAATAGATGGCGCTGGACGTTGATTGTATCACGGAAGTGTTTCGTGTTTTCGGTTTACCTGTAAGCCCTGGCGTGGAATATGAGATTAACCTCTTTATAGCATAGAAGATATAATTACCACAGTTGTGCGATACCTGTAACACAAGCGCTTAAGCTACTTAGGTATGTACAGTGGCCAGCACATCAAGTTACTACAATCTGTCAAATTACCTCAGTTGATATTGAACCAAACACATTTGACATAAAAGTGAGGTTCAATTGAAGAAATTTTACAGATTGTAGTAACTTGATGTGCTGGCCACCGTACTATCATAATATGTAGGTCAATTATGTATGAAATGTTGTGAGAATTTATTTATTACTGACTTGTCAGCGTCTAGTTCCAGCATCAGCTCGAGCAGGTTGACTGCCAGCGGGTTCGCGCCGCGGAACACGTCGCGGAACTCGCGCCTCTTCAGCGTCGGCAGCGACTGGATGTACGTCCGAGCCTGCAATCACATTCGACATCGTCTGTTATCATCACCGACTCATCACTTAATTGTCAAGTCAGCTTCTTCGGTTCAGTCACTTGGACAACCCGTTCAGCGCAGTGGCTAGTATCAAACCCAACCCTTGCTTGTTACATCAACACAAGCGTTTGTTGATGTAACAGATATTTTTGTTGAGTCTGGGTGGTTGTGGTACCTTCGTTATTCCTGGTTTCTATAGTAAAGGGAAACCTTAGTTTGGGACCAGGATAATATGATGTAATGTTGTGTCAATTTATTTCAACTAATAACAAGGAAGAGTGAATTTAAAGCTGGTGTAGCCGATGTAGGAGGGACCTAATCATTTTATATATGTATGCATGTATACCTACAATATTGATGAGACTACTGCCTAGTCTGTGGAAGGTTGTGGGTTCGAGTCCCACCTGAACCCTCCGAGGATTTTTTTAAGTGCAATATTTACTTAAGAATAAATTGCAAAAAAATTGCTATACCAAAAATAAAAATTATTCATTTTTATATGTTTGGTGCCTGCAACTAAACCTCATTTTACTGCTATTTACCCATTAATACTTAGTGAGTAAGTTGTATGGATGGTACTCTTAATTACCTCATTAATAAACATCACTCATTGAAAACCAGGAAAATATACTCATTTACTATTAAGTACAATGAATGTAAAACTAATTACCTAAAACATTACTTTAGAATCCATTCAGTATTTATTTACAATGTATTTTGGTAAAACGAGAGGGGATCTCCGATTCGGTCGTAACGTCGACTTCAAATAGACCCTCAGATCATGGTCATTATAAAGTCGTATTTGACTGCACAGTAACACATCCACATAAAAAGAACATTCACTATCTATACATAGATAGACCCTACACCACATACTGTCACATACATATTAGGTATGTACGGTGGCCTGCACATCAAGTTACTACAATCTGTCAAATTTCTTCAATCGAACCTCACTTTTATGTCAAACGTGTTTGGTTCAATATCAACTGAGGAAAATTGACAGATTGTAGTAACTTGATGTGCTGGGGGTCTACTCCGCCAACGATATCGAATTATTCGCAACGATACGTCAGTTCATACAAAAACCCTACTTTGACACAGCTTAAAATACGAATAATTGAATTTGACAACTTCACAAACGTCAAATCTCTATATCTCGAGACGATACTCATAACGATACCATCAGAGACGTCGTCGGAATGTTCGTCGATTTGACTGTACATTTACCTAGACGCAAAACATTAAAGCTTTAAGAATAAATTCTAACTTGGACAAACAGGAGCTGCACTTGATTACAATAAAATTTAATTAAAAATCCCTAATTAATGTTGCAAATACACACTTTGAAATATCACTTGGCAAAAAATAGGGTAGTATACATTTTATTATAGCTTAATAAAAAAGCATTAGGTCAATTATTAAATACTTCATGAATGCTATTAAATTTGCGCCAAACTATTAAAAAGAAAGCTGGCTTTATAATATTAATAATACCAATTGTTATTTGCCTTACCTCTTCGCTAATTATCTTATCAATAGTCTCTTGTTCGGGCTTGCCGCATAAAAACAATATCCTCGTGAGGTGATCAATGTCTGACGCGAAAATGTTAAGGTTAACAAGCACAAAACTTACACAAGCCACAGATCGACAACCGACAAGACAAACCACATCAATTAAAGCAAGTTAACGCGAAGCTACGTTATGTCTGCTATTGTGTATCCTTCTGGTGTGTTCACATAGCAAGCTAGTGCTTAGGGTTCGGGATTCATTCCCAGATCTTATCAATACCAACGACCACCGCTGGAAACATCATCTAGTCCACATACTCATACTTCTGCTCCAAAATCTAGTGTAGATAAATATTGATAAAAACCAGCCATCTCTGAACCGCAGCCTACTTTCTATGTGAACTCACTCATACATATTTTAGTCTATACTATTAAAGAAGCATTTCCCCATAATATACATGACTACTTACAGAGTCTGAAGATATTTTCTGCATGAACTCCTGACTCGGGGTTCCAAGTACCTCCATGATCAAGTTCAATTGATGGATATCTGTCTCGGCCATTAAGGTTGAAAGCACAAAAGAAAATGACGTCAACTAATAGGGGTAATTAAAAATGGTGCTGCAACATTGAATACAAATGCCATGCAATAACTACAATGAGAGGGAATTTATCAAGCTTGTCACTTGTCTTGTTACATGGCATGCTTTTGATGAGTTCAGTAAAATGTGGTGTTTTGAATTGATTACCTGGCCTTCTCTTTTGGTCACAAACATGTTTAGCTTATTATAAAGCCGGTTTTTAAACAATTGAAGTATACTTATTATATTAAGACTATTAATATACAAAATTGTATATGCATTAATAAGGTTCAGTTAAATATGATTTAATTAAATTTTCAGACCACTCTGTCAGAAATGCACTGAATATTAAATAAATTACCTATCCCAACAACCCGTGACTGAACCCAACCAACACCCGTTAGTTACTTATCCCATCAAAACATATATCTCTGTATCAGTGATTAACAATCCACTTCACCCACTCACTCTATTATTGATTTTTCATTACAAACTAAAGCATGTGTGTGCATGTTTGAAAAAGTAATTATGTGCACCATAACAGAAACTACAAGAAAAATTAAAATATTTTGCAGTCCGAAAAGGATACGGTCAGATCCAGGGAACAGGGTTCTGCCTGTCAGCAGCTCTGCCATGATGCACCCAACCGACCAGATGTCTACCGTCTGGTTGTAATGCATCCAGTTAAGCATTATCTCCGGTGCTCTATACCACCTACAAAATAAATACTACTAATGTAGAAACAATTCTACTACTAATTCTTTTAAACTCATTGTTAAACAATTAACAAAGTTAGCATGTTATACCTAGCAAATACATACCTTGTAGCAACATAACCAGTCATCTCAGTTTCAGTAGGCCTGGCTAGACCAAAATCCAGAATACGCAATTCACAATCTTCATTTACAGCAATGTTAGAGGGTTTAAGATCCTAGGAAGAAAAACCTCAAATGTAATTATTGTTATGTATGTATTATGCATAAGAAGAGTCTTATCTTAGTATGTTGCTAGACAGCAGGAACCACTAAAATCTTTTTTTAGATTGTTTTTTCAACAAGAGTGATTAAGATATCAGTGATGATAGAATGTTAATTCAACATGTAAATTAGTAGGTAGGTATACTTATTGGCTAAGTACAATACAAAATAAGTATATATATATATAGTAGTAGTAATAATAATAATAAGTCTTAAGGACATACCCTATGAATGATTCCAGCTGAGTGAATGTACTTCAAGCCTCTAAGGATTTGATATACCAGAAACTGCACATGATCATCAGAGAGTTTCTGGGTCCTGATGATGTTGTTCAGATCAGCTCCCATGAGATGAGTTACCAAGTACACTTGTTGAAACTCCTCCAATGTTTTCTCAGGACTAAATACATCCAGTAATCCTGTATGGAAAACATTTTTAAAAGCATGAGCATAAACCAGAAACATGGTACATTTTAATAAGAAAATATTCTTTAAAGATGTGCTAGTCTGTAGGTGCATGTAATGTTATATTAAGATCTCATTATCGGACTGTAAACATATCAATCCTGCCAACTAACATGTGTCACATATCCAGAAGTTGCGAAACTTTCTAATGCATGAATACAATTTATTTTTATCCATCTCACCAATAATATTCTCATGATTCATGTGTTTAAGCATCCGAAGCTCGCGATATGTCCTCTTGGCATGGACAGCCGATTGAAAGGGCCTTGCCAGCTTCTTAATAGCTACCTTCATACTATGCAAAGTATCGAAAGCAGAACTGCAAATAAATAACGTAGTTAGTATTCATTATAGACAAATACGAAAACCAGTTCCGCCTACGCAAGGGCAATGTACCGAAATGTGTAATAATGACGAACTGCAACATTTTTAATTGCTTCGCTACATATAATAACGAGCTTTGGCAGCGTGCCTTCACACTTCCTAAACAAATACGTACCAAACTTGACCGTAGGCGCCAGATCCTACAGGCGTTAGCATTTGGTACCGTTCTGGCACGATCCATTCGGTTTTGTTGATTTCTACCTTGTGAAATCGAGGCATTTTGTGTCCCTTGATTTAGTTTACCGCCTCACTTTGTAATTCTGTAAAAAATGTGTTATGTAAACAACAATCACCGTTACAAAATGGATACAGAGTCAAAGATTGCAAAATAATCTCACGAAATTTACACAAGGAAATACACCAAAAAAGCTGCACTGCCGATGTTTTCTGACATCTGACCAGTTGGTTGTCAATGTCAAAAATTAACGTCACAATAATTTATTTTTCTTGTCTGTGGTCTTACACGTCGATTAAAAAAAAACGAGTGATTAATTAGATGGTTTAGTCGACCGACACATTAGACCGACACGAACTAATAAGTTAGTAATCTGTGCCGACACGGTTATACATTTTAGAAGGTGAAACGAAACGTTTAGAAAAAACCAAATTGTCATTTTGACATTTCGTTTCCTTGTGCAAGTTCAAAATAATTTAATCACGTAATTTCTATCTAAAATTTAATATAAACATTAAACATGGCCCAAACAGCGGGCGTCAAGCCCATGGCCATTGCTGGCCGGGTAGCCATAGAAAGAGAACGATGCCTGGGCATGACCGATACCGAAAGGGCCTGGCGCAAACAGTGGCTGAAAGATCAAGTTTTAGCTCCTAATGAACCTGTGCACGTCGAAGAATATTGGAAAGAACGTACTAATCCTATTCGCCGTTTCTACCGTAAACCTCTCGATACACTTTTCACCAAACTTATACCTGTTTTGGTACGTTGATTACATAACTATAACCTACCTTCCTAAACAAAACAAACCTTACGTTTGAAAACTCGTTTTTTTTCCTATTGATTTGCAGGCTAATGGAATAAAATACATTATATGAATTAAATTAGATTTTTTTTTGTGCCCAGCACAATACAAATTCATACTGAGCTTATTTTTCCAGGGTAAAGAACGAGCAATTAATTACAGATACATAACGGGCAAGCTTGGATTGATAGCAGTTGGTGTACTTTCAATCCACTATTACTTCAAATATCAAGGAAATGTAAGTATTCAATTCAGTGATAAGTCACACCAAAAGTATACCACATAAAATCAATTGCAGCTAGGGTAAAACTTTTTACATTTTCCTATTTGACATGTACAACTTTGTGAAGGCGAGAGTAGTGTGAACCTGAGCGACCTTATCAACCACTATCAAGCAATAAAAATTTCTTCGATCCAGGAAATTATATTTTATCATTGCTTTTTTTAGGATTGGACCAAGAAAGGTGGATGGAGAGTAATGAGGACAAAACCAATGGTTCTTCCAGGCCAGCCTGGTTTCCCATTCAAATCTGAGCGTTGCACAGATGCCGACTATGCTAACCGAGGATTCAAGAATGCTGCCATTTAGATTACTGATAAAGCAAAGGGTGGAATTTAGTATGAAGGTAGCAATTTCCATGCAATTTCATTGTTACTTGAATAAGGTCAGATTAACAAATGAAGTTCTAGTGAATAAAATACATTATTTATAAATAGATTTTTATTTACAAACTAAGCAAAATGTATTCCTTCTGAATTAAAAGCATGTAATAGTTTCATAAAGTCATCAACATCCATTGTTCTGGCTCTCATTTCCAATGCTTCAGCATTCGTTAATATCTCTTGAACTTTTTGTTTTATGTCAAAGTCTGCGTACAATTTTGGCATTCCAGTTCATTCCATATTTGTCATGGGTGTAGCGGGGCTCTTAGAGTTCCATACCAGCTGTTCCATGAATCTTGGATTTTTTTTCATGGCATCGTCAAGTGCTCATCAATCTAAAGAACTTTTGATTAAGGTGCCATTGACCTACATCTTATAGTTAGGACTGGGCTGTTGTGGTTCTACATCAAGGAACCTGGTCTTCAAAATAAATATATCCTATAAGTTGCCCCTGATGTTTACAGCTATACAATAAAAAAAGTTCATTCGAAATCGGTGTCAGTAGTTTCCGAGATTAGCGCGAACAAACCAGACAAACAAGACAAGACAGACAAACAGACAACAGACAGACAAAAAATTTAAAATCATTGATTCATGTTCTAGTTACTGTTTTTTAGTCGGCCTAAGTTATTTTGAGAGTAAATATCTTCAATGTACAGACACAGCTTTTTATACATTTTTTATTATGTAATAGACTAAAGACATTACGGACTATTGTGTCAGTTAATTGGACGGTGTCCCATAACTGTCACTTAGTGGGTCCAATAACTGTTTGTTCCAGGGTCTGGGTGTTCTAGTTGACGCCCCCCAGTGAAGTTAGCGTCATCTGGTACTCATAGTACAGGGATTGCCCTAGTCGAGACTCAGGTTGAAGTGACGTTGATTGGTCCGGGCTTTATCTATACATATAATAAAAATGTAAAAAAGCTGTGTCTGTACATTGAAGATAGTTATCTCAAATAACTGTAGGACGACTAAAAAACAGTAACAGAACAGAATCAATGATTTTTAAAATTTTTGTCTGTCTGTTTTGGTCTGTTTGTCTGTTTGTCTGTTTGTCTGTTTATCTGTTTGTCTGTTTGTCTGTTTGTTCGCGCTAATATCGGAAACTACTGACCAATTCGAATAAAACTTTTTTTATTGTATAGCTGTAATATCAGGGCAACTTATGAGGATATATTATATTTTGAAGACCAGGCTCCTTGATGTAAAACCACAACAGCCCAGCTAAACTATAAGAGGTAGGTCAATGGCACTTTAACAAAAGTTGTTCAGATTGATGAGCATTTTATGATGCCATGAAAAAAAAATCAAAGATCATGGAACATCTGGTTTGGAACTCTAAGAGCCCAGCTCCACTATAACAAATATGGAATGAAATGGAATGGAAAATTGTCAAATGTGATAAGCATTTTTGGATGAGATCCTATAAGGAAGGATATTCCGAACTTAAACCCCTAATGGATCGAAAAGGGGGTTCCAAGTTTGTTCATGGGACTACGTGATTCCTTGGCCCAATCTACTCCAACTTTTGCATACACATTCTTTTGATTTGATGGATAAAATATAAAATTCAAACTTTAATAGAATACGTACATCCCCTAATGAAATAAAAAATAATTTGGGGGTTACTTTCATTAGAAGTTGATATATATTTTTTTAATATTAAATGGGTTTGCACTTGACACGGATGTATTTTAGACTTAGAGTAGACAGCCACTGGAGATGCCCTAACGTCCGCGCTTCTAACAATTTTTTTCACCATTTTTTGCGGGGGACGAGGTAAACACGTACAGCACACCACCAAAAATTTTAATACTCAACAGTCACAAATTTTGCTGTCACGATAAACGCACACTACAGAAAAATTTAACACATCAAAAAATACACGCTCACAAATAAAGATTTCACGTAACTATGCAGCATACATACGAAAAAGACAGTGATGGGACACAAAGAATGAGTCAAATCAGTTTGGTGAATGAACTTATATATAAAATTGTAAGTGTAAAATTCTGCACATTGAAGATAAATAAATATTTATTTAGTCAGTTTGTAAAATAAAACCGGCCAAGAGCGTGTCGGACACGCACATGAAAGTGTTCCGTATCCAAAAGATGGGCCTTAAACCTTATTTTCATAGTTAAGTTAGGTAGTTATTTCCATACATTACCATTTAGTTAGGGCAACTGCACGTCATAAGTTGGTCAAGTTGTATTAAAATACTATGTATGATACAGAGTCCGCTAAAGTTTTCGTTAAAAGTACAGTCAGCCACACATCAGGTTACCACAATCTGTCAAATTTCCTCAACTGATATTCAACTTAATGTGTATGACAGTATTTACTGTGATGTGTGGCTGTACGTAGGTACTTACTTGGAGGTATAGAGCATATTTTTTTCAGAATTATTTTAATAGTATTTCAAAAGTTGGGGGGGGGGGGAGAGGAAGCTCTAATTTTAACTTTGTATTAATATATCTCGAAACTGGGGGGTTTGATCCACATTATGTCAAGGCAATTTTTGTTGTATTTAAAGATACCTTTTTAACGATACCGACCAGACGATGGGGTAAGTCGAATTTATTTTTCGAATTAACTTTTCGCTGTATGGAAAGGGGGGTGAAAAATAATTATTTTTCAATAATGTTAAAAACCAATTTTTGGATTATCAGTATACATCTCTTTACCAATTTTCAGTGGCAATCGGTGCAGAAACGGCGGAGAACGAGCCAGGACAGACAGACAGACAGACGGACAGACATGACGAGTAGACTACGGAACCCTAAAAAATGGTGAAGTTGTGCAATACATACTAAAACGTAAAAAATTACAAATGTGCGCTAGTTTGGGGTTAAACATTTGGACAAACAAAGGGAGAGTAAATGAAACAATATATTTTTAATTAGAATGATTTATTGAAATATTACAAAAAATCCTTATTACGCATTTATATTGATTTTCAAAATGAATAAGTTTATTGTACACGTGTCGAATATATTTCTGGGGGTCTAATTTTTTTGAAATATTGGATAAACGAACATTCGTATACTTTTCTATATTAAAATTAGCGAGCTCCAATTATGGTTTACTATCTACTCCGTTATCATGCATGATACTCCCGGACCACATATTTTATTCCTTTTACCTCGAAATATTTTTATAGCCACCAATTCTTTTTATTTTTAGAATAATTCCAACATCGTATGACCAGAAGAAAGGACAGTAATTTCTCTAATTCACTTTACAATGTTTTAATATTATAATATACGTCTATACTATTTTATTCAAATATAATGAAAAGAACGGATTTTGAAACTAACTGCAGTGAGTGAATGATTCATTCAAATGTCGAGTTGATTTTAATTGGTCCCATCACTAGGACCGATACCACGATATCATTATTAAATTTTTCTGTCGTTTACGTATCGTAACGGTTTTTTATTAAAATAGATTTTCTAGTTTAATACACATTTAATAATTAATAAAAGTCATTACTTATGATAGGAAACGCGATCTTGTTGCGAATTTTAGTTTAGCTGTCAGATCGCCTTTTACATGAAAATACTGCACAATTCACCATTTTTAAGAGAAAACGTCCATAGACTACTGGCGGCCCGTGTTGAAAAAATTATGGGTCATTTGAACCACCAGATGACCTATGTAGAACGATATAAGAGCATAAAATAATAAGATTCAGCATTATGCCGTCACTTGTAAGCTGTCCAACTGAGTGCAGGTGAGAATTCAAAAGTGCAGGTAGAGTGGGTATATTTTGGTCATATATTTTTGTACGGCATTCTTACTAATCGATAGATCCATGAAAAATAATAAGACAACGCATAGTGCCGTAAAAAAAAGGTGGTCCAAAAAGTCGGATTTTCTTTTTGATTTTCCGACAATTTCCAGGGTGAATTCGATCATTTGATTTTGTACGGCATCAGTTTCATGCTATTTCAGGACTGCTTCTAATACATTATTCCGCAACGCCGTACAAAAATCATGCGACAAGGGGAAAAAACCGAGGGTTGCAACCCCCTCTGTTTCTGTGGTCCAAGGGGTGATTTGACACAACATCAAATTAATTTATTTCGAAAGTATTTTATGCATAGATAATATTTTTTCATATGCCGTACATTTTCGTTGGTTCAAAGGGGAAAACCATATTTTGTATTATCATCATTATTAAATATATCAATTTTTTCTTAAAAATAATTGTTTTATTTCTTCACATCATTACAATGAAACAAATCAATTATATATATGTATCAATAATGTTCGAAGTATATAGTAAACCAAAAAGTATACAAAACTGTTGATGCTGTGGTTGACAGTTTAAATTTTTGGATATAATATACACACCGTTTCACTTAATAGTGATTTAATCATATTATCAATTGTTCTCTTCAAAAATATGTTAATGCCGTACTGTATCAGATGGCCATAAAGTACCCTTTAGATAGTAGCGTCATTTTCATCAGCCTAAAAGATAGGTATGGTCTGCATTAAAATGTACGGCATAATTTTTTCCTAATTTATTTATGTTAATACTATTTAAAACATGGGATACAATGTAGAAAACTGCTATATTTCATTAATGTATGATATTTAAATTTCTTCAATAATTTGAAAAATTACAGTTTTTGTGTTTCTCTATAATTTTTTTCAGAACAGTTTCTTTTGAACGGCAATACTGTATAACAATTGTATTTTACAATATCATGTTAAAAAAAAAGTTCCCGTACAGGATCAAATGATTTTACACCTTTATAAATCAAGAATACGATGAAATTAAGATAATTATTGATATACATTCAAATGAACAATCATTTTTTGACGGCATTATTTTTAATAGTACTTTTAAGTGTCAGATAATGTTTTGGAACCAAAGCCGTACTTTTTCAAATCACCCCTTGGACCACAGAAACAGAGGGGGTTGCAACCCTCGGTTTTTTCCCCTTGTCGCATGATTTTTGTACGGCGTTGCGGAATAATGTATTAGAAGCAGTCCTGAAATAGCATGAAACTGATGCCGTACAAAATCAAATGATCGAATTCACCCTGGAAATTGTCGGAAAATCAAAAAGAAAATCCGACTTTTTGGACCACCTTTTTTTTACGGCACTATGCGTTGTCTTATTATTTTTCATGGATCTATCGATTAGTAAGAATGCCGTACAAAAATATATGACCAAAATATACCCACTCTACCTGCACTTTTGAATTCTCACCTGCACTCAGTTGGACAGCTTACAAGTGACGGCATAATGCTGAATCTTATTATTTTATGCTCTTATATCGTTCTACATAGGTCATCTGGTGGTTCAAATGACCCATAATTTTTTCAACACGGGCCAGTAGTCTATAAGTAATATTTTTTTATATCTATTTCAATAATCATCTTTAAGTCAAGAGTCATAAAGTTCACGCAAACGAAGTTGCGGGCGGCCACTAGTTAATAATATTATGTTTAATAATAGGTACCTACAGAAGTTTAGCGTTGAAGCGTGATATCACTCAAATGACAGTGGGAGGTAAACTTGGCTCATCGATGAAGCCAATCTATAACATCGTGGTGGCCACGTCAAGGTAGAAGAAACGAAGGATGCTTATTAACAAGTCTACGGTAGAAAGACTTATTCTAGTTCTTATAAGCGGTGGAACTCTGTAATTGGCTAGCATAGTAAACTTTACTTAAAGCTGTTGAGTTTCTAAATAAATGAAACAATTGGTGTTGTAGTTTTCCCAATAAAGTGAAATCAATTTACTTCTCTCCCACATTATCCGATCGCAAACTTAACGTCCTTTATTTGGCATGAGACCGCTTCCAGCGAAATGTTTTCCTTTATTTCCTTATAATATTAAATAAAATAAAAGGAAGAACCATTGAGAATCCCCAACAACTTGTTATGGTGCCCAGAACATTGAAGAAAATGAAGCAATTAACCTTCTCCCATTTAACGTTTACGTAATTTTGAAGCAATCAAATCCTGTACAGAAATTCCAGTTACAATTTTATCTTTCTAGCAGGTATAAGATACATTTATGAATATTTTTATATTTTAAAGTAAAATACATAATTGAAAACTAACGTAGGTATAACGTAAGTCAATGGTTTAATGGTGTTTTAATAAGTACTTGTTTAACTTATATTTTGCTATATTTATCGATTGTCCAATAACTGATTTTAACTGTCCAATAATTAAAAATTTTTGTCCAATGACTATGTTTTTTGTTCACTTTTTTATAAATCATATATTTTCCAATTATTCACAAGATATCAAAACTTGAAACTATTCATAAGATAGCTCAACCTTATCTACTTGTTAAATATTTTTAGAGTATCTGAGATACTTAAATAGTCGGCGTGAAAAAAGAAAAAAAACTATTTTATTCGCTTAGTTGTCCAATGACTGTCGGTTTACCCTAATAAGTTAGTAATCTGTGCCGACACGGATGCATTTTATAGTCCATTTCAGCTAAGAAGAGCCCTGTGACACTTCGATTTTTGACACTTTTAGAGATGTCTATAATGAAATGATTGCGATTGTTTCTGGTAATCGATAATACTTCCTAAGGAAATGGAATCGATTTTTTTATACTAACAGCAACACACATTTTCCCCAAAAAATAAGAAAAACAGCAACAAACACAGCAATAAAAGTCACAATAACAAACACAACAACAAAAAAGTAACAATAACCGAACACCACGCAAATACAACGAAAATACAACTCGCATACAAGGCTGATGCACACGTACTAATCCGATTATCGAGTAATCGCAACATGGCCGCCGATTATGACATGTCGCAGCTCTATGTTTTTCCACGTTCCGTTACAAGTAATACGATGTGCATAGGATTGTTTTAAAAAATGTTGTTTATTTTCTATTCCATTAAATTAAAGTAAATGATACGGTTTTTGTTTATAACTTGAGATGTTTTATTGGAATATTTTTTGGAATGAATGCCGCAATTAAATGAAAAAGATAAACAATAAAATATTTTTCATTGTCAAACATACAATGCGTAGTTCAGAACGCGATGAAGTGTCACAGGGCTCTTCTTAGCTGAAATGGACTTATAGAAGGTGAAACGAAACGTTTAGAAAAATCCAAATTGTCATTTTGACATTTCGTTTCCTTGTGCAAGTTCAAAATAATTTAATCACGTAATTTCTATCTAAAATTTAATATAAACATTAAACATGGCCCAAACAGCGGGCGTCAAGCCCATGGCCATTGCTGGCCGGGTAGCCATAGAAAGAGAACGATGCCTGGGCATGACCGATACCGAAAGGGCCTGGCGCAAACAGTGGCTGAAAGATCAAGTTTTAGCTCCTAATGAACCTGTGCACGTCGAAGAATATTGGAAAGAACGTACTAATCCTATTCGCCGTTTCTACCGTAAACCTCTCGATACACTTTTCACCAAACTTATACCTGTTTTGGTACGTTGATTACATAACTATAACCTACCTTCCTAAACAAAACAAACCTTACGTTTGAAAAACTCGTTTCTTTTCCTATTGATTTGCAGGCTAAAATGGAATAAAATACATTATATGAATTAAATTAGAAGGATTTTTTTTTGTGCCCAGCACAATACAAATTCATACTGAGCTTATTTTTCCAGGGTAAAGAACGAGCAATAAATTACAGATACATAACGGGCAAGCTTGGATTGATAGCAGTTGGTGTACTTTCAATCCACTATTACTTCAAATATCAAGGAAATGTAAGTACTTTTTAAAGTCACACCAAAAGTATACCACATAAATATCAATTGCAGCTAGGGTAAAACTTTTTACATTTTCCTATTTGACATGTACAATTTTGTGAAGGCGAGAGTAGTGTGAACCTGAGCGACCTTATCGACCGCTATCAAGCAATAAATTTCTTCAATCCAGGAAAATATATTTTATCATTGCTTTTTTCAGGATTGGACCAAGAAAGGTGGATGGAGAGTAATGAGGACAAAACCAATGGTTCTTCCAGGCCAGCCTGGTTTCCCATTCAAATCTGAGCGTTGCACAGATGCCGACTATGCTAACCGAGGATTCAAGAATGCTGCCATTTAGATTACTGATAAAGCAAAGGGTGGAATTAGTATGAAGGTAGCAATTTCCATGCAATTTCATTGTTACTTGAATAAGGTCAGATTAACAAATGAAGTTCTAGTGAATAAAATACATTATTTATAAATAGATTTTTATTTACAAACTAAGCAAAATGTATTCCTTCTGAATTAAAAGCATGTAATAGTTTCATAAAGTCATCAACATCCATTGTTCTGGCTCTCATTTCCAATGCTTCAGCATTCGTTAATATCTCTTGAACTTTTTGTTTTATGTCAAAGTCTTCAGGAATTTCCTGGAAAGAAGCAAACATTTTTATTAATAAACAAATAGGTAATTATAGTAAGTTTAAACTCATAATAATCTTTCCTACATACTTGGTTGTGTAATGAGCAGTGGACCCTGTAGTTTTTCTCCAAGACTGCCATTGTAGTTGCATGTTTAAAAGCAGCTGATAAAGTTTTATTTTTCCTTACAAAAGCTATCCTAGTCAACCCATCCCATTCAACAAAATTGATTGGGGGAGGAGGGTTTCTTGGTTCTATCCTTACAACACTGGATTCTACTTTTGGTGGTGGTCTAAAGTTGTTCTTTCCAACCTGTAAACAGTTGTATATCAAAGTTAATAAATAAGTGGTGTTATGTATTTTAGGTTTTACTAAATACAAAGTTAATTTTACTTTTACTAATACAAAGTTAATTTACATTCCACATTACCTTCATCAACATATCTACTCTAGCTAATAGCTGAGTATTTATTGATAATCTGCAGTACAGTTTATCCCCTGGTTTGGCTACTAAGCGCTGTGCAAATTCTTGCTGAAACATTAATACTGCACACCGGAAGAAAGGCCTGTGCAAGAGAAGCTTGAAGACCAATGGTGAACTAATCTGATATGGGATATTGGCAACACAAATGTCAAAAAAAGGCAGTTCTGTTTTTAGGACATCTCCAACAAGTATCTGTAACTTTGACTGGTATGGTGTCCCTTGGACACGTTTTTGAAGTTCAGCAACCAATCTGAAATAGTAATTATTATTTTAATAATGAAAGATCCCAGGTGCATTGAAGACAGTTGCAAAATATAAATGTAATTCAAACCTTGTATCAATTTCACATGCCACAACTTTCTTCACTCTATCAAGCAACTTGATAGTCATGTTACCAGTACCAGGACCAATCTCGAGAGCAACATCAGTTGGTCTCAAACCAGATTTGTCTAGCATGGATGTTATAATAAGAGGATTCTTCAAGATATGCTGACCAAAGTCTTTGTTGAATTGAATGCCTGGAACAACCAAATTGTTCATTACTGACTGGATTAGGTCATAGGTTGCATGAATTAAATTTTACATAACATACAAATATAAAAACATAGATTTTATTTGTTATTTATACAATGTAACCTAAAAAGTTATATACCTTGTTTCGCGATTTCATTATGAACTCTAGACTTTTTTTCAGTTTTAACTTTTGGCATGGTTATAAATATATATCTCTATTGTAAAAAGAACATCAAACTTGGAAAATAATCACAAAAACCGCATGGAGAGTAGGTCAAAAATACATTGAATGAAATGTCAAAAAAGTGACAGTGACATAAGTCATTAAAGTCAATTTTTTTTTGTAACGTGAGCTTGCTTTACAGCCTTCTCCTCCACACTTAGCCCGCGGATCACGGCGCGCGAACACACGCTGTGACTCAAATCGACCGGAAGCGAAACGGCTTGGTATGAAGCGGGCTTAAGAATCATAGACAATAGTAAGCTTTTTTCCTCGAAGAATAAGCAAAGGCATCTCACGGTCAATATTTTGTAATGACGAGAAAAAAATATAAAATCATTAATAAATCTTTCCCTCTTAAGAATAACCATTATTTTTGTTCACGTGCTAAAATACAATCTTTTTCATAATTTCAAGGGATTCTTTGATGACACAATATAAAAAACAAACCACGAAACGCCAGTCACATTAATCAATGACCTTTTTTTTCACTAGCAACTCGATAAATTTTGGCATGGTTGATCTTTACGGGACCGAGTGAAATAAAACCGTTTTGTGGAATTATTATGAAAATGGAGTGGAAACCTGAACAAGAAGGCTTACGACAAATACTAACACTTCTCAAGGAGTCTCAATCACCAGACACAGCGACTCAAAGAGCTGTTCAACAAGTATCCTTTTCAATTTTCATGTCGATGCTCTTGATCGGCGTGGATATTTTTTATACCTCTAACCGTCTTTTCCTGTATTTATGTAGGCATATTAACATTTGTTTATTGTTATGTTATGCAGGTGTAAGGAACTATGCATGAAAACCTTTATAATATGCAAAGCGTCGCATCTCGACGCTTACGATCTAATCGATTTTTCCGACATGACACCTATTGACAGCTTTCGATGATATTTTCTTAGCGATTTATCTCAGAAATTGGAAGAACTCAACAAATATCCTGATTTCAACAACTATTTGATATTTGTGCTGACTAAATTAGTCACTGAAGAGGAACCCACGAGATCACTCAGTGGCTTGATTTTGAAAAACAATGTGAAAGCTCACTATAACAGCTTTCTGCCAGAGGTTGCCGAATTCATCAAACGAGAATGCTTGTCCGCCGTCGGCGACCCCTCCCCGCTCATCAGAGCAACAGTTGGCATCATTATAACCACTATTGCCAGTAAAGGTGAACTAACCTCATGGCCGGAACTTCTGCCTGCTCTATGTCAAATGCTGGACTCGCAGGATTATAATGTTTGTGAGGTAAACTTCTGTGCTATAAATAACTTGACTGTGTATAAATAAAGAAAATTTTATTATATTTATGTAATTCTTCTTGCAGGGAGCATTTGGCGCACTTCAAAAAATATGTGAAGACACAGCAGAGTTGTTGGATAGCGATGCCTTGAACAGACCATTAAATGTGCTGATACCAAAATTCCTTCAATTCTTTAGGCATTCATCTCCAAAAATAAGATGTCATGCTATAGCTTGTGTCAATTACTTCATCATGGGCCGCACTCAGGCTCTTATGTTGCATATTGATGCATTTATTGAGGTATATAAATCTTCTTTTCTTTGAACATGATATATTATTAATGTTTTCTAATATTTAAAACTTTTTTTTTAGAACTTATTCCACTTAGCACAAGATGAAGATCCAGATGTAAGAAAAAATGTTTGTCATGCATTGGTACTATTGCTGGAAGTTAGGTTGGACAGACTCATACCACATTTACCTAACATTATAGAGGTGAGTAATATTCTCATAGACAAAAATTCACATTCATTTTCTTGAATGTTCTCAATAGACATGTTGATTTTGAGTAATTGAAAATTATCAGGAACATAAATTGTTTACTATTGTGTTTCAAGACTGAATAGCCCTTAATGAAATAATGGCATAGCAAATGTAATGTCTTATTAGATTACATTGGATTTATTGAGGTCAATATTTCAACCTGATAAGATAATTTCAATACAATGATTCATTCATGGCAGTGAGTAAATTGCAATAATTACATATTTCAGTATATGTTGGTTCGGACACAAGATGCTGAGGAAGGTGTGGCTTTAGAAGCTTGCGAGTTCTGGTTGTCTCTTGCTGAACAAAATGTCTGTCGAGAAGTAAGTAAAGTATTTTTAATTTTATTAGTTATGAAGGAAATATTTTTTGTTTATGTGATAGGTGGTAGACTAGCAGGTGGATTGCATGATGATAAGTGATTGCCATGGTGATTTTTTTTATACTTTCTAAAGTTTATGTAGGTACCTATCTCATTACTTTTGAATGCATTGCTCTACATTATATGGCAGCTTAAACAATGTGAACATATTGCAGGTGCTCGGCCCCCGACTGCCGGCGCTGCTGCCGGTGCTGGTGCGCGGCATGCGCTACTCGGACATGGACGTGATCCTGCTGCGCGGCGACCGCGACGACGACGCCGACGACGCGGAGCCCGACCGCGAGTCCGACATACGCCCGCGGTTCCACAAGCCGCGCTCGCACACTATCAAGCATAATGGTGAGACTAAAGCTTACATCGCATATCGAGTAGGGCACATTGCGAGGAGAACAGACGGCCGTTGGGGAGGGAAGATCCTTGAGTGGAGGCCGCGTACAGGAAGTCGCAGCCGTGGCAGGCCTCCCACAAGGTGGAACGACGATCTAGTGAGGGTCGCGTGAGTTCCTTGGATTCAAGTGGCACAGGACCAATCTGTGTGGAGAACATTGGGGGAGGCCTATGTCCAGCAGACATCTATTGGCTGAAAATGATGTTGATGAAATCTTGGCAGCTAAGAATGGGGTGACATCCTATGGGTAGACCACCTGATCCGATGATAGTGCTGTGTTTAATGGTAGAAGTGAAATAATTAATGACCATAGTGGTACCAAAGGGGGGGACTGGTTGACAACACACATTTTCTACTATAGTGTTGCATGTTTACAAAATGTAAACTAAGTGGTGTATAAATATAGCAGATGCATTACATAATCTGTTGTTAACACTGAACTTTTACGATTTTAAAAATACAGCAGTGTGTAGTAACACAATATTTGGCTACTAAAAATAGAAAAATTAGCGTAGTTGTCTGAGCTTCAGTTGAAATTTAATGATCGCGGGTTCGATTCCCGCACATGTTTGGTGTTTTATTATAATGTCTGAATATGCAACATCACAGAAGACCGGCGTGGGGCAGCGCCTGCGCAGTGTTTCGTCGAGTGAGTGAGGGTACCGGAGGCCCTATTGGGGGAAAGGGGGATAAAGGTTGGCTGCGCACTTGTGACTAATGTTGCAGGTGTCTATGGGCGGCGGCATTCGCTTACCATCATTTGAATCGTCTGCTCGTCTGCCGTCTTCCACATAAGAAATATGTATGTAATATCTGAATACTCGGTAAGCGTAGTGTTGGACGCCCTGCGACAAGATGGGATGATGACATTCGAAGGCTGGCTGGTGTGGACTGGATGAGAGTGACCGAAAATCGGGAGCGGTGGCGTGCATTAGGGGGGACCTATGTCCAGCAGTGGATGAGTGTGGGTTGCTGATGATGATGTAATGTCTGAATATGCAATGTAATCATATATTTCTGTTCGATCAAGCGGGCGCGGGCGACAGCAACATGTCGGGCGGCGGCGAGTCGGACGACGAGGACGAGGGCGGCGCGGACGCGGACGACGGCTCGCTGTCGGACTGGAACCTGCGCAAGTGCAGCGCCGCCGCGCTCGACGTGCTCGCCAACGTGTTCGGCGCCGACCTGCTGCCCGTGCTGTTCCCCATCCTCAAGGAGACGCTGTTCCACGAGGACTGGATCATCAAGGTTAGATGTCTATGGATAGCACGCACGAACAGTTATTTGTCAATAAAAAATACTAAAGTGACGTTGCAGTTGGCCCCCAGTCTAAGAGATGTCCCCAGTCTACGCCATCTCGTGGATCTTTCACACGCGATATCCCCCAACACGGCCGAAGCGGATTATTATGTATTGAAGACGAAGGTGTTCTCTATGTTTTTCCCAATATCAATAATATAAAGTTAGGTCCTTTTTCCAACTAGCCAATGATTTAAGAATGGTATGATACTGCAGCTTGTTTGTCCATTCAAGTAGTGTCAAATACAAAGTTATATAACTCAAATATTTTAGTGGAGTGGTATAAGTCTTCTTTTTTTTTTTTGGGTAGAGAGGTTGGTAATAATAGAGGTTGCTGTGTAACATACACAAGATTTTGTGTGTCTAAAAGTGGCTACCACAGCGTGTGGGACGCTTTGCAGGAACATCTCCTGTTTAGGAGTTGGGGATTGTCAGAGTGTTCAATAAATTGGTATCTGGTGTGTTAAAGCTAAAGTGTTGGTGCTAAAGATTGGCTACGTAAGCCACATGCGAGCCCACCAACGACAGCTAGAAAGGACTTGAAGCGGTCGCCGTGGCCGAAGTCGGGCGGACTCATCATCATCATTATCATTATCTGGCATAAAGAAAGTATCAAATAGAGTGGCTAAGCGCGTATCACCGTAAGGGACAGATATCTATATAACCCGGCCAAATGAAAAAAACTATAAAATGGCGGATCGATGATAATCTTCAGTACGGTATCCTGTTATCTCTTTCGACTGAATTTGGTTGGTTATTACGGTATTAAAAATACGAACAAAAATCGCACTTAATTACTATGGGTGACTATGGCAACTAGCTAAAAAAAGTGAAACTCTGACAAAGACAAACAATCATGATTGTCTCTTTTACTCTTAGCGATTTCTGTATGTAGTTTTTCCGTTTACACGAGTATTATTATTTGCGCGTCCGGACTATTGATCCTTCGTCTAAGTCAGTGGTTCTTAATCTTTTAGTCATGAGGGACCATTTTACCAAAATTCTGTCTTGTCAGGGACCACACACTTCGAACATGCTTCGCGGCGCCGTTTGCGTTGTGTTGACTCAACTCATCACGTCACGTCACTTGTTTCTTACGATGTCTTCGCGGACCACTCGGAATGCCTCCAGGGACCACTGGTCTAAGTGACCCGGTGTGTTGCAGGAGAGCGGCATCCTAGCGCTGGGCGCGGTGGCGGACGGCTGCATGTCGGGCATGGTGCCGCACCTGCCGGACCTGGTGCCGTACCTGGTGTGCTGCCTGGCCGAGCGCAAGGCGCTGGTGCGCGCCATCACCTGCTGGACGCTCTCGCGCTACTCGCACTGGATCGTGTCGCAGCCGCACCACGAGCCCTACCTGCGCCCCGTCATGACCGAGGTGACACCCAGGCATATACACACACACACACACACACACACACACACACACACACACACACCCACACACACACACCACACACAACACACACACACACACACGCACACACACACACACACACACACACACACACCACACACACACACACAGGCAGACACACACACACACGCACACGCTGATAGGCAGAAACACACTCACACACACACACACAGGCAGACACACACACACAGGCAGACACACACACAGGCAGACACACACACAGGCAGACACACACTCTGACAGGCAGAAAGTGTCTGCCTGTCTGTGTGTGTGACAGGCAGACACTTTCTGCCTGTCAGAGAAGCAGACACTTTCAAACACGCGCGCACTACCACACACACACTAACTATAGCAGTCAGAGACGTTAATTAAATCCTATTCTCACTTAAGTAAAATAATTATTATAATAGACATAAAAGACTTCCTTCAAGGTAAAATGACGTCTCCTGTGTGCGACAGCAACACATGCACACACACACACACACACAAGCTCATAAATAGCTTTATTGATACTTTGAATTTTTTAATGACCCTAATTATTCGGAGGTAGGCTAATAGCTGCGACGAAGTTGGAATAAGAATGTTGGTAGGTGTTAAAATTTACATTACACAAATAGGTTAAGTTTCAATTTCCAAGGTCATATGACCAGCACTCAACAAACATTTTACTAATCGCAAATAGTATTTTTATGAGTATGGGAATTGAATTCCGGAAGTAGCAGTGGGCTAAACTTTTTCCTGTGAATTCTCCCTACATTCATTCCACATGTCTTTATGGAGAATTTTTGCGGCTCGCACGGGTAATACTAAGTAGGTACGCGTAATTCATGAAATTGTATTTTTCGTTGACAGCTATTGAAGCGCGTATTGGACAACAACAAACGCGTCCAGGAGGCAGCCTGTTCGGCCTTCGCCACTCTCGAAGAGGAAGCCTGCACGGAGCTCGTGCCTTACCTAGGCTACATTCTCCAGACCCTGGTCTTCGCCTTCAGCAAATACCAGCACAAGAACCTGCTAATACTCTATGATGCTATTGGTACTTTAGCGGACTCAGTGGGGCACCACCTCAACAAGCAGGAGTACATTAATCTACTGATGCCTCCTTTAATTAATAAATGGAATGTACTGAAAGATGAAGATAAAGACTTGTTCCCACTACTTGAGGTTTGTATTCTGTTGGTAAAATAGTTTTTTAACCTATACAGGCAGCAGTCTGGGGGAGACCATTAACCATAAAGAGAAATCAATTACTATTATAACTCTGATTTTTAATCATGTGAAGTAAACTGACAGATGTCAATGTGTCATCCCCATACATTATAACTAAATTTGACTGACTGCAACACCAGTAGTTACAAGTGCGCTGCTAACCTTTAACCCTCTTTCCCCCCAATGGGAGCTACCGCGTGTGGAAAATCCGTTAGATGGCGTATGTGTAGACTGAGCTCCAACTATACGGTGATTGGTTATTTTTGATGAGAGATGTCAAAATGTCACTAAACGACCTATGACGTTGAAGTTGGACCTCAGTCTACACGTACGTCATCTAACGGATATTCTACCTGCGCGGGCTACCGCGAGCCTCCTGTCAGAAACACAGCGTAGACTCTGCTTCACGCGGGTCTTCTGTGAGGCCGTGGTATCACTCCGGTCGATGCCGAAGCGTGGCTCCCCACGGCTAGATCTCCTAATCCACTCACAAATCGGTTTATTTCTTTGGGAGTTACGATGCCATAGGTTAAAAATGTTGCTTTAAATATATTTCTATGGACGTGAGCCATTAAATCTTCCAAGATCCATCGTTCAGGGGGAACCCTCCGTTTTTTACAACAACACTTAATTTTGTAACTCTGTGATTTTGTCTGCATAACTACTTTTCTCTTTACCAGGTGCGCCAATCGTCGTTCGCCTTACTAGGTGACTTGACAAAGGCGTGTTTCCAGCACGTGCACCCGTACATCCCCGAGTTCTTGCCCATCCTGGGCATGAACCTTAACCCGGAGCTCATCTCCGTCTGCAACAATGCCACTTGGGCGATCGGCGAAATTAGTATCAAATTAGGTGAGTAGACATACCTATAAAATTTGTCGCCTATATATATAAGTAATAAGTAGTTCTTCTGGAACAACAATTTGAGTTTTAGGTACCGTTTAAGTAATGATAAAACGCTTATGTATTATGGAAAAAAAATCGATTATTGTTTCTGATTTATTCCTTTGAGTTTGTCTTAGAACCCGTTTATTTAAAATTCCATAACTCATGTGAACTAATGTTTCAGGTCCAGAAACATCAAAATATATTCCTCTAGTACTCAGCCATTTAGTAGTAATAATCAATAGGCTTCCTACCTTACTGTGAACCTGTATTTAGGAGATGTGTCTCATTGATAGAGCAAACTCTTAATCAAAATATAGTAAGTATAACTACTGTATTTAATTAGTTCTGTCACTGACTTGACTGGCCGGATGGCGCATTTGGTAGTGACTGTGTTTTGATTACTACTCTGGACAAACATTCGTGTGATGGATGGATGAATTCGTGTGAGTTTGTTCAGTGTCTGGGTGTAACAAATCCATACTAATATTATAAATGAGAAACTGTCTGTCTGTATCACTGTATGTTTGTCTTTCTTTCACCGCAAAACGGAGCGACAAATTGACGTGATTTTTAAGTGGAGATAGTTGAAGGGATGGAGAGCAACATAGGCTACTTTTTGCCCCTTTCTAACCATGGGGGCTCAGGGAAGTCAGGGGCGCGAGCGAAGGCTCTTTACAAATAGTATAGATGTATCGTTTGTGAACAGGCGAACAGCCAAAGCCCGAGCAGTTCGAGGCGCCGGACAAGGACTTCATGATCGTGGCGCTGGACCTGCTGAGCGGGCTGGCGGAGGGGCTGGACGGCCACATCGACCACCTCGTGCTCAACTCCAACCTCATGCAGCTGCTGTACCAGTGCATGCGCGACCCCATGCCCGAGGTACGAACATACCACGTACTACAGCCTGTCAAATTTCCTCAATTGATATTCTACCTAAAGTGTATGACAGTAAGATGAGAGTCGATTGAATAAATTTGACAGTTTTGTATACTTTGATCTGTGGCTGTACGTACATTACATACACGCAGTACACACTATACTCTGATTCATAATCATGTAAACTTACAGATGTCAATGTGTCATCCCCATACATTATCACTCAATTTGACACATGCAAAGTGTCAAAATGCATAGAAACTTGTCATTTTCATTTACTTTACATGATTATGAATCAGAGTATAGGGTTGTTGAACTGTCGATACTTAAAATATTTATAGTTATCATCATCATATCTACACCTGTTTTTTTTATGTCATAGGTGGCAGACGAGCAGACGGATCACCTGATGGTAAGCAATTACTGCCGCCCATAGACTCCTGCAACACCAGTAGTCACAAGTGCGCTGCCAACCTTTAACCCTCTTTCCCCCCAATGGGAGCTACCGCGTGTGGAAAATCCGTTAGATGGCGTATGTGTAGACTGAGCTCCAACTATACGGTGATTGGTTATTTTTGATGAGAGATGTCAAAATGTCACTAAACGACCTATGACGTTGAAGTTGGACCTCAGTCTACACGTACGCCATCTAACGGATATTCCACCTGCGCAGGCTACCGCGAGCCTCCTGTCCCCTCACTCGGCGAACCACAGCGTAGACTCTGCTTCACGCCGGTCTTCTGTGAGGCCGTGGTATCACTCCGGTCGATGCCGAAGCGTGGCTCCCCACGGCTGGATCTCCTAATCCACTCACAAATCGGTTTATTTCTTGGGAGTTAATTTTGTCTGCATAACTACTTTTCTCTTTACCAGGTGCGCCAATCGTCGTTCGCCTTACTAGGTGACTTGACAAAGGCGTGTTTCCAGCACGTGCACCCGTACATCCCCGAGTTCTTGCCCATCCTGGGCATGAACCTTAACCCGGAGCTCATCTCCGTCTGCAACAATGCCACTTGGGCGATCGGCGAAATTAGTATCAAATTAGGTGAGTAGACATAACTATGAAATTTGCCGCCTATATATATAAGTAATAAGTAGTTCTTCTGGAACAACAATTTGAGTTTTAGGTACCGTTTAAGTAATGATAAAACGCTTATGTATTATGGAGAAAAAAAATCGATTATTGTTTCTGATTTATTCCTTTGAGTTTGTCTTAGAACCCGTTTATTTAAAATTCCATAACTCATGTGAACTAATGTTTCAGGTCCAGAAACATCAAAATATATTCCTCTAGTACTCAGCCATTTAGTAGTAATAATCAATAGGCCTAACACACCCAAAACGCTACTTGAGAACACAGGTAAGTGATATTGTTGCATTTCATCAAATACACATAAACATACTGTAATTTGCGAAAACACTAATTTCACTGAATGGGAAAAGTTTTAAATATTGGCTAGAACAGATTACCAAATATCTATTGGTGGCAGTACTGTACTATAAAGATATGAATTTATCTATGTATTTTTGTCACAGCTTCATATTGATTTCTCATATAGATCATAGTCACCTTTATGTACTTTCTTGTTTTTGTTTATAGTGAATTCTGCCAATGGACGTGATTTCAAAAGCCGTTTGGCGGAACACACTATTCAGATACATTCTATTTCATGAAATGTTACTTGATATTATATTTTATATATAACCTAATATTATATACCTACCTGCATAATTTTGTTGACATGTTTGTCTAACCCATGTAAATTGTATATTTTCAAAGACATGATTTTACATTGAACAATTACATAGAAAGAGTGCTATTGATATGAAAGATATATTGAATTGAGTCTTGGCTTTTTAATCCATTTATTTTGATTTTGGGGGTGGTAATGTAAATATATAATTGTTCCCTAACACCAGAAGTAGTGCCAACACTTAGGTGTGTGCCTGATATAAAAAGCTGGCCTATACTATTAAATGAAATTTAACTTTATATACCTAAAGATTATAATGTTAAAACAGGAATTAACGCGACTTTTTTTATTATAGTACATTGTATCGTACTTACTGCTTGACATTTCGGCTAGGTGGCCAAAACTTCATGCTGTAAGTATAATAGCTTTAACTCTACTTAACAATAAAAGTTGCATCAATTCCCGTTTTAATATATTATAGATAGAATGCAACGCGAACATTTAAGAAACTACTTATAGAATAATTTGAATCGTATTGATTTATTGGACATCATGGGTATTCAACTAGATTTATTGCAGAGGAATATTACCTAAATGTTGGAGAGAGCCAACCAAAAGAAAGTTCTAGGCCATCTTTTAATGATATCTGATATTTAATTTATAGAATGACTTAGCATAAATTGTTTCACGTTTTTTCTATTTATAACACTAATTTGTTGCTGTTGAATTATGTACTTTGACTATGTTTTGAATGGTTTGTTGATTTGTTTTCTTGGTTTTGTTCTCGGTATATCGTGTCGTGGCGTGTAGCGATTACTATTGGTCGGCTAGGTTATGTGTGCCCCCACGACGTCGCACCCGTATTACATCAATTTGTACGCCAGTGGTCTGTAGTCATTTTTTTTATTATTACTTTATATTATTACGATTACGTTAATATTAAATAAGTTATATTAGGTATTATTTCGATTGTGGATGGTGTTTGTTCATGGCTTGTTAATTATTCTTTTATACGATTTGTTGTTCTCGTTTATGTTTAATTAGGCATGGAACGTTAATCCTGCGTACTAATGAAACGGCCACACTTTGTTTTCCGATTTCTGGGGTGGTATTTGTTTGGTCATATTATTTTCAGTGCTCTGTACCTTGTGTATTGAACACCATCCGCTTTCTAAAATATATTAAACGCTCACGTAAATTCTTTTACTTAACCAAACTGCAAGCCAAAACGATCCATGGTACTTATAATATGGTTGAGTGCGTCGTTTGTGCTATTAACGATATAACATTGTTTATATTTGTATTATGTTCACTTGTATTTATGTAATTTGCTTACAGTTTGGAATGCTCATTGAATTTAGTGTCCATAATGAATAATTATGTTTTGTGTGCCTGTCACTTTTTTATGATATTTTTCACATTGAGATCATTTTTTATTTCTTATATCAACTAATAGTATTATATTATATTTATTCACCACTGACTTTACTATATTCGCTTTTTTGAACTCGATACTATATAATGTTTCAGTATTAGCTTACTGATATTTCGAGTTTAGATGAAAAATAAGAAATGCAACTCAAAATATCATATCATAATACAATAAAGAACACTGCACATGGGGGCACTCGCAACAGTAACATTGTGGTACAGGTGCACGTCGCTGCGCAACATCCGCGACAACGACGAGAAGGACTCGGCCTTCCGCGGCATCTGCCAGATGATCCAGGTCAACCCGGCCGGCGTGGTGCCCGACTTCATGTACTTCTGCGACGCCGTCGCCTCCTGGATGCACCCCAAGGACGACCTGAAGGACATGTTCACCAAGATCCTGCACGGGTTCAAGAACCAGGTCGGCGAGGAGAACTGGCAGCGCTTCACCTCGCAGTTCCCGGGCGCGCTGCGCACGCGCCTCACCGACATGTGCGGCATATAGACACGATCACTGCGTTATGGTGAGTGCCACCACCGTTCATTATACAGAGCCTCCAAATATACTACTTTAGTTCCACAAAACGTTCTATCTAGGGGCGCGATATGACAAATGCCAAATGCGTATTGTAACTAATGTTCAAGAATAGAAAAGGAAGGAAATAATACGACAAGTAGTGGAATTTATATTAGCAATAAAATTATTATATCAAGGTAATATATGATTTGGAATTGTACTGATCTAGCGAAATAACGCTAACTAGTTGAGGTCATTAATTTGTCCTTACTAAATTCTTTGGTAAATGTCTCGTTGGCATAGTGGTTAGTGGGTCGCGCATTAAAGCGACACCTTTATGTCCCGGATTCGATACCCGGGTCGGGCAAAGATTTGTATCGTGAGCTTTTCTGTAAGAAGTTCTCAATGCCAGCCCGGAGTCTTGTACCTTCGTCTCGGAAGGCGCGTAAAGACGTTGGTCCTTTGCTCTATCCCTTAAGTCTTGTCATACTAGTGCCCCATTGGAATATGAGGGTAAGGGAATAGAGAATATACTTGTTTACAATCATATTATATACTGCATATGTGGCTAACCTATTATTTATTATTACTAGACTGGATGCTTTATATGGGTGCGTCCACATCAGAAAAATATCCCGCGAATGCGCAGCACGCGAGTCGTGCAATAACTGCATGCGTGCTTATGTGCGCAGGGTCCGAGCCGTTCGCGAGCTGCACATTAGCGGCGTATTCGTGAGATGTGGATGCACCCTAACAAAAACGTCATCTGTTTCAGGGGAATCAATGTCAGCAGGGGTCGGGTCGACATTGCGGGGCCGCGCGTAGGGAAGCCGCGCCACGCCGACGTCAGCGGCAGTCGTCGCAACATTGTGCCAACACGTAACCTCTAGACTAGGCCGCGCGCCCGGAGGAGCCGGGGCAGGCGGTCGGTCGCCACAGTTCTACATCGTTAGTACCTGAGCGCTTTCGTTCATCAGCCGGAGCGACGCCGGCGGGCTATCGGCGTACGTCACGTAACACGGGGTGCTAGGCTTACTGTAATCGTATTTATGTCATAATGTAATGTCGCACGTTGCATGCTTACGTGCCGTTTTGATTTTGTTAACGGATTGAGTGTTCACTTGTTGGCCTGTAGAAGTAGACATCACTCGCCGGATCGTTGTGAGGTGACTTACTGATTTAGATGTGGTCGGAGTATCTACTGTATTTGCATGAACCCTAGTGATAGCTCGTAGATAGTCGATTCGATGGTGAGACGTTATGTTTTTTTTGCAACCATACTGATTCATCTGTTTTTTTTTTAATAATTACTCCGTGATAATTTGTAAAGTACACATTATTGAATAATTTAAAGTCTAGATTTATCGATTATGATTTGAAATAATTTATGTGAAATAAGTTTTCGTATGAATTTGATAAAAATTATCCTGTTCAGTCTCATCTCGAATTTATTAATAACATTCGTTAATCGTTACTAATGCACTATGTTTTCGCCTGTAATTTGGGGTAAATATATTTTAGCGGTAAACGATATAAAATAAAATCACTCATGATACATGTTGTGCCTGAGCGTTGAACCAGTGTTTGGTAAAAAACTAATATAATGTAAAGCTACAGCTAGTGTAGCGAAGGTCGCGGCCGGGCGCCGGCCGGGGGTAGCGGTCACGTCTCACTGCTCAAAAACTACCATTTAGAGGTTATTTATTTACTAACAATCGAAAAAGTTTAATGTTTCGCTGTTTTGTTCCTTCACTCTCACCTTTCTGGTTATAATTTGTTTACAAAAGCACAATCACCATTTTTCAAAAGCATTTATTTGTGCCTCCATTAGAGCTTTTCAAACGTTTTAGTATTAAAAGTGATGTGTTAACTATTATTTTATGTAAATTACAAGACTTAGTGAAATCGAGAATTTATGTCAACTGTGATTTGTGACTGGTTTATTTTGACTAATATATGTGTATGATTATATGTCTGTGTCAGTGTAGGTGTAATATACTGCTTTGATAGATTTTATGACGGCTAGATTTCTGCTATATAATTGTACCAAATAGTATTTTTACGTTGTATATTGTTTTAATGGATTTGTATGTTTGTGTTGCCTTGGGGCGGCGCGGCGCTAGCGCGCTGGCGCGCTCTCTAGTAGGGAACTTATATGATTGATATAAAGTACTATTTACGTGTATATTAAATGAAAGTAATATTATGTATATGTAAATACATATTGCGATGTATATTATTATATGCAAGTAAAATTGTTATTATTTTTTGTTTAAAAAAGCTAAAAGTCTGACTTTAAACAGTTGTTATATCATTTAGTTTTTCAGATGTGTGGGGGATCTGAAATTTTGTAGTTCAAATGAACATTTAGTCTATTGTAAAATTTGCAATTCTAGCTTTAGAACTTCAGAGGAAATGTAATCATTCTTTCGGGGATATTTAAAATTGTAACATTCCGTTGGATCTAAATTATTTGGGGCTTTCACACATTTTTGTTCTATAATTTTTATAGTAATAATTTATTGTCACCAAAATCTGATTACATATTATTGATATGTGATGTAGTCGAGTAGGTATTTCTCGGTCCCTGAATTCCCAGTCAGTTCCTATCCCGAGTCCTGTCTAGTCCTGATCCTTGTCATGTGCCAACGAAGCCCGGACAGCGTGTGGGTGACGGAGCCCTATTCCACACCTGTTGATTCATTTTGTATTGCTACATCTCGCGTTGTATTCTATTACATAAAATTCAAAACGGTATCTGATAAAAATATACAACTTGTGAATCAATATTTTTTAAGTGAAAACCATAACCTTACGGGTGGCGTAATTTATTTTTAAGGTTAGTAGATTTTATTGTCATGAGTTTTTATTATAGTAGTTTGTTTTCCTAAAAATGAAACGGTGATAATAGTTTATTAAGTGATTGCATGGGGCGGCATTCGTGGGGCACTCCCTTCCTCGACGCGTAGGCGCAATGAGATGTAGGTGTATTGTACGGACGAACATTTGTGATTCATTGTCGATATATTGTAGGTTGCGATGCGTTATTTTTTTCTGTTGTACATTCATTATACATTATTATTCTATAGTACATATATTTATTATATTTAATTATATATGAAAGTAATCTTGTCGTCGAAATACATTCATCTATCTCAAAACATTTTTATTATTATTTATTATTATCCTATACACGCCTTTAGTTTACTCCTGTTAAATGTATAAATATTTCAAGTTTATTGATGAACAGTAAAGCCACTAAGATTTTATCATCTTTTATTCAAACTATTAGCACACATAATGTCTTGAAATACGAGTTTTAAATAAACTGACTGGCCATCGAACCAACAAAAGTTATTGAGATTACCACTATCAATCAAACATTTAAACAAATAAACTGCAATACTTCATGATTATTTTGATGGATAGACAGACCCTGAAACATGCTCTTTAGCTCTTTAACTTAGAATTTTTATTTTTATAAGTTATTTACTTGCATATATAAATGCTATATTTATGATTTAATTTGCAATTCAATTAGTTCCTATTTTATCATAGTCTACTTCTACCTCATTTCCAGCCACTCTGGCTTGTTGATCAGAACTGAATGAACCATAAGACTGTATCATAAGGAAATTATACCCATCGATAAAAATGAGTACAATTAGAACGGATTTTGATATAAATATATAAATTTTTATTACTATCATTACAGTTTTTCATCAAATACTTTCACGATAGATAGCTGAAACATCAAACTACTCCAGTAGGTATGTCTTTCGTGAAAACGTCAAAGATTGATTACATAAATTAACATGCATGGCAATTTCAATTAGTAAGTAGGAAATATTAAATTGATTGAAGTTTAATTTATATACTTAAATACCTACATAAAGCTAAATTAATCAACTGAGTGTCTTTCGACGAAGCGATTATTTTACATTTCATATAAAATTATCTACATACTTCATTAATATTTATTTATATTTTATTTTTTATGACATCGTATTTAGTAATGTATTATTTTTATGACATCGTATTTAGTAAAGTATGTACCCTTAATAACTCAAAACAAATCCAGTTGTAGGTATTTACAAATCACTCCATTTTTTATAAATGTATTGGTAACGTTACTATAAAATTACTGTCACTGATCATGAATGAAATTGTTGTCTAATTGTAACAATTTGATATCGCTATATCCTATATATTAAAAGAGTACAGAGAACAGTGTAAAATTAAGATGTCTGAAATAAAGTATATAATTAGAATAAATAGTAAGTACATAATTATTACACACGTTTTTACAATTATTATTGTAGTACAGCCAACAAACAGTTCATGTAGTGTAACACTTTTTTTCCAATGGCCAACCAATGACAATTTCTCACATAGATATTGTAGGGGCTTATCAAGGAGTTACATAATTATTTCCTTGGACGGTCAATGAATGAATGATTCCATAAAATGAATCTGTTAAAACATTATTGAAATTTTCATCTCACAAAACACTAGTTTGATATTACACTTAAAATAAATGTAGGATGCGTGAAAAACCATACGTATCAAAATGCCAAATGGTTTGTATGCTCTATGAGACATTTTGGACCAGATCTTGACGAATTGTCAAAGAATAAGAAAACAACTCATGATAGGTCCCTTCAATAGATTATAGAATGGTTTTTTAAAATAAGTTACAAGAATGCTTAACATTCGGTTTAATTACATCTCTCTTATGTATTCAAAATACCATAAAATGGGGTAAAATATAGCTATGTTGTGGTCTTAGTATCTGTGCGTGTAAAGTGCATAACTTTTATGTCAGTATGTGTTTCTGCCTTTCTCATCCAGACTTGCACTGAAACGATTTATCAATATTAAATAATCGGATGATGATATTTGAAATGGATATAAAGGCTCGCGTTAACAATTGTGCTGTTGACTGTACTCGATCAAACATGTTTCTGTACTCGGTATTTTCGTGTTAATCACCGATCAACCTAATCATATGTTACAGTGTGCAGATTATCTCGTTCAGTGTGTGTACTGGAGCGTGTGTGTACCTTTAAGTTTGTGGTTGTAACAACAGACCTCACAATAGACATTCTTTTATCAACCATCGTTAATAAAGCACTCATTGTTCGAATAACAACTTCGTTTTATTTTATTGTTCAGATACCTACACACTGATTTACATGGTTAAGAACTTTGTTTAGACAAATTATGGTAACGTAAACTCTTATCCTAAGAAAATGAGATTTTTTTGCAACGCTATATTTGCTACACGTTGGGCGCCATCGTATAAGTAAAAATAGCGCCCAAAGTGTAGCCAACTATTACTTAAGTCACAAAAAAGTATGTAATAGAAACGATACCATTAAAAAAAAACAAAATGTCCTGTCGGCTGGCGATATTAACACAATATTATTACCATGTGTGGTGTCCAAAAAGAGATTTCCTTCTAAGATAAATTGAGTAACAAACTCATTCATAGTCATTCTTACTGATGTAATCTGAAAAGTCTTATATTTTCTGCTCATTGAACTCCTATAATAGATTCAATGGAGAAGGATAGTTTCTGCCGCTGTGGCGGTGCAGGTACGGGCGCATAGTTGGTCAGCAGGGCTGCGAGGAGGATGTCTACAGAAGACGGCTGCTGGAGGAGGTTGAGGGGCAGGCACGGAGGCCGGCCCGCGCTCTAGCTCCGCGTCCGCGAACGCTCTGCGCCTGCGCACCCGCTCGTTCCAAGCTGGATCGTTGCTCACCAGCCGGAGGTTTTCTGTTGGAGATGTAGCCGTATGTGACATAAGCATTGAGTACAACAATGGTGGCTCTATAAGAAAGTGTGATAAGGTCACCGACAGGAATTAAAAATGGATAATTTCGACTATTTACAGTCACCCGGGGTGACCAATTTTCCCATTTGTCCCCTAATAGAGAATAATCGCACGTTATCACTGATATCTACGTAGTCTTACTTTTTGGTGGGTTAAGTAATGCTTCTTCTTAGGACTGAGTATATGTCTTCAAGATACAATGAAAACCTACTCTTTATTTTAACTCTCATGAACAAATGATTATTATCATACCTATCTGTAAGCAATAAGTGTTGGCACCCGCGGGCATATCACCGCGAGAGGAAGACGTGTTTACAGACAACAGGCCGTAACCCGACACCCCGTCAAAGAGCCGCCTCCGCGTTCTCTTGTAAAACAATCTTCACACTTTTTTAGAGCCCATAAAAATAGTTAAAAGAAATTATTTTAGCTTTTTTGATAGACAGTGAAATGTTGCCGAGTGTTGGATGACAGCTTTTGTTCTGTAATGAACCGGGGACATTTTCAAGAGCGGCTCGAATTTTTTATTACGTCTGCGGTGCTCTATTTTCGATGGTTCTAAAGAATTTGTACAATTTTAAGACCATGCGCCTGCGCCACCCGATATGTTTTTACTTGTTTTTTTGCTAAGCAGTTGTTATACTTCCGCGTCTGTATTACATCAAATAGTATTATAGAGGAGACGTATAATATCATTAGGAATAAGCCAGGGCTATTCATTATTAAATTAAATATAGTCACACTTGTAGAGTCCGTTAGGCTGTTCATTCATTAATGTTAATACTTCAACTGTCGTCGTCCGTGTATGATAGATCATATTATTATGTAGAAATGGGTGATCAGAAAGTAAAAAATATTGGGACATAAAGTGGGTAGGTAGGTAAACCCATAGGAACTAGAAATCCAGTTATGGATAAGTTTGTGAACCTGTTCATTTAAAATACCTTTCTTCTATGTTCATGAAGTAGGTGCTAGGAACATATCTCTACCGCGCGGTGGTCCCGGTGATATTCCAGGGATATGTCGTTTCAACGGTACGGAACCCAGGACGTGACGAAGACCGAGCCCCGGGTGTCAGTCGCACTGCACTCCGGCGCATGTTGTTGTAGTAAGCGAGCCGGCAGTGTCGAGTGTTTCGTTTCTCGCGTGAAACGTTCGGTGCGAATTAGCTGAGACAATATTTGTTTTGGACCATCGGGAATGAGTTAAAATTGTATATTTTGAAAGGGACGTGTTTTGTTTAGCAGGCGGCTAATTACGACACTCTATTGTCGTTTAGTAAGGACGTGCGGACGTTTCCTCGTTGGACGGTTGGCTCGTCAGCTGGGAACTGCGATAAAGACGGAAAAATAGCTCTTTTGGTCTATGGTAGTGACTCTCATACTCGATTGTATGTCCTAGTATACCAGACTACCATCGCATGTAATAATATGTTCAAATTAGCGCTAATAAAGACCGTACTTTTAATAACGCCCAAAAGAAGATTTTAATTACAAATAATTACCTAAACTTACATGTTTTACGTAATTATATTAATCAATTAATTATGAAAGGAAAGTATGAGAAGATTATTATTATATTTAACACCTTTAACCTTAGAACAAGTTATTATTATTAGGTACCTTATTTTTAATAGAAATATAATAAAATAAAAAGAGGTTTAAAATGAAATGGGCTCTGGAAATAGAGGTATTTTATTACAACTTAATTTGTAAGCCTATCATTCTTACATTTTATTTTAAAAAGTTAGGAGTAGGATAAAATACTTCTATAGAAAAAAAATGTTTGTTGGTTTAAACTCAAAACACAAGTGGCGACAAATGTTGACTACCGAATTCTTGGGAGGTTTTTGTTCTAATTTTATGACGAGCGGACGAGTGAGACATTGTTTATTTGAACAGGCTAATGTCCAGCTGCTTCTGAAATATAACATTCGCAAACGATTCTAGAAAAACTGTTGCCATAATGTCGTTTAACCCAGATTCGGTTACCTATTATTATCTAAGGTGATTAATATGATTGGTGTTGCTGGGACTTTTAAGATTGCCATATTCACCAATCAATATACATACCACCAATCAACTAAATTATTATTGTCCAAGAACCAATCAGTTCTGCGGCAGATATGGCCAGCCCAACCGTTGGGGTAAACGAGTTCTGGAGTGGAGACCGTGTAAACTTAGTGTAGGACGACCTCAGGCCAGATGGAGTGACGATCTGCGCAAGAGGGCTGGCTGGAGCTGGATGCGAGTAGCCGAAGATCGATCAAAGTGGCGAGCATTTGGAGAGGCCTATGTCCAGCAGTGGACTGCAACAGGCTGATGATGGAAGAACCAATACCACCAGCTCTTAACCTCCGCGCCGTATAGAACACTTGGTTGAAAAGCTATAGTACCTAATCTACCTAGACGTCTGCATCCATCGCAGCTTGCAACAGTTCTTGCCGCAAAGACATTCTGTATATGGAATGAGCTTCCTCCAGAAGTTTTCCCGAGTGACTACAAGAAAGTCCTCTGGAGTTGAAGGCATGCATGCCGCGGTAGTTGTTTTGCCACCGACGTCGTAAAAAAATATGAGGCTGATGTGAAGTCCTACCCACGCGGTTAGGTAGTGGAAAAATTGCTAATATGATTGCATGGCTCAGTATTAATGAAGAAACTTGTCTGACCTACCATACTGGTGTTTTAACGGGTTCCATAGAGTACCTACTGGACATGGTCTTTTAATTGCACGCAGCGCAGCCGCCTCGCTGTTCCTCGGCATGTCGTGTCTCGCTGCTTGATGACTGCATGGCAACCATCAGCATAAGAACTTTCTGTCTAAGACCTACCGTACCTATACTGGTGGCTGCAAAGATTAAGACCGTGTCATTTGCACACAGCGCAGCCGCCTCGTTCTCCCTTGGGTTGTCGCGTCTCGCTGCCTGATGACTGCATGGCAACCATCAGCGTAAGAACTTTCTGTCTAAGACCTACCGTACCTAAGTATACTGGTGGCTGCATAGAGTAAGACCGTGCCATCTGCACGCTGCAGCGCAGCCGCCTCGCTGTCCCTCGGCTTGTCGCGTCTCGCTGCTTGATGACTGCATGGCGTAAAGGACCCGTCCAGAGGAGTGTAACGTGTAATGTAAGATTACGTGTAATTTAGCTTCAACAGTGTGGACGGCACACGACCTTAGGTAAAGCGAATTGTGTCCAAACAAGCATTCCGTTGCGAGCGCCTTTGTGTTCGCGCGAAAAACCGACAGCCGATATGGATCAACCACGAGCGTTACCTATTACATTTAATGCTCGCGTCGCGCTCGCGGTTGATCCATCGGTTAATCTTCATTCGGTGTTCTTACATTACTCGTTACACTCGTCTGGACCCGGCTTTAGAGCTTTCTGTCTAAGACCTACCGTATACTGGTGGCTGCATAGAGTACGACCGTGCCATCTGCACGCAGCGCAGTCGCGCGCGGTACGCTCGCTTGCGCGCCGCCAGCGCCGCCGCCTCGCTGTCCCTTGGCTCGACGCCGCTTGCGCCTTGTTGCCGACGCAGTGCTACCTGGACGTACAAGCTATCTTTAAGTCCAAATAGTGAGCAACAGGAAGCATCAGTTTATTGGTGGCGCACTGTACCGACAATAATGTTATTGTACCTATAAGCACAAAATAGAGACTCTGACTGACTCTGACACTTTATTTTGTGCTATAAGTATTGTCGGTACAGTGCGCTACCAATAAACTAGTATTTTCAGCAATAATGCAACGCGTTCTAGGTAATTAAAAAATGAACATTATGTATTCATCCTTCACCAAATATAGGTAGGTACAATGATGTTAGTAGGTAAATATGACCGACGCGGCAACGTTTCGAATGAAGTCCCTCGCAATCAGTTGAGTTGATTAAAAACACAGTTACGTTTATTTAAACTAAATATGTTATCATTACGATTAACGAGAAGAGAGAGATCTGTGTTTGTGTTAATGAGATAGGGGGCCGACGAACAGAGATGATCACCTGATAGTAAGCGGCCCATGGACACCCGCAACACCAGAGGAGTCGCAAGTGCGCTGCCGACCTTTTAAGAAGGAGTAGGTATCGGTCGCTTTTATCCGTCCGTCCGAAGTCCGTTTTAGGAACACCGTCCGTCCGTCAAAAAAAAACAACATAAAAAAGCGTTTCTGATACTGAGTTTAAGCTGGTAAAGATTATACAGTTTAAATTACAGTAACATAATTCTCACCTGAGCAGCCATAACCCGTTGCCTCTCAAGCACAAGCAGACAGCCGGGGCAGCGGCAGTCGCGCCACCGGCACAGCCTCTTGTGGCCCTTCAGGCAGGAGATCACGCCGTGGTTGCGGCAGCGCGCACACTTCGGCGTCCTCAGCGCCTTCCGCCCCGACCCACCACCGCTACCCACATCCTCACTTTGCATCGTGAAGCGCTCCCACTCAACTATTACACTGTCACATCTCCCAAGACTAAACGAGCCTTCGATGATAAGGTATTAATAATCTGGCACCAGTCATGTTCACGCTGAAATATCGTTTCACAGATTGACGGCTTTACAGGGGGTTTCAGATTTAAAGCATCAGTCGCTGCGGAAGCCCCGCCCCCTGCGCTATCCCATTGGTTGAAGAGATTTGTGGGCGGGCTTAAAACATGATATCGGCGGCAGCACAAAGAGAAAAGTTTTATTTTTCTTGGGGAAAATGATACATTGATTGCATGGCTCGACTAGTGTTTATTATTTGTGTTGTTGTAGACACTAGATAGATCAAATTTATGTTTTGGATGAGTGACTGCGAATGAGCTGTTTAACAGCTGACGACTATTTATCAGAAATAACTGTTCTCAAATGTTTTATTCTTGACAACACTAATTGACCAGACAATTGATAGCCATGCGCTTTAAACATTCAGGGTTAAGTAGGTACTTTAATTATTAGTGCCTACCTACTAACACTAAATATTGTTTTGTTGCAACTCAGGAGCAGGGCTGTCTAATAAACGGCTCTGCTCCTGTGAAAAAGCCGTAAAGAACGAAAATAATTATGTACTTACCGTATTCAAACAAAAGACACTCACAGCGCGTGTGCCACTGACGAGGACAAGGTGAAAATCATAGATCGAAATAAATTACTTACTTACATATGTAGTTACCACTTTACCAGTTAAGTAATGCAAAGAATACTTTCGTGTCCTATGCATTACTTATATAACTTTAGCTTTTAACTTAGCTTTAAACTTTAATGTAGAGGTTGATTTTAATGCACTCACGACGTCAAACCAAACCTTTTTGGGTCCACCCCCAGAACCCGACGGTGTGGTAGCATGGCCAGACATTTGTTTCCCGCGTAGCTATCCAGTTTAGCAGGAAAAACAAATAAATTAAGCATTTCGCAATATTAAGACGAATATCAGGTTTATCCAGTAAATTGATAAAGTTCATAAGTATTTCTCGCCATCGTGTAAGCGATACGCAATCTCGGCCCTCGATAGCCAATTAATGCTCAGGTTTCCCTCGCCTCTGTCCACCCCAAGGAGCTGTTACTATTCGTGTTATCAAACGGTTTTTTCCATTGATTTTTACCTATAGTTATGCTAAGCTTACACTAATAAATGAAACTTATTATAAACACCATTTAACGGATTTTCATTTTTCAAAACGTATAAGTTACCAAGTAGGTAACTACCTAGAGTTTAAAAGGAGGGATTGCGCTGGTGTACCTACGTTGGAAATCAGACAACAAATATATACTTAACCCAGCCTCAACACAAAATATCTTCAACATAATCTATCAGCAATCAATAACAATAATGTACGTACCTACATATGTTGCTGCGGGAATCGAACCCGTATCTTTGGCTCACGGCGCTCTAAATTATTGCACATAACGGAGTTGTTTTTCTCACCACAATTTATATACCAGTGCCAGTAAATTTAAATAAATACGTCTAAAGTAGGCAGAAATCGGCCCAGTATTATAAGTATTACCTACTCTTATATCTGTTACTTATACAGGGTGTATCTGTGAACATTTACATCCCTTTAAGCACGTGTTCTATCAACCATTCTGAACAACATTTGTTCAACCACTTTTCCAAATTCTTCGAAAAAAAATTCGATTCCCCATACAAAATGACCAAGACACGTGACCGACTTTGTATGGAAATATGATTTTTTTTTGTGCGAATTTTCAAAAGTCATAGAACAAATGTTGTTCAGAATGGTTGGTAGAACGCATGGTTAAAGGGATGTAAATGTTTACAGATACACCCTGTATAGGTTTTACCGGATCGTTAATACCGGTAAGTACCAACAGATGCTCCAGATGAAACATAGTACGAGACTACATTACAGTGTTAATAAAGCATACCTAACACATCAATATCTTATAAAGGATGAATAAGCGATTGTTACGGTAATTACATGGTCAAACAGACGCAGCTACTTCTACTGTGCGATTTTAAACCTTATAGTAATGATTGTAAATAACAACATTAGTGGAGATTGAGACTGCACAGTATTACGCGTATGCGCATAATGCTTAGCTTTACCGCAGATACAGTACAGAAAAAAAACTAGTAAGGTAAAGTAGGTGACGAAGCTTTCATGTTATGCAATAAAGACCTAATCTATAAATGTGACGATGGATGAATGACTAAGGATTACAGAAAGTGTTAATGATCAGTCAGCGACAGATTCACGAAGAAATACGGCCCGCAAACCGCAAACGTTAAAAAAGATAGCGTATTACTTTTTAAAACACCAACGGCGCACTTATGTTGATTGTGACGTACTCCTCTGATGTTGCGGGTATCCATCAAGTGATATTTATTCCTATTTTTGAATCATGAGTGAGTGAGAGTACCGGAGGCCCAACTGGGGGGAAAGAGGTTAAAGGTTGGCAGCGCACCTGTGACTTCTGGTGTTGCAGGTGTTTATGGGCGGCGGCAATCGCTTACCATCAGGTGATCCGTCTGCTCGTCTGCCAACTATCACATAAAAAAATCATATTCATAACGCTTAGTCCTTACTGACATTTGAAGTGTTACGCCAAGGAGCGGTCGGCCCACTGGCACTGGCTCGGGTTTCACTCATCATCGCACAGAAGCTCATGTCACGCTTGGTTTTGATTCATTTTGCGGCTCAGTACGATCCATCGAGCAATATTCCGACTCAACAAATCGAAACATGTGGATTGGATGTGTACCTACCTATATCGTCTTTTATTTATTCCGTTCGATATTGTGATGAGGGTTTCATCGTTCAACGAGTTTGTACGGCTTAGGTACGAAATTATATTAGATTGACCGGTCGCTGCCCTGGGGGGAACCAAAATAATATTACTTAAAATAAATACGTTTCGTGAGTTTATATAATTTTATTCAAGAAATTCACTATATACTTATATTCATAAATTAAGACTAGATAAACTTGATACATAAATATTATAAGTCGAGCATTTCGAAGAATAATATCAAGCTTGGAACTGTATTGATAACATAGATTTGGTTTACTTTTACTGCGTAATTAAAATTAAACCTACTTCTTCTCACATTGTTGAAAATTAAATCTATTTTAGTCTAGCTTAGTAAAGTAATTATTTACACATTTCTTTAATTCTCATCTTAAACGAAAGGTTCTTTCACTTCTTTGTGTCCTAAGTTTAAAACGATACAACTTTTTGAGAAAAACTGCTTTACGCCATTTATATATTTTTTTAAAATTTAACCCATACCTACTTAGTATAAATAAATTAGAACTACTGGAATAATTTAGGGTGTATCTTGAGATCGTGCCTAAATTCAATAAAAAATATATTCTTTTTCTTATAGAAAAAGTCTTCAGGACCAAGCATCACTTTTTTTTTTTTTTTATGTGATAGGTAGCAGACGAGCAGGCGGATCACCTGATGGTAAGCAATTGCCGCCGCTCATGGACACTTGCAACACCAGTGGAGTTACAAGTGCGCTGCCAACCTTTTATCCCCTTCCCCCCGGGTGGGCCTCCGGTACCCTCACTCACTCGGCGAAACACAGCACAGGGGCTGCTTCACGCCGGTTTTCTGTGACGTGCTCAAAAAACTATAATCCTTTTGGGAAAACGAGCTCGTTTTGCTTCATCTTTAACTATTTGTATTTGCAGTCTTTGGATCATCATTGGGCATTTGGGCAAGCCCTTCAACCATATCTTTTATATAAATACTTTAAACGGCTTGGGTCACTTTACAATAAACATGTCGTCATATAAGTATTGATGTTTTTTTAGGAATTATTATGAATAGAACATTTTTATAATAAAAAAGAGACTTTATCCATCACCTACTTACTCTCTTTCGCTTTACGAAATCTTTCTGTGGGTAGACAGCCACACATCAGGTTACCACAACCTATCTTTTCTCAATTGATATTCAACCTGTGTTTGAGAGTTGGTTGAAAAAATTTGTCAGTTTTCTATATTTTGATGTGTTTATATCGCCTCTTTTCATGAATAACGTGACAAGTCAAAACCGAGGTCTTTTAGACTTGTTACGTTATTAAAGTAAAGAAACAATCGTTTTATTTGTGCTAAAGTTGTAAGTACATCAAGAGGTCTAAACGCCTCACAATTACAGCAAGAAATCAGTTTCAGGAACCAGCTTCTTATGCTTAAAGCACGCCTCCAACCACTCTTCAGACACAACCAGGGCATTTATATTCTTCTTCAAATTGGCTACATCTTCAGTTTTAGTTGTTTTGCATACCACCATGTGTGACAAGTTCGGCGTGAGGGGGTCGCAGAGGGCTGCCCCGAACATCCGGGCTTGGATGGCGTGGACGCTGCTGTGGTAGGCCACGTGGATGTAGCACGGCCGGAGGAACGAGCAAGGGTTGGAGTCCCCGAACAGTTCGCGGTCGAGGTTGAGCATCTCTTGCTTTGTGAGGTAAATCGGCTCCTGGAAGGGAGACGAGCTGTTTTACCTACTTATCAAAATTAATTTAAAGGTATACCATACCTTACGATTACTAGGTAAGTTACCTACTTATAGTTAAGTAAATGTTAGCCTGCAATTTTATCCTAGTAGTAAGATATATTTAGCGTGAAACAAAGATAAAATACAATGCGATTTGATTATCTCTCTAGATAAAGGTTGTTTGGAAGAAATCGCTTCTAGCGATAAGACCGCCTAGTTAATTGTGCTCAATAGCGGCCTGTTTATCTTATTTTGTGCAATAGAGAATATTATCAATATGATTGTAGATTAGTGGGATAAAAAAGACATCGCCTATTTACTTGAATAACGTGTTAAGTCAAAACAAACTATGTTTAAGGACTTGTTGCGTTATTCAAGTAAAGAGGCGATGTATCTTTGCACTGACATCGATATGGGGGTGAGAGGATAACTCACCGAAAAATTCGTCCAAAAAAAAAATTCGTCCGAAAATTTCAGCGCGTTACCGCATACCGCAAGACAAAGTGCAAGTAAGAGCCAAAAACACTTACATTCAATTTGTCCATCTTGTCAAAGCACTTCCTCAAAGCGTGCTCATCGACCGGCTCGGTGTAGTTGTCGCCGTAGGGGTCGAAGTCCCTGCACAGAGCCAGGCGAGTGGCCCGGGTGGTGGCCAGCATCTCCACGGGCGGCAGCAGGCAGGGCTCGCCGGCCGGCGGCAGGGCCCGCAGCCACGCCGTGCTGGCCACGTCCACGTCTTGAGCTCGGATGATCTCGCTCTCGCGACGGGTTATGCGCCCGACTATGGCGCAGAATGTGTCCGGACCTAGTAAGAGTTATGAGGTTGGCTAAATGACCAAACTTTTTTTTTAAACTCGGTTTTAGTGTGCTGGAGACCTCAGGCCTGGTAACCCGTGGCGTTTTGTCTTTCAACACATTATTTACACCGGTAAAGTACTATAGAATACAATTTGAATTGAATTGAATGGAGGTTGAATTTTGGATTAAGGGTTTTTCGGATTACTTTTGACTTGAGAATTTGAGCCTCGGAGAAGAAAAAGCCAAACGTTTAGGTAGGTCCTATGATCGAAAATCTTTTTAACACCAAAAACAATTGATTCTGTATTGTGTCTGCTGTCTGGGCCTTAGGAGATGGTAAAGCTGCATGAATGCAGCAAATGTATTAAATAAATGTGTTTAGTATTTAATTTAATAATTTCTCTATGAGTTCAGTAGGTTAAAGTCAAAGTAAAAGGAAAATAGGTCTAGCCAACCCCCTGTTGCTCTCTCCCACGGTAAAAACTGATTCCGGCTTCAATTTCTCGATAAATAGCTTTAGAACACTTACCGATATTGGAAACGAACGTCCCACTGTGCGACTCGACAATCCTCCTCAACTCCGGCTTCTTGCAGTCCTCATCTTCAGACAGAATGCAAATCTTGCGGCCCAACAGCGCCTTGGAGACGACCTCCACCTCCGACGCCGTGGTCACGAACTGCTCCGCCACTTTGGCCACCTTGGCCGGCCGCTTCTTGCGCACCTTGTCGGCTCCACCCATGGAGTCTTTGCTCACTTGGTTTACACTAAGTTTGATGACCAAGTCTTTGTTCTGTATACAAATACAAGGGTTAGAAATATGCGTTATATTGCTTAGTGATACCATGGTAAGGATTATTGATACCGTGGATTGAGGACGAGCTAAGCTAGCGAAGCTTGCAGGCAGCGTACTTAGAGATATAAGTTCATTTCTCGCAGGCGTATCATGAAATTTGCTAACCCTAGTCTCAGGTAACTTACTTAGGTGAGTTAGAGTTATTAAAAATGCGGGTAGCTAGTTTACATCAGAGATTTTAATAACTGGAAGTCTTCGATTCTATAATCTCCATATTGAAAGCGTTTGAAAAAGTGATGCCAACTGCCAATAGCGATGTCATTAGTAGTTGTTTTGAATTACGAAAATGCCATCACTACATTTTTTCAATGGGCTGGTAAAAATTATACAGATCGAGATTAGTAAGCATGAATAGACAACTTAACTTGTCGGTTACAGGGCCGGATCGTGAATTTGTGAGGGGCCCTGGGCTGATTGAGTCCCGATTGGTACTCCTTTGATTGGGACTTACGATTTTTTTTGTAAAAAACAAACAGTTTGTAAGAAGTGCTAGAAAACAAGGTATGAAAGGTGGTCATACTCATAAGAAAAACAAAAGAACACTTTTCGTTTTTGCGTTCTAATACGAATAAGTATTTTTTACTAATGTTAACATATAACAACCTCTTAAAAAAGTAGTACTACGAAGTAGATAGGTACACATACCGCCACAAGTTGGTTGAAGGCTTCGAGCGTCATGACGTCACCGACGGGCTTGTCGTCCCGGATCTTGACGACGCGCGGGAAGCGCAGCGTGTACTGAGTTCCGAAGCTCGTGCTCCGGATGAGTTCGGTGGCGCGCACCTGAAGGAAATTACACATACAACTTTCAACATCCTAACTAATATTATAAATGCGAAAGTAACTCTGTCTGTCTGTTACTCTTTCACGCCAAAACTACTGAACGGATTTAAATGAATTTTGGTATACAGATGATCTAGACTAGACCCTGAGAAATAACATAGGCTACTTTTTATTGCGAAAAGGGGGTTGTAAGGGGTTGAAAGGGGGGTAAAAAGTTACTTTTACACGCGGACGAAGTCGCGGGCGGCCGCTAGTACTTAGATAAATTGATTAAATCGACCTAACTACTATTTAAAAAAAAAGTAAATTCTGTAGATAACAGGCAGGCTTTTTAGTAATCTGAAAAGACAAAACGCACGAAGCACGATGTAGTCGACACCTAGCGCCATCTTTTGGTGTGTATCCAAAAGCAATCTCAAAATGAAATGAGGGCGGGCCACACTAGTATTCTATGATATGCAATTTGCATTTTAAGCGGTCTCTGCCAGAATATCTTCAAAGATTTAGAATATAAGATAGAAGACTTAAGATAGCTTAATACATTAAAGATTCTGTACTTTGAAATGTTTTTATAAAAAATTAAATGTGTAACACTTACACGTTCTTCCTGAATCACATACATCGATAAATACTCAAGATCTTACTTGCAGCACCGTGGAATGTTCTGGTAAGACCCAGAAGTCAGGAGTCTCCTTGTTAAAGTCCAGTTCTGGAGGTATGGGCACGCTCCTAGTGGGCAACCAATGCTTCTCCAGTGCCATGCAGATGCGCTCGCGCTCCTCGTGAGAGAACCCGGTGGCGACGCGCCCCACCCCTACCCAGCGACGCGGGGGCTCTCCTAGAAATAAGAGTATTATTTAAACTCGAACTCTCTCTCTTTTTTAAAACCTAATTCTACACCAAGAGAAACAATAATGATTATGATCAGTGTTCGCGCCACCTTCAACCAATCGCACGGCTCCCAAATCGCGTGATCTACGGCAGCCAATCAGACCCAAGCGAAGCCAGCGGCCCCCCGTCACCCCCCTCACTTCACCCCTCTCTCGCGGCGTCTTCATACACCTTGCCTAGCACTCGCCGCACGCGCATCTATTTACTTTCTTAATTCATGTTAGTAACAATAATGATTATGATCAGTGATCAGATTTAATTAAATAATAATAATAAGCCCCCCCAAAGTCTAACCTTAAGTCCGTGCATGAACATCTAGCCACGTGGGGAGCGTCGTCTCATTAGGGTTACTGACCCGAAAGCCTAGGACAGTGGCTAGTACCTACCCACATATAATTTATGACATATGTCACTTTGGAGCGAAGGTTAGTGTCCCCTGTTAGATTCTAAGTGTGTGTAGATGTGCACTAAAATAAGTTCTGTAGGTATTAAAACATTACTTAGGAGCAGTTCGAATTTTTATCCGACAATAAAACTATGGTATAAGGCCATTTCGTACGAAACGGAACGTTACACCATAGATTTATCCTCGGATAAAGATTGGTCGAATCGGGCCTAAGAGATTTTAGACGATGCATTTACCTGGTTCTGGTATATCGACGCACGCAACGTGGAAACACTTCGCCCGTCCTTGCTTCTTATTCACGGCCTCGTCTGCACCGATGATGACTAGATCAAGATCCTCCATAGCGCCTTCAGTGTACTAAACAAAGATCGTACGTCTAAAAGCCTTGATCTTATTAAGTTTACTACGATTTTCCTGTATTTATTTATTACAGTAAACTCGCTGCTTACAGAAATGACTCCAACACGCCAAGTTTAAATACTACAATTAAATAAAATTCTAGAATTTTATTTAATAATAAAAACATTACATAAGTAGGTATTACAACATTCGCTGCATTATTCCTCTACCCAAAGGTTGTCTGGAAGAGATCGCTATTAGCGATAAGGCCGCCGATATTGTATTTGTAAATTACTATTAGCATTAAGTTCTGTAATGTGTTGTGCAATAAAGAGTATCTATCTATCTACAAAATCAAATAATAGCAAACAAACGAGGTATACTTAGTAGATACCTATCTGTACAGAGTGTATTTGTCTTTCCCCATTTCTTCTACAAACCATTCTGAACAATATTATGCTTGTCCGCATGTCTACTTAGAATATATACTACTTAGAATATGTACTCCCCGGCTTGGCAAAAGATCTTTACTTTTCATGGGGAACATTCCTCACTCCATAGTAGGTATGCATTAGTAGTACCTACTTTATACACACGAATTGGTGTCTGTCATTGGTCACCTACCAAAGTTATTGTTTAGGTTACTTACCTCTGGTTTAACTTTGTACCAGCCAGCATTTCGGCGACTGGCCATGTAATACGACTGCGCGTCTTTCACCACGATGCCTTCTTCTTGACCCTCAATAGCCTCGTTTAATTTGTTCAATACTTCAGAGCTGCAAGTAACTCACACTTTAGTAAACCATAAGCGTACACTAGGGAATACAATTCCGCAAGGTAATTGGACATAGTTATGCAAACTAGAACCATCCCACAAGTTACTAAAAAACGTAGTGAAGAGGCTATCAATTATCATGTAACTCGATTTCATTCGAAATGGGGGTTGGTTCTTATAGTGCGAGTTAGCTGACACTCTGGATTAACATATATAGGCTACATGAATATTTTTCTATTTCTATTGCGGGATATCCCATAGGAAAAAAGGAGGTAATTATGTATTTTCCTTTGGAAAATGTGAATAGTCATTATTCGTACCGTACTTTCCCTAACTATGTCCGTAACTATGTCCTTTCCCTTAAATACCGCGAGGCACAGCTAAATTTTTATTACTTTGATGAATATCGTGCAAAATACCTGTTTGCGACAGTTTCCCTCACACTGTGTTGTATGATTCCCGTCGCATCTGTGAACAGAGTGTCGAGTATCTCCAGGCGATCCTTCAGTGGTATGCCACCTTTCTCTGGAGGGCCCACGAGCGTCCTCCCGTTGTAGTATAAGATATCGAACGCGCAAAAACATGGCCGAAATACGGAGTTGAGCGTTATCTTTTTCACGTCAAAAGATATTCCTGCGATTAAATAAAAATAATATTTCATTTGACGACCCGTTTAGCGCAATGGTTTGAGCGTCGATTGAGACGTATTAAGAGTCGCGGGTTCGATTCCCACACCAACATCACACAAATGTTTGTTGATGAAACAGATATTTGTGTTGGGTCTGCGTGTTAGTGATTCCTTCGTTGTTACTGGTTTCCATAGTATGTACAGGGAAAACCTTAGTTTGGGATCAGGACAATGTATGTGATGCTGTCTCAATTTATTTATTTACTCACTTCGTTTCGGGACAGTAGTTCCACTGCCTGCCAATAGATGGCGCTGGGCGTCGATTGCAACGCGCTAGTGTTTCGCCTTTTCGGTTTGTATATAAGGTTTGTCGATGTCTATGGAGTTTATCTCTTCATAAATAGTATATAGAAGATAGAATATACATAGAAGAAGATTTACTTCTTACCTTTAGAACTATAATGTTGCTTGGCTTTGTGCCACCCCATCATTTCACCGTCTATTATGAAACTGGTCACCTCAGGCGCGAAACGGTCTTTCAGAAAAGGCGTCAGTAGACCAGTATCGTACGTCTTTCCGTAGTTACCAGAATAAGGGTGACCTTTCCGGGAGAAATATTCAAATACTCCATTTTCCATGTGTATCTAAAGGCAGACAAAGTAATCGTTAAAATCGTTTATTTCTCTCACAGTTTAGGTCGTACAGACAGTGATAGGATACTATTTAATGTGACAAGCAGACCTTGACTTTGTGAGAGACTGGTGCCTGAAGTAGGTTTAAAAAACCTGTAGTACAGGTTTAAGGTATACTCTGTCAATGAAATCGTGAAATTTATTCTTGAGGAACTATTACGGAACCCGTTGTATTATAAATGGCTACCATACTCTATGACGTAAGCGGCAGTGGCGCCAACAATTAATTTCATGACTTTCTTGATGCATTATAGAGAGCGTCTCAAAATAAAATTAAATGTCCTAATGAAAATATAATGATAAGAACTGGCCCGTTGGCGCATTTGATAGTGACCCTACCACATACGCCAAAGGTCGTGGGTTTGATCCTCACCCTGGACAAACTTCTGTGGTACCTAAGTATAGCTGGCGGCACGAAAGAATAGCGATGACCGTTATTTTGCGCACTTGTAAAAAAGACTTTCTATTAAAATTGGTTTCTGCGCACTCAAGGTCATAACCTCTGTTTCATGCCGCAGACTATACTTGTATTTGTTCAATTTAAGTATTATACTTATTAATTCGATACCTAACATCCATAACATAAGTGCTTAAGCTATTTAAGTACGAAATAATGTCACTATGCATACATAAGGTGTTGAATAAACTTAAAATTAAAATAAAACAGAAAGTCACCTACTTTAAGAAGATTGGAGACTCCTATAAATGAAATAAGTAAGTATGTTTGTACTTACCTGAAATCGTTCCCCATCGAATTTGTTCTCGACATAATAGTATTTCTTATCAAAGGAGAGCTGCCTCTCCACATCGGTGACATCGAGCCTCTCCGACAGCATGGGGCTCACCGCGAAGAACAGCTTCACGCCCAGCTCCAGCGGCCGAGTGTCGCCTTCCTCCAGCTCTTCACACATCTACACAGATAAGTAGGTAAAGTCAACTCCAATAATATGTATACACTTTAGGACCTTGTCACAATACATATCTATAAGAACGACTTCTATTTTCTTATACATATGTATTGTGACAAGATCCTAAAGTGTATACATATTTTTGGAGTCGGCTGTACAGCGACACATCAAGTTACCACAATCTGTTAAATTTCCTCAATGAGAACAATATTCTTCTGAAATGAGGGTTTTTACAAATGCAAAATCCGATAGATGGCGTTACGTTGACGTCAGGTCCAACTTTGACGACTTTGGTCGTTTCATAAGTGAGTGAGGGTACCGGAGGCCCATCGGGGGGGAAGGGGATAAAAGGTTAGCAGCGCACATGTGACTCCACTGGTGTTGCATGTGTCCATGGGCGGCGGCAATTGCTTACCATCAGGTGATCCGCCTGCTCGTCTGCTACCTATCACATAAAAAAAACCATAACTTCATAATTTTGACATGATACGTCTACATACATGTAATCAATCCACTCGTGGTTGGACCTGACGTTAACGTAACGCCATCTATCGGATTCTGCATTTGCAAAAACCCTCATTGATTTCAGAAAATCTTAAGATATACCTAACAATAATTCTATCACCACGCGGGTGAAACCACGAGGCGCATCTAGTTTTACGTACCTAATTGGAGGATATAGCTGGGCTGTTACGTACGTTTAGTGCGTTCGCAATCATCCGATTCGTTCGCGCGGCATTCACGTAGATCTACTATGGATGTAGTAATAAACCTACATAATACAAAATCAGGCTTAATAAAATTAAGTCATACTACCTTCGAGAGGCTATTGCAAGTCTCAAAGAACTCCGGAGCATCAGGGTGGAAAGCAGCCAAAATGAGCTTCGTTTCTATGCCGAGTTTCAGGTCTTTGAGGATTATCCTGAGAAACCATTTAAGCTGATCCGATGTCAAATTCTTTATCGCAAAGCTAAACGCTTCATCGAGAACGGCTGGAAAGAAAAAAATATAAGCAAATCCATATTCGATAAATTAAGATGTGCGAAAAATACGTGATAATAATATTGTGTCAATAAAGTAAAGTTAATTATGGCGCCTCTGCTGCTTACATCATAAGAGTGTGGTAAGGATTACCATTGTTATGAAACATGTGAATCCATTAGTCCCTCAAATCCGTTTGTCCCTAGCGCCATCTATTGGTGCAATTGGAAAGTAATAAAATCCGCGACGAAGTGAGGGCGGGCCACTAGTGGAGAATGGAAAAGACGAAACAATTGCGCGATGTAATCGATAATCGACGCCATCTGTTGGTAAAATTTGGAACTAAAAACAGAATGAATCCCTGCGACGTTATGCCAGCGTTCCACTGGTTGCAGGTAAAAGTTAACTTACGTCCTTTATTGCCTGTTTCCGCTGTCGCTATCTTATCCAGAATGCCGTTAATATCGCCGATAGTCAGTGCGCCATTATTACTCCCAGTGATGCCCTTCAACGCGAAGTACGCCACTCCCGCAAAGTCGCTATCTTGAGTGTTACTCACTGACGTAAAGTTAAGCAACTTCTTCGCTACTAAAGACTGGTTGCTGAGGGATAACACCTTAACCAGCAGGGGGCCAAGTTTAGCCTCCTTCAAGTTGTAAGGATTTCTCTCTCTTTCACATTTTGGTAGTAGCAATCTCAATATTGGAAACAATGTGGATTTCTGAAACAGTTTAAGGGTGTTTACCAGGCTGAATCGATCAATCGTCGAACGATCCAATCGGTTTGAGGTGCTTTGACCGATCTAACCTGATGAGTTTGGTGAAAATCAATGTCAGTGGCGGGGGTGACACCCGGAACGGATATTCGTCGTTAACCTACTTACCTTTGAACAAATGTTTGGGGTACCGGGGATCGAACCAGTGACCCCAAGCCAGCCGTCGCTTTAAAGTACCTACTACCCACTAGGCCACTGAGGCAATCACATTTGTACTGTTAAAAAATCAGTGTCAGCCCGAAGTCTGGAAATTGGTGGTCTTGTACCCACCTGCCTCAGACGAAAAGCTCGGGTAATATATTCAGGAGTTCCGGAATCGACAGATGTAACTTAATGCACGAGACAATGTGTGTAGTCGGCTTATCGTCGGTATTGGTTGCCGTGATTGTATTTTTCAGGCCTGTGACTATAGTCAGCCACACATCAGGTGATATTCAACCTAATGTGTATGACAGTAAGATGAGAGTTGATTGAAGAAATTTGTCAGTTTTGTATACTTTGATGTGTGCCTTCTGTGAGCATTCTCTGTCAATCAACCTCTGGGACTAGGTAATGAATGAATAGGTATGAGGCGCGGCGAAAGGAGAAATTAGGTAAGTACATACCTACTATGCATAATGTAATAAAAAAAATGTTTCTTTAATACTACCTTTTCTCCTTGAACATCCGCAATTTTTACTTTCAAAGTATTGAAAAAACATTCCAGGATTTTGAATAGCTCTTGTTTTTGAATGTTCTTGTGTCTATTTCGATCATGTTTTTGCCTTTTCTTAACTTTATAAATTTGTTCCAATATCACACACAGGTCCTCAAATAGGACAGAGTTTGCAGGAATATTTTCTTCTGACGCCATTTGTGATATTGGCCTATCCTAGAACAAATTATTTCTATTAGACCATACATACTTTGAATAATTGAAAATGTGTAAAATAATATTAAAATTACCAATAAGTAATTTAATAGTAATATACTAAATTATTGAAAAGAGGTATTAGGATGACTTCAAAGGATGTAAAAAATTAAACAATATATTGCTTTAATTATTTTTTATTATTCAATTACAAGATATTTTGTTATGTATCTGTTAGCCATCTGAGGTGAATGTCCTTTATATAATAAATACAAGTTGAAGGCAGCCTCTCTACTCAAATTCAACCCACCATGCTGTTTACATTCTGTGATAGGTCCAGCTTTCAGTGCTCTTTCATAAAATTCTATAGCTAGGTTATTTAAGCTCAATGACTGGTATGCTCGAGCTATATTGTAATATCCTTCTTGGTCACATTTCCTCAATTTACTATACATGTGTATATAATGCATTCCTTGAAGTATCAAGTTGTGGTGCTTGTCCACAGTCCTCTGTGCTGCCATCAGTAAGCTTGTGACACCAATAAGCAAGGCGGTTAGCGGATCTCTGCACTGTTCATTATATTCTAAAAAATATTTAAGAGCTACTAAATATCGGCCAGATGTTAAAAAATTGTTACCAAGGAAAAGATTTTTCACAATATGTTTCTCTTTTAAAAATAGTCTGGATAAAAATTTAATCTGTGAAGTATCTTCTAATACATTCATTACAAAGCACAGTAGATTCCAAGTTTTAGGGCCTGGGTACTTTTGAGCAAACTCTCTTGTCAACCTCAATGCATTTGGATAGTCATTATTTAAGACACAGGATTGCTGACTAAGAAATTCAATTTCAAGACGGTGTGGTGATAAGCGCCTGGACATTAATGCTCCAAAACACAGTCTTTGCATGACAAAATACTGTTTGTGATCCCTAGCAATTCCTAGTAGCTCATTTAAAAATTCCCATTCTTCTTGTGGAGAAAGCTTGAACTTCTCATCTTCATCAAAATGGATATCATTTTCATGAAAAGGATTTTCACCACGCATTATTCGAAAATTTTGAATTAATTCCACCCCCCCTTTAATTTTAAAAGCAATCTTCAATTCTGATTCATGTCTAAATCGAACAAATGTTTTTGAAAGCAAAGCCTCACCGACTTCTAAGTATTTAAGTTGTTTGTTGTGTTTTTTTAATTCTTGGCAATGGTCATGAAGTAATTTAGCACTGACAACATATTTATAATCTTGTTGTAATATTTCCAGGGCATCATCAATTAAACCCTTCTTTTCAAGAATAGTAAACAACTTTCGACGAGCATCTGGATGTTGTGGTACAAGTTTCAAAACTTTGTAATATGATTCAATAGCATCATCTTCTCTACCCAAGTTCGTCAGACACTCTGCATGTTTAAGCCACACTGCTCCAAGATCAAAATTATTATTTTTCACAAGAGGGTCCAACAGTTTCATAGCCAAATCATGGTAGCCAACAGAAGAAAGAGCCTCTTCAATATCCATGTATAGATCACCAGCCATCTCAACATCATTAGAAAGAAAATCTTGTAACAGTGTATGCACCAAGTTTATAGAACCCAAATGAATGAAACAAACCAATAATTTACTTCTGAGATCTATTGGCAGATTATCTGGTACTGTACAATTCAAATAATTGGTTTGTTCTTCTATTTCGTCACTAGAATTTTTGACAGTTTGAATTTCAGCCTCAATTTCTACACCAACATGAGCCACAAACACTTCCAAACAAGTTTGAAATTGTTTTTGAGATATAAGCAATTCCAAAAGAATATTTATGTCTTCTAGAGTAAATAGAGAAGAGCATTTCTTATATGCAGTTGTCATCACATCCAGTGTCCTTTCTATTTCATTACTATTGTGATAGATTGTTGCAGCTAATTTGGCATACTTGATTATAGTTTTTCCTTCAGCTGCCGGTAGTGATGTCACTATTTTGTGATAGCATTTAACGCGGGATACGCTGAGTGTATGCATGGGATAATCTGACCCTTCCAGGTTATCCAGGACCTCAAGCCTTTTCAGATGTATCTCTAAATTTTGTGGTTCTGCTCTGATTGCCTGTGTGTAACATAACATCTCTTGTCTGACATCATTACGCTGCTTTGAAATGGCAGCTAATCTTAGCCACTCATTGGCATCTGAGGGACTCAAGTGTGCAGCTAGTAAAGAAAACTGTAGTGATTTATCAGCATCATGCTCGTATATTTGGGCAAGTGTCTGATATGGTTCGGGAGCCGTAGGCAGCTGTTTTATTATTTCATGGCACATTTTTTCTGCCATTTCAATGTCTCCCCTGACAAATCGCAAATTAGCTTCTCCCATTAGTCCCATCAGTGCTGGGGATAAACGACACCGTATTCGTGACCCTCGTCTCGATATTTTCTTAGTGGGAGACTCATTTTGCTCATCGTCACTCTTGTTACTGTCTTCGGCATCCTCAGCATCTGCGTCTTCGTCGTCGTCCTCGTCAACATTGTACCATTCACTCGAATACTCCGCAAAAGACAATTCGCCACTCAAAAACTTATTAGTTAAATCTTTATCCGTATTATTATCCACTTCCATTTCAGCTACACTATTTGAAGGGCCCGGAAGATCCATTATTGTGTATTTAAAAGTACCAAAAATGTACTTACAATTTCAATGTTAAGGCACCCCCACTTTGGAAATGGTTCAAAATCTATATTTGTATGACTTCTTCAGGGCAATGTATGATTCTTCAAGATTAAAAATTCGTGTCAAATCTTTTCTTGTTTGTTTAATTCAAAGTTTATCCGAGAAATCACGATTCCGCGAGTTTTTTCCGGTCGTACGGGTCTGTCACTTTGACATTGACAGTTAATTATTACAGACAGATTATAAAGCTCAACCAACCATAGACATTTTTGGTTCAAAGAACCATAGACGTCACAGCAGTCGGATGCAAAGACATCGGTCGGATGTTGATCGGATGCTTGATCGGACCGTCGGACAGTCTATGTCGGATGGACTTTGATGAATGATCGGGCAAAAAGTATCAATTTAGCGTTTGGAATGGAATACAGCGATGCCGATGGCCAGCTGAAGATGACATTGACAATAGACATTTTGTTTATAAAATTACGGTCAAAATAGTACACACAAACTTTGTCTTTGTTTTATTATTTTTTCTGAGAAACGAATCACATAATAATTTATGTGGGAAAAACAAATCAACGTTTAAACTACGGTACTTTTAAAAAAATCTCTGAATAACTGATCAAGAGGATATAAAATAATGTAGGTTTACTTCCGAGTTCATTCACTATTGTTCTCAAATTTCTTAGTGACCTAATTATTTTATCAGAGTTATATAAATAAGTCCACGATTATTTTATTCATATTAAAATGGTTTATCAGATTCTGCTAAATCAGGCTTGGTTATTTGTTTAATAACATGCAGAATATTTAACCTTCTGCCACAGCCATAAATGGCCATTCACTTCAAAAGTGGATAGTCACTCCTGCTTGCTTACCGAGTCTGCTCATACACTTTTTTGCGATGTGTATTTCAGTATATGTTTTAATCTAAACGATGTGAATAATTAGTCCTATTTAATGTGATTTACCTACAGTTATTTTTTTAATTTTGCCTTATATTTAATACATTTACATGCATGTTTATAGCATAAGTAAAAGAAGACAAGATGTGTGACATTATAGATTCAGTACAAGAGCAATTACTAAACCTAGAAACTAATCTGACCTCTGATGAGGACCTCAATAAGGAGTGGTCTGATGAAGCAACATTCGAAAATATGCCAGTTGAGGTGGGTATTAGTTTTGATATGCACATGTTCTCTATAATTGAAACTTAATTTTGATTTTAGTAAAAAAATATCTTCTTTCTATCCTATGCTTACAGATAATCCTGAATATATGCTCATATTTGGATCCCTACTTTCTAAGAAATACTCTAAGCAAAGTATGTAGAAGATTTGCAGACATATTGGCTGATGACCATCTGTGGAAACATTGGGTCCACAGTAAAATAAAAGGGTGTTTTCCAGCTCTCCTTGATCTAAAGCTCCTTGATGAGGACAAACTGGTTTGGGAAGAGGTGTGTGTGGATATGGATGTGGAAAAAAGAAAATGGTCCAATGTTAAAGAGACAATGAGGCACATAGTAGTCCAGGATGTCCACTATGCTTCTGTTGATACTGTTCTCTTAGTCAATGTAAGTATGAAGTATAAAACACAATATGTGCTGCAGCAATATCTACATATTTGAATATACTAAAATGTTCTAAGAAAGAAACTTTAACCATATTTTAGAAAGGTGAATTATGTATATCTGGTGGCAGAGACCGTGGAATGGCATTATGGAATGTTCTAGATATAACTCCTCATGATCAAAGTGACAATACAACTACCCTGACAAATGCCAAGCCCAGGCATATCAAACCTGACGCTCATGCAGGATGGGTGTGGGATCTAGCACCTGATAACATTGAGTCAGCCACTAAAGTGTTTTCTGCTTCATGGGACAATACTGTAAAAGTCTGGGATTTAGAAGCTGGATTTGAATGTATTGAAACATTTAAGTAAGTAATTGGAGCTCTTATGGTTTTCTTACTTTAATTTGAGATGCACTGCCGGCATTCTGGGCATGATCAGTTGAAGGTCATACAAGAAAATAAATAGTGAATTATTAATAGTTTATATATTTAAATATTCTTGTTGTGAGTTTGTCAGTTAGTTTAAAAATCAAAATAAAATTTTACACTTTCGAAATGGTAAGTAAATAAATAAAATAATTCCTACATTTACTGTTACAGATGTGGTATGTCTGCATTATCAGTGGTCTCAACAGATAATATTGTCATGGCTGGTTTGTTTTCTAAAAAAATATTGTCTTTTGATTTGCGGGCGGGTTCTAGTCCAATAAATGTCTACAAACCTCATAGGGGCCCAGTGTTGGCTCTACATACATATAAAAACATGGTTGCCTCAGTGAGTGAGGACAAAACATTAGCTATCTGGGATAAAGTAGCAGGAAAAATTGTGGCAAATGATGTCAAGATTCCAACTGAGAAGGCTTATCCAGTTTGTATAAATTGGACACCCACTGCATTATATATTGGTGACTCCAGAGGGTCCCTACATCTAATGCATCCTGAGAATCATGTCCACGTTAAATCACATGAAATATGGCCAGAGCCCGAAATCATTAAACCTTCCAGTAAAATTACAAGCTGTTTTCAGAGCTCAGGCAATTTAATTGTTTGTTCAGATAGAGGTGAAATCAAATTCTTCTATAATTCTTTTCCACCGCAAGAGTATGCTAATATAAAAACCAGTACTTTCGACGTAACACAGGTGCCTATTTATTGTGTAAAATTATTTATTTATTACTTCACACAATTACATTTGTTAAAAATATTTACTATTTTATTTTCAGATGAGATATTTAAATGGCGTTATGGTAATCGGAACTTGCGACTCAGCTCTTGAATTTTGGATCCCAAATGAGCGCTATCCAGATAGATATTGATAATTATGGAATTATCATCATTATCATCTTAGAGTGCCAGTCCAGTGTGCGCTCAAAGCTGTCGCTTTGGAGCATGGGAACAGCTAAAAGGATTGTAAGATTGTCAACTAATGAACAGATATATTGCAAGTTATTAAGCCTATCTTTTTCAAGTATTTCGTCTTCTACTTAGGTGTATATTTTTTTGCTGCTGAACCTAATAGCAGATCTTAACTGTGATTGGATACTTTGTTTTATCGTCAATAATTGCGCATTTATGAAAGCACACACACACGCATTTGCGAAGTATATTAATATGAGTCTAGCTAGTTTGTTTTATAAATAATATTAATTAACAATTCGATTCTTATGAATTTAGAATGTATGTTACCTACACTATGATGAATTTCAATATATTTTACAAAACTGGGAATGCAATAAGTACTTTACAAAACTTAAGGTTGATAATTTTCAAACTATGTATTATTAAAAGTAAAGGATTAATTGGAAATAAGCACCTACTACATGTGCGGATAAACATTGGGATTAGAAATGACAGGGACAACTATTCACTTCTCGCTCGCACACTATTTGTGTCTATACTCGCACATGCGGGTACAGACTACTTAGAGAATAATAAAACCTATAAAACATACTTAAATGTTATTTTCATTAATAAAATAACAAAACATTTTCAACGGTAACGATATTTTATACCATTTTTCAGTTATACTTAAAAATTATTGCGTTTTTACATACTTAGTATGCTGACGGTACCGGCTCAACTCGCCGCCATTTCTAATCACGGCACGGGTAAAGTCTACGGCAAGAAGCTGTAGTTATGACCTTGAGTGCGCAGAAACCAATTTTAATAGAAAGTCTTCTTTTTACAAGTGCGCAAAATAACGGTCATCGCTATACTTTCGTGCCGCCAGCTATAGTAATGTTTGGTTACCTACGTCCTGTAACTTGGTTGTATGTGTGCTTTTTAAAATTAGATAAGTGTTTGTTTATTTATTTATTATTGTAACAATATCTATTTATTATGTTTGATGTTTTGTAAATAAGCATTTAAAGATATCTTTTCCAACACTTTGCAAGTAAATAATACACATTGATAGCGGCGTTGTGATCAAATACGTATTTGGTGAAACTTGATTTCTACTCACTACAGCTACTTTGAGATTTTTCAAAATGACAAACTAGTTTATTTAGGTTTTTTGTTGACATCTACTTATTTGATTTATTTTAATCCATATACTTACCCTATGCCTCAAGCTTAATTTTTGTTAACAAAGTAGGTGAATATCTATTCTTCGTTCATACCTATCGTAAAATACACGATATGTTTCAGTTACAACTTTGCATTTCTGTAGGTACTGTAAAAATAGAAGAAAAAATATATTGCCTATGTTATTTAATTTTACCAAGTGCGTTATTAAGTTACATCTTTGGATCCTAATTTCTTCTCTATATATTAATATTTATTATGTTTGATATACGAATAAGCTTTGGTGCCTTGATGAGATTAGGCGTTTGAATTGTGATTACCTACTTACATAAACAACTAGGTATGTAATGTGTACAACAATCAATCAATGACCCAGTGAAAGCAATGAAATTTTAAATATTAAGTTCCTATATACTTCCGGTGATAATTTCGTCGTAAATGCATGTTGTAATTTGATTGTCTAAAGGTGCTATCTTATCTCATAGGCCATGGCCCATTTATGTGATACGATAAGATAATGAATAAGTAGGTACTGAAGAGGTAAAGTTTGCACGGGCCCCTGCTTGTATTCACGGCATGTGCTAATAAATGAAACGTTGGCGGAAATTCAGGCCTTTTACCCCAAAAACCCTTTGAGTATAAAGCCACTTTATTCATAAGCAAACACCCGAACCAAACACAATGTCCTAATAATTACTTATTTGTGTTACAAGTCCGATCCTTATGTAAGTAGGAGGTGTGTTTCAAAGCTCTAAACTACTTATGTATCATGTAGTTTTCCGAAAGTCACCTAAGCTTATAAAGAGGACGAATAAAAGTCATAAAAATTCATTCTACCTACATTTATTACGTTAAGTCAACTGATATACCTACTTACTGTTTAATTTCATACCTGATTAAAATAATACTGATTATTTTGAAAATGTAACTATACGATCTGCAAAACCATTAATTTATTGATGTAAAAATTGTAGTTAATATAAGTATACCTTACCTTTATCTTATCTTTGCGTAATATTAATGATCTCGACGCTTCTTACCTATTCATTTTTATACAGACATGTTTTTAATAAACTATTAAAACCATCCTTTGTGTTTTGTTACCCATTTATTTTAGCGACTAGCTAGGTAGGTAGGTAGTAAGTAATGTGAATAATTACAAATTATGTTCCTCGAGCGAACCACTCATGAAATTTATGTTCTGCCTGAAGGAAGACCCGTGTTGCTCCAAGATATCTCATTACGGGCAGGATGTTCTAAATAAAAATGTAAACACATTAATCAAACTCTTTTAAGAGCTCCAAAGAGCATAAAGCCTTAGATATCTCGTTGCACACTCGGGTCGGCCGCTGTAAGGATAACTGCAAATGGTGGGTGACTTATGGACGCATCTAGCAACGTTTGCGAGTGCGTCTTCCCCCCAAACCATGGCCTATCTCCCTGGAGCCCAATTCTCGTGCAATCGATGCCCATGGCATGCCCTTTGTGCCCGGATAGCTGCACATACTGCAAACTGCTGTAGTCTACCAACAGTGAAGTCAGCGTGGTGGATTTATGGCCGGAAAAATGTAATATCTTATAACATCAACACGAAGTAGACTAAAATATCTTAAGTAATAATGTAAGGTGGTCTGGGATGGAAGTAATCATTCTCAGCTTTAAGATCGCATATTTTGGCGGTATACTCGTAATACCCGTTAGTATGTGCCCCAATTTTTGATGTTTTATTTATTATTTTAGTTAATTACCCGACTGCCAAAGAAGGAGGGTAATGTTTTTACGGAACGGTTTCGTTGTAGGCCTTTGAGTATGTATATAGCCACCTCAAAGTTGTAGGCACTCCTCGGACTGGCACTCACAAACATCCTTGTGTGCAAATGGACTCAGTCATCTACCTTCCATTAGAGTAAATATCAGATCACATATTAATTCAGATATTATAAATAAAACAACATTTTAATTTTTAGTTTCTATTTCAGCGCGTAAAAACATAAAAACAGGTAGGTAATTCGCTTAGAAGAACTTAGAATTAATATATAGTAATATTTTAAATATCACATGAAACATAATTTAGTATAAGTAGCACCTGATTACAACACTATTACACGTAATGTTTTTTATAGCACAACACTGGTATCCGTCATGGCTGATTGAAATGTTGACGAACTGTCAACTTTGTGAAATTCTTTTATTTTTTGCCATGACCAGTAATTTGTGAGTTGTGGTTTTGTAATGTGTAGTGTTCAATAGTTTTCACATGAATATTAGCACTTATTCACGATGAACGGGTTAAGTTTTAGTGAACTTTGTTGCCTGTTTTGTTGTCCGCCATGCCCGGGGAAAATTGCGGCTAAGCTCGCGTTCCTGCCTCCAGAACCCACGTATGCATTCACACCCGACGAAACTGGATCAAAATTCTCGTTAACACTGACAGAAAGAGCGGAGTGGCAGTACTCTGAAAGGGAGAAGGAGAACATCGAGGGCTTCTACTCGAGGACATCAAGAGGGAACAGAATAGCATGTCTCTTTGTTCGATGCAGCCCTAACGCGCGTTTTACAATATTATTCTCTCACGGAAACGCAGTGGATCTTGGACAAATGAGTAGTTTTTACTTAGGGTTAGGTACTAGGATAAACTGTAATATATTCAGTTATGATTATTCTGGGTATGGTGTGAGTGGTGGAAAGCCTTCAGAGAAGAACCTTTATGCGGATATTGACGCTGCATGGCAGGCACTACGTACGCGCTACGGCATCAGCCCTGAAAACATCATATTGTATGGGCAGAGCATTGGGACTGTTCCCACAGTGGACTTGGCCGCCCGATATGAAGTAGGCGCTGTTGTGTTGCATTCGCCTCTTATGTCTGGTATGCGCGTCGCTTTCCCCAACACCAAGAGAACTTGGTTCTTTGATGCCTTTCCAAGGTAAGATGATCATCGTCAATCACCCATATGTTTCTACTCGGGCCTAACATCATGCTGATAGTAAACCCGAGTAGCCTTCTGCACCAATTTTATTGTTACACATAGGTTGTCTACAATTTGATTAATATTCATTTATAACAGATTGACATATTTTGAATGCTTCCTCTTTGTGAGTCACAAGAGTCATTGCTTACACATAAAGGATTTATGTTGTTGTGATACTAATTGAATTACAGCTAACAGCATTGTGATGCCACTTGCTGCATTTAAATGGGGAAATTTAAATATGGTCATATTGCTTTGTAGGCTATTAAACACGTAATAAGCATTTGCACTTAGACTGAGCTATCAAGGGTCAATAGTGACATTTGATATTAACTGTTAGAAGAGAATAACTTTCTCTTCTAACAGTCCATTCTTAAAGGATATGATATTGTAGTCTCAATAAATATACATAATTATGGTATTCTTGTGGATTATTGCTTACAGAAGAAACGGTATTGTTACTCTTTATTTATCCTGATCATTATTCTTAATGGCAATAATAACAGCATTCTATGCATTTAGTAAATACATAAATGAAATGTTGGTTGTAGCTAAACATTGGCTACAAAGACCTAATAAAATCAGTGAAAAATGTGATGTTATCTCAGCATTATTACTGTATTGTTTCCTTTGCATTGTTATCAAGCTCCACATGAGTACATGCATGTTGATTTTGTACTGAAGCCAGGATTTAACTAATGAATGTTATGTAGATTAGGTATATGGTTTGAAATTATGTTAAACATTTTAATAGCAAATCATAGCAGGGCAAATGATTCATAAGCATACATTTGGCTCCAATATTTGTGAATGTGACTAACATAACACTAACAGTAATTTAACTAATTTAGAAAATGCCCAGATTTAAAAAGAACTCTTGTGTACTGCAAAACATTTCTTCTTTATGTTTTAATTTTATTTTCTGTAGTCTTGTTTAAAATATTTGAGCTGATATGACAAATCACAAATTTCTTGATTACCATAGGATAAGCCACATTATCTACCTAAATACTTTGTGTTTGTAAATAATCTATGAAGTCATTACATGTGCTGTTTGATAAAAGTACATGACATGTATACACAACACTTAGCTGTTATGCTTTCACTGAGGTAATGATTCAGCCCTAGATAACCACTGGACCTTGAATGCTGGTACACTAAACTGGTTATTTTATATACCTGATTCACCTGTTTCTGATTTTTTTTGTTATGGATTGACATGGATTTGCCCATTTAGGTTAAAATTTATCCATAAGTTAAATTCTTTAAACTTAATACAAACAAGAATGCTTTATGTGCTCTACATTTTATTAATATGATATGGCATGGTTGTATTTGCTATTCAGAAATATGAACCAAACTTTGTTCATGACCACTAAGACAGAAATTCTAAAAATGTTTTTGTTATGATGAAACAATACCTGCTTACACATCAGTAATTTCATGCCAATACCCACTTTCACATTTAGCTGTATGCTACGCATGCTATCACAAGTGAATGAAAACATATTGATTGAAACAATATCTTTGTATTCACTTGTGATAGGAACTATCTACTGTTTAAGTTTAGGTAGTGTTTAGGTAGTTAATTTACATGCAATATTTGTTTTTTACAGTATCGACAAAATTCCAAAAGTGACCTCTCCAGTCCTTGTTATTCACGGAACTGAAGATGAGGTGATAGACTTCTCCCACGGACTCGCTATATACGAGCGATGTCCACGCGCAGTGGAACCTCTATGGGTCGAGGTAATGCTCTGTTCATTTTAGATATAATTTTGGTTCTTGTGAGTCATACAACATAAAATTAACGCTCAAACATGCACCTAAATAAGCGAAACCAAAAGTTTGCGCTAGCTTGTAAGTTTGTGAATGTACATAAATGTAAAAAAAAATATGTTTAGATACACAACTCCATTAAAATAAGTGTGTGTACTAGTCGGGGATTTTATCATAAGTGAATAGCACAATCTGTATTTGAATGGAAAAAACTAAAAGGCAATATACTTACCTACCTAATTATTTTAGTCAATCATTGTTATCTTAGCGTGTCATCTACACACTTGCTTTATGTCTTAAGCATCCACAATAGTGATAAACTTGTCCCTTCAGCTTAACCGGCATTTTGGGGTCACAAATTAAGCCAGACACCTCTCGCCTTTCGGCCCACGCAACAGCAATGCGTGATTTGACGCCGTAGTCAATGTTTTCGCAAAAGTGGAGTGATCTGATCGCAACTTAATTTGGTCCGTGCGCTCAACCTTGCCTTCGCATTTGCGAACACGTGGGATCAGAAGGGTTGCTGGTCAGGTTTTAGTCTCCGCCAGTCTCTACCAAACATTCGATTAAAAAGTATGCAAGATATTACTTTCTGCCTGCTGAATAGAGCGAGATAAAGAGACGAAGTCAGTCAATGGAGATTAATTGGATACGACATTGATATCAAAATATTGGGATCCTATGAGCGGTGAAGACCTGGTTGGCTTTTAGTAAAGCCGTCCCGTAACGAATGAGTATAGTATACCTGTCGCATTCAAACAAAAGCGCGGACAGCGCGTGTGAAAGGGAGTGGAACTCCGGTTCGGTCGCAACGCCCGCTTCAAATTAGGCGATCAGGTATCAAAGTTTTGAAGCGCAAAGGGACGTTGTTTAAAAAAGGTCATAATAATAAAATAACACCATGACGAGACCGATATCTTAATTTGTCCAAAGCACAGTCACTACACAAGTAATCCGTGGCCTCCATTTACACATACTAATTTATGTATCATTGAGGTATTTAACCTACAACTGAACTTTAGGTTTCATACACCACGCCTTTTTAACCAATATCTAAAGCATGGTGACCTTTAATAATAATAACCTGAGAGAAGTAAGAGAGGTCAGGTCAATTTAATTTCGAATATCATGATCAATGACAATGTGTGTAAGAAGATAAACTTGTCACATGTCGCAGTTGGTGTAGTATCGATAGTTCAGTATTACGAATATTCTATTCCGACTTGGACATCCGCGATGGGGCACATTTGTATGGAATCACGCGGTAAGGCTGATTGTCTACCAACGCGTAGCGAGGCAGCAGAGTAGCGAACCGATGAGTGAGGTAAAAACCAACAAGGCGCTTCTATTTATGATTTTTTATAAGATCACTCCTCATATTGTTCGCCACCCTCCGGTTGACACGCAGTCATGGCTGGTACTATGACTGCAAGTCTACCGTATTACACAAGTACTTGTATAAAGAGCAACACGCGTTTATGTAATTCTTCCAAAAGCGTATTCCGTCCATGCAATGACCGTCAAACGCCAAGGCAATCCAAAGGAAAAATGTGTAAATAAGATAGAATTCAAAGACATTGTTTATTTAACATTTAGCGTAAGTCGTGACATTGTACGTGTATCACGTATGCGGTATAATTTGTATCGATTTATTCACAAAGACCCATTTAACCCCACTTCACGTGTATGATAGATATTATTTACGAAGATAACCTTGTTTCAATTTTTCGACCTTTAAGTCTAGACTGATAAAAACACAGGCCATAATACCTGTTATTAAATAGGTACATTAATAACTTTGATGAGCACTATCAGTGGTAAGAAGTACTAAATGAGATTCATTTACGTTGTGGCATCATTTATGTTATTTGAACAGTGAATCGTTTTCTAAGCACCTAGAGGTAGTATTGTAGGCGATCTTTTATCTGCCACTGGGAACTAAGTACAGGTTTAAAATACTGAAATGGGAAGACATGAATATACATATTTCATCATGGAAGTAATTGAATAAAGAGATTGTCTGGAAATTAAACCATTCTATGAATATGGAGTGGTATAGATAGATAGACCGGTAGACCCTATAATTATATGAATTTAAAAGAAAATAAAGGGGCGGATACGTCGTGGGGAAAAATGCGCCAGACACTCAAACCGATCACAATACTCTCTAACTAGGCACCCTATGACCATTAGATGACGACGCTGGAACGTTTTCCAGCAAACCCAGAGGTCCCAGCGTCGTATAATTTGAAACCCAGACCAAATACAATTTGAAAATATTGTTTTTTAAATTGACTTGACCAGTAATCGTCATCGGAGACAATTTTGATCATTTTATTTTACTTAGCGACCGTTTTAGAAATGACGAAAGTTGCGGCACAATCTTCTGACATTGAAAAGCAATAATGTCGCAATTTCCGCTAAACTGCTACTTTAAGTAACGCCGACGTATTCAACTTCAGAACAAAAAATCATGTATTTTTAAAGAGTGATCGATATTATGTGTCGTCCACTGCGGTCATTCGCTTGACCTGTTAGAATATTCACAAGTAATTTATCCTATTACAGGGTGCAGGGCATAATGACGTCGAGCTTTTCAACCAATACTTAGAAAGGCTGAAACGTTTTGTTTCCGTCGAGTTGCTCAACTGACAAAGACTGCCGGCCACAGGCCAGACTACTCAAGGTAACAATCTATACTCATTATTTAAAAATTATATAGGGACCGTTCTATTATTACGTAAGCATCGATTGGGAGGGGAGGGGGGGTTAAATTTCCCAAAAATCTGCTTGATTTTTATTCATTTTACCCTTTTTGTTGTAAAGAGGATGAGAAAATTATTTCTAAGAATTATTCTAAAACGCCAATTAGGTAATTATTCATGTAAATTAGATACCTTCTTATCATTACGTTGATCAAGCGAAATAGAAAGGATTTCAACTGTTTTATTAAGGAGTCCTAACATGAATATTTTTTCTCGATTTCAGGCGAAGACCAAAATCCCGCTTCCACTCTGAGTTCCGGTACCTCTAGTTCGGCGACAGAGAGACTCCTCTAGCTAGCGGGGGCCGGGCCCAGCCGGGCCGGCCCCATCAAAAATAATACGAAGAGGAGCTCCGCCGGAGCCCAAGAGCGCGGCGAGACAGACGGAAACGCCGAAGACACCGCGATCGCAACGGACGAGTCGAGGAGTCCCCGCCCCGTCGCGCACAACATAAGCATCAACGTGACCGACGCGGACTCGCCGACGTGCGTGCGCCGGCGCATCCACCTGCGCTCGCTCAGCGACGTCACGCCCGCCAGCCGCGCGCTCGCCGCCCGCGCGCGCTCGCACTCCGAGCGCCCGCGCGCCTCGCCGCAGCCCTCGCCCGCGCGCGCGCCGCTCGCGCCCCCGCGCGCCCGCAGCGAGCGCTCCTCGCCCGTCGCCTCGCTGCTCGCGCTCGACGCGCCCTCCGCGCCCGCCGCGCCCTCCGCGCCGCCCACGCCGCCGCACGCCGCGCCCGTGCTCGGCAACCCCTGGCGCAAGATGAGCGAGCACGACCTCGACCTGCGCTCGCGGCCCTCGCCCCGCTCCCACGACCCCTGGGTCCGCAACTCGTCGCTGCGGCCGCTGGCGCGGGACGAGACCGGCGGCGTGTCGTCGGAGCCGGAAACGGGGCGCGGCCGCGAGGGCGCCGGGGTGAAGCGCGGCAAGCTGGAGCGCAAGGCGGCCGTGTGCGAGTCGTGCGGCGGCGCGAGCTGCGAGTGCTGGCGCGCGGAGGCGGCGGGCGCGCGCACGGCTCGCGGCAGCTCGCTGTGCACGTGCGAGCGCTCGCCGCGCGTGTCGCCGGCGCGCCTGCTGCCGCGCGTGCCGGCGCGCGCGCTGTCGGACGACGAGGAGCGGCCGCGGCGGCTGTACAAGTCGGCGTCGCAGCGGGTGGTGTGCGCGTCGATCGACGGCGACGTGCCGCGCAAGGCGGCGGACCCGCTGCTGGAGACCACGTGCTAGGGCGGCGCGGCGGGCGCGGGAGCTCCGAGTCTCCCCTGCGTATCGTGCGCTCCGCGCGTCGCCCCCTATCGATGTACGAGTATTATTAGTGTGAATTTTTGTATCCCTCTAGTTTTTAAGGTTTCAAAATTATTATTGTATCATACGCGATCGTTTGTAAAAGACGCTCGCCGAATATTTCGCGGCGCGATATGTAGTGTGAATGTTTTTCGCGAGAGTGCTGTATTATATTTTACTTCGGGAGGTTGTGCATAAACGTGAAAGTCGAAAGCGATTACGTTATCGATAGCATTTTAATTTTTTAGCCGTAACATATTTAAGGTCGACCGTTTTGTAACTGTGCGAAAGATGTCTTCTCTAGTTCCTACGGTTTCAAAGTACCTATCTACACCATTATAACTTAACGCACAATCGAACGTGAAAATATCTTATTTTGGATTATTTCATACGAAATTACCATTACAATACATTCTTCCATATGTTGTATATAGTTCTAGATATAATTATACTATAAAAATAAATTACGCATTATTCAAACTTGTTACCATATACATTTATTGCAATATCCTACTGGAGACCATAAAAATACTCTATTTAACAGTAACAGTAACCAACTAGCCCGCCATCTCCCATACATTCCATTCATTCAGGTATCGGAAAGTCGGAAATTTTTAATGCGTCATAATATCGGCATATCAACAAAACGAGATTGATTAGTGATAGTACTCATTACTGAAAATGTTTTTTTTTATGTGTATTTTATATTATAATATGAAGTTAATGTCATGATTTCTAAAAAGCAAAAATGTAACAGTTTGAAGCTTTAACATCTCCACTACTGGATCTCAACTATCGTTTTCAGATGTCCATAGACAGCATGCAAAACATACTTAAAATGCATATCTCATTATCACTTTTTTTATCGTTCAGTGTAGAATTAAATTTTAATCTTCAGTAATATCTGTTGTTGAATGAATATGTAATTATTGAAATACATGGAATGAAATTAATTCCCATTTATATTATTTTTTTATTTCTTCACTTTCATAATGGTTTATTAATGCTCAAAGGACAGTGAAGTGGGGCGTTCCTGCGTCAGAGCACGGTGTACGTACAGCCACACATCAAAGTATACAAAACTGTAAAATTTCTTCAATCGACTCTCATCTTACTGTCAAACACATTAGGTTGAATATCAATTGAGGAAAGGTTGTAGTAACCTGATGTGTGGCTGCCTGTACAATGTTCAGAGCAACTAATTAGTGTATTCATTACACCTAGGTTCAAAATGGTATAAATATCGCATCTGGTTGAAACAGCTATTTGATTGGTTGATTAGCGCGTTTATTGAATGGCGACGTTTAATTGAATGACTAGGCCGAACGTTTAATGAACAAGGCTCACTCTACATCCATCAAGTTAGCGGATTGTAAAAAAGCCCTTTCAACAACGGCGTCCGCTAAAACAACAGTTGTAGCGGACGTAAAATCAGTCAGGTGATTGTAATTTAGTTAATTTGTTCCATCTATTCGAATCACTAAGTTATTGAACCCCTTTCAGAAAATTACTCACATCAGACGTAACATGGTCATAATCACAAGTGCAGGCCTTAGATTAAAACATTTGTTTTAATCTAAGGCCTGCACAGGTGCAGGCAGGTAGTTGAAAATATAAATTAAATTCATGACTTTCTGTTTCAATGGTATTTATTATAAAATTTTGTTCTTTCTTTACGTAACATTTAATGGAATGACTAACAACTTCCTTCACCACATTGTTCACATCATCATAACAACCACCTACTAAGAAGAGGACACCATGTATCCTACAATTCCTAACACCTCGCTCTAATTATTAGTCTAATAGCTATTCCTCCTATGGATAAATAGCTTTGTAAGTACCTTACATAAATCGGTATAACCGATATTTAGCTTTAATCAGTTAATCCCCATCTTGTTATCTACGCACATTAAATAGGTACGTACAAAATAATTATCAAATAAATCATTTTTGTTCTGTTAATATGGGTAGGTAAGTAAAGGAGCACCTACACTGACGTGTAAAATGTTTACAAAAGTTTTAAACAATTTTTAGAAACTGTTTCCATGTTAATGATGATAGTAATCATTTCTAAACTATCTACTTAGGGTACTTATTTATCAAATTGTAACAACATAAAATATTTGTTATAATTTTTTTGTACCTATTATCCAGGATATAGTTAGGCGCATCCAGAAATATCGCTCTTTTTTATCACAAAATAAAAAAAATGAGCAAATCTTTCTCCATTTTCGTATACAGGCCTCTAGCCGTAAATACGAACTGCGAACGAGTCAATTATTCAATGTTCGTAAACATTTTCCATCAGTGTAGGAGCACATAAAACGTTTATAAAAAAACAAAGAACAAAAACTAGTGTTAATAGATGTTTGTAAACATTTTTAAACAGCAGTGTGGTAGCTAATTAAATAATAATTCTTTTATTTCTTGGGCAATAGGTAGGTACACCACTTTTATGGAGAGGTGGGTATATCACAGGTGAAACTTAGTTTATAAATACATACACAAGCCATTTTCTTTATTATTTACATAAACCCCAAGCCAACACAAACAAATGTATTTATTTTACTTTTACAAATCCTAAACTGAAAAGAGCACACCAAAACTTTTGGTGTCAAATTTCAATATTATGGTATTAAGGTCTATCTATAACATAATATTAAAATTATATCTACCTACCGTTATTATTGTTCTTAAGGCACTAAATATAAATTTAAATACAGTAATGTGATGTAAATAAATGCGAAAGTTCTCATATCTACTCAACATGACTTAGACTTATTACATAATATCAGAGTAGGTATTCTGAGTGGATTTTAAAGAGAGGTCAGTAAGAACATTAACCATAACAACAGTTAGTTAAAGAGAATTGTCTTATTCTCATGATTTTCGATATGAAAAAACTTGGCGGATATCACATGAAAACAATGTTTTTGTGATATATTTCTGATAACTACACAACCCGACACAAACATGAGAATTGGAAGTGGTTTTAAATTTACACTATGAGTACTATACTATAAAGCTATGCCATATTTTTCTTTGATTCTAGTATTAATATTGTTCATAAAGAAACTTACACTTTTGACTTGATGCTTTTAGATACTAATTCTGCAACATCTTTAGATGATTTCAAGACAAATTCATGTGTATATGGTACCTCTACCATTTCAAGAGAGGGCTGGAATTTTCTTAAGTCTTTCATATATTCTAGTGGAACCCAGCCATCTCTCTCACCATATATTACAGTCATTTTATGTTTTACTTGGTCAATAGCTGCAGTGTTCAGATCAGTGACTCTATCCATTTCATCATATGCCAAATAAAGAACTTTCTCCAAAATTTTTGGGTTAATATATTTTAAAACCCTGTTTGTGAAGTGAGAAGGCAATGATTTTACTTTCAGATATAAATTAGCTATAAGTTTTAATAGTGTATCCGGTAACATATTAAATAATATAATAAGGAACATTGCTAACACATGGATTCGTCTAATTATGTTGTTAATGTATTGACCATTTTTTGTTACTGCCATTTTCTGCAATGTAGGGAACAACAAGTTAATGGAGCCAGCTCTTTCTTTCACTGTAGGACATTTTTGCAGAGATTCTAGAATCATCCAGGCACCAATGGAATGACCAATTAAATGTAATCTACTTTGCTTATCAATACTGTTGATAAGGTCAAGTTTATGTTCAACTTGACCTTTCAGATCAAATAGATACCCTTCATCTTTCAAAGAGTAAGATTTCTCATCTGCAATGATATCATGACCCGCTTGTCCTGAAACCAATAAGAAATAATTAAAATAATATTTTGATGCTGTCCAGATGCTCAGATTAATTAGGTATAATTTGTGCTTACATTATGCAACATGTTTGATTGAATGAATGAATGAAATGAATTTTCTCATCCAGTAGAATAAAATCACATTTGCAATTGAATTTGTTTTTCAAAAATGAGATAATTATGATACAATATTCCATATGTAGGTCTCTTTTGAAATGAAGAATACTATGATTTTTGAAAAAGATAGCATTCTGATTTTATTATAGGATGAGTGCGAGTTCTAATTTTTGCTAGTAATATCAACAATGTGTTAAAGTTAAAATGTATTTGACTTACCCAGCATACAAATTGGCATTTTAGTGTTATTATAAAGTTCTGTGCAAAATTCAGTGTAAAAATCAATAATTCCTGGATTCCCTGTTATGCACACAATGACATCAGCAGCTCCAGAAGAAAATGGGTCGCCCCAAATCAACAGGCGGGTTTTTACATGATTTAGGGTTCTGAAAACCTCCATAATTAATAAATTATTTGAACCTTGGACTTAAGTTAAAAAATATATCAGGTAAGTATTCTCAAATACCAATCTCTGTCTGAGACCACAAAATTGTTAATTATTTTAATGTTCACTTGTTTTTTAACTTCTCATCCAGCAGCTTTATTTTATCACTGGCTATGTAAAAAAGGTATGTAAAAAAACTTTTGTGCCCGAACTGCCCGAAGGTTAAATTTAATACCAAATAATCGTTATCGTACCTACAGTATTTTGACAGTAATTGACAGCATGAATTAGTGTGGTGCCACGCTCTCAAGTTATTGGCTTCACTCGAGCGAAAATTTTCATTCGAGTGAAAAAAATATTCAAAAGTCCCTTTCACATGAAAAAGACATTCACAAAAATTCGGTTCACAATAAAGTTTCAGTTGCGGTGAATCGTTTTCAATTTCAAAGTAGGTCCACTGTTTTTCAGGGCAGAAGTCAAAGCTGTGAAATGTTAATACTTTTCCGGGCACGGCAAAAAAATTATATCTTTTAAGTTACTAATAATAAGTAAGTAGTTGTTTTAGAATTTTAAGTTACAGAAACTAAAACTTTTATGCGGAATGAATATAGTATTTATTTAGTCTTGAGGTGCTGAAGTTTTTTATTCTCTATGGGCTTAAGCATATGCTAGGTGTGTCAAAGCCAAGGGTAAGGCCGTGATATCTCATAGATCTCGGACTTCACTAGAGTCCTCACCCCGTTCAGGGTGATATGTGCGTCCGGAAGAGGACGTTGCTGAGGCCTGTGGAAAAATATGGTCTCGGTCTTCTCGAGCACCACCTCCAGTCCAAGTACAATTATGTAATAATTGATTTTTTTAATCCGTGAAAAAATCGATTTTAATGTAATCGATTTTTCTTACAAAAAATAATCGATTTTTACAAAAAAAAATGATTTTTTGCAAAACTTTTATAAAGGTATTTCTACTGCTGTAAAAATACGGCGCCCACCACATTAGAGGGTGCACATTAGCGTGACTCTCGTGTCGTTATATTTTCACTTTTCGGACGTTTTGCGCTACAATCATGCAGCAGAAACGCCCAATGAAAACGCACACAAGGGATGAAACTAGAAGACTACTTAAAATTTCATAAAATTAGCTTTAATTGCGCATGTAATAGTAAGTAGAGATAAAATTAAATAATTCAGCCTGACAGAGAGAGATCTGATTGATTGTAGCACAAAAATAATGGAATCATAACAATTTCGATCAGAATCGAATAATAAAAATCGATTATTTTAAATATAATAATCGATTAATGTAAAAATGTATTATTTTTTCACATCCCTAAATAACACTAGTTAAAAACATTTGTTTGACATTTTTTGTGATTAAAATTGAGATTTTTATTAGATAAATAACAAAGAAACTCATAGAAATGGCGAGTAATAAAAGAAAAGCTTTATTTATATGTCTGGGTAAGTTAAACATTTCTCAATTTTAGGGAGCACGAAAGTATTATTTCTTTACGTATTTTTAGTCAACCAAAGTGTAAAAGTTTATTAAATCAGTACATAATGATTGCAGAATTATTAATTTATATTTCAGGTAATATTTGTCGTTCTCCAATTGCTGAAGGAGTGTTTCAAAAAACCGTAAATGATATGAAGATTGGTGACAAGTGGGAAATTGATAGTGCAGCCATAGGAGGTTGGCATGTAGGGAACCCACCTGACTGGAGAGCTTTGGATACTATGAAAAAACACGGTGTCCCATACAGTAACCATGCAAGACAAGTGAGAAATTTTAAACATCTGTTTATAAACAGATGACTGAATCTTATAATTTAATTGGCTGGCAGGATGGCGCATTTGGTAGTGAGTGACCCTGCCTCATACCCTGAAGGTCGTGACCCTGCCTCATACGCCAAGGTCGTGGGTTCGATCCCCACCCTGGACAAACATTCATGTGATGAACACTTGTGTTTGTTCAGTATCTGGATGTACATACTTATAATTTTTGATTAATTTTCTATATTTTTAAAAATTTCAGATAGTTTCTGAGGATTTCAATCACTATGACTATATATTTGGTATGGATGAACAGAACATGAAAGATTTAAATAAAAGAGCACCTAAGGGTTCCAAGGCAAAACTTCTTCTCTTTGGTGATTTTGATCCACAAGGTGACAGGATTATAAGAGACCCTTATTATGTAAGTTTTTGTAATATACTGTATACTGACACCACTCTATTTTCATACAAACTGACTAACTTTGAAGATTTCATCATCCCTTCGTCATTGTGGTGGTGTCAATAAATGTGGACTCCACTGCAAATAAATATTTTTGCCGTACAAGGTGATAAGCATATTCAATTTTATTTTTAATTTGACTAGGTAACTTATCCATAAGTACAGCAGTGGGTAGGCTAAGTACTATCTGCTTAGTAGTACTTTATTAGTAATGTAATCACTTTTTTACAGGATAGTGATGCAGTTGGGTTTGAAAAATGTTACGAGCAATCCGTCCGGTGTTCCAAAGGATTCCTAGACCGTCTACAAAATGGACAAGTTGATTGAAATTGAAATAATCAAAAACTAGTAATAAAACTACTTGCAAATTACAAAACGTGGTCTATAGTTATAATGCGTCAAGAAAGTCTTCAAAACGGATTTTTGGGGAATTAATGAAGTTCCCATCTTTTTGAATTAACGGGGCTACCATACCCTCGGATATCTACAGTAATCATGGCAGTAGTAAATTACATTCATAATTGTTTTACTAATAAAAGTTGTTACATAAGTGGTATATAATATTATTTATATTCTGTCAATAAAGGCGAGAAATTAATTGTTCTTGATTTTTTTTTTATGTGATAGGTAGCAGGCGAGCAGGCGGATCACCTGATGGTAAGCAATTGCCGCCGCCCATGGACACTTGCAACACCAGTGGAATTACAAGTGCGCTGCCAACCTTTTGTCCCCTTCCCCCCCGAGTGGGCCTCCGGTACCCTCACTCTCTCGGCGAAACACAGCACAGGGGCTGCTTCATGCCGGTTTTCTGTGAGGCAGTGGTATCACTCCGGTCGAGCCGGCCCATTCATGCCGAAGCGTGGCTCTCCCACAGTTGAACTATTACGGAGTTCGCAGTATTATAACCAAAATTACTATGTAACCAAACGGGGCTAACATACGTATCTATGGCGCCATCAATTTATGACTTGCTTACTTGATCCATTAAACTTCGTCAGATGTCTTAGGATCAATGCATGGCAGTGCCATATTTTGTTGTAAATTCGTCCGGAGAGATACTCTGGCCTCATAAAAGAACGCTGTGGAGTGAAGCAGCGCGCCTGTTTTTCGCCTAGTGAGTGGGAGTACCGGAGCCGGAGGCTCAATCGGGGGTTAAGGGGGGGTGGTAGCGCATTTGTGACTCCACTGGTGTAGCGGGTGACTATGGTCAGCGGCAATCGCTTACCATCAGGTGATTTGTCTGCCCGATTGCCACCGATCACTTAAAAAATATTTGACGTATGTATTCTATTTGGCATAATATGATTATACATCTTTGCATTATTTTTAGGACAAAACAAATTGTCATGTCATTTGTCGTTCATGACATTTTTGTGTCAAAATTTCCTTTTTCTGTTCTCGTTTAGCGTAGAATAGAAATTGTTAAAAATTTTGTGTGGATTAAAATTGCTTACGATATGTACAGAAACTACGAATTGTGTTTAATATATCCTTGCATTGGTGCCCTACATTATTGAACTTTACTTGCTCTGATATTATGTATCACTCTCTGTCGTAGTAGGAAGGTATTGTGTTGTTTTTCCCTATCTTTGTTTGTTGCTTGCACTTTTTATTTTATTCCTTAAATTCATTTTCACAAATAGAAATATAGGAATAGTAGCCTAACGTAAACTTAGACGTAAAGTTAATTGTAGAATATAGGTAGCTTACTAAATGGCCACATGGATTTTTCAATGTTACAGAATAAATCAAGAATTTAGTAGTGTAGTAGTTTGATGTATGTAATATTTGCATTGCTCAAGTAATTTCCCAAATCACTCAATGTTATTAAATTTTGATTATTTTTAGCTCCTCAAACCACAAAGAAAATGAGAACCATGCTCCCATCACAAGAGAAGAACAGCAAGAAAAAATTTCAAAAACCAAACATTCTCCGTAAAAGATCTAAGAAGCCAGTTAAACCGAATGCAATGGAGGTTTATGAATCTCCAGACACAAATTCTCTAGTCAATATAAATTGTGTGGCATTGGATGAAAATGGTATAAAAGTTGAATCTTTTGAAGCGCAGAATACAGTTGGTCAGTTTGATTTGGAGATCTCTCCTGACATTGAATTAGGAGATGCCTATGATGACCAAGAGGGGGAGGGAGTCCTAGAAACTAGTGCATCACGAGGGAGTTCAAAACTGGTGTTTGAAAATGATGAAATATTAATTGAGGCTAATTCCCAAACAGAAGCAGATGATATGAAAAGTATGTTTATAAATATCTTTAATTTAATTTTAATGCTATCTATATCATCTTTAGTATTTCATAATCCATATTGTAATATCCTGTTATGGGTTATAAATAATTATTTTGGATTAACATTGTATAATCCAAAATTATTTTGGATTGTACTGTATTTGCTGATACTTTCATGTGCATACTCCCTGATTTTAGGTGGAGATAATTCTAATCCTGCCCTGGTTAATATTGAGTCCTTCTTCAATGAGTCTGCAGGAGAGGTAACTGTAATAATACAAATTTATTAATATTACCTAATCAGTAATCAATAGTCCATGGAATTATTACAAATTCCTTAATAATGATATTGAACTGTGTTTGACAGTAAAAGGAACATTCAGGAGTTTACAACATGCTTTTGCATAAAGCATCTTAGGAATTATTTTAATTTTTGGACATTCAATTATTATGTACAAATCCTTTTGCAATTTTTATTCCATTTTTCCAGAGATACATGTTATTTGATGGTACTTTTGAATCTGCCAAGCAGATAGAAACCTTAGTTGTTATAGGTAAGTTACTTGTGCAATATTCTTATACTTACTCTAAATTAAATACAAATAAAATATTTTAATATTTAAGTTAAGTATAATATGAAATATTGACTACAATGAAATATAGAATATGGGAATTTAAAATATTAATGGTAAGTGACATTTTCATTTTTTTTTTTATGAGATAGGGGGCAGACGAACAGACGGTTCAGTTTCAGTTGTCTGGTTCCGCTCAGTTAAGAGGGTAGCGAAGGTCAGAATGCAGTAATTTTATTGCAATTATCATGGTCTAAGTGTATCCCGGGCTTCAATGCATTAACTATGGATGCAACTGGGAATCACATGTGAAGATGAGAGAGATAAAGAAGATATAAAAGAATCATACATACAAATTATACTAATATTTAGTAAACATATTACATAGTTTAGGGAAAACTGTCATGTGAAATGGGCTTTATCTCTATTTTCAGATAATGAATCTCCTGGGAATGAACATTTCCAATACATTGAGCAAAACCAAGATCTCATAAGCAACATGTTACCTCTGTCTGTTGTGTCAAGCCAGCCCCAGGGAACAAATGAAGAGGAAGTGTCAAGCACATCAAACATTCCTAGCATTTATTCTTCCTTCATGGCACCAGTAAAATTTAAGGTAATTTAATTTTGTTAACATGTATTTGGTGTTGTAGTTAAGTTCACACTTGAAATAGCCCAGTTAGTGAGAGTTTTCAATGAGGTCTTTGGCTTTGTGTAGCCTCTATGTCTATAAAAGACACAAAATCAAAAGTGATTTAAGCAACTATGAAGTAATATGAGCATGACATTTGGCTTAAATTATTCAAATTAATCAATAGGGGCATAAAAAATTTCATTTCAGTGTGACAAATCATGTTTATCGTCGTACGTAGGGCCCTGTCGACAGCACATACAAAAGAAATGTCTTATGACATTAAATACCTAGAATTTATAATTTTTACAATTCTATAAAATTCTCATATAATTTATAGATTTTACATTTATTCCTATTTTTAAATTTCAGTGTGATGCACCAAATTGTACAAAAGAATTCAGAAGTGAGCTCAAGTTTAAGAGGCATAAAAATACACACGAAGAGGACGGCAGCATAAGGCCGCCGAGACAAGTTACAGTTGAGTGTCCAGTCAAAAAAGTAGAAACTGATGGCACAGTGAGTGCTTGCGGCAAAATATTTCTCGTCAGAGAGTTGCTGCTGAAGCATTTGAATGAAGAGCACACTCTTGATGATGCAGTTTATAGGTAAGTATCACATTTTGTTTGTGTTTGAAAAGGCGGAACACTAGCGCGATGTAATTGTCTCCTAGCGCCATCTATTGGCAACGGTTCGAAATACTACAAAACTAAGTCCCGAAATAAAGTAAGACCGGGCTACTAGTACCTAATATAGGTATCTTTGTAATGACGGTTTTTTCAAATGCAAAATCCGATAGATGGCGTTACGTTAACGTCTGGTCCGACTTTGACGACATTGGTTGTTTCATAACATAACATCATAATATTGACATGGTCAAAATGTAACCAATCCACTCGTTGTTGGACCAGCCGTCCTCTAACGCCAGCTATCGGATTTTGCATTTGCAAACACCCTCATTACATCGCGTGTCTCCAAGTGCCATCTATTGGCAACGGTGCGAATTACTACAAAACTATGTCCCGAAACAATACTAATCTAAGACCGGGTTACTTTACTAGTACCTAATATAAACTCTGATTCATAATCATGTAAAGTAAACTGACAGATGTCAATGTGTCATCCCCATACATTATCACCCATTCCACTTTGAAATCTCTTACTGTCACTCTTACACACTCACACACAAACATATGCATAATCATACACCTACTTAGGTTATTTAAGTAATTACATACTTGTACCATCACTAGTTTATTGTATAGTTTTTATAGCAGTCCTCTTCCTGTGGGTACATGCATAATACCAGCGTCAGGGTGTCTGACACCCCAACACATGCTGAGTATGTGCCTTTTCACTGTTTACTTTAATCTGTTTTAGTTTAATGTTAGTTAAGTATGATTGTGATGCACTGAATAAATATTTTTCATTTCATTTCAATTAGACACATGCAAAATGTCAAAATGCATAGAAATTTATAAAAAAAAGAAAGTTTACATGATTATGAATCAGAGTATAGGTATGTATTTTTGTAATTAGTGTGGTCTTTCGTAGGTGCGAAGAGTGCGGGCGTCGTTTCTTCTGGGCGTCAGGTCTCCGCGCGCACGTGCGGGCGCACTGCCGGCGCGCGGCCGGGGCGGCGGGCGCGGCCGGTGCGGCGGCCGCCGGGCCGGGGCTGGTGTGCGGCTGGCCGGGCTGCGGCCGCGTGTTCCGCCAGCCCTGCCGCCTGCGGGAGCACGCGCGCGCGCACACCGGCGACCGCCCGTACCCCTGCCAGTATCCCGTGAGTATGCGACCCATGGATTGGATTGGTTGATGGAAGATAAGGGGTTAGGATGAGGGATGAGGGATAGGGACTAGAGATGAGGATGAGGGATAAGTATGAGGGATGAGGATGAGGGACGAGGATTAGGGATGAAGATGAGCGATGAGGATGAGGGACGAGGATGACGGTTAATGATGATTGATAATGAAAAGGGTTGAGGATGAACATGCGAGATAAATTTTATCCCTCATCTAATAAAGATGAGGACGAGAAATGAGATGATGGGCGTTGAGTTCTATCGTATCTCTCTACGTAAGACCTAAACATTAACTCCCGATGAAGGATGCCAAGACAAATTTTGTGCTTTGGTTTTAACGTTAGGATGATGATGACGATGAATTGTTGTGTTCGCGACAGGACTGCGGCTGGTCGTTCCGGTCGGCGAGCAAGCTGGTGCGGCACGCGCGGCGGCACACGGGCGAGCGCCGCCACGCCTGCCCCGCGTGCGGCCGCGCCTTCCTGCGCCGCGAGCACCTGCGCGACCACCACGCGCGCCACCACGCGCCGCACGCGCGCCGCGCCATGCCCTGCCCGCACCCCGGTCAGTACACACGCACACACTGCGCCACACGCGCACAGACAGCGCCGCGAGCACCTGCGCGACCACCACGCGCGCCACCACGCGCCGCACGCGCGCCGCGCCATGCCCTGCCCGCACCCCGGTCAGTACACACGCACACACTGCGCCACACGCGTACAGACAGCGCCGCGAGCACCTGCGCGACCACCACGCGCGCCACCACGCGCCGCACGCGCGCCGCGCCATGCCCTGCCCGCACCCCGGTCAGTACACACGCACACACTGCGCCACACGCGCACAGACAGCGCCGCGAGCACCTGCGCGACCACCACGCGCGCCACCACGCGCCGCACGCGCGCCGCGCCATGCCCTGCCCGCACCCCGGTCAGTACACACGCACACACTGCGCCACACGCGTACAGACAGCGCCGCGAGCACCTGCGCGACCACCACGCGCGCCACCACGCGCCGCACGCGCGCCGCGCCATGCCCTGCCCGCACCCCGGTCAGTACACACGCACACACTGCGCCACACGCGTACAGACAGCGCCGCGAGCACCTGCGCGACCACCACGCGCGCCACCACACGCCGCACGCGCGCCGCGCCATGCCCTGCCCGCACCCCGGTCAGTACACACGCACACACTGCGCCACACGCGCACAGACAGCGCCGCGAGCACCTGCGCGACCACCACGCGCGCCACCACGCGCCGCACGCGCGCCGCGCCATGCCCTGCCCGCACCCCGGTCAGTACACACGCACACACTGCGCCACACGCGTACAGACAGCGCCGCGAGCACCCTGCGCGACCACCACGCGCGCCACCACGCGCCGCACGCGCGCCGCGCCATGCCCTGCCCGCACCCCGGTCAGTACACACGCACACACTGCGCCACACGCGCACAGACAGCGCCGCGAGCACCTGCGCGACCACCACGCGCGCCACCACGCGCCGCACGCGCGCCGCGCCATGCCCTGCCCGCACCCCGGTCAGTACACACGCACACACTGCGCCACACGCGCACAGACAGCGCCGCGAGCACCTGCGCGACCACCACGCGCGCCACCACGCGCCGCACGCGCGCCGCGCCATGCCCTGCCCGCACCCCGGTCAGTACACACGCACACACTGCGCCACACGCGTACAGACAGCGCCGCGAGCACCTGCGCGACCACCACGTGGCTTGGCCCACGAGTAGCACACACTTATGAGTCTAGGCGGAAGCGTTCAATGGGCGCACCGCCTCTGACGTTTCTATACAATCAAATAGTTCAACGCATACTGCCAGAGTCGCAGCGCAGTCGAGACGGCGGAAGGGGCAGGGTCGAGTGGGCGCTGTCCACCACCATGCGACGACGATTGACGTGCGATGTGTATTCATTGTTTCAATTGGTCAGAAGCGGTTAATCTCACGATGATAGTAGTCAAGACTTGATTTTTATTTGTTTTTTATTACAGGGTGTGAACAATCATTCAACAACATGAGCACGTTGTACCTGCACATGAAGAAAGTGCACAAGAAGCAGGAGTCGATCGCGCCCGCCACCGCCACCACGGAGACCATCTACACTGTTTCCTCCACTATACCCGATAACATGTTTATGGTGAGTTATCTGTAACTACTGGGAGACGGATATAGGGTTGCCAGGCGTTCGGATAAAGCCAGACCGGGTTAGGCTTTCTGGTTGTGTGTCCGGAAGTAAAGAGACTACGACGAGCCTCCGGCAACGACAACAGACTTACACCGTCATAAATGATGCAGCATGCCGAGAGCCTTTTTGGCTATCAGCCAGTGGGTTTTCCGAATGTTCCTGGTATCTAGGCTTGATTTGACACCCTTTCGATATGACGGAGGCGATTAAATAAACGAAACATTGAAATTCTTCTATTTCAGGTAAGCCTAGCACCAGATTCTCCAGGGCTGAACAACGACGCCTTACCGGTTCTCGGCCTCGTCAGCGAGGAGCCGGAGCCTCAGCTCGCGCCGGCCGAGTCTCAGGCCGAAGCCGAGACCGAAGTCGAGGCCGAAGTCGAGGCCGAGGTCGAGGCCGAAGCCGACGTCGAGGCGGAGGTGGAGGCCGAGGCCGAGGACGACGACGAGTGGCACTCGGCGCGCACGCACTGCACGTGGCCGCTGGAGCGCCCGGTGCAGCTCGCCCATGAGACTGTCGACGCTAATTTGCTCAAAGATGACTCCCAGGTATGTTTCTGTGATACAGATTATTATGTCTTTTTTAACAAGATTTTGCTTTTGCTAACAAACATTTAAAAATTGTGGGAAAGCCGCGCTTCGGCATGAATGGGCCAGCTCGATCTGGGTGATACCACTGCCTCACAGAAAACCGGCGTGAAGCAGCCCCTGTGCTGTGTTTCGCCGAGTGAGGGTACCGGATTCCCACCCGGGGGGAAGGAGATAAAAGGCAGCGCACTTGTGTTGCAGGTGTCCATGGGCGGCGGCAATTGCTTACCATCATCTGATCCGCCTGCTCGTCTGCTCGTATCACATAAAAAAAAAACATTTAAGTTCTGTTACTGATTTTTAGTCTCCTGAAGTTATTTTGAGATAAATATATTATATTCAATGTACAGACACGGCCTTTTTACCTTTTTTATTACATGTATGATTACTTTGTTTGCAGGTGGAACCTTCCGAAGGATCCGAGAGCAACACATACACAGTGAGGAGTGATCTCTTCCTTCATGGAAATGTTCTGATAAATGAAGATAGCGAGTGAGTTTTCCTACGTTCTCTGTCTAGATATAGATTGAAAAAAAAAAACTATGAGTGTTGCAAAGCAGTGTTGCCAGATGACTGTCTCGCGTTCTCCCCATTTGTTTGTTAGGCAAGATATGTTAACGTTACAAATTCTTTGAAAGGTTTGGCTGGGCCGTCTACTTATATAATACTAGCGGTCGCCCGCGACTCCGTCCGCGTGGAAAAGTAACTTTTTACCCCCCTTTCAACCCCTTACAACCCCCTTTTCGCAATAAAAAGTAGCCTATGTCCTTTTTCAGGGTCTAGGATTATCTGTATACCAAATTTCATTTAAATCCGTTGAGTAGTTTTGGCGTGAAAGAGTAGCAGACAGACAGACAGACAGACAGAGTTACTTTCGCATTTATAATATTAGTATGGATTGTGTTGTGTAGGCACATGGGCGTGGTGGGCGGCGCGGCCGACTCGCTGGGCGCCGACCTAGGACTGCTGGATGCGCACCCTACGATTGATCTCATGCAGGTAATTAACAAAGTATTGAAACAACATTTGTATTGCGCTAATCTTGAACTATTTTTTTCCTAGGATCAAGTTAAGTTAGTACAGTCATCAGCAAAAGTCACTACACACTCCAGGTGTTCAAAGAGAGAGATGTTTAAACTTTCAAAACGTGGTTGACTGTCATGATAGCATATACTTATGAGCTTTCATAAAGTCACAAATATGTTAACAGTCGATATTCATTACTTACTTACTTCGCTGGCTCAGTGAGCCAAGGTGGGTCTTAGCCTCCGATATTCATAATTTGATTGTATCATTGCGATTGCAAGGGCAATGTTGAATGCGTTAAAAAACAAATTGAACGCCAAAGTGAAAATGACGTCAAATATTTGTGACGATCGAAGTGTGTGTTTTCTTGGACATCTTGCCCGCTCAGGTACATATTATCTGCTGCTGACTGTACGCTAGCTGTCTAAAGTTCATCAATTTATTCATTGTTTCTTTATTGTGATCGACTTTCCAGGAAGAGTTGATGTACGCCGACACTGCAGCCGACGAGTCCTCTTTCCGGATATTCCTGCTCAGCGGCGAAGAGCTCACTTAAAGTATCCTGCGGCCGCTATCACTGCTCACACCGAGCTGCCGTCGTCTGCGCCGGGCGACGTACCCCAGTAGGTGCTCCTATCTATACTATTTAAAAACTGCCAACTAAAGATACAAGATTTGTTTTGGCGAATATTTACCAATTTTTGATTCTCATGAAATTGAAACTACATGACACTAAATCAATAGACACAAAAAGTCAAATCTGGCTAAAATTTATCTCGAAGAATGCATCGATGTGTTAGCAGTAAATCGTATCGTGTCGCACACGTTCCCTATAGTCGATATCTCTCTTTTATACCGAACCTGTGATGACTGTAGCTTGTTCTGTTTAGCTCACGATGATGTTTAATTATTTTGTGCTACATGCTCGTGTCGATAGGAAATAAAAGGTCTTTTTCACTATTATGTTATCTAAATTTGCTTATTAGTTTACTTGCTGTGTGTCATCTAGCAAGGAAACTAGTTTTTAAAGGTCAGTAAAGTACTCTTATGTATTATAAACATAATATAGAGTATCTGAAACGAGCCTCCAGCACAGTATAACCAATAGAATATCTAAGAGTTTTTGCCTGCTCTCGCGGGTAGGATGCGCGGCGCGGTCGACAGGGAACGGGAGCGCGAGAGAGGAAAAGAGATAATGCTATGCGCGCCGCACCTACGTTTTTGTTAGTGTACGTGGGCGACACGCACACTTTCTATGTAGATACCCTACTGGTGATACTGTGACTCAAAGACTACTCCGACTTACTAAAGTACCAATATAGAATCAGTTCAAAGCTACCTAGGATTGTTCACTAAGTTAAATAATACGATTCAGCGCTGAACTGTTAGCGCAAAGCGCTTTCCTTAGCGTCGCCTCAGGGTCTGCAGAGGAAATTGGCCCACTGTTCAATACTAATGTATTTTGGTGGCTACTATTATGGTGTTGACTAAATTTTCTGTTATTGTTGGTTAATAATAATATAATGTGTAACTTAACGATTGTATGGAATTAGCGTATTATGATATTGTGTGACGTAACGACTGATTGTGCTATTCCCATACATTCGTTTCGTTTGGTGTTAGCGTAAGAAAACTGTCGGAAAGTTGCATTAGCCTTATGGTGTGATATTTAGGATTGTATGCAAGGAAAGTTTTATCCAGTTCTCCACTTGTTCCAAAATGGAATAGGAAATGTATTTCTATTCCATCGCAATATGTACTAAAATTATATACTGTTAGTGTTTTCGGTGAGATCCGTTTATAGCTCATGTAAGTATGTAGTTGTGCCGTCGAGAACGTACGAGTGTATTCTTATCTCGGTCCGGATTCTGAGTAATTTATTGAATATATGTATTCGTTAGTCTTATTCATTGTCACTCTAACGAATAGGATGAGCTCTCGGAAAATCAAGTCGCAAACCGACTCTTCGAGCCATCTCCAGTGTAGAGTAGACAATCTGGCTTTCGCCTGTGGTTACAGGGGCCATTACTGACATATATAAGCGGTATTGTGATTAAAGAAACAAAAAACTTGTTAGTTTAGGAACAAGATCCATTTTCAAATAACTACATTAGGTCTAGGAGTATTGTACTAATTTTAGGCCGGGCTTTGAGTGTACATTTTATAGGATAATATGAAATATTTTAGGATAAGATCTCTCAAGCAGATCGGACTAATATCACAAATTGTAATATTGAATTTAAAATTACCTTAAATTTGTTAGTTAACATTTCTTAGAGTCCAGTAAAAAAGTCGCACCACGTTCTCATATTGTTGGTTGTGCAACTTTAGCTAGTAAATAAATTACGAATGCGTGCCTAAACATTTTCATTTGGACGTTTTATTTGTTACACAGTAGATATCATAATATGCTACAAATATTTACGCAATACGTAAAATTTTAATTTAACCGTAGCTTTCTGCAAATCCTGCAATCTATGTGGTTACTTACTGGATCTGTAAGGCAACAGAAATAAGTTACCATAGTACGCGTATTTTTATGTAATCCATACATAATTATTTCCGAATTAAACTTACGTAGGTACCAAGTCATTTATGCCTGGTATGCAAAACATTTTGTATTTAAAATTAATTATTCGAATGTAAATAATAATAAAATTGTTATTAAATAATACTTATGTAATAAATAAATGTATCCTTGCAAGAATATAAGGAATCGCCTTGTCAGTACTAAAACCTAATAAAGTTTATTAGTATACGTCTAGATAATTATTTAGTATCAGGCAAAGATTTAAATCATAGATATGCCCTGACACCTAAAACCGAGGCAATATTTTGATGACATGACGTGTGCGTGTCATCGAAAGTCACTATCTATGACGATAAAATACGGTCAACAAAATTTTCATACGGGGTACTAAAAATAAAACAATTCCTAAATTTAAAAGCAATTTTATTTATAGGACATTTTATTTCTAAATGTTACACTACATTTATCTATTTATTCAAATAAATTACTCTAATCACAGAGCGAATATCGGGTTTGATCACCAAACCGCATAAAGGGTGGTGATTATGCCTAATCCCATCATAGTAGCTATGACTTGATTTCTATAATAAAGGCCTTTGCCCTACAATGCCTTCAGAAAAAATATGAGTAATATTTACTATAACTTAATAATTAACACAACCCCACATTTATTGTCCTGACTCCGTATCTACTAAGTAGCTTAAGCACTTGTGTTATAGAATAAGACAACAGAAGAAACACAAATATAATACTTTTTACTTTACGTCGACCTAGGGGAGTCAAAATAAATCATTTTCTTTGAAATGAGAAGAGAGAACTCGACTAAATTGTCCAGGTAACCAGTATTCATCTCTTCGATCCCGCTGGATAACTTTGATAAATTTTTCTTTTAAACGCGGATCTTGCGGAAATCTAAAACAATAAACGTTCACTTAAAAATAATACGTAATTATTATTTGCATGTTTATTGATTTCTAGTCGAAATAAAATTGCTATTTCTGACCGCTATTAAAACAATGCCTATTGAAACTGCTGACGCTACCGTACTTTTCCCGGTGATTGGAAACCATTAACAAATGAGCTGTTATCAACTGAGTTCTGAGTACTACAGCGGGTCTAAGTATATTGGCCACCGAGATACTGATGTTGTCTCGTTTTGTCTCACAGTAATTGCAAATGCTACTCTCTCTGTCACGCGCTGGCCGTGTCAGACTGATGTTTTGTCAACAAAATAAAATAAATTAAATTATTGATGAAATATAAATGCTTACGGGTGAAATGTTACACCATTCGCTTTATTTGAATTTGTAGTATTTTTCTTGCACAATAAAAAGGCACATGAAGGCATTTTAGGTGCTTTTTCCTGTCAAAAATCCAGGCAGCTGTGTCGTACAACTGTCACCGAGTGCAAACGACAACTAATTCGTGCTAATCCCAGTTGAGTTACACTAGGTTATTTGAGGTGCGACTCAAATCGGCGCGGTCAAAGTATGGCGAGGGCATATCTATGATTTAAATCTTTGGTATCAGGTCGCAATATTAAATAAATGAATTCCTGAACTACGTACAAATTTATGCCGTCAAGCTATTGCGATTTTAAGTGGTGCAATTTAAACTTTATTATGGTCAATGTGCCAAAAAATACACCATGAAATTACAAGATTACTAAATTTACATACTATGTACTTTAAAACGAACAGATATCAGATCTGCATTTTGTAAATATTGTTTTAGTAGAACAACAAATTATAATTATTTCAGATAAAAGTCGATGAATAAAGAAAAGATACTTATATAATAGAACCTAAGGCCTCAATTACGCATTTAATCACGACGTCTTTAATGTCGTCCAGCTAGAATATGATAGCTAGTTTTATAAGACTCTAATTTTGTAGTTGGGTCGTAACTGCATCGTTAATAGATTTATGTCGTTGGAAAAAATCGTACTGGTTCATGTATTTTAAGCGGTGTTTAGTGTCGTATCTTGACTAACATTTTCGAGGCTAGTTGCGACCCTGCTAAGAATCATGTAACCCCGACTACAGCCAAGGTTGTGGCTAACTATACCACTTAGTCATGTATACGCTCAAACTCATACTATTAATATTTGAGATCGAGAAGGTTAAGATAGAATATCTGGGAATGTATTGAGTAAGTGGCAACACTTGTTTAGAAAACAGTGTTGTCTAAGTAATGATCTCTAGACGCGCCTTTTATTTAGATGTATATGAATTGACCATTGTAGCCATAGGCAAAATTGTTTATGCATTGACAATTTTTATACTGCGAGGCGAAGGACTGGTCAATAATAAACTAATTGTTAGTATGATTTTAGCCTACAGGTTTTTCATTTTATTGAAACAAAACCATACACTGTATCGTAGATATTCCGGTTTAAAAGATGCTTGAGGCGTAACACAGTAATCCACGCCAAATTATCTGCTGTGTAACGCAATGACTTGACCTTTTCCCACCACGCTTCGCAATATAAAGATTGTCAAATTATACTCTATGATAGCATAATTTAGGATGTTTGTGATGTTTCTGTGTACAATGATCAATTTTGTGTAGGTGACTAATGTAGATGTATATGTATTGTTGTTTAGTGTTTGGATGTTTTTATGATAGGATGTGATCAACCTTTTAGGTATAAGTACGAATATCATTTGCCTTCGAGCGAGGTATTATCCTGATTGTATGCTTAACTGTTGTTTTTGGCTACTGTCGTAGCTATATTTTTGTAACGCAATAATTTTGACATTTGAATCACTGACTGACATAGTGGTAAAGACCATTAAGTTTGAATGTGACGGCAGTCTAATACTGGATATGTTTGCTAACGTTGATTTACTCGTAGTGTGTTTGTTTTTTGTATGTACTTGTATAAAAGATTTTATACAGGTGGTTTTTAACAAACGTACTATTGAATCAGCGAGATAGTTACCCGCCATTAGACCTTACTGTAGACCAAATTACTTGCATACTACAATTCACCATAGCTAGCAGAACTAAAATAGTCAACCAATAAGATTGACGGAAAGTCAGTAAAAAGTTAAGACCCCTGACCAATTGAAATGGTTTATAAACAATAGCTTGAATTTTTTATTAATAGTTGCCCCCTTATTATAAAACGTGGTCTATCTAAAGATAATAATTTATGTTTGAAACTGACGCTGTCACTTTTATTTGTCAGTATTATAAAAGTGACAGCATCATTTTTAAACTATGATAAACTATAGTCGCCGTTTTGTAATATGAAGCAGAGGGTTTTAAAATTACTACTATGTTTTTAATAAAACTAATAATCATTATATAAATGTTGCTAGTAAAGTACTCTTCTTCAAATAAGCGACTTTCCACTATGTACATAATATTTTAACTACTTGCAAAATTTAAAAACACTACACTAACCTATCAAAATTTAAAAAACTGGGTTGAAACAGTTTTAATTCTGTTCTTATGAACGCCATGCTTGGCAAAAAAAAATTGGTGACCCGTACTGAATGACGTCATTAAATAGACGATTGATGGCTTTTCTATCTTTTAACTTTGTGCTATAGATAGCATTTTCTCATCAATATAGAATAAAAGTAAGCTTGGCTTTAATGACGTGTCTTTATATGGCACAGTTAAGAATATAGGTTTAAAGCTTGAAGCTTGGGCAAGGGCATGAAGACTATTATGGCTCTGATCTGTACTTTTTTAAGGATTTCGCTACCTCCAAAAAAAATGGAATCATTATAAGATCACTTTGTTGTCCGATTTATACGTATAGGTATGTAGAGTACGTACGAAAACCCTTTGAAGGCGAGTCCGATTCGCACTTGACTTTTTTTTAGTAAATTCAAAATAGTTTCTTTGAAAGTGTGTTCACACTTGCCTCCAAATTCCTTGTATAGACAATAAAGTATATGGAGTAATAATGTATCTATATCTTAATCTTGAATGTATGAAGTTGCTGAAGTCAATATAATATAGAGTTGTTAGTAGTCACGGAACTGACAGCCTTGCCCAGGCAGCGTATAAGCGTGCATTCAGTTGGTTACAACTTATTTAGTTACTATTATAACTAATGTTTACTATGTAAATAAGATAAATATATTTTTGGATATTTCATGATAAATGGTAAGATGGCTTATTTTTGAGACTGTTGTCAAAAATATAATCATGATATCATTTTGTTAAAATTATAATATACCTTATGGGGAAAATGTATTTCAAAATTATTTTTATAAATGAAATTTTATTTTGGTTGTTGCTATTGTTTTGTTGATATGCTGTGGGACGGCGGTAGTGGAACTGCTATAATGTAATTATAACACAACAGTACATACATGCTAAGTCAGTTAATTAAATCACATATCATAATTATTTTAGTTTGTTATTAATCTTTATATTAATTGGTTGCTTTGTGTTTGAATTCAGATTTTGCTATATATAAACAATAAATGTTCTAGATAACCTATTTCGAGTTTTTTTGTCATCCTTGGGCCTTTGGCCCGTCCAGATCTCGGGGCTGGTCTGTGTGATTACTACGAAAATTGATCGCTTATAAATTACATTATGGTTGACATTATGGTAAGATTTATCCCGCATGCGGAATTGATCGATTTTATGTCATTAACCACGTAAATATTTCATAGACACGGCACATACGAGTACTTACCTTGTTACAAGTTTTTAAACACCTTTGCCTATCTACATATATTTTACGTTCAGTTGAAAGCAATAAAAATCAATGCTAATTGTATTATAATTTATTATAAACAACTTACTGATAATATAAAAAACTTAGTTTAAGTAAACTTTTCACACTAGTTTCGAATCGCTATTTACAAATAAGTACATACATACATACCTTTCTCAAATGCATTCTTTTCTGTTCATAAACTGAATAAAAGGCATAATATTCAGTCGACGAAATAAAAATAAGAAAATAAGACTCAATAACAAAGGGGCAAATCCTTTAACTTTTGTCAAAGGGGCCAAATCTTACAATTCGTCTTTGCCACCTATTTTCGGTATTCGAGTCTGTTGGTCGACTATTAGTTAGGTAGGTATTCTAACTGCAGACAAAATGTGAGAATGAAGGAGAGAAAAGTAAAAAGAGAAACAGAGAGACGTGCAATAAAATTAATATGATACAGTTCAAAACTATTTAAGTACAGTCTATCACATTTTGGGTCTTTACTTTGCGCTATTTTAAGTAGAGCGCACAACCGCTCCTTACTGTCTTCATTTTGTTTAAACTTTGAACTGGCATTTATTTGGTTGGTGGCATATGAATGCGGGTTCTCTAGGCACCTAATTGCCTAAGTTGCCTGCTGTCACAGGATATTGACTTGATTCTGTTTTTTTTAGATTCTACCTATGTAAGTAGGGTATCTCTTTTTAGGTAATTTTATAAATGACAGGAATAATGTTAGTGTCAATTAAGTATTAATTCGGCTTCTAGATCGACTGGACTGTTAGCTAGCATCTAAAGTCACAGGATCACACTATCCTGGTATGAATTTTTTCGGCCGCCTTCTGGAGATCCTGGCTGGTGGAGCGCGCCAAAGGAATCACCACAAAGGAGGTTGATAGCTTGTCTCGGCAGATGACGCACACCCACAGCGCTATGTATATCGCGATGAGGCCGCCCATGGAGATGCCCACGATGCTGCCGGCGCGTCTTCCTTGCCTCCAGTCGAGGATCTCGTAGATGAAGGGGTTCCCCATCCTGGAACAAAAGCCATTGACATTTTTATTCTATTACTAGCGGCTGCCCGCGACTTCGTACGCGTGGAGTTAATTATTGACACTTACCGTCATATTTTGGACAATCCACACAATATATTTTTATAAATTGTAGCCTATGTTTTATTCTGATGTATAAGCTATATTGTGGTAAAGTTTCATTCAAATTCATTCAGTAGTTTTTACATGAAAGAGTAACAAACATCCATACATCCATAAATCCATACATCCATACTTACAAACTTTCGCCTTTATAATAGTAGTAGGATAGTAGGATGTTCAAAAATGCGCCCGCCAGCTGCCCTCCCCTGCCCCCCACCGCTTGGGTACGCCCATGCGGGCAACTAATATAAAATATATAAAGGAACGTACGCGTCAGTGCCTCCAGCTGCGTAATAGATGGCGGTGAAGGCGGCGTACCACAGGCCCACGCCCAGCGGCTGGTACAGGTGCAGGAAGCGCATCGGCGTCCGCGCGCAGAACAGCTCCACCACGGCCACGCACGAGTTGAACCCGTGCGTCGCTAGGTCCAGCCAGAACATGCGGCGGCTCGGCGATTCGTCTGCGAGACAATTATAATATAATTATCATGATTATTCATATATTTTTATGGATTTAAGTATTACCTACCTACATACTATTAAAAAAATGTCGTATAGATGAGGGTATCTGTGAACATTTATATCCCTTTAACCACGTGTTGTACCAACCATTCTGAACAACATTTGTTCTATGACTTTCGAAAATTCGCATAAAATATTTTCATTTTTCCATACAAAGTTGGTCACGTGACTTGGTCATTTTGTATGGGGAGTCGAAAACATTTTCGATGAATTTCGGAAAGTTGTTGAACAATGTTCTATTAATACAAGTCTCATTGTCTGTGCTGAAAGATAAACCGCGGACTATAGATTCGGCGTTCTGGTACGGCGTCCAACCCAAGGGGTTTTCTAGAGAACACGCCACATTTAGTCCACGCGGGGTTGCCCAACCCTGCGAGAGGAATGATAGTGAACTAATAAAAATACATCTACTTATAGATTAGGGGAAGAGTAGATGTTTTTGGTTAGGACCTTGGACGACTAAAGGTACTAAGGACCGATTTGTGTGGAGAACGTTGGGGAAAGAAGGCTACGTCTAACAGTGGGTACTTATCTATTGGCTGGTATCACGATGGTTGTTTTAATCTGTTGATAGGTAATGCATGCATGACACAGCTATGAGTTTTTGCTGATGTAAAACAAACAAATGGAAGAGTAATTGTCTTTAAAGTGACCGGTGAAGGCAGCGATGCCGGAAATAGGCGGGGTTAACGTGTTAAAGCTGTATTTACTTGTATGGTTGTTTACTTACCAACCTTGAGGAATAAATTACTGTCTAAAATTATAGGTAATTTCCATTTAACTTTCTTATATAATTTAGAGTAAGAGTTTATTATTTTTCTCTAAGGTATTAAATTCCTTGATGATTGATTTATTGCAGTCGTTCGGTCCGTTGTTCGTTGTCACGATATTCAGTGTAAAACTATAATCCGTCCCTATTTGGCACCAAAGGTCATTCACATCCTCTTCCACCAATGCACTCCGAAGTACTTACATTGCCATTCGAAAATGTAGGGGTTGTAGGTAGGTACTTACCAGACTAAACGGGCATCTTGTGGAACTTAAGAGACATCCACAACAATAATATCTACTTACATAATATTGATCCCATCCCAAAGTATTTTGAAATTAAGGTTTTTTTTCATTTTGGAACTAGAACTCTATTAATATGAAACTCGAAGTCGAATTTTAGCGTAAGCAAAAGAAGACATGATTGACATAAGTATTGTGCACGTACTTGTAACGGTGTCTTACTAGATAGCAGACACAATAGAAAATCAATTGTTTATGCCTTTTAAAAGGCTTCGGACAACAGTACCTACCTATATAGTTGTCAGGTTCGTAGAGCAGGATCCAGTAGAGAGCCGTGATCATGACGGCGATGGTGACGCCCACGTTGCTCAGGAACCAGTACATGCTCACGAACCATGGCAGATCCGTCGTTGACTCTGCAAGGAAATTGTGAAACTGGTATCTTGATATTGCTTCAGGCGTCTATTATGTGTGTAGAAAAACTGCATTTGATAAATTTTATGTTTGCTTCCAAATAATGAGTCGTAAAGATAGCCCTACAGAGAACATTTAATATTTTGGGTGGCACTTTCTATATCTAAATGCTTACAGCGTTACAGCTAAAAATAAGGCAGTTATAAGAACGGGACAACCAACTAGTTGGTTTAAATAGTTTTGAGACTGATTTAATTAATAATAGCCTTTTTACGTCTACAATTCCCTTTTTGGCATGACCCTAGGAAGACTGCTGGCAATGACTGGAGTGGAAAGCCTAGAATAGGAATTGTGGAGGCCTAGTATGCAGGTGACAGATTTTTGCTTAGGTTTCACCAAGAATCAGACAAGAATAGGTCATTCAAGATACATTTAAGTAAAAAAAATGTGTTTGGAATAGCAAGGCGTCGCATTTCGGAATCGGATCGAACTTTTTATTATTCGGGGTTATACATACATACATATAACTAAATAATTACTACTTACCTACTGCGTTTGTTACCAGGAAAACGGTTGTAATATCTGTAGTTGATTTAATGATTCGGGTAAAGCGTTCCAAAGGAAGGCGTCATGGGCTCTGCCTAACCGCCTCGTTGAGTAATTGTTTGCGCTTGCAACACCCAGTCTTGGTCTTGACAAATCAAAGTGGCCACTGACTACGTGCCTTCTTTCATTGATCCACAGAACAAATTCACCACAATACGTTTGTGGTCATCATATTCATTTGCCTTATTTTAAGTTTTGCTTCAAATTTCTAAAATATTTAGGTCTACTTGTGCAAGTCAGGATTAAGCAATTTAATCTCGAACTTTTCGTTAATACGGAACTATAGTTCTAAATGTCTCGCGCCATTTTGGATTAGCGCTTGACACCGGGTGGTGTTAAATTAGTTGCTATGGGAATAACTATCACGGAATTATTGAAGTAATCTTCATAGGAACTACATACTTAGTCATCGAATTAAAGACACGCAAAAGCAGGTAGAACCTACCTATAGGTAATTATTATGTATCTGGATTAATGTTAGAAGTAAGCAGTTTCTACAAAACCATACTGCCTGTATCGTTACAAAAAATATGGGTATGTAATTGAATATATTTCCAATTAAATGGTAGGTATTTTGATCGCAAGGTGTTTATAAATAATATAAAATAAGTATTGATGTATTATTATTGATGAATTATACATATAAGAATCTTTACTGGCCTTAATTACCTACTACCAACCTTACGTACCTACTATTAAAGACTTAGTGGAATTTATATAAAAATAATGCAATAAGATAGATATTATTATCCGCTAATAAATAAAGATGAAGAGACCGGAGAGGACATAATTATATTGTACCATACTTTGGAATACCTACATACTACTACATAACAATTAGGTAGGTAACGATACATCACATTGTCGTCATACTAAACTTAGATTTTCCTTTTTACTATTGAAACCAGAAACAACTAGGGTAGGTAACGCAACACCCAGACTCTACATAAATATATGTTTCATCAACACATTTGTGTGGGAATACATTTAACAATATTCTTCTACGATTGGATTAGTATTATGGTCGTTACGTATTGAGAAGACCTTGACCCCGCCATTACCAAACATGCGTTGCGAGCTGCATTAGTTACGTACGATGCGCGCGCGCTGTTGCCGCCCAACGCGGGGTTTCGACACGACGAACCGACGCCGGCGCAAGTGGAGTTCTGATTTTGTGTATACGTGCATTTCATTAGGGCTGCCATTTTGTGTGATATTTTTATTATTTTATATTATCACATGTGCTAAATAAAACTTGAACTAAAATTTTACTCTACGACATAAGTAATCAATCACAGAGATTTTCCATAATTTGTAAAAAAGACCATGGAATTTAAAAATACAAAACTAGGTTCTGAAGAACAGGTAAGTAACATGTGCGGTGGTGTTGACTTACCATCAGGTGACCCGCTTGCTCGTTTACACTCATATACCAGAAAAACAAAGTGAGCGATCATTTTAAGGCTCCATTAATATCATCATCATCTTTTGGCTTTTGGCTGATATAATGATGATGATGATTAGTGCTATTAAGGTTCTTTAAAGAACCGGTGCTGCGTATTAATGTGGTCTGGATTTACAAGCATCCGTTCATAAGCTGCGATGCTGGTAAGTAATTACCATTAGGCAAGCTACACGCTTGTTTGCCACCGACGTAGTAAAATTAAAAAGCTATACATTGTGTTAATAAAGCTATTAATAAATAATCATCGGTGATGAATGATGATGCATTACCACTAAATATTGTTAAGTAAGTACTTATTCAAAGATAATGTCTGATTGTACCGAGGGTTGATAACCCTAATAATGCATGTTTGTGGGCCAATGTTACTCCGTGTTTAAACACATACAACAGTCCTTCATCATAACAAATTAGAAGAAGTAAATTGATCGCGTTTCGTGCTACTCTTACAAGGTGGAAGATAACTTTAAGAACATTGAAGGAAACACCTCCTAACTGCAGAAATGCCAATTAAAGGCAGGTACAGAAAAGTTACTCGAAGGTAAGGTACCTATCCGAAAGCTGGCTGGTGTGGGCTGGATGAGTGGCCGCATTAGGGGAGACCTATGTCCAGCAGTGGACGAGCGTGGGTTGCTGATGATGATGACAGAAAAGGTACCTAATTACACCTACTTAAATAGAGCTTAATTTGTCACTAAAACTAAGATAACTCTGCAATTGAATGTAAGTCCAGAATGAAGGTAAATATAGGAACTGAGTGGGTACCTAAAGTAAATACGTTATGCACCGGAGATCTGTTGCGCCTACAAGTATTGCAAGATGCCTGTTGCGGTTTGCCAATGAAATGGCAGCTTGTCTATTGCAATTTAACGTGTCGTTTGAAACTACATTTTACAGAACATTTAGGAAAGTTTTTTTGAGGGTCCTACAATAAAAATCCTATGTTGTTAGTAAGGTACGTACAGCCACACATCAAAGTATACAAAACTGTCAAATTTCTTCAATCGACTCTCATCTTACTGTCATGCACATTAGGTTGAATATCAATTGAGGAAATTTTACAGGTTGTGGTGACCTGATGTGTGGCTGACTGTACCTCAAGTTACCACATAATTCTTTCACCTGCGTCATATTTTTATGACGCAGAGGTTTTTCCCGCTATAACATGTCGTCTCCCTTCTTTAGTAATCCACTCTGAGCAACTGCAACGGCTCGACCAACAAATTCGAAGTATTTTAATTTTATGATCACCTTGCAATTCTGAATGACTGTCATTAAAGATGAATTTCGGACGCGTGTCTGCCATTTTTCATTTTATGACCAGATAAGTGTTTCTACACCACAGGTTTTAAAGATCCAAACAATATCACAGGCACAAACAGCATAAATCTCGTGGTCTAAGTCCCTAAGTATATTTTTGAGTAGGTAAGACGCCTTTATTACCTGATTGTCTATAGATTACCTTGTTATCCACCAATAGGTACAATTAACGGTGAGATAAAAGTGGAGATAAGAACCATCGAATTCCGCATTTATTAAATCATGTTACTTATGGCTTAAAAAGATGTAACAGACTCATAATGACGATGGACTCGATCGAAAAGTGGACGACCTTGACCGTTGCCCAACTCTGCACACGCGATAAATTGTTATCCAGGTCAGCTACCACGAAAAGTTACATAAGGAATATAACTAAGTCCTAAAATTTCCTTATATATATAGTAAAAGGAAATTTTACCTACAGTAGATATTCAAACGAAATGATTGAAAATTCGATTTTTTTAGGTCAAAAATCGTAATAACTTTCCAACGGCGTCTGTTGTAGATTTTTTAATAAATCTGCAAATTTTCTTTATACTCAGCTTTTCTCAATCCATTAAGCCGGTTGGTTCGAACATTCGGATGCATCTCAGATAGCTGGCAGGTGTAAATTGTAAAATTTACAATAATAAACAGTCTTCAATATGATTTACCTTACCAGTGCGTCTGATAGCGTTCAAATCTCATTTATCTGAAGTGCAAGATCGTAACAATCACAGATCGACAATGTGAATGAATAGTTAACTGTAGCTATGTGACAAGTGGTTTGTTCTAAATCATACAATGATTAAGATACAAGGTTTACTTCTGATTTGCAAATTATTCTATACTTCCATACTTAGGTACCTACTATGTTCATGTACAGCAGTTAGATAACAAATGAACTCGCACGCGTAAGGAAGTAGTAGGTAAGTCTTGTACTAAGTACCTACCTCATTACTGTATTTTAAGAATTTCCGCTGATCTACTTTAGGTAGGTACCTATTCATTTTGATTGCAAGATGATGTTATTGATGTTATCATGAATTATAATTATCTATAGTCTTGTCTTCCCTCATATCTCACAATGTTTAATCTACTTAATTTTTTTGAAAATGGGATCTAATTGGTGCCTTGTGAATATAGTAGGTAAGCACTTAGGTACCTACATATCTAAAACAATCAAACTATAGGTAATGGTCACGGCAATCACTATCGCGTCTGTACCTGAATGTAGGTATCAGTATGAGAGCAAGTAGATGTTTTGCTATGCCAGTGATTTAACTATCAGAGTAGAATTTGTTTTGTAATTTGAATTCACACAATAGATGAAATCATTCTGTAGTTATACACACGCAAACGTCGCTAGGAATATAGGTAAGTGAATTTATAAACATCTAGTCTGCTAAAAGAAAACAATGTGTATTCATTAACTTGCTAGGCTATTAACGATTTGCAGGTGCTAATCAATCGATCTTATCTTAATCAATAGGTTGATCATTTCTATGCGGAAGAATCTATCGGCCAAAATCTGTTAAAATACTTAAGAGATAGGCCATTGGTGATAAGACAAAATAAAATGCGGATACAAACCCATTCCTTCAGGTTTTCTATGGAAATATATGCTCGATACAGCAATTCCACTTAGCATCATCGCAGTGACTAGCACCAAGCCCCAATTCGTGAGGTATATCAGCCAGTAGGGAGAGGGCCCCTCTATGATGGACCACACCAGGATGCACACTGCCACCGCCGACAGCACCGCCCGGATCACCAGCATCGGCAGCGCGGACTCCCCTCGCTGCCATGACGACGCATAAAAGTCACTTAGCTTGTCATTGGACGACACCCAAATATCCGAAAGGGCCACACTATCCCTAAAAAGTTTCACCATTTTCACAAAAAACTACTCAAAGACTGAAGGAGCGATGAAAAATAAAGTCAAAACGATAACACCATTTCGCAACGCGTACCGATGATGAGTGGCGAGATGTGGTCGCGAGGGCCCTTATCGATTCTCTATCTTTATTATGACTCTGGCAAAGATATTTTTACTATTGAAAGGATGTATCTTGAAGATCTTAATCGTATGTTATCGTATTTGGAAGTTCCCAAGGTCTGGTCGAATAATGTTTCATCCAACAAGAGCGTTCGGCGGATCTCAGAGGCTTTTCTCAGGACTTTTGTGTTATAAATAGTTAAAACAAGGAATGAAAACAAAAGAAGCAATAGTGTGTGATCGCGGCGCGTTGGTTTGCGTGCGGTTTCCGCGCGGGGTGCGCGCGCGACGCCTGCGCGGACTGGTCTGGCGAGTGGCTGCGGCTGCTCAGCCGCAACTTCGCATTGAACTTGCGTAAACGACTCTAACGGCTAACCTTACGAGTGTTATGTAATTAATGATTTCCAACACCAAACTTGGATTTATTTGTGTTAATCGGCGATTCTGCAGAGTTATAAATTAAATGTAAAAGTTTATTTAGGTTAACGAAATTAGCTAATAAAAACACATATACTTACGCGAAAGAGGCCAATTGTATCAAAGATTCTTTCATTATTTTCTCGTTATGTTTCGTATATATTAAAACTAATTAGAAGACAATATAAAGACTCGCAATCGAAGTACTTTGGTACTTTGTTGGCGTTTCTGACATGTTTACCTACAATAATAATGTCTTGTCATTTAGACAAATTAATGACTGGCATACTTTTAAAAAGTATTTACGTTTCTAGTTTATCTATGGGTTTATTATTATTGTTTAAGTTTATCATCATCACGATCATCCTCATGAAATTGCGCTCGCAAGATGACGCGCCTTCCCTCCTCATTGCATTTTTCCTGAAACATTTATTACTTAGCGTAAATTTAGCACTTAATGCAACGATTAAAATTGCATTTTAACGCTGTGCACAGTAGGGACGCTGTTTGGCTGATGTTTATTTGGTATCAACCAAATAAACATTTCTTCTTTCTTTCTTTCAAGTATAATAATTATTTTGATATTGTGATGCACAACCATGTATAGTATATTATGTAATGTAGTTAATAACAATAACAGGCTCCAGGAGAAAATATTGGTAGGTACGTAGACTCTACATAAAATATTAATTTCTAAGATGTAAATATTTCCTCGGAGAGCTAATTAGCAAAGTGAAATAGGTACCTAGGTACCTACACCTATTTACATAAGAATTGAGTTGTAAAACAATACGTCCATGCTGATTTAATATGTAATATTTTAACAGCTGTTGAATTTGAAAAGCTAAGTATGTAATTCCGAAAATGGGATGTCGTCTAAAATACGTTTACTTTATTATTTCTGAGGTCCCGTAGGGTCCCGTATTTTATAAATGTGTGTAATAAGCATCCTACCCATGTATTATTATTACCAACACATGTTTTTGCAAATAAATGAATCTTTATCTTTATCTTCAAAAGAAATCCTTAAATACAATAATGTATACCTACTTTTCGTTGATTGGTTTTGGATTTCTTGAGCTATACCCACATCTCTATCGATTCTCAGTCTCCGTCATCGTTAAATTGGGGAGATGGTATAGAGTAAGGTAAATAATAGTCTAGATGGGAAAGGGTATGGGATGCCAACACAACCAGCTTTTAACGTTTCTTCCCAGGCGGATGTTACCTTTACATATACCTACATAGGTATGTATAAGCAGCCAACTATACTTAACTTAGTTTTTTTGGACATATTCCAGAACTTTTTATATGCACCTTCGTAAAGTAAATGACGCCAAACATACTTCTTTCGATTTTATTAATATCTTTTTAACATTGATTGTAAAAAACTCTATCTAAATAAATACTATTTCTATGAAAGCTCATTTATGGCAGTTTTTGTGCTCATCATATGGGCACTGTGCTACAAAACTACATTCATGCGAGTTACTCAATAATGACGCGTGGCATTACTTCATAAACTTATAAGTCTTAATTACTTTACTTGGAACTCTTACTAAATGTACGGAAAATAATACTAGTTGGTAGGCTAACGCATTGGCCATCTCATGGGCCAGCAAAAAATGTACTCAAGTCCTAATTTTCATACAAACATGCTCAATTCCTGGCGTCACTGATTAAAAACTATGTATGCCACAATAACCAATTTTGTAAATGGCTTAGGCACAGCAGATGAATTATAAAAATGCTACAAACGGATAAATAATGAGGAATTATATTCTGAAAATTAAGCTTCGAGTCTGACTTTTTGTGAGTGAGTCTAGTAATCATTTTAGTATTATAGGGTTTATATCTATTTGTATGCTTAGTGTGTCCTAATTTTGTCACTGTGTATTCACTGTTTTCACTGTCCACTAGGTCTTCACTGCCATAGCAATGTCGCACTATTATACAGTCTAATAGCTGTTCTCTTAAGCTTGTAGAATCGGAAGTAATAATTATTCCGTCTTCAAGCCTTGTTAGCTTTTCAACAGCTCCGATTAGGGTAAGGTTCAGACGTTGGTTTGTGTAGGCTGCCTCAGCGGGACGCCTTCTTGTGGCACCGGGACAGGCTTCACACACTTTCTGGAGATCGCGTCACGACCCTTTGCGATGGCGACCTTCAAGAAGTATAGGAGCACCAGGAGAAGACCAGTGGCGACGCCGACTCCGATCGTTGTGCCAGGGTTCCTCCAGTCTACCACCGGGTAAATGTATGGTTGGCCCATCCTGAAAAGTTTGTAAGAATCGTTAGAGGAAAAAGTACTTATACTAGTAGTTTGCGCACGAGTTGCGTGGAGAGCTCGCAGCTACCTATTTATACGAGTATGTCTACGTCTCAGCGTATTGCATTCATATGGGAGTTTACATCAGGTAGATACTCTTCCCGCCTTGCGTTTTAATCCTGTACCTGTACAGAGCTATAACCCAGGATTGTGAAGCGATTGCCGTCTGACTTTCGCAATCCTTGGACAGGTAAACCAGATTAATAGATCATAGTTACAAGTGAAGAATCATTATCTCTACATTTCTGGGTATTTACAATTATGAGAAACTACAGCAACAATGTTTACTTTCGCTACCAAGCTAGTGGTATACCTACATGTATGAAATAGGAACATACATGTTGAGAATATCAGAGGTGCGTGCACAGATTCGACCCTTCGACCTCCTTTTCAAAAGGTGCACGCTCTTATCCAATCAAGTGAGATATAATCTACTTAGATATTAGGAAATAATTACTGCTCTTTGTTTGCACGAGGAAGTCTTTTCAACAAAAGGTGCATTGCATAGATTAATATTAGCTTAATTGTGCATGTATTTTTTGTACATTTTAATTATAAAAAATATGAGGAACTATTTGTATTACGGAAGATGTGATCATTTTATTATTTTTCATGAGGCTCTTAAGTTGAAGGCCTAAAATTTTGGCGGAAGTCCCTTTTCACTATCCCGAGTATTAAGGGAGGTAGAGGGGAACCTCTCCTCATAACCTGACCACGAAATCCTACGTTAGTATAATAATATGTATCTGAATTTGAGATTTTGATTTTTTTGAACAGATTGTCAACTATAAATGTATGACGGCAAGGGGCAACAACAAGTTTTTTATTAAGTAAGTATATAAGGAAAAGGTTCGATGTCATTTGACCACTGTATGATGTATGCTCAGAATCCTTGAGCTCATTAGCTAAGTCATTGTTTTAATAACTTTGTTACATTATCATAAGCATTACAGGCACGTGAGAATATAAAAAAACCGTGTTTTATCACGCTATGCGAAGGCATTGTTTCAATACTAGGTGCATCAATTCATTTGGTGTTCCTTGCTTTGTACCTACGAGTATGTATTTCTTACCATGTACACTAATGAATAGATTCTCAGTTCATACTTAGGAAGTTACAGCTAGGTTCTTGTGAACATTAGCCAATGTTTTGACTTAGTTAACAAAACATTTCGTCCCATTTTATTATGAAACAATGCATTCTATGTCACACGGATATACTATTTTATTATTATGCAAGAACCTCATTCTGTAACTTGAAAAATATATCAAGGTACACATTTTATTTTCCTCTTTTCACATGTCCTCCTTTTTTGATGATTTCAAGAGGAAAATAAACTTCTAGGGACTAGTTGTTTAATACATGGTCTCCGAGCCAATACCATCCGGCTCGGCGGAAGATCTTCCCTTTTCATGTTTAACATTCCACACCCCATAAGGGGGCCAGATTTTGGAGATCTAAAATATGTCAACAGGCTATCACCCAGTTGGGATGTAAAACAGCCCATAGAGCAAGTCCACAAGCGCAATGGAATCTGGCAAGTACAGGGTTAGCATGGAGTTGCGAGGAGGTGACCAGCAGCAGGGGCTTAGGCAGCACATTAACATACGGTTTACTTACGGATTAGTTCCACCAGCTAAGTAGTAGAACAGCCCGAAGAGGAAGTACACTAGCGCGAAGGAGACGGGCTGGTACAGGTGCAGCAGACGGCTAGGCTGCGAGGAGGTGGCCAGCAGAAGAAGCATTATTATCGTGTTGATCCCGTGTATAGCCACATCTAGTCCATGGTTCACTTCCTCTTCGATGCCCGCTGTGAATGAACGTAATCACAATTTTATTCACTTTAGCAAAGTCTACTGATTTCCATACTAAGGAATTGAATTTATTTGACTTTCTTGAACTTCAGACAGATTCATTTAGGTAATTGTTTATTAGGGCACTTCTTACTTCGGATTGGTAAGAACAGTGACCTACTTGAACTTACAATATCGACACTACAAATATAAAGGTAATGGAGCAATGGGAATTCAGGGGATACTTAAACGTGCCATCCTCCATTATAGCAAATAGTCCTCTAAGTGAGCGATAATAGCTCATTGGACACGAATAAAGCACGGCAGTGAGGAAAAACATCACGAGGAAACCTGCAAGTTTCTGAAGCGATCATGTTTCAGTTGGTCCCGCCTGTTTAAGGGTAGCAATAGTTAGATGACAGACCTTTCACTGTACCTACCTACATAATTACCAGACTCCTGAAATCCAGAGTCATGAAACGTACCCTGGGCACTGAAGCGGTAGCTTTGGGTGGAACAAGGAATTACAAGCTGAGATAAGATGATAAATATATTTATGTAGGTATGTGTAATGTAAATTATTTACAGAATTGAATTATGGCCGCAACAGTGCCGTACCTGCTTACCTTTCCAACAGCTTCGTAAAATGGCAAATAAGGCATATAGCATAGTTAGGATTATTACTGACATTCCACGTGTTGTTCAGAATGTACAGTATGTAATAGGTTAGATTACCCTCAAAGAGTACGGTCCAATAGAAGACGGTGATGAGGAAGGCGACGGGTGTAGCCACGTTGTACAGCACCCAGTAGCTGCGCACGTACCACGGCAGCCGGGTCCTGCCTGCGGGTAGAGGCAATCACTCAGAGGTCACACTTGTGTAACATTGCTAACAGTCGTTTAAACTTCGATAAACTTTAAATATCTTGTAAACATGACTTAAAGCAAGATAAATATTTTAGAATTTTTATCTCGTCAAACCTAGTTCCGTTTATTTTTAGATACGAGGTACAACTCTTTATCTGTTATCTCTCATTTTCAAATCTTGTATCAATATTTATGATTTTCATGTCAGTTTCGAGGAAATACATTTGAGTCATCATTAATGTTTGTCACATTTCAATTAGTTAATTAAACACTTACCTATTATTTACACTCAGCATGGTTAATACTGATAACCTATTTACTTAGGTACTTGTAAAAAAGAATAAAAGTTATATATTTTTATTGATTTTTTCTACATGAAAGTTGCGATGCGAAACCTGGATGCAGAACAAAAGTTTAAAGACGTTACAAGTAAGTGTAAAAGGCTAAAAATGTGTTTAAACATAGATGTAAGTAAAGTAATGTGGACTTACTTAGTGGTCCGTAATAGTAGCACCGGAAAGACACCACAGCACCGAACGCAGTCGCGAGGGTCATCAGTGTGAGTCCCCAGTGCGTGAGGTAGATGCACCAGAACTGGATAGCTCCATCCACGATGTAGGTAGAAATAGAAGCCAAAATGATCCCGAGAGACGCTAGAAAGAGCAACGTCCGCAGAATCAATAGCGGGGTTGCCGACCGATTCGTTTGCCAAACGCTCAGATAAAAGTCCGCCGGCTGCAGGTGGTCTAATCCCAGCATATGCAGATGAGATTCCTCTTTGAAATAACTCTTCACTGCACTCATGGTGTATTTTTACGGGCAGTCAGTGGACTAGTAAGCGTTATCGATTGCTACAGAAAGATATCTGCGCGTTATCAATTCGAGCTACTCAGTGTGTTATCGTCAGGTGTGCCAATTTTTAAATTGATTTTGACTTTTGAACTGTACACTTTGTTTGGCACCAAAAATAAGCAGTGCTCTTAGTTGCATTCATTTGATCACCAGTTGTATTCATACTATTGTATTACATTAGCAATGCTTTAGCACCACCGACTAGATTTTGATTTATTTTGTTGTCTTTCGTTGGTCTTTCTTAAAGCGAAGTGTCAATATTGGCAAGTTTCCTACGGCCATAATACGGCCCTGTTTTTTTTATAGAAATAGAAAAATGTACCTATGTCAAGATGTGGTCAAGATTGCATGAACGTAGGTAATCTACAGCCTTTGAGCTATGAGTAGAAGAGAGAGTAATGTACTGTTACAGCATGGTACAGAACTTTTTCCAGTATTTATTAGTAATTAGTTTGATGAAAACGTCTGCAATAATATTATTTATTGTCAAATATGAAAAACTGTGCTATTGTCTTATTGTAGCTATTTTCCTTAATTTTATTCAGACTAAAATGTCGAAAGTATTGATTGAAGAGTAGTGCTTTCTAACGCAAAGCACTATAGTCTTGTAGTCGCCATAGCGCAAAAAGCTTAGACAGTGTCGCGTAACGCCCTAAATAACTTCGGCAATTCCGGTATAATACCTTGCATGTCTGGTCTAGAAGTTGTCACTTCCACATAAAAAGCAAGAGACTCATTACCTACCAGCGCTCACTAATGTAAGTTTAGATGCAGCACGAAGCCACAAAGTAGTTTTATATATCACGAAGCTTTCAACACGTTTAGCGCAATCGAACCTCCATCACCATCACGTCACATCATATCACATCACATTGTACACAACACATTGCTGTTGTGTTGTATTGGATCGCAAGCAGCTTATCCAGCATACGAGTGTAGGTATGAGTATCTGTTTAAACAAATGTGAACATTCTCAAATATTCAATCACAATCTCAAATATTCCACAATCGATTTATACAATACGTTTACGTGAAGTGGAGAAAATGCGATACCTATCTATCAAAATATTAAGATTTTAAAAAAACAAGTAACGAACCATAAATACAATCCAAAGTAGGTATTTATAAAGCTTAGGGGAAAGACTATATTACTTTATGGGATGCTAGATTCTTGGCGTCTGGCTATAAAAGCCGAGTTGCTTACGGTTATACGACTTGTCGTTCGACTATTTTACTGAAATGAAGTTCTACGACACTGGACAGGACGATAGATGGGTAACCATTTACTCACATGTATTTCGTTTGATTTAATAAAAATCTCTTTTTCTGTTTTAAGTTATGATTGCTAGTATTTATTACTCTATGCGGAAAACACCAGTGAGACCTAATCAAAATACCTACATATTTAAATCAAAGACTTATAAAGTATATAGTTTTATTTACTTTTTCTCAATAAAGCCGTTAAAATAAAATAATGGCGCCACTGCCGCTAACATTCATATGGAATAATAACCCCATCGGCTATTAAACATGGGAACAGGACTATTACTTTACTCTATGATGGGAACTCTGATAAATTATTTAGAAGGGAGTTATAATCTATCAACAAACATTTATGCTTTCACAACTTTCTTGTCGTTTTATAGGTGGGCTTATCTGTATTTTGACTTGAGTACCTATGTACAGACAATCACATATAGGTACGAGCAAAGTACGATGTATATTTATTTCCCACTGGAAAATGAACCCATTATAGAAAATTGAGAACCAGATGAAAAAAATGAAATTGCAATAATCAAATGTATGTATATAGGTTGGAAGGATTTTAATTAACATATGTCTCTCTCATCACTCAGCTTGTAATTTTCGGTTGCGTCCAAACCTGTCGTATCGGTTGCATCAACTGATTTTTCTTGGTCTGTGATGTCATATATTTATTTCATACTAGAGGATATTAAACAACAGTTAATATAATCCGGAGTGATTATATTCTCTTTGATATAATCTGTATACAATATAAACAGTATGACACACGCTTCATTTTGCTTTACATCTTCTTTACATTTTCGTAAGGACTTTACCGCTATAATAAGTTACCATATTACTATGAAAGGGCATATGTGCTGTTTGAAGTTATCTTGTTGCTAAGATAGTCTCTTAAAATGGTGAAGAGGACGGCGATGAGGGTGGTGGCGCTGATGAGCGCCGTACACAGAAACACCACCCCCACCGTAGGGCCGGGGTTGGCCCAGTCCAGCATCGGGTAGATAAAATGTTGGCCTAACCTGGAAAGTAGAAACACAGAATTAAACAAGGCTTACAGGAACATTTGCTATGTCGTCAGAAATAGATAAGTATGTAGGTACATTCCTTTTTGTTAATCATAGAGGACAAAGTTAGGCCGGACAGTTTGACCGCGAATGGTAGCGCAAAGGGAATTCTATACTACCAACGCACATGACGGGCAATAAGACCGAGTCTGCAAAGAGCCAAAAACTTACTGATTCGTTCCTCCAGCGTAGTAGTAGATGATAGAGAAAGTCATGTAGACAACCAACAAGGCAAAGGGGAAGATGAGCTGGACGAAGTACAAGGGCTGCCGCGACGTCGCCATCACGCAGAACGTCAGCACGCTGTTGACGGCGTGCACCAGCGCGTCCAGTAACCGGTTCACTTCAAAATCCTCAGCTGGAATTTAACAATGTAATATGTGGTAAGTGGCCTGGTGATCCTGTTAGAGAAAAAACGAATGGGGGATAAAATGGTTTCAGAGTTGATACGAGTGTCAGATTTTATCAGTTTAAAGAGATGATCATGTGTGACAATAATCACGATGCAATGTGTACTTACGGTATGCATCCGTTAGAAACGAATAATAGAAGATCGTGACGTGGAAGGATACAGGCAACGCAATGCAGTATACCACCCAGTATAGCCTGATATACCACGGGAGCTTGAAAGTGGAGTCTGGAAAGCCGTAAAAACAAAGATAATTTAGGCCTTAAAAGTACTTTGTGTTTGAACTGGTGAAATGGAACAAATAAAAAAGAAACAATCCGACAAAGACGCGGTTTGGTCTCTGTTTTAATTATTTATTACTTACCAATTGGCCCTCTGAAGTAAGCTACAGCCGACACAGCCACCGCCAGAGTTGTTAGAATGACATTTATCATCACTCCCCATTGTGTGAAGTAGATTGCCCAGTAGGTGAGGTCCCTGCTCTGGCTTACGGAGGCAATCAGCGAGTAGGCCATGGTCCCCACAGCAACGAAGAGGAACGCCAGTCTGACGCAGAGCAGGGGCAAAGCGGCCCGGTTGGTCTGCCAACAGGACAGGTAGAAATCCGAAGCGTTATCATGTTTCAGACTCCAGTAATCCAAGGAAAATCGAAAATGATTTTTAAAACGCTCTTTCGCACCCATGTCGAGTAAACAATACTTACTGATTATGAGTCTGCAGTTAATGATAAATCATTATCGAGCGACAAAGAATATTATCAGATTAGGATTCATTGCTAGTGTTTCCGCAAAATTATCTTTTCGGGCCGCCTCTCACTCTACGTGGCAAGAGGGCCGTCAGCACCTCTGCCTCCAGTAGAACCCGCGAGCGCGCTGGCCATGACTGTGTCAAGAAGACTCACTTAGTCGGCGAAACACAGCGCAGGCGCAAGCTTTGCCGTGGTATCACTCCCGGTCCAGTCAGTCCATTCATGCCGAAGCGTGGCTCTCCTATGTTCTATTTATATACAAATATAAATAGAAATAAAAAGGTGTTATACACAGCACACTATTTCTTTTGTAAGTCAAAAAGATAAGCTTTAAAATTAATTTTGAAGCAGTTCCTAGATTGTGAATTTCATATTGGTGGAGGGATGTCATTCCAGCATTTCGTGGCTGCGTGTCGAAAGCTGCCCCGAAAACCTTGCAGACAGTTCAGACAGGTCTTTGAGAAAACTTGAGATTTTCAAAAAGCTAGCAAGATTTTCGATGTTTAATAATACCAAAAAGAAGGCTGGCAAAGTGATATTGGTTGGTTTAGTTGTTACGGTTTATACTTGGACCTGAAGGTATCGACCGTCTCTCTCATCTTAGCGTGTAATGGTTGCATCCAAAGCTGTTGCATTGGTTGCAATTAATTTAAACGTTATCTTATATTTATTTATTATTAGAGGAAATTAAATTAACAGTTAATATGTAGGTAAATCTATACAATAAAAATAATATGAGACACGCTTAATTTTGGTTTACATTTTCGTAAGGACTTTCCCGCTATAATAGTCACCGTATTACCCTGAAAGGGCGTCTGTGCTGTTTGAAGTTATCTTCTTGCTAATATAGTCTCTTAAAATGGTGAAGACGACGGCGAGCATGGTGGTGGCGCAGATGAGCGCCGTACATAGGAACACAACCCCCACCGCAACGCCGGGGTTGGCCCAGTCCAGCATCGGGTAGATAAAATGTTGGCCTAATCTGGAAAGTAGTACGAGTAAGTAACACAGAATTGATCAAGGGTCGGATTTGAGCTTAGCTCGTCTGATGGTGACGACTGCAAACCATGGCTATCTGCAACACCTGACTATTAATACCAAGTAGACTAGTTGGTATGAATACGTTACTACGTGTGCTAGATACAAAGAGCGTCAAATTGCATCTCTTAAAAAGAAAAAAACAAGGCTGCTCGTACAGAAAGGGGTAAACGAATGTAACTTAGGCAGGTAATATTATGTTTGTATGTAGAGAATGAGGCACTTTTCTATCTTCATACTTTAAAAATTGATGGTAGATACGAGATTCTCTCTCCAAAATCGGCCATAGATAGCAGCCAGCATCGAAGGAGCTTACCATCGTTACAGTATACAGGTTTCTGCCTCTATCCATGTGGCAGGAGCCTAGAATCCAGGCCTAGAACGGTCAATCCATCGTACATCAATAGATATAAATCCTTCGTGGCCAGTTGTCCAGCTCAGGAGCCTAGGAGCGAATCTTCAAATTCGCCTCATGAGTTTAATTTTGAGCACAGTTAGGCATTTTGTAGTCGGCGGGGCGGGCCAGGACAATTTGACCGCGAAAGATAGCGTAAAGGGAATTTTATACTACCAACGCACACGACAGGCAATATGACAGCGTCTACTAAACTTACATATTCGTTCCTCCAGCATAGTAGTAGATGATAGAGAAAGTCATGTAGACAATTAACAAGGCAAAGGAGAAGACGAGTTGGAAGAAGTACAAGGGTTGCCGCGACGTCGCCATCACGCAGAACGTCAGCACGCTGTTAACGCCGTGCACCAGCGCGTCCAGTAATTGGTTCACTTCAAAATCTTCAGCTAGAATTTAAAAAATATCAACACTTTATTGAAGTAAATACCACCTGATCATCACCTTCACCTCCTATATCATAAAAAATATAGGGTAGGTACGTTTACCAAAGACGCTGAAAACTAAACGCCTTTTTTGTGCAACATAAAGACATTGTATTTTTTTTATGTGATAGGTAGCAGACGAGCAGGCGGATCACCTGATGGTAACCGGCAAACAATTGCAACCGCCCATGAACACATGCAACAAGTGCGCTGCTAACCTTTTATCCCCTTCCCTCCCGATGGGCCTCCGGTATCCTCACTCACTCGGCGAAACACAGCACAGGAGCTGCTTCACGCCGGTTTTCTGTGAGGCAGTGGTATCACTCCGGTCGAGCCGGCCCATTCATGCCGAAGCATGGCTCTCCCACAATTAAATGAAAAGAGTATAAATACTGTTATTAACAGTATAAGTAGTTAGCAATCCTAATCGTAGTGTTCTATTCACAGATGTGTCCAAAGGCGTTGCTTCGGAGCCCAGGGTATACTTAGAACATAAACCAGAATTTGGGAAGACTGGCAAAAATTACAATGAAGTGATTGCCGTCTCAACATTTCAACCCTTGAACTGAGGAATCAGGCCATCTGGTAAGTGGTCAGGTTTCCTTATTAGAGAGGAATGTGAAAAACAATTGGCGGATAAAATGTTTTCAGAGTTAATACTAGTGTCAGATGTTATCAGTTTAAAGAGATGATCATGTGTTACAATAATCACGTGTACTTACGGTATGCATCCGTTAAAAACGAATAATAGAAGATCGTGACCTGGAAGGAGACAGGCAACGCGATACAGTATACCACCCAGTATAGCCTGATATACCACGGGAGCTTGTAAGTAGAGTCTGAAAAATCGCAAACAAAACGCCGAATCAGTGAAATAGAACACATTTTAAAAATCCGACACAAACGTGGATTAGTCTTTTGTCAGTAACAGTTATGAATACCGGTACCACAACAAAAAACAAGTGAATCTATATATTCACAGAATAGTAAGGTACTTACTTTATAAATGTGGATCGTGACCATGTTATTAAGTTAGTAGTTACAGAAAAACTTTGAACCTGTTATAGGTATTTTGTCCACTTTTCACAGTGAGTTACAGTTCCAATACAAGCAGCATTGATGCGGTAAGGCATTTGTGTGATACTGATATTAAAGTGTTACTTACCTATTGGCCTTCTGAAGTAAGCTACAGCCGACACAGCCACTGCCAGAGTTGTTAGAATGACATTTATCATCACTCCCCATTGTGTGAAGTAGATTACCCAGTAGGCGAAATCCCTACTCTTTCTTACGGAGGCAACCAGCGAGTAGGTCATGGTCCCCACTGCAACAATGAGGAGCACCAGTCTGACGCAAAGCAGGGGCAGCGCATCCCGGTTGGTCTGCCAACAGGACAGGTAGAAATCCGAAGCCTTATCATGTTTCAGTCTCCAGTAATCCAACGAAAATCGAAAATGATTTTGAAAACGCTGTCTGGCACCCATGTCGAGTAGACAATACTTACTGATTATGAGTCTGCAGTTAATGATAAATTTATCGAGCGAGTGTGAGTGTTTCCGCAAAATAATCTTTTACTCTTTAAGTAGTATAACATTACTAGTTTTACAATACAATAAAACAACGTAACAATGATTTTGAGTACTAAGCTATGTATGTCCAATCTTATGATAGAATACTTTTTTTACGCCTCTCAATTAAATTTACATTATCTAATAATGGCAATGTAAGGTTGCAGAATATGTAGTTAGTAGTCTAGTAGTGAACATTAGATATTGATTTTAGATAAATAGATAATTCGAATTTAAACCATCAATATACTTACTTTTATTTATACATAGTTACCTCCTTATTTACTAAATATATCTAGGAACACACACTTATGTCAGGTGAAATAATAAAAAAATAGGTACTTATTCCAATTTATTTACAAAACTATTACAAAATAGTTAATATAACCACTTAGTACAAACTATCGTTTATATATTTATTCTTCTGCATCGTACTTATTTAAATAGGTGCTTATTATTTTATCACACACACTTATACACTTTGTCAATGAGGTTTAGGTGGTACAAAGAAAATGAAATTACCTATTCATGATGATAATTTTGATCTACATACAACAATAAAATGATATTGATGAAAATTACTATAGATCAAAGGATTACTTACTTGAAAAATTGAATACCAAGATAAAAGGAAAAACGCTTCGGTTTGATGAGAGAGCTGAAAGGACAGAAGAAAAGGACTTTGAGATTGAAAAGAGAAAGAGAAGCAGTAGTAGAAGAAGAAAAACAAACCCATTAAAGTAAGTAGGTAATTGGCTCACCGCTACTAACGAGTGTTAGTAAATAGAGACAATTTTTCATAAACATATCAAATCGTTTTTAATTGATAATTTTCTTAAAAAATTAATACGATCATACCTAATATAGGTAACTTATTAATTATTGATTATGTATAGAATGGAGGTTTATTTAGTCATTCCGCTGTAGGTAATCTCTAAGCATAAGCTGTACCGATGATGAAATCGAATGTTTATAAACTAATATAGTATTTATATGTACATAAACTTAAATTATAAAACTGCGCGAACGCGTAACACAGGAAGTCATTGTACTTTCGAATTGATAGAAATTCATGCTGACCTATGCTCTGATATCAAAGCCGCTCATTCTGCTGACGTATCTTCTGGAGATGTAGTCCCTGAGTTCAGAGAGGCCAATGACAATCAAGTGCATGATGAGCAGGAAGAACGCGCAGCCAAACACCACAGCGGTCGTTTGGCCGGGTTTGCTCCAGTCCAGCATCGGGTAGATCCAGTTTTCACCGTGGCTAAAGTAAAGAAAGAAAAAAAATAAAAAAGGTGCTAGGATTACTTATTTGTCACTCTGTGGTATGACAATTTACACGAATCGTTCAGTAGATGGACAGATAAAAAGCATCTCTATTGTTTGATGGGGTTTATTAGACAAATTTTAAAGAAAATAATAGTGATCGGTGGGAAACAAAAAACAGTACCTATATATGCATCTGTATACAGAAGAATTAATGAAATTATAGAAAGCTAAAGCAGATAATAAGACACAAAAGGATGAAAAACTATGGGAATAGTCCAAACTAATAGTCTTCATAAATAGAATAAATAATACTTACGGACTGGAACCTCCAGCGAAGTAGTAGATAACTGAAAAGATCAGGTACAGGATCATGAAGCCGAAAGGGTAGATGAACTGCAAAAGATGCACGGGATGTTGGGCCGTCACCAGCAGGCACATCATCATCACCGAGTTGATGCCGTGGATGAACACATCCAAGACCGGGTCCATTGCGAAGTCCACGTCTACAATGGGAAAAGTACTTTTTAGTCCTTTTACAATTTTGGTTCTTTCTCAAAAATTTTGGTTTCGAAGGGCATATTCTATTTAGGCAGAGCAATCCTGGCGTAAATTTATGCCACAATATCTTTAAATCTCTGTATTGACCCTTATTGATCTGAGCGTTAAATCATACCTATAGAATTCCTAACTCAAAACTGTGAAAAGTGACTTATTGAAAATCACTTACCAAATTATCTTCTATACCTACGATTTATAAAAAGGCGAATTCTATGACAACGATAAGGCTCATAACTAAACTGAAAAATCGGACACTTTGACGTGCTTTGACGCCCGTTGCCATTTTTTTGATTCAGTGTGGAACTAATGTAAAGGTCGTGTCACAATGGTATCCCATCGGATGAAGTGAGAGCGGGCCACTAAGTAGTTGTTAATAAACTCACCTAATCCAGCTAAGAGCGAGTAGTAAAAGATGGTTATGAAGAAGGCCGCGGGCAGTGTGATGCAGTATGTCACCCAGTATACTCGCGCGTACCACGGTAGTCCATCTGGATCTGAAACTAAATACGGGACGCTTTCCAATAACCATTTGGTAATAGTTACATATTTAGTTATTGTGATTATTTTTCTCATGTTACCTAAAATCCAAGCCGTCGATTGAGCCTGGAGTCCGCTCTCGGACGGCATTCAGTGCCACTTTTTGATCACGACTACTTATGTTATCCCGACTATCTTTATTAATAAAAAAAAAGATTCCCTTATTACCAAACATAGTCTTTAGTTTATCTTGGTTTAAAAGGATGCTGTCAAAAGTTGTAAGTTTATAAGTGTCCTTTTTTGACCTTGACTTTCTTTAGTGTCCGTTTAATTTAGTTCTTTGTTTGTTAGGTATCCTGTCTACTACTATGCTATAGGAAAAAGATAAGGGTAAGATAAAGGTATAATTATGTATTAAAAGTATAAAGGTCAAATGATACATATATAGGTATATTTTTATTTAGTAATATCTTATGATACTGACTGAATTGATGCACGCAATGTTGATAAAAGTAATGTTGATAAATTGTGAATGATCATGTTTTAGATTTCACTTCAAACATCTCGCAATAAGTAGAGCCTATACCTCATGTAAAATATTATGGAACAAGGTATTCTTTTAATAGATCATTGATAGCTTTAGGTACTATTTTCAGCTACAGCTTCTAAAAATAACGCATACTGAAATCTATCTAATACGCGGGGTATATTAGGTTGCTAAGCGACGCACAAACAACCAAACCAAACGAGTTTAACTACTAGGTAAGACAGTTCGTGGTCCTTCCAAGAGGTAAAAATCGAAAAACTTACAGTATGATTCATCGATGGTAGCCATAAGTGACACGAAGAAGGCGAATCCACTGACGACAGTAATCATGAAGACGCCCCAGTGCGTCATGTAGATTGGCCAGTAGGCCAGGTGCTCTCCCTGGCCCATGATGGCTATGGACGCAGCGAGGATGCCCACGCATCCCAGGAATATGATGAGGCGGAAGCACAGCAGGGGCACGGGGGACTGCCCCGACTGCCAGCAGCTGAGGTAGAAGTCCGAGGCAATGTCATGCTCCAAAGTTAACCTTTTCACTTGGAACTGGTCCCTGCAGTATCTTTTCGTAGCGCCCATTTTGACGCGGCCGGAGCGAGTGCCAGGCCGCCGATAGCCGCTGCCCGAGTTATCTCGTTATCTTAGATTAGGATTCGTGATTTTTGTGACTATTCCGCAAACTACATTCGTATCTACAAAAATGACGTTACAACTTTTTGGATTAATCATCGATTGTTTTTTGTAATCTAATTGGTAAGCGGTTGTTCTTGGTATTATTTGATTAATAACGTAAACTCACAGGATTTAAAATGACTAGTACAGATCAGAGCTGTCCAAACGCGAGTCGCATGTAGCCCTAGGGCCTACCGGCCTACAGAATCACTTTATCTTCTTTGTTAAAAACATTAATGAGTATTATTTGCTATTTGAAATATCTTTTTATATGATACCTATATTTTTTTATAAATATTTTGCTCGTAAGTAGAATGTGAATGGTACCTACATAAGTAAAGTTTTATCAGTATTGATCTATACCTGGACTGTCCAGACATTGGGAGGCTATGGTATAGATCAATATTGATCAAACTCTACATACCATACACATTGACTACGATACGAGCGCTATCTGATATAAACAGCAGGTGTGAAAATTTTACAGTAAATAAATTTGATTACGCATTAAGTACTAGGTAATCAATGTAAGTATTTTTCATTATGAATTAAACATGGAATGAAATTTTCCCTGAATTGAAAACCGATACTTTTTGTAATAATCTTTAGAAACATAATTATACTAAAACGTTTGAAAAAGTGGTCCCATCAGCGCTGTTATTAATGTTATTATTAGTCTTTCAGATAGCGTTGTGTACGGCTTTTGCTGCTTCGGTGTGTGTGGGCCACGCACTTTGGAAGATTGAGCTGAATGTTTCAAAGACCTGGCCTCTGGAAACATCCCAGTCTGGTGATTGTAGTCCGCAGTTTCTAGGCCACCGGACCAGGACACAGTGCAGCCAGCATTGGTCTTATCACAGCGTTGTATAACCTGTGGTGGCTTAGTTTCTACTAATGGTAGAGAGAGGGCAATGGTTATTTTTTCTAGTTTATGATCAAGGCGCGGCGTTTATTCCAGAGTAGTTAAGTATCTAAAACTACTTACTCCAAGATACTTGACTTTAATAATTATAAGCAAGTACCTACTCTACGTATAAAATATTTGGGCCATGCACATTTTAAACAATCTAGAGATAAGAAAATGTATAAATCAGCACTGGTCTCGTTGTAAGTAATTGATTTTTAAATTATAAGCATCCAATAGGTATGTGTATTTCTCCAATAAATATATCTCAGAAATAGAATTGTTGATTTTAAATTATAAGCATCCAATAGGTATGTGTATTTCTCCAATAAATATATCTCAGAAATAGAATTGATGAAGTAGGTAGGTACTCTGTAAATATGGTCACCGATTATCCATATCGATAAATTATCGATAAGTTTTGTCCGCGCCCTTGTGTACCTTATTACCGGCATATACCTAATTAAATATATCAGTATCTATGTATTGTAAATATTGTAGTATTTATTCTTATTCTTTATCTTTCTTGACGTTATTTTGAAGTAAATTTTACCAAAATTATCACCCTCTGATTTGTTTGTAAATGTACTCTGTTTGTATGTCATCAACATTTTAGAAACATAATTATACTTATTTAAGAGGATTATTATTGTTTTCAAAAAGTTATTATTGTTTTAAAAAATAAAAAGTTGGTTAAACCAACCTAAATTCTACTGTAATCGTATTATTACTATATTTTTTGTACGATACAGGTAATAGGTATATTCTATAAAATATGGGGGATTTTTCACAGTCCTATCTATATGTATGTAGAGAGAAGATATAAAATGTTGTTTACCTGCTAACTAAATTGAAAGTAACGTACACGAAATGCAGTACCTACTTTAAAATTTCACTATAGCCACTTATAAGGTAGATAATAATATACAAAACATAATTCTGTTAAAGTGGGCAACTATTCTGTGCCACTGCACTCTGGTCACTGCATGACACTCGGGATACTTATTGGGAATAAAAGCTTGTTGTTCCATCGATTAATATTAGTTGTTGTTACTAGCACCGCATTTAACTAGTTGTCCCCCTTTCTTGATTGCAAAGCATGCTTGTTTGATCAAATTGATCATCTGTACACGTATCTATTTTTTTCACGCGAAAAAATTAAATAGGCACATTATTCGTTTTAAATAGTATCCTTCTGTTTACTAAATTATTCGAAATACAAATATCAACAACATATCTACTTGTAATATGGAAAAAATAATTAGAACTTACCCAAAGTGGGTATAAATGCAGTGATATGATTTTAATTGAAAGATTAAATAATTTTTACGAGTTTTTTTAATTTAAACCATTTTTGAACATTTTAAATAGGTCCTTACACTATTACAATATTATGTGACAACATTTTCAGTAGGTAGCTACATTACATTACAAAGTGTTGACTTTTGAAATAACTTAACATACATAATGTCACTCTAATTCGGCATGAACTCTTAAAGTTATAGGAAAAAAACTATTTTCATTGCTAGAAAAGCACCTACCCCATCATACAGTTTTACTATTTTTAACAAAGAAACACAGTGGCTCTACATATCGTCAATAAATCAATATTAAACAAATCAATACATATGCAAATGATACAATTTTCAGTTGGGTGACGTGGGCCGTGACCTCACGTTCAGAAAAAAGGAAAGAGTTCAGATATTTCACAAAAAAATGGGGCAAAATTGACTGATGGGGGTTCCGTTTTAAATGTGGACCGATCACCCAGGGGGGTGCTTGTTGATCGAGACATGCTATTTTGCTATTGGCTTACTTTACACACACACACAGTATGAAGTATAAAGTATTATACTGTGTTCTATAAATCTTATCGATAAGTAGTCAACTTTTAGTAAAAGAAACGTAAGTAAACTCTTAAATTTATTTCGACTCTTGGTCTTTTGTTTATTCGTAAATACGGCATGTAATTTCCGTAAAATATATAAATAAATCACAGTTCGCTTTACATCAAGTGTCATATCACTATTTACTAATTATGTATCTATTTGCCTTATCTACTATTACTTAGGTACATCTATAAATTAAATAGTTATATAATACAAACATTGTAAAATTATTTTAACATCACTTATATAAGTACATACAAAATGGACTTAAATTACTTACTACTTTGTTGATATGTTTTGATATTGCTCATTCTTGATTACGTTAAGAGCAACGTTTTAGAAAACCATGGCCCAGCCACGGGTTACTGCGAGTATCTGAGTGGTGTGCTTATTCCCATGCTTTTTAAGACCCTGAATTTAACCTGAAGCTTGTCACGCTAAATTCGTATCACCTAAATATGCCCATTAGGGTCATACCGTTCGCGTTATCATTACGTCCATGACATTCCTAGCTAAGAATTACGTCCTGTTCTTTTCGAAATTGACGACTAAAGTCTTAAATTATTGTGACCTTTTTCGCCTACCATGGTCGGTTAGTCACCACAGGGTCATCATCATCATCATCAGCCCGGTAGTACCCATTGCTGAGTATAAGGATATCTCTTCCCTTTCGCTAATGTATCCGGTCTTGAGCTGCTCGGATCCATGTAGTCCCTCCGATTTTGGCGATGTCGTCTACCCATCGTGCCAACGGACGACCTGGACTTCGTTTGCCGTTTCTAAGACACCATTCGGTCATAACCTAGAGGTAGAGCAGGTACAGGTAGAGCATACCTGTCATCACCCCGCCTAGCTACATAAATGTCCTGCCCAATTCCACTCACCACAGGGTATTTTATCTAATGTTGATAGATAATTGAATTCACAGTGTAACAAAAGCTTCAGGTAAAAGTCATTAACACTCATTAGGACTCGTCTCCAAATCCATCGTTGTAGATTCCCGTGGTGGTGCGCAGGCGGCGCGAGATGGCGTCCCTGGCGGCGGCCGCGGCCACCACGAGCAGGTGCATGAGCGCCAGGAACAGCCCCGTGAGGGTCACCACCACCATGGTCTGCTCCGGCTTCGCCCAGTCGATGACGGGGTAGATGAACGCGTTGCCCCATCTGAAATGTAAGAATTTTCCTGTGAAATTATGTTTGCAGTGATCCTTTGAAAATAGATTTTATAGTTAACTATTTGTGGAAACTTTTGATTGGCCGTCGGTGACATGAAGAAATTTATCTGCATGTTTTAAAGCTTCATTAGTAATTATTTTGCCTAACTTGTAGATTTCCTAAAATCAAAAAAACTAAGCTATTTTAAAAATATAGGTTCTAGGTGGCAGACGAGCCGATGGATCACCTGATGGTAAGCGATTGCCGCCGCCCATGGACACCTGCAACACCAGTGCAATACAATAGTAGCATACCTATATAATGTAGAGAAACTATTACCTACATTCTATACTATTAAGTATTCTGTGCTATTAGATGAACTCTTTGTTCGTTTGTTCGTTATTCGTGTATTGTGAGGGCAAAGTTGGTTAAATACTATTCTCAAAAGACGTCAAAGCATTCCTCAATAGTTGAGATATTTAAGTGCTTAACCTTAATGTATTCCAAACCGCACGTGACACTGCGCTGCCCAACATTAACGGGCAGTGGAGAAGTGCAATATTGCGACATGTAGATTAACTCTTACGAGACAGTCAGAATACTATTTTGTTTACAAATATTAGGATTAATAATTATACCTGAGATAGGTATGATATGGCGTATCAAATTCAAACTCGCTAAAACACGCTTTTCTAGATTCTAGAAGACCAAAGTTCTGCTCTATAGAGCAAATCTAAATCATTAATTTAATACAACGTCAAGATGTTTTTTCTCAACCTATGTTAATAACGTTAGTTTAGTTAGGATGTCATAAGTATTAGATAAACTAAGATAAAAACAGAAAGCTGTTAATTAACACAGACTAAAAAAAAACTAATAATATAGTTGTAAGTACCTATACATAATTTTTCATGGATTATTTTATGTTATGACCTTACTTTTATATTTATTCAATCAATTTATATACTTTATAAACCATCATACAGAACTAAAGACTCAGATTCGAAGAGTAATCTTGCTTGTGGCCCTCAATGCTGAGGAAATGATGCAAAAGGGAAGGAAATAGTTACTCTTTAAATGCTGCTTAACACGATAAAGATAGCATTTATTATGCATGTAGCGTACATTTTACGACGTTGCTCCGTGATTCGAAATAACTACGTGTCTCTAACGATAGCAATAAAAAACTAATGCCATCAAATTAGTCACACCGATGTATGTAATTACTTTTTGCATATAATTTGAGGCTATTCTTGAACTTTGTTGTCCTTGACATAATTGGGTCAGGTCGATTACGAAACCAATAGTTACATTCGTTATCGGACAATCTCGAGTTATCCATGAGGTTTACCTTTTCCTAAGGTCGTTCAAACGTCAGTAGACGTTCAAGTATTAAATAACTGCTATTACCTATCCAAGGTTCGACATATTGGTCGTCAGTTTCAATAACTCAAAGTATGTACTTAGATTTCGAAATGCATCATTATCGTTAGCTTGAGACGGTGCCGAATAAATATCTGAGTAGGTACTTATTCGATGCAAGATTCTGGCAGCATAATTCATTATCTGACGTATTCAATAGATAGGGTCTGCTAATTGCTAATACTACTTATTCATAATTATTCGGAGATTAGCATTTCGTTATCATATTTAAAAGCTGATAGTAATGGGATATACATTTTATAAATCGATGGTTGTTACTGCTTACAAGAAAGTAAGCGCAATTCTTTGCGAAAAATGTTTTGCGAATTTAAGTATTTAGGTGTACAACAAAATGTGAAAGTCTCTTAATATAAACTTACTAGTGAAATTTTCATAGTAGTAATCGTAAAAGAAAACAAATGTCATAATTAGAAGTTTAGCTATGTTTAATAGAAAATCTGGTCGGTGTCTGCGATCAAATTTTTATATGACATCAGTGAATTTTAAATCCTAACATAATACCTAAATAGAGGTCATAACAATTAATGACACCTTTAAAAGATGCGAGTATAATTTTGAAACTATTCGAAAAATAGTTTTTAACATGTAAGTGCATAGTATAGCAGATAATTGCAGTAACGTCTATTTTTTTTATTTGACCTTAAATATTCGCACTAAAGCCACATTAAAGTATTGCACATAACAGCATTTATATGCTCGTTCCAGTCAATTTTAATTACCAATTGTATCTTTATGACGTGTAATAAAAACAATCCTAATAAGTCACACACATTACGATTCGCACATTAGGGTGTTATCTATACTTGTAAAAAGAGAAAGCAACTATATATTACACGAATTATTTAATTTAATAATATTCTGTATTGGTTATATTTATAGCAGCTTTTTACAATTTACACGTTTTGTCCTTTTTTCCGGTGGCGGTTATTCTGTTTTTACCCGACTACGGTAAAGCAAAAGGGGGGTTAGGTTTTATAATTATAATTTTAACCTAATAATACTAAACTATCCGCGCACTTTGACGTACACTTCCGCTCGTAGTTACAGCTCCCATTCTGTCCCATCTATTGTTCAATTAGCTAATGATTGTTATTTACTAAATGCCATCTGCCGGTCAGTTCACGTGTCGATGATTAAGTGGCTGACCATCAGAGCCGGTTCCACGAATACAAACATCGCCCATCGCGCTTCGCAGGTCGCTAATGATATAACATTGACGAAATAAACTGTACATATTGTTTATGCAAATATGCACAAATTATATAAATTAGAACTTGAGTTTTGTATGCGGAGACTAGGCTTATGGCCTTGACATTTTAAGATTAATTATATCAAATGTAGGCTATGGTAAATTATGTATAGAGCCATGGTCTTGTGGTGCGAGGTCTAAGGTAGGCTTCAGTTTTATGGCAACAGCATTAACTCAACAGGTCGAATATTACAAGTATGATGATGACACACACATACATCCACATTCACACACACACACACATACGTCACGAGAGACCGGAGAGCGGAACCGCCTGTCACAAGCTCAATAGCTTAAAAGGGGGCTCCAATTAGAACGTGATAAGTTATTTTATTACAAAATCGTCTCATAACGTACTAGATGTCGGTGATGCGCTATGCATGGTCTAGATAATTTCAACCTTTGTATCACTTTTACATTTATCATTGTGTTGCTAGGGGTATGTTAAGGCTAAGCGCGACTAAGAGTATGATCTAGTTCTGTCTGTGGGGTATCCAACCGCGCTCAAGCTGGGGTGAACCGTTCAGGAATTTCGATCATGGATAGAGCCAGTAAAGCGGGTACTGGTTAAGGTTTGTTTAGCCCGTAGCCTTGGATAAGCCGGGAACAGCTCCAGGTGTTTTAGTTGGTATGCCTACTGACCGGCCTCAGAAAAGCTGAGGCCCCAGCCATGGGAGAGCCCAACACTACCCGTCGGTCTTCCAGCCGGGGGTGTGCATAAGGCGCCGCCGAAAGGTGGCGTCGGCTCATTGCACTTCGGGCGGCGGCATTTCACCTGGGTCAACAAGAAAAAAAGGGTATTGGTTAAGGTAAGATAGTTGTCAACTCACGGGTCCACGCCTCCAGCGAAGTAGTAGGCCACAGTGAAGAGCAGGTACGCGACCGCGAAGAAGAGCGGCTGAATGATGTGCAGCAGCCGGCTGGGGTGCGCCGAGAACACCAGCTCCACGAACATCAGCACCGAATTGACGGCGTGCAGCATTACGTCCAGCACTGGGTTCGGCGCGTAATTTTGTATCTTTTTAGCTGAAATATGTCGAAATTCTCAAATTAATTAAAGCTTTACAAAATGTCGAGACTGATCCGTCTAGGGAAGGTAGATAAGGGAAACATTATCTCAATCTTTTATCTACAACAAAGTTCATCTTGTCATCACCGAAGTACCCACTGCTGTGTATCTTATTTTCTTTCACGTCATTGTTCATAGTTGCTCGTATTTATTCACGTAGTCCCTCAAACTTGAGCATCGGCGAATCATGCCATGCGAGCGAGGATTCATCTTCTCTAATATTAATAACTGGTGGACTCACTTTGTTTCGGGACGTAATTTTGCTATCAGTTCCAAATCTAACCAAAAGATGGTGCTTAGTGTCATTTACATCGCGCAAGTACCTGTTAAGTATTTTCGATTTGTACCTAATATAAGATTTTTCGATGTCTACAGAGTTTATACCTTTATAAATTACTTAAATGTACATAAACATCTTGTTTTTTAGCGACTTTTAGCACTATAACTGTTTATTTTTTTAGCTCGACAAGAGCAAAACTATCAAACTAATTAAATATGGTTTAAGTTTACATGACCGGTTTTAACTATGTACACGAGTACTTAACTTAGCACTTACGTAATATTTACTAAGCATATTATGTACTTTGCGAGTATTTATCATGCGTATGCGCACAGATCACAACCAAAGATCCTGTTATAATTTCTATGAGGATTTTAAAACAATAGGAACCTTAATGAAATAAGAACTTGAACATTTCAGCATATTAATAGTCATCATATTACACCACATGATTGCAATAAATGATTTATATTGGTATTTGTACCTAACTAGATAGCTAATAGCTATAGAAATAATATACTTGAAGTACTTTACAATTATCTTTGTCTTATATTCCTTGTACATTTTATTGACAAGAGTTTCAATTTTATAATAATGCAACAGACAATTAATAAAGTAATAGTACCTATTACATTTAGTTATCAAAATGTGGTCGTTACGTAAACATCTATTTTCAAATTTCTAAGAAACTTACACGTCTTCAATATCCCCCAGTAGAAGACCGTGATAAGGAAGGCGACTGGGATCGCGATGTTGTACAGCACCCAGTAGGTCTTCACGTACCAAGGCAGTCCGAATGTTGCATCTGTAGAACAAAAACATGACATTATGACCCAGTTAGCGAGACTAAGGATGTTTGACAACCTAACACTCCGGTACCTAATCTTATACCTAAAATAAGTATAACGTTTTGTTCCCAATACAGAACACCGATTACCTCAATCAACCAAGCTTGGGCCACGAGTGGTCGCCACGAATGGCGAGGAGGGAGAGTCGTGCTTCCTTGAGAGTAGGTAATACCACGGCCTTACAGAAAACCGGTGAGTTGAAGCAGCGCCTGCACTGTGTTTCGCCGAGTCAGTACATATACGGGGACCCAAATCCACAGACGCGGAGTTTAAAAATTGGCAGTGCACTTGTAATTCCATGGTCGGTGGCAATTGCTTTCCACCATCAAAGGTCAATGGACCTATTGACCTTTAAGGAAAGGATCCATTCTAAATCTATTAATCTATCTATTCACGTCACGTAAAAATGTCTCATTTGTTTTTTTTAGATTGTTGTATTTTTTTTTGTTTTATGTGATTGTGTTAACCAAATAATTTTTTTATTCTATTCTATTCTACTTTCGATGTTGTAAATCTATGTGAATAAATGAATATGGATCGACAGTTAGTCGATTACTTCGATCACTCCGGTTGACTAATCCAAACGATTGGTTTAGTAACAAAGTAACTTTATCACACTCACTTTACAGTACCTATGCAAGACACTCGCGTCAAGTGTCAAGTATTACTATCAAATATTAATTCGGATGGATCATAACACACCGATGCGTGATGTCACCTGTTTAACGAGTCGTGTATGCAGGTCACGCGCAGGTTTTAGGCCTTGTTGACATGTTCAGATAAACACGCAGGAACAAAGGTCGTCTGTGACTGATGGTGCAGCGTTATGGGCGATTTGAGAAACTGAATTCTGTTGTTTGTGGTGGGAAAAAAACCATATGTCATTTGGAAACTCTGCATCAATAGCATACATTACCGCACCATAAGACCATTTCAATGGCAAAAGGCTCAAAGTCGTGGAAATCGAGGTACATGAATATTTCAATCATTTTCGTGAAGTGCTTTTAGCTTTTGGTTATTTTGTGCTTTCAAACTATTATCTGTATATAGGTTTGATGAGTTCCGTAGTTGCCTTATTATTTGCTTGGTTATGAAACGCTTTTGGCAGGTTTAACTATTACTTCCACTAGTAATTTAAGTGATCTCTTTAAACTGTTATTGAAGCTGATTCTGTATTTGTATTCATTGACTGCTTAAGTGCTTCTAGCAACACATCATGTTTAATGAATGTGTTATGAATATTAGTTACTTGACAAATAAATAAAACAACGTTTTCCTTGTGTTCTTCAAGATTTTAGATTTTTTTACTTCGTGAAATACTTACATTTTTTATAGGTAAGTAGGTAAATTTTGATGAATTACTTGCACAAAAACTTTATTAAGAAAGTTAAAAATCAGAAAATAATCCATGCAGTTTTTAGAAGTCCGAGATCATAATATGATCTGGTAGAAACTGTTGCAAATAGAAACGAATGTAAGTAGTAAAAATAAAAAAAAACATAAGTAATATTAAAACTAGAGAAGAAGTAGGTACGTAGTCGTTACGTAAACGGTTGCAAATAATATAAATACGAGGTAAGAAACAATTAAGAAATAAAAAAAACTTCTTTAGTATTAAGAAAATAAAGCATAAAATGAGGACATCCCATCCATGATAAAAGAAATTTGTGATAGAAGAAACTTTGAAAAATCGAGATGAGTGGGAGCTGAAATGATGGAGGAAAATAGGTAAGTAAACAAATGTTGCGACCCTTGTCAGGAAACACGAGAAAAACAATCAATTTGTTTTTCTCAAGGCTCATCACTTTCTCGTAAATTATATCTATTATTAGATAGCTACTATTGGCAAAGCGGGATGATTTTCTCACTCTACATTAATTTTAGATCTTGTTCTCGTATTCTAGCTGAACGTCATTCTCGACCTCGCTTAGTATTAGAAAAAATATAGCAAGCTGCAAGTGTTTCTCTGATTTTAATCAAGGTTATGCTTACTAAATATAGTGGGTGTTGGATCCATTGTTTTATCTAGCTCTTGGTTAAAATTAAGAGTATTATTGACAACTTTTGACCACTTGGATTTGGGTAGGTTGATTTTCTACCGATGGACTTGATCTACATAAACCATTGCCATTATTTGTACGGCTAGCTATATCATAAGTAGGTAGGGATAGGAATTTCTGGTGCTTATTAACTTAAACTATAACATTTTACCGCTTAAGGTTAATATATGGACTAGACTATACCAAATTTGATGAAATAGTCAATTCAATATCAGTTTAGAATTTATTTTTATGAAATATTTATAGGTAGGTTACACCTAGTATAATATTTCTTTGTGTATATATGGTAAGTGACACCACACGATGAGCTGAACCCGCGCCGCAGGCGCATCCACCACGCACGAGGCCGCGCCGCACGCCAGACGTGATCTATGTCTACCAGGTTCATATATCATTTTCACGGACAGGACATTTATTTACTCTCGACACATTTATGTATACTAAGATACCTACAAAGGTGTCACATTTTTCTGTGTATATGTGTCAACGTATACGCATCCAGCACGAGGCCGCGTGAACCGCAAGACGTGATCTACAACCAGAGTCATCAACTCATCATAACCCATGGACAGGATAAATACTCGCAGGTATACTCGGATCATTTATGCAGATCTTGCGGCTGCATAAATTAACTGTATGTTATTTAAAGGAGAAAAATTGTAATACTTAGAATAACATTGTGATGATAAAGAGCGATATTATGTTTCTTTTTTAATTAACATTGATAATGGTACAATAAGGGTACGGAATTAAATACCTAACAGCAAAATGTAATGTTTCGCAATTTGAATGATTCTTTTATTATTATGTGATCTGTGGCAGCAGACAGATCACTGATGGTAAGCGGCTGCCGTCCATGGACTTGACATCCGCAACACCAGTGGAGTCACAAACGCTGCCAAACTTTCCCCCGCGTTAAATTTACATGCATTCAGTGTTAGCCTAATACTTAACAAGAACAAACAATCAATAGATTTTTGTCTGACTGAAATATAGGTACTTTTTGTCACTTAGTTAGATGTATTGTTTGGAATCACAATGCAATTCTGCATTGTAATACATACCAATATGGACCATTTAAAACCAACTACTTTATTCGGCACAGCCAAGTATGTAGGTTGCATACATAAATTAAATAAAAAAGCATCGGTTTTTTTACACAACGCATTCCTAGCTTTATGTGGCCTTATGTAAGTAGGTAATAAAGCATAGTGGCTTACCTACCTACATATAAAGAGAAATTTAACTGTTTTTTTTTATACGGACTACATTTTTACTTTTAATCATTTAATTTTATTTTCGAACGTCCATTAATATATTTTGTGTCTGAATACAAAATAAACTTTATTTTTCTTGGCTTTGACGTTGTTATGTGGAGAATGTAGATAATTTCGTTTCAAATGTCCATGTTTATAACATTGAAAATAAGTACTTTCGGTGGTTAGAGGCCAAAGTGTCAATAAAATTTTATTTTTCTAAATATTGCTTGACCTTCCAACTAGTTAAACTGCTGGTGATGGGGACGAGGTCAAATAATGCCTTTTTTAAACAAGCCTAATTCCTAACTAGATAATGTCCAGCATAAGTACGAGTATACTATTTTGCTTTAAAAATAAAAATGAAACGACATAATTAATTATCTATTCACAAAGTAATTTTCCTGTAATCTTTATGAAGAACACCTACTAATGCATGAGCCCTTTCATTAAAAAAAATGTTCGAAAGTTATTATTTGTTACTTTCATAAAAGAGACAGCTTCTTTTTTAAATCATGACTAACTTTAATCTTCGACTTGTAATAAGTACCCCCCTTATAATCGTAATAGTAGATAATTAACATTATGCTGGCAGATTTTTATTGTATTATTGCTGCATACGGCGTTAGTCTGCTAGACAGAAAACCAGAGATAGAGAAACAAACAGTGCTTACCAATTGGTCTCCTAAAGAAAGCATACGTGGAGATAGCGGTAGAAAACCCGCTCATTAGAATAATCAGTATGAAGCCCCAGTGCGTGAAGTAAATGAACCAGTAAGCCAGATTAGGTTCCAATGCGAGAGAAGTGACGCCCACGCACGTCGAGAACAGGAAGAGGAAAGACCGCAGCGCCAGCAGCGGCCATGGCAGGTGGTTGTCCTGCCAGCAACTCACGTAGAAGTCCGAGGGCGAGCTGTGCTCGAGGAAACACATCCTCCACCGACAATTTTTAAAACAATTCACAACGGCCATTGTCCGTAACGCACTTTACGATTACACTCACTAACTATCTACCGGCTACTGGCTGCTTGGCCTTGTTTGCGGTTCTTTCGCGTGCCGCTCGTCACCTAGTTAACTCTGACGTTACTCATAAATTAAAGTTTATCACTACGCGGGCGCCTTTCTGCTAAGAAAACTGATTTGAGAAAACTGCAATCAGCGAACCGTGAGACGGGGATGCGATTGAGAGACTGAACTTGTTGCTCATTCAACGTCAAGGTCTTACGACATACCAGCTCGACGTCGGATTGGCCGATCGGAGACGATAAATTTGGCTCTGATTCTACAGCGGCAGCATAGGTACATCTCCCTCTGACCCAATGTTTATCTGCTTATTAATTACTTTGTTAGACTTAACGCATGTAGCAGTAATTAGTTTTAATAGACTTATTTCCTAATGCAGTTTGATTGCAAGGAAGCGATAACTTGTGACCATGAGAATATCTAGAATGTCATGTTTTGCAAATGCGGCGTATTTTGAAAATATGAGCGATGCCATTACCTTGTGGTTTTGTGAATTTTTCACGCACGCACTCTGCTGATGGTTATCAGTTTATTGGTTGTACGTAGTAATGTTTTTATGATGCGTTTAACCCGTAGGTTAAAGCATTTACGACCCTAATGCTGTGAAATTGCGAAATGGTACCTTAATTTCAAATGTCATCATTCACATTAAGTATTACAATGTTTTGTATACTACATATCGCCAACGCTTTTAAAAATAAAATACGACTTATACCTTAACCTGTGCATCGACGTGTTTTATTGAATAGTAAATACTTAAAATATCAGCCGAGTACAAAAAAATCTACTATAGTATTTGATGTTGACGAGCATATTTTTTTCGCATAAAATTCCCCTGTGCATTTCTAAAAGAATAAATAAAGATCAAATAATGCCATTACTATCAAAAGATGGCTCTGTCTCTAGTTCAAAAATATTAAGTTGCTTAAGAGCGTGTAATTAATTTAAACCATTTAATTAAAACTGAAAAAGTCGAAACGCAACATCGTCAATTAGCGCTTGTAACCGGGGCATGAGGCAACCGTGGCGAAGGAACTGTCCTTTGAAGTGGGCAGGGCTAAGCAAACACCAGCCATTACTTTGAAGGCAGCCCTGATTTGCGAAAGACCCTATGAGTACTTCTACATTACGAGTATAGATACCTAATAATTAATTAAACCCTACCTAGATGTTTTAAATTCTTGACGCTCCACTGCAACTTGAATGATCGACGGTATCCAGAAGACGGTAAATCCAGAAGGATGGCGTGTTTGATTCCTGCTGGTTCTTTTTATTAATTTTTTGGTCTTCGCTTTTTGACGAACAGCTCGGGTTCATCAATGTAGTTATTTACTAGTTTCTTCAGTAAAAGTGGTTCACTCATTAGCATGATTCTTTTCTCGTTTCCAAAGGCTTTTTGAAATGTAAAGATGTTGGGAGATATTTTAAACGGTGCTTTAATTATACCAATAGTTGTTAATAGACAGTTGAACCGTGCCGTGTCTAAACGAAGAATGCCGTCCGCTCCAGTTGCGCGGCCTTATTCGGCGTGCGCCTGCGCCCGTGCGCGGCGACCCTAATTGTTAATGACATACATTAGCGCTGAACAACGCACAAAGATGGCCAGCCAGGGTTATTTAAAAAACCATCATGCAGCAGTGCAGCTGCAGAAGCGAAATGGAAGGAAGCAAAATTTTCATGGCCAAATAATGATAACTGTGTAGGACACGTCCAATTTTTTGTTTTGTGTTTTGTAGGGGACCACAAAACTTCCAACTCAGTTGATCACTGAGCACTAACAAAAAAATCTATGTTTACACATTGCAACATACAATTTATCATGGAATCAAGTATTTATGGTAAACAAATATATCCTATGAACTTTGTTGACTCCACCAGTTCTTGAGCCTCAATATTTTTGAAACTAAATCATGTAGCTCTCACAGGTTGTTATGGCCACAACCTGTCAAATTTCCTCAATGATATTTAACCTTATATGTATGACAGTAAGATGAGAGTCGATTAAAGAAATTTGTACAGTTTTGTATAGTTTGATGTGTGACTGTACATCAAAAGTTATAATAATTTTATTCTCAAATTCCGAGTTGCATAAATCGAGTTCATAACACATCGTGGTAATACCTAGTGTTAGCGCAATATTATGTGTGTTGTGGTTGGGCAGTGCCAATGCTAAGAGGGATCTACCTAGGAGAATGTAGGAGCTAATAATATTTCTTTGCAACATAGTAAGCTGGCGTCTACTAATAGGACACAGTGCATGCAAGATTGACATTTGCATCACGTGTCAATTTATTGCGATTGTGTGGTGAGAGTTTAATTTACCACAAAATTAGAAACATTGTTTAAATAAGGATGTTGCGCATCTTAAATATTGCGCATATTAACTTATTTTTTTCGCTTTCAGGGCATTTCGTCAGGTCAGTTCATATCCTTTATCTTCCATTGTCGTCGTTAACTCTCGATCTCTTTAATACTTAGGTACCTACTTACTACGCTGGCTCAGCGACCCGAAGTGGATCTTGGCTTCCGTCAAGAGAATTCGTCACTCGTATTAGTGTTTTTTTTTATAGATGGTTTGTGTAATTGAACTTACTTGCATACTTACATATTTTTGTGACAAACCAAAATATTTTTATTCAGTTTATTGCAGGTTGTAGGTACGCTTGTGACAATGCTTAACGGACGGAACAACCAAATATCGTCAAGTAGAGCTATGGTAGTTGTAAATAAATGATCCATCCGATTTGTATTTATAGCAATTTACGCACCATAAAAAGTTGGTAAAAAAAGTTGGTAAATAAACCCCGACAAAAATAAATTATTCACTAGACACGTTGCATTCGTTTTCCTACTAAACATGGGGTTTCTCATATTATGTCGTAATTTCGGACTTCCGCTTACCTCCAGATAACACGCAGCGATCTCTAATTAATATTAATTAGACGATTGCAACGGTCGGCTTCTTAGGTAGGAATAGGTATACAAAGTAAACTTACCAAGCAACTTCATGTTAGGTTTCTTCACAGCCACTAGAATCCCGAACGCAGACTGTAACACGATCATGAACAGCCCCCAGTGCGTCATGTACAGGAAGAACATTTCAACAGGGCCCCAGAACGAACACACTGACCAGATGATTATCGTCAACGCCCATAGGAAGATAGGAATTCTCCAAAAAAGGGGTGACACTCTCTCATGACAGCAGGTTCCGAACTTATCCGGCGAAGGGTCGTTTCTGGCCAGAGGCCGGCAGGAACACACGGTCACTGTCATCTGCGTCATCTTGCGTCGTCTCTTTGTCTTTTGGTCTGCTTTGTGCTGTCAATGCCCTTTCCGAACTGCACTTATGCCTTTACATATGTGTTGCAAAGGTCATGTGAGCCTTTGCGAGCCTCGGCGCGCATGTCTGCAACAACGTAATGGAAATGAGTTATGGTTCTATTCGTAAATATAAATGGTTATTGTGGGTCTCTCATGCATTTGACAAGGTCATATCGATTGCTAAGATTTTGGTATTTCATCACAAGATTGTTGTAGACTATTGTGTTGAGTACCATTATATTTCCGATATGGCCTATAAAATGTGCCCAGGTATAATAAATAGCTCAACATAAAATTAAAATGCTTAACTTCTTAAATAGATATACCTAATGCCTACAATAAAGAAGTTGGTAATGAAGTGTTAGTGTGGCGAAAAATATAAATATTCGGCCTATAAAAACTAAACTAAGATTTTTTTAAAATATAATTATAAAAAAAAACGCAGTGAAGATATAAAATTTGATAAATAAAAGCTTTACCTAAAATCCAGTTAAAGACAAGAGACAAGACCTAGTTGTCAACGAAATACTCTCTAGGGGCAATTCATTAAACGATAAGTTGATCGTTAGTGTCGTTAGTTCCATGCGCTTCTCTTGTAGCGCGCCTTATAGCATGCATTTCCTATACCCCGTACGGTAACGACTAATGAAAACCCCCTTATAGTTGGCAGGCTTTACAATCACAATGGCTTAGAACGCCATTATTCGGGTGCATTCACACGATTGCTCAAAGCGTGTGTCAATGCGCTCGTTATCGTCCAGATACCGTGCGAATGTCTGCGAAGAATTAGCGAGATTGCGAGACGCGTGACCCTCGCCCCGAGATTAATGCATTCTAGTACTGCACAGACCTGTACGAGTACATGTTGACTATTTGTCTTTTTAATTGTTTGCATTCAATACTGTGTAGCTAACTAATAGCACCTGCTTGACTATGTAGGAATCACCTAACGATTTTCTCCTCATGGGCTGATCTTCAAGTTTTTTTTTTTTTATGGTATAGGTAGCAGACGAGCAGGCGGATTACCTGATGGTAAGCAATTGCCGCCGCTCATGGACACTTGCAACACCAGTGGAGTTACAAGTGCGCTGCCACCTTTTATCCCCTTCCCCCCCCCCCCGGGTGGGCCTCCGGTATCCTCACTCACTCGGCGAAATACAGCACAGGGGCTACTTCACGCCGGTTTTCTGTGAGGCAGTAGTATCACTCCGGTCGAGCCGGCCCATTCATGCCGAAGCGTGGCTCTCCCACAGTCAAAAGTTAAAAGATAGGCAAAAGTTAAACCTCCCGGTGTCTGGTTCGTAACCCATAATTGCAATCAGACGGGAGACGTCCACTGCTGAACATAGGCTTCTCCCATAGACTTCCAGTGTGTCCGGTCGCAAGCGCATTCCCATAATCGGGTCGTCTGACTGTAACGTGGATGGGTGTCCCACGCTGCGCTACTATTGTTCTATTCGTATGTTCCAACTAAGAATCTGAGCTGAATTTTGCAAAGAGAGGCAAACCTAGTTTTGTGCTAGCAAACCGGTATAAATATAGACTAGATTCGATTAATGTTGAAAATTAATTGCTAATTCATTCAAGTACCTATTGATTGTAGCAAAGTGCACGCACTTCACTCATATTTTAAATTCATTCAATACGATTAAATACGGAGTCAGTTCTATGATATGGTGGTAAATAAAATGTAATTTTCTAGGTATCTACAGATACTGCATATCTAAATGAGTTAGGCAATGATTCAATAATACTTAATAGTTATTTTATTATTTAGTTCATTAAGATTTTAAGGCATCCGTTTTAACCTGTTACTTTGGTTATGTCTTTGTACTTGCAACAGCGCATATGAAACCAGCAATAGCTAAGCATTACCTATTCGAAAATAACCTGTTATTTACCATATCCGGGCCACTGTCTCTGTCATCATTTCATCAATGCCAAGGTTAGGTTATCATCGTACCTACCATACTTAGCTTGGTACCTAATCCGGTATATGGATATGGTTATATCCACTTACTTTACATTTTAACAACCTTGTATTAGGTAGGTACCTAATTATTGTATAGGTTTGTGTCATCAATAAACAAGGCTGCTTCATAGAATTTGTTTGAAACCATGGATTTAGTATTGAATTTTTTATTAGAGTTAGGTATATCGTGGACCCCAAGTTCCGAATTGGCAGTTTGGTACGCAACAGGGACAAAATTCTATGATGATGATGTTTGTATAATTATATAAGTATAGCAATTCTACATTGTGATAATTAATTTGAATTATTTTACTCCCTCCTTCTGATGTTGTTAGGTCTCCTAAAATGACGAACGACAACTTATCAAAAACATGATCAATATGTTTTTGATTGGTGTCGTTATCATATTCTACATTGTCAACAATCAAAACTGAAAAAAGATAATGTATTTTTTGTTGGTTTTAGTTTCCGGATTCATTATCAGATGAACTCAATGGAAATATTTTAAATGACTGATTCACCAATTTCAACTGACTTATAATTGAGTCAAACATAAAAGTTTGACCACTTGAATATCTTTGTTAGTATTAAAATCATTTATACGACCTTAAAGGCCCTGTGAGCCGATTTGATATGTGTGTGCTCTCCAAGGTCGGATATACGACAGCAAACTTAAGCCGATGACCGCCAAACTATGAGATTATACGCAAATTCCCTGTATTCATAATGACGACTTTGTAGCGACGGTGAAACGACATCCTTTGACCTCTATTTATAGGGACTCAAGGCACTTTGAGGAGATAGTGTAGTGCCACTATGAAAATAACTTTAGAGAGATGTTATACTTATTCAACTTGAAAATCAGGTGGATCGGACTGAATTCGTGTTAGAAGGAAGATACTGAGTAGAGACACTATTTACATATAGGTATGCGAATGGGAACCAAACTAGTAAGCTATGTTTGACAAAAAATTATACCTCATTTTAGGAAGCACACATTTATTTATTCTATTCGAGTTAGGGATAATCGGATATCACAATTCGGTTTAATTTCATTTAAAATCGTGTTCTCTGTTCACACATCTGCAACTACCATGAGGTATTAGTGAAGACTTTTAGTAAACAGCTTTGCTTAAAAAAATTTTTTTGGCAGAAAATTAAAAGATTGTAATTTTTTGGTAATTTTGCATGTGTTTAGGGTAAACTGTACCCTATATCTATACCTTCATTCACATTAGAATTCATTGAATATTGAATAGGTATCCCTACTTAATATTCAAATATTATTATATTAGCCGTCTTTTATTTCCATACCAACGATTTCACACTTAAGTGTTGTGTGGTTACTACAATAGAATTTACACAAAAGAGTTTATTAGCAACAAAGGGATTTAACAAACCGTACCATGAAGGTTTCTTATCTTTAGAATAAGTTATGGTTTAGGCACACACAACGACGTATTACGTAAAGATACAAAATTAATGATGATATTTAGACAATTAAATAAAAGGAAGGTTGTCTACAAGGCCACATGTCGCTTTTTGATTGATTACTATAATATGTTTTTTATTCCTTGACATCTATTACAAGTATTTACATGAATCAATTAAGTAAAGTAATATTTTTCGGTAAAGATCCATTCACACGTTATTTTTATAGATATGTGACCCTGTCAAAAACTCGTCGAAATCAAGTGGCGCTTCTAAGTTGTGGTGCCTACTTAACTATAGTAGCTGTTTGCCTCTAGTTTACCTTCTTTATATTTAAATAGTGTTGATACAGCATGTCCTCTGTTCGCAGTTTGTTGCGTTTTGCTTCTAGACTCGTTCAGTGAGTGGCTGATAAAATGCAGCGAACGATTATAATGTTTAGGTACGTTACGATTTGCTTCTCAATTAATATTGACCCGGGCATCAATACCACAGCCAGTACGCTACTCCGATAGTCTCATCCTTTCACTGTTCCTCTTATAGACGTAGAGCATACGACTCAGATAGGTGAGACTTATGACGTCAAAGTCAAAAACAACAACATGAAAATGAAACCGGCTAGAACAGATCTTCTAGAATATTTGAGCGTGTTTTTGTTATGCATACCTATAAATAAATAACGCGCTACTTCCATCTAACCATTCTAGTTCCATTTTGGTGATTATTTTTACACAATGATTTCTTATTAAATGTTTTAAGGACGAAGCATAATGGTTTAATCTTCTATAGTGAGATTCCCTTACAATATTTTAAACCCTAAAAAATTCTTTCAGGATAAGAAGCATAGGTAGTGTGTCTATTCTCAAGGTAAATTTCATTTACCGATAGGGAGCGATGCAGGTTGCTCAGTGGATAAGATATAACACCCATTTCATACAGAGGATCGTGTTTCGAATCCGACCACCTCTGGGATGTGTGATCTATGTGTGTATTTCTACCTTTAGCTCGGCGGTGAAGGAATACCTACATCGAAGGAAACCCGCATGTTTCGAATAGTTTCTGAATCGTGTTTGTTTTGTTCCCCTGTAGAAGGGTTGCGAAGTCAGACTGAGACTGAGAATCTGTACCGAATTTTATTAAAATCTGTTAAATATTTATGGCTGAATGCGTAACAATCAGTCAGTACATTTGTGGCAGAGATTTGTAGGTACCTAATCGGTTTGGAAATGGTTCGATCTAATCTCACTAACTATATGCTCCGCGTAACCAACAATACCTACGTGTAGGTATGCGTGTAACGAAACCTAAAGAGCATAATTTAGATATATGATTAAATAATTATAGGCTTTTTTATGGCGAGATGATTAAGTTGGTGATACATGAAATAAATAATCTGCATAAGTACTAAATAACACCCAGCAATCAATATTTAATAACGATGCTAGTTAGAACTGCTACAGGAAAATCGAAAAAATATTGATAAACTCATTAAAATTAATAGTATTTTGTCGGGGGACGCAACTAAGTTATTGCCTTAAAAAAATTAAAATGCTACTAATGAAATGTGGTAGTCATCCAGTAAACTTGATTAGCTTCTGACAAGGTAGCCGTAAGACCTTGGTTTACGATTAAAAGATTATATTAAAATATAATATAGATGAAAATGAGTCAAAATTCTATACAGATTGGCACGCACACACTAAATTCAACAATTTAGCTGAAAGTAAGTACTAATAGTTGGCAGAAACTGTACGACTAGTGAGTTTTCTGATACTTCATTCATTATAAAAACTTAACTAACTATTATTAAATATTAATATACTACGTGAAATCTCGACGTTATGTTTCATATAATTTAACACCTACTTTTGAATCCGGTTTGATTCTTGTTTATTTTGACCACAGGCATATTTTTTATGGTGTCTACGTCATTAAAAGTGGAATTTTATCCATACATAATGAATGAACCACATTAATTCTATATTTAGGACCTTTTTTTATAACCACATTCTAATTTTAGCATAAACTAACGTTATTTTTATAAAACGATCTTCAGGCCCGATCGAAAATAGAAAACATACGTGTTTGGTCACTTCAACTTGTTTATTAAACTTTTTTTGGGAAATCCGTATAAACCTTGATGTGGTTTATTAGTTTCTAGAACGTACGATTTTATGTATTCTATTGCTTTAATAAAAAATAATGTCTTAGGTAGGTACATAGAAACAAGTGGTAGGTAGGAGTTTTTCGTAAAATCAAAACTAATTTTATTATGAAGGTTATTTTTAACCAACTAAAAAAGGTATGTAGGGTTGTCAAGAGAATATAGTGAAAGTGGAGAAAATTTTAAGATTAAAATGCAAATAAATACATTAACAACCCAGTAAACGATTGATAGGCGTTGTTAATTTGTTGTCAGCTACTACCTTTAGCTCTACTTTCTAACTTATAAGTTGTCTAAATGATACAACGAGACTCATACACATACACAGTTATAAAAATTAAATGATCAAAAATATCGGGAAAAAATGCAATAACTTCATTAATTATTAAGTGGTTAAGTATATTTAGTATCTACGTAAATGTGCTGATTCTTCAGTAACACATACCTAAGCTGATTAATGATAACTAAGCAAGGGTAGAGAAACCCAGGAGTTCCGCTTTGACCGAGTTGAGCGAAAAGGATGCGCGTGATTCTCTTCATTCGTGATGTACATCGCGTGCGCAACGCGAGTGCATACACGCCGGAGTAGTTCGCGCGCGAGTTGGAGGTCAATGACATTTTTCCATTTAGGGTTACCAACTCGATTTTTCGAATAATAGATGGAATATTGGAAGTGATCGATTTTAGGAACTTTCAAAATTGTTGATAAGGATGAAACACCGTTAAATAAGTTTTACTCGGGAATCTACCTACTAACAAGCATTCGACGGATGATTAACCGCTTCGTCGGGATACTTGTATAACGCGTGAATGAGTAGTGATTCGCAAATCAGCCAAAATGTTACATTAGAAAATATTTTTGAGGTCGTTTTGAGGTTATAAATCCACGAGCGAGCACCAAGACACTTAAAATACTAAGTATGCGTAGAATAAGTGCTAGTAGGTGCTTTACTTCTAAAAATATTGGCGATAAACTGCCCCAAACTTAATTTGTTTCATGTGGTCGTGGTTTGTTCGATACTTAAACTACAACTTAATGCTTTAATGAAAAGGAAGAATGATATCGTTATTAAATTTTCACCTAAATTGTGTAATACATACCTAGGTATATTTTCATTGGATTCGCAGCCGAGCAAAACTCGGTCCGAGTATTAAAAAAGACAATATATTTTTTTCAAAATGAGGTTTGATTACATTTTATATCGAGTTGGGAACACGATCTCCGAATAAGTTCTTAACGCCTGCTCGTCTGGCTGCGCGAGAGCAACGCAACACCACATCGCGAATTAAGGTCAATTCCTTCTTTCGCACAGCACAGATTAGCTGGAGATGCAACGCTGATGTTATAATGTCACACGAACACGTAATATATGCATTACGATTTAAATTACCATTAAGTATAATGACATAACGTACATAATGTAGGTAGGCTCTTTGAAGATGGAAATGTCAATGTCAAAATTGTTAATAAAAAAAACTAGAGCTAGATTGGTGGAGAGATCTAAAGAATTTAAAACATCGTTATAAGCTTCATCAATAATTAAAATGTGTCACATAGGTACGTAGTACATGAATATGACAAATGTAAACATTAAAATAATGTTTTCGTATATGTTAACATACAAACAAAAGCATAACCTACTATCGAATGAGTAGGTTTTAGTACTAAAATAGAGACTTCTAATGTAAGTACCTAATTTCACCTAACTCATTTTTAATTGTCATTATTAGGTCAGGACAGAATTATGTTTGAGTTTGGATATTATTATGCTACTTGACGATGGTTCTTTCTAAAATTATAATTAGGTATTATTTTCATTCTGTGTCTATTTTGTGACGACGCGATGTGACCGTGATAAATGTAAATGTGTCATGGCAGAACTTGCATAGATATGTCAATTGACAAATATTTTGATTTTCACGGTTCAGATCACGATCGCTACATGCAGAATAAGAATATTAGAACAAAACCGACCTCGTACAGATTCACACCGAATAATTACTGGCCTAGTGAAGTATGAGAGGTATTCGCCGCGATGTTTCTAAACATCCGCACGATTAACGTCCGTTATTAAATCTCTATGGGCTAAGACGATCACTGGACCGATTTTTTATTATTGCTATTGCGCTCCTTAATTGTTATTTTCAAGGTTTATCACATGTATTTCACTATCTTGATCACGTTATACAAAGGAAGGCACGTATGATCTTTATCTTTTGCGTTGCCATTGGTTACATGGAATTGTTGTAGATGATGCTATCGCAGAATCAATGAAGATGTTATTCATCGTACGTGCCGAAAGGCAAACAAAGCAAGAGCAGATTCTTCGATTCAATCTATCCTTACCAGATTAAAGACTTTACAGATTTATTCTGCAAACTTCTCGTGTTTCGTATCTTGCTTGTGAACCGGGTTAGCAAAGAGTGTCGAACTTCCATTCAAAGTTTATCCATTGTGCTCCTACTCATTTAACGTAATTCGACCCTATCCGCAAACTAGAACACATTTTCTGCAATAATTCAAGTTAAACCTGATCTAATTCTCAATCTACTATACTAGTCTAGTGTTTAAGTAGGTAGTTATTTAGAAGATGGTATTTAAATTGAGAGAAATATTTTCCTCTTTACTTGCAAGTACCATACACACATGAAAAATATTATCTGTAAAAAAAATAAAAATGTACTTCTGAAGGCCTCAAGAAATCCATTTAACAGTAACAGAAATATATACCTAGCTGGTATTAACGAATTCTAGCATTAATTTAGCGCCCAATTAGGCTTGCAAAATCGATCGTTCGTGGTTACCTAGCTAACAACTTAAAATGACTAGTAGGCTTGGTCCTTTTAGGTCAGTTGACTGACTACCTTCCATAGGCACGCGTTTTAGCCAGGTCGAGGATCACTTGTCCGCGTCATGTAGGTACCTGCATACCTTCCTACGTTAGCTGCGTACCTCATATCGATTGCACTCTATGTTTAAATACTTATATTTATAGATCTACGCTAGGGATTTTGGCAGCGGCAGAGATGCATGCACTCATAAATTACGAAACTATTTTTAAGTGTATTTAAAAGAGTTTATTGACATTCATGTAATAAGTGTAAACTTTGTTTTACAATGGGGTATTATTTTTTACCGGTTTAATATCAAGTTATGTATTATATTCTTTTAGAATTTAGGAATTTTAGCTATATATTATATTAAATATATTTTAGCTACCTATACACTTATAAAAAAATAAAAATAATATTTTTTTCTCCCAATTACCAAAGTACCTATTCAGTCTGGTATTTAGCAAAAAATAAACATGTATCTGCTCTTTGTTTTTCTATTCAGACGAATAAGTATTTATTGAGTGAAATTTATTGACGATTAGTCAAAATTATTTTAATTATTATTTTTGTCATTTATTTCAAAAATGGCAAATACTATGTCTAACCTTATAATAGGGTTATATTTTCGAAAAACATCCAGCAATAATCGAATTAAAAAGTTTACCTATAATTATACCCGTTATTTTCACAATCACTGTTAACAGATCGCAAGTCGCGCAGTCGTACGCGCGTGCGCGTACAGCGTGTGTCGCTGGGTGCGTGTGCGCGCGTCGTGCGCGTGCGTCTGCGCGCGACTGACGCGGCCCGGTGCAGATGCTGCGTCGCTCGACCGCGCTCAAGGTGAGCAGCGAAGAACTCACACGCATTTGTAGGGCTGGCAGAAAAAGCCGATGCCATATGTATGTAATGTCAGCAAAAAATCGGTGAGAATTTGGGAATTGACTTAATTTTTACGTTGCAATTTTGATCAAATCCTTCTCCATTTTCGTTACACGTTTGGCGTTGTTTAGTACTTGTACTGTACATAATAATGCTACTGTACTGTAAAAAGTCTTATCTACACTAAAAGGTGCCACACCAAAGGTGGTAGGTACATATATGGCCTTAGGCGAAGACAAGATGATCAGTGTCAAAATTATACGACACATTTGTTTATTAACTAATTCTCGAACATAATATGAACATCAGTTGAACAGCTAACATCTAACAACATTGACACCCCTACTACTTAGGTGCTTAATGCAGCGTAACCCGCAATACATCTCAGAAAATCAAAGCGTGAATGACGATTGTTCTATTAAGAGGCCTACTGAAGAGGAAAATCTGACCTGCATTAGTTCGAGATGACACGAGGCCGCTGGGCGAGGATTATGAACTCGAAAAACGCGTCTTTTGAAGGTTTAGAACAAAGTTATAATGCTAATATGCTTACACTTAAATTATTTCACCATGGGGAAGCGGCTCAGACAAATGAGCATCAGCTCATTTAAATATAAAGTGACGACAAGACCTAAGAACCGCACTTGATGCGGTAACCTCAAAGACTGAGGAACTGGCTATCTTACCTCGGAAAGCAATATTGTTTTCCTTCGTTGCTATGGAGACGGACTTAAGTAAGGAAGTGGAGGAAGGCACCTCAATAAAATCTAGTACAGTAGGTAAAACGTAGCCTCATTAAACTTTGAGGGTGACAGCCCACTTGCGTAGCCTAGATTTTACACTTTTGTAATCTTGTTGACTGATTAAATAGTTATTTTGGAACAAGGATTCGTTCAGCGAGAGAAATATATGTTACTGTAAAAGCTCGAACTAAGTACGGTAAATCTTAAGATTTAAGTGTAAGCCTTAAGATTTACCGATATGAGTTGGTAAATATAGGTAATTCTGAAAATACAACGATGTTTTCAAGCTTACCTACCATTCAGGGACTCTCCCTCATCGTCCTTAAGTGGGAGAGAATTGTAGGGCAGTGGAATGGAACCTACTCCATGATCCTCCCCCGTGACCGGTCACTTGTTCTAACCTAACCTAACCAATATTTTTTCGTTTAGTAGAGTTTAGTCAGTATATGTATTAGTACAATAATAATATAACTATATTAATCAGTAGGTAATAAGTGAAAAGGTTTCGGTTTCGGGATCCTAGTGGGCCTGATTGAAAGAGTGAGTCTTACCGATAAGTCATTATTGGAGGTGTCCCTACTGGATATACTTAGCTACCATCCTCCTTACCTCATCGTCAAGAGTCATCTTGAGAGCGCATGTCGACGGACTGATTACATTGTGGGAATATTTTTTATACTGCTTAAGTTTCCTGGCTGTTAGCATTTTGACGTCATCAAACACGTTTCGCCATTGAATGTCCCATTATAACGTCAATTCAATGTCAATTTTATTTACGATTTACGAGTCTTGTTTTTTACTTACCAACGTTAACTAAGTACAAGTTAAGCATCCTGCCTCAATTCTGGGTAATAGAAAATATAGCAAAAAACAAAATTGTTCTTGAATATGTTTTGACCCGTTATTATATCAATTAGTTAAAAATTATGTGCTAAAAGCAAGTCTGAACCTTGGCGCCAAGTGTGTGAATAACTTAATAAAACTAGAATTTAACAAAGGCCAATCACGAAGGAATGTTACGATAGGTCGCTAATCACGTTCCTAGCTGTTAAAAAAATCGATGCATAATTTTCCCGCTGACCTTTTCCATAATTGAACCGCGGGAGAGCAAAGCTTCGGCATGAATGGGCTGGGCCGGCCCATTCATTTTTGTGACATGTCTAAAAACGGGACTATCCGGGTAAAATATATCAAGGAGAGATCACATTTCAGTATCATATTATAATTACAGTTAGGTATGGCAATACACATTAGTTGTTCTAGACAGACTTATCTTTGAGTAGGCAGATACTGTTATAAGGGGCAATGTAAAATTATACCAAATTTAAACACAGTGAGAAACTATTTTTATTTCACACCAATATCACAACTTACATAATTATTTAGAGAATATACACAGTCGATACTGGAACTTGAGGTTTTACAAATAGGTAACACTAAATCATAATTTTAATGGTCAAAAGGTAGTTGTCAGGACATTGCTATTGTAAAATTGTTAGTACCATGTACGTAAGGTATGTAGGATCATTAATAGGAAATCAGCTGTAAAGTTTAACATTACAAGTTAATGTATTTCTTTGGTACAATTAATAGAGTTGTCTAGATATAAGTGACTCTTGGATTTTGAGGTTTGGTATCAGTGAAGTACCCACCTTCGAGTAAATTATAAAATCCTTCTGACGAGTGAGTTACATCAATTAATTTAAAATTACGAATATGGATGATACAGGCAAAAATAATCTTATTTTATTATTTTAAATATCACAAAAATGAACATAATTGAGTTTTAGTATAATAGTTGATTCTTTTAATATTATGAGATACATGTACCTATGCATTACATGGAATTAAATTTGAATTAATTTTATTATTTCAATTGACATAAAAATAAATCGTCTTAAAGACGTAGAAATGCATCATTGCTTAGGAATACTTGTGTACAATATTTACTTATGCATAATTAATTTTAAGTGTTTTATTATATTTTTAATACATATTAATATTCCAAATTAAATTATGTATAAAAAATATTACAATACATGGCATACCACTTACTAATTTACATTAGATATTTTTGTGTCAGTCAATCAATACAACCGTGATCGCAGAGACCAACATAGCTTTAATCAGTATTTAATCAAATCATAAATTATATCGTATTCAGATCTTAAGTCTAATACCTACGCTTCACAAAGGAACATTCAATGCACATGAAACACTCTGAGCAAATTAGAGCAGAAGACCAAACGAAAAGGGAAAGTTAAAGACAAAAACGCGATTTGAGGAGTACTATATAAGCTTGCGTATTTTATAAATTGACCAAATAATTTAAGAACTGTGGCAAGGAGGTGACATCAGGCTATTAGTTATTTAAATAACAATATCATAAAAATAGAGAGGATTTTAACTTTGCCTTTTGCATGTCAGCTCTAATTTGATCAGAAGCAATTAACTCATTTCGATCGAATCACAAAAACATAGAGACACAATTTAGACAGGCGAAATAAAACAACCGCAAATACTTACTTAGGTGGTAAAATTTTACCTCACGCCCATCCAACTGGTGTTTATTATTTTGTAATAAGACCGTGACTCTCTCATTAACGCATACAATATAGCATTGCGGAATGCAATTTAAACCTATTTACATACAGTAAGTAATAAATGCATGCTCAGATAACATAAATACAGAACATAAAATAGAACACCTCTGTGAACTAATGTCCGTCATTTTGTAGTTACTTACAAAATACTTCCGTACCGCAGTGTACTCTTACCATAAACTGGGATCAATTCCTTGAAGGGGAAATTATAATTGAAGGATATCAGGCGACTTGAATCGTATCAGTTTTTGCAAGGCCTAGTTACCCATACCTACCGAGGAAAAAACAAGACAATACACACCGATTACAGTATCAAAGTAGGACATTCTTTATATTACGAGTACTTAAATTGTGGAACCAGGCTTTTAACCAGATCCTAGGCCAGGAATGGAACCTGGAATCTTCCGCGTTTGGGCGCCACTGCTAAGATAAAATTGGTAGTAATTAAAATATGGGGCATAATCTTTGGCTACTTAAAAAAGGAAATCAGTTTCCATGAAGTATTTTCTGACTTAAGGTTTGGTAACTAAATTATTATTAAAGTTAGGCAGCATATTGAGATGATTGCAACTTGTTTCATTTCTCAAGAGCAATAACTACATATTTAGTAATATCAATAAAGGATTACGAATAAATATTAAATTAAATCAATATTAATACGGTATAACCATGTCATACCTGCATACATTAATAAAATAGCACAGCCTTTATAATAGCTTTGGTGCAAAAATATAGAAATTAATCTATGTTACATTTAGCCACACTTCATTTACTAACTTCAGTCATAGTAGTTTTTGAGACTTTTTAGAAAACATCGTATATTTGTGTAAATAACTGGTATTTTAGCAAAGCAACTACCTACGTAAACTTACTATCCCTGTAAGGAAAATACTGATGGTATACATACTAGTAACTATTAAATAATTTTATTATTAAAATCGTACGTAGCTGTTCACATTAACCTTTTAATTGACTTTCATACAATTAATTACATTGGTATATATGTACCATCAACCCTCACTGTTCAAATAGGTAAAATATGTTTTCTTTATCCATTTATGAAAATTAGCATATCAGCACATTAAGATTAGAAGTAGGATCAAATTATATTGTTTAAAGTTTACCTAATTTTATTAGGTACTATTGAGGCTATATCTTCTTTAAAAGTGTTTGTTCTCACGACAGTTGATCATGGCAGGTTTCACCAAGGTTAGGATAGTTTAAGATTTTGTGCGGACGGACAAAACAGATCCCGCCAACTCACAGAGTACCTACTTACTTGATAATCAATTTTGTACAAATACATAAGAGAGCAAATACGGCTCGTTTTACACATAAGGCCTTTTACGTAGACATCGGTCGCGTATGTCCTTCGCGTGTACCCATACATGCATTCATAGTGTATATTGATCACACGAGCGCAAGCGGCCAGTTCGTGGTCCACTCAAATTACCACAATTACTCAGTCATCATCAGTTTACGTAACATCTGAATTCAATATTAGTCTTTATGCCTATTTTTTTCTTCGTAATCGCTGCGAAATATAGGTATGGTGGCATAAAATAGGAGGTACCTATCTCAATTTTATACATCATCAATGGATATAGGTAGGTTTTATTTTAAAATTCCACAGTTTCTGGCGTCAACTCGTTTGAGCGCGTTTGACTTACGAAACCGATGTTAGCGTAGGAAAATCCTTATAGACGTGCAGTCCTAGATTAGAGGTGTTTCCTCGACCCTCAGTGCGTGGGCAGCGTGAGGCGCTCGGTCTGCGCGCGCGCCGGGCGCAGGCGCGCGGCGGCGCGGGCGCGCAGCGCGGCCAGGCACGTCGCGAACGCGTGCGCGAACAGCAGCACTACGGCGCACAGCGCCACGAACCCAAAGGCTGACGCTGAAACATAATCAAATAGTATAAAATAAATAAAGTGGCCAGATAATGTAATCACTAAATCTAAAACTATTCATCGGATCGGGGATCGAACTCGGAACCTTCGATACTTGGGCGCAACGACTTATCCACTGCAATAAACCCTTCATAAAAATCAAAAACGTTCATTGACAAAGCTTCCTTATTCTTAGATGTAACATGGGATTGTGATTTTTTCCATCCTATGGTAGCGTGTAGGTCGGAAAGGTGTTTTTTAAGTAGGTAGGTATGTTTATAAGGTTTACGAAGGGATTCATTTGTAAAATATCTAGCTTTCAAGGAAAACTTCATATACCTCTTCCTCGGTACTTTTGACATCAGGATTCGAATTCAACCTTTGGGATAGTCTTGTTTTAATTGGAGCTAGGTAGGCTAAACTTAGTTTATTAGTTCATTAACACAAATATCATTGCCAATGAGCAAGGATTGAAAAAGAATAATTAGCATATTCAAATCATATTACCCGTAGTGTGATATTTTGCAAAGAGGTAAGTAATTAATTTAACACATAGGTAAACAGAATATGCGCCATAGCATTTGCTCCGATCAGCTAGTCGCAAACAAGGGCATTTCCTGTGCTATGAGTAGTGCTGCTCACGATAGCCGGCGTATGACATCGAGTGTACGCAATTTTGATCAATCATTTTGATTATCAGCCTTCTATACCTCTATTCCTTCACTGCTGGACATAAGCCTCTCCTATGGCAGGTCATTCGCAGTGTAAAGATAGGGCCCTTGTATTTTCGTGGCTTCCCATAGAGATAATTTCCCATAATAGCCACACGTGCATTAATTATTCACAGTCAGAATAAATTTAACTCTTCTTCCAGTAATTTTTATCAGTTTTGCTATTTCCAAAAGTTGTATAAAACGTTTCAAGGAACTAATTAGCGGGTATGCAACGTTTTATAACTGACAGACTCATTAAGCATAAAGTAATGTATTGTTTAGTAATTTGAAGTAAGAGTTAGGTCGCAATAGTAGTAAGTAGGTATTACAGGATGATGTAGTGTAGATCAATTGAAGTTCACGGCTTCGGTTCCCCTCTGGATGGTTTTCAATGCCAGTTCATTCCGGTCAAAAGTAAATACTTAGTAGGCAAGCGTTGGCAAAAGTAAGTATCAGTTAGGTTAAAGCAAACTATTTGCTAGTACTATCTGATGCGCTAAGGTTTTGATGAACTTGAACTGTACAAAGAGTTGCTTTCTTGCCTTTCTTCCTCTTTTGCCTTTTTTAAATCGTCACAAAATTTATAAAGACAGGTTTTTTCAGTAGGAGTTGTCTAGAGAGTTAGTAATTGATGCAAAGCTATTTGCCCGCTTTATTCTTGGTCAAAATGAAATTTTGTAATGCAAAATAACGTTTTCGTAAAATTCGATTAATAAAAGCGGAAGGAATTGCTGAAAATCTATTTCTTGTTTTGTGCAATTATATCTTCCCGTTTATCTTTCATAACAAATACATAAATCTCGTCTGAATATCTAACCAAGTTATACGATTCCTCTCCGGGCGCCTTATGAAAACTAATGATCTTCATGTTTTCTCAGAGCGCTATTGCCTATTGCCGATTATCTCGTTCTTTAGATTTCACTCGTACTACGACGAACACGTTGGGTACCTATATAATCGTTGCAGTATATTTTACACAACTCAAAATCGAAAATTAGATAGAAAAGAAACATTTTGTTGTAATGCTTTTTTGGTGTGTTAAATGTTTAATCCACAGATTAAGTAAGAAATTTTGTGAAATGTCAGGTTCTTTGAGTAATATACCTAGGTCGTAAATTATGTAACCTAGTAAGGTATTTTCTAAGAAGGAAGTAAGAAGGTCATGTCACCATCTAGTCGATGGATTTGTTAAATAACAATATTTAAGTTTTTCAGAAATCCAAATAGGAGAATGTGGAGTTAGTTGCCAAAATCAGATACAATCTTCAAAGCATGATGGAGGTTCAGCAATGAAGAAATACAACGATTAAGGAATGTACATACCGGGCTTGTTCCAGTCGAGGGCCGGGTATATAGCAGGCAGGCCGAACCGGTCGGTGCCGCCGCACGCCCAGTAGACGGCGCTGAACACGCCGTACGCGACGCCGGCGCCGACGCCGTACAGCGCGTGCGCGGCGCGGATGGGGTGCGCCACCACCAGGATCTCGCAGATCATCGCCAGCGAGTTGCCGCCGTGGACTGGCAGGTTTAGGACGCTTATGTACATTACATACCGGGTTTGTTCCAGTCGAGGGCCGGGTATATAGCAGGCAGGCCGAACCGGTCGGTGCCGCCGCACGCCCAGTAGACGGCGCTGAACACGCCGTACGCGACGCCGGCGCCGACGCCGTACAGCGCGTGCGCGGCGCGGATGGGGTGCGCCACCACCAGGATCTCGCAGATCATCGCCAGCGAGTTGCCGCCGTGGACTAGCAGGTTTAGGGCGTTTATGTCATGGATTTCTGCAATGTTTTAGAGACCAGTTAACAAGTTGATAGGATTTGGATCAAACGGCCTGTCGGACTGGTGTTACACTACCATATATTTTTACCATGCCACACAGTGACAATATGCAAAACTTCTGTAGGTTTGTATATGTAGGTACAAGATAAACCTGAAACGAACGTAGGTATAATCTTACATCTTGTTGTAAAGACTGATTAGGCTTTTTCACTTCTGGACATGACTCATCTTGGGCGGAGGAATCATGAGTAGGTAGGCTCCAAATTGATAGTATGTGACTTATTCTATTTATTATATATTATATCTAATGTTATCATCGAATTTTCGAAAGGTGACATTTTTGTAGTATGCGAATTTTCAAAAGTCATACCTGACTCTGACAGAATGGTTGGTAGAACACGTGGTTAAAAGGGATGTAAATGTTCACAGATACCTGTATGACATTAAGACACTGAACAAACGCAAGTGTTCATCAAACGAATATTTCTCCAGGGTATGGATCAAACCCACGACCTTTAGCGTATTGGGCAAGATCAATATCAAATGCACCATTGGATCAGTCTGGATCTACATGAATATCTAGTTGGAAGAAATAGTCTGACAATATAAGATTTTAAAACCTACTTAAAATAAGTTGATCGTAAATACAAAGTCATGAACTTACTAGGATCATGGACGAGGGTCCAGTAGATGAGCGTGATGACGAAGGCCAGGTCGGTGGCCACGTTCTGCGCCAGCCAGTACGCGCGGCACAGCAGCGGGGTGCGCGGCCGCCGCGGCATCAGCGCGTCGTCATCTTCGCATGCTGGGGATAAAATATTATAAAAGATTAAATTTTTTTCGACTGTGCTCATATTGTGAGGGGTTTTGATACAGCACTCAACATCGTGACTGTACAATGTAAGTATACTGGACTGTAAGTAAGGCCTTTTAGTAAATAATCACTAAAGAAAAACCCGATGTTTCTGCCAACAGAACACTGGCGTGAAGAGTGCCTGAGTTGTGTTTCGGCGAGTGAATGAGGATACCGGAGGTTCCAATCGGGGGTGAAAGGGTAATGGCCATCCATTATGCTGCCAAGCAGCACACTTGCATGTGACTCTACTGGTGTTGCGGTGCTATCGGGTGATTCGTCCGCTCATCTGTCAACTATCACATAAAAAAGAAAAGAATGTGATGAAATCGCAGCTATTACTATACCTGACACTAATATCCTTTGGTGGCTCTTTACTGCACAAAAAACACCACCACTAAATACTATTTTGAAACCTTTGAATTGCTATCAGCTGATGCGTTACGATCAAGCACCTTAGACAAGATCTACCTCGGATGCGTTATAGAATAGATGTGTCACATAGTGACACATACAAAATTGGGTACAAGCTGCCAGGTTGTTGGTCTGTCTAATAGTGGTAAAGGTCAGACGAATAATAACACTTGTTAATTAAAGTCCTACTCAGCGAACTCTAAAATGGCATTAACGAGAGAAGTTGAAGAAAAAATGGACTCTATAAAAATCGCAGATTTTATTGGATTTAAATCAAACCTCCATGACGATCCCATACTCCCCAACTACTACTCTTTCTTAGTTTATTTACCCTAAATACTATTCATAATACTTATTTGTTGAACACTATGCTTTGATGTGCCCGCATCATAATTGAGAAGTCTTGTAATAGCATTATCTCTGTTAAATACACGAAAAAATAATCCTACTATTACAAACACGTCTATTTTGATACATTTTAAGCGGCTATCTTCCGTGTTAGAATGTTTTATTGTTACACATGGAAATTATAAAACTCATAGCTACGTTGATTGTGATTTGTGATTTGCAGTTGATTGTGCAGTTGTTTAGGTTTATTTACAAAGGAAACTGAAAAGAACACAAATACTTAAATGGCAGTAGTGTTGTGCATTACCAGTTGTGTATGAAGATGTACCTAGAATAGGTGACCCTCAGCGTGCGTGTGAAAGGGACGGGATCAAAGATACGGTCGTAAATTCCGTTTAGTTTTGGCCCTCATGTTTACTATTTGACGTCAATATAAAGTCACTCATCGTTTAAAGAACGGAAACATGACGATAAAAAATGAATATTGATTGATGCCGTCTTATTGTCAGCGTGGTGACGAACGTACGTAGATGAAAATCAAGATTGAATACTGATGTGTCGTCAAAATATTCCTTAAAAACATATTTATCATCATAATACACTGCATCAATTGAGTATTGGTTTGGTCGTGGTGGGGGAGGGGCAGAAATGGGGAACCAATAAGGATAATTAAAAGCCTGACGGCCGCTGTGGTCTTAATTGACGCGAAATTGTATCAATCGGCCGCGGCTGACCCCCGACCCTGTCGATGGCTGGAATTGGATGCCGAATATACACGGGATACATGAATTGCCTCTCTAATCATTGGAACAAGTGACCAAAATATGTTTGCATTGGAACATTGGTAAAGGAGAGTGGAGATCCTTGAAACATTTGTTATATCTAAAAGTGAAACATGAATAAGATTATGTAGGTTACTTTGGACCATGGGGTACGCCTCGACCGATATCCATCTGGTAGTCCAAGAATGTGGTACCTAAGTCTGGTCAAAACCAAGAATAGACTACCATCTGACCAAGTGACCAATGACCATCACAAGTCCTAGACAGAGGGGAATTATACGGTTAAAACACTTCTGAATCACTAAATCAAAAATTGTTGGTATCCAGATTTTGCAAAACTATCCGAAACGTGTGGATTTCCTCACAATTGATGTGAAGTAATAGTAAAATTGCGCACATACTCGTAGGTTTGAAAAATCTAAAGGTGCGTTCGGAAGGCACAGCTTATCTATTCAGCTATCATCAATGATTCCTCGTATGCAAAGTGTGTATTAGTATAAAAACCGACACGACAGCGCATGAAAGTGAATAGACATTAATGATCAGCTAAGTATAGCTTTGCAAATACGAGCAAAAATTGTAATTGTCGGAACGTGTCGCCGCCTCGCGGGAGAGCCGGCAAGTGTTTACGAGAACACGAGACCATGATTCGGTTTAATTGACTCGCATGAGCCGCCTCAAGGAAACCGTTTGGCCGCTAATGGACGCGCCCACGCGAGGACATCGCACCAAATTGCTGCCGCAAATACTGATCAGACGCGCTGAAACGCGAATTAGGGATGCCAATGGCAAGGTTGCAAAAACTCTCGTTGGAGGTGGTTTGCCACAAAAAGTGTTTTCATCAATCTTGTTTACCACTACTAACTTAATCTTGCCTCTGAATTAAGTATCAGGGAGGTCGGGTTAGACACTACTAAAATAAATAAATCTAGACAACATCCTCATACTGACCTGATTCTAAACAAAGGTTTTCCCTTATACTATGGAAATTAATAATAATAATAAATAAATAAATTGAGACAACATCACATACATTGTCCTGGTCCCAAACTAAGGTTTTCCCTTGTACTATGGAAACCAGAAACAACGAAGGAACTACAAACTAAATTAAATAAATAAATTATTGAAATTAGTCAATAAATATACCTAGACTCACTCTTACCTCATTTTTTTTTAGTCTATTTCATTCACCATTCTGTTATAAACCCTGCGTAGCTAAATGCTCACGGGGATCCACGTCATAATCACTTAAAAAGTAATAAAAGATCAATAGTCATCGACAGCTATCATCACAGATGGTCATGAAATCTATTACAATCAATTGGAGTCAGCCATTGCCGCACAACGATGATGTATTATGGTGACGATTATTGTATCAATTTGTTCCGTCGCTTTGATACGATACGTATACAGAAACAACAAAAAAACAAAAAAAAGTGTTGGAAAAACTAAAAGAATATTATGCAAAACCTAGGTGAATGGAAACAGCCATGATACAGCCATTTTTATGGCCGCACTGGGATATGGCCTGCAAAATACTCGTAATTCAATTTATGAATTGTAAACACAAGATTTAATACTCGTGTCTCGACTCGTATGCTCGTTCACACGAGTTTATTCCGTATGGCTATTAGGCTAACCATAGGCGGTAAGTAGGCATGTATTTATCCTATCATACTCCATTATCCGGGCGACCTATCTAGGTCCCATGGCAACCAGTGGCTGAGCACAATCGATTCTTCAAAGAATGTGACATACCCGTCCGGATGTATAATAAAATTCAGCATCGCCCGGCCAATTGACATTGTATGCGCGTCTTTTGAATCGTGGCGATTTTCTATTCAGTCCGACATCTTGACACATCTTGACACCATTGTGTTGGAGACGCCTGGCAGGAAGTTTCCAAACGGCATCGTATCGGCGTTTATGACCAGTGATGGGTACTGAATGAGATTTTAACAGTTCGCTTGAGTGGCTTAGCTAATTGATGCAAATGTGGTTGGAGACGTTTATCAGATGTTTAAGAAAGTATGAGTAGTAGGATGATTTATGTGTTTCTCATATTTTGTGGTACATAGATATTTATATTCGGATAAAAAAATATGTTATAAAATAATCGCCTAGACGGTTGTTTGTTTGGGCCCCTGAGCAGAAAAGAGTTTGGGGACTTTCTATTTTTTCCTTGTATGATTTTCCTTATAATGGCTGTATAAATGCATATAAAAGGAAAGATACACCCTATTTAGGAATTGCAGGATCAGCACTCCCTTACCTAAAGACTGATGGAAACGTCATGAAAGTACTAGAGTAAAGTGGCCGACACGTGAGGAAACGTAAGAAGATAGTAGGTGTATGCTGTTGCTGTTGATTGGTAGCTGTTGACTGATATTACAAGTCTAAGATAGCGATCAACTTACGATTCATGAAAGCTTTTTTGCGACCTATATCGGTGCACCACGGCGAGTCCCAAGCCGGCTTGCAGGGCGATTAGCATGAAGCCCCAGTTTGTGAAGTAGATGAACCATTTGAAGTAGTTGAGCTCGACTGGTGGGCCCGTATACCGCGGCGGCAGTCGCTGGCAGACGAAACTGGCGACAGCTGTCGAGAACACGGTGATGAATAGCAGCCATCTGGAAACATATAAATATAAACATCAAACCTCATATACTATTTCAGCCCGAAGTTACAATCAACGAAGGAATCTCAAATACACCTTCCAAAACTAAACAAACGTTTGTGCTCATTGCACCAGTGCTCCTAAAGCGGGAATCGAACCCTTTGGCGTGTGAAGCAGAGTCATTACCGAATGCGCCAGTCAGTTGAAATAGCATAACAAAATCGATAAGTGCTTATCACAATCCACCTCGTCGGGGCTTCCAACGTATGATTTTCTCGGTAACGCTGCGCGCGTCGCTCTGATCAAACATATTAAAAGGTGATAATAATACCTAATGATAGTGTGTATGACATGCATAACTATTGCTATAATGATTAATAAGTATCTACCTGCTATGTGGCAATGTCATTGTCTAAAGGTTACTGATCAAAGTTCAGTGCTTTGATTAATAAACCTATCGAGGAAAAATCTATTTATTAATGTGTATTTAAAAGGATGATAGATCATGCAGATAAGTACTTGCAAGGAAATTTCAAAAATAAAATAAATTATTTCAAATAAAATAGAAATTTCATACATAAATGTAGCTGAAGTGACTTTGGCTGCAAGAAAAGTGTTGGCCGCCGATTGACCTGCTACATATGCCCTAGATTTGCGGACTCCTCTCTTACGTATACCATACAAAGTATATTAAGTAGGCCTACTTTATTTTATAATAATATAATATAATATAATTTTCGCATCCGCATAAAATACTTAATATTTTTTTTTTATGCGGATGTTCATAGTGATAAAACAAATGTCGTTCAGAATGGTTGATAGAAATCAAATTGTTGCTACTATGATGAAACCAAATTTAGAATACTATACTTTATGCAGATGCCTACCTGTAAACTAGGTATGTGGTGGAGGGAGCGTTGCTGGACTGCCACTGGCAGCAAGCGAAGTGGTGCGCAGGCGCATGGTCCAACTTGATGGCGCGCCGGCTGGCTTGCCACATGCGCCCTAGGGCCGCGGGTTTGCACGTTTTCTTTTGCATTGCTGTAACAAAAATTGGCAATACATGAGACAATGAAAAATAAGCTTTTGGGTTGAATTATTGGCCAAACAAAGAGCTCAAAATACAACCATGGCGCCTACTTTCAGCTGTAGGCGTGTTTGATGATCTACATAAGTAGTTAACATGACGAAACGGTTTTAGTTCGTATAGGTACGTTGGCAAATTTTAACCGGCACTTCCTCTTGTCAGGGAAACTTGGAGACACAATTTCGTTTCTTTTGATAACTTTTCCGTTGCGTCAGTTGGGTTTTAACATTTCACCGAACTGTTAATACCCCTTTAGTACCAAGACTTCGGCAGGTGATTCCCACTTGTGCGAGGAAACAAATGAATGTGGAAAAAACCAGTGAATGTCGAGAAATACAAATGAATGTGTTTGTCTTAACATTGACTTGTTTTTCTTAACAAGTGAAGTGGAAAAAACAAATGAAAATCGAGGAAAGAAATGAATGTGGAAAAACAAGTGAATGTCAAGAAAATGAGTGTTCGAGTACATCCTAACCCATGTTAAAAATATAGAATAGAATTTTAACTAAGCTATAAGTTTCCCGCAACCCAAATAAAATGTTCAGGAAGAAGAGGCATTTCGCAATCTATTTTTGCCTTAGCAATAAACTTTGCGTTGCGGTCACGCGACGGCGACGCGTAATCAATGAAGGCATTCAGTCAATTATTCAGAAAGACATGATACATTGCGCGCCCGCCATAGCGACCTGCGCGCCGCGGCCCACAGAGCCGCCAGTGTGCGCCGACCGCGATAAGCGAATGAAAGTAACAAGCTGGTTCAGTGTCATGGCTTTATTGACTTTGAAATCAGTGGCATAGGTCGTTTTGATTGCAAATGTAACTTATAAGGCCAAGTTGATGATTACATATTTTGTAAGACGAGTCAGGATAAAATATTTTGAAGATAAGAAAAAAGTCCTAATAATAATGTAAGTTGTTTTTCAATTCATATTTCGTAATTGAAGTGCTGAATTAGAAAACTACACGTCAATCTAATCTCTCTCGAATTTCGTTATCAGAGTCTCTCTTTGATATCAAAAACAATTTTAGGATCAGTTTATTTGCCTCAGTTAAACAGATCTGATGTTTTACATCCTGAAACAAACTGAAATAACTAATTTGTGAAATATTGACAAAAAGTGTTTTTGACCAATAGCTTAACTTTTGACAATTGTCTAATTATTTAGACAGTTGACTATAGTTAATTTCTCCAACAGGTAATGGATCAAAAAACCGGCCCTAAGGTTGTGATAGTATTGTATATTAGTTTGTTCTAATGTCCACAAGAATTCGTCGTTAAGTAAGCGCGCTGACCATCCCAGATAGTTTAATACACTACAGTATACTATTATAGTACTTACAGTAAGACCAATGACGAGAAGCGACTAGCCCTGAAAGATTAATGATTAATTGTTGTCAATCGTTCCAACGATACCACGAGGGTAAATATTTGTTACGAGACCGGGGTGGCAACTGTCTGGCGTTGTAACCAGACAGTTCAAGTGGGGGTCATTGTTTGATCAGCGTCTAATTGACGAGTGAGCATCAGCCGAGCAACCGAGTCGCGGCCACCTGCGTTTATTAGCGCATTAATTACTGGGTTAGCCAATAACATAACAATAACGGATGTCTGCCCGCGTTCTGACAAAGGACATGATGTTTATTGAAGTGGCCATTCGCATCTGAAAAGGACTTAATCAATTGCCATCTGTTGCAGGCGGATGACTTTATTATAACAAAAATATTTACACAGGTGCCTATATTAAATAGTGCTTGCCTAGCTAATTTGTAAAGTAAAGTAAAGTAAACATTTATTGACCAACAAAAAACAGATACAACACAACAGTAGTAAGACACAGAATACATAATAAGAGGTAGGAAGATAAACGGAAAGGAACATTAAGTGCTTACATACATAGACAGATACAAAGGTGGTCAATAAGGTCCAAACTCAGCATATGCTGCAGCTGCTTCATTGAAGCCACTGCAGCGCTGGTTTTCAGTTTGGACCTTGAGTGACGTTTGAAATGAAAAAGAATGAATGAATGACACGCACATGAAACAGAACAACAGAATTTTAAGATGATATAGATTTCTTTTGATGAATTGGCAGCGGTCGCGCAGGATTGTCCTAGATGAAGGCTCTTATTATCGGAGATTCAATTATGCACTTTTTTATTACCTATACTGACATCTTATTTTTGCACATGTGACACATTAAAGGAAAGGGCAACAGTTATGACAATAGGAAAATTATGTATTAAACTAGAGTTAAAACTAATAAGTGTAGGTCTACCTACTCATGACTGGAGTGTCATCTGCTATGCAGACGACACTCTAGTCACGGCCCGGGGGAGGACGTTCGAGGCGGCCGCGGCGAAGGCGTCGCGGGCCGCGGACTCGGTCGTAGAGAGGGTGCGGCGCCTGGGACTACAGTGCGCCATAGAGAAGACCGAGGTGATTTATTTCCCTCGGTCTGGCGAGAGGTTTCCCTTCGGCAGACACATTTCTGTCGGAGGCACCCAGGTTCAGGTGAAGGCCGAGATGCGCTATCTCGGCCTCACCCTGGATCCTCGGTGGCAGTTTGGCCTGCACTTTAGCAGGCTGTCACCGAGGCTCCTCAGGGCAGCAGACACGCTGTCGTGGCTGCTGCCGAACCTGGGCGGACCGGGCTCCAGGTGCCGGCGTCTCTATGCCGGCATCCTGAGATCGATGGCGCTCTACGGAGCGCCAGTCTGGTCGGACTCCCTGGCGAGAGGGGAAAATCTTCCTTTCTTGCGGGGGCCTCAGCGGGCAATAGCGCAGCGGGTCGCTCGAGCTTACCGTACGGTAAGTTTCGACGTGGCCTGCTTGCTCGCCGAGACCCCTCCGTGGGAGTCGGACGCCGTGGTTCTCTCCGCCGTGTATGACTACGCGGCAGAAGGGGAGTCCTTCTGCCCCGTCGAGCGGGAGGCCGTACGGAAGGAGGCCCGGCAGGTCCTCCTGAGGCGATGGTCGGAGCACCTCGTCCTCACCCGTTACGGCCGGAGAACGCTCGACGCGCTCGCCCCGGTCTTGGACCGGTGGCTGGAGCGGAGCCACGGCGTCGTCTCCTTCCGGATGGTGCAGGTAATGACCGGGCATGGTTGCTTCGGCTATTACCTGCACAAGATCCGCCGGGAGGAGACGCCTTCGTGCCACGCGTGCGGCGCTGTGGAGGACACGGCGCAACACACTCTAGCGGTGTGTGCGTCGTGGGCTCCACAGCGCTATGCATTGGTGGCGAAGGTCGGCCAGGACCTCTCACTGGCTAGTATAGCGAGAGCTATGCTAGCGAGTGATGAGGCCTGGAAGGCCTTTGCCGCCTTTTGCGAGCACGTGATGGCGGCGAAGGAGGCGGCGGAGCGCGAGCGAGAGGCGGATCCTCTCGCCCCCGCGCTCCGAAGGGCAAGGAGGGGGAGGAGACGACGCCAATATGTGCGTCTCCTACCTCTCCATGGAGGGAGTCCGCTGGCGGGTGGTACGGGGGTACCACCGCCGGCATTGCACGGACGCCCTCCGCAGCCTGGTGGGGACGGCTCGACTCTCTCGGCTGTCCCCTCCCACCCCCCCGACCCCGGGGGGAGTTCCGCCGTGCCCGCCGTGTAGGCGGGCCCCGTCCGGAAGATGTTGTGGTGCTAGGCTCCGTGCTTGGACCCAGGACATCTTCCAAATATGGACGATGAGGGAGAGTCCCAGGGGTTTTAGTCGGTAAACCCCCGCCTTCAGCGGGGGGAGTCCGACATAACCCGTCCACCCCCCGGTGGACGGGTATGCGTAACGCATTTCCCCTGGGTAAACAAAAAAAAAAAAAAAAAAAAGGTCTACCTACTCATTAGTTTTTTCAATGGGTGACGTAGGAGTACCCTACCTGTTTCATGTTCAGTTGATATGATTGACTCATACACCATATTGAAAAGTTTGTAAGATATCAGTCAGTGTTAATCGTTAACTTCAACATTGAACTTGATTTTTTAAAGTCATTCTATCATTAGAACCTCGTGTGGATGGCTCTCATTGAAGTTCGAAATAAAAGGACGGAAAATCATGGCATTTAGATAACAATCAAGGCCACTCATGCATTGTAGTTAAATGTTTACCGTTCTGTTCTTTATTTCATCACATCATAATTCACTGATTTACTGGCTACATTTGCAGTAACTCAGGATTAGCTTCTATCTCAGTGTGGTTGATTTTGTCTTGGTGTTTTTGTAAATGAAAATAGCCTTTATTTAACGGTGATACATTAATATATATTAAATATGTTATATGTTCTATGTTGACACACATTACTATTTAAATAACTATGACTTTTTTTTTTTTTTTTTTTATAGGATAGGGGGCAGACGAGCATACGGATCACCTGATGTTAAGCGATTACCGTCGCCCATGAACACCTGCAACTCCAGGGGCTTCACAGGTGCGCTGCCGGCCTTTTAGAGCGAGATATGCCCTTTTCTTGAAGGTTTGTAGGTCGTAGTGGTCCGGAAATACCGCAGGTGGCAGTTCGTTCCATATTTTTGTCGTACGCGGCAGAAAGTTCCTGGCAAAGCGCACAGTAGTGGACTGCCAGCCATCCAGATGAAATGGATGGAACTGCTGCCGCGTGGAACGATGTCGAAACGAGGCGGCAGGAATCAAACCGAACAATTCCTCGGAGCACTCCCCATGGTATAAGCGATAGAGAATGCACAAAGACGCAACATCTCTCCGCAGCGCCAAGGGGTCAAGCCCTTTGTTTAATTTTGTTTCCTTAAATGTTCGTTTCGTTTTTTCTTGATTCAAGACACTCTTTTCAACTTTTTTGGATTATTCGATCAATTCAGATGTATTTGACTTGTTCATGTTGTCAGAAATAAAATAGTACATATCAAGGCCATAGTGTGAACAAAATTCACAAAACTAGACAATAATAATTAAATGAGCACTATTTTTGGGATAGCAGTTAATTAGTTCGAGATCTAGGTCGCAGAGTTTGGGCACTATGTGGCCATTGTTTTTTCAATCAGAATATGAATTACCTACATGTCGGGTGTTCGATTCTAGTTTGTATTTAGGTTGCAATGAATCGTTGTCAATTGATTTTAATAGAAAGTCATAAATTATATCGTAAAGTTGGAGTTCGATCACGATTTCGCTTATAACCTTCAAAAGGAGCTTACTTTTTATTTAAAGAAATTAACTCATCATCATTAGTTTTGCGTACCCAGTTACATCTGAAGTTGAGGTTTTTCTAAAGTAAGAATGAAAACCATCATTCAAAAAATGATGATAAAATTTCACAAAACTATAGATTTTTACTATATTTGCCTTTAATTTCAAGATTTTCATAATTATTTTATGATAATTTTCCTTTGATTGGTACAACGTTGTTTTTATCGTTAGTTATTAATTGCAGATTACGGATTTAAAGCGCTATAACGCAGGCTGCTGTAGATAAGGAAACATATGGGACACTAAATCTAACATTACGTAACTTACATTATTAAGATCATAAATATATTGCACCTTAAAACCCACGTATGGGCACGGTGATTAAACTAAAAAACGAAAAAGTCAATAATTTCAAATATATATAATAACAATTTAAAGGGAAAAATATACTATTTTACTTTAACACTAAACTTCATTGATAGTTTCAGGAACCGTTTGGCCCATACACCTGAAGAGCTTTTTCCTGAAGCTACGATAGGTTATAGAAAGCTTGTTATTCTTTGTGTTAGTGCTCTAGTTCCAGGTAAAACTAGCTCTAATTGTAAACACTGCACGATTTATGAATAATTGACGTCATAAAATACCACAATACGCTTCCGTTTGTTTAGTTTCGTGGCTTTTTCGAGACTGTCGGTAAATAGTGCTTTATATCGGGGTTAAGTATTTTTTAAATCTGTGAAAAATTAGGTACCTAATAGTTGTACGTTTTCTATGTTTCACCTAACATGTAGGTAAGTTTATTACACGCCCATAATGAAAAAATACTAAAGTTATCACATGAAAGTTTATCCAGGTTGGGGATGGAATCCAAAACTGTCGGCTTATGAGGCAGGGTCTTTAACATGCACCAACGAGTCAAATGGTTACCTGAAAATATCTGTTACTCCAATTTCCGATTATGAAGTTTGAAATTATTTTTACCCGACTACGGCAAAGCAAAAGGAGGGTTATGATTTTGACAGGCTATGTATGTATGTATGTATGTATGTATGTATGTATGTATGTTCATCTGTTTCCACGTAACTTCTAAACTACTTATCAGAATTCGACAAATGGCATATCATTATAAGCGTCTTAACTGTCCGCTGGTTATAGGCTATATGAAATTTGACAAAATCTAATGTGGCGCCCTCTAGCGGACAAAACATACAAAGTAAAAAATAAAGTTTTGATAAATATGCCGTGTTTGGTATCATTTGAAAGCGCTTAAATTGTACATTTTGAATATATATATATATTACTAGCACTTGGACACCAAAATAGTACAAATAAAAAAAAGTAAAAAACTAAAACCCAACTACGACAAAAAAACGACGCTGAAAAAGTATAAAACAAGCGTTCGTTGTCAATTTACAATAATTGACAACATTTCATCGAAAAATTGATATGAAAATTAAAATGCCATTTATGTTTTTGGGCTTCCCGAATGTGAATTACGCTTTTTTAGATATTAATTACTCTCAAAATTACGAGATAGAAAAAAAATTACTCTGTAGGTGTTTTAGATAATATTCCTTTTACCACTATTTTTTATTTTTAAATTAATTTCTGGACGTACAATATACCCAAAAAAAAAAACTCATTATTGTCAAAATTGACAGATGACTAATAAACAAATATGAAGTCAGTCAGTCAAAATATTACAATAAATTGTTAATTTACTCGGCATAAAAGAAAGTAAACTATTTAAAAAATAATGAGATCAGTCAGACCAAAACCGCAACGGGACCCTATGACATTGTGCTTCGTCCCAAATTGTAAAAATAGAGCTCTGACTTCGCCAGGCAAACATTTCTTTCGTGTTCCTGATCGGAATAAAGCAAGTTGGTGCATTGCTGTTGGTAGAGCAATCGTAACAAAAGGAACACTATATGTGTGTGAGGATCACGTAAATGTAAGTACAATGAGATTCTGAACTCCGTTTATAATGTTTGGTTAATGGTTTCTACTCTTATATACTCTAGTTTCTTACCAAGTTCACACCGGAAAAATGCTTTCAGCCACGTAGCTGAACTGAATAAAAGTATTAGCATCCTTAGTAACTTAGTGGCTGAGAGCATTTGTTCCGGTTTGAAAAGGGGTAGTGGGTTCAAGTCCCATCTGAATGATATGTTGAGGAATATTTCAAATATATAATTTAATTTTAATGTTTATGAAAGAAATGTTGTTACTAATATTTTGTATTAATTCTAGGTAGAAGAGGACCTACTAAACTATGACGACTGGAAGTCAAACAAAGCTTATGGTAAATTAAAGACAGAGGTGCCAGATCTTAAAAAGATACCATTTTCCCATACAGAAACATCTGAAGTAGCCAGCACGAGTATCACATTGCAACTAACAGAATCTAAAATTAATAAAGGTTCTTTATGCAAACCTGCAACAGAGGAAAAATATGTGCAAGTAAAAGCGAGAACAGCTGACCGCAGTGTTGGAACTAGAGAGTACAAACCAACAAACTGTAAAAAAAGGCTTCAAGAATACAATGTAGAAGATTTCTCCGAGGATCAAACACCTTCAGTTTTGGGTAGCACAACTGAATATTCAGAAACTGAAAGCTCAGTAAATAATGTGTTGTCTTTAAAAAAAGAATTTATAGGTAGACATTTTATGTTAAGTTTAATTATGAAAAAGCCTATGACTTACCTAGGACTATCTAAACAATTATATTGGCTTATTGATTATCTTGAAAAACACTGTAATGTTTGTTCACTGCATATTATAGTAACATTGTACAAAATAAAAAATAATGATACTTTCGAAAAAATTAGTGATATGTTTCAAATTTCTACAGTTACATTATGGCGCATATTTTATAAAATATTACCTATTTTACGAGAATATTTCAGTCAATTTCTTGTTTGGCCAAAAGTTTATGATATTAAAAGGAATTTGCCATTAATGTTTAGAACCAATGCTATTTATGCAAATGTTCAATCTATTATTGATTGTTTTGAAATCGAAATTGAGAAACCTAAGGATCCTATAGAACAATCATTGACTTGGTCACAATATAAAAGTTGCAACACCATCAAATACTTAATCAGTGCTACGCCTGATGGACTTATAAATTTCGTGTCTGATGGCTATGGTGGCCGCATATCAGATATCAACTTAGTTGAGCAAAGTGGCTATTCAAAAATAGTGCCTGAAAATTGTACTATATTAGCAGATAGGGGTTTTAAACATTTGGAATCCCACTTGAGTAATAAAAATGTTAAAATTTTACGTCCCCCAAGTGTGTCTAAAGACTGTAAAATGTCCAAAGCAGAAGCAGTGGAAAGCAAAGTGATAGCTAGCTTAAGAGTTCATATAGAAAGAGTGATAAGAAGAGTGAGGTTATACAGGATTTTAAAACCACATTCAGTAGTAAATAACAAATTAGTTAAGTCATTGGATGATGTAGTTAAAGTAAGTTGTGGTCTAATAAATTTACAAACTCCAATAGTACAAAATTATTAAACACAATCAATAAAACAATATTTAAGTACAATAAACTTGTTTTATTTACTTAGCCATTTGTAAAAATTTTTTAAAAATAAATTGTTCCCAAAAGCGTTCTGCTTCCGTTATTAGTTTTTGTACATATAATTGGTCATAATAAACCCAATGTTGATAGATGCTTTGATTAGTTTCAAACTTGGGATCTGCAATACAAAAAAGCGCTTTTTTTTTCCCTGTCGCAAACATTTGCATTTGGATTTGCGCTTTACATTTTTCATTTATTATATTATTTTTAATGTAATTTAATTTGTTAATTTTATATGTTTTTTCGGTCTGAGGGCATTTAATTTCAATTGTGAACTCTTCACACACTCCGTCAGGTGAAGCGCCTATAAATGGAGTAATTAAAAAAAACCCACATTTTTGCACTTTAATATTCAATGTGCCTTCAATTTTTTTGATGACTTCTCCTTCTAAATGCTTCCCACGTTTTATAGCTTTCGTTTCAGGAACTTTGTAGCCACCGAGTATATTTTTTACCAAAACTCCATCTGTGGAGCACTTTGTAGCTTCATAAATTTTGGAGGCTGTAACTCGTCCTTGTCTCATTGCATGCCACAGCTTGCTGTGGGTTTGATTTTTTGTATTGATTTCGATTAATTTTACCAATTCAGATGTCAGCTTTTTTTCAGAAAATGTTTTCAAATTCTGAAAGTTGAGTAATTTGTCTGATGTTGAGCCTGTGAATTCCAGTATCATATTAAACATGCTAAGTTCTTCCAAAGATTCTTTGTTTTGCATGTAATTTAATATTAAGCAATCTTTCAATTTTCTCTTTTTGCACTCTTGTATGAATATTTCTAATTAGGTACAGGACAAGGATCGTTTGAAGTGGTATTTTTCCTTTTATTTCCTACTTCTTTAGCCAAAATAAATTTATCTTTAGTAACAGCATCCGCTAGTTTCGGTCGCGCCCAGTAACATTTCACCGAGGTAACTGCAGGTTCTTCAGCACGGTTGATTAGCCATGTAAGAAAGCAAATAACATGTTTGCAACCTCCAAGACTGGCGGCGCAATCCATGCATTGGGCTTCCACAATTTTTTCAGCATCCTCGTCGATTACAGCCACCACGATGTATGGCTGCGTACGCACTTTGTGTTCCGGTAATACCCGGCACTTCACGGTGCAAATAGCTCCTGCTCTTTTCAATTGTACAAACCCCACTGCAGATTCTACATAGGCGTCCCTGGACGACATGAGCATTTTCGCACCACGAATTTCCGCGACATTATAGTTCTCATCTTCACGAATGAGTTCTAATAACATTATTAAATCTACCTTGGGTAGATTACGGCTGTCTGCCATAACAAAACCTTCGTCTACTTTCATAATTATTCAGTAATATCCACGAAACAAGCAAAATCAACCTATCTTCAACGAATCTCCAACAAATCTCTTCGATTTGAATTTGATTGACATTTGACAGGGACTGGACTTTTTTAGGCCAGCAAAAGGCAAAGAAATATTACGGATAACACCTACAATGGTACTTACGTCGTTTTAGAATGAGCAAGTTTTAAAATAATAATTTATCATATTAAACATTTAAATTTAAAAAAATAAAAAAACACGTATACAATATTTTTAACTCTAGTTTACAGTCCAATTATCAAAATGAAGAAAATTTACCTACTTAATGTTGTCAATTCGTACATAAAGGCGTAGTCACACGTTCATAATACCTACCTACCTACCGTAGCATTTTGACAACGTGTGACTACGCCTTTATGTACGAATTATTGTAAATTGACAACGAACGCTTGTTTTATACTTTTTCAGCGTCGTTTTTTTGTCGTAGTTGGGTTTTAGTTTTTTACTTTTTTTATAAACAAATAAATTCAATCAAGTGCTCTGCATCGATTGTTTTATAATGGCATTCCATTGTGTCGCGTTACTTCACGTTTGCCAATAACAGCTGTGACTGCCTTGACCTCTCATTAGAGGTGGCATTCCACAGGGTATTTCATAGGCAGGCATTTCCATAGAATTCGCATATTTTTTATATCAAATACCTAATAATGCAATTGCATGTAGGAGTGTTATTTGAGGTTGAATCGGTATATTAAGGTTTTTTTTTCATAAGTCTCCTTATGTCTTTATACTCATCATGTTAAGAAAATAAAGTTGATAAATTCTCTAGCTACTAGACCAACTTATGGAAAATAGCAAATAGCTGTTAAATTTAATAAGGTACCTAAGCAATATAAGGTTTCATTTTAAAAATATGTTAGGTTAGGTAAAAAAATGGTTAGAACTGGTGACCTGACTTAGGTCAAAATTATCGTTATGTTTTTTGCAATAGTCGATGAATTTGCGTTTGGAAGTATTTTCCGATACCAAATTTGCTTTTTATAGTACAATAAAAAGGTACATATTATGATACAATTATTATAATGTATAATGTTATAATGGATATAGTGGACGTAACATCAAATACAACTTAATAATTATCCACTATTAATTAAAATTTTTCGAAAGTGGCTTAAAGTAAGAAAGTCCTAAGATAGTATGCTAAGTAACGATAGTTTAGATCATTGTAAATAGAATCATGTGTATTTTCTACGTATGTATAGGTACCTCTAGTGGTTGCACAAGGTGGGCGGTAGAGTCACCATTACTCGCACGTTAATTGTAGAGTTAAGGCGACAGGCAAGTGCATCAATTTAATTTCTTCAATTAGACCTGCTATCTAGCTAGACGGTCTGGGTTCGATTCCGATTACTTTACGGCGCTTGTTGGAAGTTACACATAGAGTCTATCTAATTTCGTAGACAACCTACAACTTTTGAAATTCAGCAAAAAATGATGTTCGGTTAAGTTCCTAGTCATTGATGGTATTGTTCGTACATCAGTGTTACAGTATTTACTGTGCACATTTAGATGTATTTAAACATAGTATTTTGGGACTCAAGCTAAAACCTACCTTACTAATAATTTTATAAAACGAGTATTTATGCATGCTAAGTATATTAAACTACTATAAATGTAAGTTGACTACAAATAAATGTAAGCATATTAGTTAAAATAATTTTCTGATATTTTTTGTTTTGGTTGCCTTTGGAAAACCAACACAACAACTATGTAGTTGTCGTTCATACATTCATGGGAATTTTAAGGTCATTAACAACATGACATTCATACTTTCCTTCCTTAAATTAATGCTTCATATTATACTATAATAATGTATTATTTTATTTACGTCATATTGAGGTAAACAAACTAATAGTACCTACGTAACTACGTATCATCCACCAAGTTAATTCATCCGAGTTTACTTCGAATTTGGGTAAAATAATTTATATTAATTGTCATATAGATTTATTTTCTTTATTTGTCATGTTTCCCATATTTTAAACTAGGCCTGTTCCGACCATATTTCTTCTCGGTTTTTACAAAACTTTCATAGTAGTAACAGTAGATAGTTGTAATTACAAGGTGTAACTAAAACTACTATATTAAGACAGTAACATAAAATAGACGAGCCTTTCACTGTCAAAGTCAAGGTGTTGAAGGGCTTAACAGTGGAGGGCTAATCTAGGGCCCTTGGGACAGACGAAACTTATAACGTGAGTCGACACTTGCAAGTAATACTCGTACGAGTATGTACGTACATACTAATATTTGATAGCTGTAGGTCAAAGCAATCATTGCATATCGGTGCAGTTGCTATGCAGCTAGATCGTGTCAATGGGCTATGAGAGCTCGTCACTGTTAGCGTTATTTTATTCGGCTTTACTTATACTTGGAACCCCTACTTAAATGTTACTAATACTGCCCTTTCTTTTGTTGGACAAAAGAAGAAAATTTGAGAAAAAAACAATAACTTCCGTAATTTAGCTACGCGCTTTGTTTAAGTGACGGGAGATCCAAAGACTATAGTCCATTTCAGCTAAGAAGAGCCCTGTGACACTTCGATTTTTGACACTTTTAGAGATGTCTATAATGAAATGATTGCGATTGTTTCTGGTAATCGATAATACTTCCTAAGGAAATGGAATCGATTTTTTTATACTAACAGCAACACACATTTTGCCAAAAAATAACAAAAACAGCAACAAACAACAGCAATAAAAGTCAACAATAACAAACACAACAACAAAAAGTAACAATAACCGAACACCACGCAAATACAACGAAAATACAACTCGCATACAAGGCTGATGCACTCGTACTAATCCGATTATCGAGTAATCGCAACATGGCCGCCGATTATGACATGTCGCAGCTCTATGTTTTTTCCACGTTCCGTTACAAGTAATACGATGTGCATAGGATTGTTTTAAAAAATGTTGTTATTTTCTATTCCACTAAATTAAAGTAAATGATACTGTATTTGGTTTTATAACTTTGAGATGTTTTATTGGAATATTTTTTGTAATGATGCCGCAATTAAATGAAAAAGATAAACAATAAAAATATTTTTCATTGTCAAACATAAAATGCGTAGTTCAGAACGCGATGAAGTGTCACAGGGCTCTTCTTAGCTGAAATGGACTATAGTAAAGGTAGTGATGCCTGCATCATAGGAAGTGTCCCCACGATGCTGGCGCTCAAGGGCTTTGTTTTAATTTTTTTAGTCTACTTTAAGATTCTTTTTTGTCTCTCGGTACTTTTTGAATGGAGCTTTGCATTTTTTCTTAAATTCATTAAGGTGCATCTCCATTATGGTAAACAAGCTCCAAAATATAACATTCATTTAGGAACACAATTGAGGTTCAATGATTCGGATGCATACAATGAAAATTAATTAGGGACAATGTATTTCCTTAATAGTAGGTTCCTAAACGTTCACAAAACCTTTAACTTCTAATAAAGCCTGACGGATACATCATTAGGTATTGTATCTTTTTTGAAGAAAAAACATAATATTATTTTGCCAAAAATAATGTTATTTAGGATTACACATGTACTTACAATCCATACAAACAGGCTCGGGTTGGTAGGTACATGGCCGATAGGTACTGTATTATGTTTAATCGATGGTTAAATATTTTTTTATTAAAGTGTGTGGACCAGTAATTTAAAGTTATTTGGTTTGGTGTCGGTACTTATTTCAAAATGTCGGATTTTGTATTGTAATGACGATTCTAAATGAAAACTCCATGTTTTTATATTTCAAAACTAAAACTAGTTACATAAAGGTACTTAGATAATAAAAATTAAAATCTTGTATATCGAGTTGTGTTAAATTCAAGTTAGCTGCTTGCTTTTAGTCGTGATAACAGTATTGTGGAATTGATCGAAGAGCCACAATAATCAGTTTTTTATAGTCCCTAGGCAGCCTTTACAACGATATCTACCTACAAAAACAGCAATGAGCCTGAATAAATTCGTTCATCCTCGTAATTTGAGAGGAAACTAAGAAACATGTGTCACAAACATGAAGAAGTAAAAACAATAATTGCGCGCCCAGTATGGGCATGTTTACTGAAAGCCGATTCGCCGACATTCCGACATTCAGCGGTGTTTGTTATCGAAGCCACAGTGTTTTAGGTTGGTTATACGATCCTCCTTAAATATTTTAAGTCCACGTGTCTTGAATAAACTTGCTTGAGTCATAAAGAAAGTGGATTATATTATTATTAAGTGATATAATATTGGGCATGAGCACATAACATTCATTATTTAAATGTTTATTTTTAACTTAATTTTTTTTATAAGTAAACCGCTAGCTTTAATTCTTATTTTGTTGATGTTACATAGAAAAGGGGCTTTATTCATGATGCTTATTATGAGGGCTTCGACATTAAACGATGTAAAAATAATGGTGTATAACGCAACAATTAACAATATAGTATAGAAGTAATGTAGTTATGCGATGAGTTTGCGAAATAAGTAGGTACCTATCATGATTAGGTACAGTTCAGCTGAGCTAAGTTGCATCTAAGTGAAAATTAACCTGAATGATAAGTACAGTATAGGCGTATTAACGCGTTTACGAAATATTTTTATCTAACTACTTAAGGTACTTATATTATGTAGGCTTACAATCAAATGCGTAGGTAAATCTATAGACTTAAATAAATTGCTTCATTCGTCATTCGTGTATTTTTAACCCTACAAGGCTCAACTTATTTTTTAGGAGCGACAAAAATATATGGGGTAAAGTTAGTGATTAGTAGTTAGGGAAAAATAACAAAAAAAATATATATCCAATAATTTACTCATAAATCAAGTTTTTATTTTTGTTCCATATATGGTACACTGAGCCTTAACTATACTTTTAAAATGTACTACAAAATCGTATGCAAAGCCACGATGGCCGAAAATAACGAACAATTTGTAGCCTTATTTAAATGGCTTGTTAGGTAAGGTACTGGTGTAGCAAATTCGAAGCTTTGGTCGAGCAGGTTTTGCTCGTCGGCGGATAGAGCTTCTCTTTTGGGCACGCTTTGATATTTTTTTAATGCTCCCAAGATTGGCAAGATTTTATGGAAATGATCATATCCAGGACTATTTGATGGCAGTTGTATGGATTTGTCATTGAAATATAGGAATTGACAGATCTTTTTGAAATGTTTTAGCGACATATTTAGTTTCAATAATAAGAGAAATAGGTACCTACCCAATTCAACTGCCCAATACACTTTTATATTTGGCAGTGGTACCTAGCAAGCAATAATTATACAGACACCTACATTTATTTTATAATTCAAAAACTAGACCAGTAAATAGCTTTGAGGATTTTTTTGCATACCTATATATTTATGCATTTCTTTTACAATATGCTGAAGTAACTCGTCATCAAAAAAAACATAAAAAATGTGGAAGAGGAGTTTCAAAGAGAGTAAATAGGTGACTATAAGTTTATATAAGCAGTAAATGGATATTGAGGTGATTGAAAATATGTTTTTTTCTAAATAAACTTTCTTTTTTTTCCTTTTGGTGACAGCCACAGAGTCAAGAATTCTAGTTCTACGAGCAAATGCGTTACTCATAGTTGATGATCGTCTAGGAGCCCAAGATTGACTTATAGTACCTGTAGTTGTCCCTAAATTTACTCCTGATGTTCTAAGCGGAGGTTCTGGTGCTTCTGGCTAACGATTATCAATGTTTATACCAACCACATTGGCGAGAGATGAAAACTCAGTGGCGATAATAAAGATTCCACATCGCTAAGTGATTCGGACAAAAAATGTTGGATAGACTGTTTTTTTTTCATGTTTTCATTACTCTCACCATCAGAAAAATCTTCTTCATCTTCAATAACAGAAGGTATATTCAATAAATCTTCAATTTCTCCATCACCCATTATTACGTACGTACGTAGTAAGTACTTGTAAAAAGAGCGTGAAAGCTCAGCGTACCGTAAGTGGAACAAAGATAAAAGTATGATTTAGTTATATGTGTACAGCAGTAATAAAAAATGCTACATACCTCTGCAAAGTATACACTTCGTTGCAACTTACAAATTTTTTTCCAAATCAGAACTATGCAGTAAGTATTTTTTACAGATTTTTGAATTCACACAAACGACTAAAGAAACAATTTGATTCGAATTTCACAAAAAGTTTACAATAGCAAAAACAGTCACGACATCTATACGTAATGGGCGCTTTTACTACGTTTCTACATATCTTTAGCTTCTATTAATACCTCAAAAGGTGGCGTTACTAATATCTGGTAGCTCTGGAAATGATAAAAAAATCGATGTTCCATATATGGTACTGGGTGCCTTGTAGGGTTAACACTGGTTTTTTTATTTAATGCTTTGAGAAAGATAAGTTTACATTTCAGATTTTGTCCACTTAGTAAGTGTTCATCGTGGAAATGAATTTACATACGAGCACTATCAGCTTTTCAGACTAGCATTTTATACGCGCGCATAAGTTTCAAGCGCGTTTTCAGCAGTCGTACGAGTGGTGACGTGTTTCTGCGCTGGTAATTTTAGCGTCGTAAGACTCAAAAGCCTTTTAAAAGGCATAAAAAAATGATTTTCCATTGTGTCTGCTTTCTCAGCCTTACGACGTTAAACAAAAAAACGCTGATGGAAATGTCATGGTCATTAGGTATGACGAAATACGATTGTATATACGCGTCTGGTTTTTTGAAGCGTAATTTAAATGTGCGTATAAGCTCGTACGCTGAAACGACTATATACGCGCGGAAAGATACGCTAATCTCTAAATAGTCAACAGTGGGCATTTCACTATGTTGCTCAAAGTAGGTACATGACTATAGTTACGGAGATAGTTATAAACTTTGTAAGCGCAATGATGGATCAACTATCTATCAAGCTATAATCATGACGTAGATAAACAACGACCAACGCATTGTATATTATTGTAATGACCGATAATGCTATTATGCCATTTAATCAATATGTTATTTATTCAGATTTGCAGATAATACATATTAACGCTTTATGGCGCCATCTCATGAACGTAAACAAAAATTCAAATATAAATTGTATAAGGAGTAAAACAATCATATTAGTGCAACAGCGATAGCACTAGACTTAGTTGTACCTATAGCAAAATTATAGACGGAAAATAGGAATGTTCATTTATGACATTTTACATAGGTTTTCCTTTATTATAAATTTATTGAGGTCCGCCAACAGCCCATCATTATGTTAATGAAGCTCATTGATTTATGTAATATTCATTATTACCTATTTTATTAGTAGATACTTATACTAGTACCTTATTGTGTGATTTGTGCCTAGGAAAGCTACATAAGGATCCTTGCTCGTAGATAACATAGTCTTGTGGAAAAATCAATAACAACTGTTATGATAATGAGTAGGTGTCATCTGTAATAACTTACAGGTACCCCTGAGTCAAAACTATCAGTGCTATCTAAATGGTTTGCTGAATATTTTTAATTGATACCTGATGTGTTTGTAAACAGCTCTCTCTTATTATCTTAATAAAAACAGTGCAATTTAGATTATGAGTGCACGCACTAGTATCTTTAATTCAATTATATTTTGTAATTTTTATTTATTTTATAAACACGGACATCTGAACGCGATTAAATTAAGGGTCACCTCCAGAATCATTGTTTCTTTTTATAGCCAAGAGGTTAACATAGACATTTCAAATTGAAGATGATCATAACAAGGTAGGTATGTACCTATGTTTTCATGTAGTCTACTTCTCAGTCATGCATAAGGTAAGTTTATGTGGAAAGTTGTGAATAAGGTTAATTTTAATATAATAATATATCCCTAAAAGGCGCATGCATTCATACCAAAAGTCAAGAAATAAAAATGATAATTGACTGTAACCAAAGATTTTACACTATAACTAGATGGCGTACTCATTACTTGCATTCGAGCCTCGCGAGATGTCTCTATCTTGGTTGGCGTCCTACTCTAAAAAGGTGACCACACGATTTAGATTTTCGATTACAATTATTGTTAGTCAAACTCAGTCCGCCCACGTGGGAGTCGGACATCGCTTTCTCTAGGAAACTCGTGAAGCCCATTCAAACTAGAAGGGCTAGCACGAACGTTTCAAAGTGTCGTTTGAGTATTTATAAGCAATTTTGTATGAAAAAAACACAAGTTCCTAATTAAAATTCCTTATTATGTATACGTACGATACGATAAGAGACTACCGACTTTTCGAAAAGTTTGTGCTAGCCCTATTAGATTTTCTATTTACCTACCTATAATAATACACTCTGCGGCACATTTAACCGGCCATAGCGTAATATTATTCATACAAACGTACATACTCTACGATTTGATAAATTAAAAATTAAATAGATTTATTGCTACACTTTTTACGTAACATGGCCTTTTTATGGTCGTCCATTATCATGCCATTTATTCGACCATGAAAACTTTCCGAGTTGTCCAAAAAAATAAAAAAGTAAATCCGTCTTTAGATGACAAGCGAAATGGACACCCTACTCAATGCAAAAAAAAAACTTTGACTAAATACTTACTTATGAAAAATACACCGCAACCTTTATAAGATTCACTTTTGCATCCTATCACACAACAAGTGAGAACCATTACAAATAAATAATCACAATTTTTACACGTTATTTTTGTCGTCACAATAATACAAACTTTCAAATTATTTTTGCCGCCGCCATAATGGTGATGTCGAGACGCCAAGTGTTGCATATTGATTATAATTAAAACTACCATATCACCGACTTTTACATAAAAACAGTCGTTTATCATGGTTTAAAATAAAAAAATAAAAAAGACATTATTAATTCCAACGTATCATTCCTTTAAATTATTAAATATTTTGAAAGTTCCCCAGAAGAAGAAATATAAACATTGCTTAAGTTATACCACAAAGGTTTTTTTTTTATGATGGCAACTCATTAGACAAGGACATCATCCTATATAGCGACATCTCTCTCGGCTCGATTTTCTGTAAAGCGATTTGGCATTTCAAAGTAATCTTTATTCCCACTGCATAGAGTCGAAATTAACATTGCATTCATTTTCATAGTACACCATCTTGTTTTATATCCAATATCTTTGACTGTAACACGCATCTAACACCTATTTGACATTGACAGCTGACAACATTACTACCATGTCCAACCTTTTCCATGAACACAATTCTTCCATAATTATCTCGGCAATTTTCTTGCAGTTCTTGATACATGTTATACCTATATCGTTGTTTATTGTCGTATAGGTTTTAATCGTTATTTCAACAATGCTAATACAACGTGCAGAAACTCTTCTTACTCACATAAATCAAATTTGGGGAGCTTCATCCTGAGGGCCACGGCAGGCGCAGCGTCACGGAACCTATGATGGCGGCTGTGATCCCTTCTCACTCGAAACGCGAAAAGAAGAAAATCTCTTATTCCATCGCGATGTTTTTATGATTGCAACAATGTTGGTCCGTCAGAGCAGAGAGCAGCGTCGACACGCGCGCATGTGCGGGGCCCGCTTGCCGACTGCCGAGGGTACTATTGACGCTGCGTCGATACGTCTCGTACTCCCAGACTCCCGCTCGCTCGTCAAGCCTCGGCCACACTGAAGCGATTCACGTATTCAGGATAATCGCGACCCCCTCCATGCCAACATTTTTTTTTCGACAACCTTTAATGACATTACGAAAGAGTATCTATTCAAAAAACGAAAGACTGGCCCGATGGCGTATTTGGTAGTGACTCTGCCAATGTCCATGCGAAGCGGAAACCGGGTTCTGAACCAACATACTGTTTTGGATGCAACCGGGAAAAAAGACTCTAAGAGGATATAATGTTCTTCTATCTTACAGATGGAAGTCGAGCAGACAGTTTACCTTTTACCGCCGCCTGTAAACACTGGTAGAAAACACAAAGTGTTCTCTTAGACTCATTTAAATTTTTAACGTTAGCGAATGACAGTTCTCGCTAGTACGAGTATTGGCTGAATTCAGAAATCCTGCCTAAGTCTCCACATTAGTGAATCGATATAGGTAATTAGTTTAGATAAATAAATAATAATAATAAATTGAGAAAAGCATCACATACATTGTCCTGGTCCCAAACCACAGCCCAAACTAAGGTTTTCCCTTGTGATATGGAAACAGAAACAACGAAGGAACCACAAACACCCAGACCTAACATAAATATCTGTTTCATCAGCATACATTTGTGTGGTACGGGAACCGAAATATAGAACATACAAAGCTACAACTATTTCGTCATTAAAACACAACGGAAATCACCAACTCTGAAATTAAACTTTGACAACAATCGATGAGAATGTATTTTTCTAAATAAAATATTATTTGCCAGTACAAGTAGGAAGTTAACTACTAAGTTCCATACGTTATCCGCAAGAAGGCGATGTTTTTTAATTCCTGCGTGGTTGGCGCCAGTGTGGTCGGACCCGAAGGTTAATTCCCCGCTAAGTGACAGTTCCGCGGTTCCCCAACAATCACGCAGGATCACTCGGCCCTATCTTAATATCGACGTGACCACCAATGACATTTAATATGAACAAATGGCCCCTAATTTGGACCGACTGGCCGCAGCGGGTGTCGACGAGTTTTGATTCTAATGACTGATTTTATTAATTGGATGTCAAGGGCGATAGAAATAGAAAGAGCGTGTGTTTGCGTTACGAGTGAGTGCTTTGATGGGATTGTTATAGGAGGAAATACCGTCTGTTAACAAGTATTATTGTTAGAATAGTTCGTAACGGATTGCTACCAAGTACCTTATCATTGAGTTTCCGATACTCCGGCGATTGCAAGTGCCATCGAAATAGTATAACAGCGCCGAAATGACTTTCATGTGCAGAAATCCTATTCAAGGTACTAGACTAACGTAAGTTACCATAAAAGTTTAAAACAAAGTTTTATTGTATTCATGTTGCAGTGGTAAATATCGTTCTTTCTTGCCTGCTGTGGCGTCGTAGGTGAGTATGAGTTTAGATGGTTTGTTAATGAATTCAAAACTGCATAGGTACCTACACTCCCATCGACGAATGCTTGTCGCTGAACCACGGGGTGCATGATCGCCAACTTCCAGGTTATGGGTTTATACTGATTTTTTTGGCAGGAATATCCAGATAGGTACACAATTTGCCTACACTAGGGGAACGATGTAAGGATCACAACGCGCCGCCGACTTCAAAGGAGCGACCAGGTAACGGTAACTGACTTAGTAAATGCTGATGGAAGGAGTAGCATGCATTTAATGCTCTTTTGGATACGTAGTAGTACCTAGGTAATCGGTAGTTCTACTGAGTAATTGCTAAATAGTGCTTTTAATCTTGTTCTTTGTCATGGCTTGCATAATGAATTTGTTACTGTCGTCGGTATTTAGCATTTAAATAAATTGTATGCAATCAATATGTAACGGTCGACACGAACGATAGTCTAAATCTTAAACTACGTATGCATATGAATATATTCATTTCCCAATTATTGATGGTTATATCAGCCACACAATGGACGAGTTTGTGGCAGGAAAGCAAAATCCGCGCTCCAAAGTGACAGCTTGGGTATAGCGGGAGCGGGATAAAATAAGATATTTTATTTCACTTAAAATGTGATCTTAAAATAAGTGGTGTTTTACACATTTTGTATAAATTTCCATCCGCGTTTTGTATAAATTTGGATTGTTAAATGCTAACTTGATGATGACTATCAGTCACACTATTAACTTCGACATCTCTGCGTGTAATTCCCGGTTGTGTCTAAAAGCTGTCGTCTCGGTGCCCGGGGTTTAGACCTATGATTTGGGATTTGGTGAGTCTGAGCCAATGAGGCGACTGCCGTCTTACCTTCCTGAACGCTTTTAATAGGAACAAGACTATTTTTTCAGAAATTAAGTATCTGAAACGGGCAGGTATCCTCACCTCAGAGCTAATGGTGGAAATTACGCACATAGATTCGAAAAATTTAGAGGTGCATGCTTGGATTTGAACCTACGATCGTATTTAAAAGGGGCGTTTTGGTGCACTGAGCTACCATGGCTCTAGATTAAAAATGTGATTAGCATCTGATATTGCTGCACAATGTTGCACCGTTGTTTATTTATTTCATTTTGTTAGGGAAATTTACAGACCAATTTTCAAACGTAAAAAACAATATTCAAACTAATGCTAATTAATTACAAATTTCCACAGATAGAATTGACAAATTAAACAAGGTTTTATCAAAAACTTGTGTGCAATAAAATGCAACTAGGTTTGAAGATACGTTTTAAAGAGTTAGCATATTGATAGGTATTAAAATAATTTAAGTAAGTATTATTGTTCAACTCAACATTTGAATACTTATAACTTATTTTGCCGGCCTTACTCTGTCGTGTACCTAATCAGTAATAACTAGACGTTATTTCTGTGTTAATAATTAGGGTACGGAAATTCTAGTTTTAACTGAACATTTTCGACACGAGTAAGTAAAACAATACTATTGTATTTTAGATTAACCAACCAACAAATAAGAGTGGTTTCACACTATGTCAGAATCGGATCTGATCCTAACTCGTGAAAGTATAATTCGGAATATCCTTAGAACTATTTGTATAGTAATTTACGCTCACGGGTTCGAATCGTCCGATCCGAACCCGTCAATCTTAGTCATTAGCTAAATATTGCGTCATCTAAATGGACCTACTAGGTACTCATGGTGTGGAAATGCATTTGTACACACACAATTCAAGATTAGATGGAATTGATAAATCTATGTTAGCTATTTCCTATTTTGAACATGTCATAGATAACCTACGATTTTATAATGACGTAATCTGGATTTCAATAAGGTAATTATTTAGCATTTAGCGTCATCGGGAATAAGTCATCATCATCATCCTGCTGCCAGGATTATTTTAGGTGATAGTGTGGCAGGCAAGATGTAACACCTGATGGTGACCGATTTCCGTCACCCCCATGGGTTTCTAGCAGAATAATGAGTGCGGTGCCATCCTTTAAACCCTTTCCACTGGTACCCACATTCACTCAACGAAACAGGGCAGGCGCTGCTTCACGCGGGTTTTCAGTGAGGCCGTGGCATCACTCCGGTCGAGTGATGTTGATCTGGGGATCTGGATTCTTCCATATGTCCCTGTCGTGCGTTCATTGAATCATCCATTCTTTTTTCAATCATGCCATTCTTCACAACACACAATCCTTTCCTATGTTCCTTCACCCAATAAAATATAGGCGAATAAGTTCTATAATCATTATGTGTATAAATAAATAAAATAAATAAATAATTTCACACAACATCTCATACATTGACCTGACTCCGTACTAAGTAGCTTATGCACTTGTGTTACAGATATCAGACAACAGAGGATCACAAATATAATACTTAAATACATATATAACACCCAGACACTGAACAAACACAAGTGTTCATCACACGAATGTTTGTCCAGGGTGGGGATCGAACCCACGACCTTTGGCGTATGAGGCAGGGTCACTACCATTGCGCCAACCGGTCAGTCAATGTGAATATTATGTATCAACTTGTTCGGCCTTTTACCTTGAAGCTTACTAATTATAGTAAAATGACTTTCCCAGTCCCGATGGCGCATTAGGTGCCTCGTGAGCTTTGCCCCACGCCACTCATAATCGGTCGACGGTTGTGGGTTCAAACCCCACTCAAAATTCATTCATATACCAATACCGCAAGTTCCTGGAATAAGGTTGAAGTATGTGGTATAATTTGATATTTATTTTAGAAAGGATACCGACCTGTGTAACTATACATTTCAAAAACAAGTATATTTAATTGCAGATTTATGCTTTTCCGCAAAAATAATAGATAAGCATAATACAACTCACAATTTTTCTCAATTCAGTACCTATATAACTAATTCTTTCTTTTTAAAATTCTCTCTAGACTTTGTTTTAAAAATAAATACATGAATGTAAATATGTAGTTTCGCTCGGTGCTTGATACCTAAATTACCTATATAGTTGTCATTATTTATTTATGAGCGAACAGGCAAATTTATTGCAGGAAATCGTATATATTTTAGTTAAAATACCTGATGTCACAGGTGATGGTAGCTATTAGTACTTGAACTATTTTGATTAAATTAAATAACAGTAAAGTTTAACTAACCTGTATCCACTGTGTCCATGGAAACAAATACCACGTGTTTACACATTACATTTCACTATTTTTTATTTAAAATTCACTCAGGTTTTAAATACTCGTAAAGGGTAATTTATAACTGTAAATATTGGACAGGTAAAGTGAATGTGTTAAGGGGGCTACACACGGCCGGCGACTGCACGGCTGCGGCCGCGGCGCGTGGCGGGTGACATGCGGCGCCATGCGCTGCGCTGACATGTGCGCCGCACTGGGCCAGCTCTAGCGCCAGCACTAGGGTGCCCACAAAATACGAGATGTGTTAGTGTAAAAGAATTATTTAGCATTTATTTTTATATTAAACTACTTACGTCCTTCCTTCTTTTGATATTATTTTTTGTTAACTACAAGAATTTAATTTATTTAATTTAATTTATTATTTTTTGTTAACTATAACTAACTATCATTTGTAGCAATGTGTATTTTAGCAAATAAATAAATATTTTATGTTTTACGTTATTGTGATTATTATGAACGTGTACCAACATCTCATACATTGACCTGTAGGCCTAACATGCGCACCGTGACAAAATTTTGTCGACTCTCGTTCGCGAGAGCGAGACGCAACTTGCGCCGACAAAATACGAGTGTCGACAAATTATCTCGTGGTGCGCATGTTAGCCCGGCTGATTCCGTACTAAGTACCTTAAGAACTTGTGTTACAGATATCAGACAACAGAGGATCATAAATATTTATAATAGGTAATTATTACATAATATGTTGTTTTCTGTATTTGTCACATATAGAAAAATACTCTTGAACATCTCGCATATCTAGAGATATTCAAAGAAATGTTCACCCTAAGGTAGCACAGGGCAAACATCGGCCTTTCTTAATCGGCCGCCGTATTTAACGTAGATCGATACGGTGAGGAAGGCCGGACTGGGCCTACTAGTGTAGTCGGTAGCCGCGCTTAGTCACGTCCCGCTGCCTACTACGTGTTTTCGAAGTTAGTGAGATGCAATACTTATTTTATCATAACATTAGTAGCCAGCCCTGACATCGTTCCGGGACCAAGAGATGGCGCTGGGTGCGGAATTACATCGCGCAATTGCTTCGTTTAAGTTGACCTGTAAGCATTGTCGTCGTCCATAGAATATATCTCTTTAAATTTCGAGGCATAGAGACCACGCTACTGAGTGTGGGTGGGTTCGTTTATTTAGCAATATCTATTAATGTAAAAAGCACCTAAATGTATAATATATGGTGCAGTTTTCTTTAAATGATAATTTACAATTGTGCTAGTACTGGGTAAGTATAATGTCCGTCCGCTCTGGTATTTGTTTGATATGAGCTCGGCACGCTAGAATTTAAATATCTACCTGCAATGCGGATTTTTGAACTACAAACCTATAGAAGTTTTTTTATGTGATAGGTGGCAGACGAGCAGAGGGAACGATTGCCGTCGCAAAAGGACACCCGCCCGTAACACCAGTGGCTGCCAACCTTTTCCCCTGTCCCTGAAATGAATGAACAGTATCCTCACTCACTCGGTGAAACACAGCGCAAGTTTAGAGGCCGTGGTATCCGGATGATCCGGCCTATTATATATTCATAACGAAACATGAGAGTCTCAAGGCTAAAAATTAGCAATGCAGATTAATGTTCCACAATGGCCTATACATAGAAGTTAAAAATGAGTACTTACCTAGATATTATAAAAATAAGTACATAAATCAAAATAAATAACAAATGGAGTGACAACGACCAATTTCACCCTCTTCTTGGAAAACGGGCACACCTGGTGCCTGATTGCGGACACTGCTCATACAGAAGAAAAACAACATTAAAATGACATTTCAATCCTCAAAAGGTTGATCCCTTGTATTTTCAAAATAAAATGTGAACTTTTCTAAAATATATATATTTATTTACTAATGCTTTCAAGCCAGGTGCCATCTAGTCTCATACTAATAATAATACTTTTGTTTGTAATTTGAGTCGAATTGCTATAGTCGACTTCGAAAAATGTTTATTGGTACTTTAATACCTTGTCACAATCTTATCCTTCCGAGTAAGAATGGAGCTAGCTATCATGACAAGGTGCTTAAATGTTTACTTGTTTGTGCAGCTAACTGTACAAGAGAAGTAATAATCATAAGTAGGGATTTAAAATGTACAGAAATGGGTCATAACGCGACCTTGTTGGTTTAATTGCAGGGGGTGCGCTCGAATTCCAGTGGTAGAGCCACAACAGCTGTTCACCCCCTCCGCACGGCGGTCAGGGTTATCGCCGCTTCCTTCTAAATTATTGATGATTTCATACTTTACACACCAAAATTATAGTTTACTTTTCAAAGACAGTTTTGATACTTTTAACTGAAATGAGAGGATATTTTCGACAATTTCTCTCATTTTACTAATCTCGATGAAAATTCATTTCAAAGCGGATTCTGTTAAAGCGATTAGAGATTCCTAATACCCATAGTTTTGGTTTCCTTTTGTGATTACTTTAAATGATTGTCTTGTTCCTACCGATCGATCTAGCCTTTTATTGTAGCTGTTTGATCTAACTGAAAGGCGAATTAGAGACGAGGTTTACAGGGCTTAAATTGCCAATTTGTATTATCAAATGTAAAATTACTTAAGCCAGAAAAATCATACTACAAGACTGATCGCCTATTTGTGTACATATGCAAACTTTTTTAATAGAAAATGATGCGAGAATACATTTTTATTATTAACCTGTCTAAATCTGCAACATGCTTATTAGCACTCCAAAGGATGTAGGTTTTATTTCCACCCTCTCAGACAAACATGTGGGTTCATCAGGACAGGTTCAGTGTATATGTGATATTACATATTCTTTCTTGCACTTTGGGATTAGGTTGATGTATTGGATGTTGTCTTATATTATTATAGTTTAATCGCACGTGCTCTGTGACATCCCTAATAGCCACCGTGGCGCACTCGCATACCTGGGAATATCCACGTGGGTCGTGACGTATTACCAGCCATATAGTTAGCTATGAAATGTACCTTCTGCCGTTGACATAAATGCGCCATTGCGCTTTTATTTTTTGGTCGGGTTTTGATAAATTGTTCGCTCAATAAATTCGCAGACTGTTTCATTGGAGGAGCCTCTTTGCATTTTTACATATGCCTAGTTGTGAATATTTTATTTATGATAGTTGCAAGGAAATGAAAAAAAAGTGATATCTTTATAATTTAAGCTTACTACCTGTGTAATACGAGTCTGTACTCGTTTTTGATATAACTTTACTTAACGTCGTATGGCCCAGACAGCAGACACAATAGAAAATCAATTGTTTTATGCCTTTTAAAAGGCTTTTGGGCCTTATGACGATAAACATATTTTTATCCATTGAAAGAATGCAAGATTTAGGAGTTACTTAGATGACAGAGAGTCACCTAATCTATCATTTGATTAAGAAATAACTCCAGATGTGGAAGTCACATACAAGTTCTAATTAATGGATACTGGAGTTGGCTGGTTTATTAATGATACAGCTAGACAGAGTTCCCCAGACTGATTATTACATTCCGGGTGAAGTGTACCTTTGCGAATTGTAGGTACTTGTTCCACCCTTGGGTTCATCGTTACGACGACGTTGGCTGTGTTGTGGCTAGTGGCACTTACCTATCTGATCCTCGGTATGATTCTCAGGACTGGGCCAAATTTGTTCCTAAAGTTTTAGCCACGTATCAGCCTATTTATTGTCCCACTACAGGGCACAGACCCCCGTCATAGAATTATCATTAAGTCATCGTTACTGTAACGAACTTTTCTGAGTTATCCAATTTATCAAAACAACTTGGCCATCTCATAAGTTTGTCCTAAAATGGGATCAAAGTTTTCCGCCTCTCAAATCTTCCCTAATGACATCGCGTCCTGTGGTCATAAATCGTGTTTACAAGTGCTTCATAGTCGCTTCGCAAGATTGCTGCGAACGCTATAAAGCTTCGCAAACGAGGCTTTTGCTACTTTAACACACTCTGACTCGTGGATGTACTCGCTAGAAATTAATTAATTTATCAAATAGAACATCCAAAGCAATACTTAATGTAGTTCCAAAAACATTAACACATAGCGCAAGACTTGAACCTACTACTTATGTTAATTATGGGGTACAGCGTGCAACTAATTACAATTCAATATTGAAAAACGAGCTTTTGCAACTACCACTTAACTTGTTTTGACATGATATTATTTCGAGATTATATTTTTTTTTTTACTTTTTGTTAATAATTTTACTGTCAATTAAATTTACCTACACGCTCCGGAATTATTGTTACACGCGCTAAATGCTATTTGATTATTTTATGTTTATTTCCTGTTTTCTTGTACTTTTCTATTTCTTGTTACTTGATATACCTAGGTACGTCGCTTCGCCTGACAATATAATATTCATTTCTCGACTTCCTGACTAACTTCTCTCTCCTACATTCTTCTACATAAGTAGGTACACAATCTTCTATCTACACACTTCCGTGGGTCCCGTAGCTAGGTGTAGCATGGTACAATTTCCACTCCTGTCTATGTCACTTTCCAGTCAAAATTGGCTGTTCACATTGTATTTAGATTAACAAAACCACATTGTAACGAGTGTACGTGACAACTCGTTACGTAGGTAACTATTAACCATTCCGGATACCCACCCACACGATAAATTGTCTCTTGATTTTCCGCCTTGTGTACAAACAGAACCTCGTTTTTATTAAATATTAATCACTTGTGTATGTGTGTGTTGTGCGTCAGCTGCCCTGGAGCTGTAATTAATGAACCCCCAGCTCTTCGAGAAAATGGCGTTAAAAGTAGCACTTATCGTGAGTAAACGGGTGCCTAATAGGATTACAGACTACGGGGAAGACAAAGAGCGCTGTTTAGAGCGTGGGCATCGGCCTGTCGTATCGGCAGGTGACAAGGACGATACAAATAGAAAATCTTTATATATAACTTTACCTAAAGTTAGAGAGAGTTTAGATTTAATATGTCAGCTATCGTTGTTATGAATATTGATTTCTAAACAGAAGATTAAATTCGGGGTCTCATACTGATTTGAGTTATTATTAATAAGTTATGACATAGTACCTTACTGAATATTTTATTGGTCCCATAATACGTAGGTATGGGACCAATAAAATAGTTCCTAAATCGTAAAAAAATGGTTGTTCCATATGCCTTAAAGTATAAGATTGATATTGTTTCTTATTATGAGTAGAATAGAATGTCATGTTATGTAATTACAAAGTTATTGACCTAATATCTGATACCGGCCAAAAGTTTCTCATGTGATATGGAACAGCATTAAATGGTCCTCATTAAAAAATCAAATGATTGATTATATCTACTTACTACTTACACGGAGACTGTTACATAACCTTTTTGTTACAAAAAACGACATCAATCAATACAGAATCGAATTAGGTACAGGACGAATTCATTGAGTAAATTGAGATGTTTGTGGATGTGTCTTTGTTTGATTTCTTATATAGACATTCGTCAGGCGGTTTCGTGTTTTTGTCGGTCCGAGTGATATTAAGAAGCGAATGATAGGCACTCGTACATTATCGAATATTATATCGAGACTAGAGGTATTGGTTTCGGGTAACGACACGTGTGTGTGACAGATGAGATCGTATAAAAATATGTCTCTCCCTTAGAATAATAACTCAAGGTATCTCCATAAAAAGCTTAAGTAGGTAGGTACCTACTTACTTATGTTCTGCAGTTAGAAATAAAATTTTATTTACCCTCGGTTTCGAAAACAGCTGTGATACTGGTACCAATTCGTATTTTTCTCTATCGATAATCATACTCGTAATGTACAGGATATATCTAAACATGTTTACTTCCCTTTAACCACCTGTTCTAATTACCATTCTGAACAAAATTTGTTCAACGATTTTTGTAAAATCGCTTGAAAATACAAAACTTTTCATACAAAATTGGTCACGTGACTTGGCCATTTTATGCCTATAAGGTCGAAAAAGTTTTCGACCCATTTTTAAAAGTCGTAGAACAAATGTTGTTCAGAATGGTTGGTAGGAGACGTGGTTAAAGGGGTGTAAATGCCATACACTCTGTATTTGAACATTAAAACTAAAATACCTAACCGTCGTTTTGTATTTTACCTACTTTGGGTCGGCAAGCAAAAGATAAGACGTCAGCTGAATAGCTACCTTCGTAAACATCCGTTCAAACCTAATCACTTTGTGGCGACTAGATAAACATCCTTTGACTCGTCAACGTCAAGAAAGTATTATGTTCAGAAATAGATAAATGAAATACCTATTGCCCGACCCGACCTGCCCCGATTTATTGACGACCCGTTTCGTTCAGTGGTAGTGAATGCTTGGTCAAGGCAGGGCCAAGGGTTGCGGGTTCGATCCCCGCACAGTACAAACATTTGTGTGCATGAACATGTCTGTTTGTATTGGTCTGGGAGTTTTCTATGTATTATAAGTATATATTTGTAATTCCACTGTTGGTTCTGATATCTGTAACACAGGTGCTTGAGCTTACCTATCTCAGAGTCAGGTCAATGTATGTGATGTAGTGAAATATTATTATCTATTGCTCTACTTAACATTTTTATCTCATAAACTTACGAGAAGGAGTGATGTGCTTAATAAATCCGACAAATTTTGTTAAGTACTGATTTGATTATTTAATTCTAAACCTAATTAAGTAAATAGTTTATTTTTCAGTTGATTAAAACGAATAAGTACAACCTATTTCTTTCGAAGGAACGGAAGGAAGACTAACCAGTGCAGCGATCACCGCTACGCGTATTTCCTACACTAAGTTGATAGCAGATGCATTACTTATTATTACTTAACTGTAATAATAATGCATCTGTACTCGTACCTACATTCATTGTAGGTACGAGTACCTTTTTATCAGCGGCGAATGATAGACTTATCTAACCTTAATTGCTCTGAAGAACAAAACTTAACACTACTTATGATTTTTTACGAATATAAATAGAAAGATATATAAATTCTCTTTATTGTACAAAATATTACAGAACTTAATGCTAAGTTCTTTAAAAATACAATTTCAGCGGTCTTATCGCTATTAGCGAATGCCCAAAAAAATATGTCTGTATACTTTATACACAAACGCAAGATGTGTTTACAAATAATAAACCCTCAACAGAAAGACACTTACATCACGAAAAAGCTTCTCCGAGCATTGTGAGATTTGTTCAATCTTCTTGGAACGTGCTGCCATCTGGCGTTAACAACTTCCGCAGTAGTCGCGGTTATTAATCTACTAGGTTTTATTGCTTCTTTGTAGAACAAGGCTACAGTATAGAGTAATATCATGCTACCTACTTATTATTGGGAAAAATAAGGACATTTTGAAGAATCGAGCGCCGCTTGAGAGACTTTTAAACGGAAAGGGATTGTCCATTAATCACGTGAGCTTGGAAAGGGGATGTGGGTTTTAGAAAAGAAAGTAGCCAAAAACATAATTTGATTTACGGATGTCCTGAAAGTTGAGGTTGCCAAAACAATCCATTGCATGAAACCTACACCGAATATTATGTAGGTACTTGTGCTCGTTCTGCACCTGTGTCCATATAATGCTACACCTGTGTCTTCACGACTAGACAGGAACGAAGGCTTCGGCACCTTCGGAGTAGGTATATAGAGCTATTGGCTACGTTTATAATAAAAGATCAAGTGAACATTTATTTTACAAATTTTCACTTACAGACCTAATATGTTTAAGCGCAGTGTAACATCAGTATTAGTTTAATCTTTGTTTATATCTTACTTGCTATTTGCACTTTAATCTGAGTCATTTTGTTTGTAATTCTTTAGTTTTAACACTTTGTTAACGGCTTGGTTATGACACAACTTTAGGTTATAGTTTAGCCTCTAAATTTAAGTTAATTATAATATTTGTATTTTTATAACTGTAACCTGTTTTGTGTCTTAATAAATAAATAAAAATAAATGATAACGTTTGGGTTATTGACAATCGATTTGATTTAGGTAGATACCTTAAAGGTGTTTCATGCATTGCCTAGACCAGCGGTCGTCACACTTTACTGTTCAAGGGCCACATATAACAATGTGAGCACTAGGGCCTGGGCCGCAGTAAATGTAAATGCGTTTCAAGAGCTTTTAATTAAAAAGAAATCTACTTTATCGCGGGCCGCACAAATAACGTCCGCGGGCCGCAGTTTGACGACCAGGGGCCTAGACAATATATGAAATAGCATTTATTTTACTATTCATTATTTACTGTTGGTTGGCCAACTGGGTTTTACTTTACTGCCTTAAAATCTCAGATTTGCGGAACGGTTTAGCTGCAGCAGTAGGATTTCCCGACGGTTCCAACTTAGGGACCTTCAAATGATGAGCGTTCTTTTTCCTAAACGCATCAGCAACGTCTTTGATCTCGCATATATTTGTGGTCAGCGGTGATTAACAGTTCCCCCGCTTGCTCGTTTGACGGTCTCTAATATAGAAAATAATAAAAATAAAACATAAGCAAAAAAGCGTAATCATTCAGCATTGTACCTCCTTGGGCGTCTCGTAGGGCGGGCGGCGACCCGCCAGCGCGGCGCCGCGCCCCGCCGCCGCGACGCCCGCGTCTTGCTCGCCTCCGTTAATGTAATATTCCAGCACTAATGGACGCACTGTTATTGGAACGATGACGTCAGCTTGAAGGACAATTAAAAGCCTTTCGATAAGGCGCTGAGGCGACACCGATGAAATTTGACAAGAACTTAATCGAAATGGATACATACATATTAATAATTTTTATTTTTGGTATAGCAATTCTTTGCAATTTATTCTTAAGTAAATATTGCACTTAAAAAAATCCTCGGAGGGTTTCAGCTGGCCCTCCGAGGATTTTTTTAAGTGGATACATATTATCAAGCTGTTTTTAGTTAGATGTTTTGAAAAGTCCTACCAAAAGCAGTAGGTAATTATTTGTGCTACCTTTGTTGTATCTAATACCGTTAAGAACGCTAATATAGTTTGATAAGCTTGATATAAGCAGGTATATTTACTGTCTGATAATTATAAGAAAAATATACAGTCAGCTGAACGAATTTTCAGAGTAGGTAGGGTTATTTCACTTACCGATTAACCTTGATTGTTAGAATTACCTAATGCGAGTAGCTATACTTATATGGTATAAACTTTCGAGGTTTTATCTTCTTATTAAAAATACTATAATTTACGATTCCTAATAAGAAGGTTTGTGTAAATTACATGAGGTCAGTGTGGGTAATATGTAGAAATTATCCTCCCTTTTTATTAAAATAAAGGGTTCCTCCATCCAGCCGCCAATTGTAGCAGGATTCAATGATCTTCAATTTCCATGCAAAATGCTGCGACGACTCTTTAATATTTATTGAAATATGAACATCAGTTAGGGTTGCAATCTTTTCTTGGTAAATACTTATCTAATTTTTAATAAATGTTTATATAATATTTGATATGGTAAATCTTACTTTCCTGATAGGTATTAATGCTTCTGAAACGTATTTCAGCGACTATCTTACAAGTAGACAAATCATTGCGATGAATTCAGCGTAGGCGCACGATTTTTATTTTTCGACTATTATTTCATCAGACTAGAGGCCGACCCCAGTGGAATCGTCAGAAACCCCTAAACGTTGGTACGTAGGTTGTCCATCTCATACTCTCAACGCAAAATTATGAGTTGGAGATAAAATTAGAAAAGTTAAGTTTGTATTTTGCGCGCGAATTAATACATCGCAGAGCTCTGCCATAATTAAAACTTAAGTGAGTCCTTGTAGGTAAAAAAGTTGCAAAGGCCTTATAAGTTTGGGCTCCTGATCTACTAATACAACTATTAGCAACCCTAGGGTTACGGAACGAAGTGTATTCAAAGGAATGGCGCCTTTAAGACGCTGCCAGGCTGCCAAGTTACTATTGGAATAATTTTAATTTGCTGAAGTCCTTCGAAGGTTTTATTCAGAAAAATTCCCCCTTTATTAAACGTGGTATGTTCAATTCACACATCTTAAACATTGTCATAGAGTTCCGTTCTAAATAGCTAAGCACTTGTGTTACAGATATCGGAAAACATAATTATATTACACCCAGATACTGAAAAAACACAACTGTGATGAATAATACGTACACATTTGACCCCGAGGACCCCCAGTTCACGGCTCGGTACTTAAAACAACCTACAGGATCTCAGGATACCGCCAGCCTTTGAGTGAGTGAGGGTACCGGAGGCCCAATCGGGGGAAAGGGGTTTGGCAGCGTACTTCTGACTCTACTGGTAATCACTTATCATCAGGTAATCCGTCTGCTCGTCTGCCATGTATCATATAAAAAAGACCAAACACACGTCACCATCCAATTTCAACAAGAAGCGTGTCTCATTAATCACTTTGCACTTGACATTGGCAAAGTTGTGTCACGCACCCAAAACGCAAGAAAATGCTATTTACAAAAAACATTAGACCAAGTACTTTATACTGTTCAAACTTAATAAGAAGTACCTATTGTGAACCGCATTAATATTTTCACACGAAAAAGAAACCGCAACTGAAATATAAAGACAAATGAAAAAAGTTCGTGAACATAAACCTAATGCATAAACAGTCAATGCTACGGAACCCTTCGCAGCTTCCACTTGGCAGGTTTTTTTAAAAGTAGGTATACATACACACAGTATACATCATTTATGTAATTAACTTGAAAAACCTGCCAATGTGCTTAGATACGCGCATGCGAGTATCTTTAAAGTGTAAAACATTGAAAAGTTAAGTTTGTATTTTGCGCGCGAATTAATACATCGTAGAGCTCTGCCATAATTAAAACTTAAGTGAGTCCTTGTAGGTAAAAAAGTTGCAAAGGCCTTATAAGTTTGGGCTCCTGATCTACTAATACAACTATTAGCAACCCTAGGTTACGGAACGAAGTGTATTCAAAGGAATGGCGCCTTTAAGACGCTGCCAGGCTGCCAAGTTACTATTGGAATAATTTTAATTTGCTGAAGTCCTTCGAAGGTTTTATTCAGAAAATTCCCCCTTTATTAAACGGGCTATGTTCAATTCACACATCTTAAATATTGTCATAGTTATCTCAATAGAGTTCCGTTCTAAGTAGCTAAAGCACTTGTGTTACAGATATCGGAAAACATAATTATATTACACCTAGATACTGAAAAAACACATTTGACCCCGCGGACTCCCAGATCACGGCTCGGTACTTAAACCACTAGACCATCGCTCGGGGCGTTGTATGCCGACAGTCTTTGGGTCGCATTATACCCAATGCACCCAAACAACCTACAGGGTCTCAGGATACCGCCAGCCTTGAGTGAGTGAGGGTACCGGAGGCCCAATCGGGGGAAAGGGGTTGGCAGCGTACTTCTGACTCTACTGGTAATCACTTATCATCAGGTAATCCGTCTGCTCGTCTGCCATCTATCATATAAAAAAGACCAAACACACGTCACCATCCAATTTCAACAAGAAGCGTGTCTCATTAATCACTTTGCACTTGACATTGGCAAAGTTGTGTCACGCACCCAAAACGCAAGAAAATGCTATTTACAAAAAACATTAGACCAAGTACTTTATACTGTTCAAACTTAATAAGAAGTACCTATTGTGAACCGCATTAATATTTTCACACGAAAAAGAAACCGCAACTGAAATATAAAGACAAATAAAAAAAGTTCGTGAACATAAACCTAATGCATAAACAGTCAATGCTACGGAACCCTTCGTGCGTGAGTCCGTCTCGCACTTGGCAGGTTTTTTAAAAAGTAGGTATACATACACACAGTATACATCATTTATGTAATTAACTTGAAAAAACCTGCCAATGTGCTTAGATACGCGCATGCGAGTACCTATCTTTAAAGTGTAAAACATTTGAAAAGTTAAGTTTGTAAGTGAAATACGAAACTCATTTAACAACCAGTAGAATTTATAACAGTAAAAGTTTAAGCTTACCTAACTTGCCCCTTAAAAAGTTTCACAAACTTTACTCAAAGTTTCTACCTAATGTGTTTAATCATAACTAAGATCATTTGCTTAACTATGATCTGTTTGTTTATAATACTTCAAACCAAATCTATTACTTATAGCCAACCCTTCCCAACCCATTAGTAACGCAAATATTTGCGCCGATTACAGTAGAGTTCGCGCCAAATAGAATACTAACTATCCCATACTACGTAAACCACGTAGTATGGGATAGTTCCGAGGACTGCTGAACGCGAGCGGAGGTCTAACTCCTTAAAGCTTTGGAAAATTATTTCGTAGCCATTAGTCCACCGTCGACTCTAGCGCTCGGTAATAGAAGCGGCTTTTGGTAGAAGATTTATGGAATTGGAGGAGTGTAGACAGCGAAAGCGTTGCGTTGTTGGGCTGTAGGATTGCCGCCCGACCTAGTTCGTGGTCGCTCGATGCCGCGGGAAGTCGCCGCCGCGCCGCGCCGCGCCGCCCTAAAATAGACGCAGCACGTGCGTCGAGCTGGGCACTCGCGCCCGAGACAGCGGCAGCGCCACCGCCCCGCGCCCGCGCCGCGCCGACTACTCGCCCAAACCGCGTTGTGAACACCAGTGTTGTTAAATTAACTAAAATAACTATTTATAGCTTAACCGTAGTGCTTAGCTTCTGTAGTGGCCTTGTTCCGGGAAAAATGTAAATCATAGCGTGATTCGTAGCCTTAATAGTAACAAATACAGTAACGATGTGCCTTAACGTGTAATAATTCGCGGCACCTGTCAGTTGTTGCGCGTGAGTCATCGAAATGCAATGCATCAAATTAGTAATTTTTCTTGTGTTTTTTGTGATACCGGAACCTGTGCCGGCTTGGAAAGATGACATGTGAGTATTTACCGTTATAAAAATGCTTGAAAACACACTGCAATGCAAAAAAATGTGTAATGACGTCACAAACAGTCTAAAGCTTATCATTTGTTGTACACAAACATGAAAGAAACTTTTCACGACAGAAACTAGTCAGTATTTTGTAATAATGCAATAAATAGGCGCAACTTCAGAGAGTTTTCATAGATTATTTGTTGTAAATAATAGGTCTCCAGTGCATTTGAACTGCGTTTTAGAACGGGTAGAGTTATAATAATACTAACCTAGGTAGAGCACATTTTGTTTTTCTAAATATAAACTGAGAATTGTAATTAGGAGCGCCTGGCTAGTGTCTTTAACTCAACCGAACCGATTCAATTTTTATGTTGCAAAAGAAAACTTCCGGAACACGTAATTTTGGCAAAAGTTGCACATAATATGTTTGTTTTCTATTTTGATGCTATACTTATGGAAGATTGAAAGTTTTTATATATGGTTTAAAGTTTATTCAACTGCTTTTGTTTTTATCAAACTTTTAACGTTTCCCGCAAAGCTCTCGCTAGCTTTTATTTAGCTAAGCAGCTTTCAGCTAAATAACTACATTGATAGTTTACGTTATTAGGTAGTGATGGAATCCGTAGCTTTCGCGTCGTTTATTAATTTCGAAGCCGTAGATTACATTAATCGTATTTAGTACGATCTACTGAAATTGGTATCAAACACAACGTTACGTGTCCTTTTTAATTTATTAAAGGGGTGTTTATCTTAGACCGCGTTAGGGAAATAACAAAGTAATTTCTAAATGATTGTTTTGAACATTTTATTCGATTTCATAAAACTGCTATTCGATATGTGTCCCGTAATTTAACATCAAATATTTTAGTTTAATGAATGAAACATTAGGGAGTAAGTACTTTTGTGTACCAAAATTTATTTAAGGCATTCAAAACCTAAACACAGCAAAAACAATAAATATTCTTGTCTTAACGTCGTAACGCCCAGACAGCAGACACAATGGAAAATCAATTGTTTTATGCCTTTTAAAAGGCTTATGGGCCTTACGACGTTAAAATTTAGGGTTTTTTTTTAATGTTCCTTAAATCAACTAACTACGGTTACTAGTCTAAAAGTGTCTATGTATAAAATAATAGCTATAGACTTATTCTTCTGTTCTTAGTAGGTAGGCTGTATTGTAGATGTTTTTTTTATCACACGACATATTTTCGTGTATAAATTACGAATAGTTGTGTGTAAATTCGAATGCTGTAAATTATAGTCCATTCCTATGGAATCAGAACAACATAATAAGCTTTTACTTACTCGTGTTACTAACTTTATCATATTTGTGCAGAAAAATTAAAATGCTTACATATGCCATAAAGCTGTTCCATAAATATTGATGACACGTTAATGTTGGATGTTAGAGGCGATTGCGCAGCATGTCCTTGATGTAACCTCTGCTTTATCTGTTATCGATAGGTATACAGTCAAATGTCCGTCAGGCAACTACAAAACAAACTATGAAAACTTCTCTTAATATTGTTTGACATAAAGGCGAATATTGCTTGAGGAGGTATTATTTGTCGTAGCTGAACGAGCTGTTATATACAGGGGGTTCAGGAAAGGCTCGGCGTTCGGCCGCGCAAATTAAGAGTTAGGCAGCGAGGCTATTTATCCTGCCGCCCTTTTTTACTACCCGATGAAATATTACCCGTAAGGAATGTTATTAATTCAGCTGTCTTAATTGGAAAGTGGAAAACGAACAAAAGAGAAACTAAAAAGATTATGCAGATATCTATTCGTTTTGTCGATTTGGTAGTGATTTATTTATTCATTTATTTAGTACACAAATAATTACATAAATGTTGAAAATATTTAAATAACTAGCAGATAAATCAGTGATGTTTCCACATAAAAATAAAAAATAAAATAGTATTTTATAATGATGTAAATCGGAATACTTGTATGCCTTCAATGTTCAAACAGTAAAACATGGAGGACTTCAATGTAATTTGTCAACTTATACTGTACCTATGTTCTACAAATAAATGATTATACTCTAACATACATAAAAATGCGTACTTTTTCAAAAGTACATACCTCCCTTTCACGCTTTACAAATTCACTGAACAATACTTTCAGGCATATTGAATGCAATGGAATACAAGTACTACCAATAAATGTCAACCCTCTTTACATTGGGCAATAGGCCCGATTTGCAAATTTCCTTTTTTTTCATTGACAGATGGCATAAACCACACGAGTATTTATAAAGCCGCGGGAGTCTTTAATAAGAGACCCTATTAATATTTTCGTTTATTGTTGCGCCGGCCCGACGTTATTAAGGTTTAAAAAGTCACGTCGAGTTCTTCTTTGCTGAAGAAAGTCCTAATAAGATGACCAATTATTTATTACTCAACGTATAAAGCTGTCGTTGTTGATATAATTAGTAATATCAACTAAGTGACCAACTTTCAAGGAAAAATAATTTATGGAATGTAACTATGTTTTAACGATAGAGCCTTTTTTAAAAGCTTAGTAATCACGTACTGGGTAATGGTAACAATACAAGTAACGAGAACACAGTTAATATCTTCAAGAAATATTTAGCTACATTTCTTTAACATCTACTTAAATTGTCTGCAATCGCCTATAGATCGTCGAAGATTTCCCAGAACTTTAAAACTTATGTTTTTAAAGCTAAAAAGGCCCTTACCACATATAACATGGTGTAATCACTTTCATGAAAGTTTTTGAATGAGGTCGAATCGCACATCACTCATGTTTGGTTTTCAAACAAAAAATCGGGCTTTTTATTCACGTTATTGGCTGTGGACCGTGAATGGGCTTCTATTTGTATAGGCTATAGTCAACAAATGCACTAAATTATATAACTGCTCATATTTATTAACATATGTTTGTGCGTTACTCGATGGTTTTAAAATAATAATATTTTTTGCACTCATTAGATTTGAGGACATACGTAATAGTTAAAAAAAAATTTTTTTGTAAAAGATATCGGCCATGTTTGCCGGTCAGTAATATAAAAAATTACTATATTTCTATAGTTGTACTCGTAAATGTATCATGATTCATTAAGTAGCTTCTAATGAACTGGGTGTAGGGAAATTATGTTATTCTTAAAATGTCGGTTTTATGTATGTAGATATATGGGTTTACCGAATCTGAACTATACGTAGTTAAAATAAGCGGCATCGACCGACCAGGGCTAGGGCGCATATTGTTTACGTGGCAAATGGCAATCAATCAAGTTTCTGAAACCTGACTGCCCGAAATTGATTAGAATCAATACCAAAATTGTACTTTGGAGTTAGTTCATGTTCATACATACATAACTGAGTAAAAGATGAGATTGAGCAAATAGTGGTGTTTACTATAAAAATCGCTTTTAATTTTCCCGGGAATATCAATAGAGTCAACCAACTTTTTTAACTTCCTTCTCCCACGATTGGGCCTCCAGTACACCTCACTGGCGAAACACAGCACATACGCTGCAGCACATTTTTTTCTGTGAGAGCGTGTTATCACTCCCAGCCTAGTCAACAAATTCATGCCGAAGCGTGGCTCTTTCACGGTCAAAATGTACTAGGTTCCACATAATATTCCGTAGCAGTTTGATGATCAACTTTCTTTTTTTAAGTTTGAATCGATGCTCCCAGTACAATAAAACAAATTTTGGGTATTTCTGGTGTGTCACTGTGTAATTTTAGGTAATCCAGGAAACATTTCACCGCAATAGAATTCAGCAAGTGAGGTCATCGCAGTTTCCCCTGGGAGTTACAATCGATCGCTGGTGCCATAAAAAGCGACTTTTAGGTATTGTAGATTGTCACTGTCTAATTGAGGAAAGATTTCGCCTCAGTTTAACGATTTGGTATTACGGTCATCGAAGTTTCTCTTGGGAGTTATATCGATCGCTCGAATCGGGAACTTTTCGTATCATTTGTATTACGACAAATAGAGTGAAATCTCGCCAAATGTTTGTGGATATAGCTTTTCTTTTGTTTCTCGTGAGTGGGCGCGGATTTACGGAAACCCAACCAATTCAAATTTAAATTATTTACATTCGGACGGTAGGGGATCAATTTAGGTACCTACATTGTGTTTTTTTGAAAAACACTTATTGATTGTTACGAGTAGGTTTTTTCACACTAGAGTAAAACTAATGGCAACCGAGCAAGCATATAGGTGTTTTAGTAGGTAAAGCCTAAAACTTGAGTTAGAAAGAATTGAATGGATAACTTTTCTAAAGGCAAAGATTCGTGGCATATCGTGACAAAACAATATTGCAGATACCTTGCTTTTCGTTCTACTAGATTTCGCTTACGTAACGTAGAATGTACGTGAAACGTAGAAACCAAATTCAATTCCCACAAACATGTCGCAATCAAACTCCAGTGTTTTTTCAGCGCTAACCAAAATAAAGTGTACAGCCGTGCACATTACGGCGGATAGCCGCTTAAAAATGTATGAACGAGCCTCATACGTGCACTCCCGGGGCGCGCATCGTTCATATTTTACGCGGGTGTCACGCGCCCGACTTGTATGACTAATGGCCGGAGTGAAACTAGGGAGTCAACTTTGTTCAAAACCCCGCTTTGTTTAGTGTATGTGGCGTTTAAACTTACCAGACACGATTAACGACTATAAAAACGTACCAATGAGTCTCATGGGTACACGCCAAGGGCACGCATTTTATGGCTCACGCGATTCGTATGGAACCCTCGAGAGTCAAGCGCTAAAAAAAGTATTACGAAAAATCAACACAATAAAGTCTTATTACTGACACAAAACAAAAAATAGATCCCTATAGTCTTCCCAGATTACATAACTAAAACCATGAGCAAATGATATGTGCATCTGTTTCTGATCTCTATGTACTCGTACAGATTACCGACAGAACGTATGTACATATGTAGTACACAAATGCTTAAATGCAGGCGAGGTCGCACCACTAAGCTTAAAGTACTCGTAGACACTCTTAAACGTTTGTGCTACGGCTACGAGCTACGAAGCGTAGCAGATAATGCTAAAAATTGCTACGGCAATGCAGTAATAATCTTAGTATCGATACAACCAGATAATATCATGATAAAATAAAGTACCCATTGATTGATATCTAAAGATATTTCGATAGTCGCAATGACTTTTTATAAACGTGGTTATCTTGCTACGAGATGCTACGAAGAACTACGAGTGATTTTAAGTTATGATTATTCCTATAAAGTTAGTGATTTTTACAGCCAAGTTATCTCTAATTTTTTATGAACATTTTTATTACAATAATGAGATGTTAAGACTAGCAATGAACAAAAATGAGTTGACGGCGGGATATATCTACAGGAAGATTTTGTATGCGAAACAGGAATTGAATTTATGCTAAAATATTCCTCCTTGATTAAACTGGCGGGCAGAACAATGGTGATTAAAACAGGTGCTTCTCATGTTCGTGGTAATTAGGGCGACATGTTGTAACATTAACGCGCTGCGAAGCTGGCAGCCCCTGGGGTGAGTCGAGGTAACATCGCTCATAGTTCACGCGACATGTTTGTAATATGAGCTAAGCCGGATCAAAAGAACGTGACTTTAATACGCAGATTCAAGTGAAGATGGCGGACGCTGCAGACGTTATATTCGTATGCGGTGTGCAGTATTTTACTCAAAATGGGGTGAATTTTATTTTCAAGGAGTCTTAGAAATACGCAATTTTATTCATGTAGTAAGTTAATAATTTTTCAGAAGGTTTTTTGTAAGATTCCATAGTTATTACAAACATATTTATGTTTCATCGATCTTTTTAAGCATACTCAGACCATCTGTCCCTGTAGAGAACTACGCCGGAAAAAAGTCACATATAGGCAGATTTCAATGAAAAGGCAGTTTCATTTTTCCGAGCATTTAAAGCACCTAAGATATATACCTATAAGATCATTCCTAGCACAGTTCAACGGTCTTAGTGGTTCTGCCCACTTGGTCGAAGGCATACTTTCGGAATTCCTCCGGGAATGAGACATTTTTCCTGGTGAGACAATGGCACGCCGGTGTTTATGACAATTTAGCCCTCTAGCTTTTTATGTAGGTATAGAAACAATGAAAGAAAGGCAAATACAAAGAAACACTTTCTATTTTTTATATTTAGTATGATTATACTAAGAGCGTTTCTCCTGCAGTGCGGATTATGGCCCGCGTGCGGAACTAGGCAGATTTTTTCAAAATAACGCTGTATATGGGTAAAAAAATAAATTCATACAACATCTTGTACAAAGTAGCTTAAGCACTTGTGTTATGGATATCAGAAAACAGACGTATTACAAATACATATAGGTACTACACCCAGACACTGAACAAACACAAGTGTTTATCACACGAATGCGCCATCTGGCCAGTCATAAAACTACTTTACTTATCACTTTGAAAACTGAGTACAAAACTATGAAATATCTCTCTTTCCTGGTTTTTACTTCTACAAATATGTATAGTTGATTGTTCATTGTGGATAAAATTTGTGCAATCTATCATGATTCAGCTCGTGATGCTTTCAGAAAGTTTTCCTTACTTTGTGATATACGGTTATGTTGTACTACCTTTATTCTACAGATTATGTACGTACCCACACATTTTACATCTAAATGAATATAAATGTGGCAGACCTCTTTGTAATATTGGGTTCATATGCAATAGTGATGTGACCTACTTTTTTAATGAATAATTTTCACAGGCGACAAAACAGAGACGAGCTCGCGTGAATGTCGTGTGCCATTTTTTCATATTGGGGATTCATTTGAATTTGATGTAGATTTATTACATTAATAAGTCATAAAAAAATCTACATGTCATAAAGTTTCAAATCGTAGGTATTTAAAATTATAGTATTCACAATAGTTTAAAATATTTATTACTTGGTATAGTACCTACACATAACTTTAGTATAAGACTAAGGGCAGTTTTTATATCTGTTTAATAATTTCATAAGGTGAAGATTGAAATGCTTTGTTACGAAGCCTAAATTGAATGCGAATGTAAGAGCACGAACATATTTCCTTGTCGATTCTTGTTTTGCTGTTATTCATTTCCCTTTTTTGATGTCTTATTAACTTTTGGCCGGAGGGGAGAAGGTTATACGCCGACGATTTGTTATTCAAATTAACCTTAAAAATACGCAAATACAGATCTTTTTCCTGACGTAGCTATAAAAGAAAATGACTTTTTTGCTTATGGATATTTTTTACGTTTCACCCAAAAATCAAAGTAAAATATTTATGTTCAGTAACTAGAGTAACCTAATTTGTTAGAGTGTTGACCGCATGCGGGCCGAATTGTATGCAGGACTGCCGCTGACAAGTAAAGTAGCAGTTTGTTTGAATGGACGGTAAATTAGACACTACGAGTATTAATAGTAGGTATGGTAGGTTTATTTATTTATTAAGATCCGCCAACAGCAAATCATACAAACATAGATACTGGGTTAAACATTATTGCGGTTTTTGAGCCCAAGAAAGACCTGTGAAACCTGTCGGGTCGATCGGAACGTGATAGGTATAGTACTTATGTACCTGTATGTTTATTTTATTGCATCCATTATGTTAGAATAAATCAATATTACACCACATTTCATATAAACCTACTCAAAGTAAAAGGAAACTTAAAGCGTTTTTAAAATAGCTACTAATAATATATGTGACCTACAAAAATAATGCGAATTAGTTAAGATGACATCATTGTTACTAGATCAATAAAAGACATGCGGAATGCAGCTGGTGCAGTTACTTTGCGTCACCACACCTTTTCAGAAACGCGAGGGACTGTAATTAGATGTTTGATTTGCTTATGATCGTTAATTTTGTGTAAAACAATCAGCCGTAAATACTTTACACGAAAAGGACATCAGAAAAAAGTACATGTACACATATGCTCGCATTAGCTGAAACTTTAACGTTAAAAGATATAGTTCTTGAGATGCATAAACAATATAGTCCCATTTTTTTCAATCTACATAAGAGCATTATAACGAAGCCGCATTGGAATAAGTTTCTAAGAAAAGCTGGCAAAAACTCGTCTGCGTTGGGAACAAACTTTATTGTCACAGCTTTTATATCATTTGAAGTAAAAATAGAAGTCTCTGAGGGATGAGACAGTACCTACTCTAAAGTTTATTTTTTAACACAGAAAGGAAAATGTTGCTGTAAACAAAATATTTTTTTGCTTTACCTTAGATTACGTATCATCTAAATTTAAATTACATCTTCATTCTTCATGGCTTCGTAAACAAAGACTTATTAAATATGAAAATCAAGTACTGTTTGAGAGTAGGTTTGTGTAATCAAAACAAGGATTAATCTTATTTTCAATTAGACGATGTCGGCTTTACCATGTCAATCAAATTAGTCGGTTTCGTGGTTTAATTCAACGAAATATTACCATGCAAAAATATGGATATTACAATGTAACAAGCAAAGACAGAGGGAGACAAAGCTCATATAGTAGGTATTTATTGGTCTGTCACGCAAGCAAATCTCAGTGCTTTCGTCTCCGACCATAAAGTATAATGTCTCCGAAGACAATAATAATTGTATTAACTAACTTATCGACAGATTCGCCTTTTTCACAAAACTCTTTCCATTTAGCACTTAAACTTGCAGCCCAGCTCCTATCATAATGTAAAAAGGTTCAGTTGTTACCTTCAAAGCCAAAGGGCTTCCTTTGAAGTAGCTACTCACTTCTTTCTTTACCAGTTAAAGAACGTGCCCAGAGTGAAGAGGGTGTCATTTTACCGTAGGCGTATAATAAAGGATGTATATGAAAACATTTACATCCGTTTAATCACGTGTTTTAGCAACCATTTTAACAACATGTGTTGAACAACTCTTTACAATACAAAAAACTCGCCCGAAATAAACTCGAACGAGAATTTCAAGATTTTTTTTGCTAGTCACTGCTCTAACCTAACTTCACCAATATTTTATTTCCCTAACCAAAATTACCATGTAACGTATTCGAATTGTATGAAGGTAGAACACGCGGTTAAAATTTAAATAATTTCATAAACATCCTGTAGATATTCATAAGTTACTTGAAGTAGTTACAAGCGTTGGTACCTATATGACAAAGTGTACCCATTTGGATAAAAATTACATTGCTGTGTTTATTGGACTGATATTTTAGTGAAGCAAAGACTAATAATAATGGCTTGACCTGAAGTGATCTATATTTATTACGAGCATTTCTGAAAAATCGACTAGATAATAATCAACTTAATTTTGGCTAGTATTGTAGCCCTGCATTGTTCTTAGCGAGTATTCTTAAGTCACGGAAAAAATATTCACTAAAGAAAATTAATCAATTTAAAATACATGTGCCGTTAAATTTCGTTAAATACAGGTTCTTTTTTTCGATAGGTAAGGACGGATAATTAGGCTTAAGAGCTTTTTCCTGTAAACAGTTTTGTATAGTATCCGTTTATTATTGGTCTGTAGAGCCGGGTATTGATTCTGGCCATCGCCTTGTGATTGCGAGCTCAGACTACGACTGGTTTCTGCGTGACTTGGAATAACGACGTCCATTTGCATACGTATTACGAAGTGGAAGGAACTTAGCGGAATGAGACATTAAGTTACAATGTGCCTGAAACGAGCGAAGCCTTGGATGAGCCGGTTTTTAAAATTATGACGAGATTAAGTAATGCATTGGGGAGTTACTGAGCGAATGTTAAGGTGGCTTATAACAAAAAAGTTATATATCAAATAAAATATATCGTCACATTTAAACAAAAGAGATGCACAGCCCGTTTGAATAGGAGGGGAACTCCGATTTGATCGAATCGTACGGTTCAATATAGTCGATCTCTTTTCATTACTGGAAAAAGCCTGTGCTGGGCACCTAGGTAATGTTTAACGAGCTCGAAAGTGGCTGATCAATTCTAACAAATCTTTGTTGTCGCTTTCGACCACGTAAAGTATTTAGTTATTTCAATTTGATAATACATAGGTATGCATACACTGTGAGATATGTTTTCCCCTTTTCAATATTTTTTACGATTGTAGTTAAACGGACTCGGACCACAAAGGGATCTTTAATCGTAATTCGTCGCGACTTTTCTATTATATTAAAGTTCATAAACATTAATTCATTGTTATCTCTATCTTTAGATTTAATCTTTAGATTGTTTTGTTATCTTATTTGATTTGTTGTTGACGGTGTGTTGTTGTTCGCAGAGTGAAAGCCTGGGCGAGGACCCTCGGCAGGGAGCTATGGCAACTCAGCGAGGCGCTCACAAAATCAGATAAAATTAGAAGTGTAAGTGGAGAGAATTTCAACAGATTTACAAGCTAAACTGGAAAGGCCATCTATCTCTACTGTTAATCAATTTGACATCAATTGGGATCCAATTTTTCTTACATTATGTAGGTAGGTCAGGAAATAGTCTTACTTATTGGGAACCGTGAGAAAAATCGAATGCCATCGAAAACAAGACGTCAAAAAATAAATGGTCGTTGGTCGGTGTTCTGTTGTAAGTAGTAAAAAAAAATTAATATAAGCCTATTTATAGGCTTCATCATTGAAATTATAAATTTATCCGGTTATTTCTCTAGTAGGTATATTTCGTCTATAAATCAAAATATTTTGATTAAAACGGGAATTTGATGTAAGAAGATTATTCCGTAGAGACGTTTACGTATTGTAATGTAAATGATGCCACATCACCTAACTAATCTTTGCCTACTCTCATGGGACCAGAAATCGCACCTCTACATAATTCAGTATCCCGACTGACTTGAATTTCAGGAGCTACTTATAGAATCATGCTCGCCGAAACGTGAAATGTTCCTACGCATATTGTATGAAGCGCTTTTCTCCAAGTAATCACTGTGCTTAGCTGTAATCATACGAGTTAAGTGGCGCTTAATCCTCTGAGAAGTTCATTATAAGTTTGTACTTTCTTGTTGGGAATATTTTAAATTATACAGAACAGAATAACTTTGTCTTTGGCGAAAGTTCGACAAAGCGAATACCTTTTGTAAATTAAAAAGTTTGCTGTCATCTCCCGTTGTGTAGATAACGGCAAATCTAACAAAGTTATGAGCAAAAGCTTACCTGTAAATTAAACTGTTGTTATTACGTAAACTTACGTTTAATTATTTTTCCTTTGATATTAATACACACCCAATATACATACATCGAATTAAATTTTAATAAGTCTGAGACGGGTCACTTAGTTGCGCAGTAGGTATATTTTAATTTTATACTTAGGGTCGTATTCATTTTAAAGAGTGGACTTTTTTTTACTTCGTCGATGGCAAAGAAGCGTCCACCTGATGGTTAGTGAATATCGCAGCTTATAGAAGTGTAACTCTGCAACTTTTGAGGGCCTGTAGGTATCCTTAAAAACCTGAACTCTACATTTTTTAGGAACGCTTTAAACGAATTTCAATATATTTAATGTAGCTACTGCCAACTTCATTGTATCATTTAGGTAAGCTGTATTAACAATGAATTATTTTTTCCAGAAATATACATTAATGAACGCAAGTGTAAAGAAGAAGAATGGAAAGCAAATATTGGAGTCATCGCTCAAATCCGTCAGCACAATGCTCACGAGAAAAATCAAGGCGGTTAAGGTAATTCGTCTTTTCGCCTTTCACTTGTATGTACCTTACAAACAAAGCAATAAGTATTGCTTTACCTAAATACTGTTTTTTTTATATGATAGGTAGCAGACGATCAGGCGGATCACCTGATGGTAAGCAATTGCCCATGGACACCTGCAACACCAGTGGAGTCACAAGTGCGCTAGACACAGGTCCCTCCACCAGCCCATGGTCCTTCCTACCGTCTCGGCCATACGGGACCGAATCTGGGAGACGACTCACCAGGTACTTGCTAAGGGCTCTTTCCCCGGTGCGTTTCTTCACTCCCTACAAAGTCTGTGTCCTTTAGCCCATCTCAATGTCACTTCTCCCCAAATGGGGCGTGAAACACCACAGCACAAGCGACTCGCGCTCGGGCAGTTCCACATCAATCGAACTCCTTCCTAATGTCAAGCCTTTTGTGTGCAAACGCACGCAAACCGTCGAAAACCTTCTGCAGAGTTGACCATCTCTTGATGGTATACTGGTCCTATCTCGTTCCTGTTCCAGTCATTCAGCATCTGTTGCCGTTCCTCTTCATACAGCGACATTCCCACAGCGCATGGTCCCGAGTTTTCATCAGCTTCTCCACAGGGACATACAGGTGACTCACTGAGAGTCAATCGCGTGCAGTCTGCTGTTAAAACCTCCCATGTTCCCGTCAGTATTTGTGACACGGCGTAGTCTGGTTCCACCCACCGCCGATAATCTCATATTTCTACGTCTGGGAAGAATTGCGACAACTCTCTTCCTTTGTCGCTGGTCGACCAGCGCTCCTGCCATTGGGCAACAACATCTCCAAATATTCTACGTTTAAGTGCCATTTGCTCCTTGTCTGTGGCTTCCTTTGGGCACTCCTGGGCGAATCGTCCCACACGAACAACTTCTAAGTCGGCCGGTAACACCGCAGCTAGCACGGGCAGCGCTGATGTACTAACAGACCTATAAGCCTTCGTGAGCAGAATCATTGCAGGCCGTTGGGTGCGCAGCAAAGCTCGCCTCACCACGAAGATGCTTGACCGGTGCCACCAAACTGCCGCAGCGTAAGTAAGACTTGCAACATAGGTCCCTGAATACAGGACCCTAAGTGCTTTGTACCGCACGCCCCAGGTCGATGAAGATATTCTCGACATCTTCCCGAAGCAGTTACTAGCCCGCTGGCCGATAAAGTTCGCATGCTGCAAAAAGGAACACCCTTGGTCAATCACCACCCCAAGTAACTTTGCCATGCTCACGTGCGCGATCGATTTATTGTCCATACGTATCGTTGGGGGGCGCTTGAATTTGCCTTTCAAGGTGATTGTCTGCGACTTCGCAGCTGAGAAAGTCAGACGGTTCCGATGCCCCCATTCGGACACCGCCTGGAGCATATATTGTGCGTCTCGCTCTATTTTAGCTCTGGTTGGTGCCTCGATCGCGATCGTGATATCATCCGCATAGGCTGTCATGCTGACGCCCTCGGGCATCGGTAGCCTAAGGATGTCATCGAGCAGAAGATTCCATAAAGTAGGCCCTAACACCGAACCTTGGGGGCAGCCCATCAATTCTAACAAATCTTTGTTATCGCTTTCGACCACGTAAAGTATTTATCCAATTTGATAATACATAGGTATGCATACACTGTGAGATATGTTTTCCCCTTTTCAATATTTTTTACGATTGTAGTCAAACAGACTTGGACCACAAAGGGATCTTTAATCGTAATTCGTCGCTACTTTTCTATTATATTAAAGTTCATAAACATTAATTTATTGTTATCTCTATCTTTAGATTTAATCTTTAGATTTAATCTTTAGATGCTTTGTTATCTTATTTTGATTTGTTGTTGACGGTTTGTGTGTTGTTCGCAGAGTGAAGCTGGGCGAGGGACCCTCGGCAGGGAGCTATGGCAACTCAGCGAGGCGCTCACAAAATCAGATAAAATTAGAAGTGTAAGTGGAGAGAATTTCAACAGATTTACATGCTAAACTGGAAAGGCCTACTGTTAATCAATTTGACATCAATTTGGGATCCCAATTTTTCTACATTACTGTAGGTAGGTCAGGAATAGTCTTACTTATATGGGAACGTGAGAAAAATCGAATGCCATCGAAAACAAGACGTCAAAAATAAATGGTCGTTGGCGGTTGTTCTGTATGTAAGTAGTAAAAAATTAAATATAAAGCTATTTATAGGCTTCATCATGAAATAATAATTATCCGGTTATTCTCTAGTAGGGATATTTTCGTCTATAAATCAAAATATTTTTGATTAAAACGGGAATTTGATGTAAGAAGATTATTCCGTAGAGACTGTTTACGTATTGTAATGTAAATGATGCCACATGACCTAACTAATCTTTTGCCTACTCTCATGGGACCAGAAATCGCACCTCTACATAATTCAGTATCCCGACTGACTTGAATTTCAGGAGCTACTTATAGAATCATGCTCGCCGAAACGTGAAATGTTACGCATATTGTATGAAGCGCTTTTCTCCAAGTAATCACTGTGCTTAGCTGTAATCATACGAGTTAAGTGGCGCTTAATCCTCTGAGAAGTTCATTATAAGTTTTTACTTTCTTGTTGGGAATATTTTAAATTATACAGAACAGAATAACTTTGTCTTTGGCGAAAGTTCGACAAAGCGAATACCTTTTGTAAATTAAAAAGTTTGCTGTCATCTCCCGTTGTGTAGAAAACGGCAAATCTAACAAAGTTATGAGCTAAAGCTTACCTGTAAATTAAACTGTTGTAATTACGTAAACTTACCTGTAATTATTTTTCCTTTGATATTAATACACACACAACATACATACATCGAATTAAATTTTAATAAGTCTAAGACGGGTCACTAAGTTGCGCATAGTATTTTAATATTATAGGGTGTTATTCATTTTAAAGATTGGATTTTTTTTTTTTTACTTCGTCGATGGCAAAGAAGCGTCCACCTGATGGTTAGTGAATATCGCAGCTTACAGAAGTGTAACTCTGCAACTTTTGAGGGCCTGAAGGTATCCTTAAAAACCTGAACTCTACATTTTTTAGGAACGCTTTGAACGAATTTCAATATATTTAATGTAGCTACTGCCAACTTTATTGTATCATTTAGGTAAGCTGTATTAACAATGAATTATTTTTTCCAGAAATATACATTAATGAACGCAAGTGTAAAGAAGAAGAATGGAAAGCAAATATTGGAGTCATCGCTCAAATCCGTCAGCACAATGCTCACGAGAAAAATCAAGGCGGTTAAGGTAATTCGTCTTTCACTTGTATGTACCTTACAAACAAAGCAATAAGTATTGCTTTACCTAAATACCTGTTTTTTTTATGTGATAGGTAGCAGACGATCAGGCGGATCACCTGATGGTAAGCAATTGCCGCCGCCCATGGACACCTGCAACACCAGTGGAGTCACAAGTGCGCTGCCAACCTTTTATCCCCTTCTCCCCGGTAGGCCTCCGGTACCCTCACTCACTCGGCGAAAAACAGCACAAGAGCTGCTTCACGCCGGTTTTCTGTGAGGGAGTGGTATCACACCGGTCGAGCCGGCCCATTCATGCCGAAGCATGGCTCTCCCACAGTTAAAACATATCTACTCAATTTAAGATTTTTACGATCTAATAGGTAATATTCTTAATAACAACATAACACATACTTACATAGGACCTACGCATACGACAGATGACGTACCTAAATTAATCAAGCGGTGTAGGGTTAAATTTTCGAAAATAGTTTAGGTTAGCCTTAACATTGGCTGGCGCGCTGTATCCAGTTCTATTCTAGATTACATTCGGTTAGTTTTCGAAAACTAAATTTAACATCGTGTATTTGCCGAGAGTTAATCAACTTATATTATCATTCGAGTTATTTTCCGGTGATAAGTCACGCTTCCAAATAAATTGGTTAGGTACCCAAATACAGATTAATGTGGCGGAAGTCCATGGGTAGCATGATCCTGGTTCGCTAGTCGTTTGCAATACGAGTATTACATAAAAGAAACTTAGGGGCCATTTACGTTGGTCGGTAATTAGAGGGGTAGAAGTAAAAAGAGGGGTTGCCTCAAATCTATTTAGAGGCAAGTATCTTATCAGTTGATTAACAAAACAAAGCGTGGGCAAATGCCCACGCCAATGTAGAAACGGTTATTACGAGTTACTTTATTGACATCATAATAAAGTTTACTTTTCTCTGTTATTGAAATCTGTTAGGCATCTATTTGTTACGTAAAATTTTCTTTGTTTTGGAGTTATTTTGGTTTTCAACCGTTTGTGGTTTCTGTTATGAAATTTGCTAATGATTACGATACTTGAGCAAATCAGAACGTTTGTTAGAAAGTTCATCATGATTTACGTTTGGCTTAACAAAGGGTGGAAAGTATAGACCATGGATGGAAAATATCAGTAGATCTTTTTAAACTTTTAAAAGGCTGCCTGCAAACACGATGAGTGGAGTGCGTTTCAGTGCCATTCCGTTGTATTCTTTTGTTTACGTATGTTCATTTTTATTGTTATGTTTGTCATTGAATTCTTTAATTGTTGTTCTCAGTGTATACACGCCACGGCCCAGAAGCTGGCCGAAGAGTTCAACTACACGATAACCGATGGGGAGTACGAGGACTTCGAGTATTGCTCGGCCAAGTACTCGCGCTTCAACTACGAGGATGAGAGCGACAATGCGGCGCAAGATGATGACACGAACATCCCCAAGTTCGCTATGAACAACTCCAACTATAAGGAGGTCCAGCTGGAGAGAGACTCGCATTTCTATGACATAAGTGTTAATACTAATATAAGTTGTGTGCACGTACCTACAAATATTTATTATAAAGGTATGTTGTTTTTGTTTTGCAGCACCACAAAATAGCTTGATGCTAAAGACGCGTTATACGTTGGAAAGAGACTAATTTGAGAAATGTATAGAATTTGATGTTTCTTATAGCTGTCACAGGTGTCAAGCTAAGTTGAGGGAACTATAGTGTTTTTTTTATTGCAATAGGTTGCAAAAGAGCAGACGGATTGCCTGATTTTAAGTCATAGCCACCGCAAACGGCATAGAAGTGAAGTCAGAAGTGCACTGCCAAAGTTTGAACTCATTTTTCCACATGATTGTGCCCCGGTATAGGTACATACATTCAATGACTGTGCGAAACGCAGCGCAGTCGCTGTGAGGCCGTTGTATCGCTCCGATTGAGATCATTCATGTCAAAGCATGACTCTCCCACACTAGATTGGCTAAACATTATGAAATGGCGTTGGCTAGCTGTGTTTTTATTTATAATGGATAGATAATTCAATGACAGGTTCTTATTTGATGTAAAAGTAAACTCTAAGAAATCATTCATTATGAATTCCCTTTTAAGTTCTATTAAGTTGAGTAAAACAAGAGCAAATTCTTAAGTTTACAAATCCCCTGACAGAAATAAGCCGTCGTTGTTTTTCAGTAGGTATTGTCTCGGGCTTTATTATGCGAATTCCATAAAATAATGAAACGAAAACTACACAGTTGTTTATCATGCCTGCTCGAACACCCATAGTCCGCACAAGTTCAAGGTTGTCCAAGGTCGAGCAGAAGCGAACGCTACTACTGAATAAAATTCGTTCGTGTTTATACCTCGTTTCGTTTATTGCGACAGCAAATATAAAAGAAAATTGCTGCATATACAAATTCAATTAAAGCTCTTTCAGACAGTTGTTACGTTGAAATAAATCATTGCGGGCAATGCTATAATTGGACGCCCATGATGACCCGTTTTCATTGTTACTTTTAATTGAAAAATGTACCTATGTATTACTTGATACATGAATAATGAGATCAAAATGTGGCTAGCTTTATTGAAGTACTCAACTAGTAGGTACTTATTTATTTAGTACCTACTTTGTTGCATAAAACTTCGTATGGCAAGTGACTTTATCTACCAGTCAACCTTAACGTCAAGTAGAAAGGACAACGATAATTACTCACTAGCTTTGCTTTATTTTTATAGAAAGCTTTTCTAATATATTTTTTTCTTTCCAGAGAGAGCCGCACTAAATGCTATTTTATGGTCGAAGGGCCTCAACGAAATATTTATAAATAACTACAAATCTGACCCGTCCTTAGCTTGGCAGTACTTCGGTAGCTCGCACGGCATACTACGCTTTTACCCAGGCATGCCCTGGAATAATAGAAAGGTTGTGGACACATACGATTGTAGAGTACAATCGTGGTATATTGAAGCAGCTACATGTTCAAAAGACGTTATTATCCTGTTCGACATATCTGGATCCATGACTGGGTTCAAGAACTACGTCGCCAGGCGGACGCTGCGGTCTTTGTTAGACACGTTATCCAATAATGACTACGTTAATGTTTATACTTTTAAGAACACAACTTCGTTAGTGGTCCAATGTTTTGTAGGGCCTAGTTCAGGCTACACCGGAAAATTTGAAGACAATAAGTGATACCCTAGAACCCACTGATGGGGGGAAAACACATAAAAAGGAACATGCTCTGGAAGGAAATGCCAACCTTACAGAGGCTTATATGAGAGCCTTTCTCACGCTAAAAGAGGTAAGCTCCTCAGTGAAATAGATTTCGATGTAGGTTTATGATGCTTTTATTGTTATTAAGACGTCTGTTGCGGAAAAATCAGACAAAGGAAATGTATCGGGACGCGTAAGATGTACAAAGACATTTTATCTATTGGATCAAGGCCTCTCGTAAAAGAAATATTGAATTTGTTTGGCCTTTTCATCCGACTACGATGTTATAATTTTACGAGTAGGTACCTAAGTACATTTGTTATCTTTTCGTTTCTATTTGCTTTAGTCTCATTCGTAAATATTATTTTAATACAATGTTTTTCTGTGCCACTTTCTCTGCCAAGTAAGCCCTTTATGAGAAATATTTTGTTTATTTTACTATTTAGTAATAAATAGACTTAATATACCTATGTGAATTATTAGATAATTATAATCACAATACGACAGGGAACATAAATAATAGATTCCAGAAAAACTGAACGAATAGTTATATACATAGCCGAATTGAAAATTGAATTCAACCACGTAGGGACGATTAATGCATCTTGCATAAACTGAGTCTACGTCTCGGCGGACGCAAAATTTTCCCATTTTATGGAAAACTCTTCTGATTTGGGGAAATGTTGAAAAACAGGTTTTGAGCAAAATAAAATATGGAAAGTTTACCTAATATTTGATCGTACCTACAGTCACTAAAATTTTTGTTACCTGTCCTGCAAAATTGCAATCACAATAGGTACTTAATGAGAGAAAAGTTTATTTGGAGACTCGTAACATTTGTACCAAAATTAACCTGAACTAATAGTTTTATTATGTTGCAGAAAAGAAAGAACTGCAGCGTGAGCTCAACTCAAGGCTGCAATCAGCTGGTGATGGTGATCACGGACTACGTGCCGGGGAACCTCACCGAGGTGTTCGAGAAGTACAACCGGGAGACGGTCGGGAACGAGACGTATATCCCGGTCAGAGTGTTCACCTACCTGATCGGGAAGGAGGTCACCAACGTCAGGGAGATACAGTGGATGGCTTGTTTGAATAGAGGTCAGTTTACTGATTATTAATACTTACTTACTTACTCCACTGGCTCAGCGACCCGAAACGAGTCTTGGCCTCCGAAACAAGTGAACGCCACTTCGGTCGGTCCTGCACTACTTGTTGCCAGTCCTTGGCCTGAAGTTCTCGCAGATCACTCTCGACGACGCGACGTCTTTCCATCGATACCTAGGTACGTGGGAGTGACTGCATGAGGATCGTCTCGCGAAGAAAGTATACCAGAGCCGACCGATAGGCCGACGCCCGGTAGGCCAATAGATTAATAATAGGTACTATTTTCAAATTGCCTTACCTTTGTATAAATTGGTTAGTACCTAATGGTAATCTGTAGAGATTTACACCAAAAACAATGTTGAACAACATTTGTTCAACGGCTTTTGCAAAATCGTCGAAAATATTTTCCTCACCTTAAAAAATGTCAAATGACCAAGTAAGTGACCGATTTTGTATGAAAAGTTGAAATTATTTTATGCACATTTTCTAAAGTCATACCTACATGAAATTTTATTCAAATGGTTAGTAGATCATAGATAGAGAGAACCCTGTAAATCTATACTATTTATAAAGAGATAACTTCTATAGACAACGAAAAGGCTTATAGGTAAACCGAAAATACGAAACGCTTGCGCGATGTAATTGAGCACAGCGCCATCTATTAGTTGATTTCTGAATTACGTTCCAGTAGCGAAGTGAGGGCGGGCCACTAGTAATAAATAAATTCACACAACATCTCATACATTGACCTGACTCCGTACTAAGTTGGTTATGCACTTGTACAGATATCAGACAACAGAGGATCACAAATATAATACTTAATACTATATAACACCCAGACACTGAACAAAACACAAGTGTTCATCACACGAATGTTTGTCCAGGGTGGGGATCGAACCCACGACCTTTGGCGTAATGAGGCAGGGTCACTACCACTGCGCCAACCGGCAGTCACCTGTATACTCGTAGGTACCAAAGAAAGTTCTACCACAACATTTGCAGCTAGTAGTTGCCTGAACCATAAAAACATCGCCAGATAAATTGGGCCGTTCAGCCCCCATTCCGAAACAAGATCAAATATAAGTGAAATTGTTTCCTTTTTCCCTCAGAAGTAGTTGGAACGGATACTTATCCAATCCGCCCGATAGGTGATAAATGCGGAGAATCACGACAGCCACCGATGCCTATCCCTAACATGTTACTCATCACGCCAAGGAGATAGGAGCCGGTGATTGGCGTCTGGTATTTTTCCTCAACCCACAAAGGCTTGATAGATTTTTACGTTACGAAGTAAAATTGTTTAGTATTTTTGCAAAGGGATTTTCGTAGTAAATATTGCAGGAACGTTTATTTTTACCGGTCTAAAAGAGTTTAAGGGATACGTAAGTATAGGTATCGTATACGACATCAAACTTCTTAAGAGATTTTACGTATGTAATAGGACTCATTCAGTTCAGAATTTGTATCTGTTATTCAACACATATTCTTCTACATTGAACGACTGGATAGAGACAATATCTAAATATAGATATTTTATTTATTTGCTTGCTTGACAGCCTTCTGTTCTGAGATAGCGCAATTTAGGGTCGGGATTGTATAGGGTATTATGGGCACGCTGGGCTCCTTCTATTTATCACATCAATCAGTTTGTATTTCACGGCTCGTTTGCCTTGTTAATCTTATTTCTCTGGCCGTCATTTATTTAAATCGATTTTGCGGCATTAGTCGGGTTTATGAGCCCTTAGGTATCTACCTACAAACGTGTCTTTCTAAAGCAATTTAACAATTTTAAGTTTTTGCAATCTTCATTCTTATCTTGACTTTAATATCAAATCTAGTAGTGCAACTTTTATCCACAAAAGATTGTTTCTGACTACGCAGACAGCGACATAAATTTGTCTTTGTCTAGCCAGTTCACAAACTCGTCGGTTTCTTAAGTAGGATAGATGGTTTCACAAACGATGGGAAGGATCTTTCTTTCCTATACATACATATATCCTGCATGAAAGAAATGTCACCGCGTTTCTTAACAATTACATTCTTCAGATATTCCAACAAATGTTTTTTAGAGATTGTCGAAAGAACACTTTTAGACTTTATTTGGCATTACAAACAAAACAATAAACGACACTCAACAACAAAACAACAAACTAACTTAAGAAAAACACGTACGTCTTATTGTATAATCCGCGGCATCTAACAATAGCGATGACCGTTAGTTTGCGCACTTGTAGAACAGATGAATTTCTACTAAAATTGGTTCTGCGCACTCAAGGTCATCGCTATTGTTTCATGCTGCAGACTTAGTCGTAGGCTTTTCTGCACTCTCTTCGTAGTGATTGAAGTGACACTTAAAATGGCAGATGATGATTAATGAACACGATTTTTTTAAATCGGCAAATATAGAATTTTGTATCTCTGGAACATGCCGAATACTTGAGGTGCGTCACTATGTTCAAAAGTCAATCACAAACCATAGTACGTAACCGCAATCGCGCAAAAATAACTATTGTTTTATTTTGAAGTTTACATTATTTTGAGCATTATATTCAAAAACAATATGTTAATATTTTGCTTGTGAATCAATTGTAGGATGTTTTTGGATTATTGTATAATTTTCAAATGACGATTAACAACCAAATACAAAAAGGGACTTCATAATTGAATGTATTGAAACAGACTATAGGTACCTAATTACGAGTAGGTATAATGAGTACCTATATGAATGAATTCATATTTGTTATGTAGGTATATCACAAGCAAAAACGTTTCATTGAATTCCATTAATAGTTATGGGACTGTCACATACCTAATATGGGTTATTAAAACCGAGCGAAATTTGAAAAAAGTCGGCGAGTTTTTTTAATCTTATAACCATTAGTAGATATATGATACGAATCTTAGTACCTACACAAAACGTTATTTTCGTTAGATGAACTTATCAAACATCTTGTGTTCGTACAACGGAACGTAAGCCTCCTTCATGCAGCGTCATACCTAGGCATTTGTCCCAGGATTTCCTTAATCAGTGATTACCAAGATTCCAATATACCTATTACTGAGTACCTATTTTTAAATAACCATTTTATTTTCCCAGGTTACTTCGTGCACATACATTCTATAGAGGAGGTGCAGCAACAAGTGTTAAAATATATCAACGTCATAGCTCGGCCCATGATCCTCGCCAAAGAAGATCCCCCTCCCACATGGACCCACGCTAACATCGACTATACGGTAAACATATTTCTTTCATACCGATTATAAATCTGTTGTTTTAGAGGTACGAGCAGCAATGAGTATAGAGCGGTAAGAAAAGGAAACATGAGTAGGTACCTCTAAGCTTAAGTAGGTCAAATTTATCATCCAAAAAGTTCTACCACAAACATTTGCAGCTAAGTAGTTGCCTGAACCATAAAACATCGCCAGATAAATTGGCCGTTCAGCCCACATTCCGAAACAAGATCAAATATAAGTGAATTGTTTCCTTTTTCCCTCAGAAGTAGTTGGTACGGATACTTATCCAATCCGCCCGATTAGGTGATAAATGCGGAGAATCACGACAGCCACCGATGCCTATCCCTAACATGTTACTCAATCACGCCAAGGAGATAGGAGCCTGTGATTGGCATCTGGTATTTTTCCTCAACCCACAAAGGCTTGATAGATTTTTACGTTACGAAGTAAATTGTTAGTATTTTGCAAAGGGATTTTTCGTAGTAAATATTGCGGAACGTTTATTTTTTACCGTCTAAAGAGTTTAAGGGATACGTAAGTATATAATATCGTTATACTACATCAAACTTCTTAAAAGATTTTACGTATGTAATAGGACTCATTCAGTAATTTGTATCTGTTATTCAACACATATTCTTCTACATTGAACGACTGGGATAAGACAATATCTAAATATAGATCTTTTATTTATTTGCTTGCTTTGACAGCCTTCTGTGTCTGAATAGCGCAATTTAGGTCGTGATTGTATAGGTATTATGGGCACGCTGGGCTCCTTCTATTTATCACATCAATCAGTTTGTATTTCACGGCTCGTTTGCCTTGTTAATCTTATTTCTCTGCCGTCATTTATTCAAATCGATTTTGCGGTATTATCGGGTTTACGAGCCCTTAGGTATTCTACCTACAAAACGTGTCTTTCTAAAGCAATTTAACAATTTTAAGTTTTTGCAATCTTCATTCTTTATCTTGAACTTTAATATCAAATCTGCAACTGCAACTTTTCTCCACAAAAGATTGTTTCTGACTACGCAGACAGCGACATAAATTTGTCTTTGTCTAGCCAGTTCACAAACTCGTCGGTTTCTTAAGTAGGATAGATGGTATCACAAACGATGGCAAGGATCTTTCTTTTCCTATACATACATATTATATCCTGCATGAAAGAAATGTTACCGCATTTGTACTATTAAGTATTCTGTGACCGCGTTTCTTAACAATTAAATTCTTCAGATATTCCAACAAATGTTTTGAAAGATTACACTGTTGATATTTTCTGAATTAATAGGAGTTAGGTAATTATTAGCAAAACATATCGAGAACCCGATTCATAATTTCGCAAGGGTACATTTTATTTTGACTACCTACCTAATTGAGTACCTAAATGAATGAATTCATATTTTTTATGTAGGTATATCACAAGCAAAAACGTTTCATTGAATTCCATTAATAGTTATGGGACTGTCACATACCTAATATGGGTTATTAAAACCGAGCGCAATTTTATTACCATTTTTTTTATTACCATTTAACCATTAGTAGATTTATGATACGAATATTAGTACCTACACAGCACGTTTCTGATAGAATATGAAAATTTTTGTATTTGTCCCACGATTTAGTGACTACCAAGATTGCAATATATGTACCTATAAAGAGTACCTATCTCTAAATAATAATTTTATTTTCCCAGGTTACTTCGTGCACATACATTCTATAGAGGAGGTGCAGCAACAAGTGTTAAAATATATCAACGTCATAGCTCGGCCCATGATCCTCGCCAAAGAAGATCCCCCTCCCACATGGACCCACGCTAACATCGACTATACGGTAAACATATTTCTTTCATACCGATTATAAATCTGTTGTTTTAGAGGTACGAGCAGCAATGAGTATAGAGCGGTAAAAAAGGAAACATGGAGTAGGTACCTCTAAGCTTAAGTAGGTCAAATTTATCATCCAAAAAGTTCTACCCAAAATGCTGGATAGATTGATCACCGGGTAGGTAGGCACTAGTAAGCAGGTAGGTAAGTTTAGTTTTCGTAATCTTTAGATTTACTTACTTCGTAAACATTTTGTGCGCATCTTATTCGTAGTATATTACACGTTCTAGCGCAATGCGGATTCAGTGCGGTGCATTTACAATGTGTAAGTCCTTGTGCGTTAGGTACATAATAATATTTCGTTTAAACTTAAACCCCTTTGATTCATAGACCAGTTTCAAACCATTTAAAGGAGCCATGCAAGGATCACGAACCCAAACATGGTACCTGAATTGAACGTGCTCTCTAAAACACATAATCATCCATCTTTCGGAAAATCAGATGATACTTGATAACCTTGAAGTCCTTACCAAAATCGGCCCACTTACATAAAGTGTGTAAGATATATCTCACGAGGGACTCCCCTGTGACGTTTAAAATAACTACCATAGAATAATAAGCAGGTACATCATGACCTCATGTGACATTGCTTTTACCCGACTAAGGCAAAGCAAAAGGAGGGTTATGATTTTGACAGGCTATTTTTACGTAAGTTCCTTATAAATTAATGTTCCCAATATAGCTTTTCACCAATACTTACGTTATCAGATATATTATAGATAGGACAGAGATAACTTGCGTGGTGGCATTACACAGGGGATACCGGCCGACCCATCTCGACCCCGTTTCTTATTAAGAGCTCTGAAATACTATCTGATAATGCCGTACCGCTTTGTTCTAATATTCTCTTCGATAGTATTACAACGTAGATGCCGTATACGTCTTACATGCCAATTCCGAAGAATACTGCGTTCACAAATAACAAAAAAAAACAATGTATGTACTAAAAAAAATGAAGTCTGTATCTTATCTTAGATTTGCTCATAAACTTAAGAAAGTAAATCGGATTGTAGCTCCATAGAACACTGTTTGAGAAAAGAAGATTTATTTGCCTATTTTATTTTTTTGGCAATTTGAAGGTTTCTTGGTTTGATTGAAGGGCTTGATCATAAAAGACGAGCAAATACATCTTACAATTGTGTGAAAAATGCCTACGCAATGGACTGGCGGTTAGATGAGCTTCTAGTATAACAAATGAAAATATGTTTTTTCTCGTAAAAATACTTGTAAACGTCTATTTTAATATGAGAAGTCGACGCTAAAAAGAAACGTCTAGACAGACAGATACGACATCTCAATTAAGCGAGACATGCTTTGTGCAGCCTAAAAGCTAGACTTTGTCCGCTGTCACGAGGAGTGAGGGCGCTCAAGGCTATTGAGGATGGTTATTGCGAAATGCCTCCGCAAAGCCCTTTATGTTCTGTGTTCCGGGAATCACAGTTATTATTGTAGAATCAGCGAGAGTAAAAATTAATTTAAAAAACTCACTTTTCATAGATCATATGCAATACAGGGAAATCATCTTAGACAATTTCTACGTTGACGTTATTCAATTAATACGGTAAAAGTTTATTTGCTAGAATAGTACAAATACTTACGAGTAGGTACATCTCACTGTTCGATTAATTTTAAATTAATGATGAGAAAGTACTTAATGGATTAGTGATAGGTTGCATAAAAATCCTAATCTTGGAGTACTACATAACCTTCATTGTATTATATTTAATAATATGTTTTAATCTTCCAGAGAACATCACTGTGGGCTGTTAGTAGTGACGTAAAAAAGGTACATTACTGTTATAACAAATCACTTTCATAAAAATCTAATTCAAAAACTAATCCATGTGCTATTTAATTTATTAATTTGCAAAATGCCTGTGATGTTTAAAGGCTTTTTTTAAATTTTGTTTCAGCCTGACGAGGACAAATTAGTGACTTCAGTAGCGATACCGGCCTTTGATTTAAAAAGCAATAATGAGAAAAAAACTGACGCTATTTTGCTCGGGAGTAGCAGGGACTGACGTGCCCATCGACAGCATCGCCAAACTAGCACAGCCTCATCAGGTAAGTCATCTTTAGATAAGACGACTAAAAATCACAAAAAAAAAACATGCATAGCACGTTAGCATCCCTAGTCTTGAGGACCAGGGATGCTTACGGCTACACAAAAATCTGGTGTAGTAGGTATGCATGCAGTTAGGTAAGTATGTAACTACACTTGCACCGGCAAGTAAAAATCACCGGATTTTCACGGTTCTAAACGCCAAGTAACAAAACTGTATTTAAATACAATTTAAATAAATTTGTCTTGGGTTTGATTTCCATATTAATAACCATATTTTAACCTCTATTTACAATAATTGTCTAAAGTTTATTTATGTTTTTTTATACTTCGTTTAGCCAAATTTTAATAGCAAATGGCACAGATATGTAAAATTTATTCTACAATGTAGATAGGTACTTATAATGTTTATAGATACAGCTTTGTGTGTTTAACAAAACAAAACCGCCCGTCCTCGTAATTTGCAAGAACTACATAAAGAACACAAATTATTCAGTAAAATGTGCTGCAATTAAGTTTTTACGAACCAACTGGCCAGGGTACCGTATTAAAACGTTATTTGCACACCCTTTCTGCCTCAGCTCGTAATTTATATTTGTTTTTGAGAAGTATGTTAATTAATCTCACCCTTGTAATTTCGTTCCAGCTCGGCGTGAATGGCTACTCGTTTATCGTGAGCAACAACGGGTATTTGCTGCTCCATCCCCTTTTGATTACCACCGTAAGTAATTGTCGATATTTATCAGGATCTCTTTTTTGTGGCGAATCCTGTAAAAGTAATAGCTAGATTATTTGCTGGGTCTACGCCGATGAATGTACGTGATAGCTGATACTGAAAATGGTAGTACCAATTTTATCTCATTGGCATAGGAAGATCATCGTGCCACGTTCTTGGAATAATCATCGGATTTTTGCGAAAATATTGCACATAACATCGTTAGATTGCCAGCTTTTCTGGAGAATAAACCGGTTAAAGGTATTTTAGCAATACGTATACGTAGTTACTCATTCTAAACGTATGCTATCAGCGCTTATATATCTGCAAACTCTGGAACAAGCTACAGGTCGATTCACGAAAGATGACCACAAATGACGATCGTCTACGCATGTAATCTCATGAAGAATTGGCTCAGTGTTTCGCTATGACATCCACTTTTAAACGAAGTTTAAAGAGAGTTCTTTTTCCAAGGTTATCAGTGATATGAGCGGTTACTATTCTATATCATCAGATTTCGACTTGTTTACCTACTTAAGTAAGTAAATGAAAGGCAATCAAAATGTTCCGCAGATCAACAACACGTTGCAAGCTAACTACAACAGCGTGGACTTCGTAGAGGTGGAACAGGTGGACGACGGCAACGGCCCCCGCGTGCTGGGCGAGGAGATCCAGCTCCTCAGGCAGAAGCTGGTGGCGGGCGAGGAAGGCAGCATGAGCGACATCAAAGTGCTGTTCCACTATGATAACATGAGGTGCGTATACTGCCCTCTTTATAAAATAACTATTGGCCCAATAGTTTTTTAAATTTTCTAAATTTTCGCGTTGCATTATAACTATAAAGTATTAAACCGGGAATTAACGCGACGTTTATTTTTAAGTACATTGTATGTACTTACTGCTTGACGTTTCAGCTACGTTGCAGCAGCCGCGGTCACAAATACAAATACAAATACAAAATACTTTATTTACAGAACGAATGTTAAATGGGTTGACATTACAGTTTATAAGGTATCGATTACGTCCTACCGGGATTAGGTACCGGTGTGTAAATATCTTATACATTACAATTTCAATTTCAACAAGCGAACTATTGGCCCACTTTCACGTTTCGGGACGTTAGTCTGTACCAAAATTTGGCGCTAGGCGTTGATTGTATCGCGCTAGTGATTAGCTTTTTTTCTTTATGATTTGTCAATGCTTGTAGAATTTACTTCTTTATATATATAGTAGTATGGATTTCATTGAGCTAGTAGCATGGTGAAAGAATTGCAATCTTTTGATGGAGTTGGAAAGTAAGCAATTTTTGGCATAGTTTAGGAATGCTTTGTGACAAAAAAGCATGTGTAGGTACCTATATGCAAAATGATGTATTAATGTGTCCCACCGAGATGAAGACATTCGCACCCATCTTCCTCGAGCACAATATAAAAACACCGTGTAAAATTATAGAAAATGAAGAAAAGGCAGAAAAGTATACGCAGTTGAGTTTAAACATATTAAATGTAATTTCCAGGAGAATCGCCCGCGTGAAACACGATTACTTCTTCAACAAATTGGAGGGCACTCCATTCTCCATGGGCATCTCCCTGCCCAGGGGCTACGGCGACACCGAGCTGCTGCTGAAGGACAATCCCGCTGGAGGCCAAGCAGGGCAAGGAGCTCACCGGCATCAACGTCACCGACTACTTCCGCTTCAGCTACAGGGTGCATCCTGATTGGTAAGTGGCGTCTATCTTGTCATCCGATGGGCATCTCCCTGCCCAGGGGCTACGGAGACACCGAGCTGCTGCTGAAGGACAACCCGCTGGAGGCCAAGCAGGGCAAGGAGCTCACCGGCATTCAACGTCACCGACTACTTCCGCTTCAGCTACAGGTGCATCCTGATTGGTAAGTGGCGTCTGTCTTGTGATCCGATGGGCATCTCCCTGCCATGGGGCTACGGCGACACCGAGCTGCTGCTGAAGGACAACCCGCTGGAGGCCAAGCAGGGCAAGGAGCTCACCGGCATTAACGTCACCGACTACTTCCGCTTCAGCTACAGGGTGCATCCTGATTGGTAAGTGGCATCTATCTTGTCATCGTGTGAGCCTGTGGGCATCTCCCTGCCTAGGGGCTACGGCGACACCGAGCTGCTGCTGAAGGACAACCCGCTGGAGGCAAGCAGGGCAAGGAGCTCACCGGCATTAACGTCACCGACTACTTCCGTTTCAGTTACAGAGTGCACCCTGATTGGTAAGTGTTATGGCGATTCACACCGGAGTCGCTTAAATATACTTTTTCCCCTTCTCCTCAAATTTGGCCTCCGATATTCCACTCGCTCACTAGAGGAAACACAGCGGAGGAGCAACCACGCCGGTTTTTACGCGTTGCCGTTTGGATACATGTCACGAATGACTGAATAGTCCAAGATCACTCCGTGGGGTACCCTTATTTAAATCTAGGATTTCGGAATCCTGGTGATTACCACGAAATGACTGCCTTACTTAGCCTTACCTTTCGCAACCCTTATAGGGGGGAAGCAAAGCAACTGAATCATGGTCACAAAATCAGGATCATCATATCTGCATTAATTGTGCGTATAGTTTGGAAAAATATTCGATACAGGGTTCTTCTTACTACGAAGATAGGGGTATTAGTCAGATTTGGCCCTGGAACCCAGCGTTCATTATTTGATCATAATGTTTACGTATTTTTATTTCAGGGTATACTGCAAATACCACTATCTAGAAGGTCACGAATCAGACAATGCAGAAGAAGAGATCTGGTCATTTTTGGTCCGTTTATCCAACAACGACATTGACATAATGAAGAAACAATACATTGACGATGAAGATAACCGACCATTTAATATTGAAAGTGAGTAAATGTTAAAGCTATTAGAATTTGAGCCTTCTATGCCTGCAAAATCATTTACCGCAATCGATAGGTAAGTTTGAGTAGCTTCAATACGGGTCTTGACCTTTGTAGAAAAAAAATCAATTAATTTCCCGTATTTTTACACCAGAAATTAGCTTGAACTGTGTTCATGTCCCTTAAATTTGAATTAATAATTGATAGTCTGAATTTGCCACTGAAGATCTTGTTACAAGAATTACCTGAAAATCTACTCAACTCTTTTTAGCAAGTTGTCCTGCTTAGATAGGATATACTGCAAAAAAAACCCACAGATCTTAAGAACCTGGCATTACAGACAAAATGGATTACCAGGTTTTTAAGTGCCAAATATACAACTTCAGACATACAAGGGAACTAAACAAATACAATGTTAACGACCAATGAATTTCTGTTCCAGCTCACTGCGGCAACGCCACAACCCAGCTCCAAAAAGACGACTACTACTGCAACGAAGATCTCGTGAAGCAGCTGGTCTTCGACGCGAAGCTCACCAACCCCTTCTTCAAGGACTGGAACGCGACGGCGGAGGAGATGGACCTAGCTGAGAAGTACAACGTGAGCGTCAGGTTCATAGCCACGGCGAGTGGGCTGACGAGGTGGCATTACATATTCGATGAAGACAAGAATGAAGTGGTTGATGATGAAGGCAATAGGTGGAAGAATTCTACGGAAGAGTATGTATCTTGTGTTGTTTTAGGAGTTCATGTTACAGATTATCAAAGCTTTTACTGTCTTTATTAGAACATTTACAAGGGTATTGTATTTACGTTTGCAAAATTCCAAGGTTGGCCATTTAAAGATGCAACGCTGCCGGCGTTTTGGACACGTTTGATAACGTCAGTGAGAACTATTTGTAAATGTTTACCGAAAAACTACGTATACATGTTATTTTTCTTTGTATGCATATTCAATTGTTTATTACTTTCCAAAGTTATCTTTACACTATCCGTGGCAGAACCACGCTTGGGCATGAATAGACCAGCTCGACCGCAGTGATACCTACGCTGTGTCTTTCGATTAACTACTAAATATTTTGGTTGGCCTTTTCCAGAGTTTTTGGCGATAAATATTTCAACGCTATCGAAGAGACTTGGTACAAAGCAGCCGTTCTCCAGCACTATGATCAACAAGGAATCTGTCGTGATCGCCACTCCTCTTCCACTTCTAGACAAAATCATCAAACGGGACATGGAGTTTGATAAGAATGGCGACGTAGTGATGACTGCCAGTTACGCTATATTTTACAAAGATGGAGATTCGGAAACACCTGCTTCTGTGGTCGGTTTTGAGTTCTCTTTCCTGAGTTTCCAAAAGAGGTTTTTGAATATCACCGGCACGACTACGGATGAGGTAAATTTTAAAATATTTGTAATTTTATTAAAGATAGATAGACTGAGTGTTCTTTAAGATTAAATAATGGGTTATTGCCAACTTAAAACATCCCACTAAGTCCCTTCCTCATTGTACCTATCAACGGATACTGGTGGCAGATTTAGAAATCCCTAAACCGTACCTGGGTTGGACGCTGTCAGGGTAATCTAACATTGACGCAGAACAGCGCAGTTTACGTGGCAGAGTATTGGATTGAGAGAATGTAATTTATTGTCATAGACAAAGAAATGCAATAAATAATTTTAATGCGGTGGACAAAATATTTGCAGAGCTTCCAGTGCAACAGTCCAGACTACGACTGCTTCGTAGTAGACAGCTCGGGGTACGTGGTGATGTCGCGAAACAAGGAAGACGTGGGTCTGTTCCTGGGCGCGGTGCAGAGCAAGGAGCAGGGCACGGCCAACGCCAAGTACGTGCTCGGCTCGCTGGTACGCAAGGGCGTCTTCGACCACGTTGAGGTGTTCAACTACCAAGCGCTGTGCCCGCCTGAAGAGCTGCAACCACAACCGAATAGTGCCTGGAACCTTTTAACGGTATGTATGTACCGTCCGAAAAAGTCCGATCAAATTCAACTCAAACCAAATTTTTTGGAAATAATAGGTAAGAATTAATATTATAGAATAGGTGAGTAATAATAACCAAATAGACCCTCTAGTTCTATTTTTGCATGCCCTAAAGGGCGTCACATGTAAATATACTTATTACGTATTCATTATATAACTAAGAAATGTAGTACCATAAATAAATGAAATTGCAATTAGAACTGCTGACTCCACTCGGCTGGCGCATTGGGTTCACCATTTTCCTATTCTGAACACTCAAAAAATCGTACCTGTTAAAGCATATATTTACTGTAGTTATAGTATAGTTCTGATGTATCCAACTACATCGGGGGGGAGGGATACATTACACTCCTTTGATTGACAACGCGGTTGAATTCCATTACGGTTTGCAATTATTAATTAGGTATAATTGTTCAGTTTGTTTATGTAAAACACTCGTGTTACCTACGTTTTAATTTGTAGATGTTAAGTGTCAGCTCAATTATTATTCACTTACCCTTGTTGATGTTTTCCAGCCTTTCAACATCGCCACTCATTTCTTCCGCTGGCTGGTCGCAGAATTTATTATTCTGTTAGCTGATATTGGCAGTGGGAACTGGCACACGTACGCCAGTGCAATATACGAAGGTTAGTTCTACATAATATAGGGATACAAACCTCTGTGAATATACATAGATTCGACACCCACCAACACTGCACAGAAAATTAGTAAAACATATAACAGTATTAAACAATATTAAGCAAAGAGAATATGAAGTTAAATATTAATAAGATATAAAATTAATATGCAGTAACACGCTTTTGATATTGCTTTGCAATAATCATAGATCTAATACTTAATTTTTAGAACACAGTGTACATCTCAGTTATATCATTGCATAGTACTTAGTTGTTGAAATGGTTGTAATAATTAAATTAAGTACTTACACACAACATTTACATGTACTTACACACAATAAAGATCAATGGTAAAACTTTTGATTCCTGATAAATTGTCTTGTTATCTAATAATAGGTCTAAATGTTAACACAAATATCTAAGAATAGCACTAAATGTTACCACAGATATCTAAGAATAGCACTAAATGTTAACACAGATATCTAAGAATAGCACATAATGTGTAGGATCAACTCGAGGCTCTAATAACCCGTGCAGCGCTCTACGCATGGCACGCAGGCGCATCCACTATTCTATAAACACCTAATATTTCTGCTTACGTAGCCAACAACCGCATGCTTTCCGCTCGCAGATTACGATCTAAACGGCCTCGGCATCACAGAGCCGCCGCTCACCACCACGCTCCCGCCCCCGAGGGAGAAAGAGAACAAGGAAGGGAAAGAAGACGAAAAGAAACCATTCTCGTGTGACCACAGAATTAGCCTTTACATCCTGAATCAACTGATGTTCCTTGATCCGATGGGGGAGATGAAAATGGTCTCCGAAGACGAGCCCGGGGACTGCCACCCCCGGTACTGGGCGGCGTACATGAGGGAGACGAATCTGATGCTGGTTGTGATGGAGAACCAGTACGTGAAGTACGACGAGAACTGCTCCATCCCGCCGGACACGACGCCGACGGCGACGAGCAACTCCACCACGAGCCGGGAGCCGTGCCACAAGCTGGACCTGGCCGGCCTCACGCGGCGCCGCCTGGAAGGATGCTTCACCTACCACGATGAGGTAAATGTTGTTAACTTCTGCCGTAGCCGACACACAGCCAAACACTTTGGGATACAACTCTTTGACAACACTCTACACGGAATATGACAAGGTTATTCTTAAAGTAAGCCCACCGACCTATAGGTAAATAATGGTACCAGCACTACACAGGCTACCTACATCGCGAGCTAAATGCGCTCTTAGTGTATCAGCTTGTTCCGATGTAGAATGACAGAGACAAACGTGTGGAAAAGACACAAACTATTTACCGCTATCATAATCATCAGCATCAGCCTGTCTCAGTCCACTGCTGGACATAGGCTTTCTACAATGCTTGCCATTTCACCCTGTCACCGGCTCGACGCAACCAGTCTCAATCTAGTCGGAGACCATCCTACACCGCTAAAATTAAAACGAAGTCCTATACCAATTCAATGTGAACTGGAGCCGTCCTTTTGTTAACCTATTAATATTTTGTGCCTGTTTGTGCAAATTTGGGGAAACCCCTTACAAAACCCATAGTTCAATCAATAAATTTCCACAGGAGAGAAACATAACGGCGTGCGGCATCGGCAGCATCGCACGCGCAGAGCTGCTGATGCTCGGGGCCGCGCTGGTCGCCGCGCTGCTGCTCGCTGGGCGCTAGCGGCAGAACCAACACATTTGTACCTTTGTTACTTTCGCAATAAAACTTGTTGCACCTTTCATAGTTTTATTATACTAGTCAAACTGTGTTAGTTTATCTAAATCTATTTAACTATCGACTGGGCATTGAATCCAATGTTACGAATGTAGTAAACAAGTGCACTACAAACAAACCGTCCTATATCGAAGGACGAAAACTTGTCTTATTCAAAATAAAGTGACGCACAGTGCGTGTAAAAGACACGGCGCGGCACAAAGACTCAGGCGTGAATTCCGTTTCACTATAGGCCCACTGGTACAAAAAAAAACAATATCTACGTAAAATAAAGAGTGAATACAATATATTTTTAGTATCAGTAGGTATACTATTACCTGAACAAAAGAATTTTAGGAACATGACACAATGCCCTTCAGCAACATCATCTGTAAATGTGAGGACGTTGAAAAAATATTTTTTCCCAGTGTGATCAATTGAGGAAAATTGACAAAGTGTAGTAAACAGATGTTTGGCTGTCCATACAGCTACTTATCGAACTTTAGGTGATGTTCAATTGATATTGAGCATCACCTAAACATACTAGTAAATTAAAAAAAATTGTAAAAATATAGCAGGAGGTAGGTAGGTACCTACCTCCTGCTATATTTTTCCTCCTCAGGTCCGAGTAATGCTGCGAGAAAACAAAACAAGAAATGTAGAAAAGTACCTAACTGATTAGTAAGTGTTATGAAGGTGTATTCTCAAATGTTTACCAAAATATATTTACCTACTTACTTACTTACCTACTATGCGATTAATTCGAAGCATAATCGAACTGATATCGGTGTTCCATTCAGTCAGAAGTAAATGAACCAACAAGCTATTGAAACTTATAATCCACATCTGTTAGAAGTGCCTTTCTTAATACAATTTTTACTATTCCTAAACAAGAAAATAGAAATCTCATAAAACGTCGAACGTCGGATTGAATGAAATACTACGAAGTTAGCTCAAATAAGTAAGTAGATACAGATATGAGAATTAGCACCGGTCGACACCCTGACCTAGTCATATGGGGGTACAAGTCGATGAGATCTGCAGGTATCGTGAATCCACAAGTCCCCGTATCTGGTCAACGCACTCGCACAAAGCGCCGCCGGCCCCCGCAGACCACAATCAGTAGCCGAGCCGAGCGCGCAAGGGGGACACGGCGCATGCCCGGCCGCTCCACACGCCTGCGCACTCGTACCCAGCTCACTGTGCACGTAAAATATTCGATGAAAAAGAAATCATAGGACTCAGGTAGCAGAACATGTGTGCTAGTTCTCGTATGTCATCGGAAGTGTAAAGATAGGGGCCAAATTAGATTAAGTGTTTCTGATGTGCAAGGTCGGATCGTCGGCGTTCTTGCTGCTTCTCCTGTCCCTCGACGCGAGGGACTGCATCGCCAGTGCACACAATGAGCAAAAAATACTGCTTAGCTCGTAAGTAATCAATTATGCTAAGTAACAACTACTATTAGGTATTATATCTAATCGAAAACATCAAAATTAACACACAGTTCAGATGTTTTACTTTTAATGTTATAATAAGGTTATCAGTTTTAAAGCTACATCAAATCACATCAATAAGTATAAATATACTATAACTGCAGTACCTAGGCCTAGGTACTCTTGCTTTTACGTTATCATGTAAACAGATTAGAATTAATTGTATCTATCTAACAGTTTTTCTGATAAGTAGCTACCGATATTAGGTTGGTAGGGACTACTAAGTACACGTTACCTACTTACCTACTAGCATTAAAATACTAGTAGGTACATACTATACCTACGCTATGTCACAACATAGTCGTCTCGAAATGTCAAGCAGGATACTTAACTTGATTAAGTTCTGATAAAGTTAAATGCCTATCGAAATATTTTTTTATCCATATGGACTTTTTTGGTTAACTTAAATTATAATAATAGTAGATACCTTATACCTATACCTTAATTGATGAATATTGTGCGCAGAGGAACAGAGGAAATTCGAAAAAGAGATGCATGGATTGTGTGAAAAATAACGTTATTCAAATAGAAGTGTCCATAATAAGATGACGAATGACAGGGAGACGTATAGAAGAATAATACATATTGTGCCGACTCCAAATAAACTAACAATATTACAGGAGGAGGTTGATATATTACCAAGTCCCAAAGCTTAACATCAATAAATTAATTGCAATTTTAAGGAATCAACTGGATTCCTTCTAACCAAATTATTTTGTTGTCAGCGTACAAGGATGGGCTGTCAAGCTTGGCACCGAATTATATCATTTTGGCGAGTTCATTACGAGAAAAAAGGAAGTTCAAGATGTAAGTACAATACAATATACACTGATATTGTAACCCTTTGATATAAGGTGCAAATAAAATGGCTTTCAAGTCTGACAAGGAACATTCTTATTTTTTGTTAACTTTGTTTTAGAGTTTCAAATCGGCTCAAATTGAGTCGAGAGATGGAGAAAAGCTAGTTCAAAGTATGGCCGATGACATCCGAGCAATGATGGAGCTTAAAATTAGCGCAGTCAAGAGAATTGTAGAAGCGGCCGAGAACATGGCATTCGACAAACAGAACGAACCGGTGCCTGAGGACTTCCAGTTCTATAACAGCAAAGACATGGAGGAACCGTTTGACGACGCGCTGACAACCACCCAGGAACCAGAATTTGTTTTCGAAAATTGGGTTGTGCGACCACCTTCGAAAAATGCCCATATGATGCCGAACCCGCATTTTTCTAATATCCCTGTAAACATAAATTTCAGTAGCGTGCATATTCCTACCAATGTTTATGCATGGGGTAAGATAATAACTATGTATAGATACAACAACATAATCGTTTGAGACATATTTTGAGGTTTGGTTTGCTTTAATTTAATTTCAGCTCCTGAAGTAATTAAAGGAATTCATTGGTCCGAGGGTCTAGACATGCATTTCATAAATAACTACCAAAGCGATCCAACGCTGTCTTGGCAATATTTTGGAAGCTCTACTGGATTCATGAGACATTATCCTGGTAAATAGATTTTACTTAAAACTTCACTTTTGATAATTAGTTCGTCATAGGTATTGCTTCTACTAAGAGTATCTTAATTTCAGCACTGAAATGGCGAGCAGATCCTGTCGATATTTACGACTGCCGCACGAGAGCTTGGTACATGGAAGCAGCCGCCAGTCCTAAAGATGTGATCATCCTCGTAGACCGCAGTGGATCTATGACTGGACAACGTCGGGATATTGCTAAACACGTAGTCACTAACATCTTGGACACTCTTGGAAACAATGATTTTGTCAACGTCCTAACATTTGCAGATGATGTTGAGGAAATTGTGCCATGTTTCGAAGATTCTCTTGTTCAGGTAATTGTATATTGAAGTACTAATAAATATGTAATATGGTATTGACACTTTATTTTACGTTTATTTTTTTTTGTTTAATGAAAGGGAATTCACGATCGATTCTTTGTGCCGTTGCCGTGCCGCCCATTGAGACGCAAAAAAAGTAATATTTTTGATTATTTGAACTGTAATAAAATATTCCATTACAGGCTACTCTGGGAAATCTTCGCGAGTTAAAATTGGGGTTAGACAATTTTGAAACAACAGAGATAGCCAACTTCTCAGCAGCCCTGACTCGTGCATTCGAGCTCCTAGAAATGTATAGGAATAATAGTGGCGGAGCCAACTGTAACCAAGTTAGTACTGGCTAAATGGATGAAAAATATTAGTCATTAGAAACTATTTTATATTAATCTTTAATCATTTTTAGGCAATAATGCTCGTTACGGACGGTGTTCCCATACAATTACAAGGAGCTGTTCGAGAAGTTCAACTGGAAATACGACACGCCTGTGAGGGTGTTCACGTACCTGATAGGGCGTGAGGTAAAGGTAGTACCATTCCAGGTATTACTGTGTGTCGTAGTCATTGTGCGACCTGCATAATGCCTTCCCTTCGTACTTACCTACCAGTACACCTAGAATGTGGTACTCTTCTTTTCTATTGTCTATTTCTCTTGTTGTTCTTATCAAAGCCAACGTGCATGTAAGTGGTAAAGATAATTTTGATCATAAATTATTCTCTTTCTTCCATCTTCATAACGCTTCTGCTTATAGTGTTTAGTTTCCAGTAGCTAGTTTAATAATGTTTTTACATAGTGAGAGTGAACCGTAGTGAGTAGAAATTGTGTCGTCTTTAGAGTTTGTTAGTCACAGTGAATTTGATGATTTTAGTTTGAATTTATTTTTTAAGAGTCAACTAACAGACGTCGTAGGCCATCTATAAAGGCGCTGAAATCGTTATTATTTAGTGTTTAATTTTCAAAATAGCCTTTTTCTTCACGAGGCAATCGATGAACATCATAGACACATACAAAATAGGCGATTCACACGAGCACACTGTCATCTTTAGCTACCCGTAAAGGGCTAAAAGAGTAACTTCTGTGAGATGGGTGTAGGTGGCCGACGTGAGAGAAGTGAAGTGGATGGCGTGCGCCAACCGCGGGTACTACGTGCACCTCAGCACGCTGGCCGAGGTGCGCGAGCGCGTGCTCGAGCACGTAAACGTGCTGGCGCGCCCGCTCGTGCTGCAGCGGGAAAAGCATCCAGTCGTTTGGACTCCAGTCTACGCCAACGTCACTGTGAGTCACATATTCATTTTATGGGTTTATGCATGCTGGTGAGGATTTGATGAGGAAGGCTCTTTAACGGAGGCCAAGATTAATTTTAAATCGCTGCAGCAACCTATAATCTACCCAAACACAACACCACGGTTTAGAAATCTTAAATCAGTGAAGTTCTAAAAAAATATTTAAAGAAAAACCAATTACAATATTGCAAGAACTAGATATAACTTTTTTTTAAATCAACAGGATCCAAAAGTGGCAGATTATTTATGGGATCAAAGAGAACGAGCAGAACAAAAAGAACGGTTCATGAGCCAGCGACGAGATAAAAATCTTTTCAATTCAGCACAAGAGCAAGACCGACGATGGAGAATTACACAAGTAAAAAAAATATTTTTGCATTTTATATAGAAACAGCAAGTCTGTGTCTTCGCAAAGTTTAAAGACTATCAATCATTCATTTACAGATGAAACAGGGTCAGTATAGCGAACTGGGAAACTCTCAATATCAGTTGATGACGTCAGTATCTATGCCTATTTACGATCTTCGCCATAACGAGGTAAGTTTATCCATGTTTGGAATATTCCTATTTCTAAATGTCTTGATATTCACTAAGCCCCCCTCAATAAATAGAAAAGATAATTCGGGTTCATTGAGAAAGAGAATGTATTACCTGTTCTAGTAACTAGTTCTGTTTATCGGTGTTTCTCTTACTAAATGTGCTATCATTTTATTTTTCTCTTCTCAGCTAACTCGATTAACTGATTCAAAATCTTTCTAAATTCTAAATTTCTGATTGTGCATGCCCAAAAACAAACTTATTGTCTATCTCAAGAAGATTATGTTCACAGATTGGTTTTACATTTTCTACTAATTGGACGTAAGCCCTATCTCTCTTCTAATTTACTTTGAACTTAATCTATGATCTATTTCTTCTTAAATTTTAAAATATCTTTTTAATAACACTCCGTTTTGTTTGATGGTTTCCCCTCAGAACATCACAGAGAATGTACTGATAAATGAAGCTTACTGGGTATCAGTTACAAAAGAGGTACTACACTTAGAAAGTTTTGATGATTTAATGTAAAGTTTTTGCAAGATACGAGAGAGTTTTTATGATTTAGTTTTTTGGATTTCAGTAACGGTAAAGTCTTATTTGGCCCCGTTAGCGATGCGTCTGTCCTCGATAGATGCCGACTGCGCCCGGCGCGGCGCGGTCCTCAGTCGCAGACTGACCATGTGTTGTTCAACCCTTATGGCTTACTGTAGTATTGTAGTTTTCTACTAGATCGTAGGCGTAGACCACTAGGGTGTTATGATAAACTTTTCTATCAATTATCAAATTAATTTTTCTATGCAAGAGTTATGATCTATATTCCACTACACACACTATCTAATAAAATTTGCCTGAATTTAGTGATGTCTTCGTAGAGGCATTAAAATATTGACTTGTACTACGAAAAGTAAATGTAAATATTTTTGATAACAGTATCGTGCCGCCCGACTTATGACTCGTATGGGGCTTTTGCTACTTGAGCATCTGTTCAGTTTAAAGTTTTATCTTCTTCAGAATGACAAGACTTTTGATGTACTTACTAAAATTTTAGTGTAAATAAGTTCCCCTTCTAAAAGGGGAACATTTTGATTTCTAGTGGAAGTTACTACAATGCATTTATCTATATGTTATTACGTTTTATTGCATTCGTACGTCCACAACCAATCGCAGTCCGTAGAGGAGAACGGCCAGAAGGAGGTAGGCCCACGCTCTCATAGATTAACCTCAGGGATGAATGCATGGAGACGGACGATCTGGGGGCTTTTATTGGCAGTATACCACTAGATCTACACTATCCACATCTTTGTTGTAACGACATATTCATTGGAAAACTAACACCAACAATTACTTTCATATCTCGAACAGCCAATAACAGTCAGCATGATGAAATTACTACTGAACGAAAGATTTTTTCTTGACAACATTTAAGATGGGGTTCAAATTGTTATTTTTATAACCATGATACAACTTGTCCTGTTTGTGTTCATACTCACTAACTACAAATGTCAACAGATTCTTGCAAGGATTCAAAGGCTCCTAAAGGCCTATCTGCAACGAAACGGTAGTGGGTTTCTAGAGATAAAGAGTAGAGTTTTAATTTCATATGATTAAATTATGTAACCTTTTGAGTAGATTTTGCTAGAACCTGTAATTATGAATAACTTAAATTAGAAACCTCATAAAACGTAGTTCTATATGATGTTATAGAACTTCGCCTAACGGGGCGTAGATGCTAAATATAATTGCTAGAAAACTAAGCAAGATTTATACATAATTTTTGTAGCATTAAGATGGCTATTACAGCGCCAAATACATGAACGAGTAGTTAGATTAATGTTGACTGTTTATGAATAATCAACTTGTATATTAAGTCATGTATTTTAAATTGTCATGAAAAATTTTTGGTACATTTTTAGATTTGCATTAATATCAGCGTAGAAAATAGAAATAATTAACCAAACTCAACCTAACAGCGGTGAAATGTTTTTATGCTTATTTAAGATTTGATATTACATGTGGAGTTAACTTTGTAATATGTTAAGTTTGTTTCAAACGTTTCCAGATGCGTATAGCTAGATTGCTCGGCGTCGCAGGTACAGACGTACCTTTATCTGAAATTCAAGCCCTTATGACTCCTTACAAGGTAGGTATATTATATTATTACAACTTTGAATTTATCATAGATAATTGAAATCTGTATGCTAAAGTCTATTCACATATTATGATATGATACAAAAATCATCAATATTATAGAAGCAAATCAATACTTTATTTATACAGGTGCCAATTTTTTTGTAAATTTACCTACATGTTTATACCTACCTACTTAATGAGCATACTTGTATATTTATTGTTATGTAAGTAGAAGATCACATTTGTGTCACATTATTTGTTCTCTTGTCTGTTTTCAGAATAAAACTGATTGTTGATCATAATCATATTTGAACAGAGGACATGATTTTGTGACCTATTTAATTTATTTTCAGATTGGGGTAAATGGTTACGCATTCATAGTCACCAATAACGGATATATTTTAATCCATCCGGATCTAAGGCCCGTGGTAGGTAAAAAGAAAAAAAGAGGTTTTTTTTAACTACGCAACGTTTTTACGAAAATCAAACAATGTAATAAGTAATTTATTCTTACAGTTTCAACAAATTCTAAAACCAAGCTACAACAGCGTCGATATGATCGAAGTAGAACTGTTTGACGATGACCGCGGGCCCAGGAATTTCAGCAAAGAACTAACAGCGGTAAATATTACACAATTCAATAAGAATTTATTTAAGATAAGTAATGATAAAAATAATAACGTAATACATTTTCAGCTTCGAAAAGAGGTAATCGACCAAAAAACAGGAAACAAAATCATGAATACGAAGTATCACATGGATGATATGGTAAGATTATGCTGAACCTAAAATGCACAAACGAACCTAATTCGCAGAAGAAAGCGCTAAAAATGATAATTTGTTTAACAGAAAAGAGTCTCCCGTGCGAAGAAACACTATTTCTGGACTGGGATCAGCGATTCTCCATTTACACTAGTGGTGACGATACCTGAGAACTATGGTCGGCATCGGATCACCCCTCCTCCCACTGACGACATTCACCGCCTCTCGCTCACCTCCAAGAACATATCAGCCAGGCAATACCTGTCTGACAAGTGGAGTGTTCATCCAGATTGGTAAGAGATATTCTGATGTTTTTATACCCGTGCGGCACGTCGTCGACACGAGTGACGTCTAATGCGTTGCGAAGCTCATAATGGGAGATATTGGGAGCCTGCTATTTGGCTGAGACTACTTAGGCAGATTAGTTTGGCTTGTTTTTGACGCAATTGTAAATATGCAGCAGCTGATCTATGTATATGTGACACATACTTAAAATAACTTTGGAAGATGACAAAAGCGTACATTTAGTTAGATTTTGTATATCAATATTCCAGGTTGTACTGCCGCCACTATGAGCGCAACTTCGCATCACCGGAGGAGGAACTGCTATACTTCTTAGAGCGAGTGGCCAAGCCTGGCTGGCGTTGGCCGGCCAAGCCGCGTCCGCCAGAACACCACAAGAACAAACAGGGACACGAGAGACATAAAGATGGTAAGATCTGCTGTATTAAAACTATATTTTTTTATATAACGTCGTAAGGCCCATAAGCCTTTTAAAAGGCATAAAACAGTTGATTTTCTATTGTGTGTGCTGTCTGGGCTTTACGACATTATTGAGAGGTTTTTAGGAGCATTATAGTCTGGTGTAGGTAGAGAAAGTGATAGCAAAGAAATATGTGTTCGTTCAAATTAGACATTTAATTTGCAGGTGCTCCTGATGCTAAAGACCGGAATAAGGTATCTAATAGCACACCAAGGAACGAATATTACTGTAAGTATAATATTTATTATTACTAGTAGCTGCTGACTTTTTAGTAAAACAGGATTTTGATTTGTTAGTATACCTATAATAAGGTTTTTATGATCACTACATACATAGATATACCTATCTAATAGAAAAGTCCGAAATAACGACTATTTATCGTGGCAAGAAAGGGCCAATAACAGAATTATACTCTGATTCATAATCATGTAAAGTAAACTGATAGATGTCAATGTGTCATCCCAATACATTATCACTCAATTTGACACATGCAAAATGTCAAAATGCATAGAAACTTGTCATTTTCATCTGTCAGTTTACTTTACATGATTATGAATCAGAGTATAAATACATATTTGCAGGCGATCACGGGCTAATGCAGGCCCTGGTGTACGATGCCAGGAACACCGCCTGGTTCAACAAGAGCATATCGGATTCAGCTTCAGATGACAAAGCGTACGTACTATTAACCTAACTACGTAGCTGTGGACAAAATTTGTCAGATTCGATGATCTAAATGAGAAAAAAAAAGAAATCTAATAAATGAGGAAGGAATTTTCAAAAGAGATTACAAATATAACACATATTATAGTGTGTTACTGTTTACACAGCGCACCTACCGAAATAGTTACCAGTGTTCTTCTTAATTAAGGGCGTTCGTTGAAATACAAGAGATTCGCAGAAAAAAGATATCTTTGCACTGTACATATTGTACCTACTTATACGTACTCAAGGAATTCATGTCCTTCGCTTCATTTAATATTTTTAAATAAATTCATAACAAGTGTACCTACCGAATGAGCACTAATGAAGTGGCAGGCAGGTCTATCGTGTTTTTATGATTGGAATTAGGTATCTATGTATTTTTTATGAACTTATAGGTAAAAGGACGATGTTACATATTTTATATCGCACTGATTATTTAGTTCATATTTTATAGTGTTCTAGCAATGACAAAGATAAGCTAGTTAATAAATAAGTAGAGTTTTGAAGTTCTATCTACCATTTTTTGTGCACAATTTAAAATATGTTATTTATTTAGCGTCTCCGTTTTATGTTACGATTTCCCTTGGATAGCCCATTGACTAAAGTGATCGGATTATTACCGAGGTAAAGTACTACTACAACAAGACCTAATAATTGCATGATCTGAAGAATTTAAATACTCAACATTAATGTGAACCTTTGTAAAACTACGATTGTGCTGCTACGAACATTCGTAGCAAAGTTTAGTACAAGGAATAATGTGTTGAACATTATTTGAGACGATTTTGTCAAAATCTAGTAGATAATTGAATGAAAAGTTCGTCTTGTCTGGGTTTATCTATGTTTATTTAAAGCTACCAGGACGGTTTGTATGTTACACATGTTTTGTAGTAAGCTGCTAATGGATATGTAAGTATTTGTGCTAGATTAGATAAAAAAGTAATCAATAAAGAATGTACCTACATTCATAAAAACGGGCTAGTGACTGTACCTATAGCTTAACTATTACGAACGAGTATTATTATGAGAGGAAAACGTTCATAAAAGACTTTTTTTTGAAATAGGTAAATAATTGCATATAAATATATTGCAGAATAAACTAAACAGTTTACGAAAACATTTTTTTAGAAAGCTATGGGACCATTTACAGTGAATAACCGTATAATATAGAAATTCCAGAACGCGTGCAAAACTTTATCTATAGGTGCACTTTGCAATAAAAAAAGATAAATCTAAAAGGGACAAGGAAACAGTGGTACTTATCAACCAGAGATACGTGTCCAAGACTTTGATCTCAATATTATCTATATCAGACATTTCTATCGTAGCAAACAATTTATGTGGTACTAACATTTGTTAATTTGTCACAGGGCCGAGTTTATCCAGAGGTTTGGTCATATCGTGGCGTTCCTGTCTACGCATAGTGGACTCACCAGATGGCAGACGCATCCTCCGAAGGAACATGAAGATAATAAGTAAGGATGATGTTTAAAACTATTTGACTGACACAACCAATCATCTCATTTAAACCTACATATTCACGGGGATTTTCACCTGAGAGAAGCTAAACGAAACCGAGGGAAGCGAAACGAAAGACAAGCGTTGGAGTATAGTGAGACTCAGAGAAATCGCTTGCTTAAGCGCAGTATGTATAGGAGGACTGCTAGTTGTGACTGTGTGAGAATAGCCTGAAAAGGAATTTGTGGCGCAGCATAAAGGAATTCCACGTCTTGAGTCAGTCCACTTACACATAAATATTTTGACTTTAACTTGAACACAGAAGACCGGCGTGAAGCAACGCCTGCGCTGTGTTTTGTCAAGTAAGTGAGGGTACCGGAGACCCAATTGGGGCAAAGGGGGTTAATGGTTGGCAACGCACTTGTATCTCTACTGGTGTTGCAGGTGTCTATGGGCGGCGGCCATTGCTTATCATCAGGTAATCCGTCTCGCCTGCCACCTATCATGTAAAAAAAACATTATCATATCAACAGACAAGAATTCGGCAAGCAATTCCCCCGGTCCATCGACGAGGTGTGGTACCGGCGCGCAGTGGAGCAGCACTACGTGGACCCGCTGAGCTACGTGTACAGCGTGGTGCTGAACACGGACAAGTTCCCGCTGAACGTGAGCGCGGCCATGATCACGGGCTCGCACGCCGTCTTCCACGCCGACGGGCACAGGAAGGCGCCGGCCGCCGTCGTCGGCTTCCAGTTTAAACACGAGAAGCTGGCTGAGTGGTTTGAGAACATCACGTCCACGGTAAATATCCATTTGTACGAGTACTAGTGGCCCGCCCCCACTTTGTTTCGGGACGCGCGGCACCATTCTGTAGTTGTTCCAAACTGAACCTAATAGATGGCGCTAGGTGACGATTGCATCGCACCAGCGTTTCGTGTTTTCGGTTTACCTATATAGCTTGACGTTGTCTTCAGTTATTACTTCTTTTTAAATAGTATAGATGTCACTAGTGGCCCGCTCTCATTTCGTTTCAGAACTTAATTTTGCTCTTAGTTCTGAACCATACCAACAGATGGCGCTGGGTATCGTTTATATTGCGCTAGTGCTTTGCGTTTTGCATACGATTTGTCGACTGTCTATCGAATTAATTTCTTTATAATACAAATAGTATAGAAGATAGATAAACAGACTCCCTGATGTAGTTGAGCGTAAGCGGGAAGATGAGAACGGCCTCACACGCCGACAGTCATATTATTTAACTATTAGTAATTTTTTTTCATTGGTCAAGTGACCTCTCCTAAACAGAAATATCGGTGAAAAAATTACTCGGAGAACCTCTCGTACCTCTCGTAGATATTTATCACAATGTGTATTTATTATATGGAAATAGGTACAGTGGCCAGCACATCAAGCTACTACAATCTGTCAAATTTCCTCAGTAGATATTGAACCAAACACGTTTGACATAAAAGTGAGGTTCGATTGAAGAAATTTGACAGATTGTAGTAACTTGATGTGCTGGCCACCGTACCTCAGCGATAAAGGTCCACACAGAAAACTACTCTAAGCATCGACTGATAATATAAATATTTGTAGGTAGGCACAATTTAAGTATTTCTATGAAAATCGACTTTCTCAACTTTTAAATTAGTAAATTATGGCTTATCAAGCTCATAAATTTTCACAAGGTTTTTGTACATTCCTTTATTATGTACCTACTCAATTGTTTTGTATAGCTTAATTATTTTCTTTGACTTAATAATTCTATGTCCAAATATTGCAGTGTGAACATAACAAGGAGTGCATGACCTGCACAAATGACACTTGGGACTGCTTTTTGGTGGACAACAACGGATGGATAGTGGTCAGCGAAGACCCAACACAAACAGGACAATTCTTCGGTAAAGTAAGTATCTGTCTATACTTTACGTACTTTGAGAGCATCATCCAAAGAGACTAGGTGTAAGAAAGGTTTGAAATTAAATAAATTCCTTACGTGTACATAATAATGTTTGTTGTTATAGGTGCGACCCGATATAATGTCAAAGTTAATAGAGGAAGAAGTTTACAAGGCAGTTCATGTAGTAGACTATCAAGCAGTTTGCTTTAGAGAAAGGAAAACTACTAACTTTGCTGCAATCTTAAAGACGGTTAGTGTTCTTTTATTTGTCAACTAAGCATCCCTTGTACACTAGCTTACATGACATTCAGAACCAAATTAATTTAGAGGAGTACCTACATTTCCTGACCAGACCGGGAATCTTTACGAGTTTCAAATCAAATCAAATAGTTTATTCATAATAAATAGGGTTGTACATATTGTTGTTTGGGCTCGATATAGTAAGTTCTTTGTTTTAACTTTGGATATTTTTGCAGCCACTGGAAAATATGCGTCTCGCGATGGCTTGGCTCCTGGCAAGCGCAATATGGTTCTACGAATCTATATCTGGTACTATGGCACAGGCCTCAGGTTATCCTTCCATGGACGACGGTAAGAATTCGTCCTAGAGCATAAATCTTTGTGTAGTTTACTATTAGACATTCACAGTGCCACTTATTTCGTAATCGATGTTAGATTATTTGCAATTATTGTCAATAATACTTTGTGGTTTACGACTTAGAAAACTTCGCTGAATGTTGTGAATGAAGGAATTAAGCATACTCGTATGTTGCTCCGCGTTGTCGGCATGATCTGTGCAAAACTGCATGACAACGACTAAACCTAGGGACGAATGGCCAATGGTTTTGATGTGCAAAAAATACTGCCACACTACGAGTTTTAAGAGTGCCAGAAACCAAATGGTCTCAGAATTTGGTTCCTGTGCATGCTATCTTTATACACAACCAATAAATACGTTGCGATTTCAACCACACTGTGTACACCTTTATAATTGTAAAGTAGATAGAACTAGGTAATAAGAAATAGATTGTACACAAATATACTATTTAGATTGGATACTACCACTCCACACAGCACTCTACAAACAAATCTTATCTACTAGTAGTTGACCAAAATTGAACAATGGAGTCTACAATTGGCGTAGTTATGTTAAACAAAGTAGTAATGACTCCATCTTGTTTTCAGAGTATGTTACACCCACCGGTGAGTTATAGACTGAGCACAGTAGTCCCTTACATAGACACTAAGCAAAATTGATGCCTTTTCCTTTTATTGATCCAGTAGACTATGTAGGATAATGCATGTTTTAGAATATGGCGTTGTCTAGGTTCTACGTTAAAAATCCTGATTGATTACTTTTATAAGTATGACATCATACGTCTTTATTTATTTATGGTTTTTTTATGAGCTTTCTGTAAGTATACAACATTTTCAGTAGGTATTATTCCAATGTATCTAGTATGAGTGAAGAGTCTGCATGAGATATAAGTATGAAATATCGAATCATACCAGGTAACGGCAGAACATATTTTAAATACTACATCACTACATTATCATACTTTTAAACATACTTAGCTAGGCGTGCAGAATTACATTAACATCCGCAATGTAAAATTGGCTTCAGAATATATCATTGATTTGTTTACTATATTGACTTGAATGTAATTATGGATATTTTTAATAATATATCATACAAATCGTTATCTTTTTAACGTAGGTAATTTTTATGTATATAATTACGAAACCTTATTTTTTATTCTGCATGCAACCCCGATGTAGTACTTTGCAGCGTACTTAAATGTATGATTTTATAAAAACAATATTATTATTTTACCTCAAACGCATGTAGCGTCGACAAAAATTAAAGACAGCCCTTATTAAGGATTGACACAATTACAATTGTTCCTATGACAGCATACCAGAGTTACGAGAATGATGAAGAAATAGATGAATACTCTTCGAAGCCTCCGTCGCGGATGCAGGAGCGAGATTTCGAGAAACTTGTTCTAATTAACCGAACGAGACCAACCCCGTGCGATCGAGAAATGTATCTGTACCAGCTGGAATACAACAATTTGAATGATAAGCTGAACCAGCCAGTGACAACCTGCGAGAGACCGTACTATGTGCAGCTGGTCAACTACACCAACATGCTGATGATCGTGGTCGACGTGCTGTGTCCGAAGGAGGAGGCGCCGGTGATGTCGGTGGACCCGACGGAAGTGCAATACAATGAGTCGTTGCCTTGTCTAAAACACATGCATCCCTTGTATAGGAAACAGCCAACTTCTTGCATTAGGAATCATACAGAAGTAAGTATCATAGGAGCCAAAGGTTTTTTTTTATACTAGAGGTAGCAAACGAGCAAGCGGGTTACCTGCTGGTAAGTAATCACCGCTGCCCATGAACATCTGCGAGATCAGTGAGGTCGCTGATGTGTTGCCGGCCTTTTAAGAAGGTGTACGCTCTTTTCTTGAAGGTCCCTAAGTCATAGCCGTCAGGAAAATACTGCCACAGCTAAACCATTCCACAAAACTGAGGTTTGCGAAAGAAAATTTCTCGAGAAACGCAGAGTGCTAGATTGCCAACCATCTAGGTGATGAGGACGGAATGACAGCCGCTTAAATGTGGTTTGATGTAAAAGTGAATCAAACACAAAATCATGTCGTGAAGTCAATGATGTTGTCATAATGAATATGAATGACTGGCATCAGAATTTAAAACCAAATGGAATAAGATATTTATATCATATAAAAATATTTGAGAAAAAACATGAGTACCTAAATTTGATTTTATGCAATAGACAAAGTTTCGTGACAAGTTTTCTGTTATTACTACTCTCTTGCTCTTAAAAGAAATGGAAATGTTTATGACTATTTAATCTATATTTTATTTTACAGGAGAGTAATATTGATATGTGCGGAAAAGGCAGTCTACTTCAGAACAACGTGTTTTGGTTACCACTGATACTTGCGCTTCGTTACTTTTATTTGTAAAAAAATCTAACATAAATCAACAAATTTATTAATTATTTATCACAGAAGTTTAAGTATTTTACAGGTCTATAAGATGTTGTTCAATTTAAATTGTTGCATGGCATAGTTTATTAACAAGTTACATGAATCATCTAGTTTTATTACTTCATAGATTTTGGAAATAAAAATCTTGAATATTTTAATTATGTATTTATTAGATTAAAATAGCAATTAAACATGTCATTCCTACATATCGGAAAATAATGTACCTTATTTAAATAAGTATTATTTTGTGATTGTAAATATAGGATGCTCCAAAGGTGCCACAAGTAGGAGGGCATTTGTTCATTTCATATCAGACACATAATTCTAAATTTGTAGGGTAAATTTTACAGGAGAGATTCTTTGATGTAACGCAATATAGTGTTGCGGCCGTGATTAATAAAACCTACTTGTAACCATAAAGAATAGCTTTTGTAATGAAATCGGCTTTTGCGAGATTAAATAATAAATAATTATTAGGTATACAGGTTTTAATGTTTTATACTTTATTATAATGAATTTATGTTCATTATTCATTTGTTGATCTACTATAACTTTAGTATTTATTACCTTTATTCCGTCCTGGAATTGTTTCAGTATTTTAGACTGGGATGGAAAGTATTTAAAAAGCTCTGAGGCAATTAAAATTAATAGTAACATTAAAGAAGACATTCAAGAAAAATATTATGTTATTTAGTTACAGAGTTATTTATAAATGTGTGTCATACTATTTCTAATTGTGAACCAAATTCTAGCATTTAGTATTTTGAATCTCTTGTCATTTATGTAAAGATTAGACGTGAAATGTTTTGTTTCATTGAAAAAGTGATTTATTAATTTGGTACAAAATAAAATCTTACTGTATAATTAGAATGTTTTTTATTTGAATCATAATAAATACACATTGTTATAACAATATTTACAAATAGGCAATTAAAATAAACTTACTGTAGGTATATCAAATTAGCTGCTCTCGGTTTTGAATTTTTTTGCAAACTCTTGTATTTCCTCCATGACAGTTTGGAATTTCTGTTGGCGAAGGAGGCTTTCCTGGAGTTGTTCTAACTGCTCACCTCCCTGCATGAAGGTCTTCAGGCTGTGGACGGTGCCACCTCCCTCTCGATGCTCTGTAATTCTATCTTGTGGGTAGTTATAGGTCCTAATCTTTTCATTTCTATTGCAAGATCCAACCTGGAATATTAAAGTACAGATTATAGTTCAGGTTCAATGTTTGATAGTCTGTCACATCAATTAAGGACACAATAATAAAATTCCTATTCGTATTCTGCTGTAATAGCAAAAACTTATTTAATGAATTTGATTTTGGTGAGTAGTCAATAATCTCAAAGATTTGGCCAAGACAGGTCTTAACTAAACACATTTGGTTTAAGGACTAAAGATCTAAGGTTGCAAAGCAGTTGAAATATAATTAATTTCATCAACAGCAGTTGCCATCTACTGCTGGGCATAGGCCTCTCCTGATATTCACCACTGCAATTGATTTTTAATTAATTTGATATAGTTTTAAGTTCATAAATTTAATCTAATAAAAGGGTAAAATATGCTCTAGTTTTTAAAGCTATTATGATAGCTAGGTATATAGGTAATAGAGAGGTATCAGTTTATAATAGAATTTCAGATTTTTGACTAACCTGTGATTTCCTCTCACTGTGTATTTTAGATGTTTGCTCATCTACTTGCTTCTGAAGTAAAAGTGTCCTTAATTTTTGCATAGCTATTTCTTTGTTTTTGATTTGGGACCGACCTTCCTGGCACTCAACAACTGTGCCTGTTGGTATGTGAAGGAGTCTGACTGCGCTGTCTGTGGTGTTCACATGCTGGCCCCCTGCTCCGCTGGCCCGTTTCGTTTCCACTGTTATGTCTCTATCTGGAATATTTAACTCTATTTCTGTAGGCTGTGGAAGCACTGCAACAGAGACAGTACTGGTGTGAATTCTTCCTCCCTTCTCTGTTGACGGTATCCTTTGAACACGGTGGACACCGGCTTCCACTTTCATTAATTCAGGAACACCATATCCTTGTATCAACATTGACGCTTTTCTAATCCCTCCTAGATCAGACAATTCAATGGAAGCAATATCCACTTCCCAGTCCTTGTAATTAGCATATGATTCATACAAGTCGAAGAGTTCTCTCGCAAATAACATAGCTTCCTGACCTCCAGCACCTGCTGTTACTTCAAGTAAAACACCACCATCAGACAGCTGCGGTTCCAACAAAGTAGATTGTAGTTCCTGGTCAATTTCCTTCAAGCGCATGAGATATATCTCAGCTTCTTCTTTGATCATTTTCTTAACTTCGTCATCATTACCTTCCTTCTTGTTTAGCTCTTTGAGTGATTCTATGCTGTCGTAGAGATTTATTCTCTGCTCAAGAACTCCAACGACGGGTTTTATGTCAATGAGCCTGTGGGATTCTTCGGCTGAGCGACGCGCTTTAGTTAAAAGGTCTTCGTGCTCCAGCATCAAATGTTTCAGGTACGTCTGGACTGCAGGATCTGATAGATTCACAGTATTCTGAGAATAACATTTACGGAGCAACGAAAGTTTATCAACATTACATAATGGTCTATTGAATAGAAATCTCAAAAGCGACATTTTATTCGTATTGTGATTTAGATTGAGGCAATATTTCACTGAAATCTATATGTGTACAGAATAATAATGTAATTTATTTTGCAATTTTTGTTGCCGAAATTTTAGGTTATGCTTTGTATGTCAAAAAATGACATTGACAGATGAAAATGAATTGTTTCGTTTCGTTTCTCTTTTAGCAGAAGAATATAAATTACATTTTTGTTACAATTACATAATTATTATTGTTAAATCGTACAAAAAATTAAAGCAAAGTTAAATTTATTTAAGCACGTTACCTATTTTGAATTTATAAACATAAATCCTATGACGAATTAAACTCCTTAGCGCCATCTATTGCCAGCATTTGTAAAAATTAAAATACATTATTCTAAGCTCAATCTAGATGTCGCTCTCTGTCGCTCTTCTACTGTATGAACAGCCTCCCGCATAAGGAATTAAGGACCGCGCCACTGAAAGTACCCTGCTCCTCATGATGGCGCATGCGGCTGCACCACAGCCAGTCAGTAGCGGAGCCTACCTGCCCCCCCGGGGCGGATGACTATTTTAATGCTTTCTTTTCTTCCTCGAGTTGTTAGCTACCTGGTTAGTTGCCTATTTGACTGATATTAAGTAGATGATTGATGAGTCAATGGCGAATTTACCACATACCTAGCCTAAATAGGCTGGAGCCTAAGGCTGTGCTAGGGCAGCAGATGTAGGGGGTAAATTTCGGATCTTATTCGCCGCTCACATTACTTTATTACCTACCTACTCAGCTTCCTAAAAACTCAAACCCCCTTATTCAAAGCGTGGCTTAGTGGAAAATGGTAAAAAAAAAAATGGTTTTGGTAGGTAAGATATACTTACATATCGAACGAATCGGCGAACAGCAAACAGGAATAAGTTATGCTAGGGCACCTCGTCCATTGAATTTGCAAAGACTAACTTAGTACCTACTCCTACTAGTATAGGTACTAGCTAGGTAGGCTTTGCTATGGCAAATTTGATTAGCCTACAAGATGTAAATCCGCCACTAATTAAAAATAAAATCATCAATGTTTTTTTATAAGTAGCACTAGCCTGATGTGTTGCTGTCTGTAGGTACCATCTGAAACCACCGCTCCTGGTTGTAGTAGGGCACACCTGAGGATGATGGAAGGTCGTAGTTTCGAATACGAGGACGTACCTACTTACATGTTTCTGGATTTTTCAAACGTACCTAATTAGGTAGGTACCTACTTATACTTACCTAGGTTTGAAAAACTACCTGCTTACATAATATGTGTGTTTACCATTAATTTGGCAAGTGTGGGAAAAAATCCGAGAGGTAGGTATACCTAATTGGTATATTTCGATTAGGTATAGGTACTTAGTTTTTAAAAATTTCGGACTTTCTTCTGTTGTGTAGTAGAACATTGTAACATTTAACAATATCCTAATCGAATATGGTTCCTCTATTTTAGTGTTGCGGTTATAATATGGCTAGACCATTCTTATTTTATATCCTTTCTAATTTGTAGGCTATGAAACCAAATAGTAAAAAAATACCGTTTTTCTTTGCAAACGTTCGCCATTTGCAACTTGGAATGGCGGAATAGAATAGCACAAAAGCACATCGTGGTCAACGCCAGAAGTGCACCCTAAATGCTCTCCGGATATACCCTACATATTACAGGCGGAAGCGATTTTATCAATATATCAATGCAGGGTAGGTATATCTATGAACATGAACATTTATATCCTTAACACGTCTTCTACCAACATTAAATTTCAACTTTTCATACAAAATCGGTCACGTAAAGTTGAAATTTTTATGTGAATTATCAAAAGTCATAGAACAAATGTTGTTACATTCAGAATGGTTGGTAGAAGACGTGGTTTAAGGGATCTACCTATATTATGCTCACAGATACACCCTTTACAGATATAAATTAAGATTAGCGGAATACTTATCCATATGACAAACCCTAACAGATATCGATAAGAGTTCGCTGACTTATGCGTAGATAGGCACTATATCGTAAGGTATTAGCTAAGGTCCATATCCGTTTCAGTCTGTCTCCTCTGGTCTAATAATATTTTTTCGTGGTGTAAAGAGTCAACGAGTATGTTCTCGGTTTTTAGAGTAATGTTACAGAATAAGAAGAAGATACTAATGCGTTCTAAGCTATGGCGGCCAATAGCAACGATCAGCTATCGACGCAGGACATTTGTAGTGCACAAGTGTCTGCGCAGGCACAAGTGCACTCTAAACTTACTTTCCATATATTTAGATGGGACACAACGTTATTGGACGCTGTCGCCTATGAACCGCACCGACCAGAAGAGGCGCGGAAGCGGTGCGGTCGCTGCGACAATAGCCGGTCCGTCTGTCCGACGTCATTAGCACTAATAACTCCATAGCTGCGAGAATGTGGAACAGCCGCCGGCTGCGGTTTCAGGAGGAAGCTCTCATTGTCCAACTAACAATTCTATCAATAGGCGCGTCGTTGCGGTCGATGTGGTAATCGCGCCTAAGGAAAATGTTTGGTATGCGCCCATCCGCTTAGCGCTTCAATTTGAACCGCAGCTTTTGTATCCGACCTGTAATTATTCAGTGGAAGCCTTTAGTCTAGATCTTTTTTACTTTCGAAAATGTTATCGTGGTAATACCTAATGTAACTTTTTCAACTTAGCTTCCATCACGGCGTACCTATCTAAGTGGAAAACAATGTGATATAACAATATGTTTTATGCAGAAATAGGCATAAAGTAACTACGAAGGAGGTGACCGTACACATAATATTTTAAATGGGAATACTTAGGTAGGAGTAGGTAGGCGCTGGCTGTTTACACAAAACATACTACTCGTAATAAAATATACCTTTCCTTTAGGTACCTATTTATACCTATGTCAACATACAATATGACAAGTACAAATCAACATAATATGAATGATAATGATAGTTGAACAGACTTTTCTTACTTAAACGTGCAGTTTCCACATTTCAACTCTACGTTTACAAAGAGCCGGCATTTCAGTCAACATTGATAAAGCAGATCGGGCATAAATTCAACGGATTTATACGACGCCATAAATTCATCCCAGAGGCAGGGTAAGTGTGAAGTGTTGTTAGCGCTATATTGGGCAAACGTGCGGTATTTATTTAAGAGGCGGCAAGCAACGCGGGTTTGGGCAAACTGCGCACTCTCGGGGGAAATGGGGCAAGACTAATGTTGCCTTGCCGGGGCCAGTGTTGAGTGCTATAAATCCTTGATAGTGGAATGATGTTTGTTTGCGAGAAAGTACGACCACTTGCAGAAAAGCCGAACCTCTACTAATACACTGGACTGTAGAACTCTAAATATCTAAATATGGGTTCTAGGGGCATATCTTACAACACAACCTGAGATAATTTCGAAAACAAAGACTCTAGGAAATCAACCAAGAATCTTTATGCACTTGGACGTCCTTAGCCGTCGAGGTAGAACTTCAGTAGCGCTACCATGAGTTTACAGTGACAGAACTCGCTAGCGTCTGCGTAAAAAAAATGTATGAAAAAGTGTACAGCGCCTCTAGCGGTCACTTGAGAAACTAAAATCTGTAGTATCGAGTTACGCGCAAGCTACGTAAACGTACTCGCTAGCGAGTAGCGTTTACGTAGCGCTACGAGTTGACAGTGAAAACTGACATAACGTAAACTATTGCTCTGTCTCTTTCAAATGCATCACAATGAAAGAGACAAAGCGATAGTTACAAATTTGACGTTAGGTATCGAAAAATACCTTTACGATTGTAGTTAAGTAACTCACTTGCCAAATATGGTGTGAAAAGGTGTTTTGATTTTACAAAATATTTAACATATATTGAGTATAATGTCGGAAAAAAGATATCTAGCGTGGAACAATATTGACGGCGGCTGCATTTCAAGATGAACGACACTCACAAGCAAAATTTCAAACTGATATGTACAAGTGGGCTGGACACCCTCTTGAACAGAAATATAGGCTTGATACGGTGGTTTTTGAGGATTTGTGTGATTTGCTGGCGTATTACACAGATTTAACATCCACGCAAAGAATCTCCTAGGAGTCTAAGGTAAGACATATCCTGTATAACCTCAAGGTAGGACATGATACATGTTAGGTATAATCTAATGTTGATTAAAGATTTTTGGAGATGATCTTTATAAAATACTAGCCCGCGACTTCGTCCGCGTGGAAAAGTAACTTTTTACCCCCCTTTTAACCCCTTACAACCCCCTTTTCGCAATAAAAAGTAGCCTATGTTCTTTCTCAGGGTCTAGATCATTAAATTTGCATACCAAATTTCATTTAAATCCGTTCAGTAGTTTTGGCGTGAAAGAGTAACAGATAGACAGACAGACAGAGTTACTTTCGCATTTATAATATTAGTTAGGATAATTATATTAATTATTATATTTTTACTTTCAGGTGGGCATTTTGTTCAAAAGGTATTAGAAAATGAAATCGGCAGTACAGCCACTGACTTATTATTGAGAAGAGCATTACGCGACCAATTGGCAAGAAGACTAAAAACTCAAGAGAAACAAGATATAAAAAGATATAATATTTGAATATATTAACAAATTACAAAATTATTTAACTATTCTTTATTTTATTTCTAAAATATAATAATGTATTCCTAATTCTAAAAACTGCCCAAATAATTGTTGCCACCGTTCTAGACACTCTTCGCCTTTCGGCTTCTCTTCGCCTGTTCTCTCCCGCTCTGTTTCTTGCTGGATATTCCGCTATTCAGTCAGGTCTGACAAAAACCTGCCTTGCTAGATCTGACTGCATCCGTGTACGGGTCCTTCTGGGGATGGGGGATGACGGGTCTTGGAAACAGCCTCTACGCTGCCGGCGAGGCGTTAGAGGCAAGGGAGGTGACTCTGACGAGCTCGGTGCCCTGCTCTGTCGGATGGTAGAGGGGTCCTTGCAGCCGACGCCATGCCACTGCGGCGCACTGGTTCTCATATTTAAAGAGACGTGAGAGAGATTAAAACAAGCAACTAAACTTTCAATTTTGCCACTAAAATTCACCTAATAAAGTCTTTCACCCATGCTGTCATCTTAGAATTTATTCTAAGTCTGTCACATTGACAAAAATAATACCAATACAATTTAAAAAACATCATAAACATCAGCTTTACCCACTGCTATAAGACATTTAAAATAAGTCGGATTATCTTAATTTTTTAATTTCGTGGCTGTGGATATCAAGCTTTTTGGGTATATCTATCGAACTCTGTCTTTTGAGTGCAGTTAGAAAGAAACAGCTACATAGGGCGTGATGACAAGCACGTCACTTTCTGCGTAAATAACGCACTCGCTATCGAGTAAACGCTAACGTTTTTAAACCCTACGTACGTGTTCAAACGAAATCTATTTGACGCACGTTTACTCGCTCGCTATCGACTGTAGTAACGTTACGTTACTTTCGATGCCAACTCATGGTAGCGCTACTGAATTCATTATAAAAATAACTCGTTAGTTTATTTACTATAAAGATCAGTAGCGCTACCATGAGTTGGCATCGAAAAGTAACGTAACGTTACTACAGTCGATAGCGAGCGAGTAAACGTGCGTCAAATAGATTTCGTTTGAACACGTACGTAGGGTTTAAAAACGTTAGCGTTACTCGATAGCGAGTGCGTTATTTACGCAGAAAGTGACGTGCTTGTCATCACGCCCTATGTAGCTGTTCTTTCTAACTGCACTCAAAAGACAGAGTTCGATAGATATACCCAAAAAGCTTGATATCCACAGCCCACGAAATTAAAAATTAAGATAATCCGACTTATTTTAAATGTCTTATAGCAGTGGGTAAAGCTGATGTTTATGATGTTTTTTAAATTGTATTGGTATTATTTTTGTCAATGTGACAGACTTAGAATAAATTCTAAGATGACAGCATGGTGAAAGACTTTATTAGGTGAATTTAGTGGCAAAATTGAAAGTTTAGTTGCTTGTTTTAATCTCTCTCACGTCTCTTTAAATATGAGAACCAGTGCGCCGCAGTGGCGTGGCGTCGGCTGCAAGGACCCCTCTACCATCCGACAGAGCAGGGCACCGAGCTCGTCAGAGTCACCTCCCTTGCCTCTAACGCCTCGCCGGCAGCGTAGAGGCTGTTTCCAAGACCCGTCATCCCCCATCCCCAGAAGGACCCGTACACGGATGCAGTCAGATCTAGCAAGGCAGGTTTTTGTCAGACCTGACTGAATAGCGGAATATCCAGCAAGAAACAGAGCGGGAGAGAAACAGGCGAAGAGAAGCCGAAAGGCGAGAGAGTGTCTAGAACGGTGGCAACAATTATTTGGGCAGTTTTTAGAATTAGGAATACATTATTATATTTTAGAAATAAAATAAAGAATAGTTAAATAATTTTGTAATTTGTTAATATATTCAAATATTATATCTTTTATATCTTGTTTCTCTTGAGTTTTTAGTCTTCTTGCCAATTGGTCGCGTAATGCTCTTCTCAATAATAAGTCAGTGGCTGTACTGCCGATTTCATTTTCTAATACCTTTGAACAAAATGCCCACCTGAAAGTAAAAATATAATAATTAATATAATTATCCTAACTAATATTATAAATGCGAAAGTAACTCTGTCTGTCTGTCTATCTGTTACTCTTTCACGCCAAAACTACTGAACGGATTTAAATGAAATTTGGTATGCAAATTTAATGATCTAGACCCTGAGAAAGAACATAGGCTACTTTTTATTGCGAAAAGGGGGTTGTAAGGGGTTAAAAGGGGGGTAAAAAGTTACTTTTCCACGCGGACGAAGTCGCGGGGCTAGTATTTTATAAAGATCATCTCCAAAAATCTTTAATCAACATTAGATTATACCTACCATGTATCATGTCCTACCTTGAGGTTATACAGGATATGTCTTACCTTAGACTCCTAGGAGATTCTTTGCGTGGATGTTAAATCTGTGTAATACGCCAGCAAATCACACAAATCCTCAAAAACCACCGTATCAAGCCTATATTTCTGTTCAAGAGGGTGTCCAGCCCACTTGTACATATCAGTTTGAAATTTGCTTGTGAGTGTCGTTCATCTTGAAATGCAGCCGCCGTCAATATTGTTCCACGCTAGATATCTTTTTTCCGACATTATACTCAATATATGTTAATATTTTGTAAATCAAAACACCTTTTCACACCATAATTTGGCAAGTGAGTTACTTAACTACAATCGTAAAGGTATTTTTCGATACCTAACGTCAAATTTGTAACTATCGCTTTGTCTCTTTCATTGTGATGCATTTGAAAGAGACAGAGCAATAGTTTACGTTATGTCAGTTTTCACTGTCAACTCGTAGCGCTACGTAAACGCTACTCGCTAGCGAGTACGTTTACGTAGCTAGCGCGTAACTCGATACTACAGATTTTAGTTTCTCAAGTGACCGCTAGAGGCGCTGTACACTTTTTCATACATTTTTTTTACGCAGACGCTAGCGAGTTCTGTCACTGTAAACTCATGGTAGCGCTACAGTAGGGTTATGAAACGTGCGTGAATGAGATCGGCGCTATTGCGTGACTACTATTGATACTGGATGTCAGTATACAGTGAGCCTGAACATATGAACAAAGGTTTTTCCGTTTGCATTTTACCCTTTGACAACCTTAAGTTTCCGTCTACAAAGTCACTGGAGGGAAAGCTTCTACATTCTAACGTTCTTTATTCTATGTAAATAGGGTGTACATTTTTATCTATTCTACCAACCATTCCTTTCAAGAATATAAGCGCTGTCAATACATTTATTGGTTATGGAAGGCTAGGTTAGTAGGTTTAACTGCCGCACTCAGAGGAAGTAATTATACCTTCATGATCATTGTTGTATGATGTTGCGTAAAAAAATCGATTTTTCGTACAAAGTCTGCACTTGTCTAGTTTATTTTGTATGGGCAGTCAAAGCAAAACAATGAACTTCCAAAAGTCAAAAAATATATTTTAGGTATTCAGAATGGAGTGGTTAAAGGAATGTACCTATTTTTTTCCCGACACACCCTGTATTGCCTGCCACTGGCTGGCTACCTATACATTGTGCCTCGGCGTCCATTACGATCCTCCACTAAGACCACTTAGTGCGAAAGCTTTTACGAGCTAGTGGCATTATTTGAGTGAGCCAATATTTGCGGCCCGCCTTCGTACATTGCCATATGAACGGCTAGCATATAACCACACACAATCAACTTTATGCCCTAATATATAGCCGTTAAACTCTTGTAGTGGTAAGTTAGGTATAGTTAAATTACTCAGTCAATGAGTAAGTAGATAGGCGTTTCGTTGGGATAAATTGTTTCTAAGTAGCTTTTCTTTTCTTGCAAAAAAATTTCAAATTTTTGTAGTTGGCTGAAATTCCGGATATGCTGTAGTTAAGAATACTGTCATCTAGTAACCCTGGATAGGTACTAAGTGCTTAATAACAAAGCATAAAAACAACAAAGTCACTCTGAGCAACATAACGCTCAAAGTAAATGGCACCTCCGCATTGTCTATGCGATTTGCAGAAACGGCATTGAATTAAATTGATGGCGGATCGTATACGATAATGTGTTCTAATGCAGCGTAATTACATCGCAAACCAGGGCCGCGTGCGGGTAGAGCGGGCCTCGTAGAGATATATGAAAAAGGGGCGCGCAACGGATGCCCCCCGTTGTACACCAATGGTAGGCACAATTAGTGGACAAACAAAATTTCAGCAAAATTTGACAAATGAAAACCCCTTCCTAGAAAATCTCCAATCCGCCGTCTCAGTGCGCCGACTTGTGTAGCACTCTACTGAAGTTGGTTCGCTCATGCGTAGGTATGTGATGCATCTTCAAAAATACACATAGGTACTACCTATCACATCTCCTGCGGCCTGCTTCCTCGTCACCCAACTTAGCAAGCATGAAATCTTCCGGATTCACAACACACAACATTCCGGGTGAAGAAAAAGGTAATTGGCTCCTTTCATTCCATGATATTCGTTAATGTTTATTTTATTAAAGTTGTTGTACCTACTCATGAAACTACTAATTAATCATTTTTGCCTCGTGGTTCCTAGTCGCAGGGCCCATGCTTATGAGTGCTGATGGTCCGGCTCTGTTCCTCGGTGCATCGGTAGCCCACTCATTCATTTAGTTAATGAATAAACATGTAGTACGGCACGCAAGTGAGATGTCTGCAATTATAAATTTGCTTGTCAGGTAAGCTATGCAATGAGCTTTAGTACTTTGTTATGACTACTGGTTATTACGAAGATATTATTATAACGGCAAAAGTAAGTGACTACTTTTATGACTGGGTAGGTGCTTAGATAAGAGGCGGCATCACCACCTATCCGATTCTTGGAAAATTTTCACATCCTTAGTACCTTTTGCTTATTCCTGAAAAAAAAAAAACAATTTTAAAATCCTTTAAAATATTTGCCGGTTTGGGATAATGTTAATTACCCACTCAAAGACGTTTCTTGCATCTAATCGACAAATCACAGCCACCTTAGGTGCATGAGACATCTACCTGTCCTAGTATTCGTTGCTAAGATAGCAACACAGTCATCCAAAGAAAATAAGATAGGTCTTTTGGTCCTTTGCACAACATTCTCCCAATTCTCTTGATTTTAGATTATGAAACACATGCCGGATCAAAACTATTTTTCCCTTACTACTAAACACACTGTTAACTCAGTTATTAACGGAACTAAATACGTTCTATTCCCTCTTAATATTGCCTAATTTGAACAGGATGGCATGAGCGTTAGTTACCTAGTAGATTATTAATAAGATGGTTTTTATTCTATTTTTTCGATTAAAGATACGACCACGATTTTTATAAGAAGCAAATCAAAACTAACCAAATCCATGGATGCTTGAAATGTTTAAAACTGTGTCTACTTGTAACACAGACCAGATAAATTTGTCTGTGAGGTAAGTACGTTTAACTGACACTGAAATGGCAAATTTCTAAGATTAGGCATAACCCACATTTTAAGAATTAATCATATCCTTTAGCTGGGCCATGATTTTTCTACTTGCTGAATGAGGGCCGTTTATAGTAGACACACAATTAAAATATTTGACACTGCCTGCACTTTTTCCTATCTTTTTTTTGTTTTGTGTCTGTGCCAAATACGCGAGAATACCGAAAATATAAATAATAGAGAGTCAGTACCAAAGTTAGCTAAACATTATAATTAGTCTGAACAACTTGTAGGTAATTTAAACGCGCCATTGGTATACCTACTGACTCTATCGTCCAGGTTAAGTTTTGTTAATAATTCACTGGTCAACAAAAAATTGTAACAAAAATTATTGGGTCTTTTTTTTTACCACATAGCAGTCCCTGATAATGAATCAGTTATTAGATTTTTCATATCACGTCTAGTTTTTGAGTTATAATGGGGTCAATAATGTCAAAAAGGGTGTTAAGGATTGTCTTAATGAAAATGCTTGAATGTGTCTTTGAAGATGCTGTAATTACTAGTTTTATTGAGATATTAAAAATTGTGAAAATAACCGGCGCGGAGACGCGCCGGGAGATAGGTCTCGCTGAAGTTTCTTGTTAGTCTGTCTAGAGGGCGCGACGGTCGCTCGCCGCCGCCGCCGCGCGGGAACTTTTGAACGTGGAACAAAACTTGTGTTAACAATCTCCGCCCTCCTGCGAAGATGCTAGTTCCTCTTCTAGAAGGGGACAGATCCGGTTGAGAGCTCGGCGTACTGTCCCTTGGCTAGTCCGGATGTCAACGACGCGTACTGCGCCGTCGGGGCCTGGATGTACTGATGTGATTCGCCCGAGAGGCCACTTGAGAGGCGGGCATCTCTCGTCCTTGATGAGTACCATTTGACCCAGCTTCAAGTTGGGGTGTCTGGTCTGCCATTTTGTGCGTTGTTGAAGTTCGCAGATGTACTCCTGGCTCCATCTCGACCAAAAGTGTTGTCTAGCCTGTTCGATGCGTGCGAATCTGTGAAGTCGGCTCGGATTAGCTTCTTGTAAATCTGGTGATGGCAGTGACGTCAGCGGTCTACCCACGAGGAAGTGCCCGGGAGTGAGAGGACATAGATCTGAAGGATCTGATGATAAAGGACATAGGGGCCTAGAATTCATGATAGCTTCGATTTGTGAAAACAATGTAGTCAATTCTTCAAAAGTGAGATGCGTATTCCCTACAACCCTTTTCATGTGAAACTTAGCCACCTTCACAGCTGACTCATAAAGGCCTCCATAGTGAGGTGAATATGCAGGAGAAAACTTAAATTTGATACCCTCATTTGCAAGGTCTGACACAGAGTTAGAACAGTTTTCTACTAGTTGTGCTAATGCTCTATTAGCCCCAACAAAGTTGGTGCCATTATCACAAAATATTTCGCGAGGCTTTCCTCTACGTGACATGAAACGGCGCAAAGCTAAAATAAAAGCCTCAGTACTTAAATCGCTTACTAATTCTAGATGCACAGCCTTTGTTTTGAAACAGATGAACACACACAAGTAAGCTTTTATCAGTCTCGCGCCTCTACCTTTCTTACTAGCGATAAGAAAAGGCCCTGCATAGTCAGTACCAGTTACCTCAAAGGGAAACCCTGGATTTACCCGTTGAGGAGGTAAATGACCCATTATTTGCCTAGCAGTTACCGCTTTCAGTCGTTTGCAAACTATACATTTTTGACATATCTTTTTTGCTAATACTCTGCCACCTAATGGCCAATAATGTTCTCGAATGACTGAAAGAAGTAATTGCGGTCCTGCATGCATTAACTTAATGTGATAGTATTCGAATAGTAATTTTGAATAATGATGTTTACTGTCAATAACAATAGGATGCTTTTTGTCTGGCAAGTAATCAGAATTATCAATTCTGCCTCCTACACGTATTATATCATTTTCATCAATGAATGGTGATAAACTATGAAGTGAAGGTAAGTTCTTAAGATCATCCTTTAGGTTTGAAAAACATTCTGACTGTGCTAGCTTTGACAATTTTATTTCTGATAATGTTAACTCATCAACATTTAATTCTGTGTAATTTCTAGAATTTGAATCTTTAGTTTTGCAATTGTTTATGAATCTACAGACATAAGCCATGATGCGTCTCAATTTTATAAAACTTGAATGTTTTTCAAATTGAATAATAGAATTATTTGCCTTTGTACTACTTGCATGCTACAGCATGTGTGCGTATCTCAGGTAAATTCGTTTGTGTGTCTCCGCCCGCCTGTGTTGGCCAATTATCAATTGAACATTTAAGAAATGCAGGTCCCTCCCACCACAGCGATAGTGACTGCACCTCATCGGGGTACACGCCTCGTGAAGCGAGGTCTGCAGGATTACATGAGGAAGGAACATAGTGCCAACTTGCATTACTACACAATCATTTACTTCGGCTACACGGTGAGACACAAACGTACTTAGCTTGTTTGATGGCAAGCTCAACCAACCCAGAACAATTTTCGAATCGCACCAAAAGTATTTTTTATTTATTGAGCAACGTAATGTATTACTGACTTTGTGACATAAACGAGAACCAAGTAAGGCTCCACACAACTCGAGTCTGGGTATAGTTGTTGCTTTTAGTGGCGCCACCTTTGATTTGGCGGTTAAAAGTCGCACTGTTACATTTCCTAACGCATCTATTGAACGCACGTACACACATGCGGCGTATGCTTTCAAAGATGCGTCAGTAAACGCATGCAATTCGATTAGAATAGGGTTTGCACATATAGCATGACGTGGTATTGTCAATTTTCTCAAACATGCCAAATTAGTAATGAATTTATGCCAAATTTCACGAATAGTACTGGGAATTTGGTCGTCCCATCCTACATTTTGTGCCCAAAGTAGCTGTAATATCATTTTACAAGTTATAATGCAGACAGACAATAGTCCTAGTGGATCGAAAATGCTAGAGGAAATTGACAATATTTTTCGTTTGGTACATTTTTCATTATCAATGTGCTTTGGTAATTTTGATACTGACATTAAAATACAATCGATATTAGGATCCCATTCTATGCCCAATATGTTTGTTGCTGTTGATAACTTTAAATTGTCTTGTTTATCATGACAGTTGTTCGAAACAAATTTTAACAATTCTGTGGAATTACTTTTGATTTTGCGTAAATTAAAACCTGCTGATTTTAATTTTTCTGTGACTTGTTCATATATGTATTTTAAGTTAGTTTCATCTGAGTGCCCAGTATTCAAATCATCGACATAAAAATCATGTAACATTACTTGCTTAATGACTGGGTCTTGACATTCTAATGCTAATTGATTCAAACATCTTGTGCTTAGAAATGGGGCCGATGAGGTACCATAGGTGACTGTATTCAATTGCAAATACCTCATAGGCTCATTCTCATTTTCCCGCCATAAAATTACTTGTAAATGCCTTTGACTAGGATGAATGAGAATTTGACGATACATTTTCTCTATATCTCCTGTTAATATGTATGTATGCTCTCTGAATCTTGTGAGAATAGAAAAAATGTCGTCCTGAACTGTGGGACCTACCATCATGGTGTCATTGAGTGAGAGCCCAGTGCACGTCTTTGCAGAGGCATCAAATACAACCCGGCATGGTGATGAATCACTCTGTTCCTTGAGAACAGGGTGGTGAGGCAAAATTACAGCCTTTTCTGGTCTCTCAATCTCTGACGCATGACCCAGGTCTATGTACTCTTGAATAAAACTAACATACTGCTGTTTTACTTCAGGATGCCTTTGGAAAACGTCGCTCTAATGACTCAAATCTCTTACGAGCTAAATAGTACGAATCACCTAGTTTATCAGGATTGGTTTTCAAAGGCAACTTGACGCAAAACCTTCCATCTTCCAAGCGCTGAGTGTGTTCCACGAAGTGCTGCTCGCAAGCTTCTTCTTCTGGGGACAACACCGGCTTGACTGGTACTTCTTCCAACTCCCAGAACTTTCTTAGTTGAGAGCTGACATCTTGACTGAAATTGCATGCAATTTGTGCATTAGTGCTTGTACTACACATAACTGGCCCGGCTACTAGCCAGCCAAACATAGAGTTTTGCAAAATAGGCTTATTAGTACCTAACTTTATTTGTTCTGTGCATATGACATCCCAAAATAGATCTGCCCCTATAAGCAGGTCTATTTTGGCAGGTCGAAAATAGTCAGGATCATGCTAATTGAATGTTTTGTGGTATGTTAATACTTGAAATATCTACTTCATGACTTGGCAGTGCACTGGTTACTTGATTGAGAACAAATGACGTTGACTTGAACTTTGAATTTATTTGTATGTGACTGTACTTGAATGTTACAGCGCTGCAATGCTTGAAATGACATGTTATTAACACCAGTTACACATACCGAATCAATAAAGTCACTTTTGAGAGATAATTTATCTTTCAGATCCTGGCTAATAAATGAGGACTGACTACCTGAATCAAGTAGACAGCGTGCCTTCACACTTTGTTTTGTATCATTGTTTGTTATTGTGACAATCGCTGTTGACAGCAATACTTGATTTGCTATACATGTAGATAATGATATTGATTTGGAAACTGTTTGCCCCTCCTCCACACTCTGGACTGGATCTTTTGGCCTGTCAGAGTGCAAAAGAGAGTTGTGTTTCCCCTTACAAATGTTGCAATGCCCTGATCTGCACTGGTTAGCAAAATGTCCGCTACGGAGACAGTTAACACATGCTTTGAGTTTGGTAATATGTTGATACCTGTCTGCCGGTGACATTGATAAAAACTTCTTGCAATAATAGATTAAATGACTACCACCACAGATCATGCAGGGCTTGTTGTATTGTTTGCCATCATATGAAGTGGCTACAAATGCTTTTTGAGACCTATCAATGCGTTTGAATACTTGTGATTGTGACTGAACTTTTGTGCTTGTTATCATGCTATCACTGCTACTAGCTGAGAGCATTTCTACTACATCTGCTCTTTTCCTCAAGAAATCATAAAAATTGTCTAATGTTATTTTTGATGATAAGTTACTTTTATATTCCTCCCACTTGGTACATGTGGTTGGATCTAGCTTTGCTGAATACATGAAAATAATCAAAGTATCCCAGTTATCAATTTGTTCACCCAAATTATGTAATGCTCTAAGATTTTTTGAAATATGATCAATAATGAACCTAAGTGATCGCTCACATTCTTTACCAATTGGAATATCAAACAATGCTTTGAGATGTGTGTGCACTAACTGGCCTTTGTTATTGAAGCGATCACATACAAGTTTCCATGCAACTTCATAATTTTTGTCTGTTAGTTCAAGCGACTCGATCACTGAGGCTGCACTATCGGTCAATGACCCTTAAGATATTGATATTTCATTACATTGCTTATAGAATTATTCTCATGAATCAGAGATGAAAATGTATCATGAAACTCTAACCACTTGGATGGATCACCACAGAATGTAGGCAGCTTAATTATTGGCAACTTGATGTTGTTTGCAATTGGATTACATGACTGTGAGTTGTGAATAGACTGAGTTGCATTTGAAAATACTACTTCATTACTCTCTAATAATTCCTGAGCCTTCTGCGATTACATTATAAAAATATGTTCTCAGTTTCATATCTTTCAGCAAGAATAGACTCAGAAGGAGTCTCACTAGCACTTTCTTTAATTTCTAGATTAGTTTGCAAAGTGTCATAATCTGAAAACAATTCTTCTAACTTTGACAATCTATTCCTCAACTCTTTGACTTGATACACATTTAATGAGCCTACACCTTTTAGTAGTTGTAGATGGTTTTTGAAATTGGTTAATCTACCTTTAATAGAACCTCTTTTGATCCTGAGTTCCTTAAGTTCTGTGTCAGACATTGCGAATGGTTAGATAAACACTTGCCAAATTGAAACAAAACACTGCACTTTTGAATGATAAAAACACTATAAATACCTTTATTTTGGCCTTTCTATCGAAGCAAACCTTATGACCCAGCTGTGAGGCGGCGAAAGCGGCAGGTGATCGTGCCGGCAGTCTGGCAGGGCATGCACCAGGACACCAAAGCGAGGACCGAAGTGTTGGACGCGAGCGCGCGCGTCAATTCTGGAATAGTCGGCCAGACGCAAATTAAAACACCATGCTAAGATATTTAGGAATGCTTGGAAAGACTGGGATGCAAAGATATTTGATAAAACTACACTTTGAATGTTTGAAAAAAACAAAACACAATCGAGTGTGAAAATCACTAATTAAATTGAATTTACGTGCATTTATGTGGGATAGCGAAACACTTCGGGGATAAACTGGTAATACAATGACTAATTAACACACTGCTTGCGTATATATGAAAGAAATAGCTGAATATTTGATTGTGAAAAAATGCCGCGAAATCGGTGCAAAACAAAACACTATCACTTTGAAGAATTGAATAAAATTGAAAATTGCAACACAAATCACATATGAATTGAATTGTTATCGAAGATAGGAACGCGAAAACCTCCCTCGTGAGTATTCTTCTCATCCAGATCGCCAAATTCGCCAAATTTTCTCCGTCCTTTTGGATTTTTTTTCTAGAACGCCATTTTGCACGCCAGGCTTGAGACTTCGCACCGAAATTTGCAGATTCTTTGTTCACGGTCGCCAAAAACAATCTTGTTAAGGATTGTCTTAATGAAAATGCTTGAATGTGTCTTTGAAGATGCTGTAATTACTAGTTTTATTGAGATATTAAAAATTGTGAAAATAACCGGCGCGGAGACGCGCCGGGAGATAGGTCTCGCTGAAGTTTCTTGTTAGTCTGTCTAGAGGGCGCGACGGTCGCTCGCCGCCGCCGCCGCGCGGGAACTTTTGAACGTGGAACAAAACTTGTGTTAACAAAGGGCTTTTAATGTATTTTTTGAGACTCGTTTAAAAAAAACAAAGTTGTGTATCGCAAATCTAAAGTTATGTTTTGAAAATTTATATTTTAAATAATAAAATAATGTTTAAATTGTAATTTAATACACTTTTCCTGCGACGCTAAAGAAGATTTGGAAATAGTAAAAATTTTCCATACAAATACTAAGTGCTAAATTGTAAGAGCTTTGGTAAACAGGTGCCAAATGAATATTACCCACCAAATATCAATTAAAAGAAAATAATAATTATTGTTACATACAATTAAGAAAATGAGCTTTTCTGTTGTATAAAAAATCAAATTGAAATAGTGCTTTTACTATTTTGAAATTGCCTGTAAAAATGATTTCAAAACCCATTTTTGGGATATTCAACCCATTATAACTCATAAACTATACGTGATATGAAACTTCTAGTAACAGATTCATAATCGGGGACTGCAATTTAGTTAAAATATTGGCCACTGATTGAAGAGACAAAAAAAAATTGAAATTTTGTTGACCAGTGTAACTTACACACCAAAATCCGATCAGTAATAATAAACGTTTTCTATCTTTCTATTTTTATAAATAACTAGCGGTCGCCCGCGACTCCGTCCGCGTGGAAAATGTCTATGTCCTTGCTCAGGGTCTAGATTATCTGTATACCAAATTTCATTTAAATCCTTTGAGTAGTTTTGGCGTGAAAGAGTAGCAGACAGACAGACAGACAGACAGACAGAGTTACTTTCGCATTTATAATATTAGTATGGATTTTCTATAGTAGGTACATCATACCTAGATTTAGGAAATTCTTATCAAAATCTTGACTGTAGGTATGCATACGAGTATAAGTATTTTCCGTAGATAGGTACTAAAAGTGTATTTATTTAGTTTAGTACCTACTTTTCGGGATACAATTTTACTTCTATTTCCCACAACACAAGTTAAATCATTGTTGCCAAATTTGTCTTCTCTCAGCGGGACGCGATTCCACTTATTTATGGCTTACCAAAACATTTACCCTATTATTGTTGTTGTTATGGCTGTATTAAAATGCTATAAAATTTATGACGCTTGCAGTATTGGAACGAGGAGTTTTGCAACTTAGTTGTAGCTGTTTAAAGTTTCATTTCGTTCAAAGGGAGTTTTGTACAAGGAAGGATGACAAATGGTATCGTCCCCTTCAATTACGGTGTCCCATGTCCTGAGGAGGCGAGAAGTCTGTAAGGCCTATTCAGCATATTGTTCGGAGGGGACAAATAAACCCCAAAAGGGTGGCTTGAATAGGCCTTCATAACAAATTGATTGTGATTTAGTGTTGTAAAACATTTTAAATGGAATTAATTCAATTTGGCAACATTGTGAATGTAGAATGCAGTTTTGTTGGGGGCAATTGGGGTTATGTGAAATAAAGGTTTCGAATTACAATTCGAATAATCCTTTTTATATTTACAAGCATGGGGACGTAAAAAAAAATAGAGATTTATTCAACGAAATACGTGATGGAACTGATGGAGATGCATTGACTATCATTAATAACACTAAAAATTACAACGGGATGGTGTTTTTGTTAGATTGCTATCATATTCTGAGCAGACAGTTATCTCTGGAATATAAGATTTTCTAACTTAATATATAGACCTAACATAATTACCAATTCAACTCATAAGTAAGTAGATGTAAACAACGATCAATAACAAAACCTTACAAAATATAGCTAAGTGGAAAGAGAATCTATATGATTAAAAGAAAAGAACTAAATAATATACCTACTTAACTCACGAAAACTTCGAAGTTATGACAGGTTTAATATTTTTCATTGGTTTAATTACATCAATTACCAACACTCAGCGCACACAAACAGGTACTGGTGCTAGTGAAATAAAAACAGTTCTAAAAAGTCTATTACTGTCGAAATACAAATGAGAACGCTCAAAACCCGCAACTAATCAAACAAATTTTCATATCTCATCCATCATGTCAAGCGGAGGCGTTAATCCACAAGAAGCTCATTAGGCCGAGTGGATCAGCGATCAAAAACAACGTTTAGGACGCCAATCGACCATGTTAATACACTTTTCATTACGGACTGGCCGATCGTGTTATTAAAACAATATATTCAATGGTAGAGGCAAAAAACCGGCCAGCTTGTAGGGGTAATTTCGATGTTTTCGGCTCTACAGTGCCCCGTCTCAGTCTTTATGTTGCTGTCCCGTTCTGGCTGCGCCGACGCGTCTGCAGTGCATTTTATGGAATACAAAGCTGCACTCGGGATATGGGTGGACGAGGAAAGCTAACTGAAATTTATCATTACTCGCCACGTTAACATTAATGCAAGGATGAAGCGGAAAACTTATAATATGACACGGTGGATTATATTATATTTTTATACAGGCGATGAAACATATTTTGTATGGATCAACTTAATGGATTTTTATATCTAATAGGTATATAGTACCTACCTATAAAAGAAACATTTTAAGGTTTTGTGTGTTATAATAATCCCTAGTTAGGCAGTAAACTTTTAACTAAGTATTTATTTCACGGGTTCGTGTCAATACGTGGACCTACCTACAGGTATTTGCTATTAATATCTGTGCTACACGTTATACGAAGTCACGTCCAGTTACCTATCCTTTTTGGACTTAGAACGTCCTCATGTCTTAATCACAAGTGATATTGCACTGCAGGGATGTAAGTGTAGTGACTTGACATGACCGTCTGTAATCGCAAATGCTGAATTTTAAACCAGCTAAGATTATCACGGATCTATTTTTTATTTTGACTACTTACCTAATCTTATAATTGAAAAAAAAAACACTGTGATCGAGCATAAACAATAGATTTACCCAAAAGATACCAAAGGAAACTGCCCACGCCTTCTTGAGGAATTTTAACGACGGCAGTTTAAGCGAAACAAATAAATCACTGTTTGTAAGTACTTAGCTGAGGCCGCACTGTGTAATTTCTAGAAGATTCCCATTCACCTCTTTGATGTAGAGCCTGGTTGAAACCGCTTAAATAGGGCTTCGAGTTATGATGAAATGCCCTGCGTAGCCGCGATCAAGCTTGCACATTCATCTCTTGACTATAGATAATCAGCTAATATTATAGACACCTACAGGGTGTATCTGTGGATATTTACATCCCTTTAACCACATGTTCTACCGTCCATTCTAAACAACATTTGTTCTATGACTTATGAAAATTCGCATGAAAAATTTTCATCTTTCCGTACAAAGTCGGTCACGTGACTTGGTCATTTTGTATGGGGAGTCGAAAATTCTTCGAATTTAAACATTTAATGTTGTTCAGAATGGTTGATAGAACACGTGGTGAAAGTGATGTAAATGTTTACAGATACACCCTGTATATATTTGTTAGAATAATGTGTGTAGAAATATAAACGTATTTTTGTTTGATATAACATTTTACGAGTGCAGACATTTTACTGTTAAAGTAGGTACAAAATATGTTCTTACACAAGAAAATTATATTTATTACAAGGCGATATTTATGATAAAATGTATATTACCTATGGTATGTACAAGTACCTATAGAAATGTACGGTAAGAAATTTGTTTAAGTTTACAGTTACCTTTTTGCAAATGAGTTATTTATGTGGTCTGCATTTCACAACTATGCATTGGCTAGTTAAGAATGTATATTTCTGTTGCCATGAACCCTAAAGAAGAGCACATCAAAGCACAACTAGTTACATAACTAAGTACCTATTCCAAAACAAGTACTGTAATAATCTGGTGTCATTACAGCTCATCCAAATCCATCATACTTAATATAAAAATATAAAGCCAAGAGCTCGTATAAGTAGTATACATTATTGATAATTTCACGCGGCGAAGTGTGATTTTTCACGTTTTCTCCCGAGATGCTAACGTGACCCGAAGCGGGCTCCATTTATGATCGGTGTACCGAAATGGCCGACAAATGGCGGGTAAATGAGAGGCTTCGGCCGCCGGCCGGGCCCGCTCCATTCAGCCAGCCGCTTTTTTAAAACCGCCCACGAGTGCAAACCTCAAAACAAGATACCTCGTTCGTTTTGTTAAGTGAGCTTATAGTTTCGAGAGAGGCGGGCCGGCAGTGGACGTAGGTCGTTAGTGATGGCTGGGTGGTTATCGGAGTAGAGGCGGCCTGAGGCACATTTGATTATACGTTGAGAGAGGCCTAATCGCGCTCGACGGGCGAACACCTCGAGATCAAACACGAGGCGCGCCGCCAGATATTTTTGTTTCTATTAAACAACACCCGACGTAATAATGTTTAACAATCGTGCAGCGATAATTCGAACAGAAGGCGCTGTGGAGTCAATTATTGCTAGATTTTTTATAATCAGGTAATAAATGTACCTAACGTAAGAAGTCGAACCGAAAACTGGTACAAGAAACGAAGATTGGGGGAGGCCTATGCCCAGGCTGTGACTAGCTAATGATGATGAGTAGATGATATGAGAATGAACTAAGGAGGTAGGTAGATTCATTTTCAATTGAGATATACCTACGTATTCAAACTGGATGTATTCGTATAAAGATATTAATGATAGAATCGTAGATAATGTTATGGAATAATGAATGATGTTATAAAAATTAGCACAGATCCATTAAAGAAATGAAGTGAAATGTATACCTCCCTTTTCGTCTACGAGTTTTAAATCACTCGGTGCCAACGTAACAAGCAACACAAGAATTTAGTCGCTGAAATAATTTCACAACTTTTTTATGTGATAGGTGGCAGAGCAGCAGACGGATCACCAGCGAAGTTACAAATGCGCAACAATTTTTATAGAACCATTTAAATGGTAACTACTGACCATCCCTGTTATATCTGGATGTTATTAGCGTTAAACATCATTTTGAGTTGACAATCGATTGTACAATTGTTAAATAAAAAGTATTACTCTTTACCGAGATGCCGAAGCTTCGGAGTTGTTGAGAATGGATCCGAATTAGTAGCTGACGCGGACGTTTTGAACCAATTGATGTCGCTCTTGTGTGTATATTTTATAACACCTAATAAGTATGTAGGTACTTAAAAATTTTACCATATTATTTATGATTATGGTTTGGCATCTTCAAATAATGGAAGTAGCATATTAATTGTATAAAGAAAAGCGACTCATAAAGTCGACTCTACAGAACTCTCTGTCCAGATAAGTGGTCATCTCAGAGGATCTGGGATTGTTATTAAATATTTGTGTTGGGCCGCGATTAGCGAGCGGCAGCCGCGCTAATTTATCGTATCGCCTCTACTAACGCGTCTCTCCACTGCTCTAATAACTGGCTAGAGCGCGGATGAATTGTGTGTAATAGAGTTTTATGATAGGATGTGATTTTGTTTTGAAGTTTGATATTAGTCGACTTTATTTGTCCAATTAATTTTAGGGTTTCTCTGCAAGCCCTGGTAGAGTTGTAAGCGTTACTTAGCTATTACGACTTAGGTACTTTACTTTTTTACGAATTTTTACGACTGACCAATATTGTTAAGATAAGGATCTTTATTCGTAGTTTATTCTCGTTTATAACGTTGAGGATCAAAATTACTATTCGTACGTTGAGTTTTCTAATTTTTATTTCTCTTGGCTCCATAATCATAACTTTCAGAGCATTATGTTTTTTAGATTCTGAAGAAACTAAAACCACTATTTAATTGTTTAAGGATATGATGATTAATTTATACAATATTATGGACGGACGGACTCAACAAACGTTTACTTAAATTAAATATAGTTGCTACCTACCAAATACTTACTTACGTTTAAGTCCATTCACATTTTACTACTTAAGTACCTAAATATTCTAGGCGCTACGAAAGCTACGGGTAAAGAAATTGTATTGCGCAAAACTTTGTATTCGTGTGCACAGTTTTCAAGAATTATAAGTTCTTATTACAAAAATGCTAATGGCAACAAAACCAAGTGACTTGAACACTTTGTTTTCCTAAAGCATGTGAAGTAGGTATCACAATGTCCATCGATGTGGCAGTGTGCGTGTTCAACGGTGATTTTTAAATAAGAAAACAATATTTTCATCAGTTACATCTCTGCTTTAGTTCAAAATTGTATGGATTTTGTTTTGTGACGACGGACGTCTTTCTTTACTTCAAAATAAATGCATCTAGCTATAATTTTATACAGATACAACTCAACTAAATAAAAGTTGCTGTGTTTATAATATGAATGTAGGTACAACTAGGTAGTTGGCACAGTAGGTACTAAATTGTGCAGTTTACGTAGTGGCTGGTAAGCAAAAAAGGATATCATCAAAGTAGGTTGATTAGAATAGACAAACAAACCCTCCCTTAACAAGGACTCCAAACAAAAACCTCCGCTAAACACCCTCCTCGCCGCTGATTAACCCTTCCATTAGCAACAAAACAAAAAGATCACGAGTTAATACACCGTGAAAATAAAGAGCACAACAGAACCAGTATCATAACACAAACGGATCTAGTATTTCGTGATCTGGGCGTGCCCGCTGCGTATTAATGTAGGAGATAAGCATCGGCGCTTTGAGCGCGCCGGCCATTGTGAGCGCCGCGAGAAAAGTAATTCTTAATAGACAATAACCCGCGTTTAACGCTTTTATTTATGTAACACAATGCTTCGGTTTGCGAGAGATATATGGGGCGAGGCGCTAAATCGGACAAGAAACAGGGTTGCCGGCGAATCAAGTGCAAATTTTAAAGACAATCTTAGAACAGAATACCAAGTACACACTCTGGACCGACTCTAAGCTCATCCTAACTGTACTCTAATATAAATGATTCTTACCATAACGCAGACATTGAAAAAAAATTTTTTTTCTGGTCATCATAATTATTTAATGCATCGTTGTGCTAATAAAATGTGTTTATTAATTCAATATTATAATAATTAATAATACTAGGGTGTTCTTGGTTATGATTGGCATGCTGTTCAAATTAAACTTTTGCAATTACAGCCTATACTCATGACTGCACAGTAACTTTTGTATTAATTCATACAGCTGTCGATACACACACAATTAGGTACACAGTACCTACTGTATAATTGTGTACATAAATTAAGCATTCGTAAATACACAAATTCCAATGCAAACAATAGTTTATACTTAACGTCGTAACGCCCAGACAGCAGACACAATGGAAAATCAATTGTTTTATGCCGTTTAAAAGGCTTATGGGCCTTACGACGTTATCTAAGAGTAATTATCTACAAAGTAAAAATAAATATTTATCTAATCCAATGTTAATTCCAGTTATCTGTCAACCCTAGGGGCAATGAAACACCGCTTAATGTACGGACAAAATCAGGCCTTGTTTTTGTTTTGAATGTTGGCAAACAGGAAGATTAAGCATCAACTGTTCACGTAATTACGACCGGCCTCCAATCTTTATTGAGGCGCTTACATCGATAGTTATGATCTTGACGTACGGCGTTTGAATCGTACCGCCGAATTCACCTCGCTACTCGTTTCCAAATGCAAATTAATCTTTATTCATTTCCGATATTGGCTGCCCTAGAATTTATACACCACGTCTAGTTTAAACACTTTAGTGGACGGCATTGGCTCGTAACAGCCAAGAGAATTTCTAAATGCAAATGGACCCGTAATTCATTTCCGATATTGATTGCTATGAAATAGTTTCTCCTCAGAGTAATGATCTGATGTATTGCGCACCAATAAATTAATATTCACCAGCTTGGACAACCAATCATCTCGTTTAAATGTAGGATTCCCAGCCAGTGATACGATATTGAATTTCAAGAACGTCGATCCCAATAACGGCACGTTTGTCGAACGTTTTTTATAATGTTGCCAGTACTAAAGAACAGTTTTTTTCGAGAAATTGTACCACATATTTTGTCCACAATGTGACAAAGCTCAAACTCAAAAGATAGCATAACGTCTTTTGCGTTTGTGTAAGGCAAGTGTGTGTGTGCCCAAGAGAGTTGATGGTTTATTTTTTAATTGATCTCACCTACTATTTTAAGACCTACACCACACCTATTGCGTTCCCGTACTACTACAGGCTTTTAGTTTCCAAAACGAAGCCACCACCCACCGCTCAAAAATTTAAGTTCAACGTCAGAACACAAACCGCTTTCTAAATTCCGTACACTATCGATTGAATAGGAATAATGGCGTAAAATTATAGCGTCGACAACAGAAAGAATAGACGACGCAATTATTTGCAATGGGATGGATTGGAAATTGCACGTGTAGGTAATAGAGTAAATCGACAGAGAAATTGCGGAGACAGTTTTAAAATATGTCCCAACTGAAGGCCGAGGTCCGAGCATAATATCGTGTAGCCTGCCCTGTAATTTTGAGCGCGTGGATGCAATCCTGGGTAATACAAGTGCGAGCACCAGTATTTTGTTTACTTTTTAATACGGGCTTTGACTGGTAGAGGACCATGTCTTATGGTCCAAAAATCGTGGATTTGATCTCCAGTCTGAACAAACATATAGGTCTTACGTGTGCACTTTTCTTTATTGTGTCTAGATTTATACCTATTTAAGCACATTTGCGGTACCTTGTTTGCTTATAATAGAGGTTGACAGGCACAAAAAAACAAACTTTTTCAAACTCTTTCAGTATAGAATTGTGTATCTAGACGTTATATCGATGTACCCAAAACACAAATGCTTACTTTGTGTTAGATCGCATTGACAACCATACACCAAGTTACTACAATCTGTCAAATTTCCTCAAAATTGATCGTGTTTACCATAAAGTTGAGGAAATTTGTCGAATTTTGATACTTTGTAGCTGTCCGTGTTATCCTACTCGTACCTAAGTTGTAATGTCGAATAAATTAAAAATCGGATATGCAGTGGACATCACTAAGGTTAGAATTGAACTCGGTAATGGTCAGCCAAATTGATAAATTCATAATATTATCTATACTTAAGCACGTTCACTGAAAGTTAGAATACCACATTATTATTTCAAAGGAATCTTAAATAATTGTGTTTTTTTCTAATGCTAATAAACAAATACAAAGTAGCGTTCTTAATTTATTTCCAAATTGACTAACTTAACCTGTTCCCAGCTTATGTAATCTATTTTACGTCTTCATTAGAATTTTACTGCTTATTTAATCAAGCTGCCGTATACATCGAGATGACCAGTAGGTATTAATCAATATCCTGGCTTCTACATATCTTATAATGTTTAATTAGTTGTCTGAGAATAAATTTAAATTCTTAATTTTGTTTAAATTCGATACAAAATGGCGCATATACCTAACAAAGCAAATTAATGTGACCTCAAACATGATTCATTCAGTTTTTTAAAAAAGGTTTTATTGTATAATTAGTCTGTTTTATAACAAACATCAATGAGAGCGCAAGACATAATGTTCCCAGAATCCGAAGTTATAAATTTGTAAACGATGCCACAAAACTTCTGTGTGAATAAAAAACTTTACTCTATGGTGTAGTTTTACCAGGGTTAAGAAAATGTTTGTACATTGCTCGTTGTGGGGAGAATGTAGCGTCTGTTTATCTCGTCAAAAAGATAATGGATAGTCCCTCGGGTACGGCGTCGTTCGGTGTGAGCCCGTCGAGGGCGGACACCTGTGCATGGCAGTTTATGGGTTTATATTACTTTATAACATTACACCTCGGGTCGGAATAGACCCCTGCTGGTAATTGCTTCATGAAAGCTCTCAAAACGGTTTATGACTCAAAAAACACTAGCCGCGTCATAATTAGATACAAATCTCCCAATAATTATGTTTTAAGCGGCGAGTTTCTACTGTTAGGTTCCTACAGCTAATTATTATTAATGTAGGGCTTTTTTCTAGCCAGAGTATGTATTAATTTATGAAAGACCAAAACAATTTCAATCGACAAAAATAATTAAAATAAACAGAACAGATACTTTGTAATACCTATTAATTAACATACCCATTAATTCACATAAGTGCTGTATCATATATGAGTATTCAGACAGCCAGTCATTCAGCTTTAATTATTTTTAAACTGAACGAGAAATTTCAATAATAATAGTTCTTAAGAAACCGTATTTACCAAAAGCGATAAAAGTCATTTTGATGACCTCCCAGCCCGCTAGCCTGCTTTCGGCGTGCGGTCCTTCTGATCAGCCGCACTGTCATATTTGTTTAAACAGCTCTTTGAAAAAGTACCGTTTCGAAAGTGACCACACTGAGTGCGGCCACAATAGCACAATGAGCCCCGTGGTGACGTAATCCGGTCATTAATAAGGACGGCCAGGTTAGTGTTAACATGACAAATGCGCTTGCGCACAAAGCCGCCGCCCGCCGCGGGGCGCCCTCTGCTCTCTAAGGACTGACGTTTTCACTTTACACTTTTGAAGAGCTTCATTCAAACTTTTTTATGTTCTTCACACTAAGATTCGGATCAGTAAACGATACGTAGACGTTTTGGATAGGTTTCAATGTTGATAGAAACCGATTGCATATACCTTGCCTAAATAGGCAGATAATAGGCTATTCAAACGAAGTTACTTGTAAAAGTTGGATTCAATAAATCTTTATAATTCAGATTCTAATTATAATATTATTGTTTTAGCATGCTTTATTGTCATCTGATACTCTATTAAGATCTATTACAAACATCTTTGTAGAAACTATAAGATTTCACGGTTTTAAGCCGAATTAAAGTTCCTAAACAGGTAGGTATCGCATCTACTGTTACGAAATCACTACCGGCTTTTTACTATACGCAACAATAAAATAAATAAATAACGCTTTCTTAGTACTTTTAAAGATTTATAAGTCCAATAGCTGTTTATTTTGTAATCGCCACTAATTATATATGCGACCTTGACTATAAATCAGTCTATTCTGTCAAAGTTAATCAGTAGCTTTATTAATAATGTCATAAAACCAACCAAAACGTATCAATCCACGAAACTAGTTCGTAACGAACAACTGGGACGCACACATGCACAGCGCAGTACAAATACTTGTTAAAACATCGCGTAACCCCCGACTGCAAGTCCCGAGGCATGAGTGCAATTATACCGAGTAGAAAATTAAATTAACACACACGCACGTCGTGCAACTCGGGGGAGGGTTGACGACCAACCTGTAATACGCTCTAGCGAAGCAAAAGTGAACTTAAACTCCAAAGACATAAGAGATATTTGAGTAATTGGGTACCCACCTGTAAATTGGCTGTGGACGCAGCCATTTTGCTTCGTCCACTAATTGCAGGTCCTACCATAGTCATTTCATCGACCAGTACGCTGTACTCATTACCCTGCGGTTTGTATTTTTCGAATTAGCACGTGTATTGTCTCAATTGCGCCATAGGCAGTTATTAGATATGATTGTTGGGTACATAATGTAACGTGTGGAGTTTGTAATGCAACTATGTTACCAAAGAGGGGACAGTTGAAACTCGGTCACATATCTCGCTCTTTCAACACTGCGAAAATCGCCACTTTCATTATGAGATTCTTCGAGGGAAATGAAAATCCTATATAGAACATTAGATTGTAACTTATTATTTTTTCATGTTGATACAAAAAAACACATGCAATTACTATAATTAGTGATCAAATTTTCAGGCCAGTCAAATGAAAACAGCACACAAAATAAACTAAGTGTATAAAATTGTGGGATCAAATCTAAAAACGTCCTTAAATTGACCGAATGAACACTATCCGTGGAAAAAATCAATTTTCATTTCGATTACCGTAGGGGCCGATCTACGAGTCGACTTACATTTTTAATCGAGACCATAGTTGATTGGAACCAATCAAATGATGTAATTTATGGCTGGTTTTATTGTGTCCGATCCTGTCTGAGTTAAAACTGACCTTGAACTTCTGTGGGATGGCCAGGGCCGGATAATCCTTCGTGACGAATCACGGGTTAGGCACGCTGCATACTGATTGGGCTCCTAATGAAAAGCGGTGAATATGTTAGTTGGTATCGGGGTCTCCAAGTATACGCAGATCACAGATTAAACTTATCACGTGATAGCCCACCAATTGCCAGTAAACAGGACCATTCACTAGTAAATTAAAAATAACCGAACTCTTACACACCCACCAATAGTGGTGACAGGACATAGAATATTTATAAACTGTTTTAATAACAAAACCTTTGTGGAAAAAAACACATAAATATTTATTTCGCATCAAACTAAAATAAGGCCCTGTAAAATTGTAGTTGGGAAGGTTACTTAAATTAAAATTAGGTAGGATCGTTATCAATAAAATTGATAACGATTTACGTAATTTAAATTTTATTATCTTCAGAGTTCATTGTGCAATCGTCTACTAATCTACTTCATTATAATTCGCTGATCTCGTTAACCTTTCTGTATACCAATACAAAAAAATAATATGACTATACTATATGTCAAACTAAAGAAATAATAGCTATACTTAAAGTTGTATTGTATTCCATTCCATTGATTCTCGTAGCAAAAGCTACGGCTACCAAAACCATACTTACCTACTTGTTTTTTATTTTTTCTATTTAGCCTATACTGTCCAACTTCTGGGCAAAGGTTTCCCTAAATCCTCCACCGCTCCTTATTTATTACTTTATAATAGCCATTTGTGGCAAATTGCGGGAAAAGCTATTAGGTAAAGTCATCGGCCCATCATATTTTGGGCCGACTTACTTATATCATAATTATACCATAATTAAGTAAATTAATAAAATCAAATCAAATCAAGTCAAAATATCAGACCGAATCAGAAACACTACTTTACTCTGCGCTCCAGATCGCTCATAACCGATGTTTCAAAAAAGGCTGCTCTGCTTAAATGGGATCGGGCCGGTCATGTCGTCAGTCGCATGCCAGACGAGCTTTGGGCCAAAGTAGCGACAAAGCGGATGCCCCAAAACATAAAACGTCCTCGCGGCAGACCGAGGCGGACGATATGGCGTGATGAGCTCGACGCTTTTAAAAAGACTGGTCTACCATAGCCCAGGACTGGAGTAGGTAAATGGAAAAAGGGTAGGGAAGCCTTTGCCCTGCAGTGGGACATTACGGGCTCATAATAAATCCTACTACTATTATAATGGCGAAAGTTTGTAAGTATGGATGTATGGATGTTTGTTACTCTTTCACGTAAAAACTACTGAATGGATTTGAATGAAACTTTACTACAATATAGCTTATACATCAGAATAACACATAGGCTACAATTTATAAAAATATTTTGTGTGGATTGTCCAAAATATGACGGTAAGTGTCAATAATTAACTCCACGCGTACGAAGTTGCGGGCGGCCGCTAGTATAATATAAATAAATGAATAAAGCACACCAAACTCCGCGCTTAAAGTGAATGTCAACGCAATGTAATTAATTCCTGATGCAAGCAAACAATGTCAGCCGATAAAAAATCGTGAAGTGTGTTGATTAGCCCGATAATGTCGTGAGATTGCGGGCCCGAGATTGGCCGTGCTTAATCAGTCGGCGGTGTCGGTATGGTCGGCGGTGTCGGTAACCGGCGAGCGGACCAGGGCGAAATGTGATAGAATTAATTCTCAAATTGATGGTTCGCTCACATTGCCGGCCCAGCTTTTTGGCGTTCCGTGGGTAAAATTAAGGATGTAAAAATGGTCGCGATAGTGTGATCAGAATCGTCTGGTTTAGCTGGCAAAAAGTTTTTCACTGTTACTGAACCTGCATCGTTCATTTTTAATTATTTACTCTTGTATCTTCTCTCGCGGACACTTAGATGTTTGAGTGCGTGAGGGAACCGAATGCCTAATTTTGGGGAAGGGCAAAAGGATGACAGCGCACTAGTGGCTCTACTGGAGTTGTGGGTGGCGGCGGCAATTGCTTAATATCAGGTGATCCGTCTGCTCGTCTGTCACCCATCAAATAAATAAAATTGTGTTTGAAAATTTTTATTTATTTTATCGACTGAAATACAGTTAAAGTAATGTAACACAATACAGTACACATACACACACACAGTACAGTATGTAACTTATAAATCATAATTATGGCTCTACCAGTTCAATGATCCTGGATTCGTCAAATTCCAAAAAAAATAGCATAACATAATATAGGCCTAGTATCGAAAAATGACAAGACTTTACCAAATTTGCAGCGGACCACGAAATATATAAATGTTATCCTAAGTATACTTCAGAAATAGCTGATGGCGCTAAGACTACAGTAGCCTTACCATGAGTTTGAAATACTATCCTCGCTATCGAAAACTATCGCTTTGTCTCTTTCATTGTGATGCATTTGAAAGAGACAGAGCAATAGTTCACGTTATGTCAGTTTTAGAAGTCACTCATGGTCGCGCTACAGTACGTAAAAGTAAGGTAGAACGGGTTTCAAAAAAAATAAATAGAAGCGACGGAACCCGTGCTACGTGCGCTCGTGTAGCGCTTGTGAGATTTTTTATTATTCTTATCGGCGTACTCTGTTATTTGGGCATCAATTTGATGTGTATTGCACCTGCTAACCTCTTTAAATATTTATTATTGTACCGACAGGACGGCGTCCACTTTGTGTTGGTAATTTGAAAACAATTTCTGCCCAATGTTAGGCAATACATCCAAGTTTGCTTATCGATTTATGAATTTAAATGAGTGACTTTCACAAGTAGCCTTGATATCATTGTCAAACGCCAGTTGGTATTTAACTGCTAAAATGATTGGCATATGTTATCACGGGCGTGTGTAACTGTGATTGAAATACGGCAATATTTAAAGGTTAGTTTTGACACTTCTCATAAGAATTTGATAGCGTCTCAGTTTTTTATCAAGATAAGTGGCTGCCTTAAGGTTTTTACGAAGCTTACGGCAAGCTTTCTAAAGTCAGGTTTCTTCGATATTAGTTTAAGAGTATGTAAAAATAGTCACTGGAGTAATTTAGTAGTAGGTAGGTAAATTTTGACAATTTACACTTTTACCCCATACTTGTGCGTACTCTATGAATAACACTACTGAATAGTACGAGTAGCTATCTATTTAAATAAAATATGTAAAAAAAGTAAAAAGTATCAGCCTATATACTGTCCCACTGCAGGGCAAAGGCCTCCATCATAGAAATCAAGTTATCGCTACTATGATGGGATTAGGCTTAATCACCACGCTTGCCTAATGCGGATTGGTGATCACAAACCCGAGCTACGTTCGAAAAATTCGAAACATACTTTTGCTCGACCCGGGAATCGAACCCGGGACCCCGAGATCACGACCCGGTACTTAAACCACTAGACCAACAGGGCGTTAATAATAATAAAATATGTGTGCATTCAAAAATATTCATTATGTTATATTTATCTTTAGTTCGATGTATCCGAGTTTTTTTTATGAGATAGGGGGTATACGAACACACGAATAATTTGATAATAACCAGCTGTATTCCATTTTCACCTTTCACCCGTAACCAGTTGGTGAGAAACCCGTTTACACCATTTAAGTATACATAACGCTTACTCATATCTAGAACACAACTAGATCTCTAACCTTGATATAATAACATCATTACTAAACATACGCGTTCCCGCCCATGCGTTTTGTACAATTTCGGTGTTTGGCCCCTTATCCGGCATTCGTAGGGGAGCTGACGAAATAACTATAAACGGAAATGTGGTTACAATGATTTCGTTATTAAACTATTTTCTTGTCATAAGGTAGGAAATTTGTATCCTGGCTGTGTATAACATTTATTAAGATATACATTTTTATGTAGGTATGTCTGGCTCTGCATATAATCGCATTAAAAATAAATTACCTATCTTCTAACTTATAATTTAAATCAATTGAAATTACGTCTATTTCAATTGATTTAAATTACTTGCAATTTTTCAAATAGACATACAATTAATTTGAGCATGCATGTTACTACTGTTGGTCTCATCACTCTCATCTTTACGTCTCCGCTAAACCTTTCACTGTAGGTTACAAGTTATGATGAGCAAATTTGACATCGATGTGCTAAGAATAAAACCGGCCAAGGCGTGGCGAGCCACGCGCTATGTAGGGTTCCGTAGTTACCTACATGATGGATTTACGCTTACCGTGCATGCTCTTGGAACATCTTCGTTTTTCATTTTAGAGCCAGTTTGCAGCTTATGATCGACTTGTTAGCGCCAAAACTACCCAAGGCTTTGAGACATACCTACTAACAGTGTCTACCTCTACCTTTTGTACCTCTGCCGTTTGATTTTCACTCCCTTATTTGTATCCTGTGCCCAAAGATACACCGACGACCTAACCTTGATTGCTGACATTGTCGAAGAAATGTTACTTAAGGTTGAAAGTGGTTTTTTAAACGCCTAGTATATATTACCAATTTTTTAATATTGCCCCTATTTTTCCACTATGGAATAAGAAACACAACACAAACAAACACTTGTATATTTAGGTTCTGGGTGTAGGTACATAAGTAAAGATATACGTATCACAAGTGCTTAACTACTTAGTACGGAATAAGGTCAATGTTTGAGATATTGTGTATACCTATTCTGTAATTTTACAGCTCTTCAGGGAAGATTTTTAAATTGAATAGCCAAACATGTTTTCTCTCAATATGCTTCGAATACTGTACGGTACTTACGATTGGCTAATAAGTAATCTTATAACTATGACTTCCGTTCTTTGGTTTTGAGGCCGAACCCTAAAATTTCTAAGACTCATCGCGTCAAGTTGATTGCGAACGGTAAATACAACAGAAGATGCGCATGTAGTTAATTCCGATACATTAGTTACATCGTCTGTCGGATTGCAAATGGTGAAGGTGGCACGCGAGCGAATAATAAGCTGGAACGATATGGCGGACGTCGCACTCTTCTCGATTATACCAACCAATCGATTCAACCAGTATACCCAGAGACTATTGCTCGGACTCATGACGGTATTCGGATTCGGATTAAATTCATAAGAGAATTATACTCGACAATAATTCCGACACTCTAAGAAAAACTGGCTAAACGGACGGACAAACGGTAAATAAAAGCGGAGGATACGCATGTAATTCCGATACGTTACATCGCGTCTGTCGAATCGCTGATTGCGAGGGCGGCACGCGAGCACAGAACTAGACGGAACGATGCCGCACGCGTCTCGATTACAAACCAATCGATTCGACCAGCACACCGAGAGACAATTGCTTGGGGTCATGATGTTGGCGCTCGCCATAGAGATACGATTTTAATTCATGGGCCATTACAGCACCTTAAGCTGTATCAATAGAAAAAACAACGTAATAAAGGTTCTAATTCAGGAATAATCCTCGATCATTTTCAACTGGAAGCAGAAAATGAAACATTTACATCTCTTTTACCAAGTCTTCTACAAAATGTTCAGAACATTTATTTTACAACTTTTGAAAATTCGTCGAAATATTTTTTGACTCTACATGCAAAAAAAACGGTAACAAGGACACGTAACGGATGTTGAAGGTTTTTTTTTATGCAATTTTCCAATAGAGTAAAACAAATTTTGTTCACAATGCTTGATAGAATACGTGGTTATATTAGTGTAAATGTTTACAAATGCAGGGTGTATGTGTGTGTATTATAAACTAAGTAGGAGTTATCATCTCTGTTCTGTGTCTGCTTCTCTATGGCACCAGCCAGTCCAGGCCGCGTCGCCCGTGCGCAGGTTCCACTATTAAATAGAACGTTTTTGTTTAAATCTGAGTCGAATTGTAAATTTGAACTATGTGGATATCTGGGCCGGTTATCCACGGTGCTTATGGCCCCGTGTCATGCGACCGGAGTAGGTATGTGTTTATTGATTCACGCTCCGTCTCCAAATCCCTGATCAATTTCACACCAAATACAGACACATTTTAATTGGAATTCCTCATACGAGCGCTATTTGAATGCGTGTGACTATGAAAGTTCAATTTAAATATGTAATTCTGTAAAGCTGTATTTCGAAAGAAATTTTATTTGGCGTGTAATTGGTTTTTATTGCTAAGTTAACACCCGCCGCTTGCGTTATTTTATTCATTTGGCATATTTCAAGATTCGAAATGCGTGGGTCACCACGTCCGGTAAAATTTTGACAATCAATAACAAAAAAATTCTATATGTAACACAATGTAATAAATATTTTTTTTGGCCTTATGAACATTCAAATTATAGCCAATATACTCGTTGGTATGATATATGAATGGCGCAAATGAAAACCATTGGCAAAATATTGTTGAAAAAATGGTTTGAAATGAAATTATTTCTTAAAATATGATGTTACAATATAGCATAGTTTCTGCATCTGCATGTTAGTGCCATCAATGCGTGGTGTTTTCCAAGAACATTGCATCTGCCAGCTGAAATAAATATCCAGCTGTCGCATATTTTACCAAAAATGGCCTACTCTTAAATGACACAAGGAGCGGCCTCAAAAAAAAGATACAGATGCATCATTTTTTACATTCGCGTGATTACACCAAATCTAGTGTACTGTAAAAAGTTACGTACCATTAACAACAGAGCATTAACCGCTATCCCTGGGGTAGCGCCCGCGCAGCTTTGTCACCGATGTTACGGTACAACCGCGATTTCCAAAACGCATCACTTCACGCCGCGTTACGACACCATAAAGTAAAATGAAATAATGTTTGTTGTGACAGCGCTTCCCGCATGACAAAATACGCCCATTTATTTCAGACAACAATGTAGTAAATATCGGTTTAATGACCGTGTCATACAGTTGAAATTACCCTTTAAAAATATATGCTCCGAGTTGGTCGACTCCTGTTATGATTCCCGGTCTAATTCCCGAGCGGAATGATAGTAATTTCGTAGTTACTTGCGCACGAGTATGTGCTCGTTTGCAAAGCAATACGTGGATATAATAGTACCTTATTTATTTACAAACAAGAGGAAAAATACATACATTTTTTACTCTTACGACTGTAATGAGGTGTATAGAACCGCGCCTGGTTAGTTACTGGTAATTTTAGTACGGTTTTTATGAGCAAATGATTTAGTTTATCTTTTTATTATTTTCGCTTTTCTCAAAATAATATTTACCTAGTTAGTCTCTACGCACTATTACACACAAACTTTGGATATTATTTGACAAACTCACTCAAGTGTTAGTTTTTTTTATACTAGAGACGAAAAACGAACAAACGGTTCATCTGATGGTAACATCTGTGAGATCAGACAGGATTTTACACATTAAAGATCCGTAAGTCATAGCGGTCGGTAAATACTGCTGCAGCCAATCCGTTCCACAAAAATAGTTAAGTACTAAATTGTCGTTTGGAAGATGACGTTTAATTACAGTAAAACTTGAAGAAAACGAAGTAGGTGCTGCTCCCCGCCAATATTTCCGACTGACTCAGCCAAGCTTACCTGCATAAATCGCCCACTATTCGTAATAGAACAATCGGCTGCATCCTACAAAAGTGCAAACCAAACAAGAAAACCACGAGAGAGACGTTACCCGCATCGCGCCAGCGGAATTTGTCACGGCGTGAAATACGGGGTAAGAACGAAATTGAATTTATTCTGCCCCGATGCGGTATAACGATCTAATAAATCGGGAGGAGGCGGCCGTAAGTCAGGGTTCACCGCAGCAGTAACTCACGGGCAATGTGCCGCGAAATCAATAGAGCTGACAGTTTGCCGGCCGCCGCACCGGCCGGGCGCGCACGACGGATCGACCGCTTTCCTTTACAAATGTACCAAATTATATTTTGCGGTGCCAAAATGTGACCTGTCGTACCTAAAGTAGGTAACTTACCCAAATTCAAAACTTGGTTCGGTGGTTACATCAGGAGCTTTGATCGGTCAGACCGCTGGACGCTATAACACTCGCAGTTAGATAGATATTTTCGATTGAGTTTTTTTAGAACTTACCTATATTATTGAGTTTTTGTTACAACCGCAGCAAAATTCTTCGTAGACGGAGGTAGGCTGATTAATAGGTAATATTGATTTGGAAACACCAGTATTCAAAATATTGTAACTTATGTCGATTGTAGCAGTCATCTATTAATACTTACTTGTATGGAATAAGGTCAATGTATGAGTTATACTGATAAAACTTTCTGTCTTTATACGAGTTTAAAGAAAAATGATAAGAAATACAGATTAGTAAATATAAAGTCTCTTAACTCTATATTTTTCTTACGTAGCACATCCTACAGTGCATATTTAATGAAAAAATATACTTTGCTATTCATCTAATCCTGCTTATAACAGACTAGAAATTAGTTATAACTATTTAATGAAATATCGACCGGATACTGTTTAATTGGGTTGAATATATTAAAAAACAAGACCTTTTAAAAACGCTGGCCTCTCTTGTACCTAATTGTTTGCCAGCAGTAGCTATTATTCGTACATTAATAACCCATCCGTCTGTTTTAAGCTTTCTACGTGAAATATTTGGCGGGCCTCGCATAAATCAAGGGCAGATTACAAGCTGTCAATACGGGGCCATTTCGAGTGCGAATCGAATAATGTTTAATGGAAACACGGCGCAATCAAATGGCAAGAACAAGCATAAATTTATTAACGATGCTGAAATATCACCACATAAATCGCTATCTCGGCTGTCAGTTTATCGACAATTATTCTTAATTGGATTATGAAAGCGGTGCATGCTGTCAGCGGTGGTGCAAGCTATAAGCGTATGACGAGTTCCATAGACAGGTACACTGGTACACCCTCACGCATCGTACCTGGTTACTTAAGAAAAAACATCTAAATCTTTTGGTCGCTGTTTTTCATAAAACATATATTTTACATTCATAGGTATGTAGGACGCATTTGAGATATCGATACCTTAAATCTCAAAGGGCGTAATCACCATTTTGGCCAAAATGACTTTTGAATGCTATCTTACTCCATTTTTTTTTCTCTATCGATCTGTATTATCAAAGTTTTAAAATTCGCAAAAAAAGTGGTGATTACAGCCCACGTGTTTACCGTCGATAAACAAGTTTTTTTAGTCGTAAATACCTTTAAAAATTCATTATTAAGGTTTCGGTCGATACACCAGTTAAAATTATAATGATGTGAAAAATACTGACTATCGAATGAGGCGTATAGGACAGAATATGTGTAACAGTGGCGTTTACGACTCGAGTTACTTTAAGAATTTAAACAAAATAAATAACTGTTAGGAGGTATTGGCATAGGAGTATGCGGTCCTAGCTTCGGCCGCCGCTTTTGCTGCTGCGTCCGCTGCCTCGTTCCCATCTATACCGATATGAGCCTTGACCCAGCAGAATTGGATGGATTTTTGCTTGCATTTAATAGCATGAACGTATTTTTGGATGGAGCACGTCATTGGGTTGGTATTGCTCCTGTCCTTGATAGCATATAAGGCGGACATGCTATCGCACAAAAGAGTCACAGCTTGGCATCTATCGTTTAACGCCTATTTGCATGCTTGTTCGATGGCAAATAATTCTGCTTGCAAGCTGGGTGCAGACGGAATTTACGGGTTGTGTGATTCTGATTCCGTTCTGGATGGAAAGCGATAAAGGCTGCTGTACTCGTAGAAGACTTATTAAAATTTAAGCTCTAAGTAAAAGTCCTGTCGATGCAGATATTGTTTATACTAATTTAAAAACAAAACAAAATTATAGAAATCAATAACTTTCGTTTGAATTTCAAACTAAAATGATTGCGTTTGTATTTAATTGAAATAATAAAATCGTTTTCATTTCTGTACTTGCCATAAATTTTGTAATAATGAAACTACCCGTATTTGTCTCTTAATTTGTATCTTCCTCATAGTGTTTTTACTTATAAAAAACCGAAAATAGCTTTTTAAAATGCATTTTCTATAAGTTAACTAGGCTGTTACACCATAGCATAGAGCAGAATAGCCTTTTTTCAAGTCGTAAACGCCATTATACCATAACTTATTGCAAAACAGCCTTTTTTTTAGGTCGTAAAGGCCAAGTTGTCAATATTTTTTTGGCGTAATCACAAATCAGTTTGGCAAACATTGGTTGTATTTTGAATACCATATAACTGTGTTATAAAGCTCTCGATACTCGATAATTACATCCAAATTTCATTTATATGGCATTATTACTTTAAAAGTTATGAATTTAATTCTTAGATTTTTTTTTGTTTCGGCTCTCCTGAAAAATGATGATTTGGTGATTACGCCCTTTGAGATTTAAGGTATCGATATTTTGAAATACTAAGTTAAATTGAGTGCATAATATGTTGATCGAATTGTAATAAGTGCATTAGTTAAGGTGTAAAGTTTAGGTTTAACTCTACATTAGTTTAGGTGGATATGATATAAATTTAAATACATCCTACTACTATTATAAAGGCGAAAGTTAGTAAGTATGGATGTATGGATGTTTGTTACTCTTTCACGTAAAAACTAATGAATGGATTTGAATGAAACTTTACCACAATATAGCTTATACATTAGAATATCATATAGGCTACAAACCTGAAGTCCACGCGAACGAAGTCACGGGCAAAAGCTAGTATAAACAATAAACAGTTTCAAAGCAGTAAGAGGAACTACAATAATTACTAACTTGCATATTGTATTTTCATCAAAACACTAGTAGAGTTAAGACTCTTATTGATGATTAGTGTTGCCAATCTATCGATAGTATCCCTATCGATATACCTACATACGCTTAGCGATACTATCGATAGCGATTATAAAAATGTACGTTGTTTATGGTGAAGTATACAAGAGTTACGTAAGCTGTATTTAAAGTTCTATTTTACAATGCCCTATTTCTAAAAAATCTACAGTATTACTACAACATATCTCTCTATCTTGACTAGCCAAATAACGCATTTGGTAAAGAACCTGTTTCAAACCCTGGACAAACATTCGTGTAATGAACACTTGAGTTTGTTGATTTATTCAGTGTATGGGTGTTTATGAATTTAAGTATTATTTTTGTGTTTCCTCTGTTGTCTGATATCGTAACTCAAGTAGGTACTTAAGCTACTCAATGCGGAATCAGTTGCGTAAATTGATTATTTATTTATGTAAGCATTCCATTGACAGTTCCCTATCGGGAACACTATCGCGTCCTCTCAAGTGTTGCACCAAGCCCGGTGCCAGTGCGGCGCCTCAGTGATCTCGCGGCGACACGCGAGAGCCGTCCGATTGGCGGAGTGGAAAGGGGCGGCCCGGTGTCTGCCCGCCTTCTAACGACACGATACTATGTCAATACTGCCTTCGGATACAAGAGATAGCTGTAGAGGAGGCTTGGAGCTTCATTCGTCTGCTCTGACTCGAATTTACTTATTCGCTCATCTTTTGATAAACTTATTAAGTCAACACTCAGATACGAGCTTTATTCTCTAATGGATGTTCTAACTTTGAAAATGTGTACCGTTTTTGCTAATGCTGATTTTAAAGGAAACTTTTGCGAATGGGTTTAAAACTACTTATAATGTAAGGTCAAACTGGATACATCTATATATTTTGACATAAATTATGTACAATCATACTTTCCCATCGGAAGTAGTAAAGAACTAAGTATCAACTTATAATAAGTATAATCAATTTTATGTTCAAGTAAAATTTATTCATCGAATGTTCATTAAATTACTACAATACTTTAATGGTTTTAAGAAACAACAAGCTTTCCTCCCTTTACTTCTTTATCTTTAAATAAAAAAGTTACGAAACTACATGCCACCCTATACTTACGTGCAAATCATATAAGGAGTTTGGGTATAAGTAAATATGTACAGTCAACTCCAAAAATATGTATACACTTTAGGACCTTGTCACAATACACTAAAAAAGTAGAGGTCGTCCTAAAGTGTATACATATTTTTGGAGTTAACTGTACATACAGTCACGTGGACTTATCCTTTTTGGTTTTTGGACCGTCCTTATTCTGAGACGCAAGTGCTGTCTTTGCACTGTAGGGGCTTGGGGTAAGTCAGCCTGATCGCCGTCTGTATAGTTATACAGACGGCGTCAGGCTGACTTACATTAAATGTGCGGACGTAGGTACGTCCTCACATTTAATGAAGTCTCTGATCACACAACTGATCGCAGATTTACTTTACTAAGTCGGTCGTGGAACTTTTTAATTTTAAACTCGGCGAATCGCAAAAAAAACGATAAATTTCCTAAATCGTGGAAGTTTTGTTCAGAATACTTGGTAGGACACTTACCTATGTTACGAATAGCTGAAAATAAAGGAATTACAAATTTTACTTAAATACAAATACTGAACAATCTAAAGAGATGGAAACATTCACATATACATATAGGTATCTATACAGATACCATATATAAATGAAGCCTAACATTAATAAAGATCATACAACCAAGCGCAAAATTGACGCGACTTACAATAACGCCCCGGGGTGAGTGCGCCTAAATATATTATGAAATGTGAGTATGTTACTTTAATGCGATTTTAATACAGCTGACGTAATCTGCGGAGCGTTTGAACATAGGGCTGATACCTTTTTCCATAATTTTATCAAAGGAAAAGTAAAAAAGATTGGACCCAATAGGTACCGCAGAAGAGAAAAGACCTTAGAATGTAAGGTAGTCCAAAGACATTTCAATTTGAATCGGAAAACGCACTGCTTTTAAAATTCTTATTGATTCGATTGGTACTACAAACGACTTTACCGTTCCCGAATATCGATACCGTTTACAATCGCAACTTGGAAAACGGGCTGCTTATAAAATTCTGATCAATTGAATTACTGTGTATGTATATCGATTAGTAAGTACCGCGATCGACGATCGTATTTACCGTTGCCGAAAATCGATACCGTTTACAGTCGCAACACGGAAAACGGACTGCTTATAAAATTCTTTAGAGGATCGCTTACAATTAATAGTTCTGTAATAAAGCACAGTCAAAGGCTGCCGGCGGGGACATAGCATTAACGGGCTAATGGGCTATGATTATGATATTTACTGGCCATGCGACCGCTTAAGGAGCGGTGCCGCTGCTGCGACTCGTTTGTCTAAGAGACTATTGCTATAGGCTGGCCGCCCGCTTCCTCATGCGCATGTTATTTGGTTTGCCCACGTATTTTTTTCGTAAAGCTAATAAGGCTAGATAATATATGGAGTAGGTATCTAATACTTTTGAAAAATTGATTATTAATAACTACAAGAACAACCACAAAAATCATGCTCGTATAAGTATGTCTAGAATGTGTGCCATTTACAAGGACAGTATGCGTCACTGTCAATAAATCAAATTAAAATAAATATTGTTGATGCATAATGTTAGTTTGCTTATTCAAAATTAAAATATTCTGAGACAATATATAGGTACTAAGCCCAAGCATTCAGCAAGAGAACCGTACTCTATCTACACTATTTTTATAGACTTAAAATTCTATAAACAACAACAAGGCTTAAAGGTAAACGAAAAAGCGAATCACTTGCGCGATTTTATTGACGCCCGGTGACATCTATTGGTACCTACAATCTAAAACTAATGTCCCGAAACGAAGTACGGGCGGGCCACTAGTATTTTAAATGAAGACGCATTTCACCTTTTCATGTAGTTAGGTAAAAACGTAAAACTCTAAAAGGAAGAGTTTACTTTCTTTATTTCCTCGTTTTATGGCTATCATTGTACTACGTTATTGGATTTGAAGTTCCTTAGGTTCCTAATAAAGAGCCGGCATATAATAATGTTCCTAGATATTGTAGGGGCTTACTTTTGTATTATTCTCAGTCAATGAATGAAGAAAGCACCTACTAAAAGATGTAACCTATCATACTTCGCGTGATGATTGTGTCCGATCAAGAACTTTATTGAGGATAATTTCGAAAAAATATTTTTAAATGTTTTTGTTATTAAAATTGGTCATTTATAAGGAACTAAATAATAGACTGTGGCGTATATTGTACTGTGGAAAACTCCCCTTATGCAAATGAGGCGGCTCGGGGCAAAGCGTTGCCTAAATATTAGTTTAATATTTTGGAGATTGTATCACCGCCGCAGATCACTAACGTCGTAGCTCGATCGGTCAACGAGATCTTTAATCCTGTGCGTGGGTAGGTATTTCACTGGGTAAGTGACCGTTAGTTAATGTTTTTAAAAAAGTTTGCTCTATTTACGCAATTTAGTAGTGATTTTAAAAGAGTTTATAATCTCGGCACATATTACATTTGCCTATGATGATATTTTTTATGACTACTGTTTTTTTTATTTGTGTTATTTTACATTTTGAAGTGTGTGTGTGGGTGTGTAAATTACGTGAGTACCTATATCTAGGTAAGTTATTTGATGTGACATTACAATAAATAGGGTATATCTTTAAATTTTTTATTGTCATATTTTTTTAAGTGATAGGTGGCAGACGAGCAGGCGTATGACCCTGATGATAAGCAATTGCCGCCACCCTTGGACACCCTCCGGTACCCTCACTGACTCGGCGATACCCATTACAGGTGCTGCTTCACGCCGGTTTTTGTGAGGCAGTGGTATCACTCCAGTCGACTCGGCCCGTTGCCGAAGCGTGGCTCTCCCACAGTTGAAAATTATTTCACACAAAAACACCGTACTTATCATTTTCAAATAAACGTTCCCTTCGTAAACGTTTCCAGAACCTAAGTTACAATGCTTGTCCAGTCGTTTGAATAAATTATGTAAATAGTGCTAGGCGGGTTCTCGCTTTCTTGTAAATGATTTGCCGTTTTGGCTCTAATGGCGCTCGGACCACGCACCCGAATCTCCATATTAGTGCCACAAATTATTTAATTGACTCGCTGCGTGTTCGCACGCGAGCTCAGACAACGTAAACAGTTACTGTTTCCTTATGTAAAGCGACGTCGACCCGCTGAAGGGACCGTATTTATTTATTGCAAGTACTTGGTCTCGACTTGACTGGCCGGATGGCGCATTCGGTAATGACCATGCCTCAAACGATCGTTGGGTCTATCTACACCCTGGACATTCTGGACAATCATTCGTGTGATGGACACTTATGTTTCTTTACTGCCTAGGTGTAATACTCGTATATGTATTTTATTTGTGTTTCCTCTATTGTCTGATATCTGTAACTTAATAAATCTATTTATCTATACTATTTATAAAGAGATAACTTCTATAGACAACGACAAGGCTTATAGGTAAACCGAAAACACGAAACGCTTGCGCGATATAATTTAGCACAGCGCCATCTATTGGTTCATTTCTGAATTACGGTCCCGAAGCGAAGTGAGGGGGAGCCACTAGTTTACTTATTAAAATGACTTAAGCTACTTAGTGCGGATTCAGGTCAATGTATGAGATGTGCAAAAAAAAAAACTAGATTACAGCGATGGTAGCTAAGTACCTAATAAGAAATAACGTGTTTATAAGTATATCTATACTTTCACGTCAACTACAGGTAGGTACGAGGATGCTCGTATGCTGTCTGTAGAAAACTCTAAGCCGAATTATATCTATTTATATATAATTATGTATGTGTTAGTTACTACATTATATCATTCAAACGTTTTACATCTTAACTAACTTTAATTATTCATGACGCTGTCGACTTTGAAATATTATTATAAATAGTCAGACTACATTTATTTTAAAATTGAAATATCGATTGATAATGTTAATCAAATCATTTTAAATGGTATTATATTGCAAATCATATTCATAATTTTCTAAAAATGTCAGGTCTATCGTAATTATTTTCGTAGCACCTAAATAACAACACAGTGTCATTTTATTAATTAAATTAAATTTTCTAATATTATGTATCCTATTGTATGTTCAGTCCTAATGTTTACCTTATTAACTGTCTAGAGTTTTACGATAGCAACATTTTTAAAAAATCGTCACACAAGGGTTGTGCAGTTAGTTGCATCTAATATAATCTTATATAACTAGTATTGCGAAAATAATTTTACTCTGCATTAGGTATTAAGGACGTATAAAATCGGTACTACGAAAGCGAAGTCGTAACTAGTAACGTAGACTTTTTTATATAACTACTATAACTAGCTTAAATGGATATACTTAACTAGTGATTGCTTTATAAAGTCGCTCGGCCTTATTTGCGAGAATGGCCTACCGCGGCTCTCACCCTGCGAAACCGCCTCGCGTAATGTTTCCATAATTTTGATGACGGAGTGATTGGATATGGTCTCAAAACCAAAACCATTAACTTCGCATTCCACTGTCAGTCGCGGCCTCGAGCTCGAAAAAAGGAAAACGCGAAGCCCGAGGTGCCAACAGGGCGGGCCAGCACTTTACCGAGCCACCTCGTTCCGAAAGTAGTGACAAATGGTGGCGGCATCTTTCATCTCCTCGCTTTTCACGCCATCACCGCACAAAAACTTACTTTAACACCCAACAGGTTAAGTCGAAATTCTCTTCATCCCACCGAGTGATTAACAAAATGATAACGCAATAATGAAATTCGGAAATAATCGCAAATAGCTCGAGAGACTCGAGGGCGGGCAGCACCTACCTGAATTGAAAAGGGTATTGAAGTATTGCAAATATAAATTAAATATTCTTCGAGTTCATAAAGAAACTGTTGTTAATTTTGAAGTTGGTCCCACACAATTTCTGTTTAAATTAACTTGACAGGCGATGATAATCTGGCTTAGTCATCAAGGGTGGATTACGGCGTTTGATTCGAGATTTAATTTATATGGTATCACAAGACTTTTTTCCATACCTTTAGAGGTTTTAATTTAAGGGATTTCACAGCGTCTGACTATATAGGAAGTCATACAATAAATAATAAGTTCATGTAAGAACGAATTGGGTACACTTAGGCTTATTATTATACCCTAACTAAACACTGTAGTTTCACATTTCCTCCCCAGAACCCCACCCGTCAGATCCGTAAACGATAAACAATTATTACCTACACATGGCCCTAAATTAAATAAATTATTATCAATCGCGTAAAATGTATATCTAAAATGTGTAGGCTGGTATCCATAGCCTGATGGTTAATTTATTGATAAGAGCCTCCAATTACGTATCAAGTTACAAATTCCTATCGCGTATAATGGCGAGTGACAGCGACCTCTAACGACGACCTGACGTATCACGCACCATCATTAATTCAATGACGAGTTATGACTTCATTGGCTACCGAACGATTCCCGGCTCTGTAATTACATCGTATTAAGGGCTATTATCGCGTACGACGGCTATCAGTTTAATGCAGCGCCATTCCAGTAATCGGCCGTAGACAATGGCTTCGGATTGCGCATGAGACCTAATGCATAATAAAATTGATAGTAGGTCGGTACCTACCTATTTAGTGCCCATCGAAATTATTACTTTCATGATATAAAACTAATAAAAGTACCTTAGGTAGTACCTAAGGTACTTTTAATAACTTAGTTTTTTAAGCACGATTGTTTCGACTGAAATAGGTAAGTACACAATGAATTATATGAACGTATGACGTAACGATGAAGTTATAATAAATGGCTGTCGGGGTTTTCTACCTACTGCAAGACCTTTTTTTATGTGATAGGTGGCAGACGAGCAGACGGATCACCTGATGTTAAGCAATTACCGCCGCCCATAGACACCTGAAACACCAGAGTAAGTGCGCTGAAAAACTTTAACCACTTCCTATTTTTATAAATAAAACCACCAAAACAAAAACCAGGCCAATGTATTTACATACATTGCCCTGGTCCCAAATTAAGGTTTTCCCTTGTGCTATAAACCAGAAACAACGAAGGAACCAAAAACACCCAGACTCAAGACAAATGTCTATTTCATCAACAAACTTTTTGTCTTGGTGCGGGAATCGAACCCGCGACCATTGCGTCTCAACCGGCGCTAAAACCACTATGCCAAACGGGTCGTCATCCTTCTCCCTATGAGGCTTCTAGTACCCTCACCCACACGACGAAACACAGCAGAGGCGCTGCTTCACACCGGTCTTTTGTGAGACCGTAGCATACATAGCTTCGTCGGAAATTGATATAGTTTCATATTTTTCCATTTCATTTAGGAGTGACGTTACTGATTTGTACGAATTAAAACGAATTAATATTTATTAACTCAGATACTCCGGTGTTGCAGACTTCATTGTCTTTATCGAGGCGGCGGTAATCTATTAATGTGTGGTGTGAGGGACCTAGCCTGGGATTCTGAATTTTCTGTATTCTGAACTGCAAAGCAAAGGCCTTCATCATAGAAACCAAGTCATCGCTACTATGATGGGATTAAGCTTAACCACCTCGCTTGTCTAATGCGGATTGTATATAAAACATAAATTATACAAAAGGCTGCCAATACGTAATGATTTTGGTCCACCTCCCTGGGTGCATCGTACAAACGTGGCCGGCCCAATCCTATTTGAGCCTAGCGGATCAGCGGAAAATTATTACCTACGCATTGGCAGCCAGCAGGACGTCGTCCTAGAGGCATGTCCAAAAAGAGATGGCGTGATGACTTGGACCACTTCTCCAACAATTGGCAAAATACCGCTACAAGCAGAGTGCAATGGCGGCTTTTGGGGGAGGCCTTTGCCCAGCAGTAGGACAACGCAGGATAAAAAAAAATACAAAAGGAGGCTGGTCCAGCCGTCCATCCTCAATAACTACAAAGCTGAAGAAAACTGTATTCCCAAAATGAACTCGATATTAGAGTGTTATGTGTGTAATCGAATAATCGCAATCGCAGTGAGCACGCGGCGCGATTCGCCGCGCGGTGCGATGCCATTGCGCACGTCTTAATTGATCGATAGAAAGTCTGGCGGTGTTGGAACGAATCATGATGAACAATGGCGTGGACTGCGCAGCTGTTAATTAATTTTTCGATGGATGAGATCGCATCGATTTGTTATAATGATGATGAATAATGTTTTGGTGGCTTCAGGACATGAGAAGGTAATTATCGACTATTAATGTTGGTGCTACTACATCAACGTAAATAATTCAGTACGGTAACTTCACTTAAAAGGTTTTGCATTGTAAAAGTTATGTTTACGAAAGTGGTGCTAATAGTTACTTTCTAGAAAATCTACGAAAAAAGAACCGCCATCAAACTCGGACTAAACATAAAACCGAGGACGGATCACCTAACGGAAAGCGCTTGCCGTAGTCCATGGACCTACAACACCAGTAGAGTCACAAGTGCGCTACCAACCTTTAACCCTCTTTTCCCTAATTGGTCCTCTACTCTCACTCACTTGACGAAAGACAGTCACAGACACCGGTCTTTTGTGAGGTTGTGTTATTACTCAGGCCCAATCATGTCGAAGTGTGGCTTTCCCACGCGAATTTCTGCCATTAGTTTGACGATGAGAGAAAATATTGTTAGGAAAACTGCATATTTCGGTTTGCTTTATGGATATCCATTCATCATCATCATCATCAGCCTGGTGCAGTCCACTGCTGGACATAGGCCTCTCCAAATGCTCGCCACTTTGATAGATCTTCGGCTACTCGCATCCAGCTGTAGCCAACCCTCTAACCATATCCATTAAGACACACAATATTATGGTTCTGAATGTGTAACCAAGCTCTAGCTAGTTGATCCTGTGTAAGAGATGCATAGGTCAGACACCAGTCAATTGAATGCTGTTACATGGACCAAGTATACCCCGGGCTCCGAAGCGACAGCTTTGGTCGCATATGATACCTATCGTCATAAATAACAATGTCGACGATCGAGCATGACGAATCATGTCCACGTGCCGATTCAGATTGCGATCTGATAACTCGATTGTCCGATTATTCGATTACACACATAACACTGTAATAACAACCTACCTAATCTGCGAGAGCACACGCCGTTTAACAATATTGTCTCGATAAAATCGGCAAGTTACGGGTCCTACTTATCGCAATTCATGGAGCGATATGTATGATGGCCCAATGATGTTGACTATTTAAAGTGCATAACGGGTCAATGTGTTCTAAAGAAACTTATCATCACTGTTTATATTTTATTTTTCTATATAATTTTTCGTGAAAATTCTGTCTCAATGTTATCAAATGCATTACTAGAAAGTAACATTCCACATATATTTCTAAGAGTATTATATTTTCACTTGCTTCAGGACGAATATTTTGTTGTGTTTTCCGTGGTTTTCCATATCGCATGGAAAATATTCTATGATGACGTCCCCTCCATTACAATTTGAACAATCCAATTTGTTTTTTTCGTATTAGAGGCAGGATCCACCACGGGTCGCTCAGCCAGCATAAGTAATTCGATTATTAGTTATTTTATGAGAGAGATAAATAGATATGTAGCCGCCCAGTATGACCCCTGTGACCAAGTTGATCAATACTGCTTCTTAACTTTGAACATTGATGTAACATGCTATTGTCTATTCAACATGAATTATCAAGGCTTAGCATAATTCCCCCTAAAACTACTGATTGGGGGTTTGGTCGCTCATGTAAGAAATTGCCGGTAAAGCACAGCTCAGCCTCGAAGCGGCACGCACGCGGCGCGGTGTCACCCGCGAGCCGCCCGCGCAGCGCCCGCGCGCGTCCTCGGCTCACCGCAACATTATTGCCAGTACGCACGAGGCTGTAATTTGGTTGGCGTAAAGAACGCGCTCGTTCATCGAAAACACCACGAACAAAAGCGCTTATGCCTCGTCTTAATTAATATGATTAATGACGCCAGGCCGCGGCTCGTTTTTGAACTCCAGTTACTGTTGTAATCGAGAAATAAATTAATTTTATTAGTAGTCCTTTCTAATAGAATACGACTGGAGGGCCGAGCGCTCCCAAATGAGTGGACGTTTAGACGTTTTCTCGGTTCGTTACGTTTCTCTAATTTAAAAATTGGGCGTTAAAACCCACCGATTATAATTTAAATTTACGACGCTTATGCGTAGATTAAGCTTGATATAAAACGAAAATAGTGACGGTCTATAATGGTTTTTCACTAACAAGGTATATTTCTGGAGCTATTATCGACTACCGCTTTTACATTTCGCTTCATTTTGATGTCTGATCGCTGCGGCCGTAAGCTAGTTGGCAGCGGAGCGTTAACTGCACAGTAAATACCATTCGTTAGTAACAAAGGCAGTGAAGTAATAGACACTTTTAATAGCACCGTATCTGCGCTCGGCGATCATAATTGTAAAATAATTAAAGCTGTTACGAGACTTCGCGGTAAAACAAATAGAATTCGCGCAGACGTGTTACCCCTTTAAACATATTTTCTCATGTTTCTAAGTTAAACTGCGGCGCGGAGGCGTGAGGTATTTGGAGTTCTAAGTCGATGGAGGTAGAGTTTATTTTGGGGAGGGCGGGGTTCTGGGTGCGATCGCGCCTCGGGCCGAGATCGTGCCGAGATAATTAGAGGCCGCGGCTCGGTGGGAGCCATAAAAACGGCAAATTGACCGGCGGGATAACCAGAAAGGCACAATGTGTTAGATAATAATTTCCAAATTACAGGTTATGGTAGTTCGCGGCCGAGGCCCGAGCAGGCCTTTTTTCTCGGACGCCGACTGAGGTGCTAAGGGCAGGCTAATTATTATTTGGGTACGAGAGTGAGGATTTTAATGCAGCTGCTACCTGTATAAATATTTATTATAACAATATTCAAACGCCAATTTTGATGGAATCCAATTTTAATCGTGTGTAATTAAAGTCGTAACGAAATATTGCCCAATAAAAGTTTGGGTGTAACAAAACGCTTATCAAGTTTAATCACTTCTGTAAGACTACCCAATTAAGAGACTTGTTCCTTTATATGCGATGCCTAGTTGCTTAATTGAATTTGAGTATGTGCTTCGCAGACCATAGAAATTAGCATATTTAAGAATACGAGTGTGCCTCAGGCATCAAGCCTTGGCAATTTTCCTTAATAATACGTTAATAAGAAATTATTGCTTCAAACTCCACAAGAATTGGTTGACATGGGGTTTTCGAAAATGTGGAGGAACAGAAAATAATTGTCTGAAAAACAACAGGACGTAGATAATAAAGAATATGTTTTATCTTCAGTTGTTTTTCTTATGTTCACTTGCTTTTACGATGTGTTTTTGTTCTGACTAATAAATCGATTACTAATAAATAGATACTCGTGCAGTTGGAGGGGTAATCATAAGTGAAATACATCCATCCATTCACCTGTGGGAAACTCAGTGGGTCGGGGACAGAACATTATTTAGTTAGGAAAGGTATTTGATAGGGCATTGTATAATTGAATGTCACGACCACCATAATTGAATGTCAGACACACGCTAAAATCTTCTTAAATCATGAATTTTGAATCATAAAAAGTGCAAAAGACATTTCTATATTTCCACTGGATTTTGCGCTCTAGGTTTTTAGTTTGCAAACCTTCCAGTTGATATGTAGGTAATGTTTTTACAAAGATTAAGACCAAAAGTTAAACCATAAGTTTTGTAGTAATTATCTTCAGCTGAGTTACTTAGATGAGATAATACTTCATTTTACAATTTTATTACATAACAATGGAAACAAATTTCATGGCTGTAAAACAATTTATTTTAACTATCTACCTGCGTAGAACAATAAACGTTCAGGAGACCATTCAGAAGCTGTAACGAGTAATTATTATTTTTAATTACATACTCGCCTGCCTAATTACCTTTCACTGTAGGTATCTTGTATTAAAGATAGTGGTATCTTAAGGACTCTTTGTATAGAGAACTTACATCATTTACAATTTTGCGTTTAAGTTTTCTAATTGTCGCACTGATGGGTAATTGTCTCCCCTAATTGCTTTTCTCCGTCGTATTCTTAGCTAGTATTTTCCAGTTTTGAGGCAAATGTACATCTTTTTTCAATTTATAAAAGAATATTTTCTCTATTTTAATGTAGAGCACTCCCTGACCGAATAATGCTGGTTGTCAAAAACTGTACAATAGTTGTAAAATTCTATTGTTTTCCTACACGCATCACACGCACACAATGCAAATGAGCGTGTCCACCCCAATCGTCAGAGCATAAGACAATCGGGGGGTGCAGGGCATCAGGGGGGGCGCACGGAGCTCCAGGGGGGCGCGGGCCCCCATTGGCCGGCCCCGGGGGCGGGGCGCGCCCGCCTCCGCTAGACAACGTGGGACGCTGGAGCTAGCTGATGTCTATTCTGCCTGCGGAAGGTGCTGATTACCTTTGTAAAACTTGATAACTAGTTGATGCCCTCTTTTCGTTGAATTAAGTGAAAGTTTATTTCTGTATTATAGGAACATTATAACTGTACTGGCTTTGCCTTACCTGGTAGTTAAGCCTACAATGACAAATATAGTCTACATTGATAAAACTATAAATAGTTAAGTATGGTCATATTCGAGTACCTACTTACTATGTGACAACATCACACTGACTAAAACTGAAAAAGTATGTTTTTGTTTAAACTCAAGGAGGTAAGTATACCTATTTAAAGAAACAGGATGGGTATTGACTTAGAGGTAAGATAAATACGCTTTTATATCTTATTTACAATCAAAGTTATGGTAAAAAAGATAAGTGTGTATTTTCACTCAAAATTTTGAACTTAAAGTTGAAATACAGACAAACAATAATTAAATTATCTTAGCTGTTTGAGTTTTAATAAAAGCAGCATAATGATTCCTGTGTCAAAGGGGTGTAGAACAATTGTCTCCCTTTTGTCTGCCATTTAAAACAGTAAGAATACTTCAAAATAGATCAAAAAGGATAAACCTTGTAAGTAAAGTATCAAGTTTTTAAGTTATAACCTGCAGCTCTATATGTCTTACTCCATCCCGTACTCCCCGAGTACCTTAAGTAACAAGTGAACTATTCGGCGGTTAAAGAGACAAGTAATCATTTAAACGTAAAAATAAATAAAAGTAATAGTAATTCTTAGTAATAACTACTAATAACATCTACTCGTATATCAGCATTATACTCGAACATTTGCAGAAAAGGTTTTACCTCAGGATATTTTCATTTTTTTTTGATGTCACCTTCTCCCCTTGAAGGTCCTTGTAAGTAGGTTTTATTAATATAGGTACCTAGATATTGTAACAATAAAAGTAAAGAGTGGATAATAAAATGGCGCCAGGCTCTATAAATAGGTAATATCCTAAACCTTTTTCCTCAATTGATATTTAATCAATATTTTTGCCATTACGGTGAGAATCGGAACCAAATATCTGCCATATTGTAATAACCCAGCAGGTGGTTGTCTGTAGGTAGAATTCAGAAATGGGCACACAGTACCACTAACTATTCTGCATGTGCCAAATACCTCTACATTATGAATTAATTCTTTTGTTTCTTTGATATTAATGACTTCTAGTTTCATTAAAAAATATTTTTGGTCTTCAGTCCTATGACAATATAGTGTTTTGAAATTATCATACAAAAGATCTTTACGTTTTCTTAGGAGTTTCAGAATGTCACCCTCCTTTTTATTAATGAATAATTAAAAACCTAAACCGTTTTTCGCTAACGATGTGTTTGTGTCAACGAGTACAATTTTTCACAAAAAAGAAGACAATCAATAACTTTTACGATGTTACTCGTTTTGAAATTTTTCTTCATTCGTCCGATGACAAATGAATTTTAGCAGTATTTTGTTTCACGTATCTTAATATTTCTTTTAAAAATGAATCAAGTTTTTTTTCATAACACAGACTTTGTTAAAAATATTTAAAGTGACTGGCGTCAGACGTTGCTTACCTGGAGACCACATCAAAATAAAACCCCGAAAGTAATCATATTTATCGGTCAGCTCTGACATCTATTAGAGTTTAATCCCAAGATTACAGAACCAATTCACAGGTAGAAAAGCAGTATATTTTTGAATTCCGGTTGTTTGTCCACCAATTTCTTGAGCCGTGTCCCAATACAATTGTGTTTGCCAATGATAAATGGTCGCGCGCGGCGCTTTTCATCTTGCGCGTTCAAAGGCGCCGACGAGGAAACGTCACAGGTTAATTTCTACTATAGTGAGAAGGGATAGAGTTAATTTTAGCGTGAGGTATAATAATTACAACTCAGGACTAAATGATACGGTACTAATCAAGGTTGGGAATAAACGCGGATAATGTGGTTTAATATCGTTTGAAAGGAGCCTTTCGGCGGGTAGTCTTATTCAGGGATAATGAGTTTATTCAGGGATTTAATCGAATGAATCGTGGTAAGCAAATAGTGGTTGAGAGGTGGAAGAGGCGGCGGCGCGGCGGGTTGCCGTCGGCTTTGTGACGAGCTGTATCACACAACAATGGCCGGGACGTAATTAAACAACACTTTTTGTGATGGTGTCTATGATTGTATTCCCACATGATATGCTCTATCTACATATGATGGGCTTCGAAACTTAAATAACAAGAATTAAAATTAATCAAACTTCGGATATATCTATAAAGTGGTACACTTCGCAATCACCGCTAACAATGAAACGTCATTAAAATTGGCATTTAAATTTAAATATAAAACTTTCTTTAAAACCAAAGTTATAATTAAACCTTCATAAACGTTGTTTCTGTACTAAAATAAATAAGAGAAAAGCAAATCAGCGTTGTCTAAATGCCTGACATTCTAGTCTCAAATGAATTTAAGACACAATATTTTATGTTGCTTAAACGATGGTAAAAATAAAGCACCGTCATTAGCCTTTCGTTTAACAAAAAATATCCGACCGCACACAAATCCGCTAGCAACATTAACATTTCTATTCTACACGTAACGTTTTATGTAAAGTCATTTATTGTGTGTAAAAGAAAAACTGTCACGACGAATAATTCGAATAACAATTACCTTACATCGTAACGACTACACGTTAGATAGTGCCACAGTATGAATATTCCCGGTGCGAGACTAGAACACCTCGAGAATCGTACTAATCATACCGTGTGGTGACTTTGTTGGAGATGGAACACTGAAGCACACTGAAGGTTGTCAAAACTGTACAGTGGCGGACACATAAAGCTTTACAAAACTATCAAATTTCTTCCTTATATTGTTACACATTGAGTTCGAAATCGATTGAGGAAATTTGACGGTTTTGTAAAGCTTGATGTGTCCGCCACTGTACGTCGAATATTTTGACTGAAACTACTCCCCCATTTAGAGTATATCAACGATCTCTGCTTTAGCTCTGACCTTTACGAGTACATACGAATATATCGACCCACTTGTATTATTTACACTGTGATAGTACGAAAGCTAATGTGTTCCGAATCAATAGAGCTGCCACGAAAACTGTTTCGGCGTTAAAACACGTATGTATGGAAATTTGGAGCTTATTCGTACTCTAGTAAGGTGTTGGGTGGTTGTGAGTGTGGATATTATTATTGTGGTCTGCAGGAAGTTTTGAGGGAAGCGATTGGTCGCGGTCGCTGTGACGTCCGTGACATCGCGACAAAGACTGCAACCGTCGCGCGTTAGATAAAAGATTAACGACGCGACCACCGCGCTAAAGCCATTTGTTTTCAATATAAACTTTCACCGCAGTTCAGGGTTGACAACGATCCTTTTTGGAACCATCAATGACAGTTGAAAATGGTACTTTAGTTGAGCCTAACTACTATTTATTCGATACAAATACATAGTAGGTTTTACTTTAGCCACTAATTTAATGCTATCAAATACTTAAAATTACTGTTTTTTTTTCATTCACACACATTTGTATAATGAGTGATCTCTCTTTCATTTCAGCGTATAAATCGCAAAGTCTGGGGTATACTCAGACCATGATTCAGGATTTGGGGAGTCTGATAATTATCAGACTCCCCAAATCCAAATGATTATAATCAGAATGTAGCGACTGCCGTCTAACTTTCATAACCCTTTAACAGGGAACCAAACCAACTGGATCTGGTTACACGTTTGAAAAACTACCCGAAACCTCACAGTATTCACCGCCGAGCTAATGGTAGAAATACGTACATAGATTTGAAAAATTCATAGGTGTAAGCTCGGATTTGAACAACGACCGCATAGAAGGCGCGTTTATTTATCCACTAAACTACTATCACATTTGTATAACATGTGATGACCCACTAGAATTACCTAACTCTCTTATGAACTGATTGGGCAGAAAACACAAAAAGGAATAAAGAATAAAAAATAAATGCGACTGACAATTCACACCGATAACCTTCCTTCACAAACCAGTGCATTCATTCATTGTATATTCTATGTGTACCTACGCGTGGCGGTAGCCGGTTCAAAGACAAAATACAAATAGTTACTTCTGACTGGCCCGATCGAGAATCGATCCCTGGACCTTCCACGCTTGGGTGCAACAACCTTAGCTGCTGCGCCATTGGAGTTATTTTATGAGCACGTAGGTACTGGTTAATAAGAAAGCCTGTACTCGCATATGCAATAAACGTTAATATTTTATATGCACAATCGTTAATTGAAAATAATACTTAACTGTTTTAATAATTCATGGCCTTGCCGTCGTAATATTGAATAGGACACACGTCGAATATAACATGTCTTTGTTCTATGCGGACTGAAACAAACACTGAATAAAATATACGATAATAAAATGGTTGTGTTGCTATTGTTATTTCTAATAGATCAATATATATTGATTCGTAAGGAGGTTACTTGTGTTGTTGTGTCACCTAACCAAATGCTGTCGTAGAGTGAACAACATCGAACAAACCCTTCGGCCAGTTTGGAAACCATTGGTTCGAAACCGTTTCGAATAAAGAAAAATATTTCTTACACCGAAACTGGTTTCCAAAACAGAAAAAATCTTCTGTTTTCGAAACTCGTTACCAATAAAGAAAAACAATTCTTCTTCTGAAACCGTGATATTTTCTGTTTTCGAAACCAGATTCCAATTGAGAAAAATATTTCTTCTTCTGAAACCGTGATATTTTTTGTGTTAGAAACTAGTTCTGCTTTCGAAATAATGTAACATTATGTGGTTTCCAAATTAACTTTTCAGTTAAAAGTATGAAAAAACACCTTGTGAACAAATAATACCCATGTATTATTATTTTTACACATTTTGTATCTTAAATTATAACGTAAAATGAACGTTTGCTTTCTAGAGGGAAATAAAGTGAAAAATAATTGTTTTTCTTTATTGGTAACGAGTTTCGAAAACAGAACATTTTTTCTCTTTTGGAAACCAGTTTCGGTATAAGAAATATTTTTCTTAAGAAATATTCGAAAAGGTTTCGAAACATTGGTTTCCAAACTGGCCGAAGGGCGAACAAAGAAGATCTAAACTCAAGACAATTTCCCTGTGTTTACAACTCTTACCGTTCTAACTGCTACAAAATTCCCCATAAGGCAGTAAACACGCGACAATGCCAGGGTAACGGGCTCGACGTGACCACGAAACTGATAAACATGCTGATGATATGCAAAAGCAGGGCTGTTGTTAAATTTATAGCTGCGCACAATGGAGGATGCGGTTGCAGAATGCGGGTGCCATTCCTGCGCGTTTATTGACGTCAATTACGGTTCATCGGGCTGTAAAATATAAGATAGAAAGTAAAGTAAAATACATCAAAGTTCTCTTCGATTTTGACGCTGTAAATCAAACCCAACGTGCAACGACGATGCATTTCAAAGGTTTCAAATTAGTACCTATTTAAGTATTAGTGTTTTTTTTGTTCAGTGAAGAACCGCGAAGTGATATTAATATTAAAACCGATTTATTACACTGCTAATTGTGTACCGAATTTAAGTTATTATTATCACACTTGCTTGGATTTAATAGTATCAAAATGAAAATGTAAATTAAGGTACCTTTTGTATATGGTAAATTATTACCTAGTATGATATTGTAAGCTGTTAGTTTTCCAAATATCAATAAATAACCACTGTAGTCCCCATAGCGGGTGCGATTTTTTAAAGATATAATATCAATTGAAGAATATAATAAACTCACAGTACCTAGTTCTTTCATTATATTTAAAGCCTGGGCGAGGCTAAAGATGCTTTTGAAAAACCTATTTGTAAACTGAATGTGATACGTAGAAGGCAAATTGCAACACAAACTATATATTCCGGATGGCTTAGAGTACAATTGCACTAAATACAGATTGTAGTTAGTACAATTGTGAAGTAAGCATCTATATACTCGTACATTATGGTTCACAATTTACTTTAATTTAATTTATCAATAGTTATGTAAACTAGTACCAACCCACAAAAAGTTACTTTCGGGATAATTCAACTTTTGATTTAGAAAACTTAGTGGAGAGTTTCATCCGAAATGAGGATCGGTTCTTGTTTGCAAAACTATGTCCAAATGTACTTACTATGTACAATCTGCAGTTAGTACAAGTGTGCTCTTATCCATCGATCAATGATTAATTAAAAATAGATTATTCCTTTCACATAGGTATACTTTTGTGTAATTCACCTTTATTAAACACAACTCACGTAATAATTATTAAGTACAGGTTATTTGTCATGATTTCCTTCTCTACCTTACCATTTACAAATTGCATATTGAGACACACGTGTCGTTGTCGAGATGGTCTCCCTAGCAATTAGTACTACCGTGGTATCAAGGCTTTGTTTCATATCAAATCGTCACCATCAAGTGACAGCTCTGTGATATTCAAGTGTAAAGTGCCATAATTGTAAGAGCCCTCATATTCAATGAGAGTTGCGGTTGGTAGTTCCTGAGTTCACTTGGTAAGCCTGTTCTTGTTACTTACTCTCTTTCTTATGTAGATAGATAGATATTCTTCATTGCACAGAAATATAATTCATTAGTGAAATAAAATCAATAGACAGTATAATAAGGTGGTATTATCGAATGTAGCGATTTCTTACCGACAACCTTTAGTTAGAGGAAAGAAAAAAACAACAAAGTAGTATCTAATGAGTGTCTCTATAAAAATAATGTAAGATGAGATAGATTTGACGATTGATCGACTGCAGGTTTGATGTAACATCAGGATTCAATTGAATTAAATAGTAAGTAATAATAAAAATACATTTAAAATTAATTCATACAAGATCTCATACTACATTGACCTGATTCCGTACTAAGGCAGCTCTAACACTTGTAGCCATCGTTTATCATTTGAAAGTACTAAATTGTACTTTTTAATTGTTTTCTCAGTAATCTCACCTGAGCACTAGAAAAAAAATCTAAACGGGAATAACCAGGTAAGATTAATTCCAAACATTTAACGTTGGGTTATAAAAATATTACACAAATCTATACTATTTATAAAGAGATAACTTCTATAGACAACGACAAGGCTTATAGGTAAACCGAAAACACCAAACGCTTGCGCGATGTAATTTAGCACAGCGCCATCTATTGGTTCATTTCTGAATTACGGTCCCGAAGCGAAGTGAGGTCGGGCCACTAGTAGTTTATATTCATGATACCGATACTCGGATCGATAGATAAAATAAATCTAATATTGATAATTTTCTCTCAAATCTGCACGATTTGCACGAAATGAGATAAATACCGTTGTACTCGTCTCAACACCGCTTTTCTTTGCCGTAAAAGATGTATTAGCACCGTCATTTGATTTAAACCCTGATTCCCAGCCAGCCATTCAATTAAGTCTCGTTCGTAAACGGTAGAGTGAATTGCTTGACAAAGGTAGATAATACGAGTGTCGTATGTTTCTAATTATACCCTCTTCGTTGACTTCCATTTAAGCATAGTTTTGTGCTTGCAGCTGAGTAATTTTAGAGTTCCATATCTCATTAGGAAAACGAGTACTTAACCCATATATGATCACTTTGTTCTATAGTCTACGGCAAGAAGCTGTAGTTATGACCTTGAGTGCGCAGAAACCAATTTTAATAGAAAGTCTTCTTTTTTACAAGTGCGCAAAATAACGGTCATCGCTATACTTTCGTGCCGCCAGCTATATCTAGCGTTTGTCCAGGATTTTTTAATTCACAATTTGACAACTGACATCGTAACAAATTATAAAGTAAAGCTGAATCGAGTAGTAAAGAGTAGATGATACTGGCAAAATTATTTGATGTTGATAAATTTATTACCATCGCGTAATTAGTCCTTATATTAACGCAATTTTATTAGGCAACTACACACTTTTGATTCTTGGATTAAATGTGTAAAGTACCTGCGGAGACAAAAGTAAAGTATAAGTAAAATGAGTTGTAAAGAGTAGATACCTACTGGAAAAAATATATTTTGAAAATTTATTTTTGTCATTATCACTTAGTAACAGATTAGTATTATCAGTGACACTGGTAGGGAGGTACTGTTGATTATTAGATATGACTTTATAAGGATCATCAGTACCTATGCATGCTGCTCACTATTATGATAAAAAACAAAATACAACTTCAGTAAAGGTTATTACACGTTTTTCTAACAAACATCAATTATGAGCACTTAATAGCTAGGTGTTTCTAAAGAGAACAAAAACCAACATGATAAGTTTCACCAAATTACAGCTGTCAGAGTTACAGAAAATCGCCGTAAACTGTCTTCGTGGATCAAAGATAATACGGAGTGGAGGTGCCTCTGTAATTAGGCTGATCCCGCGCTCGCCGCCAAATGGTCTGCCGGCAATCAATTAAAACAATATTTGAAATAGTGCTCCCAAAAAAATTAAAAGGAAGTTCTCAAGCTATAAACATTCCGTATTATGTCCGACGGGCTATTGCCATCTCTGTCTTACTTATAGCGCGGGCCCTGTCGCGCTGCGCCGATGCGTCTGCGCAGGCCGTATTACCGAGAGGATGCGCGTTGGAATGAATTATGAGCGGCATGTTACCGCCAAAGCCTTGTTTGAGAGAACCAAAAGTAATTAACTTCGACTTAGTTAAGATTACGACTTTGAAGATACCTCCGATATTCACATGAGAGCGCACCGCTCGTAGACACTACGCCGTAGCAGTGGTGCTACGTCGTAGCAAGTTTCTCCGTATTGCAAAAAGCTATTGCTATTCAACCGTGTACGAGTATATTCCCATTATTAATTTGTTTGTTAAATTAGTATGGGGCGCAATTGGTTGCTTTTATACTTATTTTAAGTTATGTGGTCAAAAATAATAATTTATAATCTGCCATAAATTATCCTTTGACGACAAGTAAATAGTCTAATAAGACACCTAATAAAACTGGCGTGGAAAAGTTGCCTGAATGGAAAAATCCAAGGTAACAGCGATATTAATAATATTTAATAATACTTATTACAAAACCGGCTAATAAATAATTGGGCCTCATAATGTACTCTTCACTGTTACCGTACTGTTACTGCCGTCACATTAAAATATAAAGAAGGGAATTATACATATTAAACGAAATATCTATTAGTGGCCGTATGTCATAGTATTCATGACGGAGCATATAATAAGTGTCTTGTTTTGATGTTCATAAATTGTGTTGATAGTACGCTCGGCAACGTCTATCGTGTGGTCTAAGTTTAAGTTGTTTATTAAGGTTTATTTCTTAAATTTCTACAAAAAACATTAATCGTAAGGTATACCTACACTTAAAATTTATTGATCGGGCAGAAAACCTGAACAAATGTATCAACCTGATCATTCTACTTTTTAATTGAGTTTTTACTGTAAAATTCTGTTGTTGACAGAATTCTGAAACGGAATGTCATTTACTTGATTATACATTTACAACTTTTAAAAAATCTTACGATATGTTATACAGCTTAGGTCATCTGCGTCATCGAAATAAGAAGATGTAATTTCAATTGAATAGAGTAAGTACCAAGTAGTGTGTAGTGTAATGTAGATGTACTTTTTACTATTGAATGATATATTATGACAATTTGTTCAAAATAGTTGTTGTAGAAGTTTAAAAAAAATTTGCTCTTATACTCAAGCCCTAATACTCGTGGTAGTTAATATCACATGTCATTCATAATTAATGAATGGAATACTCTTCCGAATGCGTGGAGTCTTTGCGTTTCATAAAGTATAAAATATGGATCTCATATAAACAGGGAAAGGAAACAGACTTCGCAAAAATAAGACTCGTAACGAATTGAGGACAGGCTCCCAGTAGCATAACAGCGTTTAGAGAAATGTAGTAACCGCTACCGCTTGTGGCTTGCACAGACGCGAAGCCACTCGAGCCGCTAATCGAGTTTGTCGGCCGATGGTATCTCCAAACTGTACGTTAATAGTACCAACGCCTCCGTGCCTCCCCCCGCGCGCTCCCCCGCGCCTTATGCCTCGCACTCCCGAACAATGGGATGTTTAATTCATCGGGAAATCTGTCGTGGTCGATTCGATATCTGTATTTACTAATAACATATGGGAGAGATACGATTCGTTGTGGTTTAACTCGTATTGAATAGTGTCTCTCGTATTAAAAAAATCGTCTATCCTTCTTAAAGCAACCTTAGTCCTATCCTATTATCCTCTACGTGGCAATGAAATTCTTCATTTAATTTTGGCTCTGGATAGAAATATGAGAGTAAGGGAAAAAGAGAGCGGAGTGGTATTGATGGACTTACTTGAGCTCTACATATAATGTGTTGCGTATCTATGCTAGCGCAGGGACCATTCTAGCTGCGACATTGTTTTTTTATTAGTTATTTGTACGTGCAGCCACACATCAAAGTATACAAAACTGTCAAATTTCTTCAATGGATTGGATCCATCTTAATGTCAAACACATTAAGTTGAATATCAATTGTGGAAACTTGACAGGTTGTGATAATTTGATGTGTGACTGTCAGTACATTTTGACTTAACGGTCATTGTTAATGAAACTGTAATAAGTATTTTTGAGCAAAAACAACGTATCTACCTAGCTAATCAACGTCGTAGCCGACGTTAGGGCTGGAAGTCATTATGATTACATGTTAGTAGAAGAATTCAACAAAGTGCGCAAGGCCCTCAACACTCCCCAACTAGGTTAACGTGTCGAAAAAATATCAAACGTTCCTAGATTAGCCGGAAGCCATACTTCACTGTTATAGCACAAGGATCCATTTGCTTTGAATATAATAGCCATTGTTCTAGCCCCGAATATAATCGAGGGAAGTTACCTTGATTTATTGCGGCATTGGCACATTCACCGTATATTTTGAAACCTTGTCGTAAAAGGGCCAAAGTTCCTGAACAATGTTGAAAGTCATCGTACCCAATTAAGCAATCTAAAACTTACCTACTACGCAACCGGCCTTTGGCAATAAAGCTTAAATTTATTCTATATATTTGTATGTATCCTAAAAGGTTAATTGATATGTTTTTATTATTTAAGATCTCCAATCAATTAAGGCTATCGTACTATGATCGAAATGAAACCCAATGTCATCTCCAGGGCTAGAATAAATTATGTGTATTATTAAAGAATATACATTTTATCAATGTATCGTAACACATGTTTTCTCACTAATATTCAATAACTCTTAGAATAGCGTAAAAAGTAAGCATTACATTACATTTAAACACAGCCATGATTAATGTCTAGTAAATATTTTAATGTAACATGTAAGTCAAACCTTTCAATTGAAATAAGAGCCTCCGGTGTGTAGCCATCAATCAAACACATTCGCGTTCTATACTTTATATTCCGTGGAATTGATATCGGCAGTAACAAAGTAAAAAGGTTCATTTTTCGTGCTCCCCGCTCTGTTCTCTTCGACCAATATTTTCTCTCACCAAAAAGTATTTTTCTTGAAATATTTAAATTTCAATTGTTTCCATTCATCCAACGTTGCTGTTATTGTTGGGGTTGAAAAGGAAAATGGATAGATGATGTCGTTGCTTATTATTCATTGTTCACTCGAGGGCGCCCCTCGCGAGGGCCGCACCTTTTCTTCTCCTCCGTGATTTAGCTCATTTTTTAAGTAACAAAACAAGTAGCGCCTTTCGAAATATTACACCTCATAAAAAGAAAGTTGTTAAGAGTGACATTGTATTGCCCGAACCTTTTGCCCCTTCGAATATATTTTGAGATCGAGACGGGAATAAAGAAGCTGTTTGATACGCCGCCAGCTCCAAATTTGTCGGTAGTTTCTTTTGTTTCACTCCTGACATAAAAGGCTATTCAATCACATCGATAGCTTTGATTAAGCTCGCCATATTTTAATCCAAACATTCGATTCAGATCCGACAAAATCGATCGGACACGCTCGTAATCAAAAGTCCGTGATGCAACAAAAAACTAATTGACAACAATCAACACTGTTGCAACAAAAAACAATATTTTCTATCATTGTCATTAATAATAGTTAGAAAAAAGTCATTCACACCTTTGCCGCGCTAACATGACAAATGCGGCGGTCGGCGCGCACAAAGCGCGCGCGCCGGCGCCGCGGGGCGCCGCGCTCAGCCTAAATATTAATTATCTACAACACTACGAACACCTTTTAGGAGATTATCGCACTTTTGTATAGCGTAATGTAACAATCTGTAGATGTAGATAGCGCCGGCCGGCTCGGACGCCCGATCGTATCCGGCTCGCAGGACCGGGTGATTGTAACCTGTAACACAGTTGCGCTATGATTTTATGTTACTGTACGTTTAATAGATAAAATCTCTGGATGATCGTATCTTCTCGTAAATGTTGAATATGACAAATTAGATAAATATGAATGGGGCAGCAGACCTTACACTAGTCAACTGGTTTTAACCATTAACAATAACATCAGTCCCTTCATATTTACCGTATAATTTGTTAACTAAAACGAAAATAGCTAAATGTTATGCATGTTATTTGAGTACCTAATAAATATTTCCTTTGAAGATATGGCAGAAGATATTGTAAGCGATTGTCCAAATTAATTTAAAAGTTTTGTTAGAAAAGGAAATCCGTCACTGGTCGTTTAGTGTATAAGATAACTGTACCTACTTATTTGTAAGAGCTGTAGATTTTATAATACCTGCTATAAAAGTTTAATTATTTCGTTTAACATATTCCTTCTCGTTTAGGCTTTCAAAAGAGTAAGTAACTATTTCGTGAATTTAAAGTTCTACACGGTTATCATTTCCCTGACAGATATAATCGGCCTTTGATAATTGAAAATGCAACGACAAAACGCTCACTGCATATTACATCATGCGCCCGCCCACCGTCCTCATTACACGATGCCTCACCGCAGTCAATTTACAAATTGACATTTCCTGTGGCAAACGCATAAGTTGCGGATAACAAATGTTTTTATTACTTTTATTGGCACATTAGCGTGCTGCCCGATAGAGAATTATAATTTAATTTTGCGGTGTTTTAGAGCGACGTAGCCCGGGGCGACTGCGCCATGTGGTGCCCGCCCGTCCCACCAAAACTACGAATACGCGATGTTAATGGAAGGTCTGGTCCGTTGGAATTGTATGTTATTGTTTACCACCCATTATGAAATAAAATGTGTTTCCAATGCACTTAATTAATTACCACCGTGTAGAGGATTAACGTTTTTCTGATGCGTAAAAGGTGACGTTTAATTTAATCCATTTAATAAAGGTCATTCTTGATAGTTGTCGCCTGGAAAGCTATTTTTATAACATTTTATATAATACCATGTGGATACCATGACTGGCAAAACTAGTTAATCGTCAGGCTTAATATTATATAAGGTATACTGGTTTAAGACATTTTTTTGTCACTTTGTGGTTGTAGCAAGAAGTGTCTAGTAAGGAAGTGTCTGTTAATTTATGTAAATTTGATATCAGACAGGATAGCTGAGTCCTACATAATACAAGTAACCCTACGTACATTGATTGAACTACATAATACAAGTAACCCTACGTAAACTGAAAGTTCGTCAAATACAAATCTTATCGTTTATTAACAATATGTTTACATATTTAATTTTGTACAGCACATGTGCCCAGTGAGGGCACATAAAAACATTCATTAACCCGCATTAATTTTATTTAATTACATTTTGAATACTTATTTAATTTAATACATAGGTACAACAAATGAGATCATCAATTGCAAAAATAACAGAAACAAACATATATATATACTTCATTTATTGTCGTCTAAAAAAATCAAGAGGCCAATCGATGTCTTTCCATGATCAATTCGCCGTACAATAAGTAAGATATTAATTTATCCATGCATTTTGTTCAGTACCGGACGCATTGGAGTCACAACTAGTTCGCAATAACAGACACCGCCGCGGGCAGGTCGGGACCGCGGCACTCGATTAACTACGACATTGTGCTATGACGGATAAATATTGACCGCGGATAAAGATGCGAGATGTACGAGCTTTGCTCGAGTAACTCGAGTGATATCTAGAAAAATTATACCTCTGGCTCGAGCAAAAAAAGCGGCCAGAGTCAGACTCTATCAACCTTGTGCAAGAGAAGCTGTTCTTAGTAGTGGTTTTTTAAGCAAATAAAACAACTTTATGTTAATTTATCGTGACTTTTTATTATTATCGATATCGGATATTGGAGGAAAAAAAATAGGTACTTATCCGCTTCTGTGACGAAATAAAACTGTTTTCCGGTCTGAATCATTGTTCATAAAAAGATTAGAGATTTTATACAAAACCATTAAAATAATTCGACCACTCTATTAACACATTGAGTGAAATTATGAAGTGACTCCAGTGGTAAAATTTGCCTCACACTAAAATCACATCACTAACCGCGAGATCTCGCTTTTGTTGGTGAGTGACTACGATACTGCTGGTAGTTATTGTGTTTCAATTGGGCTTGCACGTGTGAATGGGCGCAATAAATCGTTACACTCACAATAATCATAATTAGTAATACGATATGAATAGTAGGTACATGTATAAGTTAATTCAGGTGTGCCCGTTGGATGCAAATTGAATTTTACTCATATATCAAATTATGATTTAGTTAATTGTTAATTTCTCAACAAAGGTTTAATTGTTCCAATCATTCAAGCTAGTTAAGTATGTGTATTCTGAATCATTGAAAATTGGTTGTAACGATTTCCAGGATACGTAAATGCGTCAGTATTTTACAAAAATGATTACCTACAAACACGTTTCATATTCCCGGTTGTGTTACCGAGACGACGATAAACATTCAGCCGTTATTATGCTTTCGTAAGTTATTACTCAACGATCATCTAAATTATCCACGAATGATTTACACGTCCAAGTACGGTACAAAAAGTTAATAATTGGAAGGGGATCAATGCCACCGTCTCGGCTTTAGCCGCCGCCGCATAAGCCCTGACAACTAGTCAAATAAATAAAGCCCAACAACAAATATTGTAATAACCAAACTCACCGAGCAATACTCGTGACGCCCGAGCCCAAACAAATCAAGTAAAAATGTGACCAACCCATACGGCATTTAAGGACGAATGTCGTCTTACACTAAATGGCAACCAAAATAAGATTCTTTTAAATCCTGACCAAGTGATATACAATTCCCCGCGCCGTCGAATTCTCGATTTTGACCGCACAATGATAAGAATTGAATTTGACTGTCATTCATGTTAAACGTAAAACTTTATGGGAACATTAAAGTTAAGTGGGAAATCCGAAAAGGAGTGTTAAAACTCAAGCGAGCAGATGGCGGCGGCGCGGCGATGATACAAACTCAATTATTTACACTCAATAAAAAGGACGTTATACGAGTATTAGAAAATAACCTGCTAAACAGTCAGATGAGCTCGAGACAAGGCGGTGTTTATGAGATAAGAAATTACCGAGAACTGAATAGACGTGTTGGGCGAACCGAACATGTGGGAATATCCGCACTAGCTAAAGGTAATTCTTAAAGTTAATGAATGTGCATTGTCGGGCTGACTTGTGTACAGCGAGTGCTTGAGGGATGCAATGTCCCTTTCTCTTAACACTTATCCACGGAGCTCCACTTATCTAATGTGTTTTCGTGATTAGTAACTTGCATACGACGCCTACTTTCTACTAAACACACCGTTTGCTTGTCCCGAGAAAATGGAGTTCCGTACGGTTGATGTAGCCCAAAATAGAAAAATTCAAAGACCTGGTGATATTAATAGCATTTTTAAGATGTCATTTAATTTGTTGCTTCATTATTTTTAAGCCCAGTACCAGTACCCAGTAGTTGCAGTGGCAAAGCAACTATTTTTATCTAAATTATTCATCACAAAGAAAACATGACAGGGAAATAAACAGACAACGATCAATATAAGTGCTCATGTTTAATATGAGTACGGAATATCAAAAATTCATTTAGCAATTCAATAAAGGAAATCAATAAAACCAATATTAATAGTTAAGTAATTGCCCCACCTGGCAGGTAATTCGCTGCAAAACATAACACTTCAAATCGAGAACAGACCTCACAAAAGCCATTAAAGCACACCATATGTATCTTTGATCCACCGTGATCATCCGAAGCACTTACGGGTCCTTGATTCAGTCACGGCAAATATAACAAATGTTGGTAAAAAACGCACAGGTAGACGCAAATATTTGTGAACAATTTGTAGAATTCACACTTAATAAGAAGATGGCGCGTTTGTTTTTTCTATGAGTGACCAGATCCGAGGCGGCGCGTTCAAAGGATAATCGTTAGCCCCATATCAGCCACAACGTAGGAATCACCGGCAAAGTACTTCTACGTGAACTCATAACTATTTTATCCGGCTTGAATATAATAAACATTAACACGTACAATATTGAAGCCACCAGAAAGCATAAGGAGTCACGGTAACACGGCCATTGTGCATTGCGGTAAACCGGACCTACTGGAACAGTTTGAAACGTACTTTGGAGTGGCTCTACTGGTTTGTCGTTTATACTATGAATAGAGGTGCTATGATTACGTACAATATAACAGGTGACAGAAACCTGTGAGATGGTTCATTTTTGGACGATTACGTTGTAGGTTCATTTATTTATGGGGAGGAAATATTTGGGGAAAAGGTTTTGTGTTTTTGTTGCAACCAACTGGCTTAATCAGCCATTCAATTAACGGCTAAGCCATTTAAGCACGTTTGTAAAACATGTTTAGTTCAATATGAAATGCGCCAATTTAACAGGTTGTATAGTAACCTGATGTGTAATGTAACTTCCTTTTCATATGTACCTATGTATCTCCCTTGTTTAATTGTTTCATTTAAGTAGTACCGATACTCGTAGTTGAATGATAAAGCAGGTTTTTCGCCGAGGCTTTGCCCTATCGCTACTAAAAAGCTACATAAAGAAAGAGAGCATGTTATTGTAATTGAAACCTACAATATGGAATGTTAAACTTTGGAAGAGGTTGAATCTAATTTTACCATACCTAGCTGGTTTGAAATAACTTTGGTCCACTTCTGTTTTTCATTTATGCTAATGAACTACCAAATATTACTGACAATAAATGCATAATGTTTGCTTTTTGATTGATTGAAAAGCACATGATCAAAAAATTAAATAAATAAATTGAGACAACATCACAAACATTTTTCTGGTCCCAAACTAAGATTTTTCCTTGTGCTATGTAAACCAGAAACGAACGAAGGAACTAGAAACACCCAAAATAATAAGAGATCATACTCAAAATCAAACTATTTTGTTAGGTATATCTTATGATTTATTATAAAATTGTTATAATCATTCTAGAGGTAGTGGCTATGCATTAGAATGAATAAAAATTCAATGAATATTGGCAAAATACATACCTGTTTGTTTTTCAATTCCAACATTAAAATTTTATTCCGCCATTGATCTATTTTGAAATGTTTAAATGTGCATAAAGACAGAACTATAGCAATGTTTGCCACTGACAAAGAGTTCGCTGTCGCTAATAAAAACCATAAGTTATTAGTTTGTAGGTTGAATAGTTAAATCCGTAATGTGCCGGCGCACTCTCGGCGCAAATCGCCCGCGTCTAACGCGCGGGGGTGTATTGTTGCGCGCTAATGGCCCGTGCGCACGCCCTCGTGTTTGCGGACGTTCCGCGATCGGATTTATCGTGCGACTTTAGCGTTGCTAATTTTTTATGACGCACTTCTTTCGGCAGAGGTTTCGGTTGATTGACTTTTGTTTCCATAATATTTGAAGTTCAACATGTTTCACTGTACTTTTTAGGCTGTTATAGGCATGACATTCACATGGGCCCGTAATTCACGTTACGTCACGTCACTTCTACTGCAATTTCTTTGAGGAATACAATCATTAATACACACTTTAATTTGCTTACATGTCACAATAGCTAGTTTCATGACTTCTACTGTCTTAGTGCCCTTGTGTTTGCGATGGTTCTGCAATCGAATTTATTGTACGACTTTAACAATGTTAGTTGGTTAAAGTTCTGTACGCAAAGGTAAAAAAAATTGGCCAAGTGCGAGTCGGACTCGCGTACAAAGGGTTCAAAACCATCGATTGATTTCATAAACATAGCACCTCTCGTGCATAAAATAAATTTATTTTATTTGCTTAATATTTATGTTGATTCATTTAAAGGTAAGTACTCGATTCGGTGTATCATAATACGCCTACTATCTATCATTAATTTGAAAAAAAACTTTACTGTTCTGATGGGTATTTTCCAATAGGAGAAGTTGCAATGACCATCAATGTTTTAAAGACAAAGATCTCTCTCATGGAAGGCGGCTTTTCTTGTGAATTGCACTACCACTAAGAAGGATAAGTATAATAACATTTTTATCGTCATTTCACAATTTACCGATGGCTCTTTCATACGCGCCGCCTCATCTACCCACAATAGGGAACGCATTCGGCATATAAAGTCGTTGCGTATGTTACTTTAATGCCTCAAAATTACATAGTGGCATGTAAGTGACGCTTCTGTCCCCGTGTAGCGCGACCGATTGAATTTAATGAGCCTATTTGCGCAAACGCCGACAGTTTAGCAATTTAGCGCGACGTGGCCGGGGTACCGATGGGACCGTCTAGCGGCGGCTTTAAAGACGGTATCGCACGGGAAACGCCGCGATTGCCGCAATTCGATCGATGTCTACAAGGCTTCGGTCTGGAATGTTGTTAGCGTTTAACTATTTTGGAAAATTGCGCGTCTTGTAGTGAGGTAGGGATAGACATTGGCAAGGGGTTTGAATTAGGTAATCGTGGAGTTAAGAAGAGTTTACGCAGAACAAGTAGGTACTTAGGAGGATGGATATATATTATTTATTGCACAAAAGCTCATTACAGATTCAGGGTGTATATGTGAACATTAACATCCCTTTAACCACGTTTAAGAAATGCTGTTCCAATTCAACGACATTTCGAAATTCATCGGAAATTTTTCTCTCCCATACAAACTGACCAAGTAACGTGAACAACATTCTATGAAAAGTTACATTTTTAATACGAATTTTTAAAATTCATTAACCAAATGTTGTTCAGAATGGTTCGTAGAATAGGTACGTGGACACAGGTATATAAATTTTCACAGTTACACCCTGTACTTATCAGTTATGTGCTTCTGTACAATAAAAGGTATCACCACCCTCTCACTCGTACAAGTACTCGTTCTGTGTAAACTCTTCTGAATTTCACTATTCATTCAACCCCAATTTCTCCCAGACAACCTTTAGATAACAATACTTCCAGAACTTCCAGTTGACATATTACTAGGTATTCGTGAATTTCAATAATCATTATCGAATTAATTTTCTTATCCGTTCCGTTCATAGTTATAAATATTTTTTGTAATAAATGTCAAAAAGATATTTAATATACTCGTAGTTTCATAAAATAATATTAAAGGTCAGCGAACAATAGCGGTGTTTCAAATAGCTCACAAAATCGGTACCACTGCGCTATGCGTGTGCGCAGGAATTAGCTTCGCCTACCCCGCTGCGTGTGTACCTAAATTAGCCATTTTATTACTAACTTGTATCTTGGCCTTATCGTTACTTCATCATCGTCCAATAGATGGCGCTGAGCCACTATTACACTTTTTCGCTTTACCTATTATAACCTTGTCGTTGTCTATATTCACCTCTTTATCTTAATAGTATGTAGTTGTTATGATCCCAAATCAACTACATGAGTCTGGGGTCAACTACATGCAAATTATAGGTACTAGGTACATATCTTAAAATATGTATATTTTTTAAGATAAATAAAGATTGTGTTGATTGATACTTACTTTATACTTTTTCGCTTATTTATCATAGGACCACGATACAATCTAAAAAACGAAAATCAAAAGTCAACTCCTAATATTTTGATGGTTATACTACATGAGTCTGGGGTCTCGACCACCAGTACCTACCAATCTTATTGCAGATCGTGTTAAATCAACCTTTAGAACTAAAGCCTCAAAATATGCATGAAGGCTAGAATCGGTTTGATTTATAAAGGTAACACGTTTTCAGTCATGCCTCGGCGGTAAGCTTGCCCTGGAGCTTGTATTAGGGCTTCCAGCCTCTCAACTCACTGCAGGATAGTCCTAGAAAATGTTTATAGAGTTAATAGCTAAACAGGGGACCAATTCTCTTGCACTCGACTTTAAAGTCGAGTTTAGAGATTTCATGCATTCGTCTATACAACTTTCTAATTGGACTTCAATGTCGAGTGAACGAGAATTGTTGCCGATAGGTACCAATTCTCGAGCACTCGATATTCAAGTCGAATCGGAATTTTGTATGGACGAATGTATGAAATCTCTAATTTCGACTTCAATGTCGAGCGCACGAAAACTGCGTAGTTAGTATTAGATTGGGATTACTCACTCGGCGAAATGTAGCGCAGGTTTGCTTCACGCCAGTTTTCTTTTTTAAACAACTATTTTAATATTTGTGACTATACGAATAAAAGCTTAAAACACTAGAACCATGCATTGTCGGTCACTACCAGCTCTGATTATTTGGATCTGTTTTACTTCAAGTAGTCTTGCTTTGGTAAACAACAGCTGTTCAGATCGTAGAGCATGCTAAACATTTCCATTTGATACCATAAAGCCTGTTTCGACGAATGTGGGTACCGGAGGCCCTATTGAGGGAAAGGGGGGTAGGGGTTAAGGTTGGCAGCACACTGGTGACTGTACAGGTGTTGCAGGTGTCTATGGGCGGCGGAAATGGCTTACCTTCAGGTGATCCGTCTGCTCGTCTACGATCTACCAAATAAAAATAGGCCACATTTTTTTTTATTTGATATATATAATGTCAATCACACAATCATATCAAATCAAAAGGCACCTTGCCTGCCAGGCGTGCCAAATATGTATAGATTTAGATGGGTACCTACCTACATTACGCTCGAACAACATTACCCTCCTTTCTTCGTCCAGGTAAAAACGGTAGGTAGGTAATACTTGCAGGTCCTGGCTAGGTATAGTTTAGGCAAACACTCGATCGCTAAACGTCTACTTAGGCCAGCAGCTCTGCGCCTGGAGCGTGACTGACTCGCTAACCTCTCGCTCTATGACGCTGCGGCTATAATTTATGTGGAGTCGCTGATGGTGGCTTTCAAGACCGTAAATGCTTAAAAATAAGGTGTTTAGTTATGGTTCATAGACTACTTTTATGCTAACTAGAAAAAGGAAATCTGAAAGTAGGTAATAAAGAAAAAACTATATATTTTAACCTCTTTGAAGTTTAAATTGTATTAATACTTTTTAATGAAACTGTCATTATGAGTAGTCTTAATCTTAATTATTTTAATACTGGTCAAAAAAGTCCAAAACAAAATAATAACCGGCTAAGCCACTAAAGAGTATATCGAAGAGGTTAGCTATTAACTACTGATTAAAAAGTTGTGATAAATCGTTAGATAGGATTAAAAACTAATTTAACTCAATTTGGTAAGCAAAATTAAGGAACTCATCACACTCAGTTTGAAATCTTGCATATCATTAAAATATTTTTTGGATTAGAATATCAATAAACGTCAGCCATTATTATAGTTCCGATGCAACCTCTGCTTAACCACCTACATATTAATAAAGATCATCTCCAGTCGTTCCAACTTTCTCTCTCCCTCGCACACAGCATCGATAAGTACCCTACTTCTTTAATCATTGCAATTTCGAAACAAGCTCAAGTGTTGTCGGTGTCGAATAAATTTTGTATAATGTAAACGTGATAACAATTTAAATTCCTCTGTAACGGGTCCGGAGCCGACAAAAACAACAAACAAACAGCGCGCGCCGCCATTGGCGCTCCGGCGCGGGGCGGCGCCCGCCGCGCGGCCACTCCCGCAGCGCGCAGTCTCGCTCGCACACCCAGTCCTTATCTTCCACTCCGCTGCGCGAGACGTGTTGCCTGACAATCACAACCTCACCCATCCGCGTGCCATCGCGGAACTTGTGCAAAACATGCCTCGACCCACACGAGAGTCCTACGGAGACCAGAAACCACCGTTCTCGTACATCGCTCTCACAGCCATGGCGATCTGGAGCTCCCCGGAGCGCATGCTGCCGCTGTCGGAGATATACAGGTTCATCACGGACCGGTTCCCGTACTACCGGCGCAACACGCAGCGCTGGCAGAACTCGCTGCGGCACAACCTCTCCTTCAACGACTGCTTCGTGAAGGTGCCGCGCCGCCCCGACCGCCCCGGCAAGGGCGCCTACTGGACGCTGCACCCGCAGGCCTTCGACATGTTCGAGAATGGCTCTCTACTGAGGAGACGCAAGCGTTTCAAGTTACACAAAGGGGAGAAAGACAGTTTGAATGCGGAGCTGGCAGCTCTGGCGAGTTTCAATAGAGCATTTTTAGCGAGACAAGCGGGTGGATCGGCGAGTATGCACAATGGGAGTTTGTATTCGCCGGCGGCGCTGTGCTCGCGGCGCAGTCCGGAGCCGGTGGAGGGCCCGGACACGGCGGCGCTGCTGCCGGCGGGCCCGCGGCCGCGGCGCGCCTTCACCATCGACGCGCTGCTGCAGCCCGAGCCGCGGCGCTCGGTGTCGCCGCCGCCGCCGCCGCTGCCGCCGCCGCACTGCCCGCTGCCGCTGCCGCCCGCGCCCTACCTGCTGGCCGCTCAGCGGTACCACGCCGAGCTGCTCGCCGGCCTGCAGCAGTCCTGTCTACCACCCCTATGGACGTGGAGAGACACCAGTCAATTTTCACATTATACGCTTAATTCATGAATGGTAAGTTTTCAAATACATAATAACCTTATCTAACAAAATTAACTTATTTTGCTTATTTTGGTAGGTGGCGATAATAACACGAGTAATTATGTGGGTAACGTATCTTGTTTGAACTTTTCTATTCACAGGGAAGAAAATGAAGTCGGTTGGATGATAAATGCTTACTGTTTGCTAATATGATGACCAATATCTTTACCTAATTATATTATATTCGTCTATAACGCCTCATTGATCTAGTGGATTTAAGAACCAGGCCATGATCTCGGGGTCCAAGGTTCGATTCCTGGGTATAAAAGTATGTTTCAAATTTTCCGAACGTATGTAGATCAGGTTTGTGATCACCAATCCGCATTAGGCAAGCAAAGCAAATGGTGGTTAAGCCTAGTCCCATCACTTGGCTGACTGAGTTCTATGATGGAGGCCTTTGCCCTATAGTGGGACAGTATATAGGCTGATACTATAAATGGTATTCAAAAGGGATAATAATGAATTAAAACGTAAAAGAAATCATGCAAAACACTAATCTACTTATATAAAATTTTATTTGATTAATGTTGAGACTTAACGGCTTAACAGGGTAGAAAAAACACTGGGAGTGAGACTACCTTAAATCTTTAAGCAAGCTCCTTTTACTAAAAGAAAACATTCCTTTATTTATTAAAAGAGATAGAACTGCGTCCAAAGTTTCATGAATTTCACTTATGTTGAACGGGAATCAAACTGGAAAAGTTAAATAAAAATAGGATTGGCTATTTTATTCTACCAAACCAAACTTGTTTACACTTTTAATGATAATAAAAAAGTACCTACCTTAGGTATTACATGTCTGTCTGTCTGTACCTAATACCGAATATCAATTTAGTTTGTAGTTATGTGAGAGGCGGCTCGCATTTATGAAAATGATCATATTGTGTCTCTTCTTAACCACAACTGAGTTAAATAATGTTTTAATTATTTATTTACTTTCTTTTATTTAAAAAAATTAGAAACGCAACGCAAGGTTAACTTAACACATAGGTACAAAATTTATTACAATTAATGCATTTCGCATGTCATAATATTTTTAAACAAGTTTTAGAAATATGCCGTAAGAAAAATATTTGAACAATCCATTTTAATTTTTATTAATTGCACGAATCAAATATTATCAAAAGCCCATATAAGTTAAATACATGTAATTTTAGTCTGATGAGGTTTCATTGCAATTCTTAGATTCCAATGTAATGGGATCAGAGAGTAAATGAGCCAATTTGGCTAAGGGCAAAAAATCACGCAAAAATGTTTCAGAAAATACATTAAACCAGTTCTTAAGGTCACTTTGACAGTTGTTTTTTTTATGCATCAGTGATATTGATAACTCTAGGCCATAACAGCCTAGGAAGATAGTATGGTACGAGTACGTATGTGGGTTTAAGTGTCTATGGGCGGCGGCAATCGCTTACCATCAGATGACCCCTCTGCTCGTCTGTCCAACTGCCACCTCTCACATAAATAAACATATATCATATTATATAAGAATCAAAAATTGATCAACTTTTGAAAAATATCAGACTGCAGTTAAAATGGTGTTGGGTTAAGTTTTCAAAAAATATGTTAGTTCAGAACTAATGACTCCACATTCGCTCGGAGCGTTAAAAATATTGCCAAGGTATTCTCGGCCTGTCGTAAAAGGTGACTAAACAGGCCTTCGAAGTAAGTAAGCATACTCACTACTGAGGAGTGGCTTGCTCTATACGAATCCACGGGGAAGGACTACTGGGTGTCCTGGTAGGTCGCGCAATTGGGAGGACTGCATTGCGCCCAGTAATTAGGGGTAAAGTGGTGAGAGAGATTAGCGGTACGGTCCAGACCCAGCTGTGGGGTTTCCAATTGCGTTGTCATGGACACCCGAGGGATTTTGAGTTCCCCACATCTGACAAGGTTGGAATGTGACATGTGGGGATGTGAGGAAGGCCATGATGGTTGTCCCTCGGAAAGAAATTGAGGATGCTACATTGGCTGGCACGCTGCATGGGGTCACCAGTTCTAACCTGACCTATTTGCAAAAACTTAATTTAAAATCATTTAGGGGATATTGACACAATGTTGGTGCTAGTTAAACAAGTAATGCTATTACAAGAAAACATGCAATATTATAACAAAGATAGCTTACGTATACTTATGTGTACCTACTCACAATACACAAATACCTAATGCAAAAAAAAACAAATTATACAAAAAAAATATAAATAGTATACAGCTATGAATGATGTCACAGACAGACAAACACATGAAAATTTGTGGGTTATAAAATAATGGTAATTTTAATGAAATCTACAACTTAAAAGCTATTTTTGAATCATAATTAACTAAGAATAATAATATAATCAATCATGTTATGTAAGTTGGATTCAGTTTGAGAGGTTACGCCATCTAACAGATTTTCCACACGCGATATTCCGTCATTGCAATGACCATAGATTTTAAATGGGTTACGTATATAGTCCAAAGGGAATCCTAAAAAGCAAATATAAATAAAAAAAACCTTTTAATCTCGTCCATAAAATTCCTTAATATCGACGTGAATTATTCAGTCACGTGCCAATGGTTGGCCATCACTGTTCCAAACGAGTGAGATAAAAAGAAGCCGAAAACGCGTTGATGTCTTTTATATGGTCGGGATCGATTCCCAGTCGGATCAATTTAAAATCCTTTTTTTCTAGTTGGTCCTTTGCTTTGTTTTTGATGGCTCCGCGTGTTGTAGAATTTAGTTTCGTCATTTATTTAGGTACTGGTAGTTATGGCCTGTAGTTAAAAACAATTTGGCTTTTTATTTTTTTTTATTTAGAACACGAACAGCGTGATTTACATGTTACAAAGTTTCTATATCTAATAAGCTAATAACAAGTATTTGCATATGGACTTTCTATTTTTTTGGCAGCTATATCACAAAATAATAATACAATATATTACATGTGTGTGTATAGTGGGTCATTAAGTACACTACTTTTAATATAAGTACAAGTAGTTGAGTCAGTTGAGTGATGTCTAAGCACGTCAAACAATGTACTGTGTACCTATATGTAATTTGGGTATCATCATGGTGTCTTTTTTCAAACCAAATCTTATTACGTGCCACAAACATTGAATCAAATACGGTTCCGATTCTGTACAATATTGTTTCCAATTTAGGTGTTATATAATCAATCCTTTTAGACCATAGACAAGTACAAAATGCACTGTCTGTAGATACTTTCTCTAAACACGTATACAGAAGCTAAAAAATATCGGTGTTAATGTCTGTTAAAAAAAGATAACGACGCGAATAAATAGTTATTTCTTTATTTATCTTTTATTGCTTCTCGTGATCGTTTTAGTAATTTGATAGACACTCGCCGTTAGAATTGATGCGGATTAGGAAATCTACCCACTACTATTTCTATTAGTACTAAAATATTCATCTTATAGCGATGATAATAGATCAGTGGATAAGAACATACGGGAAGTCGTATATTCGAATCCGGGAATGCATCTGGGCTTAAAGCAAAATATGCTGAAAAAGCATGATGCTCCACTAAATAAATATATTCACACAACATCTCATACATTGACCTGATTCAGTACTAAGTAACTTAAGCACTTGTGTTACAGATATCAAACAACAGAGGATCACAAACGTAATACATAAATACATATGTAACACCCAGACACTGAAAAAACACACTTGTGCTTTTTGTTGTCAAACCACTTGGTTATCACACAAATATTTGTCCAGGGCAAATATTTATTTTATTGTTTCTAGTAGGTATCTATTGTACCTAACTACAGGTGAAAATAGTTCTTGGTACTATGGTTAAGAGATGCACTTTTGAAGACCGAGAAATTAAAATGAAACATATTTTTTTATTAACAGGATCCCTCTTTAAATATTCGTTTTATTGATCTGGCCATTACGGTTCATGTGATAAAAACATGCTGATTTAGATTATAAATTGTCACTACTTATTCTGTAAAAGTAATAGTACCTACTTCGTAAGTATTTATTTATTTTATACTAGTGGCCCGCCCTCACTTTGCTTCGGGCCCGTAATTCAGAAATGAACAAATAAATGGCGCTGTGTTTAATTACAAACGTTTCGTGTTTTCGGTTTACCTATAAGCCTTGTCGTTGTCTATAGAAGTTATCTCTTTATAAATAGTATAGAGATATAGAAGATTATATTTACTAGTGGCCCTCACTTTGATTCGTAGTTCCACTTGCTTCCAACAGATGGCGCTAGGAGTCAATTCCATCGCGCAAGTGTTCCGTGTTTTCGGTTTATCTATAGCTCTGATGTTAATACGAGAAAACAAACTATAAGATCTATAAGATCTTTATAAATAGTATAGATATGTTTTTTTATACATGATCGCATCAAGTCGTCAGTCATTGAATATTTAGGGAGGCAAGTAGGAAAACCATAGATAATTCAATAGCAATAATCTAGAAATAGAAATATAAATTTTTTTCAATTACAAATGTAACATTTATGAATGTCAAATAAGTATGTAATCCAATGCAAATTTGATCTTCAAAAATATCCATACTATAAAATAATATACGACTCGAGTCGTCTCTGCAGATACGACTACACACAATTATCTATTTGCTCTTCAGTTCTAGTTTTGGGGCCAAAATCAATCGAATTTCGTTATAATTTTAATAATACCACTTTGTATGAACATTAATTTAACTTAAGTGTAATGAAACATAGCCGCCCTCATGATCTTTTTTTATGGCTGCTATGCGTGGTGAGGACGCTGTCAATTCTGCCAATGTCAAGTGAATAAAGAGTTATGGTAATAGAATCTCTTTAATGAGTCTCTTTTTAATTGTTATTATATCACCAAACACAAACATCACACTCCAGACATAACAGACAAATAAATTAGAAGGGAGAGTCATTTGCCCTTATGATCTCACTCAAACAACAACTGAACGGATCAAAGATTCAATACTATATTAAACAGTCTTATTTTGACAGTAGTAAGGGATTCACATAAAGTAAACCTTAAGCTCTATTTAAAAGTAGACAAATATTCTGTGAACAGAGACCATCGCTATGAGTACAGTCGCCTGCAATAAAATATAAACATCTCGTCTCTTATACCAGGACTATAACGTTCATATTTGAATGAGTTTGTATACTTATTAGTTCACGTGACTGTACATGCGTAGCTGAGCTGGAAGCGTTAAGTAGTTATGCAAACCGTAATGACCCGACGCCCGAGAAGAGCATTTCCCACACTTTATAGCGGAAATAGAAAATAAGCTGACTCGTTAGTTAGCAAAAGTGGACTACCCATACCAAACTGTTTACATTTGAATTCAATTATACTTCGAATAGATATTTTCCAATACCTGAGTGTATTTTTGCGAGATACGATAGAACCGTAAAATATTTATTACTATTCATGTACTTTCTAAATATACAAGACTCAAATGTTTTAAATATTATTTAAAAATGTTTCATGGAATGGGCTTGGTCCGTTCCTTTGTTATATTAAGATAAGTTTAATAAACATGTTTAGTAAACCAATATTTCACCTCAATTTAAAAATCAATCAAATCTAGAAGCTCAATTTTAGAAGGTTTAATTCGATTACCGGAATTTACAGCTGAATGCTAAGTTAGTGGGGAGAATGGGCCAATTTGTTCACACAGCCGTCATTTTAATTCAAACATAAGAACCATTTTTTCATTGTATTTTAAACTTACTGATACAAATTCTCACTCCAGGGTTTTAAAATTTTTTTAGGCTTTTGTTTTTTAGAAATTACGTATGAATTATGTAACGTGCATGCTAATGATATACCTAATTATCCTTTTATTTCTACCTCATTAAATTGAAAAAATATTAAGTAACACAATAATTTATAGCTCTAGGTAAAAAAGTGCGCCAGGTCACTAGTTTCAAGGTATGAGTGTAGGTACATGATAAAAAATATTTTATTTCGACCTCATTAAAATTGCAAAACCACCATTCTCAAACAAACTAGACAATGCTTATAAACCATTAAATTTTAGTTGTTTTAATCACGAACGCCTCATAGTAAATAACACGAATAACGCCCCTTTAGCATGTTATAGTATCAAAATAAACAAAATAAAATTCAGCTGTTTCATACATTATTGTCTGGTGAAGATTATTTTTTGTATAGATCAGCTGATCATTATTTTTCTTAGGTATTTTGATGATCTAGCATGCTAAAAGGACGTCGGGATTAACAAAAACGACGAAAATTTTACTGTGTATACAAAGAATATTAGGCGATAACAATAAAATTGCACACCGACTCATATAAAGAAAAACTCACCGATCCATGTTGAGTTGAAAAACAATATAATCGGTGATCTTATCTATAACACAATATGTTTATGTTATGCACCAGAAAAACTGAAACATGTAGACAGATGTGAAAGTGAAATAGACATGCAGATTGTTTTATATAGACAGCACCCACAACGTTGCTCTCACTGGTTTCGGTATGGTCATAGTCCCACAGTTAGAATCGTTAACAGGAGATAGTAGGTTCAAATCCAAGCATGCACTTCTGATTTTTCAAATCAATGTGTATATTTCTACTATTTACCGGTGGCGGAATTACATTTGAGATAACGTGTGCGTTGGATAGTTAGGGAATTTATAACCAAAAACATCAAAACAAACTCTTTGGTACCTCCTGCTAGGTTCATTACATGTACAGCATATTCAAACCAGCGGTGAATGAATGAATGATTTTTATATCATTGCCCTTTTATCTAGTAATCGATCCCAGTCCCCAAATAAAACCGTCGTTTAAAGAGCGCCCCACAAGCCAATGTTATAGTGGGACATCGAGCTCTTAGCGAGTGTTAACGCTAAGTGGTCCCCAGGTCAGGTTAATGACTGAGTTTAGTATTTTATGCAGTATATTGTAACTTCTTTAACCGAACTTGGGCAGTCGCTGTAGCTTCTGTCTGAGAGTGCGCCAGATCATGTTTGAAAGAGAGTTATTTAAGATATATTTTTGGGCTTTCTCAAAATTATCAACACGAGAGAAACATTGAACGGTGTCTAATGTATCTTCTATAAACAAATAGTAATACGAGGTGTTAGGGTCCATCAGAATCTATGAGCTCCTCTTGAAAACGAATCGTACTCCCGCGAACTACTCGGTCGACCCTTATAATACCGTGCAGTTCAGTTTAATTCTAAGTACGAAATATGTTTCTTCTCCGGGCACTTACTTATTTATAACCTATACTTACATTTAATTCCACGGTACTTGTGTTTTACTAATATTTGTATACTAAATTACCAGCACTAATATCATAAACTTGCTTGCTTGCCCATCTACAGACACAAATAATAAATCTTTGTCAGTTAAACGTCTTTGAAGAATGCATGTAAAGTTACGGTTAATCAATTTAAATTATAGACCAAAACATAACCAAGGAAATAGCCATATCTATAACAAAAGATGAATGTCGCGAAGTTTACGACTTTTGCAACAGAGAGTTTGGTTTTGTCTCATATAGATTGAGTACACATAACGAGATGAAGAGGTACTTAAATAAAATGCATATTAAATTTAGCTTTCTTTGTCCACAGGTATAACGTCAACGCTAATGATCGATCTCAGAAGTAGCTCTAGCCATAAGGAAACTCCTAGAGACAGTTCGTGTTAACTAAAATAAATTAGAAGATTAGTAAGACAATACCTAGTGAAGCCGGTGAGCCAGTTCGCGGCGCACCCCTCGGGTTAAGTGTACAGTGAGCCAAATTGACTGAAAGATCGAGTTGATGTTTTTTGAGGTAAGTGATTTTGAAGTTTTAATCAGACAGTCACGCACGAGTATAAACCACTTTTTAATATATGCGAATAATAGTACTTATACAAATTATGGCTTGAAGCAGTACCTACATATTCCCAAAGTAAATCATTTATTATTAATTTATACTGTCCAATCTAAGTCATTAGGTATCGAGTTCATAAGATTTAGTCTAATTTGATTCAGACTAGTCAAACGGGCAATATTATGGCTAATAGTTTTTGTTAATAAATGGTATTTATATCGTATACATTAATTTACCTTTGAATTTGTTTATCGTGTGCGACTCGAAGACAATATTTTCACAATATGAACAATTTTTACGATAGGTATTACTTATAATAATGAAATGGTATTGTTGTACTCTATGTAACATGGCAAATGAGGACTTTAGTCAAACGAATTCGTTGAAGATAATACAATTTCAATTCTATTTACTATAATATACTACATTCGCTTTCAAAATCATTGAACGTGTTTCCCTTCAATAAGCAATATATTTTAGATAATTAATACAACAATGGCACAGTTGTTAAATAGCATAGCCCTTTTCAGAAATTCCCTGAAATGGAAAACTTTCTAAATTGTCGACGAAAATTTTAAGTTAGATTTTTTAAAATTTACTTTAATTAATACGAGTATAACTAACTAATCATGATATCACTTGTTTTAAAATTGACCTATAATTATCATTTTTTAAATCAATACCATAGTTAGGTAGCTACAACAAACTTTTTATTTTTTTCAGAGGGTGCAATTGGGAAGAAATTCTCAAGATCAATTATGAACAATTATTAATACTATTATAATAATTATAATGATATTGTTTTAGACGTAGATGAATTCTTGAAACTGTGATATTTATGTTAGAAGTAATTTTCCTTGTAAATATGTACAGCCTAGCCAGTGTAATATGACAGTTATAATTTATTGTAGTCACTATAGAAAAATACAGATAAATATTATGTGTTAACTGACTGCTTTATTTTGTCATTTGCTAACCTCTCGGAATCGTGTCTGACTCTCACCAAGTTATTGACAAAGTGCTTTAATGGTTCCTTTCTACGAAAACCTAATATTGTTATCAGCAATCGGGTTATGAGTATGGCCTAAATAATGAGGTTTCAAAGAAAAAAAATATTAGTCCTTGTTCCCACCCTGAATATGTCAAAAAAATATGCAATCTTTACATTTGGGCTTACGATATAAAATAAACTTCATCTAAAGTGTACTCGAGAAAATTACCTACATTTTTGGACTAAGTATTTTGTACTTTATTACGCGTCACGACCATTTATATACGTGTCTTAATTATTTTTAAATGTGGACTCTTTGAATAATAGCCTCGAACTCGCTGCTAGTCACCATCATCTTCTTGCCCTTTTCCCAGGTTAAGGGTATTTTTTCTTTTAATATCTTAAATTCATCCAATACAATTAATAAAACTCAAACAGTAGACCTATACTGGACCAAACTAGCAGCCTCAATACTCCATAACTATAATTTAACTCCGTAAACTTTAATTAGATGTTACTCTACAAGATAACAAAACATTAAACCTAGCACTTAAAAACTTTAAAGTTATTCCAGTCATACGCCAAAATGACAGACTCGTCAAAGTTTATTGCCGATTTGTTTAGATTGAATATAATATTTATGATCGTACTTCTTAGCGGTTTTAAAGTCTGCATACTAGGATAATCTATTTGTAATGCACTGAATGACAAAAGACAAAGAAGACATATTTATTCAATGGAACTTGAGTGATTTAATTGTTTAGTTGTTATAAACATGTCCTGAAATAATGATGTATCTACGTATTGTCTCAGTATCAACAAATACTACGTAGGTTAACATAAATTAATTTAAAATCATAACCTATTATATTAATTACCTACAAAAGATTTATTCAAGGAAAACAATGAAGATATAGAAAATCTCAATAACTAACTAAACTAAAAGTAAATAAATAGTTTGCTCAAGGGATATCGAGTCAAGAAAGTTGTTACAAAGAATATTTAAGGGACTAACAGAGCTCAATAGACCCCATTGACTGGTAACCACCAGACCCTAAGACTTAATCGTGGAAATGGTGCGCTCATTTATATTCTCGAAATTCTTGAAAAACTAAATATTGGAAATAGGCCTACTAAATCATGGTTTCAAAAAATTAAAACTCAACCATTGTAGGTTTGTAGTAGTGTAGTTTATGAATTATCCACAACCCCCTCGATGATTTTCCTCACACCGAGCAATAGTATCTACCATGAAAATTGTTTTAAAACATCCGACCTAAGTACTACCTTTTGGCCCTGAAAAATTTGTCCCTTAGTATTTTGCCGTCGTCGAAGTCGTCTTATACCCCCGTGCCTCGGAAAGCACGTCATGTAATATAATATGCATATAGGATATTATAGTGCTGAAGTGTGTGCACAAACACAGGTAGACTCTCTATTCCCTTACCTTCTTAATTCTATGGGACACCGTGTGATACGACCGAAGAGAGATTGGGCGCAGGACCAAGTATGGCTCTCGTAGACAGCGCAGTGCCCTGTCTAGTTAGGGTGCATGTCTATGGTTAACTTTGATCCACGCAAGTGGCCTTATAAAGTCGGTATGGTAACCAAAAAAATGTTAACGTATTTTTAATCGCACTGCCGGTAATGTGCTCTATGGGGTAAGCACCGACATTAGTGAATTAGTCACACCTCGAACCTTTTATACGAGATGAAAGGTGTTTTTATTTATAACAATAAGAGAAATAGGTTACGACAAAGTATGACACATTCTATTGTTAGTCGTGAACGCGGCTTAACGCTCGGTTTTTCTAGTTGTATTAATTGTTTATTTTATTTCTGGGGATGTTTTCTCATGAAGAAAAGAGCGATGGTAGCTCAGTAGTAAGAACGCGCTTTTCATACGGGGAATTGTGTTTAAAATCCGATTACAAGAATTTTCCAAATCTATGTGCGTATTACTACCATTACCTCGGCGGTGAGGGAAAACATCGTGAAAACTTACCTATAGGTACGTTGCTGATAGTTACTAAACCTTTTTAACTTATAGTTGGTCTGATTCCCCTGTTGCAGAGGGAAGTGGTTTTTATTACCAGACTCCTCAAATCCTGAATCATGGTCTAAGAGAACTCTGAGCTCAAAAACGACATCTTTCCAAATTTATCCCAAGTTTATTCTGCCCATCAACCATGCATATAAACATTTTCCTCAATCAATAAAACATGTTGAGATAATAATGGGTTTAAATTGTTAACATTGTTATAAGTATAATCAATTAGCTGATAGCTGAAGGAAAATGATACCTTTTGTACCTAATCTTGATTGTGGGTCCGCAATTATGTTTATTTATTTACCAGATAGCATATTGAGAGATAAATGTATCTAAGATAATGTTGCATTTGAATTATTATTTTTTCTATAATTAAGTGCCTAGTGAGGACTATATTTGCTATTTGCGCATGTTGTCCGTATAAGTAACATTTCTGGAAGTGGAGAGTCACATTCGTGTTTTAGCATATTCCACCTAAAACCTGAAAACAAAAGCTACACCTAGGCTGCGTAATTGTTAACCTCTTTGCATCAAGCTTATTCAATGGGGACAAAGCTCAGGTCCATAAAACGGCGCAGTCACGGCCGCGTCTTTGGCGGGCGCGCGCCAAACGATATGTCACGGCACGTATACAATGCAAACAGCGGCGTGTGTGTCGGCGTCGGCGCTGACAGTGCGGCGCCGGCGCGAATCGCCTACAAAGCGGCGCGCGGCTTCAAAGGCCGGTGGCGACAAAGGCTTTGTGCGCGGGCGGTCGCCGCGCTGCTATGAGCTGCAGACCAGCATCACTCTCACTCACCACACCTCCAAGGGACAACCTACTACGGTGGTCGTCACGCTGCTCTCAGCTTGCAGACCAGCGTCACTCTCGCTCACCACACCTCCAAGACACAGTTGTGCCTTGGACGCTGGTAGGCTAGAGGCTGGTTGTAGGTTTACTAGGATGTTCACCGCGCTGCAGCTGCTCTCAACGTGCAGGCCAGACTCACTCTTACTCACCACACCTCAAGGCACTACCTACTACGGCGTTCGTCGCGCTGCTCTCTGCTTGCAGACCAGCGTCACTCTCGCTCACCACACCTCCATGGCACAACCTACTAAAGCATTCGCCGCGATGCTTTCAACTTGCAGATCGTCATTGCTCTCACTCACCACACCTCAAGGCACAACCTACTAGGGCGATCAACGCGCTGCTCTCAGCTTGCAGACCGGCGTCACTCTCGCTCACCACTCCATCAAGGCACGGCTGTACCATGGAGGCTGGTAGTAGGTTTACTAGGGTGTTCACCGCGCTGCTCTAGGCTTGCACACCACTTCACTCTCACCGTACCACACCTCAAGGCACACCCTCCTAGGGCATTTGCCGCGCTGCTCTCAACGTACAGACTAGCATCACTCTCACTCACCACACCTCCACGTTCGATGCGCTGCTCTCAACCTACTAGGGTGCTCGCCGCGTTGCTCTCAACTTGCACACTTGCAGACTACTGTCATCTACAAGATAACCTTATATTAGCCTCCAGATCTTGCCAAGATTGCTTTAATTAAGTTGTATATAACGTACATAGATAGATAATAGATACTCAGGCAGGCATTAAGGCCTGGCGAAAACTTACGGCAAAACCTTTCAACTTCACTCGGAATTCTAACTACTGTACTGTATAGCGTCTCTTAGATTAGGTACCTTTACTCTCTCAGAAAGTAAATAACCTTCACCTTAACTGAAACATGCACTTAAACTTAAACACAAGTTGTTAATTCCTAACCTAACCTGAGTTAAGAATGACTTGTTCCCAAAAGCGTTCTCCATTGCTAGTTTTTATTCATATAAGTAGTTTATCAAAATCTTAGGTAGGCAGAATTTTAGGAACTGTCTGTTCCTACGAAAGAAACTTTGTGTCTGATCAAAGGTTAACCTCAACAAATCTCTTTGATTTGAATTTGATTGACAGTTGACAGAGGCTGGACTTCATTGACCAGCAAGAATCAAAGAAAATACTACGGATACTACGGTTACTCCTACAATGTTACTTCATTTACGTCATTTTAGAATGGGCGTGTTTTAAAATAATTAACTTATCACATTCTAAGCTTATCACATTAAAAAATAATTATTCTATGCATATAAATTGCTTTTCAATAATAAAATACACATATAGGTACCTAATAACTCCTTTGAATTATCAAATTGAAAAGTTTTACCATATTAATTATTGTCAATTAAGAACATATTTTCATAAGATTTTCAATTTCCTAGCGCATCGATGCAGCATGACCAAATATTTACATACTTGGAAATTAGCATTTTAACCGGCTATTACGCCAACGTACGTCCTATAACCGTTGTTGCCAAACCAGATAGTTATCACGCGCAGATATCATGGTGCAGCGGAGTTAACGTTAAATGTATCTCCTTATACGGAACCACTCTCGCCGCAATCTAATCTTTACTTAGACTCACTTAAGTGACCGATGAGTATCAGCCGTAACACGGGTAGTGTCCGCCCGCTATCGCTAGATGCATCACCGGCCGATTGCGAATCGGACTCAATCATCTGTCGGCCTTTATTAATGTATTCTTCATTAGACACCACCTCTGATCTGCCGCTTTCAATTGAAACAATATTGAATGCTCTGCCGGCATAAGAATAAAATAAAACGGTAGAACCATAAACATTCCACATTTATATTCGACCTCTGACGGCCGGTCGGGCACTGCGTCCTCTTTCGGCGCGCGTGTTTCGTCCCTTTCCCACTGCGCCGGAGCGTCTGCGGGATCCGGGCTCATCTCTTCTGTTTAAAGATCCAAGAGGGAGATAAAAATTGTATGGCTCATAATGTTTTAACAGTCTCATCGTTTGAGCGCAGCAGGCCGAAGCCCAATTTAATTTTCCTCCTCGGGTTAGTAATAATTGAGTCGATTCGTTCTATGCGAGGCGAGCCGGCAGAAGCCGCCTGCTCGAGAGCTCACGTAATCGATTCCTTTTAATTGATTCCTCCACTCTCACATCTGGCACACACGTACTAAAGCTTGATTACTATTTACTGGTATACTTGAAATATTTTAAGCCTCCTTCGTCACTTAACTCATTCTTTAAAATATTCTAAGTAATTTGGTTTGTTTTTTCCACAAATGCAGTCACTACATTTGAAATTCTACCATCCATCCATAGTAATTGACAAATAAGTAGTAAAAGTCTTTTGCGACACTTTAGCGCGTTCACGCCGAACCCACCCTATGGGTTGATCGACAACGCTAAGTTATTTACGCGTAGACATTTCTAGTGAAGTGATACGTCTAGACCTGCGACCTGTACCTAAGTATATCTCTAAATAGACAAGTATGATTTCTATCCTTGTCTGTTTAGAAACCTTATTGCTTTAAACAAACAAAATTTAACCAGCGCCAACTTTGAAATTCAATTAATTGGAATGCGTTAATTGCTTATTTGATACTTAACATTCTTATTTCACTCATGTAAGTAGCCTTTTATGTAGGTACCTACATATAAGCTAAAGAGCTATACATTGCTAGTTTAAGTAGTCTATTTTCTCATAAGTAAGTAACTGAATAATTAAGTATTACTGACTGTATTCGTACCGACTTCTAAGTAATTACACGTATTAACAGATCATTTATGGTAATTACGGAATAGAGCCAATGTTCTAGTCGGTAGTTGTAACAAGAATCGGTAAGTAATTGCTATTTTGAGTATTTAAAGTAAATGACTATAAAAGTTGCAATTAAGACGTTTAGGGTCAATTAAGAATAAGTAATAAGTACACAATCTCCAGTTACATCGCAATTCCTATATTTTTATTTTAGTAGCACATTTAGTAGCTTAACATTAACAGCCAGACCGACTATTTAATACCATCGTGAGTAAACCAAATCAATATAATAAAATAGGTCTGTAAATAAATATTTAACAACTAAAAACCCCTTTTCTTGATTAATCTATGAATAAGAACAATCCTGATATAAGCATCTGCAGCAGCACTGCATTCACATCTACGACTTTGTGTATAAGCCAACTCTTTTTCCAGTTACCAATAATCATTTTGTGTTGAAAAAAATTAATTCCTCTCCATTTGTCATCAACATAAAACGAATTTCGCAACGTGTCGGCCAAAGAGCATTGGTCACAGCTGTCCACGACGCCGCATAAGGGCCGCAACCTCCATCAGCGCTGGCGGCATTCCACAAAGCCTCTTCTCGTATACAAATAAATAACTTCAGAACAACAAATATTTTAATAAGCACCTCTAAAGAATTGTTCAACGCTTAGTTACGAGTACATGCGACGCACATTGGGTCGCGTATGCCACCTGCATATGGATACTACGAAAATGTCTTTCCGGCACAGGCAAGATAAACCCCAACTAACATAGAGGTAAGACAAGTTATCGCTTGCACGTAAAAATAGTTTTGTCAATGCGCGCAGACGGCATGACCAATGCGAGAATATGTAGCCGGCGAATGGCGATCTTTTCGAAAACGTTAACTTTTATAGCGACTTTAGAAAGAGCCGATGGAAAATTGGTAAGGTAAGCGTGAAATACGGCAGATGCTTGGACGGGTGTCCAGCGCGCCCGCCCTGTCCGAGCGCGAACAAAATAAATATTGGCGGCTTTACGCATCTGGTCAGGAAAACGATAGAAACATTCGCTACGCAAATATTGCGATTGTTTCCTTTGACCGAATAGCCATTCAACACGTTTATTCACAGTAACATGTTATAAATTAAAAGAACAAAAAAGAAGATGACAGACAATATTTATTCTCATTTATAATAAAGAAAATGTATTTTTCTAATTTTCATGTTAAGGTTGCTTTTTTTATAGAAATTCTAAGCGATTCGCTTTTGTTCGCTCCCACTTGCATAATGAAAACAGTTAGAAACGGAACTCCTTATCGAAGTCTGTCTTTCCTGATCACTTAGATCTGGACATCTTTAAATCAGAGTCAAGAGGTAGATAGGTCCTTTTTCTTGACCTGGGAATCGAACCCTGAACCACGAGATCAGGGCACGGTACTTAAACCTACATTATTATCTAGGTACTTATAGGCAACATAAGTAACTCGGAACATTAATATGTAAATAGAATCTGGAACAGTATTTTAAAAAACCAAAAACACACGGAAGAAGTGTCAGGTAGAAGAGTATCACAGCGGAGTGGCACCTGTGCCTGCGCCCGCGCCGCTCCCCGCGGCTTCACAAAGCCCCGACGTCATCATTACGCGCAGCTACAAAGCCACAATCACACCGCCACAAACCCGGTAATGGATGGACCCACAAAAACCAGGACCCACCCTGAGAGATCTGTTCGCTCAAACATTAGCTCTTTACAATCAATGACAATGGTTAGTGTGAAAACAGATATTTTACAATAAATCAAAAGATTGTGTAATTTGTCTTTGAATGACTCGAAACTTTTATGTTTTGTTGTATAAGTACAGGTGCAGGGGTATTCGATTATAACCTTACATATTATAATCTTTATGACAATTTGAAGTATGTTATGCGGTAGGTTCATGGCTACAATTACTTTAATATTTCATTTCATTGCATTTCCAACCTAATTGCAACTATTTTCAAAATCTAAAAATGATTCAAATCTTGATCATTTATTAGACCTTTGTATATTTAAAATTTTGCCATTGTCTATACAATCATACACATATAGGTAACATGCCAGTCGAGCATGCCACAGGGCACGCATATTCTATCCGCACGCTCGAAGGGATTGATTAACATTAAAATAAAACAGAACTATAAAAATTGAATTAACTTTCGAAAGGGGCAGTAAAACATACGTATAAGATTTTACTGGCAGCATGAAATGGTCGGGGCAAAAACGTGGTGTTGGTGCGCGGGCGCGATTTGACGTGGAGTCCGCGCAGACTGGGCGGCGCACGCGGCGCGAGACGCGTCGGCACCGAGCTGCATCTGATGAGCTTATGACAATGCAACTTGACTTTTTTTTCCTTCAGCTCTTCAGATATTTAATTAAGGAAAATATTCTTTAAACGCTATTACGACTATATGTTATTCCCAATATTCAAACAATTTTAATGTGCGAATACGCAATGTGCGCAGATTGAGTTTGAATTAGTTTTATATTTTTAGTGATACAAATTATCTTTAATCTAATCTTAATATAGGTATACCTAATCGTTTGTTGTTTCAATATTATTAGATTTTTCAAATAAGAGTAGAAAATTCTAATTTCATGATTTCCATAATCGATTCGTTTTCTCAATAATTCCTGTCGTACGAAACACTATAAGCTACCTAATAAGTAGAAGTTGATGAAAGTATCAGAAATAAGGTCTCGTTTGGTTGCCAGCAATAAAACATGGTGCGCGCAGACAGGGCGGCGCTCGGGTGCGGTGCGGCGCGCACGCATCCCCGATGCGATACGAGGAGAGATTTCTCAGTAATGAGGTCCGTTCCGTTCCACTCGACGTGAGTGCCATGTACAAACTGATCAGCTAAATTTCAAATAAGTAGTCGTTTAAATACCATACAGTAATTATGATATTTTGAAAACTAATTTGCAACTTCGCAACGTAACTTCAACGATCAGCAATAAGAGCGGAGAGGGGCGGAGTGAATACGTCCATTGTGTAAGTATGATAGACAAACATTAGCTATCAAATAAGAAACTCGCTGTATAAAAATCTGGTACAGATTTCCAATGAATTTATATTTATTGTTTATACACGTGTCTTTTCGTCTTTTCTTTTGTTAAAACGGCTCTACACTTAGCATGGTTAGGTACCTACGTAAACAATGCAGTGAAGATTACTTACTGTTTATGGATTACGGTGACATTACTTCTTATACGGGCACCACTATACAACTTATTAATAGAGCATGGTTGATTAAGCAAAACAAAACATAACGTTTCACATACTCTCACACAGCAGACATTCCTATAAAGCCAAAACTACCTACATATTATATGGGTACAAGTATTTATGTATCTGATTATGGATTGAAGAAAAGACTTAGGAAGAAATCTTTAGTAATTAACGCCAATAGATACCAAAAACAATGGGTCCACATAATAGCATCGCTTACTAATACCCTCACGAAACGCTCCGCTTTCATCCGCAAACTCTTTCGCATCTTTTTGGCCCCGAATCCATCAATTCTCGTGATGGATGGACCATTGGACCCGGCTGGCAATCGAAATTCAAATTCGCTAAATCTTCCCACACGGCATCGAAAACAGGTCGGGTCGTTAACAGCGTACCGTCACCCGCGCTGTAATGCGTTATTATCGGGGCAAATTGATCTCTGTGCTGACGTAATAGGGAGGTGATGTGCGCGTGGTAAGCGGCGGCGTGTACGCACGGCGCGGCGAGCGCTGTGTTTGTGTTTTTTTCTGTTTGCTCTGGAGATATTCGCCCTGAGGCGCTGGGGGGTTGTGTGGTGGGTGTGGGAGGGGAGCCGGCGCAGACGCACGGGCAGCAGAGGCGTGATTACAGAGCAGCGCGCGGCTAATCACTCGCGCGCACACCACGGCACCACGGCAGAAATGTTGGATAAATAACTCTTTACACGCGTCATTAGTTAGATGAGATATTATAATAAAATTACTGTTCCATTTTATAATTTCATATCGCAGGCAAATTTGCTCACCAATCTAAAACAAACTTTAGTTTTAAGCGTTAAATTTAAGAAAGGTGCTAGTAATCATCATCAGGTAGGCACCTTTTCAAGAATCTGATAAGTGATAATTAAGGTTAAGTACAATCTACCTATTAGGTAACAAAGGTAAAAATGTTAATGACTATCAGGGGCGACTTTCCCAATAGTGCAGGGCAGGGGGTGCACCCAAGCGGCGGATGTTGGCGAACGCCCCGGGAGCCGCTCGTGCCATATCATCGCAAGGAGCCAAGCATGCTTGGGCAACATCCAGAACCTTCGTCGCCAATAGCATGTCCTAAGATGTTATATCAAGAACCTTCAGAGAAAGAAGAAATAATTTGCAGCTAAACCCTAGTCAAATGATTTTACCACAATTTTCACTAGATTGCGTGTCTAAGTTTACCTTCAACAAACGAACAGCCTGATCTTAAGGCCATTCGAATAATTGTTAGAAAGAATGGTTTAAGAAGGTTTTATTGTAGGTACAGGATACCTACAAGGTTTTATTGTATTATTTTTTAGATATTCTTTCTTCGAGATCTATGTCAACCGAAAAATACTTGATGAGGAAGGCAAAAAGACATTTTATAACGACCACTGACTATTTATTGACTATAAGTCTTTGAGTTTACATTACAGCAGCACTGTATGGACATTGCTACGTAGGTATAATTAATTGATTTGTTGTAAGTACTATGTAGGTATGTAAATAAACGAGTAACTCAAACTGGCAGCTACCCACCGGCCATTGAACAGGAGCAGCTTTAACTACCTATAAAGTAGCAAAAGTACCAACATTTTAAAAAACTTTTTCTCTATGACTTTTGGAAAATCGTCGAATTTTTATTAACTACATCATACAGAATCAACAGGTTAAGTGACCTGCTTTGTATGAAAAGTTATTTTTTTTATCCGTATTTCCAAAAGTCATAAAAAAAGTGTAGTTCACAATGATTGGTAAAGAGGTAGTTAAAAGGATGTAAATAGTAACCATTCCAATAGTAACCAGTACACATTCTGTACATCTTTATAGCTTCTGAAAGTTGTAGTTTCCAATACTGGGCCGTTTATGGTGATCCGTCGATGTAATAACAAACAAAAGTATGCCCACTATAATTTACACAGCCCGACGTCGCCGCCTCTCAGAGACACATTTAAGTCTACTAAGGTAAAGTGGGTGCCAAGCCCGAGGCATCTTTCACACGCCATTAAAAGCAAAGTGATAGAACCGCATGTAACAAGCTTCTTACCTACTTAAAATAATGTTGTTGCAAAATGAGAATCTAAAAGCATGAACACTCGATTTGGTGATTTGCATTTACGACCCGGACAATACTAAGTAATAAGGGACATCATCCTACGTAAGCGATGAATGCTACAATTGAATGATGAGGATTATCTTCTATACTATTTATAAAGAGATAATAACTTCTATAGACAACGACAATGCTTATAGGTAAACCGAAAACACGAAACGCTTGCGCGATTAATTTAGCACAGCGCCATCTATGGGTTCATTTCTGAATTACGGCCCCGGAGCGAAGTGAGGGCGGGCCACTAGTTAATAATAAAACGGGAACTGCCCCGGAGTGAGTAAGGGTACCGGAGGCCCAAAAAGGGATTGGCAGCGCACTTGTGACGCTACGTGTTGATAGGCTATGGGCGGCGGCAATTGGCTTACCATCAGGTGAACCGTCAGCTACCTATTAGAAAAAAAACGTTAGATACTCGTAGATAGTTATTCCTTATTGCACAGAATCAGAATACATGAAACGTTCATTTTAAGCACATGATAAATAGATAAGATAGAGACCTGTAATAAATAAGTACTTAATTAGTATAAATTACGCAACTAAAGTTTAAATATGTTGTACCTACTTTATTTAAAGTATGAGATTTTAGGCATCTTTGTTACAAAAAAATGTTCTGCATCTGGCAATCCTGATGTAGGTAATTACTGCTTAACGCTTCGGCTATGTTACAGCACCCGTAGTCACTCGTGTGGTCGTGGAGCGGTTCACGGCGACGGTTGCAGGGCCCAGCTGTGAACCTTCTCACAGTTTCAGTAGTGCAGTAAGTACATAGAACGTTTATGTCGATTTAATTTCAGTTTTTAACGAACGCGTAAACTTAAGAACTACTTATCTGATGGTAGAGAATCTGGCCGGGGTTTGGTTGCCTCACAATAGATAGACATTCATGACATGAACACAGTCATATTTTTGTTCAACACTGTTAAATATATAATTTGTGATGTGATATTATGTGGAAGACAAGCTATTGTAGCTAAGCATATACACAAGTAAAAACTCGGACTCGTGCCTTTTCCCCTTGTCTCAAATTGGGCATTTGGTACAGGGAGAGTAACTAGGCGTAAAAAACACAAGAACATAGAATAGGCCTTAGGTAATATCTATACACAGCACAGCCAGAAAATACATCAGAACAAGTTCTTGTTTATTAAACATACAGTATGTCAGGTTTCTATATTTAACTACAGGATATTATAACTTGTATGATATATGGGTGTTTATTCCTACACACATAGGAATATATTTCATCTGTCGTTTTATTAAGAGAGCTGCATTATGTACATACCTATATGTTACTGGCAATGTGTATAACTCAGGCATAGTATGCAATGCCTTGGCAATGTAAATAAATTTTACGTTATATGTCAGATTATACAAATTGCCGGTAACATTATTATGTTACCGGTGTTAGTACACGATAGAACGTTTCTGTTTGACTCAAGCCCTTTACTAAAATAGTATAATAAAAATGCTAAAGTAGTTGCCTCTTACACTAACCAATTAAAGTCCGTAGCAGAGTTACACTATAATACTACACGTACTAGCAATACGACGAAATAAAAATAAATTAATAACTAGGATCTAGTTGACAAGAAACGCGGTTAGTAATTAAGTTCTCGGAATGAATTCAAACTATCCATGAACTAGCTACATACAAGTTAGTTAAACACATACTCATTACACAGCTCTTTCCCGCTGTAATTACTAGTATGGAATATTTATAGACTCTACAGCTAGTTGCGAGTGCAACCATCGGCTAAAAGATGTATTTTTTAAACTGCACAATCAATACGTGCACTCAAAACATGTGTCATTTATGTCGAATATGTTGTTCTAAATAGAGTCAAGTATGTAGGAACTCCACATACTTATTGCACCCACACAATCTTAAACTATGTAGTGGTAACCATCTTAGGTAACGTTGTCTAATGTCTGATACGTGACATGTCAAGTGAACAACTAGCTTGGACAGGGTCTTTAAACCTGCGATTGCGCCGAGAGTGGTCTTGTCTGAAACTATAAATTGATAAAACGCGATACATCGGCTTTTGATGCACACACATGCGTATAATATTTAGAAATAGGTATATATATCTTAATACCGCAAAAAAACGTGTCTGCTCATAGATAATTTGCTAACATTACCAATTCTGGTTACATGTCAGTGAGGAGAACAGCGAGCTTCTGTACCTAAATACAGGTTTCAAAAAGTAAACGACACCTCACTAATAGTGAAGTCACTTCAATAAAGAATTTCACTGAAAGAAAACATATTTAACGGCCTGTTGTACTTACCAGCGCGAGGAATATAAATTGTAAATTAATCTGTAGAAGAAGATGGGTCAAAACCTAATAATATGCCTATAATAACGGCCCTTTGTAGCAAGTATACCTACTACAGTAAACAGTTGGAAATCAACTAGATGGATAAAATTAATACCGACTCGCCCTCACTTCGTTTCCGGACATTACTTGCAATTTGGACCAATAATATAGCGTTGATTACAGCGCGCAAGTGTCTTGTCTTTTCGGTTTACCTATAAGCCTAGTCATTACCTAAGTATAGAATTTACCTGTTTATAAATAGAATAGATTAGAGAAATATACGCAACTGTTTTAAATTGTCTAATTTATTTCAACGACAGCGACATTTGTTTTATTATTAGGATGTAGGTATTATTTACTGCTGATATTTCAAGGTTAAATAAGTAACTAGTGCTGAGCTAAATTCCGCATTAGTTAGTCCATACATTTGATAGACTACTCGTTTTAGAAGTCGTTGCAATAATTCTTGTACATTATTTTTAATTGTCTGTAATTAAGATTGACGAAAAAGAATTAATGAAATATCGATATCTAGACTTTGGTTAATCTTTTAGGATTTAAATATGTTTTGGTTGATTTGTCTCAGCAAAATATAAAGGTGGAATTGAAAAAATCGTAATTAAATTGAAGCTACAAATAATTAAAATAAAATGTATCACCAAAGATAATACCTATATTACCTACTAATATGACTCTTGTATGCGTAATTCGTATATTGGCAAACTTAACAGCAGAAAAATATTTCGATATATTTCCACCTACTTAATAAAGGTTACTTGTAACCTTTTTTTAACTATCCTCATTTTAATTCGAGAAAAAAAATTCCATGCAGAGTTGCACAGTGTTTATTTCCCACACTTTCTAATTTGAATACAAGCTCTGAAACTCTTCTCATAAAACATAATAAAATAACAACCAAATTGCAAGTAGATAGACGATATAATATATAGCGTAATAATAAAAAGAGCAGTAGCACCTATCAATCGCGCCATAAACGCTTATAACAACTGCCAGTAATAAACGAGTTCAACGTCCTCACAATTACTAAGTTAAATACGACTATACTATACAATTATACATAGGTATGACGGTTTGTATGAACTTCGATCATGAATGCGTGCAATTAAAATGGCTCTTACATTAGCATGCGGTGCGGTTCGGGCGCGCGGCGACACAGGCGGCGACAGGCGTCAGCGACGCTTGTCAAACGTCAGCGTTTAAGCCACAATATTGAGGCAATTTTAATTCAATCGCGACATTCCGGCGAGCCGCACTCATTACGACTTCATTTTGTTGTAACAACAATGCGGCGCGTCACCCGCGCGGCTGACAGCATTGTGCGGGAATCAATCTCGTGTCGTTTGTAATCATGCAAAATCAGTTCCAGTGCACGACAAAGAAGCTGCTAATGTTGTTCGTACCTTTATTTTTTAGCCGCTGGGGAAATTGAATGGTTGTTCATGGCACGTAATTCTTTAGGAATCTTTCGTTACTTCTTTTTTCGCCCGCGTCCTTTCAGAAAAAGTTATGTACTTATAAAGGTAATAAATATTAAAGCATTCGCATAATGCGTTATTAGCGACTTCATTCACACATTTGCCTTAATTCCTTTTTTCACATTTCAATTGTCAATAAAGTGAAATATTTCCAGCAAATAAGGATCACTCGAAGCCATTTTGTTTGGAAATAAATGAGATTAATAAATCACATATACATTCAAACTCGTTTTATTCTTTTTGCTTCTTTATCATGCCACCAATAAGGCCTTTTCATTTTATTTTTCACTACTCAGTACTTTAGGTAAGTTCTTTTGCAGTCTATAAGTAATAATGTAAAAACTATTTAGAGAGCAAGCAATCAAAAATCCATTAAAATGATCGTTTTGACATGAAAAAACTACACTAAGCCAGTGTAGTTTTTTCATGTCATCCTATAAGGGTGAACAAACAAGATTAGAGGGAGCCAACATGTGGCAGATTACACACATTTGTGATCAAAATGTAATGATTTTTGACACTAATCTGTAGGGGACCTTTATTATAAACTTACACGAACCCTGTGGTAGCGATTACCTAATGTGTAAATAAAAACTGGATTCAAGGTCAATAAGTTCTGTCATCAGATTGTTTTCTCTCCTTTATAAGTATGGCTTAAAAAAGTCAATGGCTTTATAATTTGGGTGTCATGTGTACTTTAAATAAAATTAGCTCAATCAGACGGCTTAATGTTGACAAAGCAAAATCAATCTCTCTACAAATACCTATTCGCTACTCAGAGTACGTTTATATTTAAGAAAAATTCTATACATCTTTGTAATACACGTTATAAGCATATTGCTAAAATGATTTCAGGCCTTAAAGTAGGCACATAATGCCTTTACAAAGTCAACACATATTAAAATGCAAAAAACGTTTTAGGAAGTTTTAATTCAAATTAGTGGTAGTCTACGACCGGTGATTTAAGTTAATTAAATTATTTATATTGCTCATTGTTACAAAATTAGACCGCATCATAATATTAAACCTCTACATGAGAAAGTTGTTGGCCACTTCAGCAGTACGCAAAGTGAGGTGAGAAATAAAAGCGTACGCAATAAAATGCTATCCATCATGGCGGTAGTTACGACTGTAATAAAATATCAAATAAAAAACTAAAATAAATTTATTATGAAGAAATAGGTAATCTAAAAAACTTACTCAATAGCAAGCGATAAATCTAATGGCTATATTTAATTTTATGCAAATGCCTCATTCGAGTAATTGATATCCAGACAGTTTATTGCCTCGCGTGCAAACATTAAATAAATCGCTTTTGAGTAACAAACTCAAAATCACTTACAATTTGTCTAATGGACGCGGATAGAGCCCACTTCCTTGCGCTTGAGCAACATTAATTCCACGTAGGTATAGAAACCACACAAGCGACATGCTACTGAGTTTGGTGCCTTAAGAAATAAAGTTCAACATTGTGAAATTTGAAGTGGTGAGGTTTCCTTTTGCGATGCCACCGTACAATTGAATTCTGTGTCAAATTATGCCTGTTAGTTAAGGCCGGACTAGGTTCATGAGTTAGTTTGTTCGAGACGACACTAAAAGTAAACCTTGCCTATAAAAAAATACTTACACACTTTTTTGCTACTCAATTGTGTCTAATAATGACACGGATTGGATACTTAGTGTTGTGATAAATTAGTTTACGTCATGTTCATGGTTACACGATCAGAATCAATATCTGCACAATTATTACTCATCGTTTGGTAAACTGTCTGAAACGCGCAGATAACTCAGGTTACTTTACCTAAGCACCGAGCTAGTAGTAGAAACATGCACATTTATTTTAACTACTTACCAGCAAGAAACTTCTTTTACACCGTGATCATGAACGCATTCAACAGCGTCGAAATATCGGAAAATCACGAAATTATGGAATGGTAGCAATACTAGCAATCCCATATAACTATTCTAATAATAGTGACTATGAAAGTTGAAAACGACATATCGGATTCTTCTGTTGTTGTACAAAGTAAGAAGCTAACGTTACAAACAAACTCGAATTCGGTTAACCAAACATGGCACAATATGGCTTATTAAGTAGGAATGCCACAATAACAAACAGGGTAGGAGCAACAATGGCTCCTACGTGTCAGGTCCACACTCGGTTACGGGACAAAAAGCCTCCACACAGGGTGACCACATCTTACGTATTTTAAAGGCTACCTGATTTTACGATACAAAAAGTGGACGTACGAGTACAAACAATAGGAAACGAAAATCCGGATTTTTTGAAAAATTATGGTTTAAAACTAAACTCATATCTACTATCAGAACACGCTCTAAAAAGTACGAAACAAGAAAATAGTCTCCACTGAAATTATCAAAATGTTTACAGAATGCCATGTTGATTATATTTTATTATTAGGTATAATGAGTCTGTTTTGATATTATGTAGTGCATAATAAGCAGCTGATCAAGCGTTTTATAACGGCATGTCAATTGTCCAATTATGATTACTAGTTTAGAAGTTTTTTTTTTTATGTGATAGGTAGCAGACGAGCAGGCGGATCACCTGATGGTAAGCAATTGCCGCCGCTCATGGACACTTGCAACACCAGTGGAGTTACAAGTGCGCTGCCAACCTTTTATCCCCTTCCCCCCGGGTGGGCCTCCGGTACCCTCACCCACTCGGCGAAACACAGCACAGGGGCTGCTTCACGCCGGTTTTCTGTGAGGCAGTTATGAGGGAACTTAGCATCACAAATCACACCTCCTAGTTGAGGACTCGGCCGAGCCCTTAAAGAGCTGCACCTGGTCACCCTAGCCCTAAACGTCCACAAAAAGCGGCGAACAAAACGGTATCGGCGGCAAGATGAAACGCGGACACCATTCATTTCACACCATCACCGCGATCCGCTCACACGTGACCTAATGACGAGTAGGGTTGCCCATCAAATTAACCAAATTGGCCCACTGAACGGACCATCCATGGACAATTTTTATCAGAGATCTTTTGAACGAAATCACATGAGTACCTAACCTAGTTTAAATTCAATTGTGAGCGTTCCATACGGGGTACAGTGGTAGGTACGAGTACGAAACCGAGCATGCACCTCTGGAGTTTTGATTTTTTTTTTTTTATACTAGAGGCGGCAAACGAGCAAGCGGGTCACCTGCTGGTAAGTAATCACCGCCGCCCATGAACATCTGCGAGATCAGAGAGGTCGCTGATGTGTTGCCGGCCTTTTAAGAAGGAGTACGCTCGAGTATTTATAAAGGAATTTCGACCATTTACTCGGCGGTCAGGGAAAACGTCGTTTCTGGAACATGTAACCATGATTCTGTTGGTCTATTCCTCGATTGCGAAGGTTACACGCTAGTCGCATCATTCTAATTATGAGACTCTATCGTCTACTCATGGTCTAAGCGGGCTTCGAGGTAGAGTTTTGGACGTGACAAGGAATTACACGCTAAGATGCGGGAACCTAATTTGAATTGAAAACTTGAAATCCAATAAAAAATCTTGTATTAACAAAACAATCTAAAATAATAAGGAAAGTGTAAATGATTAGCCATTTTCGTGCAAAGTGTGTTGATTTATGTCGGCAATAAAAATATACCTAGCATTACGGAGTTAATTGGGTAAGTATGTACATAAAACAACAGGCACTTTTCTTTTTGTAACGCGAAAATTACCTAAACTAGTTAATTAATTCAAATTAATTAAAAAGATTTATAGTTAATGTAAATATTTTGAAAACCTTCTACTTTTTGTAGTAATTAACTCAAAAAGCTACTGAGCATGTTAAAAATTATAACAATGCTAAAAGAAACCCGACAATTAATTCTGAGATGACAACCCTAATGACTGCCCGTTGCAGTATACCACGTACCGTCCAGCGGCAACACAAAGTAGACTTTATTACAATATATTTTAAACTCGATGTTTATAATAATATAACAAGTATGGAAAATACTTTAAGAAAAACACGCTCCGTCAATCGGCAGGTCGAAATGCCGAAATTGTGCAAAAAACGCGTTATTAGCAGACAATCGGTCCTAATGGACTAAAGAGCCCGCACGTAGAATTATATCAATTTCTAAAGTGTAGGTAAATCTTTGATGATACGATTATTTTTTTAACTATAAATAGAATATTTAATTTTGCTTACAGGGTAAATAAACAGCGCAGTGGCTTTAGCGTGATAGACTGAGCCGTCTCATTGATAAGACTAATCTCGTGAGACCTAAGTCTGTGAAGTGGAGACAGCCATAATTTAATAAAAAGCAGAATAATATTGTCTGTAAAATCTAGAAAAACTTTTCTGAATAAGTGTCGGAATCAAAATCTGTCATCGTATCGATTGTAATTGCAATATATCAGTCCCTTAATCGGACATAGGGAAAATAATTCCCACCAGATTTTGAACCTTATCCTTCACGACATAAGAGCGAAATCCAATGAAATTCTTCAATGACTCATAGCCGATTAAGGGCTAAAAAAAAAATCATTTTTGTTGTTGACCAACTAGTAGTGTAGAATAAAGCGATCTTATCCCTAGTAGCGTAAATCATATGGTACTTGCTTGTCTAAGTATAAAAATGTAATCACTAATTTTGAAGTAGACGTTTAAGTCCGCTACTTACTTATTGGCCCGATTTGTATGTTTTGCTATGGTAAAAACTTAATACAGTAAGCACCTTTATTGATTGCTTTGCAATAATTACTATACAACCAGAAGCCAGTCCAAGTACATTATAATTACGAGTATGTTTATGAAGTTGCTACTTTTTGTGTCTCTATGTAACATATCGTTGATTAAAAACTGTGCATTAGCATATAAACGAGCCTAGTGATGAGACATGACTCCATTTTTACTCAAGTGACATTAAAAATAATTAGACTTATTTTTAATGTTACATAGGGAAGTACCTACTATATAAACAAGTTGTGAAAAACAAAAACCAACCAACAACAGGTCAACCTGATGATAAGGCTGATGATACCGATAATTATGACTTGGTCTAGCCACCCGACTACTCGAGTGGTATTCGAGTGACATTATGAGTCACAATTGAAAAACAGCGCATTAAGTTCATTAGTGTTGCCCTTGTAGTGTCCAGAAGTGGGGAGAAATAGACAAAAAAACGCGTTCACATTTTTTTTACCATCCGAGTGATTCAAAACTACTGGAGTGGTAGGACTATGAAATATTAAAACGGGAATTAACACAACGTTCATTGTTCTTTTTTTCTTAATTTACACAACATCTCATACATTGATTTAACTCCGTACTAAGTAGCTTAAGAACTTGTGACAAGTAGATACATTATATTTTACTGCTTGACGTTTCGGCTACGTTTACAATACAAATGTACTTAACAATAAACATCGCGAGTTGCGTTTATTCCCGTTTTAATATTTCACAGCTATAATGCAATGCGAATATCTAAAAAACTACTAGAGTACCTATTAATTGTCGTATACAGTCGCCTCACTAACCGGGCGCGCTAAGTCCTTCAATCAGTGACGGAAGTGCGCAGGAGAGCGAACGAGCGCGACATTATCGCGTTACGACGCGATTTATCACATTATACTGACTAGGACCGGTTCTGAGACGCCTAGACAGTAGACACGGGAAGATAATATTTACATATTAAAGAGAAGTGCTATTGAAAAGTGCGACATTTTATTTTTATGTCTAAAGTAAAACTAACTAACGCGAAGAATAAAAGAACGGACTGAAAGTTAATACTAGCTACGCTAATTGAGTTTAAAATTGTTATCTATTGGCTTAGTGAAGCCGGATCTGTTCTTAAAAATTCCGAAATTTCAGCCTCTCAGCAATACTTATACTTTTTATTGAATAAGTATTTGTGCAAACCAAAAAGAACCTAAATAGTACTTTTTGGTCTTTTGCACTCGAAATCTTGATTAACGCCAAAGCGGCTACTTTTTGCGTTAAACAAAATTTTGATTTGACAATGAATTCGATATCGATTGCACAATAATTATTAATTGATTAAAAGTACAATGTTTGCCGAGATGTAACTAACAATTTTAGGCAATTGATGTCACTACCCGACGCCTAAGCTTTTCAGTTCGGTCTTTTTTTTTCGAAAATATTAATTCTAAAATTACTAATTTATCTTGAAAGTTTTGATACTGAATTTTATTAGAAAAGTGGCGCTATTTCACTCACTCACTCTCTCAGATCCATAAAAATTAATTAAAAAATTACGTTTGAAAAAGTATCAAATCACGACTCTGAATGGAGTATGGAACGCAACTGTAATCAAGGTGGTGCATTGCGAGCGTGTAATTAGCGTCAAAAGCTTTGTGATTAATCGGACGCTCAACGAGGCAGTGACGCCTGCGCATCACCTTTGTACACAGGGAAATTATATATTGAAAATAGCTTATAACTTGCGCAACAGTATGTGAAATGTGAAGCTCGCTTTGAATTGTAATAGGGTGTTTAACTATGTTCTTTTATGTGTTTAATCAAAAGACAGTTTAAGAAACATTGTTGAAAGAATTAGGTAGGTACCTACCAACTTGATTCTCATTTGAATTACCTGAGATATCACAACTTTAACAGCACATATTTTGTGTGACTGAAAATTTTGGCTATTGGTTCTTATTTACCAATACTTTGATAAAGAATCAATATTTTTTACTATATCGAGATTAGTCAAATACCCTATTGTGCACTTAAACGTAAACTATATTGTAAATAAATAGTTGGTTAATATTATTGATAACAGCACAAAGTAAAACCTTATGTAACAGTATGGGAAATATGAAGTTACCTTTGTATTGTAATCGTGCACTTTGATGATTGAAGAGCGGTTATAGGCAAAGCGTCAAGATTATGATTAATCGGACGATCGTAACAACGAGACAGTGACGCCCGCGATTCAACTTTGTAGTTTGTACACAGGGAAATTATACATAGCAGTTGCCTAATCACTTTCGTACATACAGGGTGTATCTGTGAACATTTGCAACCCTTTAACCACGTTTTCTACCAACCATTCTAAACAATGAATATGCTTTTTATTGCACACAAAACAGAGGTATAAAACTTAAAACTAGTTATAACAGGAATACTAAAATACAGGAAAACTAGTTGTAATGTACAACAAAGGCAAAGGTAAAATTTTTATTCTGTTATTGTTATTGTGTAAAAGGTAGTATTTTTATTCTGTTTTAATATTGAGGACAATCAAGATGACCTCACCCTCCTGATGGTAAGCGGCCGTGAGATCCAAATATGAGGTTGACAGGCACAAAAGAACTAATTACCCAGTGAGAGTGAGTCTGTCATCCTCGCCCTGAAGGCCTGGTGAGATGCCGTTTCACGCCCCGCCTAAAAACCCAGGATTGTAAGAAGGAGGAACACATGAACTGGAAGGGCATTCCATGATTTTATAGTAAGTATTGTACTTAGAATAGCCACTCATCAAAGTATTCAAAACGGTAAAATTTCTTTAATGGATTATCATCTTACTGCCAAACACATTAAGTTGAATTTCTATTGAGGAAATTTAACAGGTTGTGATAACCTGATGTGTGGCTGTCTGTACTTGAATGACATTAAGAGGATTTATAGTAAGTATAGCGTCGACAGCTTAGTGATTGATCGGACAAGCTCGACGAGAGTCTATTTATCATATAGGTCAACAATAAAGAAAATAGCTAATAGGTAGGTATCCTAAAACAATTACCTATTATAAACCAGGATTTGCACAGGTTTTTTTATACTGTAGCGCTACCATGAGTTGACATCGAAAACTGACATAACTTAAACTATTGCTCTATCTCTTTCAAATGCATCACAATGAAAGAGACAAAGCGATAGTTTTCGATAGCGAGGATAGTATTTCAAACGCATGGTAAGGCCACTGATATTTTTCGTCTTTTACAAACACACTTTTTAATTAATTTTAAAGGCTTTTATTATGATTTTTAGCTCTTTCTACTTTACACAGACCAAATAGCTTACAGTAACAGAATCTGAATCTGAATGGAAATGATGCAGCCCTTGTCTAACGTGGCGAAGATCCATCATCAACATCGACGTGAAGAGAAGAAAATGTATGTGGAAAGCGCCAGGAAGAATTCTGTGGGGATGTATGTATGTATGTAGGTAGGTAAGTACTACACTAAACGCAAATGACAAATGGTAGAGTAGGTATTTGATTCAAATAAATGATGCTCAAAAGTTAAGTTGTTCAAAAAGCCAGTAGGTATATTCAAACTCGAGCCAAAATCTCGTGGCAGTTCATAATTAAATACTCTACCGTCCACCACGAGTTTTTAATTTAATATGGGTCTTACAAACGTTGAAGACGCTTTCAAATATCAATTATCCATCTCTCCAGGTTGTTGGTATGAGACAAGGCGATTGTTAGAGGCTGTGTAAATCAGGTTTAGGTCACGGCAAGGGGCGGGCCCCGATACAATCGCCGGAACCACTCCGCGGGTCGCCGTCTTTCCCATTCACCGACACCGACAACTGAGCCTAGGGATGTGACAGGGGACTTATAAGTGATTTACTAGTAAACATAACGGATAGCTCTTTAGCCTACCAACACACCGTGACGTTATGAACACTTAAACACCCGAGAAACTACTCAAGAGCATTATCTAATGAATACAAAAAAAATCACGAGGAGTGTAGGGTCCAATATAAAGAAAAACCTTTCCACACAAAATGAATGCAATTTGTGTGGGAAGGCAATTTTTTTATATTAAAGCTCAGCTCATTGGAGTGAAATTATTGTTTTCATTAGTATAATGCCCTCAAGAAGTTTCTCTAGTACCTACTTAAAAAGTCACGGTGTGTTAAACAAACACTAACATTCCAACGATTTAGGAGTTACAGACAACTTTTTATGTATGTCTGTCTGTCTAATTATCGTGTAAAACGAAGCGGTTAATCAGCCTATCGCAGTCTACTGTTGAAGAGCGCCATCCAGCTTGGTCCTGTGCTCTCAACATTTAAACCAGCCAACTTTCACAAATTATGAGTCCATAATCTCGCAGGAGATCCCAGACTACTTACGCTTCCCTTGACTGTGAATAAAAGTATAAATATATTATAAATTAAAGATGCATGTTTTCATGTTGTAGCTGGCTTAATTGCTAACCGTAATCTCAGTAGGTCTGCATTGCCCTTCGGACGGCATTGTAAGAGTAAACGAGGTAGCAGAAGAGCCTCAATTCTCCGTAGGTACTGTTTACTTTATTAGCACCCTCCAAGCAAAGGCGTCGTCACAACTCCTTGATCGGCACCAGTCACCACTACATTTTCTCTCAAACTGCGATTGGATCGCAAAATCTATTCTATTCCAAAGGTAAATTTTCACCACGCATCCGCACTCCTTCGGATCACTTATCATCAGTTGACCCACTTGATCGTTTGCCTTCCTGTATCATAAAAAAAAGGTTGATAGTAATTCTTCTGCGAACGAGCAAGCTGAAGAGCATGTTGACTTCACTAGCCCCCTCCGTCGCAACTCCTTGATCGGCATGACGACATTGTGTCGCGGGGAGGGGCGATTGATTCAACAGAAACATTCCTGATGCGTAACCGCGATTGTGTTCCGACATTGTCTGTCGCCTGCAAACTGTGACGTTTCACCGCTCCCCTCGGATAATTGTTTTTTTTTATTCAATTATGTATAAGATACCGATTATAGTACCTATCTGTACCTAAAAAATAGCCCTTTTAAATATGATTAAATATACAATCCAAATTATTAGTGACAGGAAAGAAAACTTGCCCATTAGAGGTAGTATAATCTCACAATTCGAATTTGCAAGTCTTAGGCTGCTTTCCACTGAACCGGAGCGAGGCGAAATCCACTAAAAGGATTGCATAAAAACTCCGCTTGTCAATTGTGAATCTTTCCGTTTGTCTTGGATAGCCATCATCAGCCCGATCAATATCTGACGGAGAACGAACCTTCAAAATGCATCTGTTTGTATTAAAATAGAGCAGTGTCTTCAATTATGTCGCCACCACTTTACAAGTAGGTACTATTACTGATTTGATCAACATTGTAATAATTTCCATAATAAAATAAAATAAAATTACAACTTGCTAAAATGTATACATTTTCAGAGTTAGGTATAGTTTTCAATTACATGGTTGGATGTAGGTAACTTTTATGTGCAGCGAATAAGGAGTATCTGTGATAGAGAAACTCTAGAATAGGTACATGACACAAAATAACGACCTTACTGCTCTATTAAAATACCAAAAGTTTTCCTGTTACATTAATTAATGGGGTAAGATCATTTATAAACATAAAACTAATTTCAACAGCAAAGGGATATCTGCCTAAAACTTATAAATAATATTTCTAGTCTAGGATTAATTAGATCACGGGAGGCCGCAAACCCATAACTTTAAACTGCTAAAAAGAACAAAGCCAGCGGCCTTAACGATACCCGTCTGATCGAGATTTCAGTTTTATATTTTGGTAACTTTTCTTCCTCAATTTTATTCCCTTGAGGATAGAGTCTGGATTGCTTTAACGGGGATTATAAAAACCCTCTAGGCGATATCGTGGTGTAAATAATTAGCAGTTTCGGTGTCGGGAAAGCTATAAAAACGGCAAATCGAGGGACGAACGGATAGGCACAATGTGTTAGATATTAATTTCAAAATTACAGGCTGTGGCGTCTCGTGCAAAGGTGTTCGGGGCAAAAACGTCAACAGAAGTGCTAAGAGAACCCGATTATTATTTTAGGCTCTTGTAATGATCCTTTTCAAACAGCTGCCTCTACAAATATTTATTATTTGTACAAGATTGGATAGGTGTTTTCAAGGTGTATTTTTTTCTCAAAATATTATTATAAGCACTTAAAGTCTAATATAAGTAGTTAGATTATTATGGTCACTGTTAGTGCGGTTAATTTAAAATTAATATTGTAGGTAGATAGGTTTATCATAATTTATGATCCAAGAACATTAAGTTTGTTTTTTATACTTATGTGATAGGGAGGCAAACGAACAGTATGTAATAATTTATATTGAATTAGTAGGTATAGATAACAATAATAATACATACTGTATTTTGCTGATTTTCTTCAGTATAATGTGGTATAATTCTTAATTCAAACCAGATATTTTTTCTGTCTTTCAAATATTTCCTAAACTAATTATAAAACAGACAGGAGGACAACAGACGGCCGTTAGGGTGGAAAGGTCCTTGAGTGGAGGCCACGTGCAGGAGGCCGCAGCCGTGGCAGGCCTCCCATCAGGTGGACCGACGATCTGGTGAAGGTCGCAGGAGTCCCTTGGATGCGAGTGGCACAGGACCGATCTGTGTGGAGAACTTTGGGGGAGGCCTATGTCTAGCAGTGGACGTCTATTGGCTGAAATGATGATGATGATGAATTATAAAAGGGTTAATTCTTTCGACAAGGACAAAGATTAGAGCTAAACTGAAATAGCGTAACACTGCGTGATGCAACCGACGCCCAGCGCCATCTATTGGTATAGCTTGAAACTTATTTCCTGAAATGAAGTGAGGGCGGATCACCGTGTGGGTAGATGAAGGGGTGTGGGTCTACCCACACCCCGTGATCTCTGCCAGCTCTAGCTGGCATCATTTTAATTTATAAATCCTAGAGCACTCCATGTTCCAAACGTCCAAGTTCCCTATTACTTACAAAATTACCCAAACCCTTTTTAAATAGGTCAGAAAATTTGTAACGGAACCCTTTCGAACAGGAAATGCTTAAAACAGTATGAATATCATTGACGTCAGCTGTGAAATAATTACCTACGCATGTAAACATAATTCATAATTATTATCAAATGATCCAGCTGTCACCGAGCAAATACCGGAGATAGTAATATTTTGTCGGCATACAATTACTTACGCCTACTAATCCTTAATAGACGGCAGTTGTTCCCAAAGTATGCTGCGTCGACCCGGAGAACGTTGCGGTCATAAGAGAATTATTCTTCGATACCTAACTTTTCTAGCAGTCCTTAAATCTATTATTTACGTAAACTTTGCATCAAAATCTTAAAATATAGTTACAAGTTAGGTATATTATTTAGGAAAAAAGCCTTCCGTATAATCAGTAGATTTAATATACTTATGAGATAAAATAATTGTGATTGTGATGTAAATTTCGATGAAATATTGAATTCAAGGACTGCCAGGAAAGTTAGTTCTCGAGGAATAACCCAAGACCGAAAACCTTAAAATGCTCCCATATTATATAGACGTTCAAACATACAAAATATTTTTTTGCTTTTTTTGGTGGTTACAGGGTGGATTCATCTCAAGATCCTCTAGCATGATGATTATTCACCTTGGTGGAACGAAATATTGCTATTAACTAACATTCCGCTTGTAAGCTTCTCTAATAGTCTGAATGGATGCAGCTGTTTTGGATGCTAAGTAAATAAATGATAAGGATTTACTTACCCATTCTCTGGGTAAGTAAATCCTTATCCGTTGAACGTATGAAACATTAAAACCTTTCTATTGTAGAAATAATGTCATTTAAAACAAAAGTTTGGGAACCACTGGAGTAACATAATAAAGGAATGCTCTAATTCCCACTTGGACAAATAATTACCACTTATTTGTTAATTATATTAACTGCGGTGGAATACCCACAGGTGTCAATCAATAGCCAGAATATCATTAACTCATGACATAAAAATGTTTTTACTGTTATTACATTAAGTATTATGTGCGTAATCAAAATTAACACTGTAAATACATGATTAAGAACCATGCCATAATGCATACCTATAGTATAAGAGTCCTATAAGTTCCATTTTAATTATTGTAATCAATCTAATTGACTTGCAATTAAGGAGGTAGGCTGTGGTGTCTCGCTGAGTGAGTGAGGGTACCGGAGGTTCCATCGGGGGAAATGGGGTTGCAGCGCAATTGGTGACTTCACCGGTTTTTCTGGTGTCTATGGGTGGCGGCAATCGCTTACCATCAGGTGATCCTTATGCTTGTCTGCCACCAATCCCAAAAAAAATTCTTTATTATACCAATACTAATGACTTTGGCATACAATCAATTAAAATTCTCATACCTACCTAACTCTTCTACAATGGTTTTCGGCTATTTCATACATTCTATTATTTTATTAAAGAAAAAGTTAGAAAAAAAATACAATTTTATAGACAATCTGATATCAAAAGCCTAAACCAAGGTTAATTTTTCTTGCTTATAAGCATAATATAGAGGTATTTAAACAACATTTCTGAAAGCAACTTTGTATGCTGAAAAATATTTCGGAATACTTGTGTTTTGACACAACCAATTCGTGTAGCAGCTGAGCAAATAGAAATACAATTAAACCTCTTGTATTGTACTATATTGTTTAAAAAATAATATATTGTAGAAAAACATTAGAATTGGGTAACTACATCATTTGGTAAACTACAAGAATTTCGGAGGAGGAACAACATAAATTATTGATTTACCCTGGTACACTTGATCTACGAATACTTACGGATACGGATCTACGAATACTTAAGTTTAGGCCTACGGATTGGTCCATTTTATAAGCAGGTTTATAGGCACTTTTTATTTGTAGGTATTCTAGATATTTGTATGTAATTTGTTACAACTAATGATAGTTATCATTATTTTACTGTTTTGATATACTTAAGTAATTTTCTGGGGCTTCTTTTTACTTTTTTTTTCTAAATGAAGAACGAAAGAACTTAATATAAAATTGGTATTTGTTTTTTTTTCAATTATCTTTTTCAGGTTTAACGGTAATATTTATGTGTATTTTTATGATTCTATATTATATTTATTAGACTGTTCTAAAATTATATCGGGATAATTTTAATTCTTAATTTTAGTATAATATAGTCAGTCGACATTTTAAAGTTTCAAAATTATACGGGCAGAAACAATACAGAACAAATATTTATTAACGTTAACATTCCGTTGTAGTAAGAAGTTGCGGCTGTTTTTATTATTGTTTATCTACTTTATAAAAAAGATAAATTGACTCAACATCATATATATTGATTGTAGGCGCATTGTCCATGTCTCAAACAACCTTAGTTTGGTTGTTTGGGACAAGGACGAAATTCCCTTGTACTATGGAAACCAGGACCAACAAAAGCACCACTAGCCTACCATGACCTCACTAAAGAAATGCTTGTGAAATTATTTTAATGAAAATGCCACATGCTTGCATAACCACCCCGCAACCTCACGTTACGTGAAGCTATCCGTGTCCCAACCCAATGTCCCTTAGACCCTTTAACAAGGACCTGCGTGAGTCAGCAGTACCGCGGCACAATCCAATATCACGAGCTATTAGGACACAAACGCGCGCGCCGCGCTACGTTAGGCGTGAAACAGACCACCATCGCGACCGTTTTTTGCCCCTATCGCCACTGCAACGCCTGTTAGCAGGAGATCCCCCCCACGAAGACTTGCAATGTTCTAAACTTACGTTGCAATCATTTCATGCAGTTTAATAAGGTGACGAAATAATGCATCGATCATTATTGCAATCGTTTTTGCCCCTCTCGGTACTGTAACGCTTGTTAGGAGGAAATCTCCCCCACGAAGACTTTCATTGTCCTAGTATTTGTAATGTTACCTAGTTTCTTAACAACTGGTTAAATAACAATTGTAACGTAATTACTAAATTGCATCACAATATTATATTGTCATCGTTTTTTGCCCCTTATGCCATACCCGTTAACTTAAGAATTATCGAAGTCGTTTAAAGTCCGGAAATTATTTAGATACCATTCTAGTCAATCAAATGTTCAGAAGCTACCTAATTACATTTTTTATTATTAATTAAACTCATGATTTTGTTCTCAGAGTCTATTAACAGGTTTTGTATAACAAAATATTGCTACCGTTGCTTGAATTTACCACCACTTTAACGCTTGTTACATCGGATACCATTTCAAGAATACTGATACTACTTAGCCATAAGTTGCTATGTTATTATAATCTTGTTAAAAATATCATGTTCCTTCTATTCTACATTATACCTACTTATGCAAACGGTCTTACTATGATGTGAGTATTATACTAGCACCAACATTGTTGTTGGATATTCCAATACAGAGCAAAATTTCGACACCAAAAGATTGCCTTCAATAATCTTTGGTGAACAAAGGAGTACCTACCACAATGGTTTATCTTAGAGTTAACCACTGATCTTACCCTAGCACCACTACAATATCTAAGTATATGTCTTCTAATCCTTGAAACGAACGCCAACGAAAAAGATTTTCCTTATAACTCATCTAAAATTTAGACTGCTCAACAATTAGATAATTAAGGATGCATCAAGATCTAAGGCAGTACTAGGGCAAATTACATATATTATTATTGTTGTTTTAATAATAATTATTTGTCACCACTGCATGCTTTTTATGAACATCCGTTATATCAATACTAGGAACCATAATTGCAAATTCATTTACTGCCCGGAAAACAAATATAATTTAAGTGCAATTAAAAATTCTACAGAAAGTTTTATATAAAGTTATTACGAGTTCACTTATTCCCAATTATGTTTGCCTCTTAGCTACCACTCGGATCTGATATTGATATAATGCTCCATGGAGTTTCGATATGTCCGTATGTGATTATATATTTCAAATTGGTGTAAGTAATTTAAGAAACGCTGACCTGGAATAGGTTGCTTATCTTACTGCTTGAGGTTAGGTCCATACAGTCCTCTTAGATGTCTATAATATAACGCCCTTTAGTCTTCAGTCCTTTGTCTATGTGGTCTGCTTCTTTTTGTGTCGTACCGTTAGGAAGTTGAAGGGCATTTTGCATGAACCAAATATTTTTAGAAGGTTTTTTTTCAGATTGGTGGAGCATTATCCACTTTACTAGACTTTTTGTCTAGTATAAGTTTTATATTTGACGAAGAAACATTCTGTGGAAAGATTTACACCGCTCGACTCCAGTGTAGCTGCTCTTTTTTTATTTATAATAAGTATAAAGTTATTTACAAAAATCTGTTTCCAAATTACTAATGTCTAACATTTACTGTGGGAGTTGCGTTTCATAAGGATCTCCAAATTGTATCATTTAGTAGATTGCTTTTGTTTCTTCCGTTAACGTTCATTGTAGGCCTATCAACCGTTCACGGGGTCTAAACATCTTACAATTACATGTTACTGAGCTATGTGTCTATCACATTCACACATTATCGTAGAGTACAATCCTGAAGTTTAGTTGGCCTGTGACATTGTTTTTGTTATGTCTTTCCATGTAGTTACTGTATTGAAAAATGTTTCTAAGATATTCTTATTCGTAGATTTCTTTTTTGTTTTTGTGGACATCGTTGTTTCCATTCGTTTGTTTATTTCAACAAAGCGTTTAAATAATATGTTGAATATTTGCTTTATTTATTTAAGTTTTCATTTAGAGTTCTTGCACAAGTAGCTATTATAGACACTGTATAGGTACCTAACAAAAAAGATGTTGATCTTAAAAAATAACCATTGTTTTCAAGGAAAATTTAGGCTTCTATCGCTATTATCAATAAAACAAGTCATGACTATGTAATAAATTGTTCATTTAATATACCTACTGAATAATAATTACAACAAAACAATATTTACAATGATAAAATGTACGTCTATTAAAATAAACAATAAAATTAAAACCTTAATATCCTTAGCTAAAATAAATAACACTTTTATACGTAGGTACAACAACATTCCTTTATACATATTGTTCTATCTACAATAACATTAAAATGATTATAATCATTCAGAAGCGTATATACAAACACTGACATAACAACTGTTATGTTATTTAGGAATACAAAATTATATTTTCTCCAGTAATACCTGTTTGTAGGCTATCCACTAATTCGCTCAATGCGCTAATAGGTCACGGAATGTTCAGTGACAACTCGAACAGACTTACATGTGTTCAATAAATACCTATGCGACGATTACATTACCTAATTAATATAATTAACTACGAGTACCTACGACTGAGATCTCTAATATCATGATGAACTTTCTATACACAAATTAATCATCTAAATGTGTTTTACTATTCACTCGGACCGTAAGAATAGTTCATTCTAATCCGATACCAGTTTATTTTAACTGTGAAAAAAGTAGATAAATGCTATTGCTTCTAAGCTTGAAATGCATTTCATTTGGTACAGAAAGATGATTATAATCCCTTATTGGCTTCTAGATAGACCTTTATTACATGAGGTATTTAACCAAAGTAGAGTCTGCTTAAATATGAGATTTCACATTTTAATATTCACTTTGTCGATGATTTGTGTTTTTAAATATTACAAGTTGAGTACTTACAATCTAGCATTGCACGAGTTATCAGGGCAGAGAGCGCGGTGGTGTCACGCCACCGGCAGCGGCGGCGGCGGCAGGTAGCAGGGGCGCAGCGCGTGCGCCGCGGCCTGCAGCAGCTCGGCGTGGTACCGCTGCGCCGCCAGCACGTACGGCGACGGCATCGACAGCTCCAGCCGGCCCATGCCCAGCGGCATCAGCGGCTGCGGCTGCTGCGGCGGCTGCGGCGGCGACGGCGAGCAACGCGGCGGCTCCGGCTCCAGCAGCGCGTCGATCGTGAAAGCCCGTCGGGGCCTCTCCCGCGGCAACATCGTCATTGTGCCTACCTCTGGCAACTCAGCTGGCTCTGGACTCAGCTGCGGGCACATGGGGGGTGTGTACAAAGTCGCGCTTGGCATCGCCGGCGGCGGCGGAGCGCCCGCTTGTCTTGCCAAAAATGCTCTGTTAAAACTCGCCAGCGCCGCTAACTCCGCGTTCAGATTATCCTTTTCTCCTTTCTGAAGCTTAAAACGCTTGCGTCTCCTCAGTAGAGAGCCATTCTCGAACATGTCGAAGGCCTGCGGGTGCAGCGTCCAGTAGGCGCCCTTGCCGGGGCGGTCGGGGCGGCGCGGCACCTTCACGAAGCAGTCGTTGAAGGAGAGGTTGTGCCGCAGCGAGTTCTGCCAGCGCTGCGTGTTGCGCCGGTAGTACGGGAACCGGTCCGTGATGAACCTGTATATCTCCGACAGCGGCAGCATGCGCTCCGGTGAGCTCCAGATCGCCATGGCGGTCAGCGAAATGTAAGAATATGGTGGTTTTTGATCACCGTACGATTCACGCGACGGTCGCGGCATTATCACTTGTATCGTAGATAAAATACAGTTTTGAGATTTAGTAAAAACAACACACGTCTGAGTGAGCACGTCACGTCGGTGCAAGGTGTGGAGAGTGACTGAGGTGCGGAGAGCCGGCCCGGCCCGCCGCCCGGCCGGCCCGCGCGTCCCCGCGCCCGTACCGGCGCGCCTCCCATTGGCCAGCTCATCCACCAATCACGGATCACCCGCATCAGGTATAATGTCGGCTTTCGCTCCACTAACAAGGAATTTAAATTGATATTATGTTTATATTGCCTCCAAATATCTTTTGTGATGACACCGCTTTTTATTTAGCGTATGTAAATTACGATGATACAGAAAAAGAGATTTGAATTATACACCAATTCGAGGATGAATGAGTGTTATTAAAATTCTCAGCATTGTAATTTTATCGGCGAGATGAAACAGTCACGGCAATTGATGATACATTGTACCGTAAGTGAATTTTTAAATTGTAAATTAGGTGCTTACCTAATACTTGCTCAGTCATCTCACTTAGATGTACCTACACTATTATAACAACCAGATGATTTACTATTTTCGCAGATGACTTATCTTTGTCTATTACCTACACTTATTTATATGAGTAAAATATTGCTTTACTTAGTTCCAGTTAGCCTATTAGGAAGCAAAGTACTAGGTAGGTACTATAACCTATTGCCTTTCTACTATTTATATTAATTAAACAGAATTAGAAATAGTGATTGTATTAATATTGAGTGATATAAAAATATGAAGGTGAATAATATACTAAGCTAATTAATCTTAACTATTAATAAAGAGGTAACACCTCGGCCTGTGACACTGACCGACTGATCTATCAACTCACCGGCGAAAACTACTGGACCTAAAATCACGAAATTTAAAACATAGGCAGTTTTTATTATGAAAGCGGGCACTAAAAAAATTTTACTGTTTAATTAACCTTAAAAGTCATAGAACAAATTTTGTTCAGTATGACTGGTAAGTACCTACGAGTAGAAGACATTATAGATATAATAGATGTTCACAATCACACCCCGTATATGAACCTATTATTAATCCAGGCACTGAACATGGGTACTCGTACACAAATTACTCTTGTACTTACCTATGCTGTTAAAGAAGTTGAATTGACACAACAACAAGTAGGTAGGTACTTACCTAATTTTAGGCGCTTGCAAATCATGAGGAGGACAAATTTTACCATGTAAACCCGTACCAACAAATAAATCCGTAGTTTTCTGTAGGTATCTGCATCTGTAGGAACAAACCTACTTAGCGAATATTTTTTTCATGAACATCTATGGCCACGGATAGGTATATAGCATGTCCCTATTTACTCCTTTTTTTAATAAGTTAAATACACCTCCATTTAATTAACGTTTTAATACCGGAGCGCTCTAAATAGACCAGCCATCATAAATATAGAGCCCTTTTAGCGTGTTAGGTCAACAATATAAGCCAAAAAAAATCAACTGTTTCTTAATGGCCGGGTGGATTTTGGATGGATTCTATTTTGTATGGAACAGCAAATTTTTTTTCACTTTTATTGTAACATGCTAAAATGGACTTTATACATAAAATCAATTAAGAGAGCTTTGGCATAAAACAATGAAAAAACAACGGTGTTATAAAATTAGATAGGTACATATTAGGTAATGTTCGAAAATCTTAAAACATGACCACAATTTCCACTGTAAATAGGTACGCATAAATTCAATTTCACTAGACTTAGGGCCTCGTTCACCACCTCTGAGTAAAGTGTCAAGTAAGTGTCAATTAAAGTGGGTTCGGAGAAAATTGGCCCCTGGTATTTATTGAAAAAAAATATTAAATTAAACTAGGCCGCGGACCAGACCTCTTACCCAGAGGTGGTGAAAGAGGCCCTTAGGTAGTTATATAAGAAAAACATCACAGGAACTTAGCTAACTTTTACTATTTTTTATAACTATTATTATAAAGTACCAACTCAAAAAAAACGTTTTATCGTCGATCAATTTTATAAGTCTATTTTAATCCGTGAAATGACTCAGAAAATAATTCTTCTAATAAGTACTTCATACGTATTGGAAACTTATTTGAATCAAATATTAGATAATCATTTTAAGTCTATTCTCCTCGAAAGCAAAGCAACCAAAATTAGCTTTAAATAGAAACGGATATTCTTATTGTCGTTCAGAAATACTTGTTTATAAAACCGAACAATGCATTTATTTGATTGGAATAGTCTCCGCCGGTACCTGGTACTTATACCGGAGTCTACATTGCTCACGTACTAATTCGTACCAGACAAAAACAATTTCTGAGTCTACTAAGCAGCAGTCAATATTTAACAAAGAATTACGAAAGTGACATTGTGTCCACTAAGTATTGACTTTCGAAAATCCAAAAAAGTGTAGCACATCGGTCACGAAAATGTTTTTACCTCGGTACCGTTTGTCAGAGGTGGTCGAACCGGACAAAAACGCTGTGGACAACCCACGTCACTTTTTTGAAACCTCTGTATTTACTACACAAACGATCACATTTAGGCAATGTAAAATTAAGTAACTCGTATTCCTTTACATTGAGGTTTCCGCAGAACAAATTACTATACTCTGATTCATAATCATGTAAAGTAAACTGACAGGTGTCAATGTGTCATCCCCATACATTATCACTCAATTTGACACATGCAAAATGTCAAAATGCATAGAAACTTGTCATTTTCATCTGTCAGTTTACTTTACATGATTATGAATCAGAGTATAGTAGATATATAGTAAATATAATATTAGACTCTAAGCGAACCTCCCACTTAACATTGTGGTCTATATGTGTTGGTTTATTGTGTTTTGTTTGTTTAGATGGTGTTAAAACTCGATTATTAATAATATCCAGAAGAGCTATTCTCGTTACACCGGTCAATTTATTTTGCACGTGTCTCTTAATCACTCGACGTTGGCAGAGTTAAAAATGTGCTCGTGATAGCACAATAGCAGCCATATCAAAAAAAAAATCAGAGTATAGGTCCAGTTAGATTTCACCCACAATATCAAAGACAATTTTATAATGTGTCCAGGTTAATTTTTGCTACGCTTTCCCATACATGATATAAACAAAATACTACTTAATTAACTACAAATTTTACCAAATTCAACTTGCAAGTATGTAAAACTTATGTTTTTTTTTTAATGTGATAGGTAGCAGACGAGCAGGCGGATCACCTGATGGTAAGCAATTGCCGCCGCCCATGGACACCAGTGGAGTGGATGTTGGGTACATGTGGATGACTAAGTAATCAAATCTTTGTTTTTCATAATCTATGTTACATAGTTTCAGTTCCGTATGTCATGACATACGGAACTGAAACGTGGCCGCTTACAATGGGCCACTTAAGAAGGCTTAAAGTCACTCAGAGGGCAATGGAGAGGGCTATGCTCGGAATCTCCTTGCGTGATCGTGTCAGAAATGATGAGATCCGCAGGAGATCTAAGGTCATGGACATAGCCCAAAGAATTGCGTGGCTGAAGTGGCAATGGGCAGGGCACATTGCGAGGAGAACAGACGGCCGTTGGGGTGGAAAGGTCCTTGAGTGGAGGCCACGCGCAGGAGGCCGCAGCCGTGGCAGGCCTCCCACCAGGTGGACCGACGATCTGGTGAAGGTCTCGGGAGTCCATTGGATGCGGGTGGCACAGGACCAATCTGTGTGGAGAACTTTGGGGGAGGCCTATGTCCAGCAGTGGACGTCTATTGGCTGAGAATGAATGAATGAATGTTACATAGGTATTTAGTTTGTCAATCGTAGAAAATATTGTCACTTTCCGGCGATAAGAAGAACATTTAGACAACTACAGTTAAATTAATATAACATTTCAAATCAATTGATGGGACGTTAGCGTGTTTGATATGAAAATGATAAACCGTATGAAGTCATAATGACAGATTTATTATGTAATCCAATTTTTGCACGAATACCAACTTTATCCAAATAATAAATTAATTAGATAGATAGACACTCTTTATTGCACAACACATTACAGAATTTAATGCTAATAGTAATTTACTAATACAATAACGGCGGCCTTATCGCTAATAGCGATCTCTTCCAGGACAACCTTTGGGTAGAGGAATAATTTTGCATGTATAACGCTCAATAAATTAAAAGATACGATTCTGTTAAGAAATTTCCACTAAGTGGAAAGTGTTTCGCTAGAATACCAGCGTGGTAGAGGCATTGTCCTATTGACGTAAGTTGCATATTACAATAGCTTTTTGTCTCTACCAACCTAATTGACATCACATCATTATAATAGAATAATACCAGCAACAATAATGTTACGTATTGTAGTAATGAAGACCTATTACAATGTCTCACTGTACAGGAAACAAAATGGAGTAAACTTACATTTTATACATACTGAGTCAAAGTAGAGCATACAAAAATACCTATGTACCTACTTATATTTGAACGACCATATCCCCATTTCCATAAATAAGTATTTACTCATAGTCACCCCGTGGAACGCTATAATAAGGCAGTGAAACATAATTTAATATAAACAATAAAGTAACCTTTATAATTTTATTCGGCTCTATTTCCACATCCTGTCTTTACAAGTTGGGTCACCCAGTATAAAAATGTTTTGGGAGATAAATTATAACAGAATAATCAGGTAACCAATCGTTATATTTTATCTTTAAATAAAACTAACTAGGTACAAATTTGGCAGGTACACACACAAAAGCTACACCGGACCTGTTAGTTACGCTATCGGACTCATAGACCAGTCCTACATACCTAAAAAAACCGTTCTTTGTTTCATAACTAAACTGTAATTACCTGTTAGAAAATTTTGATGTTGACACAAACAATAGATGTTATGAGTATGTCACGGAAATCTCTCAAATTTTAGTATTAATAAAACGAGTGCAAATATCAACCTCTCGCCGTGTACAAAAAGGAGTGAGAATTGGCCTTATTCTTTTAGGTCGTTAAAATAGACGTTCTTAATCCATCAGTCCAATTTTCTTTATTAGCGGTAGTTATAAAACGCCATCACTAACGTCACATTTATTTAGTTTCTGTTTTGGCTTCAAACGCGGCTCTCCGTTAATACATGTAAATTTTTAGTTTTTTCTCCCACAAACTCCGAAATAAACTGAGAATCGTCGAACGTTATAATTGGAAATAAATTTATATCGATACGAATATCTCGACCATTTTCCATTCAGAACAGTAGAGTTTAGCTGAATATTCGTTGAATCCAAACTGTGTCTTGTGTGCTTAGTTTTACGGTGTGAATTCGTGGTTCATATTGACGTTGCTTACGATGGTTGGTGGGTGCGAGCGTTGAACATGCGGGCATAGAGCGAGTGGTGCAAATTCGTCACGGATGCTTATCGAGGAGGCAGTCGATAAAGGCATGTCGATGTTTTATTATTACAGGGAGGCGCGGTAATCACCGACGCTCTGCTTTCGACGAGCTCTCACGACGCTCATTATACTTACTCTATGTTGATCTTTTTAATGTCCGCCCGGCTCCGATATGGACGAGGTACAAATTCTGGGATATTGCTAATTTAATACACGTGTGACGGACAGTTAAATTATAAACGCAGTGAAGGTAAAACTTTGCCGAACCAAATTCTAGGTCTTCGGAAATTTATGACTTGCGTTGGCCCAGACGTTATATTGGAAAAAGTATTTATTCGGACAATTAAATTGATTTATCACAAACCTCAGTCTATTTTGATGGTTAGAAAAATCAAATGTAAATAATGTAAAACGTCATTAAACGACCAACGCGATAATATCACGCTTTTAAATTGTATCTTATTTAAGTAATGAAGTAGGTAAGGACAGTCAGGTAAGAGCTCCGATAAAATTATACGATAGAGTAACTACCGATAAAATGTTATTCATATAAAGATCACGATATGTATTTCGGTAGGTAGTACAATTAATATTTTACGATTAAAGTTTTATTTTAGGCGATATTAGGTATATGGCGCTCCCTTATTCAGATAAACATTATGGGAGAGTAGGTACGTTATAGAATATGCTCTTTAAATTTATTTAAATTGCGATGTAAAGTTAACGCAATGATCTCCCTATTTACGAACTACAATTAGTTTTAAACTACTGTGTAGATATTTAAGTCTATACAGTAGGTATGTATTAAAAAAGCAGTCATTTTAAATGGAAGTGCTTCACCAAATATAGTGTTTAAAAAACTTAATAATTATTTACCGTTTTTATCTTAAATCTCTTAACGCTGTTCCATCACACCCGCATCGCGATAGCGTCACGTCAGCCTATCAGTAAACACATCACAATAAAAACGAAATAGCCCGTAAATGGCAGAAAGGGATTACGACGTTATCGCCGCGACCGCGTTGACACCGCACCGCAATTATTGGGCATCACCAGATAATTAATTCTAGACGCGCGTCTTGGTGTCGAGAACTCAAAAAAGCTCTCAGGGTGCGTCAGTCATTACTTGCATATTTTTTGTTCGGAATAGACGTTGTTTTCGCGCGCCCTCTCGCCTTAGCCAGAGGGTGATTTATGATAAAAGTTATAAGCCGCGTTTTTAATATCAACGAGCCTTTTAAGCCGGGCCCTTTGTAGATGCCGGCGCTGAGATAACCTAATTAACAAACGTTATATATCATCGGTCAGTGGGCGAGCGCAAATATGAGATTTTATTTATTAACCGGGACGAAATATGTACGCGGGTTAAATGTTCGAGCGTCATATATTCATGGTCGCTTAATTGCTTCTTATCTTGCATCGGCAAATCGGCGAGATCGCAATTTGGATGTATAAACAGGCAATGTTACCCCAGCGAGCGGTAGGTGGCTGCCTTAGTCCTGCCGCACGGCGTCGGCGCACACAGTGTTGCCAACCTAATACCTATGTTTGGTAAGAAAGAAAGAAAGAAAATACATTTATTGACCATCACAAAATACAAAATATAACACATACAGTGAGAAGTACTGGAGCTACCACGGTTTTTTAAGTTACAACGTCAGTATTTTACAATTAGGTTGGTGTTCGTAGTACCTAACTTCTTTTAGAACCTACTATACCGACGATATTGTATTTAAAAATTACCTTAAAAGCATAAGTTCTATAATACTTATTTTGTGCAATAAAAAGTCTATCTATCAATACAAGCATCTAAGGCAATGATGTCAAAACACGAGCAGTATTTCAACACTAATGTACCTAAGTGAAAAATTAGTTGATTATCTTGATAAAGGTCCTTTTTTGCTCTTCGGCACTATATTTTCCTCCAGGATTATTATGTAAAATTCTCTTGATGATGCACCTTTTTACTTGGTCCCAATTTGTGGTACGGACCTGGCCACACTGCGCGCTCAGGCCATTCCGATTCCACCACATTACACCGCTTGCCCCGCGGGTTTTCCGAAAGAAAGTCATATTTCATCACGTTCCATTATCATCACGATTCCAAATTACTTACTTGGTGATCTTTTTTAAATTGATCAGGGGGTTTCACGTTGCATCATACGAGGTTGTCCGCCAAATAATTGTGTAAATAAACTTTAGCTCTAATTTAAAACGTAATCAGATTTTAGTGTAGGTACCTATCAACAAATCACTAAGTCACTAATAGCAGTAAAATGTAAAACTCGTTTGTTTCCCTGTTACGAACGACTATTACAGATGGATTTTAATGTTTATGTACAGAATTACACATAGGCTCCAATTTATTTAGATCTCTTGTATATTATCCAAAACATAACGATAATTTGATCACCACGCGGATGAAACCACTGGACGCAACAAGTACTTATTTATTTATTTCAATGCTCCCGTGAGCACCTTAATTAAGTAAATTTAAAATTTCATTTCTCCATCTCGTACTTAGGACTGATGCCTATCTAAGTAGGTATATCTTACCAAGCGAATATGATGAACTTATACTAAATGCAATAGGTCTAAAATCGTGACTATTCTATTGAGTTCCATGCATACACTTGCAATCAGAATATATCAGTTTTAATAACAGCGCCACAACCTTTAAAAAACATTCTCGTGTACGGAATCCTTGTTGGCATACTCAAATCGTATGCGCTATAAACAGGCTCCGTTGTACACTGCGCCCGTAGGACTCACGTAACACTTGTTACTTGCAGGCTCAAACCAGCCGTCCTATTACCGCCAAACTGCCTCAGTATCCGCACATACACGGTACACTACCTACACAACCTAACTTCAACCTTATTCCAAAGATTCAAGCCCAGTTTTGAAATGAAGTGGTAGAGCTTTAAGACGTTCTGAGACAGGCTTGCGGTACAAGTCGGCGTTAAAGAGAATCCGATTATTGTTATTGAATTACATATCTGAGCAAGGAGTTCACAGTATATAAAAGTGAGAGTAGCCCCAAATGTTTTTTTTCATATGATTATACTGATAAAGAGTAAAACAAAAATTATAGCAACAATAATAAAATAGTTTTCTTGGAATAGCCTACATAACAAACTCTCAAAACCAATATAGATTCCCTAAAATTATATCTAAAACAAATACGGGAAGTCCATTAGTAATAGAAACAGAAAAAAAACTATATTCAAGGTATGTTTTCAAATCCGATCCCACACTTCAGAATTTTTCTACTCTGGAAGTTTAGGATAGTGTCTAAAACTATGGATGATGCTCAATGAGTAGGCTATATGATATTATTATAATTTAGTTGGCTTGGTGGTAAACCACCTATGGCTTACGAAGGTCAAACAGGTAATTCAATTAAATTACCAGATTTCCCAAATCCTATGATACAGGATTTGGGAAATCTGGACATCCTATGATACACGAACCCAATTTTTTTATGCGAATTTACGAAAGTCATAGAACAAGATATGTTGTTCGGAATTATTGGTAAAAGACGTGGTTAATAAAGGGCTGTAAATGTTCAGAGATACACCTTTTATAAATACACGATCTAGTGCTATATCCTAAGTACTTAACCTGGAGGTGACTGCCCAACGTATGAGAAAATATTTAGCGGAAAATCGTATACCTACAGGGAAAAATTTGAATCTAAGTACCTTGAAACCAAAAAGACTGCATTTGCAGTGGCAAAGTGGAGTGGAGTGCCACTGGTTTAAAGGTTGTATATTAGTGTCGAGGACTAAAACCTCGATATGTCAAACCTCATTTCACCAATTTTTATGGCTCGAAGAAAACGTCGTTCTTTTTTTGAATATCGCGAGTCTTTTGTTTTAATATTCTAAATACTGATACTACCTACCTCACGTCTATCGAATCCCGCCGGCATAGGTTGCCGGTACAATCGCCAATTAGAACAAACTGAATGAATCTATTCAGTTTGTTCTAACTGGCGACTGCTAGTCTGTGTCCGGAGCGTGGGCGCAGCGCAGTCAGCGGCGCGTCTGTACGTACATCGCGGCTGTTTCAACAGACAGCCCTCAGCATTGTTTACGGCTGGCTCTCACTGTAACCGAGCCCTTTTTCTTCGGCTAATGCTTAAATACAATGCAACTCCATAAACATGGAATAAGCACTTAGCTAATTAACTTAGGTGCTACAAATATGCGTTGAACAATTAGTGCTACGAAATCGTAGTCTCGTAGCAGATCATATTATTAAATACCATACTTACATATACATACAAGGATGTATTTTTATAAATAAATCAATAAATTGAGACATCACATACATTGCCCTGGTCCCAAACTAAGGTTTTCCCTTGTGCTATGGAAACCGGAAACAACGAAGAAACCACAAACACCCAGACCCAACAACACAAATATCTGTTTCATCAACAAACTAAACGGGTTATGTGTCGTGTTTCATTTATTCTATTTTTAATTTATCTGCATCATACCGTTAAAAAGAATAACTCAAAAAAAATCTGACTTCCGCATAGCATCTTGAGATACTCGCATTTTGGTCATTAGTACATATGATACATATTCCGTTTTCGTTAGTTGACTGCGGAAAACTACCTACTCCATTCCTATTCCATTACCCTGGTTTAATTCCGTTTCTGGTAATAAATTGGAGCCGTCACCCGCGCCTGCATCGAAGTTTATGTTAGTTTTGCCTTAACAGCGCTGAGCAAACGAAGCCAGCGTCGGAGCCACGCAACCCGACCACACTGCAGCAGCGGCTCGTATGAACATCACCCTACGCGGAGGAAGTGTGGAAATGTTCCTTTACATTGCTGGGCATGGTTTGGAAATGGAAAAAGTAGAAGCATATACATTTTATTTTCGAAAAAAACATGAATTTGACATTAAATCAATTCACTCGCAATTCAATGTCATATTATATTCTACATAATTATTGTCTCACTGCAAGTCAAAGGCTTCATAGAAATCAAGTATCGCTGCTATGATGGAATTAGGCGTAATCACCACGCTTGGCATAAGTAAAAAAAAGAAGCGAAACACATTTTTTTCTCGACCCGGGAATCGAGCCCAAGACTCCGACTCGGTACAACTTATACAAGAATGGACCTAATATTTACCTTATTAAAATGGTATAATAGTAACTAACCTCAAGCCAAGCACGAAATCACAATATATCTTTCGTTGAAAGAGTTCACTTTTTGATATTCATGATGAAGCCCAAAACTCAGTCCGGAAAATATCGACTTATAAGCAAAGGAAGCGATGAATTGGTAAATTTCACATTTCCACGTTCTACCATAAGTGATTTCATTGTACAGGGTTCGCGGAAACGGAAGCATGGCGTTCTGGTGGTAATGAATTTGCGGGGGCGGGCGCCGCCTAGCAAAATAAATTGCCTTCAAGTTCCCATGTTTTGTTTTTCAAAGCTTTAGTTTGACTTAAGTAAGTAATGGGTTAGTGGGTTCAGCACGAACGTTTGTGCATTTTCTTAATTGCTGACTTTTGTAATCCAGGTTGGTGTAACAGAATATTTTGTGTTGCATTTTGAAATATTTCTTTTCGTGCATAGGGAGGTAATGCATGGAAATTACAGATCTATTAAATTTCTTTTTCTCTGGCTGAATAAAAAATGTTTACAGTTGAGTGCATTAAGAGTATGTTTGCTTGCATTCATTGCACTTTCACATTTGACTACATGGGCAGCGAAGAAGAGGATCCAATCTGAATCATCCTGAAATTGCTTTTCTATGATCCCGAGATAAATCCAGGAGGAATCCTCTAGTAGGAAGTCTTAGACATTTTTGTGAATTGATCAAGAATGCTGTTGTATCTACATAAGGCTTTACATGCGATTTAGAAATAAATAAAAGGCGATGTAATAATTGTACGAAGCATGCCCACTATAATTGTAAACATAGAAAAAATCTAGCTAATGAATCAGGTAAAGAGTGGTGCGATTTGTTAAGTATAATAAACAAAAAGCCGACGATGAAGCGACCGTTATGCGGCAATCGCACGAGATTCAATTTGGAGGAGCAGGCGCGGCGCGGGCTGCGCGTACGGCGACCACAAAAACGCTCACCAAACACTAAGCGCCGTGAATAACAATTACCCCGTTGATTACCGCACTGCGCCGCGTCTAATAATTCACTCTATGGCCTAAACTCTGTAATTACGCGAATGGAAACGTCGGCTTACCGTTTGAGATAAAAATCGGACGAACTACGGACAGGCCGCGGTTCCCGCGCTGCCCTCGGTAATTGCAGCCTTTCATACAAACAACATAAACATTTATTTTTGTATAATCAAACGCCCGTAACACTATTTTTATACACATGCACTACACGGTCTAGTTGGTAATTGAAAAATAATTCTAGATCACTCAAAGACAAACAGATGTGCTTACTTGTCTTTAACGTCTAAAGCGTCTAGTATAATCGCAAATGTAGGGATAACGCAACGAAATGTATTATATGTAGGTATATTGCAAACCTGGATATAATACCTCACCCCTACAACTATATTTAGTGTTAGGCGTTTCGACATTACCTAAATCAAATTTGTTTCTATGCATAACCTGCTTCCCTTATCATAATAGTCTAATTGGAAAAGTTTTCATCGCTTTGTTGTTATTGATTTATTCATTCCATCAAAATTATTTAACACACACAAGACCTGTTGGCACTAAGGAGAATTCGCTTGGGTTTAGAGTACAAAAATTTAACCAAAGCCAGGCATTCCAACCACTCCTACATAAATAATTCGTTTTGTTCACTCGTGTCCGCGTGCATTATAAAGCATTCCGTGTTTAGTTTGCTTTTCATTTTTGTGACCTTCCTTTGTTTACAAAGGCTATTAGAAAGAGTAAAGATAGGTTGTTTCCGAGAAGCAACGCGCGGCGCGAGCAAATTACAGGGCCAGCCAACTACCACGCTTGGCCCAATTTCACGGGCCGGCATGGCCCAAACATTCCAATTAGATAGTATAATGACTCCAATAGAATATGAATTAGTAGGCTCTGTGTTCTTTGTGGTTTGATACACGAAATTAGAAACGAGATTAGTGGTTTCTATTGATGGGCTTGAATTTTAAATCACTGCATATCTATTTTATTTTCGACAACTGCAGTATCTATTTTTGTATTCCATTTTATCTTGAAAGTTATATTAAAAAGGATACTTAAATGAAATAAAATCGCGGTCTACTTACAACTTGAAATATTTTGCACATTTTTTTTAAGTTATCTAGGTATAGAAGCAGCAAGCTAGTGCTTTACGAATTTCACTAACGCAATTACAAATCTATGAAACCTAAAAATTTTAAATATAGCACATCTGTGTAACAAAGGTAAGGTATCTAACAAATACCCCGATACCTCACATTAACGACGCTAGGATATTAACCGCATTATAACGAAGGTACCTATAAGTAGGAGGGCATGGCTGCAGCACCGACAGCGGGCGACGCTGATGGATGTTTAGCAACTAAACCGTGTGATGAATTAACATCACTTTAATGCGGCTACTCTACAGACAGCTAGTGATGTATGTACAAAAAAACCTATTAGACGCCCGAGTGCGCTACGGCGTTAGGCGAAAGCGCTGAACAAAGACTACTCCCAGCCTCTAATATTTAGTGTTGTGTCAACTCGAGATACTTATACACGCACTAGCTTAGTAAATTTGAGGACGAGGGCATATTCGGCGTAATTGAGATTGTTTTCTTTTCATCATTTTTTACCTAAACATGTTTTTGATGTTTGTATTTTTTTTAATTTTTTTGAAAAAAAAGGGAATTTCTAAACTCATTTTATTTAGCTATAAGTAGGTAGTTGTAGTTTTTATTTTCATTTCAAATGCTGCTTGCCTTGGCTTCATACTGAACCATAGAGTTGAGAAGAATACGATGGAGCGGGTTTAACCAGAATTAGCCTATTCACTTTAGCTTTTAAAAAATTGAGGTTGTACTCATTTTGGAAAACAGGCGCAGGAAACTTTTTCATGAGGACCATAAACATAAGTTACGTGATTCGAGTCTATTTTCCCGAGTAGGTAAGTACATCTCTACCAATAATTACCGTACATTATAGAGGGTGATATAAAGAGCATTCCAAACAATCCGGCGAGCAGCGACCACGGCGTGGTCGTTCGGTAGTGCGTGTCATAGGTCGTGTCCGACCTCATCAATCTTGGCTCCATTTAATTTGAGAATAGAAGAGTTGCGTCGCCTGTGCGCGGGGCTGGAGCTCAAACTACAGCCCAATCGATAGCAGTGAGGAATCTACGAATTAATCCTAAACCTAAATGTGTAACTAATTTGTACACACTTACCTACACTTAGCACAAGGGTCAGCCCTTTTAAAATTTTTAGGAACCAGTTTTTTTTTTAATGTAAGTTTATAGGAAAAGTGTTATATGATTTCAAAAAGTTTAATAATAAATTACAAAGTATCTTCTGGTTATTTAAAACAGTTAGAGGCATAAAATATAAACATATATACAGGTTGTATCTGTGAACATTTACAACCCTTTAACTATGTATGAAAAGATGAAAATATTTCATGCGAATTTTCAAAAGACATAGAACAAATATAGTTCAAAATCAAATGGTTGGTTAATGGGATGTAAATGTTCACAGATAGGTACACCCTGTATTACCGAGGCTGTAGTCCACCTGGCCAGTTTTCAGGGAGACCATCACTTTTCACACACAAGCGGTTCATTCAGTAACGAAACGTTCAGTAGTGAAGCCATTTGGTAAAAGCTCCGGGTTCACTGGACTTATTTTTCCTCGTCCAAGGTTGTAGAACTAGCGCTAGAACCGAAACAAAACTCACGCGAGCGCACAATGAGCGGGAACGGCCCGCAAATGGAATACGGCCTACGACGCCATTGTCCACGCACAAAAGAAAGGCAATCATTCGGCATGAATAAATATCTTTGAATAATGGCCCGCTGCCTATAATGAAATGTTTTATGTATCGGTATTATCGCGCGTAAATCCTTTTATACGCACACTTTGGCGCGGTTGTGTGCACACATCGCGGATCGAGCTCTCGTTGGACCTGGTTAGCCGGGTTAGGGAAAACTCAAGATTTTCTGGCCGGCCACTGTTCTAACCTAACCTAACCAATAATTTTGTGATGATAATACTGACTAAATTGTACTGAACGAAAAAATATTGTAGTGAAGTTAGGTTAGAGCAGTGACGAGCAAAAAAATCTTGAAATTCTCGGACGAAATCTTCCTCGCAAGGTTTTCCCTAACCTGGTTAGCCACCCTGCTCGCTTCAGACTATCACTTTTTGCGGTGTTACATAAAAGGAGCGATGCTTTAGCAACATTGTCGGAAAATTAAGTTCTTAACACTGATATGAATGTAGTCAACGGAGCAAGGAGACTTAATTAAGCACGACGACTTGTTTAGTAATGTACTTACTGTTTAACTTCTGCACAAAACCTGCATTTGCCTCTGCTTCCCCTTGATATGTTATAACTTAAGCTGTCAGTAGTTTCCTCTAAGCAAAAGTAATAGCATAGAAAAAAACTAAATGTTTCTTTAAATTTTCGCGTTGCCTATATGTACTAACCTAACCTAACTATTGTTATTAAATATGGGAACTAACGGGACGTTATTAAGGTTACCTACTGCTTTCGGCTCTCTAACGCAGCCGAAAGCAGTAAGTAACCAGCCAAAACTTCAAGAAGAAACTGTAAAATAATATTGACTCATCCGTCTCCATCATTAAAATCAAGTCATCGTTATACTATGATGCTTGTCTAAATGCGGATTGGTGATTGCAAATCAGTGCTTTCTTCGAAAAATTCGAAATAAGTTTTTTGCTCGCAATCATAAAAAAATCGCCTCCTAGATACACTTCGGTCCGGTACTTTACCACTAAACCAACAGGGCCGGACGAGTTTTCTATAAGTACTTATAAAATACAGAGAAATCTGTGTTACCTACGTTCGTTTTCAAAATATCGTTTAAATCTTAATAAACCTGACACGATTTGTAATCAGACTGAAACTAAACTTACCTATTACCTAATTTAATATTACCAAAAGAATAAACTCACTTTATACCTTTGCATTATTATAATACGAGTAAATTTAAACAAAATGACTTCCTGTATGCGCTTGTATAATTTTATTTCAGCAACTAAGGTATTATTTCGCGGCCATCCAATTATTTTTATACACCCACGCATATCAAATGTTGATTAGATTTTCCGTAATAACTTAATAAATTTACGTGACCAGGGCGGACCTGTATTTCACCTAAAAACAACAATTAGTATGTGGGTAAGTCGTAAAAGTTACGCCACTTTATTATACCTCACTTGTTATAAACACAATCATACCAAGCCCCTGTGTACCTACGTGAGTAACTTTTTAATTAATCTTGTGTATTTTAAAACAAAAGGTAATTGGGTACTTACCGTTAGACAATGGCGTCCGTAATCTCAATTCTAGTTACTCTATGAATGTATGTGTATACGTACACGAATGTAAATATTTTGCTTACAATAATTTCGTATGATAAAGTACCTACTCCCACAGTTCACACTGAGTTTCAGCCTACTTGTGGATTTTATACCCATACACACAAGTAAATTGAACATTTAAATTAACATAGTTACCTACAGATAAGATTAATAATCGCCTAACCATGGAGCTAGCTAATTATAATAATGTGAATAAGTTTTTATTATTTGATTATATTTATGTTCGTATTGTATTTCTCGTATACGTACATATCGGTGCAATACTTAAGTTTTTAATGTGATGTAAATTAAAATAATGTGAGACATAATATTACAACATACAGCAAAACTCAGATTTTAATAGGTTAGTTATATTTTTTGGCAATATGTGGTTTACGCCCAAAGTTACGCCATAATAAGTACAAAAACATTAGCGCTCCGTTTCCGTTATTCGGGCAGTATTACGGTGAATATAAACCCCGTTATACATGCCCGTACCTAGTTACTTCTTCAACCAAACTCAAACGTCACGTAAAAAATACCCTCGGGATGGATCTCGTCTGGGTCATTTTCCGCCGGTTTCCGAATCGAATAGCATTAATTAGAATCTGTGCCGGAGCCCGCGGGAGCGGAGGACACGCTCCTCCGCCGATAAATCAATTTAATCTAATTTAATTTAAGCCGAGCTTCCTCCGACTCCCGCCGAAGTCACGCAACCGTAGACACAATGTTATTTCAACCAATTACTTATCGTGTACTCTCGCCTTTATGTAATCCCATTGGTACAATATATGGGGTAGCTTTTGGGAGTATCCATCATCTATATGCAAAGATAATTTGATACAAACTGTCTGTTGTGACTGATTACAAAATTAAGAAAATACCTTATCCATTTAAATAACATTTTGGGAAAAGCACAGCCGGCTAACGACAAATCTTATGATTTTTATTTCATCGAGTAATTGCAGCGCCAAAATGGTATACCTATGTATAATCGGTCTGCTGCAACTTTAAACTTACATAGAAAACACATTATTCTTCATTACAAACTCCACACAAGGCATCAAACCAATTAGGTTAGGTCAATATTGCTTATGCCGATGCCAGTTAGATATTCATTACAGTTATTTATTGACCAGTAAATAATTCTATAAGCTGTAAGAGTTGACTATAAAACGAACATTACGGCCGTTTTGCAAAACATTATTGAGGTAATAGAGGGTATTCACTTGTAGCCTTTCGGTAGTATTTTTGCCGATTCCACCATCAATTACGAACACGTCCATCTGGGTCATTCTAATTTGTTATTGACTATAATGGTCATCAATCACCCACCAATTACTATTAAGAATGCCTGGACGGCGCACTTTGCTATACTATACCAGCTTAAGCTGTAAGGAATGACTCTGATTAGCGTTGGATTCATTAAAAATAGTGATATTAATGAAGAGCTATAGCTCAGTGGATAAAAGCATGTCCCTTCTATACGACAAGTCATAACTTCAATTCCATGCATGCATTTCTGGATATTTCTACGTATTGATAGCCAAAGAGACTGTGCGGTGACTTGAAATATCTACGAGACTAAAATATTTGACAGATTGTCTGCCATTACGTCTGGTTGTTTACTGTATCAATGTAGGTACTATATTGACTGAAAGCTACTTACAATAAAGCATCAACATTATTAATTTTATAATTTAATTTTATACTTTGTGAATGAATGTGATATTATTACTAAGATTGCAGTGCCCCTGCGGGGTTCATGTTCAGGACTATGATCTTATTGTACTACATGAGAGCAATAAATATTATGACTATGACTAACATGAAGGTAGGTATGTCGACCCAGATCCGCACCTTCGACATTCCACAGCTGCCTACAGAGTTTTCGTACACCTTCTCGGGAGATCTATCGCAGCGTAGAAAATTATGCCTGCGCACGAGCAATCAAAATGTTCAAAACGTTTTCGTTCACACGACCTAAACGTCGTACGTAGATCTTCCTACTTGCTGGCTACATCCTATTTGGTATGCTTTACAAAGTCTCAACACAAAACAACCAAATATCTAATTCAATTTGTTCTCTCCAAATTGAATCTGACGTACGGGAGCCGTCTGCATTCTTGGCCCACAATGTCTATACCAACAATGGCCTTTGGAATACCAACATCGTGTGATGGAGGATGGGCTAATGGGAATCATTTCCACTGTACGAGGGGTCACGTCACAAGAACGGTCACCAGTAGATATTTGAAAAAAAGACGACAATTTTACGTAATAAAAAAGGCAAACGCGTGTCATCCTAGACCTCATCGTCACTTTCAGGTGCGATTGTGGTCAAGCGTTGGCCTATAGTCTAATAAAAAAAAAAAAAAAAAAATAGATTGATGAAAAATTTTATAGGTAGGATGTAAGTATTTTTATTTGTCATAAATCAAAGTTTGAAATTCAAAATTTTCTGATTATTTATAAAACGCCTCTTCTATAAACATGTAATAATACCTTCGTAAGTTAAAGTTTCTGATATCAGAGAAATTCGTCCAAAAATTCGGCTTTAACGACTGATGCCACGGTAATGACATCTCGATGTGAGGGCCTACAAAGGTAAAAACTATTAGATTATAGATTTGTTGATAACTTTGTAGAGAGAGAATCTTGTACTAAAGTTTTATGTATACTCACACGCTCGCGTCCGTTGTCCCGTTGCCGGCGTCGTATGCGCGCGGCCACACAGCGCGCTCCGTCACGTTTCCAATGAGATCGGTGCCGCGATGACACCCTTGAAATGTTTTTAATGCCGTGATTTATAGAGCAAATTAAACATTTGACTTGCCGTGAATTCGACGCTGAGTGGATCAGTCACGCACGGACAGTACGCGACCGCCGGCCGCGTCCGTCTTCGCACCGGACCGGGGTACTGGCGAGCACTCAAACAACTGCTTTCATGGCATTTTGACATCACTCGTAAATTATTTGATGCGAATAATGCGTCAAAGGGCTTTGTTAAAAATAGTCTCCACAGAATCCTTAGGACAGTAAAACGCTAAACACCGGCGTTTTATTGAGTGACTGTGACTTCGACTGACTTCGACTGTTGACTACACATTAACAAACTACACTTGACATTGGCAAAATTAAATGTGTCATGAACACAATACAGGCCATATAAAAAAAAAAAAAAAAAAAAATGCGTCAAAGCAGTCGTGACATGATGATGGCATGGCTCTTGCAGATAATGCCAGTGAGAAGCTGGTGGAGGAAACTGAAGGTGCTCCGACAGGCATCTTAGGAAATAAAATCAAAACATACATAGATAGTATTTACCTATGACTTCGACGGCAGAGTAGATAAAGTGTAGCGATCAATTCTTCTGGATCTTCCATCCCGGGTTTGTATCCCGTTCGGATAAAGTTAGTAAATAAACTCCTAAATTTTCTCCGAATGTGATGGGAGGAACTATGATTGTCTTCATCTGTACCCAATGTAGATGGAATAAGGTAGATTCAGACTGGTGTTACAGACCCATAATTATATTTTCTATACTATTTATAAAGAGATAGTTTTTATAGACAAACTCAAGGTTTGGAAAAACGAAACACTCACGCAATGTAATCGGCGCCCAGCGACATCTATTATCAAACATTGTAACTAATAGCCAATTAACTCCCGAAACGAAATACCTCACTTCGTTTAGGGCCACTAGTCTATACTATTTATATAGAGATACATTCTATAGACATCAACAAACCTTATATACAGACAGACCGAAAAGGCGAAACACTAGCGCGATGCAATCGACTCCCAGCGACATCTATTGGTTAAGAGTGGAACTACTGCCCCGAAACTAAAGGAGGGCGGGTCACTAGTTAATTAATAAAGTTTTAAATTAGGGTGTCCAGATGTGAACTAACCGTTGTGCGTGTAACAGTACCGGGCAGGCGGGCAGTGGCGGTCTGTTTCCGCGGCCGCTACCGCTCGTTTTTGTCCGCGGATCTCCGGCGTGAGAGTCGTGAGAAATCGCCCCAAACACTTTTTGTAACGTAACAAATACATCGTATCGAGTTTTACTAATGGGTTGCCAGCTACTTCAAACAATTAGAGACTAAATAGCATAATTTAAAACGGAATTGGCTTCAATAGATGGATAGTTAAAAAATAACGTTTAACTCATTGTAGTTCATAGTAGAGCCTCATATTAGGGTAATCATTTTGAATAGCAACTCTCTGTCTCTTTCTCTCTCGATGATTCGATTTTATATACAAACAATCTAGAAACCAAAATCTACTACAGACACTACAATATGTACTAGTAACTGTGGGAGAGCCACGCTTCGGCATGAATGAGCCGGCTCGACCGGAGTGATACCACTGCCTCACAGAAAACCGGCGTGAAGCAGCCCCTGTGCTGTGTTTCGCCGAGTGAGTGAGGGTACCGGAGGCCCACCCGGGGGGAAGGGGATAAAAGGTTGGCAGCGCACTTGTAACTCCACTGGTGTTGCAAGTGTCCATGAGCGGCGGCAATTGCTTACCATCAGGTGATCCGCCTGCTCATCTGCTACCTATCACATAAAAAAAAAATGTATACTCTGTCAATAAAGGTGTGAAATATTTATATTCTTGAGAAACTTTTACAGAGTTCCATAGTATTATAACCAATGGGGCTACCATATTCTATTATAGACGTTAGCGGCAGTGGCGACATCTATTAATTTCATGACTTACTTTCATAGATAGGTAGATACTCTTTATTGCACAACACATTTACAAATACAATATCGGCGGTCTTATCGCATAATCTTCATAATGCGTGTAAAGTCTCTTTAAAATCAACACACCCATTGACTATTACATTAACTGAGCGAGATGCTATTCGCCGATGGCTGTCTACCTCACAGGCTTAATGCTCAATTTATCACAAAATAGCCGACAACAATGTTGACAAGCAGTGGCGTAGCGTAGTGGGGGCGGCAGGGCGGCCCGCCCCGGGCGGCATTTTAGGGGGCGGCAAAATTTCACAATCCATACCAATACTATAAATGCGAAAGTAACTCTGTCTGTCTGTCTGTCTGTCGTCTGTCTGTCTGTCTGTCTGTCTGTCTGTCTGTTACTCTTTCACGCCAAACTACTGAACGGATTTTAATGAAATTTGGTATACAGATGATCTAGACCCTGAGAAAGGACATAGGCTACTTTTTATTGCGAAAAGGGGGTTGTAAGGGGTTAAAAAGGGGGTAAAAAAGTTAGTTTTCCACGCGGACGAAGTCGCGGGCGGCCGCTAGTAAATAATAAAAATATTTGAACCATATCATATTTTTAACGCAACTACAAAGGACCGATTGAAAAGAGCATGGAATTTTTCATTACTTATTCTGTAACGGATTTGAGGAATCCCCTTTCTTTGAATGATATTTTATAGCGACTGCTGGCAACACCGTCTACGACTTGCGGAGATTCCCCGTATTTTATTTAATGCTTGGATTGTTTATGGCTAACAAAACAACAGCGAGAGTGACTGACGATTCAAACAAAGTTTTATTGATGTCTCGTATCGTAATTTACGTTACGCTTTAAAACTGTGCTTTTTGTGCAAATACGTGTAGTGGTCGTGAAATAATTGGACTTTGTGAAAAATTTAATTTGTCCACTACGTGTAACCTCAACTGTGTGTGTATTAAAAAATTATTTGCGTTTTATAGGTATTCAACTCTCCAATTATTTAATTTTATCAATCTGACGATCGACAGCTGTACCTAATCTGCGGTTATAGGTATTGTACAGTCGAGCTCACATCAAGCTATACACTCGCAGTTCAAGTTTCGATCTTATGCGTTTGTTAATAAGAATGGTGCAAAGTAAAAGGGCATATCTCGCTCTAAAAGGCCGGCAGCGCACCTGTGAAGCCCCTGGAGTTGCAGGTGTTCATGGGCGACGGTAATCGCTTAACATCAGGTGATCCGTATGCTCGTCTGCCCCCTATCCTATAAAAAAAAAAAAAGAAAAAAAAAGTCCAAAGTGTATAGGTTGACGCGTTCTTGAGTGTACCTGTTATAAAAATGTATCAATGTATAATAAAGATGATTGTAAAACTTAGATAAACTTTTTTATTTAAATGTATGTTATGTAATGTATAGTACCTATACATTAAATTGAAATATCTAAATAAGAGGGCGGCAAAATTGTCTTCCGCCCCGGGCGGCCGACACCCACGCTACGCCGCTGTTGACAAGACCGTCGAAGCTACAATGTTGCCATCGTTTGTCACCGTTATGGGTCTACACGGTCACTACTTACCCGTGGATATATTTATTACAACCAATACATGCTTATATACAGATACATATCTCAATCAATGTTTAATGATTATAGACAGATAGGTAGCTCTACTATCTACGCATTAAGTTATTACAATGTATCAAAACGTCTTCATCAGAGTATCAACTTGATGTAAAAACCATTAAGTGCGCTCTATTCAGTAAAATCCATAGCCACAACTAGCTAGATATTTCAAAATCTCTCTCTCTCATCTTAGCGTATGAGTTCTTATGGCTTCGGAGCCCAAAGTAGGTAGGTGATTCAGATGTTGGGGAGTATGGTAATTACAATGAAGCGACTACTAAGTTACAGGCTACTAGCGACTTTAACAAGGAACTAGACCAACTGGTATTTCAGAATATTTCTGTAGGTGTAAATAGGTAAGTATACTTACGTAATAAAAAAACTGAGTCCCAATCAAAATAGCCGCTGACTTTGCCTCATTCAAAAATAAGCTTCCGCATCATATTCGAAAATTAAACATTTATTATCTACTCTTAACTTCTAAATTGTCGCCCCTGTGACATAAATTAATTGGTGACATCAAAGGCAATTTCCCGGTGGCGACCCCGAAAGGTGTTAGCGCTCGCGCCGGTCCCAGCGCCCGGGGGTAAACGGGAACGATTTTACCATTTCTGTATCATCCACTGTTTCCCAACATTTCGATGTAACTGACCCCTAAATATTTCAGTACCAAACTACGATCCATCAAAATAAGTTTCAGGGTCAATCTACCAATTTTATTAGGCAAATAAGGACCCCGCTCCGTCTCACTAGTTCTGAGATCGTAGTCTCACTTAGGATGCCGCCCTAATTCTTTGGTCTCAACAGAATTATGTACTTACTTCTAATGACTAATGATGCAACTGACATCCAAACTTACTGTAATGACATCGAAAAAAATTACACCTGAATGATCCAGAACTCCTATGGTAAAAATATTTAAGTAACCTGTCTACCTATTTCTCAGACACCACACAGACGTAGCTTTTAAAACTTAGTGACCCCTCAAAACTGCTACTAAAGTTGAGCAATGATGCTTCATATTAATTACCAAAACGGCCCCGATCCGTTGAACATAAATAACAAAAAATGACGCGCATCTAGCATCTACCCCTCCCCGTCACGGGCGCTGAGTCCGCCTATTGCATTACGCGCCCTCAAGCCTAAGCGGAGTTAAGGGTGGCGATTTATCACGTTTAAAACGCTGCATTCGACTGGTGTAAACTGTAAATCCGTATAACTATCACCTGCCGACGCTTTGTTCTGCCGCGCCCGCCATTGTGCCACGATTGATGGGCGCTCGTACTGTTTGCGTCAATGCTATCGAGTTTGATTAATTCTTTGGAAATTGTTATTTTGGGAAGGGGAAAAATATTTACTCACATTTTTTTTACAACGGAGGAGCTTGGCCGAAGTCACTTGATAATGAGACGATAAAGTCCGGAATTGAATATATAGCACACTTTACCCGAAATCCTCATTAACTACCCATTTAAATAGGGAAGTACTTCTCACCGCAGATTCCCAACAAAAACAATTGTGTAACGAAGTGGTTTAGTTACAAACTTGTTAGTACATAATTATGTTGTATTTAATGAACAACATTTTAAACATCTATCAATGTATAGGTATTATATCGTTGCATTTATTATTCCCATGCGAAAACGGATTTAGAAACTTTCAGTCAGCCAATCACAATTTTCACACTACCTATAAACCTATCAAATTGTGTAATCTACGCAACACCACCAGCTGAGTTGTGATTTCAACATTAACCAATAGATATTTTCTACTTACAAATTAATATTGCCACGCGAAAGTTCAAAGTGGTTTAAGTAAAACCAAATAAATCTTAATTGACTTATCAAGGTGTTGCAGATTAGTGATTACAACAGCCCAAAATGTAATTAAGTTATTGACAAACTTTAATGGTTAAAACTATTAAGCGTACCAAAAAAATCTAGATATTTTGCACAAGGCCGCGATTGCGCTAAAAGCCTATCTATAAATTTATTTTTATTATCTGTTACCTAAAAAGTTAATGTAGTAGTAGGAAAAAAGATAAAAAACTTTTGCAACTAAGTAAATTTAACTAAGTAAGCAAGCAAAGATTAAAATCTTTGCTTACCTATTACTGCCGCACTAGGAGAGGTCAATTAACATTAATTGACTCTTAAGAAAAAAAATATTGACCCATATTTTAATAACACATAGAGACTATCTTATGTAATAAACATTAGTTTAAAATGATGCCTCAGTGCGGCAGTTAACAGTTAACTGTCGATGTAACATGCATACCTATCAATTGCAAACACGTCAAATAGATACTTAACGTAAAATAATAAATAAATAGAAATAGATTTTATCTAAAAATAAATGAAATAGCGCCTTTACAATACTGAATAAGTTACATAGGTACCTTGGCAAATACTTAGATACAATATCAGATCAGAAACCTACCGAATCTCCACTGACATCTAAGTTTGTTTGTGTGTTAATAAAGTTAGTGGCTCACTGATCGGTCCATTGAGCTCACTCCTAAAGATCACTGAACTGTCGCAATGAAAACAGTTACAAAAAAGAATGTTGTTTTTGATAAAAGCAAGCATTTGCGGTGACGATAATCCGATCACAAAAAAAAACCGACAACTTCTTGTGAAGCGCCATTGATAGAAGAATGAGGTGAAATTGGATCATTTTAAGCAAGAAATTTAGGTAGCTAAGTTACGGTTTGGTTATTTGAAAATGTTAAATCGTGAAGACCGTTAAATAAGGTACCTTCTGGTTTTATAACCAATAGAAATCGGAAGTAAAATGTTGGTAAAATATGTGAGTCTTAGAAAGTTTTCAGAACAAAATAACAGCTGATAATGATTAAAATAATAGACTCGCTCTTAGCTCTGCTCGCATTAAGTTTGCAATGAAAAGCAAATTTCACGCAGAAATCGAATGTTTGAAAAGCAGTCCGCAGTACCGCCTACCTATCTATCTGTGACAAAATCTCATTTCCGAAACAAGCAAACCTTCCCTTTTATGGAGTTGCCATGGAGGTACCTAACCTAAAGCAGCATCCTAAATATTTGGTATTATGGATAACTAACACTACATGCGAATCTTAGAGCTAAGGAAAATAAAATCTCAGAGAAATTAAGTAAGTACCTATCTTATACTACCTATCTTAAACAACGACTCGTTTGGTAGGTGAAATAAATGGCCAGTTTTGAATTAAGATGTTTTTCCGATTAAATTGTGTTACATTTTGAATGCAGTTTTTTATGTGATAGGTGGCAAACGCCCCGTTGGTCTAGTGGTTTAAGTACCGGGCCGTGATCTCGGGGTCCCGGGTTCGATTCCCGGGTTGCTCGACCCTCGAAAAGTATGTTTCGAATATTTGGAACATAGCTCGGGTTTGTGATCACCAATCCGCATTAGGCAAGCGTGGTGATTACCTAAGCCTAATCCCATCATAGTAGCGATAACTTGATTTCTATGATGGAGGCCTTTGCCCTGCAGTGGGACAGTATATAGACTGATACTTATCGCAACACCAATGGAGTTGGAGTCACAAGTGCGCTACCAACCTGTTAACCCCCTTTCCCCTCGATTGGGCCTACCCTACCTTTATTCACTCGGGGCGAAACACAGCGTAGGCGCTGCTTCATGCCTGTGTGGTCTTGTGTAAGGGAGTTCTATTTCTTAAGAAAAAATAATGTACTTACACACCTACGTTTTTTCAAATTGCCTAATTTGTACCTACCTAGTTACTATCCCTCCAGGTGGTGCAATGTTTTTTCCAACCTGTGTTATAATCAACTGATGCTAGCCATATGGACTACTTACTTAGCATTTTTATCTGTGGCTTTGAAAAAATAAAAGATTAGCCAAACACCTAATTTACTTCTACCATCGTATGAAGGTTCCTTTTTATGAGAAAGAGTCAAACAGCGCAGGACAAAATAATGATGAGTAGGCAAGTACCCAACCTAACCTAGCCATTCTGTACCTTACAACGAAAGAAATTTTAAATTCTTACTTTGAAAAGACATGAACAAAGTTTCTGCGTTTATGGCGATTTGGTAGCAGAACAACGGTAAAATTATTATATGAGCGCAAATCGAATGCTACGGATCGTAGTCTCCAGCCGGCTAGAAAGCAGCCGCTGTCTCTGTAGTTTCGCGCTCGTAGCTCGTAGCGGCGCGGCGTAGCGCGGGGCGTGGCGGGTGGGCGGCGCCAGCGCGGGACCGCCTTCGACCAACATGGAGCAACGAAGTACAGAATGACGTCTGCTCTGCCGTAGAGCTTTGAGTAGGGAATACTCATCTAAGGTACAAGGGACAATCATAATATTCTACTACATTATTTTTATAGAGGTAAATTCTATAGACAACGACAACGCTTGTAGGTAAACCGAAAAAAAAAACACTTGCACGATGTAACTATCACCTAACGCCATCTATTGGTGCTTTTTAAAACGGTTGTCCCTAAATGAGGGCGGGCCACTTCTACTTGAATAAATATAGAAAAGTAAACATTTTGGTCTAATTAAAACTTAAAATGTATGTGCACTTGTTTAGTATTTCACGCATATTTATTGACCTAATTTTATTTTAAAAAAAAATTAAGCGATATCTTGCAGCTATTTGGGTTTTGGATGGTCCAGCCAACAGTCCCATACATACAGAGATGAAAAAAAGGCAGGTAAATGGTGGTTTCCATTTGAATTATTTTGACATTATATTTTTGTGATTATTTCTGACATTGGAATTAATTACTTACGTTTATTTTAATTAGTAGTCTTATGCGTTTTCTGGCGGAAGCTGGCCCCTCTGTAGCTTGCGTTTATGACTGGGGCAGACAGGATAACGAGGCGCTGCGCTGGCTGCCACGCCGCATCTCCAACGAGCGTCATTACACGCGTGATTGACTGCGCACTGCTAGGCATATCTTACCTTACCACGATTTTAGCCCTTCTGTAGTTTACGCTTGCGCTTGGTGTCGCTGTCGGCAGACAGGATAACGAGACGCGCTGGAAGCCGTACGGAATAACATACCACGTGCCGACCCCTCTGTAGCGCTTCTGCTGAGCTGTCGGTGTCGGCAAACAGGATAACGAGAGTGCATTGGAAACCGCACCGCGTCACTTAAAGTGCGTGATTGACTGCGCACAGCTAGTCAAAATATACCTCGAACTTGGTCCCTCTATAGCCAAGCGTCTGACTGGGCTGCCGCTGAGGGCAAACAGGATAGGACGAGAGGCCGCCGGCAGCCGCAACCGCATCTCCTACGTAAGAGTCGTTAAATGTGTAATATGTTAATGTTCATATTATTATGCCTTAGAATAATAATAATATTATTCATTCATAGCAATGTGGTTTACTGTTTTTAGCCAAAAAACTCGAGTACAGTGAAAGAGGACCCGGCGCGTGTGCGAATCAAATTGCGCGGGAATCGAATCTAGCGCAGCAGTCAGAATAAATTTGCTACTTACTATATAGCCGCTACTTACTGCGCTACACGTTAGTTCACCCGCGAGTTGAGTGCAGGGCTCGCTTATACTATAAGTCGCACTCATAGAGTTAATTAATAAGAAGTCGACTCGCGCGCGAACTTTGCCTATATTGCTAAATTCATATTTTGTCTGCGAAATTAGTGTATTAGATATAGTGAAAACAAAACCAACCACTATACTTTTTAGGTCTATTTTACCCATGAATTTTACGTTACTCTATGGCCTTGGGTCATAGACTAATCTTTCGGTGACAACCTTTCAACTGGTGACAACTTTCCAGTATGGCGACTGAGTCGTCAACAGTCGAACCTGTTTTGTACCTAGTAATAATTAACTCAGTAATAGTACTTTTACTTATTTGGTGCCGCAACGTCCGCAACTGTGAATAAAATAAATAAGACTGGCTTGTTTGGCGAAGAAGTACTCAAAAACACAAACATGTTAACTTATAAAGTAATAATGTAAACACATTTTACATGAGTGAACAAAATTTGGCTAAACAACTTGCTATTATTGTACTACTTAAGTAATTTCAAAGAATCGAAGTTCTTTTTAGAACAATATAAGCGATACAAAATAAAATTATGTAAGTATTTTAATATTTACGAGTACTAACCTACCTACTAACTTTAAGAGAATATGTACAGTCGTGTTTAAAAATATGTATACACTTTAGGACCTTGTCACAGTACATATGTATAAGATACGACTTCCACTTTCTTATAAATATGTATTGTGACAAGGTCCTAAAGAGTATACATATTTTTGAACTCGACTGTACAACCATAACCCACTTATTTAAGTACATCGGGAATAATCAAGCCAGAGTAGAAATCATACCACATCTTTAACAATTACATGATTTAATAAGTTCTCAAAATTCAACTCCAATCACAACAGATGTAAAATATATCATCAGAAGGTAGCTAAAATGTGTATGTAGATAAACTTGACAATTAGGCTATGTACTATATATTATACAATGCGGCTATCACAGCTTCTGCGTGAGCTCCGGGACGGCCTTGAACAGATCCGCGACCAGCCCGTAGTCCGACACCTGGAAAGATGATCTTGATCAGAACCAGAAACCATGATTTTAAGACCCTAAATTTCCACAATTTCATAAAGCAAATATAGATGTGAACTCGACTAAATATTTGTTATTTCCAAATTTTATTTGTGCATAGGATTTATATAGGATTTAAGTTTTTAAAAACAAACATGAGAACTTCCTTTGTTTTGAAGTCGGTTATCAAAGCGAAAAAAGGTTTATAAATATTGTGCTACAAAATAATTTATCACTTACTGCCGCACTCAGAGACGTCATTTAACCTTATTACTCATTATCTTAATTATGAATAGTCTTTATATCTAATAAAATAAGGGACAATATTTTTACTTAAATGACAATTAAGGTTTAATTAGCGTCTCTGAATACGGCAGTTAGAGACCCAGAAATTACTGGTATTACTATCAAAGAAAGATAAGAATAACTAAATAATAGTTACGATAAATGAAATGCATGACGTAATCATACTACATACTCCGTATTTTGAGAAGATAAGCAACCTTGAACTTATTATTGACTCTTGATAAGGAACTCTAATGTAGATTTGGACAGTGTTTAGGATAACTTATCATGTCATCTACAAGACACAAACATACACCATTAATCAGTAATCACCATCCACTTGAATATTGATAAGACAATATTGTAACAAAAACTTTAGGTATGATATCTATTCAGATAGGTACCAAAATATGTATTCAAATAACAATATCTAAGTTTTCTTTTTGATTCTATTTCATTAATATAATCTATCTGTAGCACATGTTTTTTTTTTAATTGGTGGGACGGAACACCATTATTTTATTTCCTTATGTAACTTATTTTAAGGTCCTTTTCAATGTTTAAAGATCAAACTAATCTACACCAATACTATTCTAGTAGTTGTGCATACAGACCTTAGCAATTGGGTCATTATCTTACCTGGAAGATGGGCGCCTCAGGGTCCTTGTTGATAGCGACAATGGTCTTGGAGTCCTTCATGCCAGCAAGATGCTGAATAGCACCACTAATTCCAACAGCAATATATAGATCCTGTGGAAGAATATTACATCCCTGTATGTATTAGATCTTCTAAAGACCAAATTATTCTACTTCTTGACATTATCATAAAATTTTACAAATGTGTCATCATCATCATCATCATTTCAGCCAATAGACGTCCACTGCTGGACATAGGCCTCCCCCAAAGTTCTCCACACAGATCGGTCCTGTGCCACCCGCATCCAATGGACTCCCGCGACCTTTACCAGATCGTCCGGTCCATATATAAATGTGTAGAGAAAATTAATAAGACAAGTTCCTCGCCAATGGGAATGTTAGCCAGAGGTGACGACTGAATATACCCATGTATACTTACAGGTGCAACAATCTTTCCGGTCTGTCCAATCTGCAAGTCGTTGGCGACGAAGCCCGCGTCGACGGCGGCGCGGGAGGCGCCCACGGCCGCGTTCAACTTGTCAGCTAGATCGTACAACAGCTTGAAGTTGTCTCCGGACTTCAACCCACGACCTGAGAATATAAAAAAATCAAATAACATCCAAATGTGAAGGTGTGTTCATAGTGTACTGCTATCAGATTTTACGTCCCAGCCTTTTGGTTTATGATAAAAGAAGTCAGACTTTTTAGGCTTTTTTTCGGTAATCATACTCTCAATATTGCCTTCATAGATTTCCAGGGGGAACTGCCTCACCATATGGCATATATAAATATACATGATCTGTATTTAGCTTTAATCTATTATCTAAAAAAAAACACATGAATACCTCCAGATACAATATTCTTAGCACTTGTGAGCTCAGGTCTGTCCGACTTGGTGAGCTCTTGAGAGACAAACTGAGTCAAGTCTGTCTTGTAGTCACCCTCGGGGGCTTTTTCCACAGCTGCCGAGCCGCCTTCCAGGGGCTCTGGGGCGAAGGCAGTGCCTCGCACTGTGATCACCTTGATGGCATCTTTGGCTTCCAGGGTAAGGACTGCATTACCTGTAATTTTGTAAAAATTAATTTACTATATAAAAAACGTAAATAAATACTTTTTTCAAACTATTTTAAGTGCATTATTTACTTAACTAGACATATTAAATTGCTGAAATAAAAATAAAATATAGTATCAAACTAGTTTGTTATTCAAGATTAATGATTTCGAGTTTTGTTGTAAGCCAAAAATAATATTATTTTTATTCTGTTACAAACTGTGTTAATCATGTATCATTAAAAATATTGCTTAGTCTTTAATTTTTCCAGTCTGAAATCATATTAATTACCTGCATAAATAGTCCTAACAAATGTATTGGCATCCTTGACTCCAATAATATCAGAGATAGGCGAAACATCCAGCTTAGCAGCCACTCTCGGCAAGAGAGCCTTGCCAAAGGCAGTAGCCGGGGCCAAAATGTGTGTGAACTTGAATTGATTATGAGTGGCCAGAATGAGTGGGGTCAAAGATTCTGCAGTAAAACCCTTGAAGGCTTCATTTTCAGCTACTAGCACCCTGGATACCCCACCTGCTTTGGCAATCTTTTCAGCAGCCTAAAACAGAAAATTGTTTCAGTCTATAAAAAATTTAACATAGTTTTGCAAACAAGAAACAACCCTCAATTCGGATGTAATCAAGTTTATACTTAAGGGTTTGTTATCTCGAAAGTCTTTGTGGAATGGTTTGGTTCTGGTTTGCATAACTCTGTCCAATTATTTTTTTAAATATTTTACATATTGTTTTTTAAGGTTAAAGCATTAGATATAAATCATGTTTACTTACATACTAGGTACCTACCTTACAAACAACATAATATTAAAAAAGATATAAATCTGCTTTACTGACTTTTGAAATCTACAAACTAAGTTGATTTCTATAAAGGGTTAAATATATGAAAGATAATTTGTATGATCTTTAGATAGTTAAACGAGTAAGTAGATTACTTACAGGGCCACATTTGGTACCAGCAACTAGTACCGATATGTCACCACCAATCTTTTTGGCAGCGCTCAGCGTGTTCTGGGTTACTGCAGAAAGAGCTTCATTATTGTGTTCTGCTATTACCAAAGTACTTTGCAATCGTCGCAACTGAAACAAGTCAAATACGATGTACGTAAGATAACAATCAAGAACATCAAGTGATTAACTATCATTAAATTAACACAGAACATGACGAGCCTTATTTCACACTAACCTGGCCAGACAAAAACAAATGCCTGCTTGACTGAGAAAACATTATTGCTCCAAAAAGGTCACAATAATGTTAAATTTATAAATGGAAAAAACTTTTCAAAAAGGTTACAAAGTCCAATTATTTCCAGCCAGCCTGATGAAAATTGTCAAAATGACAGACAGAAGCGGAAGGAAGCAAGCGTCATGTCAATGTCAAGTCAAAAGAGTTGTACCTATCGCAATGGTATCATCCACTCGATTATCGATAACCAACTCGATTCATATGGAATCATATCCTTTTACATAAAAAAACTCGTCGTGCTTGACGCGTTTATAAATTCTATAAACGCGTCAAGCATCAGTTTTTATATGGCTCCATTTACCCTCTTCTCTTCTGTGAAGATAACGTCACCAAATTCATGATTTCTTTTAACGTCGTACATAAGCCTTTTAAAAGGCATAAAACAGTTGATTTTCCATTATGTCTGCTGTCTGGGCGTTACGACGATAATAGTAAGTAGTCTACTATTGAAGTCAGTCAAAGTCACAGGTCACAGTCAGTCAGTCAATAAAATACCGGTGATTTTTATTGTTTCATCAACCTCGGAATCTAACGGAGATTAAAATGACTGTGTCAATAAACTCACGCTTAAAATTATTGATCGCGCCCACTGGACGCATATGTCATTGGGTAAGGTAAGATAGCCCCATAATGGTTATTAAACATGGGTGCTCTCCCTATCATTGGCCAAAAATTTTCACGAATAGGAAACAATTTTTCAATCGAGTATCGTTCAATGATTATTTTTTGAAGCATTTATTCAATTATAGTTTCTTAATCAATTGAATCAACGGATCTGCGGACAACACTAATGAATTAAGTTATGTTTATTATTTCCCCGATTGGTTATTTTATATCAGTATCAAGACTTTCTTGACGCACTCATAACTATAATATTAATGACACTTTTGACTTCAAACGTTTAAATATTATAATGATCCCATCTGTCAAATTTCGGTCGTGCATTGGTTGGTGAATTTTTATTTACTTTCTTCGTTCAATCGACTGTTGGTTTTTAACCTGATCGTACTTACTTTAATAAAACTTCTATCTGCCAAATTTTCTAAAACAAACTAGGAGAATGGACTTACCTATCGTTTCTATCACGAGACGAGAAACTTTCAGTTCCTGTCATAGATTGCACAGGTAAGTTATTATACTTTTTAACTTTTTAAGTAGTTACAAAGTAAGTACCTAACCTAGTCCTGCGGTTTGCTGTGTTGTAACCTTATATCGTGAAGTACGTAAAGCATAACTCATCAGCGTGAGCGCTTTGTAGTTGTGTATACTAACCTTATTTTCTGTACTCTTTGCAGCCCATTTTTGAGTGATGAAGAGAACAAAAAATTATATGGCAAATGTAACAACCCCAATGGCCATGGCCATAATTATGTTGGTAAGATCCCATAGATTATGTTGATACATATATTCCATTTGTCATATGTAGCTAATACATATAAAATAAGCTTAACTCATTTGTGAATGCATGCACCTATTAATAAACATTACTTCTCATTCCAGTTCTTGTAACAGTAAAAGGACCAGTAGACCATCACACAGGCATGGTAATGAATGTGCATGATCTTAAAAAATACATGCAAGCTGCAATCATGGATCCTTTAGACCACAAAAACCTTGACCAAGATGTGCCATATTTCAAAGCTGCGGTAAGAAAGTTACATTAACATTAATTGTTTAGGCATCTATATAAGTTTTCTGTGGACATTTCTGATTGAGTTAAGTTAATAGAAAATTCACTGGTGAGAGACTGAAGGATTGATGTGACACCTGGTTAAGAAAGCAAAAGATTGAATGAAGACTTAATTAACTAATTAAGTATTTAGCTTATTACTGGGCCATTAAGCCACATTACTCCATTAGTAATAATCTTGTGCAATCATTATTATGAAAATATTACATAACATTAGAAAATGAATTTGTTTTAATAGTTTTTTGTGAGACTCTTTGGTTGGTATAGATAACAAGGAGACTGATAACCTTGCCATTATTATGATATTTATATTTCGAATGTACACAGGTCAGTACAACTGAAAATCTGGCGATATTTATATGGGATCAGTTACAAAAGGTGATGGAGAAGCCTCAGTTGCTGCACGAAGTTAAGATTCTCGAGACTGAAAAGAACCATGTGGTTTACCGAGGAGGATCCACCTACCCTAGGAAGAAGTTTGACAAGTCCTCACTCCACCCCAACAACTGCCACAATGTATCATCTGACTCTGACTGATCTATGACAAAGTATACTTTAATATGTACTTGTACAACCTCGAATTTATTTTAATATGACAATATAAAGACTTTATTCCATGTTTTAGATTGTAAGCGATGTATTGTGCTTGTTGAAATTAAATCATTCCACTGTGCATTTACTTTTGAATTTTATTTAAGTGGCTAATTCTTTTCCCCAGAGACATAATGACTTCAGGTGCTTTATTGATACTACTTACAACTACTATTATTGATTATTAGCACCCTGCATTAGAAAGAAGAATTTTCTTAGATTATTCTAAGTAGATTGCTTATCTTTTATAAACAGGACAACATAAACCACATTTTATTTTATTGACTGGCTATGCCCACAAGAGGTGGGAGGGGGTTCAGATTTCCACAAAAAATCTGGTACCTACCTACCTACTACTTAACGGCCCTTAAGTGTACAACAAATCATTAAACTTAGGTAATAATTCGGCGACTCTAGCGGATGTGTTGAGTAAAGGTAAAGTACTTACTTAACATCTGCGATCTGCGTGCCAAATTGTTTATTATAAAACATAATGATTCGATAAGTAGGTCACCCGTGACCTCATACGTCAACACGAGTCGCCAAGCCAAAACCAATCGGGCAACGCTCTACGCCCCACCGGGCCGCATGCCCCGTTAAGGTGAGAAGAAAGAAGAAGAGGGAGAAAGAGACTTTAGCTGCTGGTGCGGACCCGTGCCTGTGAAGGTGCGTTTCCATAGAAGCGGAGCTGCGTAGAGTTGAGCAGAGACTTGTAAAAATTGACCAATCACGTTGCTCAAAATACACATCTCATCTCTTATTTAGCCTCCGCACCTCCACAAAATACAGAAAGTACGCGTTTTCACCGAAGACCAAATGCGATAAGTAGGTAGGGCTTCATAAAAGTTAAATAAAGGAACTTCGCCAGCCGCAAAGTTTAGGTAGGTAACTCCAACTCGTTAGTGGTATTGTCATCACTACCTGCATGCCTCAATTTCTGGCGAAGTAGTTAAATGTCGACGTCACTTAGAAATTTCGAGGATGGATTCTACGCCCAATTTATTAATCAACCCTCGCTGGACCTTGTAAAAATTGAGCGGAGACTTGTAAAAATTGACCAATCACGATTGGTAATTTTTTATGTCTTCGCTCCACTCCACACAGCACCACTTCTGTGGAAACGCACCCTTACTCGTTGTCCATACAGACAGTGCGAGTCACTGCGATGTGCTGCGATGCACAGCTGCATCGCAGCACATTGCATTGCAGCTACTATATCGGCTGACTCTAACTCGAATGCTAGCTTGGCCTCACACTTTGTGCTCACCAGTCTTAAGAGCAAACAGCAGAGCTTAGTAAGTCTGCTTTTCTACTGAAGCGGAGTGAGTGAAATACAGCATAAAAACTCCGCTTCTCAACAAGCAAGCTTCTAATAGTGGATTTCAATTCGCTAACTAATGAAAAAAAAAATACAATGATATTTGGATAAAAATCTATTTCATTACATTTTACATACAAAGCAGTTAGGTATTTTCGTTATAAATAAGCAATGCATAATTTCTTCACTCTTCATCACTTGTATTGCTGATGGATGGACTATATTATATAGACATTTAAAAGAGGTAAGACAGCGTCACGTGGATTTACTCTTTTTGGACTTTGGACGTCGTCTTTATCTCTGAGACACAAGTGCTACTTTGCACTGCGGAGGGTAACTCAACGTGACGCCGTCTGTACATAATTTTCACTTAGGTACCTACATACCTTGATCTCTAGTGTTGCAAGGTTTCCAAAGTGTCAATTTGTAATTGAAAGTGAATATGCAATTACATAATCATTAGGTGAGCATCAATTTCATGAAATAAACCATTCTCGCTTATCGCTATGTATAAATAATGTATTTTTTCTATCTATTATTCTGTTTTTCAGCTTCTACGTGTATTGTTAAGTAAACAGTCTCCACACACACTATTGACTGTTATTTATTACACAATAAGAATCAAAAGTGTACAGTTATTTTAGTTGGTATTGCACAAGCCTGCAGAATTACCCAAATGTGTTTTTTTTATTTAATATTGTACATAAGTATGTTCCTAAAAGACAACATTCAACAGGCGATACAGCCTATGTGTCGCACTATACACAAACAACTACAAGTTGAAATTTTAGTACCTCTCAGGTCAAGCTATCGAATTGTGTTTGACATTGAGGTGAGAATCGGGTGAAACATAGTGTATTAGACAAAAAATATAATGAGATATTTCGATCAGCTCATGAGATCATGTTATTGTCTGTTGAATAACTCTTAATTTAAAACTTTTTGACAACAATAAATCAAACTAATCGCCATAAACTTACGAATAGAGAGAAATCGAAACGAGACTTAACTTGGCACAATCTATCATATTGAACACCGACTCCCAGTTTTTGTCTTTAACATTAAATGTATTAAATTATTGAAACATTAATGAAATTATATTATTAATAGAAAACCCAAATCACCAATATCTAATACTACAACTTATCCTAATGAGCCCAAACACTGCCTCTATTGGTGAGGAACACACAGTACTTTTATTTATAGGGAAGGAAGCACCAGCCGTCAACGCACTTTAGTTGCAGTATATTATGTGATCAAGGTATTGTAATGTCACTATTCACTACGTTACTGCCTAATACACTTTAACCAATTTAATTTGTAAAAGTCGCCCTTCCCTTCCTACTACTACTACAAGAAACGAGCTGAAGATTTCGAAAGCTTCAACCATATATAATAATGAGAACCGTGTCAACAGAAGTGTTAGGATATTTAATAGAATAGATATTATTTATTGCACAATACACAAAACTTAAAAGCTAGGTAGGGGACAGAGATTCAGAGTACAATTTAGGTAGTCTTATCGCTGGGAGCGATCGCTATCGGTGAACAAGTTTAATCCACCATTCAAACAAAATATCGAATAATATCACTTGATATCTACTTGGTATGTTATCTATGAATATCAAAATCGGCTACAACATCAAACATCCTACCTAAATAAGTAAATCCCTCCTAACTAACTAATAAAAAAACATTTATGTACTTACCTAAGTAAGTAGTAAAACATGTTAGATAAAATATAAAAAGCAAATGATTACGTAGATCGTACAAAAATGTAAAGATGACAAATAAATAAACAAATTCAAGTCTGAATCAAAATCATGACCAAGACTTACTTAATTACTGACAAAATTTCGAAATAGGTAGGTACAGTTTGAATAATCATTAATAGCGCATTGTGCAAACAAATCTTGCTTCTTATGGAATATTTAATACTGCCATTTTTTTGTACCAAAAATATGATTTTTTTCTCTTAAATGTATACCCATTTATAGTACTTATATTCTTACTTATATCCATTTTCAATGGCAATTTTCTTCAGACATGTTTCATTGTCAATACAATTATTGTAATTGATGTAAATATGCTTATAAGTAAATAATGCCATTAATGGCACAGACATTCGATTTTTAATAATAAATAATTCTATATAAAAGCTGCTTTTATTACATAATTATCACCACACCAACTAAATTAAGTATCACACAATTAACTACCCAGTAATTAATAATAATATCAGTTGCAAAGCATATTCATATTAAAATCAGATCTACACACTTAATATGTATAAAATCAAATAAAACAAAACAAAATATGGTCAAATTATAAAATATAAGTAAATAGGTACATACTAATTACATTACTACAATCACAGATTGGCACTAGAATAATAATGATGATTAATTTCTTGTATCTAAAACACATATTTCTAAAATTGTGTCTCGATAAAGCTGATATTATTAAATTGTACTTAATCTTCTTTATTAAATGAAAAATATATAAATATTTTATAGAAAAACGTATGATTACTTATATTTTCAAAATATACAAATTTTAAAAACCGTTTATATAAAAGTTACTAAATCTCTACTAACCAGTAGCTTAAAATTTACTGCAGGCTTTTAAAATAATATAAATTACTCGAACATATAATTAGTAAAACTTTGAGACTAATCCTGCTAGCAAATAAGTTATGTAATTATGATGTTAGATGGCCATGTTCCTATCTGTCTTACACGGATGTTTAATAGTTATGTATGGTATCCCCAATTCGAAGTCATTTCGCGGCCAGTATTTAAGCTGCGGCTTTTGCTCTGGCCTCTCCTCCGAGACGTTGAAATAGGCAAAGAGGACGAGGGCGGTGTAGCTCGCGATGAAGATGAGGACATGCCAGACGCCGTGCATGTAGGGGAAGTTGATGGAGAGCCACGCGTCGCAGAACATGCGGTCGATGATCCAGCAGAACACGGCGAGGAGGCACACGGCCACGCAGCGGAGGCCGAGTCTGTGCACGCGGGAGCACTGAACTCTGCGAAAAGGTAAGTCACATCGATTTGTACAAGTTTTCCATAAGTATATTGGATTACAAAAACGGATGGGTGACTAAAATAGAAAGTGGACACAGAGGACGGCCAAAAAGAGATGGGTAGATTGTGTGAAGAATGACTGAAAAGGGGGTGATGATTCGACGACAAAAAAAACAGGCACAAATGAATAAGATCTTCCATTTGTCCCTGTTTTTTTGTCATCGAATCATCTTTTTTTTTACTTCCCAGGGGAAATGCGATACGGGTAAAGTCCGAATAGGTAAACAACCTGGAGGTTTACTAAATAAACTGGGGGCTACTCTTATCGTTCTTAAGTGGAGAGAACCTGGTCCGCGACCCTCCCCGGACGGAACCCGCCAAGACGGCGGGCAGAAGACATACTGTGCTGACCCCAGATAACCTGGGAGCAGGTCAAAAGTATGATGGTGATATTTATCGTTAATTGGTTCAGGGTTAGCATGTTTTAAATTTAAAACACGTCAATTATTAAATAAAATGTATAGGTATGATTTTGTTTGTTTGGATGTTAACTTTGAAATTGTATGTACTTAATATAAGTTTTAAGTTTGAGGTTGCTATTATTAACAAATATGCTATACCCACTAATACTAATACGTGAAATGGTAAGTACCTACCGGCTCATTTCTTTATACAAGAATCCAAGAGCAGGTACAGCCAGAGTCATTAGAGCGAAGGCATTGGCGGCTGGATGCATGACAAGGAAGCCAGTCGAGAATACAGAGAATACAACACAGGATAACGAGAGCATCCTCCTGAAAAAACAAGAAAAAATATCAATCGTATATTTTTTTTACATAAACTTTTCAGACGCAAAAGTAGGCCCCCTCTTGGAAGATTCCATAAAAAAACGCCATTTTTGCTTGATATCAATAAATCGTTAACAGTTAGTCGAAATATTCACTTCTTAATTAAGCGACGAGCAAATAATAATCATGTTGCGAAATAAAATATAGTTACTTACGCCAGCACAGCGTAATCTATAGGTACTAATATATATAAATGGGAAAGTGTGTCTGTCTGTTTGTTTTTTTTTCATTGGCTAAAACGGAGCGACGAATTGCAGATGTGTTTTGAAGTGGAGATAGTCGAAGGGATGGAGAGTAACATAGGCTACTATTTGCCCCTTTCTAACCCCCATTTTAAGGGAAGTGGCGGGCGCGAGCGAAGCTGCGGGCAAAAGCTAGTATATAAAGTATATAAGGATTACTGTTCTGAAGCCGCGGAGTGGTAGACAGGAATGTAAAATGTATCTACTTACTAAAAAAAAATACTAGTGTTACTACCTGCTTATCTATTATTTATACCTACAAAACATTACTGATAAGAGTTTTATTTCTTATTTATCGACCGTTAAAGAGCAACAGCTAGGCAGGCAGCCGGCAGGTGAGTAGGTACCTGCCCACTTATGTGTTTCATTTCTGTAATTTTGTTTACCTTTGCTGACTTTTGGGTTTGTTGCGCAGAAAAATTACGCATATTTCGTACACACAAACGACCAAAAACAGATCATTCACTGTTTAATATTCAACATTTGCATTTAACTATGATAAATATGTCTTAGGACGACTAACAAGGACGAGAGAAAGACGTTTTCTTCAGCAAATAAGTACCTATTTACCTACCTATTACCTACACACTTTTTCTTAGTAGAACTTTCTTGAATAAGACAGGTCTAGCGAGTTTTAAACTACTAGTTATCTAGGTAGGTAGATACTATAATATTTTTTGGCGACTCTCGGCCAGACAGTTTGCGGGTAAAGAGTCGCGCTCGTCTGTTGGTTGGAAGGCACCCAATTCTAAAAACATGTGGTCCCTGGATAGCGATCACTTTCGTCATCACCGGAGCCACAATTCCTAAAGACTCAGAGGCACATCTCACCAGATAAACTTGCCTACGTGGAATAGACCTATTATATAGAGATACCTACGTAGAAATTGACGGGGAGGCTAGTCACGCAAAGTTGTTCAGTGGACAATAGCGAGGGCATTCTCCGTTCTCGATATTTCCTTAAAGGATCGTAAATGGATTGAAAACGATGCAGTAGATTGCTCAAATATGCCGTAGAACCTACATCGTTTTAGTTTCTTGACGTGGAGACCACGGTTAGGCAAGTGTTGTTTAGGACGACCTTTGTTATAGAATGATAAACTTAAGGGGACTGCTGGTAATGACAGGATGAGGAACGCCAAGGGTAGAATCTGTGCCATAGTTAAAGGTGGCCAACATTCAACAGTAGAGGCGACACATGTTAGTAAAATAAAACATAACTAGAGTAGATAATCTAGGACAGTGCTGGCGGAATCATTCGCCAACCACAAAAACCTGATGGGTTAAACTATGCAAATATTTCTAGACCTGTATTCAAACACTTCTAGATATCGTATGATTGGAATATTTAATTGCGTTAAGCTAATTTCTCTACAGTACTTTGTGTTGTTATTTACAACACAAACCAAGATCCTATCAGCGTATTAATCTACGGCATACAATATTTGCTTGACTACTACTGCAATTATTGACTGATGATTGCATAAAATTACAAAGGACTAGTGCAAACAAGTGCAAACACTTAGTTCATTTGCACTGAATGTACTGACACATTGTTATCAATATTTACATTCCTTGTTCGATATTATATCTAGGGCAAGAGTTCACACGTAACTGACGAAATCTAAGGCAAAAACAAGAATACCTATTTTGTATGGACAGGACAGAGACATAATTTATTTGGCTGTGTCGTTAAAATTGGGCGACCAACTTTTTTTTGTGGAATTTAAGACCAACACCACATTACTATTAATAGTTGCTATTATTATTGTTCATACAATATGTTACACAGCTGATATTTATAAGCATTTGTCGCTAATGTTTTGTGTAACCAGTTTAATCGTCGATATGTGGTGATAAACATAAATTTTTCATTAAGCACGCAGATGAAATATACTAAACCTCATTTCGAATGTCCTACTTTTACGCAGTTGGCAATCATTCGGCCACCGCTCGAACGAGGTCGCAAAACACAGTATGCTACGCACACTATACTTACTCTTAAGGCTTGTACATGCGCGGATTGGGCACTTTTGTGTATGTTTAAACTCGGTAAATCGTTAAGAACGATACCTAAAAAAAATACATGTTATAGACTGGATTTCGATCTTGAATTTCTGACGAGGATTTTTATTCCATGTTTATAGTTCATTAGGCAAAAAATATAACGTAAGCATCGATTTTATGCAAAATATTGGATAAACTACGAAACTAAACAGTTCAGTTGACTGATTTTTTTATATATAATACAATACAATGTACACTACAATCCCTGAGGAGGAATTCTTATTTCTTAGCTTTATAATTTTTTAATTAATAATAATATTCTGTTTTTTAATGTACGCGAGCGCGAGTACTCTCTATGCTCAAGGCCGTTGGCGCATGTACAAGCCTTAAATCTCTTAGGTACATAAATATGGTTAATTATTTAATTGAGCGGTGGCAGCTTAGGGCCTCGTTCACCACCTCTGAGTTAAGTGTCAAATAATTTACTTGTCATTTAAAGTGTTCGGGGAAAATTGGCCCCTGGTATTTGTATTGAAAAAATATTTAAATTAAACTAGCAAAAGTATGTTTCGGATTTTTCGAACATAGCTCGGGTTTGTGATCACCAATCCGCATTAGGCAAGCGTGGTGATTAAGCCTAATCCCATCATAGTAGCGATAACTTGATTTCTATGGTGGAGGCCTTTGCCCTGCAGTAGGACAGTATATAGGCTGATACTTTACTTTTTTTTTTAATTATTTGACACTTTACTCAGAGGCGGTGAACGAGGCCCTTAGTGGATAAGAACGCGCCTTCCAAACGGGGGGTGGTGGTGGTAATCTAAACTTTAACTCTCTATTTTTAAATTCTAATTGCTTTTTTCTACCACTCGCTCGGCAATAAGGGAACACAACGTGAGGAAACCTGCTCGTTTCAGACAGTTTATGAAACTTGTAACGATGATGCAATTGGTCTTATTCCCCTGTTAAAGGGTTGCGAAGGTCAGATGGCAATCGATTCATTGTAATTACCAGGCTACCTAAATCTTGAGTTACGGTCTAAGCTTACGTGCGTACGCTTACCCCGGGCTCCAGAGCGGAGCGCGCAACGGCTTTGGACGCAACCGGGAATTAAACAATATTCAAATAACGTTAATAATCTTCTTCTATATCTTCTATACTATTTGTAAAGAGATAACTTCTATAGACACCGACAGGGCTTATAGGTAAACCGAAAACACGAAACGCTAGCGAGATGTAATCGACGTCCAGCGCCATCTATTGGTTAATTTTTAAACTATGGTCCCGAAGCGAAGTATAGGCGAGCCAATACACGTAAAGGAGCAAGAAGTGTAAAGCAGGTAGGTTTTTATACAGTCTTCAGCACCTACTTAAATAATTGTATTTAAACTGTTTAGTAACAGCAATTATCGCGGCGTAGCCTCTCGTCAGAGTTAACATAGCATGACTAAACTTCAGTATTAATGCATGCCAAGAAGTAATTATCAACATAGCGTAATAATAGCCGAGGCTAAATGTAACAATGGACCTAAATAACCGACAGAGTGCCTATACCCATACCCGCTTACTTAACAGTTATTCAAAATATTTTTAAGAACGAATAAAACAAACTAATGTATGAACCAAAATAAATAATATTTCCTGTTTGTTACAAACAGGTTTGGCGGGTTGCAAACTTGCAAACCCAGTCTGATGAGAGGTGATTGCAACCAAAGATAGAAGTAAGTAGAACCAGTAGTATTATAATGTATGGTAGTTGACATGTTAGTCTATACACTAGGTATACCTTGGACTCTTCAAGGCTTCAGCGAATAAAATGTCAACAGAGACCTATTCTTCAAGTAACATCAGATGCGATGCGAAAAAAAAATTGGGAAAGTACAACTGAATATTTCAAACGTGTTGTCGTTATTAGAGAAGTAAATCGCTATATCCCTGAAATTGACACAATAATAAAGCTTAAATGGATGATTCATATTTTATGCATGGCTACAAAGGTCATTTATATTTATATATTCTGAGGTAACATGAATCGGTACTCACCTACTGCCTCCAAAAAATTTCGGAAAATATCTTCTAGGCAGAAACATGGCAAATGCCGCCATGAAGACCCATAGTATTGCCAGTTCGTCCAAAAGTTGTCCTAAAACCATTCATCAAATATAAAACAATGAAATTTCTGTACACTGGACATACAGTATCATGATTTTCACCTTAGTCAATAACAAAAAAAAATTACAGATTGTAACAATAACACAAACATGCCAGATTCATCTGCAAGACAAAATATATTAACTAGAAGGAGAATATAAAAAAATAAGTATTTAAGATAAACAAATATTTGTGTTGGGTCAGTGTTTGTGGTAGGTAGTCTTAGGTGTTTCTGGTTTGCATAGAATGTTAGTTTTTACTTTAGAACCAAAACATATATGTTGTTGTCTAAATTTATTATTATTTAATAAGGAGAATATCAGATGAATAAAGGCTTTGTCTTTAGGAATGAATAGAAAGAACACATTGTTATTTAGATTGAAAAGAACAAAGAGAATTCTTAAATTATATAAATGCCTATATTGAGTCATGGATGACAAAAACCACAACAGAAGGATTAACATTAAAAGCTCATTTTGGTAAAACAATCCAACTTATACTAATTGATTCAGATAATCACATTTTAAAACAACATTTAAAATGTGATTATCTGAATCAATCAAATCAAAGTATTGAGAAATTTGTACATCCACTATGGAAATGAATTCATCCACATTATCATATTGGGGTTCAATTGAAAGTGACTTAAAAGGTCAATGCATATTTTCTTAAACTATTCAGTTCTTTACTTTATTTAAATACACTTTACTGTACTGTACTACTGTTGTGTAAAAATGGAATAAAATAAGCACAATGACTCATTTTAATGTGTTAACAAAAAAGCAATAAGTAAGATTCTTACAAGAATCTTATAAGAGGGATAAAGTTTAATATTCACTAATAAATCTACTAACAGACAACAATAAAATGTGTTTTTCTCAACAATAATTATTTTGTGTTATGACAGTTTTTCAGAGGATATGCAAAAATATGTATATTGCTTTCAATTCTAATCTAAGGATATTCATAGTCTCTATCTTTTAAGCTGAAATGCATAAACCTACCTAGCTGATTGATGTAATTTCGAAAAATACAGAAAGCTAAAGCATACTTACACACTTTCAAGTTTAATTAACATTGAATGTTGATTAGATTAATTTCTTAAATTATGAAAGAAGTTGTACTTACCAACAAGGCTTAATGTAGCGTGGAAGTATGCGGAACTAAGCCCAACAATCATCAGCAGCACCCACAGGACATTGATGGCAGGATTCACAACCCTAGCATACTCTTGGAAGAGATGGATCAGAACTGGTGGAAGTAGGAAGAACAAAATATTGCTCACCTAGACAAATAGAAAAATTATACCTTCATTATTATTTTTCTAAATAATTATTACACTTATAGAATTACATAGGGATTATGTATGTAACTGCATACATAATAATTACGAAAATCTATGATTAAAAGGCTACATGATTGATTTATAGCAAATAAATAATTTTGTATTTGTATTTGATTCAATAGGTACATAAAACGTCAGAAACAAAGTTCATTAAAAAATACAGTAAGATAAAATTTTATGTGTAAGTAGTTACTCAGCAGTGAAGCACGTAAGGTAACTGTTATTGATTTTATATTTCCAAAATAGCACATGAAATAAGTAGGTTCCAGTTGTTTATAAATAAAAACGTACGGTGTTGACGAATTCTGCAATCACTGGTGATATGGAATAATTTGATTCACACCAATCCACTGGAGAACTTCCACGTTCCAAGTGTGACCACATTTTTAACTTCTTTGTTTACGTCCACGAATGATGTGATGATACAACTTGAAATAAACTGCAGTCCTTTCACTTGATGAATTTAGGTATTGAGTTCTATCTTTTATTAAAAATGTTCCTCGGAAATATTATGATACATATCAAAACAATATTATTCAGCGAACAATGACTTTGTTTACAATTTATCCCGATCTTGATACAAAATAAACGCGCACAAAGACGTGCATCTCAGTAAAATGTCAAAAAACGAATGAAAAAAAAAGATAGCTCCAACAAAATGTCAAACTGACGTATGAGAATATTTGACATTGACAATACAAGGTTCCGGTCCGAAATGTTCTATGAAATCTTAGATTCAAGTATTTATTATAGAATGTATAATTTGTCAAATAAACAATTTGTTTTATCCCGAAAAAATATTCCTGTGGTATTAATAAAACCAATGCGGATTGCGGGTAATGCCGCGGACGAACGCTAGTCATGTCCATGGGTTCATAGAATTACAGCGATTTTTAATTTTTCTTTTGTGCTTGTCTTACTAAAATGTCAACAATTATCAAAATTTTCTGTCATTTCATATAACATAAATATTGAAGCCCTCTTTAAACAAATTATTTTATTGCCGATGCATTTAATCATTGACATATAAGTGATGGATCAAACAACGTATCCTGGTTCAGGTAAATCCTATTCAAGTTTCTTTATGTCCTAAGTCTTCACCAAATATGATTTGCCATCAGGGGAGTTCTTCACACGGGCATGAAAGGCTCTCTGACCTGAAATCGAAACAGAAACATTATTTATTTGCATAACTGCCGCTTATAATAAATAGTTCCTCAAGAATAAATTTCGCGACTTTATTGGCAGAGTAGGTAGGTTTAGAAGTATTCTTTATTAAGCTTAATGTAAGTTCATAGAGAACATTTATATGAATGACAAATAGGCAACCTACCTCGCGGTGTAGGCAGCCAACCTTCTGTGTAAGAATAGGTACCTATTTAATTATTTTGCGATACGAAGGGTCCGTCGTCGGTAGGTAGTTATCATCTAACGGCACCGACTTACATACCCAAGAGTCCATATAGGTAATTTAACCAGAACATCGCTATTTTCGCTGACCGTACCTATTTAGTTACCAAGTCTAAGTAATGTACAGACAGCCACTTATCAGGTTAACGACATTGACAGTAAGATGAGAGTCGATTGAAGAATTTGCACAGTTTTGTATACTTTGTTGTGTGGCTGTACGTACTTACCTTTTTTAATGTGACTGGAACACCGCTACTTTCGCTGACCGTACTTAGTTTACTTACCAAGTCGGACTAGGTAGGTATGAGTAATAAGTTCTTGCCTTTTATTTTAGAAACTGATATTAATGAAGTTTACGACCATTGCGATTTTCAATCAACAACAAGTAACGATTTTGTTGACCGATGGGTAAATCTAACTGTGGAGAAAGAGATACTCCGTGGCACCCAACTACGTGAAGAAAAACTCAAGTCCTATCCAGAACTGTTAGAATGCGAAGTCGTCAATATCAATGTAGACAATCCAATATGTTATGATGAGGACCCTTATCTTTTTAGGTGAGTTTAGTCAGCCACACATCAGGTTACCTCAACATGTCAAACTTCAATTGATATTCAACCCTAATGTGTATAGGTACTGTATAGTTTGATGTGTGGCTGTAGGCATATAAATATAGCTGGAGGCCCGAAAGTATAGCGATGACCGTTATTTTGCGCACTTGTAAAAAAGAAGACTTTCTATCAAAATTGGTGTCTGCGCACTCAAGGTCATAACTACACTTTCTTGCCTCGGACTATACCTAAGTATTATAATGCGTCAAGACAAGAAAGTCATGACAACGGATTCTTAAGGAACTAACGGAGTTCCCATGGTTTATAACGGATGGGGCTACCATAGGTACGGTGGCCAGCACATCAAGTTACTACAATCTGTCAAATTTCTTCAATCGAACCTCACTTTTATGTCAAACGTGTTTGGTTCAATATCAACCGAGGAAATTTGACAGATTGTAGTAACTTGATGTGCTGGCCACTGTACCATACTCTATGACGCAGGCGGCAATGACCAGCAGTAAGGACATCATTGAATTTCATGTCTTTCTTGACTGAAGTATATTGAAGCCCCATATTGGTTACTTGTGAACTTCTTTAGTTGCCCAAAAATCCGTTTTGACGCATTATATTTCTAATTCAGGAATAGGTAATAATTTTAAAGATTGAAACGAAAGCCGACCGTTGGGCGAGACCAACCTGCTATTAGCCGGTTTTTATGACCCTGGTAAAATGCCGCCAGTCCAAGGTGCAATGGGAGGTTATCCTTATTAAACGTAACTCGTACCTACCTTTTTCATTCTACGTAGACTAAATTTGAATTTGAATACCTAATAAAAGTTAGAAATGTTTACACTTGCGGCGTCTATCGATAAACCTTACAGGAAATGTTCTCCGGGACGAAGCAGGGGTAAAACTATTCCATGCAGTCCTAGACCGAACTCCCCTTTTGTAAAACAAACTCATCACTCGCGATGCCCACCCCAGCCATTCAGTACTGGTTCCAACTCACCAAATAAATACGCTGCACGATGCCCCCTGAGAATTGCCGAGCTGGCAGTGCCAACCAAGAGGCAATGCATGGACACCTGGCGAAATAAATGCAACGTGCTTCCAGCATTCATGGTAAGATTTTTTTGATTTGATAGTGCCGACCGATTCGTGCGGAGAACATTGGGGGAGGCCTACCTATACCTAGCAGTGGACGTCTATTGGCTGAAATGTTGATGAGGAGCCAGACGAAGCAGGCGAATTACCTTGTGGTGAAACGATTCCCGACGCCCGTAGACACCCGCAATACCACTGAAGTCACAAGTGCTTAACCTGCCTAGCCTAGAATTTAAAAAACAGCAAACCCTTTGATCGAGTGTATGTAAGTATGACTGTTTTATTCCAACTCTTATATTATACTTTAAGTATATTTATTAGTAAAAGGAGGGACTTATAATGCAAGAAGTTACAGAAATTATTTGAAAACAGCATTAGCCTGTATTATTTAATATACATTCTTTAGGTGGAAAGACTGAGACAGCAAATTATGGACGAAAAGCCTGTAGTGCAGATTTCAGACGCAGTAAGCTGTTTCGCAAGACGGAGACCGAAATCAATAAAGTCTGTCAATAAAAGGTAAGGATAAAACGTAGCAAAATCTTTTCAATCAACATACTTAAATTGTATTTTGACCATGGTGTGTGCCCAAAATATCCAGGAACGCACTTCCTCATTTTGGAATCGAATTTCCGCTGTGGTATTTGGTGCTACATTGCGTTGAATTCTTGAAGAAATGAGCCTGCAGGACCTAAAAAGCAATGTCAGCTTTTTTTCTGGTGTCTGGTGTAGCTGATGTCCATTTGCGGCGGTGTGGTCACTTATTTAGGCTCGTTGGCTTCACATTCTCAAAAAACGGTATTGTAATAAAAACCTTAATGCCTGCCAATAGAGTAGAGGTACTTTGCTAGAAGACAAATTTTCGTTGCATGAATGATTATCGAGACCACCCTCAGTCGATTTCCGAGCGCAACACCTAATTCTGAGATTATTTATTATATTTAATCATCATATTTTTTCTATAGGTAGACCTTAAAATTAAAATTAATTATATTTCAGATCAAAAAAATCGAATCGTGAGACAAAACAGAAAATTGACAAGGATGCAGAAATTAGAAAATTGTGTGCTGCATTCGCTAACAAAATAGCACGTAAACTAATAACTCCACAAAATCTCAATTTGAACCCAGAGTAAGAGACTTACTAAGTTAATTATTTATGATATGTAGGTTACATAAAATTAAGGACTAGTTCACAGACAAATATTGAAGCTTAATATGGGTTTTATATTAAACCGCTAGATTCCCTACTTTGTTGTATAAAAAGAAATGTAGTAGGTACGGTGGCCTGCACATCAAGTTACTACAATATGTCAATTTTTTTCAATCGAACCTCACTTTTATGTCAAACGTGTTTGGTTCAATATCAATTGAGGAAATTTGACAGATTGTAGTAACTTGATGTGCTGGCCACTGTACCTGACCAGTAACATTTCATCGCGACAAAACTGATGATTGATAAATAATTATTCTGTTCTTTTATCGGCGGCTCCAGTCTGTTGCCAGCTTAACGATAGGTACATTGACGAAATTTTACAGGTCAGTCGCCCGCCACCTTTAGGTACCTACTTACATAATAACAAAAGGAAAAACTCTAAGACCATATTTCCTTGTCATGTCTAACAATAAAGTGTTTATTTTTCTAGATTGGATAAACTATCGAAAGTGGTGGCAAATGAGATAACAAATATCATAAAGAAACGAAAAAAATATGGCCTCGACAATATTACACAGAAGAGAATTCACGCAGATATTGCGAGCAAGGTAAAAGCATGACTTTCATTCATACCTTAGCTAGAACGGCAAGTCAGCAACTTTCATGGTAGGTAGAAAGGTTTAAGTAAGTACCTATAATATTATATTTTTTTATAGATCGCAGTTTGGATAGCAACTATTCTAGAAGATTCATCATATAAGCTTTTAGAGGATGATCTTAGAGGTAAGAAATAACATAACCAGTTCTAATAAATCGCGTGTGAAAAGACTGCTAGATGGCGTACTGTAGAACTGAGGTGACTGAGGTCCACCTACACAGTGATTGGTTGTTTTTGATGTAAGATGTCAAAATGGCACTAAACAATAATGACGTTGAAGTTGGACCTCAGCCTAACAGTACGCCATCTAGAGGAGTTTTCACACGCGACAGCCCCCATTAGCGTAAGTTCAATCTCAATATCTAACCTACTTTTTTGTTCTTGACCCATAAAGGGCATAGGTATACCTACGAATACGATACGTTTCATCGCTTTGCTGATCGTTTTGTATTTTTTTATTTTTATAGTAAAATATGCAGGAAAAGAAATTAAAGAAGATCCTGTTTTAACCTTGTTAGAAAACTTCTGTCAAGAAAGAGCCTCAGGTTTATTTTATTATTTTTATTTTGCAAATTTATTTATTGTATTTGCTATACATAATTTTGGAACTTGTATTAAGATAGTAAATCTTCATACTTTATTTCAGAATTAGAGGAAGAAGAAGGCCCTGTATTAGATTTCATTGACGACTTAGTTAAAAATGTTGTGGTATGTTAATGTGTAGATGTTAGAATTTGTAAATAGTTTCACAATTTATGTTGTAGATGTACATTTATTTTAACAATAATCATGTTTTAGACTATTTGTGAACCCGATATAACAATAAACATGGACGTAAACGATGTCTCTGAAACTACTTCTAAAGCAGATAGCTGACAAACATGATAACGAAAGTCTTAACTCGCGAGATTCTATGGAAAACAATGAATTCGATACTTCAACACTCTACACAAATGTTACATCATACGACTCCGGAGAAGGAACAATAGCTAAGAGCAGCGAAGCCGAGCCACTCGGGTCAAAGACCCAAATTAGTGTCATTCAGGAAATAGAAAACCAATCATTTGATCAAAATGATGATTCGGAAGGTATTGAGTTAACTATTAATAATCACATTCAAGAAGAAATTGATAAAATACTCGACTCTATTACTGAGAGCAATACGACAAATGAAGTTAAAGATTCTCTCGATACCAGTGAGCTTGACAAAGATAATTTAAAAAAAGAAATTGATCTTCCTAGTGAATTCCAAAATATTCAGGAATCGCCAGGAAACTCTGAACTAACGACTCATATAAACGAAACTCTAAGTACACCCAGTTTACAACAACAAAATGTAAATGAAGACGCAGTTTCAAACGTATTAAATGATGGAGACGATAAGTCTATTAAAATAGTAGGATCAGAAGTTGACAATGTTAACGAAGCGTTTGACCTATCTGAAGAGTCTCCTGATGAAAAGAACAAAAAAGTAAAGTTTTCAGAAATAGACATGGGTAATAAAACTTTTTTTTTTACTTTTTTTATTAGTTGTATTTAAACCTACACTATTTTATATGACCTATACCGAAATTTTATATAACATCCATGTTTTCAGCTCTCCGTGGAGGAATCGGAAAACTAGTAGACAGGTGAGATTGCTACCAAAATATTAGTGTATTATAAAGTAGTTTTAACTAACGGAAATGTAGTAAGATAATTGTATAGTGTAACACTTTTACCGCTACAACAATCTTTTCCAGCACGAAAATAAAAGATCGAGACGAAATAGACCAAATATTACTAAGTGCTTCCACTCACAGTATTCGGCCAGATTTAGTATTAGCACCACCTAATGAAAATTTGCTCAGTAAGTAATAGTAAAAGTCCCTTTCAATTGCCATGTATGCATGTAACCACTAGGCAATAGGTAACTAAGTAGTAATGATGTATTTCATATAACTTTATTATACACCTATTTAGAGTTTAATAAATAAATGGTTTATTTATAATAAAAGGTGATGCTGACGAATCTTGGCCTGAAGACATTCGGACAACAGCTCTCAAACCAAGTGCCAGTGTAAATAGATCTATTACATCACTGGGTAAAATTCTGGAAAAAGATGAGAAGTATTTCTTAACCGAAGATAACATTCTCAGTGAATTAAATTTAGATGATAGCCATAAAAGAGAATTATCTAATAAATATTATAACGATGAACAAGATAAAAGTACTAAAGAAATTGGAGAACTGAAGGAAAAACTTAGTAAAGCAATAGGTAAACTTGAAGATTCTAAAACAAAATCATCACCAGACTCAAGTACAAAAGCAGTGAAATCAACTGCAGTAAAGGGAACCATAAAACATAATAAGAATCAAGAAACGATTAACATACCTGTTACACAATATAATGAAACACTATTAGATCTTGAGGATAAAGGTCTTCTGGAGGAGTCTAAGCCAGAAATAAAACGATTCATTGGAGATGATATTAAGAATCTCGAGAGTGATACAAACTTCATTTATGAGGCGGTGCAGCAAAAAATGAAAACGTCATATGCTTTACCTGAACAGAAGTTTGATTACAGTAAGTTAATTACCATACTATTGATTAAATACATCAAGTAGGTAGTGAAACATTAAATTACAAATAAAATTGTTAAAATTTGTACTTTGTGTAGAAGTTCATCCTAAAACGGCACCATCTTGGTTGAGAAATGATAATGGTAAAGGCGAACCAAGCGAGGATTCTTTTCGAGAAGGTTACAAAACGAAAGGTAAATTGTTAAACAACTATATTCTTTCATAAATGTGTATTATTTATAAATCCCAAATAATAGGTTACAATAAAATCTAACTGTTTTCCAGCACCCAAATTCAAGGACAGTTACATTAGAAGTTGGTGTAAAGACTTAGATCGTATATTTATAAATTTAGAAATGTGGAATGGTTGGATGGAAACCACATGCAAAAATGTACTGTATTTCAAACAAAAGAGAGGTAGGTATTACCTGATGTGGAACCTAAATTTTGATATAAACAAAGTTATAGTATGTCACAGTTGGTACAATAATAACAATGATCGTGAGACCAATTAAATCGAATTTCAGAAATGAACAAATTATATTCGCCATGTTCTAAAAAGAAAATTGCAAGAGAATGGGTGACATTAAAAAAGAACATTGATAAAGATGCAGTTTTGTGGAATAAGCTAAACCAACGCGCCATAGAAAGGCTCAAAAGCTACAAAGAAAAAGCTAAGGTTTGTATGCAATAAGGCAATTTTGCCGAATGCCACAGTTACAAGTTCATCAAAATTATTTTTGGAAAACTACGTGACGTATCCACGTTACCACTTGGGGAAACCCATGTCTTTTATTTTATTATGCACTATGATTTATAAATTCCTGAGCCCGTATTTGATGACCATGGATCCTACGATAGCGCGCCACATTACTATTATCATTACCTACATTATTATACATTCTTTTTTCTAAAATTAGTTTGATATTTTAGTAAGTTCTATATTTTTTTATACTAGCACCATCTCGCGGAAAAAATGAAAACACTGCAGCTAAACAGTAACAGGTCCAATAATGAACTTATTACAACGTTAATGGAAGAAATTGATTGTTCATGTTTGTGGATACATAGAACGGTAGTATTTTATTTTCAATTATTTAATTTTAATTTACAGCTCCCTTATTTATATACGATTACGGGACCTTGTCTGTATTAGTTTCGAAACATACCAATAGATGGCGCTGGGTTTCGATTACGTCGCGCAAGTGTTATGCGATTTCGTTTTACCTATAGGCTTCATCGTTGATTTAGAATGTTACCTGTTTTTAAACAGTTTTTGATTGACATGATTTTGTCATTCATACTAGCTTATTCAGCAACCCACCGAGTTTTGCCCTCCGAATAAGAAAGCACCACCTCGACCGAACCGGCTCATCCTGCACTACTTTTTGCTAGTTACCTGAAACCCTCGCAGATCAGCCTCGAAGACTCAACGACATTAATGTATTTATTACTTACAGATTGTATCCACTGAATATTGTATGGCATGTGATTGTAAGAATAATCCAAGAAGAAAGATGTAAATTGTTAGAATGATGTTCCCTGTACAGAAGTATTTGCCGTAATATTTTACATTTGGAAGTGTAAAATTCAATACTTATTTCGTTTTGTAAATTTAATGCATTCAAAATAGAAATAAAAATCTGAAATGTTATAAATACTTAAGAATGTATTTATTCTTACCTTAATTATGCTTACAATTGTTAATATTAATTTAATTAATATTATTACTTGTAATGAACGGTGACTTGATTGAAATCATATTTCCGAACACTACAGTCTCTACAAGCAGAAAATATCCATTTTCCGTTGAAGGAAAGATCTCTGATGCCATCACAGTCGGAGCCAGTGAGTTGAACTCTGGTCGCGCTATGAGTGTCTTGTAACGACAGTACGGTGCAGGTTCCATCCTGACGGCCGACTACAAACAGCTGGTTTGGGAGAGCTGATAGACTGAGGACTGGATTGGCAGATTCATGCCATTCTCTTATTATCGCGCCGTCTTTGATGTTCATCCTAATAATCTGTAAAAAGCAAAACACAATTTAGTGATAAAAGTATGCGAAATTAATATAATCAGATTAGTCAGCAAAATTACTTATATTTATTGGGTAGGTAAGTAGTTAGATTTTTGCTGACGTGTTAAATAACTAATTGTTGTTGTGTGTTAATTTTAATACTACATTGGAGTATACAGGATGTGCCAAAAAGTAGTTAATTATCAATCTTATTTCCTAAAAAGTTTTTAAGCTTTGAAAGATGGTAAAGTATTATCTCTACCATCAAATTAAAATTATAAAAGATCATAACTCAAAATTACGAAAAGCATGGTGTTTTAGAGTGACTCAAAGGGTGTTCTAACATGCGCACTTTTTTTTTATAAAAAAAACTTTTCTACATACCTACTTAGGTTTTATCAAGATTAAAATGTTAAATAGTCACCTTTCCATCTGTGCAACCTAAGATTATAGAGTCGTCGACGAAAATACACGCATTGCATGGCGACTCCAACTGCTTGCGGAATATTTCTTCTCGTTTTGCAATATGAGAACAGATTATAAGGCCACTTTCGCATCCCACCACTAATAGTTTATTACTAGTTCCCACCTGAAAAAAATACAAATAAAATTTATTTATTTATCATCATATTACCTATGTCATTCACATGTCAGAATGTCTAAAATGAACTGGATGTTACAACCAGTTCAGACCAAATAAGAGATCCCCTCCCTTTCATAAGTGCTGTATGTCACCTTTGTTAGGATGCAACAGGTATATTCTCATTTTTTATGGGACAGCTTTATTTAAGCCACCAGTTTACAGAATAAGATCCAATACACTAACAAGTCATAGAAATACACAATCATTCACAATAATATTATTTAAATAAATTATGATTAAGAACAGAGCAATAACATTACAAATTAAATTAAATTGGAAAAACATATTCTACACATTATATTGCATTATTGAATAACGTAGAATCATAGTTACACATACTTCTCTCTCATTTTCAACTTGAAAATCCTCTTCTGTAGAAGTCACAACACAACAATTAATCGGTCCATGCCCTTCCAGGATGTTGTCTAGACAATTTGACTCCCCAACATCCCATAGCTTGGCAGTGCCATCTCTTAAATAGAAAACAAAAGATTTGTTTAGCGGTCTAGTCAGTAACTAAAGATTAACATGATTAATCTTGACTTTTTGTTTGAAAATCTTGACTTCAAAATGATTCTGAACTTTAAACTATTAGCTCAAAAACCAGGCTTCTGAAAAACGGATTTTTTTATTTGACATTGCTGCATTTTATTTATTTCAGATCAAACTACTGTGGATTTCATTGTCTTTAGTAATTTTAATTACAACATAGTTTAATTTTTATCAATAAAATTTAATCTGAGTACTTACTTGCTGACCGTAACAACATTCCTGCCTTTTTCTACAATAGAAACATCAGTGACTGCCATTTTGTGACCTTTTAACGTAACTGGGTTGATTCCTGACTCTGCAGACCATATTCGGCTTGATCCATCAGCACCAGCAGAGATTACTACTACTCCAGAAGGGAAAAGCCTACATTTGTAAATTGGCCCTCCATGGCCTTTTAGGTCCAAAAGAATTTCACCTGCAAAGAAAAAAATTGGGTGTAAAAGCCATTCTCTACCATAGACCATAATCTAATCCAAGAATTTAGTTTGTTGATTACATTTTAATAATTTATTTCTTTTCTTTTTTGGTTGCTTAGTAAAGTGTTAAGTATTTTTCATATTAATTTTTTTATTAAAAATTATATTATGAAATAAATTAAACTCAACAATTCTTATCAATGTCTAGTCTTTAACTAACTAAAGCGTTCCCTATATACTTATGTAGTTATTTATTTAACTTATTAAATATAAGAAAGTTTTGTAAAATCAGAGCATGTTCTGTACATTCTTACTTGTTCTGCTGTCCCAAACCAGTAGCTTGTCATCCTCACATGAAGAGACTGCCAGTGAGTTTTCTGCTGCGGACACCGATAGAACAGCCTTCTTATGAACCTTGTGAGCCTTTGTGGGAGCCACAAATGCCACTTTCACCCCAGAATCAATGTGCTTCACCACTAAACTCAAGTTGCTATGGGATATGTACTGATAGTTAGCAGTAGAAGTTAATTTTAATTTTATTATCAGATTTATTTAGTGTGGTTTTTAATTTGTCATGAACACTAGTTTGGTTCAGGTATTTCGATGATATCCATGCCTCACCGTTAGGTAATCTGTAGGAATAGAAAAATTTTAGTTATTTATAAGAAAAAAGAAGGGAGCAAGCTTAAGGTTTTTCACCATGTAACTGAGGAAAAATCATTATTTTTGTACCCAGAACATTTAGTTATAAAACTTGACCGGTATTAACGTTCCATATAGCACACATTCTTTTGGGAACAAGTTGTTATACATATATCTAGGTACCTCATTACCTATTTTTGTAAAATCTCACACGGAATTGAAAACCGGCTTCTTTTTATTTACGATTAAACAACCCCGACTGTAAACTTGTGTAAAAAGTTACCTACTTACCTTACAACATCATTCCAATCGCATTGAATGGTTATGACCGGTACTAAAGAAATAGAAGACATTATAAATAAAGAGTTATCTCTTCAGTTTTCGTTAGTTAAATGCAATATTATTTCAGAAATAAATAAAATCAATCCGCAAGATGACTTTTCTTTTTGAACCAAAACAAAAAGAAATGGATGTCAGTTGTCAGTTTGACATTAACTTTTTTAATGTTTCGGGCATGGAATTATTTTTTTAGACAAATCTATAGTGTTGCTGACTATTCAATTATAAAAACGCTGTATTTCAATTGCCGGATACTGCACAAATGTCATCGTATTCGCTTCTCATATCTGTCATTCACTTGAAAACGAGAGTTAAGTTGTGGATTATTGTGATTGTGTTTATATTTTACGAAAAGTGGGCGAAACGTACTCGAATTTCACCAGTAGTGTAGCATTGTACTATTACTTCAGTGTGCATTCACAAACTCGTGTAATCCAGGGATGATATGCAGTAATATCCTCTTCAAAAATGCATTTTTCCATTCCTGATCTGCAGCAATTTCATGATGACAATGGTATCTCATACACAGTAAGTTAAATTTATAAAATATTATATGTCCTCATTCATACGCAGTTATTTAATGTAAATATATAAATGTATATGTATTAGCAATTTCACCTGCCTATTTTGAATGTTTTGCAACATCTGTTGCAGGGCTATAACATTCACATTGATGGATTTTTCCATTGCACCGCGCGTTACAAACAGCTGCTCAGCCTCCATGAGCAATTACAAGCTCAAAACCCGTACTTTAAATTACCACAATTCCCTCCGAAGAAATTATTCCTAACAAGCTCACAACTGGAAGAGCGGAGAGTCTTATTAGAAAAATACATACAACTAGGTAAGTATATTGAGTAACAAAATGGATATGTATGGTCTGCACTTACGAATAATATACTGATGCATTTTTTTATCATTTCAGTGGGTCAAAATCCAATACTAGCAAATTCAGATCTCCTAATAACATTCCTGTTTTCGGCTCAGCAAGAAACCCATTGTGTGAGAATGCATGAAGTGGACATTGAAATATCGCTCATGAACGGTTATAGAATACCACTCTCCGTGTCTTCCATTGATACTTCCAGTACAATATTAGATATTGCATGTAATTATATTAATTTACCAAAAGAATTGACAAAGTATTTTTCACTATATTTGTTCAATTGGAGTTGTGCGAAGGATGGTCAACCATCTCTCAAGAAACTTGAAGACTATGAATCTCCATACATATCTCAGAAATATGTGAGGCCGGATGATAAAATTGTATTAAGGAAGAGGTATGTATAAGAGTCCATTAAACAAATCATAATTAACTTTAGAATAATTTATATGATGTTGCCTATTTTTCATTAAAAAGGCTCCTCCCATAAAACTAGCAAGTTGGGTCATCTGATGGTATGTGGACAGTGGTCACCTCTGTCCATAGACACCCACCACACCAAATAAAATGCAGGCTACTTTGGTGGTCTTGTAGGCCTTTTTTAAGGCGCTTTATTCTGATGTTTATTGTATTGTGAACATAAATCAATTATATACTTTATTCTTTATATTTCAGTTATTGGGATCTTTGTTATGATGTGGATTTGATGATAGATAGGGTATCTCTAGATCTATTATATTTGCAAGTTATAGAGGAGATTGATCTGGGCTGGATCATTGCAGATCCTCAGACAAAAGATATACTTTCATCATATGAGGCTAAAAAGCAAAAACGTGAGGTAAGTCACTACAAAATTGTTTATATTTTCATACCATTTATGTCTGTTGTGTGACATTGCTGTACATAAAAATATGTGCCCTATAGCTTAGATAGTCAACAAAAACCTAAAAGAGAAGTGCTTTGCCCACATTTAGAATATAGGTCAACTTTTACCTGTGGCTCTTACGTGAAGAGCCAATAAACAGAGGTCGGAATTATGCATCTGAAATGGACATTGCAAAAAGTATTTTTTACCATATCTATATCATTGGTAATACATCAATTTGTATTTGTCTTTTTATGAGGCATATGAACTTTATTTTTAAGTACCAAAATAACTCTTTAATCTCTAATCCTGCAGCAATTCTCTTATTTGTTAACCAACCCATATTGTATAGATAACTCTAATGAAATTATTAATTTTGTATAGTAATCATTTTTGTGTCATTATGTTATAAGCTGATAAAACTTGTAAGTTGAGATGAATGCTTTCATTAACAGTTTTACTGGCTTTATCAATTTAAAGTTCAGAGAGCAATGTCTCTAAAGACAGTTAGATGTTTTATTTTATCAAACTGTCCTAGTAAAGTGTCTGTTGTTAAGCAAATTTATAGTAGCTACAATACTTTTTATCAAAGAATTAAATACAATACAACACGAAGGTTTACATTTGCATGTTTTTTAAATTTGTAGTATTTTAAACTGAGATTAATTTATAAAACCATCGTGTCAGTCATTAATAATATAAATACTCTTAGTTTATCGTGATTTTAATAATTACTCATTACCTATTATATTAATCTATCACTAATCACCCCCTGATAATTAATTTGGAAATATATTTCATGTACTGAATTTGACCTCTGCAGATTTATTATAAGTAAATAGTACAAATTTTATCCTACTATAAATAACTAATATATATCTCTATTCTCTACTTAATAAATTTTATTTCCAAACATCCATTCACACATATTCGACTTTATCGGCCGGATTTTCCGATTAATGCAAACCTTACTAATCAAACTGCAATGTTTGTGTAAAGATAAAACTTGAATTCATGTGTTTGTTGTCTGGTTTTCATAAATGTGATCTCATGTCTATTTGTAGATAATCTCATCTATACTTATAATAAATCTGTAGAGACGTCAATTCTGTACCTACCTGAAATATATTTCATGTACTGAATTTGACCTCTGCAGATTTATTATAAGTAAATAGTACAAATTTCATCCTACTATAATAACTAATATATATCTCTACTTAATAAATTTTATTTCCAAACATCCATTCACACATATTCGACTTTATCGGCCGGATTTTCCGATTAATGCAAACCTTACTAATCAAACTGCAATGTTTGTGTAAAGATAAAACTTGAATTCATGTGTTTGTTGCCTGGTTTTCATAAATGTGATCTCATGTTTATTTGTAGATAATCTCATCTATACTTATAATAAATCTGTAGAGACGTCAATTCTGTACCTACCTGAAATATATTTTCAAAATAATTTGATATTTACCCCTTGATTAAATGAAATATTTAGTTAAAATTAGACCAATATATACTTGGGTTTTAACTAAAAAATCTTGTTATGATGACTTAGGATTTCAGAAGTTTCCCCTTGTAGTACTTGTACTTTGGAAAGCAGATATGTACCGAAACGTTATCTCCGTCCTATTCATACACGCTTTGCGTTACTTTTGTTTGAATGCAACAGGTAGACATTCCCGTTTGTTGCGGTTTCATTGTAGGCCCTGAGAAACAACGAAACTACTGGTAGTTTTGTATCGTATCTGTACAATGTGGGTTGGGTCTGTCTGGACCCAATACAATTTACCTGTTCCATCAACTAGAATCGAACCTACGACCCTTGCGTGTCAAGCTGCGCTATTAGCTAACCTATTCCCTTATACATAAGGGAAGAATAGGTTTTAAGCATCTAACTTTGGTAATACATTTTTTTTCTGTTTCTTTACCAATATCAAAAACTTGATACATTGCTTAGTGCTCACGTAACAGTTAGCTAGAATATAGTATGATTCAATCACATGACTACATTGTTTGGATTTCGTCTGAAGAGAATGATGTAAAGGTATTCATGATAGGTAACAATATTAACGTATTGATACGTAATGCATTGCGCGTTTGTTTATTAATCTAATATCCTGTTAATACATCCTAATCCAGCTTAACAAATGTTAAGTACCTACTCATAATTAACCTAGGTAGGTACTTGAAATGTCTTTATGTGTACTGGACTAGAAACTTTTTATTGAGTAAATATTTTTTTTAGAGGATTGTGATCAAAATCGTTTAAATTATTCTTTTTATCATCTGTCCTTTTAATTGAAGAAAGAGGTTTTGCCCATAATTGCCATGCTGGGCGCAAGAACCAAATAGAGACTTATTTTTTTTTAGATCAACCATGTTTAAACTTTCCCTTTGTACATGTAAAGCCATTGGGAGCATAATTTGTTCACACCACATGTCGAAAATGTCCGCGACAGTGGCGATAGCTCCAGGGAATGCATTGAAAGCATCTGCCTTTCAGATCAGCTCGCTGACACTGATTTTTTTTACTTATGCTCTGGTTGGCCCGACGCGATGGTGCATTTGGTAGTGACCCAGTCTTGTTGTCTGATATCCAATACGTAATATTAAATTCTTTATTGCTTCCATAGTGTACAAAAACTACAAACAGATGGTAAATATAATCCATAAGTGCGTAAGCTCCATAGCACTCAACCAATTCAATGGCAGATGTATGAATTTATTTAATTTATGCTTTTACTTTAGTATATCGAGCTGGCTCGGACTCTGCGTCACTACGGGAGGATACCGGCGGGGGAGGCGACGACGGCGACCTCCAACGTGGGCGAGAGCGCCGAGGGCAGCTGCCGAGTGCGCGTGTCGCTCGCCTCCAAGGAGCTGACGCTCACCAGCGTCGCCAACCCGGCAAGAGAGCACAGGTTCAAGGTCACCAGGATGAGGTGTTGGAGGATTACCACACTGCATGCGGTGAGTGATTTTACAGTACAACGAGGTGACTCGCTTACTGCGTCTCTACGGGACTTGCGCGACAGCGGCGCCTAACGCAGCTGCCGTGTCGCTGCGCTAGGCGCCGTGTGCGCATCTCGTTCGCTTTCAAATAGCTGACGCTCACCAGCGTCGCCAACCCGGCAAGAAAGCATAGGTTCAAGGTCACCAGGATGAGGTGTTGGAGGATTACCACACTGCATGCGGTGAGTGATTTTACAGTACAATGAGGTGACTCGGCCACTGCGTCTCTACGAGACTTGGGCTACAGCGGCGCCTAACGCTGCTGGCCGTGTCGCTGCGCTAGGCGTCGTGTACGCATCTCGTTCGCTTTCAAATAGCTGACGCTCACTAGCGTCGCCAACCCGGCAAGAAAGCATAGGTTCAAGGTCACTAGGATGAGGTGCTGGAAGATTACCACACTGCATGTGGTGAGTGATTTTACAGTACAATGAGGTGACTCAGCCAATGCGTCTCTACGGGACTTGGGCGACAGCGGTGCCTAGTGCAGCTGCCGCGTGCGCCGCATCTCGTTCGCTTTCAAATAACTAACGCTCACCAGCGTCGCCAAAGCGGTAACAGAGCACAGGTCCAAGGTCACCGGAAAGACCAGAAGGATTACTCTATAAATTTACAATCTTCCGTCTCCGTTCCGCCGTGTGTCTGTTGATCCGTCTAATCGTCTGCCATCTATCACATATAAAAAAATGTTCTTACTGAAAGGGACCCATAGATGCTAAATTTGCAGTTACTATAGATGTGCCCTGAACTCTAACGCTCGACGCACCCACCTAATCAAATGGTGATACCTAACTTGTTATTGAGTAGAAAGATATTTTTTATTGAATTTTTGATATTTCCCCCATAAAGTTGACCACTACAATCGGGTAATGACATTATTGATAATATTTAGTTAAAAGGAGTCAATATACTAAAGCTACAAAGCCATTAACTCTATAATGCGCTTCATTGCATCGCGTGAAGTTATTGAAATAGATAGCTGTACAATTAATGTTTGGATAACACTCGTGTGGTAATGAAATAGCGCATTGTATTTGACATCGGAACGTCCGCAATGTGATGATGATTCATAATGTTGATGTATAGATTCTTTTGGTCATATTGCTAGCTTGAATCACGTAAGTAAATGTTCGAAATAATAAATCCATGTTTCAGAGGGCATGTCTAGGTTACCTTTTTTAATATTGAGGACAATCAAGATGACCTCACTCCGCCTGATGGTAAGCGGCCGTAAGATCCAAATATGAGGTTGACAGGCACAAAAGAACAAACAATGTTCCTATTGAGTTTTTGGCCTCACCTTGAAGGCATGCTGAGATGCCGTTTCACGCCCCGCCTAAAAACTCAGGATTGTAAGAAGGAGGAAACACATGAACTGGAAGGGCATTCCACGACCTAGTGAACCTGTCACTACTCGGACAGCGGTGCATATTTTGCCAATAAGTCAAAGGCTCTTTCCCCCTTATTACAAAACGGAGACTACTACTGGTTAGAATGAAGTTTTTTGCCGAGAAACCCTGAGACCAAGTCAACCTACATGAGAGAGGAGACAAATTGATTCTTAGGAATCCGTAGCCATTGAAAAACTATTGAAAAAAAAAACGGAACCCGTTGTTTTGTTATACATTCGTCATGTTTATCTGTCCGTAGTATGTCACAGCCACTTTTATCCGTAACTATAAGTAGGTACCTATACTTTTGAAACTTAGTAAGTAGATAGATGTATTCTGTGAACCGCGTTAAGATTTTTAACGGTTTTCAGATGGAGCGGCCGCAAACAAACGGGCATGGCTCTTTGCTCGAAGAATCGAACAAAAACTTCGAGTTATCTTTTGAATACCTCGTTAGTAAGGATAACTTGAAATGGATAACCTTGAAGACGGAACATGCAACCTTTATTAGCGTCTGCTTGCAGGTTTGTAAACAATTTGCAATTTTGGAAGGCACTAATTACTTTGAATAAGTTATCAAGTATGAATGTAAAGTGTAGGTAGTTACTTAACTACTTTAATATGTTTGTCCTTTTACCGATAACTACAATTTATTTTAAAATAAAATATGCACTTTTGTGCGTTGGGTGAATTTTAAGTAGGTAAGTACCTGCTTCATATATTTTACCTGTTTGTTTCGAATTACCAAAGAAAAGTTCGAGCAAAAGTATGTTTCGAATTTTTCGAATCACCAATTTTACCGCATTAGGCAAGCGTGGAGAATAAGTCTACAGCATAATGCCAAGACATAAATAATGTCGAGGCACTGGTTTTCAGGGGCACCTGTGCGAAGAAGACAGAGGCTCTTTAAAGTATTTAACAAAGAACATAATAATAAAATGCATGTTGTAGATGGTACAGTGACAAACAGTGATTGTTATCAGTGAAGCAAGAAAGATGTAGACTTTGAATAAATAAATGTGGCTACAGTTTTGCAGCATCGAACAGGTGGTGGTAAATCGTTCCAGCACTTCGAGGCAGCATAACGAAAGCTGCCTTGGAAAGCGGCCGTTTTGTGTCGCAATATAAATATATAAAATGTAAAATTTGTATTTGTTTCCAGTCAATAGTAGACGAGCTGATGCGGCAGAAGAACGGCACCGGGCCGACGTCGCCGCGGTACTTCAAGCGCGGCAGCCTCACGTACATGCGCCGCGACGGCTCCAGCCAGCTCATCACGCCCTCCTCCTCCAGCGACACGCTCAGCTCCGCCGTGAGTGTACTCCTATCTAGCCGGCCTTACACACACTTAATGTTTAACCAGTCTATGTACCTTATGGGACCACCAGATTTTGAACTTTATGCAGTTACGATAAGGTTGAAAACCAATGAAAAAAAGATGATGCGGAAGACGAAAAAAATCCACCCTCACACCCACCAGCTCGTACTAAGCGTTTCGCTTCTTGTTTCTTAATACGAACTGCTAAGGAATGGAACAACTTTCCGGCTTCTGTATACCCAGAGAGCTACAATTTGGGTGTCTTAAAGGTGATTAGGCTTCTTCTGGGAAAGCACGCTACATCTTAGACCTTATTGTCACTCTCCATCAGGTGAGGTGAGGTCATGTGCAAACCCATTTAATAGAAAAAAATCTTAACATATTAATGTATTGTTCAACAGGACTCATTATGTTTAAATGGCACCAGTTGGCAGCACCGTCTACGTATTAATAACGATAGGTGGCGGCGCTTTATATTGATTTACAGGGCAAATTAAGTTCAAATAAATGATAGGTACCAGTTAGCAGCACCGTCGATTAGCACGTTTTCCCTATGAAGTCCTCGTAATTGCAACATTTTGTTTAGGTGTTTTCTTTTTGTTTCAGAATGGCGATTCGTACACGTCGGGCAGTTCCAGAGAAATCTTTTCCGTCCAGAAACTGGCAGAAAAGTTCTCGTCCGTCGCTTTCAAGTCCGGCAGAGACTGCGTTGAGAACAATGCCTTCGAGGCTATCGGAGACGAAGAACTCTAATCGAATATAATCATTCAAAAAGGATAAACTAAATCGAATACATCTTCCAAAGATCGATTTGTAGTTGAGAAACGAAGTTGCCAATAATATTGTATAGGATAAGCTAAACTGTATATACTTACCCAATTTGCAATTAATCATAGTTGTACAGTTTCAAATTTGGATTAGGAAACTTTTTATCTTTCTATGGAATAAGCAAAGAAGTGTATTTACATTTCATTTTCGCCATGCTATGTTTTATCTTCAGGATGACATGCCATCAACAGGAAAATTATATTAAACTATAAATTTTATATGAAAAAAAAGTTAAATACGAATATAATAAGCTCTTTAGTATCAAGAGATTAATATTGGCGCCAATTACTTCGTTGTAATTGAAGAGCATAGATAGTTATAAATACTTACTTTTATTTTGTTCAACTAAATGGTACCTAGTGAATGTATCTTGCCAATCTAAGTTGATTTACTTTATTATTCAAAGGGAATGAATAATTTCTAAAAATGTTGATACTTATCATGTAATTTGTTGTGACAAATTACATACATACACATACACAATTTGTTTTAGTGAATACTGCAGTCACCACGAGTGAATGCATAATTTATACCGAAATCAGTGTTTAGGAAAAATGTATAAAAGGTATTGAATATACTATTTAATTAATTATTATTTTGCGCTTTGTAAGGCTCTCTTGGATGGTCGGTCGTTAAGTTATCCAACGGCGTCAGAGGCCTTCGTGTGGTTTGAAACTAACACCATGACACACGATAAGAAATTTTAGTATAGTTTAACCACCTGATTTTTTTTTACCACTAATAAGTTTTCTAAAAGTTGGAAAACTCCATCTTTATTACTTTTGTATGGTCTTAAAAAAGACATTTATTTCTCGAAATATTTTATAGTGATTAAGTTTACTTTTTACTAAGTTAAATTTTTAAGATAAACCACCTAGTCTGTAAATCTCTTTAGTTTAGACACGGTGATCAGGGATGTTGTGCGTATAGTAATATCTCTTTTTGTTTTCTTTCGGCACTTGTTAATATGTTCTCAATACTCTGACAAATATTTTGCGTAAGTAGTTAAAAGTTTAGTTACTTAATAATCATACCAAAATTGATCAAATTTGTAATAAATCAAATGTAATACAATTAATTTTAATGAATGTCAATTTAACTAACTTTCTTTACAACTTGCATTTTTAATATTGTGTTCTACTTGCTGTTTATATTTATCTGCCTCACTTTGAAATAGTACCTACATCAGACTCACCATGACTTGTAGACTAAAATAATGTACATATCTATATCGATTTTGATATATACCTACATGTTATTTTGTTCATGTTCGTCTAATTACTGTCATTTTGTAGTCCACTAACTTTATATTTTGTACATAACAAAAATGTTCATTATTTCATTGATATAAAAGACTATTAGATTTATCTAGGCAATATTACCACTTATTTAAGTATTAGGTAAACAATGTCTAAACTTGATTGGATGAATGGACTTTGGAATTTTATGCATGGTATGATTCATATTTTTTTTAAATTAGTGGACCAAACATGAAATGCCAAAATGATTTTTACACTATACATAGTTTCCATATAGTTGTCTTAGAAAAACCAAAAGCGTCGAGTTTCAATTAATACATATACAATACCATTCTTGCTATTTCTCCTCTCTCCGAGGCTTGGCAACTAACTTTTTTATGGAAGCCTTGACAGGTCGAAAACGTCTCTGTACACTCAATAAATAATGCTACTTTCATGTCAAATCCAGTAAACATTGTCCATAGGTATTAGCAAAATATTGTCTCTAAAAATGTATTGTAATTTGTGTAGTTATCTCAACTAGTTACTGAAGCCTGAAACAGGTGATTATAATAAAAACTTTTTGTCCATGCCAATAGAACATAGCTCAGTCTTGATGTGTGTAGTTGTACATTAAACACTTGCACTTATAAATACCACAGTGATTGTGTATGAATAATTATCTCTCCTAATTGTTGTCTATTATAAATTTATATTTGTTATTATAGTTATGTGAAATTAAAATTATTTTAGAGGGACCATTTGTTAACTATAATGATTTATTAATAATACATTTGTATTTATGAAATACATGCCCCATACTCAGAGGCCATAATTATACATCAGCCATATATTTTCAATTCTATTCCTTTATACTATTTTTAACAATTTTGTAGTTAGGTCCAATATAATGTTTTTCTTTTTTATATAAATTTGGATTTTTATTTTATGCCCCTTATAGCATCAATATAATAATTAAGTCATCACTACAACCTATTGCTTGTACAGGAGGATTTATAATAAACAAGCAGAATCAATCAGTGGGATCTTAAGGTAGGTATCATATTTGTTTTACCTGCTCCTTTGACTTACACACTATAAGCTAAAAGTAAAAAATGCAATGTCAAATATTGTCATTTAGCAAAAAAAAATTACTTGCTATTCAGAATTGAAAAGCATTTACTTTGTATTATGGCCAAAAATAAAAGAAATAGGTATAGTCAACTCCAAAAATATGTATACACCTTAGGACCTTGTCACAATACATACCTAGTATGTATAAGAACAACTTTTACTTTTTATAGACACATGTATTGTGACAAGATCCTAAAGTGTATACTTATTTTTGGAGTTGACTGTATTTAAATGTAGCTGTATGCTGCTAAATGACAGCACTGTTGGGATCACTTATTCAAGTATTTTCAGTATAAAACGGAGTGATTATATTCTCTTTGGTATGGAATTAGATATTATTATTATCGAAGATTTATTATTAATATCATGAATATCTTGTTGATCAAAAGAAAGAGAACGAATTCACGGATCCAATTTTAATTTTAAGAACCTGGTTATGTATGGAAACAGTAACAAAAACGAAACATGGAATTAACAGCTAAATTTATTAAATTAAATAATTAAAGATTTGTACACAGCAGAAACATGAATCATTAATAGTTCTTCTCCCACTCCTCGCGCTCCAACCTCTCTTTCTTGACCTGTTCCACAACAGGGCTAAGGTAAAGTTTGTCTTCTTCCATCTTGGTCCACTCTTCCTTGGGGAGGATGGTCTTCTGCAAGGACAGCTGGATGGCACGCACCATGCGGAAGTTGCGCTCGTCAACCAAGTGCTCGGGGAGGCGACGGAGAGCCTCTTTCACGTCTTCGTTCTCATATAGGCAGTCATCGCGCATGAGACCTGAAGATACATAAATATTTTATATATTTAATTACGAAAATGGAAACAGCTAAGAGATTTCTTGTTAAGCATTGCATTAGGCATAAACAATAAGAACTGAGCTGACACCAAATAAAATTTAAGGTTACCTATACAATGCTACAATCAATATTTTTGTTTATACAATATTTAACACTTCTTATCACTTTATAGTCTTCAATACATACCATACTTGTTAAATCCTGCTGCGCTATATGCCCATTTCTTCATGCTATCTGCAATAACATGAAAAAAGGATTATATAACAAAATACCTTTTGGGTGAACTGAAATAATGCAATGCGTTAAGGGTGTTAATTTCTTACATAGAGTTCTAGTTGTTCTCAAAGCCATTTTACTATGATAAATGTATAAATTTAGCTGAAATAAGTCAAAATCACACTGCACTGTAAGCAGCTCACACGGATTTTTTTGACAATTATGAGATTTTAATTTTCCAAAGACTAGGGATGTGAAAAAATAATCGATTATCGAAACTCTGATAATCAGATGAAAAATGCACTTTAGTAACATAGCGTATCGATACATTTTCAAAAAATCTACGACAGATACGCCACTGTCAAATCTGTTATAGTCACTTATTTCACATTTTTAGGTTTCGACAACCTTTTTGTCATTCTTTTTCTTATTATGTAGATAAACTGTCAAGTTTCCATACATTGTTAAAATGTTGTAGGTAGATACCAAATGTTATTAACACCTGAAGTGTTACAAAGCGCAAAACCATCTTTGAAAACTAAAATTACGGATGGTCAAGTTTTTATTAAAATGTCTTGTATTTACGTGAAAAAAAATGTAAATAAAAATATTTTTTTAAATTATAGAATCTAAATTATCAATAAATAAATTACATCAGCGAGTGTTTTTAGAAAAAACGGGTATACTATGGTACGATCATTTTCTTGCAGTAGCAACATTGTAGTAGATTTTTTGGTCTTGAATTCCAGTTTTGGATATAGACATTCAACATCTAAAATAATCGATAAACATTGAGTTTGTTTGTCTTCTCACTATCACACAGAAAAAAAAAGCAAACGTATATTTTTTTTATCGGACTGAGCCAATAGGAGCCAATCAAGTTATAGTGCTGAGCTGTCTCGTTATTTATTCAATTGGAAATCAATTGAAATTTTTCTGTTGCCACAGAAATATACTCTGTCAAAAAGTCGTGAAATCTATTATTTAATCTTGAAGAACTATACTGAGTTCCTTAACTTGTGAGTGTTCCCTAATAGCAATGGGGATACTTTATGACGTAAGTGGCAGTGGCGCCACTGTATAATACATTAAAATAATATGGCTGGCTTGACCGCTTGATGCATTAAAAATAGAGATTGGTTGGCTATAATAATAGGCCTTCACTCTGAAATAGTTTCTCAAGAATTCACAAGTTTCCGGAGTTCCATAAATAGTATTATAAACAATACTACATACTACCAAAGATTTAATCTTTGCATACTACTATAATCTAAGACGTAACGTAAGCTTCAGCGGTGCATTTAAATTAATTTCATGACTTTCTTGATTAATTTAAAGATAGGGATGGTAATAGTTTGGGTCAAGTTTGGGTAATAGTAATAAGTTCCCATATTTCCATGAAACCGCTTGTGTCAAAGGGTACATACCACTAATAGCCCCATTTATTATAACATGGGAGTTTCGTTAGTTCCCCCAAATTCTATTTTCAAGAATTTTCTGGAGTTCTGGACGCAATATGGAACGGAAAGGAAAAAAACCTATTAAAAATTTCGCCGCACTGCTTCCGTTGGTGGAATTTTTTGTGGCATTGACAGATGTCAAATAGATGGCTGTCAAACGGTTCCGTAATTTTTCGTTAAAAATTAGGAAATAACTCTATTTATTTAGTAACTACGTCTATGCTTTAGAAAATTTCTTACTTGTATAAATAATATGGAACCGCAGATACATTGTAATGTTTACAAGTGGTCTGATTGGAGGTTTACGAGTATTAGATAAAGTTCCATTGCGCGTGGCCCGTTCGTGCTTCTTATCAAGTTGTTTGTTTGCTTCAAGTGAACTTCGAATGCCCTCGCTCGACCTCCTAGTTCCCCGTCCCGCTTATCATTATCAGTACAAATAAAATGAGAAGGAAGGTAATTAATTCACCAGATATCGTCGCGCATTCACGCACGAAACACTTTCATACGTATTTAAAAAATCTATTTTAATTTCACTGTAGTTGACAACATAATTTCATTTGCTATATTTTTAATCGTGGTTAAGTTTTCGGCTGTGTTAACTTAATTGTTTGTGATTTTTTCCTTCATCCTGCATCCAAGAGGAGGAATGCCAAGTGACTGTCGAGACTGTTTGGGTATTCGGTATCGAATTAACTCCCTGCACCAGACTTGGAAGTGGCTGCATCAGACCATCGCTCTACACGAGTACCTGATCTCCCTCTCTTCAGCTGATACTGACGCTTGTTGCCCTATGCACTAGTGAATTAAGTGTGAACATTAATAATTTCTCTAATTTTATTCTCATAGACTAAGTAGTTTAAATAATTGACGCTTAATAAAGAAGTTTTTACGAGATTCATACAGAAAAGTCTCCGTTTTAATTTTTAAAAATGGCTCAAGCAATGATGAAGAAGATCGCCATGAGCAGTGCCTGTGTTGTGGTCGGAATTACAAGAAGAGCCAGTTCTCGCAGTCTGGCTACCACAACAAGCAACCTCTCAGCTAAGAAGAAAGAAAGAGAGCTGCCAGCAGAGGGGGAGATCACTAAGTCAGTATTCATGTCGCAATCAACTGACATTTATACTAATCTGGCTTTGGAAGACTGGATGTACCGAAACATGGATTTCAGTAATCACCATGTTATGATGGTATGGCGAAATGATCCATGTGTTGTAATTGGCAGACACCAGAATCCTTGGTTGGAGACTAATGTACCGCTCCTCAGTGAGAGAGAGATTTCTCTTGCTAGACGCAACAGTGGTGGTGGTACCGTATACCATGACCGTGGCAACTTAAACATCACTTTCTTCACACCTCGTGAGAGGTACGACAGGAAATATAACTTGGAGCTTATCAAGAGAGCACTGTTCCGTGGTTTTGGAATCAAATCCAACATTAATGAGCGGCAAGACCTCATTGTCAGAGACAAATATAAAGTATCCTTTTTAAACAATTTAGCTTTATTACATTACAAAGAATTAAATGTTTTTTTAATTCCATTTTGAGTCAGGTGACCAAACCATTGAAATTCAGAGATAAAATTTTTGTCTTTTGATAAATTTTGTTGGTAACCCCAATTATTGTACCTGAATTCAAAAATTTGTCATATCAAGGCCATAAAAATAATTAAGACATGTATATGTGTCAGTTGTAAAATTTTGGTATAGATTTAATTTACAAGTTGTCAGCCACAAATATTTTCCTTAATAAGATATTTAGGTATCTGGTACAGCATCAAGACTGAGCCGTTTGACAGGCTATCACCACTGCACACTCCTGGTCAACGCCAACAAGGCAGATCTCAGCAAGGCGCTGGCTAAACGTGAGGTGGGTACCAAATCCTAATGTGACAGGATCATCTGTGTTGTCTAAATAATTATGATCATTCTTATTTCATTTCATTAATCTGGTTTTACCATGGATTTGTATTATGTATATTAATAATTAATTTTGTTAATATCAATGCCATATTCATTACAAATTTTGTTTCATGTAGGTATCTATCTATTCAACTCTTTGTCTTACCTTGGTATTGTCTTGTATAATAGCAACAGTGAAACAAAGATATTGATTGGTATACGGCTTGAATAGGTAAATGAGATTTCTACATATGCATGCATTGATGTCAAAGATCATTCAAGCTTCTGATGAGTCATTGTTTACCACAAAGTACCACTGCATAGTTTGTGCATACAAATGCATTGGTTTCTAGGGCTCCCGTTACTTTTTTCCACTTTGATATGTTTAATTAATTGGTGACTGCTTATTATCTTATATCATCTTTTCATTTAACAGCCTAATTTACTATCAGTATTTTAATCATTAGTAGCTGCTTTTGTGGCCTCTTTTCTAATATTTGATAACAATTTGTGGTTGATTAGGTACTTATTTAGTATATAGAGCATGTTTAATAAAAAATTTAACATTTAACACGAATCGTTCCTCATCCATTCCATATGTTAAGGGCATTTTTAATTCTATTTAGCATGGCATACAGACGAACGCGACTCCGTCGACGCCCTCGCCCGTGGCTAACCTGGTGGAGCTGGACAACCGCGTCACGGTGGACAGCCTGCAGACCGCCGTCGGCTACGAGTTCCTGCGCACCCCGGCGCTGCACCTCGGCGACGGCGGCCAGGACATGATCTCCAAGCAGAGAGGCTTCCAATACGTCAACCCTACTGATGATTGGTTCCCAGGTATGCAACTCCTAGTATAATTTTCCTTATGCAGTAGTGTGATAAAAAACCTATGCCAATATGCATTTAGACACATTTTTGTTGTAACCCTTGTAACCAAAGTTAGAATATAGGAAATATCTTATATATAATATTTTGAAGTCTAGTTTACAAATCGTCAAAGAAAGCTCGTAACATAACCTTTGCATGAACAAACCCTAATTTTGCATTATTTTGTGCAGGTCTTCAAACCTTAAAGAATGAGCTACAAACATGGGACTGGTGCTTCGGCAGAACACCAGACTTTAGCGTGAGCCGTTCTTTCCCCGTGCCGGCAGAATTACTCGCCCCGTCCAAGGTATACTCGGCCACTCAGGAGCTGTCCATCAATATGAGTGTGGTGAAAGGTCTCATCGACGACGTGACCCTTAACATCCCGCCTGGGCTTGTGGAATCCGGATTCCACGGCGAGGCATCAGTTATCACCCACCTTAAAGGCAAAAGGTTCACCTCTGAAGCCCTGACAGCGCTCCAAGAGGCGATGCTGAACTCGTCACTTGTCATCTGATAGTAAGCTGGATGAAAAAGAACAGTTTGTCGCAAAGTGCTTTGACCAGGTTGTTAATACTATTTAGATCAAGACAGTAATACACAATATTCATAAAGGTGCTATATGTATTTTATGTTATCAATATTCTTATTATAGACATTTATCTCTAGTGTAAATGTTATTGTAATGTATATTGATAAGTTTCTGTTGTCTAAAGGCCTATAGTGTAAATAATATTATTATGTAAGTTTTGTACAAAGATAAATTTTTATATGAAAATTTGCGATTTTTCAGTAATAGTATTTAGCTGCCTTGTAGTCAGATGTTGTCGCTTTCTGTGCCTACTGTCCTTTCCTGTATCTAAGGGTGTTTGGTTTCTTGTTTGTCATTAACTTTCGGTCTGCTTATTACATTGTGTTCTTTAAGTTTAGTGTTATATTTTATAAACATTGTATCCCTAAAACTTAATATGACGTTCATTCTCATCCATAGTATATTCTATCTAATGACAGAAACTCACCTTTACTTTCTCAATAGTAGTTTCTCTTGTATGTACCATAAACTAACCATTAAAACCTGTAACTTTTTAACTTTTCCTTTGAATGCACTATTAAGTTTTACGCATACGATTAAAACACGCGAGTCGCACCTTTGTGCTGAACGCTACAAGAATGCATCATATCATTTGTTTTTAATTACTTAAATTATAATTTTTGTAACTGCATTAACTTACCCATGTATTGTTACTAGAACTTTGTGTAGCATGTACTATTATTTTACGTATCTTAATGTAGTTTACCTTTACCTGGAAACCATTTCATATCCCACCCACTGGTTTTCTTAAGATCTGCCCTCAACGGGAACTTTTTTGTATGAAATGGATTATTTTCTTTTTTATATTTAGTTTTTAGTTTCTGGTAATGTGCTAGTTATGTATTTGAGGTCAAGTCTTTGTCATAGGTAGGTCGCTAATTTGTATAACGAAACCAATCTTGTTAAATACAATTAAATTAGCATAGAATAATGAATTGTTTTAGTCTATACCTACATACTTTATATGTATTTAGAAATATTTGCTATGAAGAAAGTACTGAGTTGTAAGATAAATCAATTTTACTGTATGTTAATTTCTTTAACCTTTTGTGGCAAAGTGTATAGTTGATCGTGTATTATTTAGATTAATTTGAATGTGTAATAAAGTTACACGGCATTGAAGTTTTCTTTTATTTATTTTATTATATAACAGCCGTGTGTAGGTTAGGTAAGTACTCAGCGTAATTGAGAGCTCAAGGTGAAGGCCCGGTATGTATAATGCCATCAATAAAGTACTGATTTACGATCAATGGGCTTAATCACCCGCAGTAAGGATGCGTACCGTAAAAATATAATCGTGGGTTTTCGCATACAAGGCATCGGCGGATTAGTAGAGGCACGCGCACTTGTCCTCGCCCAACGAAAACCCGCTTGGAGGCAGGTCTTCCTCTCGCTTTCCGAAGAGCCGCGGTGGTGGTCGCCGGCGCGCCAGTCCGCGACCGCACTGACGCGCGTGCGCACCGTGCGCCATATTGAACACACACCGGTTGCCATGACAACCGCGTAAACAAACTCGACGTTATCGGTATCGCTTTTTTTTTAAACAAGTAAACGTTGGACTTTTAAGTGTTGTGCTAAAAATCGCATGTATGATTCCGTTGCAGAAGAAAGAAGACAAGTAAGTTGTTGTTTACGATGCGATAATTATAAAAACAATCTGTAGGTAAAACTAGTTATTTATTTTGGCGGCTAAAATCTTAAGTTCTTACTGTCTGGTCATTACTATACCTACTTATATTACTTAACGTATTATGAGTGATATTGTTTATCATAATTTAGATAAGGTTCTACTTCTTACCTATGTTTAATAAATAATAATAGACGGGATATTTCATAAGAGATAAGTTTATGCTATGTAAAATTGTAATGCAAATTGAAAAATAATAAGAAAAACTGCTTATTGAACATAGGTACGCACGGAGCCTCACGTTAAAGTAGGTAGTAGGTACTTAATTAAATCTGTGAAATTTCTCCAATCAAAATTGTAGTAACCGGATGAGTGGTTCTCTGTAGGTACCTACGTATTAAAAATAATTGATAATAAATTCACATAACATCTCGTATGTTGACCTGGTTCCGTACTAAACAACTTGCCTTAAACACTTGTTACGGATATTAGACAACAGAGGAATTACAAGAATACCTAATACTTACATACATGGTACTTATCACACCCAGACACTGAACAAGTGTTTATCACACGAAATATTGGTCCAAGGTGAGGATCGAACCCACGACCTTTGGCGTATGAGGCAGGGTCACCTCCCAAATGCGCCATCGGGCCAGTCTTGTTATACATTAGGTAAAGCTAAATATTTAATGATTTATTTGACTACCTACCTACAGAAATTTGTGTAGCCTTAGTCAATCTTTGTTCTATCAGTTCTTATTTTGTAAATAGGTAGGTACAACATATCGACTAGATTTAGTGGCAATTTAAAAATAATTTACAAAAACTGGAATTCTCCGTAAACGAAACCATGACTCCAAAATTAAGATAATTGGTCAGTTTATAACTTTTTATGTTTCATCTGTAAAATATAGGCAATTAAAGACCTAATTATAGACTTAATTATAGTAACCTACAACATCGGATACGCCTATGAACGGCATCGCAACTATTCCTTGAATTTGGCGTTCTATGGACTCTAGCAACTTTAGTTGCTTATCAGGAATTTAATGGTCCTTAGTAACATAATTCACTCGTGGATGATTTATTTATGACATCAGTAGAAACGTCGATAATTTGGTAAATATGTAATGTAAGCTAATGCCAAAAATTTTTACCTAAGTAGGTAGGCACGTCGTTTTTCCTGCTGAAATATATGTGAATGACGTAGTTGTCTACTTAGATTGATACCTAGTAGAAATGAATAGGTACTATCAAAAAATTGCCAAACAACAGCAATAAAATGTATCTCTAATAATAAATATTCCTTTGGATTTCCGCAAATATGAAGAACAGTTTACCGTGAACTTTGACTTTAATGCAGATAAAAATATTACATAGGTACCTACTTAGGTTCTTTCTCACATTTTTGACGTCTTTTTGTTTGTTCACAACAAAAAACACTGAAGTAAGTAGGTACTTCATACCTAACTACCTAAATCACAAAATAATTTATTTAAAAAAATTGGAACTATCACACGCTTTAGTAGGTAGGTAGGTATTACTAAACTACTAGGAAGACGATAGTAAAAATGATAAGGAGCGTAGAACTAGAATTAGGTAAGTACATACCTGAAAAAAGTAAAGTACCTACTGCCGTATGCATCTACTGCCCTACTGCAGGGCAAAGGCCTCCCATCATAAAAATCAAATCATCGCCACTATGATGTGATTAATGCGGATTGGTGATCACAAACCCGAGATATGTTTGAAAAATCGAAACATATTTATGCTCGACCCGGGAATCGAACCCGGGATCACGAGATCTCGATCCGGTAGTTAAACCACTAGACTAACGGGGCGTTAATATATTAAGTATATATTAGATTAGGTATCGTAGAGAGCAGATTTTGAGCGTAATGAAAGCATGCCAGATACAAAAATACGACCACCACATTTCAACGTTACGTTAGAAGATGGGTCACGCACGGTAGTAGGAGAGACTCTTACTAATAGGTACTTTACTTTCACTAAGTTATTAACCGGCCTACCTAGGCAGATAGAGGCATTATATACTTACCAACCTATTAAGCTTTTGCATTTGGTTGTCTAAGTATTGAGTTTTTTTTTATGAGATAGCCTAGGTAGCAGGGAAGCTGACAAATCACTTGAGGTTTTTTATTCCAAGATTGGCTTTTCGTAGCGTTGCCCTCGTGAAATAAATGATGTATTCTTGTAGGTGTTGTTGACCTTATCTTGTAGTAATATAAATAGCCTACTTATGCTAGGTAGTTACACCAATATTAGATAATAGACTCGCTAAGTACTGGTGAAAGGTTTTTTAAAATCTAAACAGTAGTTAACGAGTTTATTCAAGTAGGTAGTAAAGCACAGTGGAAGCACTGGTTTTGTATCATAACGAAATACATAGATTCTACCTACCTGCCTACATAGAGGTACTATACCTAAACTGACCATACACGAGTATGGTCAGTGGTACAGTATACCACTAGTGAACTACTTCCCTATTTAAATTAAACGTGAGATACGGCATAAGTATGTTATGCATAGGTCCGAATTACTTATTACAGACTCGTCTTCCACAACAATTTTTACCTAATTTCGTTAACCTACTCTTTTTACTCCTTGTGATGCAGTAAGAAAATATAGATTCCGTGGCACCTAAGTTATACTTCATAATAACTGCAATTTTTGTTCCATTTCGTCACTCTCTGTCAGGTTAGTGCTCTCGTCTACTTAAATTTTAAATCGTGACATTTTTGTTATATTTTTTACAGGCTTGTTGTTTGTCATCTTGCCATCATTAGCGAAGTAACCTACTTTCAGAATAACATCTCCGTACCTACCTATATTTTATTTTTAGGAATAAGTTAAACATTTTGTCCAGTTTGGGAATTGAACCCTTCGTAAAAGTTCCATCGTTTGGCTCACTGAATAGATGAAGGGATTTATAGATTCCTACATAGCCTATGTTTTTAAAGCTTTCTAATAGTCTTTTTCCGTTTTTTAAAAAACGGAACCCTCGTCTGTCTGTCCGTCCGTATGTCACAACCATTTTTTCCCGAAACTATAAGACCTATCTAAGTACCTAAGTAAATAGGTATTGTTGAAGGTAAGCAGACATACTTTATTTTGTGAACCGCATTAAGATTTTTATAAGAATAGGTAGAGACCCCGAGATCTACGACCCGGTCCGGTACTTAAACCACTAGACCAGCGGTCGTCACACTTTACTGCTCAAGAGCCACACATAACAATGTGAGCACTAAGGTCCGGGCCGCATTATATGTGAAGTACGGATGTGTAGTTACTATTAATTAAAGGAATCTACTTTTGACGACCACGGCACTAGACCAACGGGGAGTTTACCTACAAATACTATTTTTTTAAATACTTAGCAATTTCCTTTTCACCCGCCGGGGAGATTTACCTACAAACACGACACTAGCAAAACTAATTTGTGCTAATGTACACGGAAGTTTTCCAGCTCTTCCGCTAATATGGGAATTCTCAACCATTTCTACCTACTTTATACCTACGAGTAAATTAAAATCCGTGTTGACATTTAGCCAGTGATGTAGATACCTAAACTGACCATGTATTTTTTGTTCAAATCGGGACTTGGGCTTCTCGAATAGGAGGATCCACACGCGTCTCATCATAATATATTGTCTACGACAGGCCCCTTTGGCGGCTCGTCGTATCATTTTCCATGGGGGGGCCCCAACGGTGCCCAACGGCTCATCTTTATGAAAAACGAGACATTTACGAGTATCCCCATAGACAATTGTACACAAAACGGGATTACTGCGACTCAGCACTTATTTTTGGGACAACGGGACAGATGACCGAAAAACGGGGACACATCGTGTGGTTATTCTTGCCTTATTTTGGGGGCTTACTTAACATTGACATAATGGAAAACCAACTAAAATACCTGTTACTTTATATCTGCAAATTATTCATAATCTAGAAATCCGAAATTACCTAATTTCTCTTATGTAATTGTACTAATCTACGTGCTTTCTAAACATAATACTTATTTAAATTTCAAAGCAAATGTTTAACATTATTATTTTAATTCAACCGACCGACGTGCGTACGCTACTCGCACCTCCTACTACAAGCGTTCTTTGAAAAGTTAATTGATGCAGAAATCGCTTCCAGTTCGCAATACTTAAGTGCAATTATTATTATTTATTGCTGCAGTTATGCTTTTCACTGATATCCATCATTGCATAGCGAGGTATTAGGCTGGTTTTATTGTCCGGGAGTCCTGTACGGGCGTGATCACACGTTCAGATTTAGCAAGCTTAAACTAATCTAACTGCTAGCTGTTTTTTTTTCTATTTATTTAGCCTACCTATATCATCCCTTGCGTAAAAAAGGGCTCTAGACTATGAATCCGTTATATTACAATTGTTCTTCTCTCATGAATAAAGTACCTACTACTTACGGACTTATGCATACTCAAGGTAAAGTAAGTAGGTATTGATTTTCGCCCACGAGAATTGGTTCAGCAATTAAGAGCCAGGTGCCTTAGAATAGCAAATTGAGTCAGCTAAACACCTTTTTGTATTGACCCAACATGGATGGAAGCTTCATTTATTTTATACTTCTTCGTGCAGCGGTTTTCCTTCACAAAGCACGATAGCTAAAAACATTAATAGTAGAGCGTTCTCTAAAAACTTGTTTTTAAATACATCGAGATTTATATTGACCTCATTTGCCATGTGAGTTACCTGAGCCATTAGATCTCGGTCAAAAGGTAACATCAATGGATCAATGGATAAGTTCTTATTAAACTAAATACAGTAATAAAGGAATAATAAATTAATGTAATTAGTACCGATCTCTACTTACCTACTTAATTGGTTCTCAGCGTGGGAGGACTAAATAACTTTGCGCAAGAGTCATTATTACTATTACTTATATACTCATTAGGTATAATTTTCGGACGTTAAAAATATTAATCGATATTAGTATCCAATATAGTTTGAGTTGTTTTAATTATCTACTGGTAGCTCTTCCCTCGCTTAGTTTCGGGACCTTCAGTTTCAAACGGTGGTAATAAGTAAAATGGTCGATTACAACGCGCAACTGTACCTAATACCTAATTGCTTAAATTTGTTGCTCTTACCTAACAAACGACAGACCACTTTTATGAATACATGGCTTTTATTACACATCAATGTAGGTATGTGTAATGTAGGATATACCTAGGTACTAATTAGTAGGTAAGTACCTATATTAAGCCTAGACGCTATCAAGATCTGTTGGCTAGTAATATTTACCTTACATATGTGTAATTGGAGAACCTACTTATATAAATAAACCAATGAGTATGACAGCCAATTAGTAAATGCTATTATGAGCCCTTGCAAAAGTTTCCTAGGTAGTCGTAAAGTAAATGAGAGTGTGAGTCGTATCATGGATCTTACGAAATGCAAAGTAATGAAACGGATTAAGTACCTATTGATAATTTATTGCCATCCGACATTTTTCTTCACATACGTTAGGTAATTTGACAACATATTTCAGCTACTTACCAGAAATTGCTAAAGTATCTGGTAGAAATTTGCGTTAAGGACTTTTAGGGCATTTTAGGGCTTACCATAACGCAAGTTTCGTTCGTCCGACCGATATTAAATTTCCAGCCGAAAACGGAGCTTCGACTTCAATCTTGGCCGAAAACGAAAACGTATTTTTTTCATCATTGATCTACAACTGAGATCTACGACCATTACTCGTGCGTCTACCCATCGCTCTCGCCGTACAAAAATATGATTATTACTATTACCTTAACTTTCATTCTCTGTTGTCGGTACTTTGAGTGATGCTCGTCGTGACTTCGTGATCAATAACACTTGGGAAGTGGGATCAGACATGATGCATCCGTATTTCATGAATACAGCAATACTAGGGGTTACGTGTACCAACACTCCAAAGGTGTTATTACGAGTCTCAATGGGAATCAATTTGTGCCACTCATCACGAAAGTTTTTTATTGTTGATCGGAGACACGAAATCACGAAACCAACTATGGATTGTTTTTAGTAGTAAATAAATAAATGTTTTGATAGGTAAATGAGCTGGACGATGTGGTCGATGTCTTTATTGTCGAATTTAGTGACTCGCCCTCACTATTACGTTTCGGGATAATAAGTTTAAAGTGTGCCAATAGATGATGCTGAGCGTCGATTATATCGTGCAAGTGGTTGTCGTTTTCTATAGAATTTACCTTTTTTAAATAATAATAATAAATGCGCCAGACAATCACACCAATCAACCTGGTCTCAAACTAGGACAACCCCTGTATTAAGAGTAGGTACCAGCTAACGATAATTAACTAGGGGCGTCAACCCAGAACACCCAGACCCAAGAAAACTTAGAAAATGTAATTTCCTAAATTGACTTGACCGGGAATCGAACCCGGGACCTTTCGCGCTTCGGACAAACACCATAGCCCCTGCGCCATCGAGGCCCTCAAATGTTATTCATTATAGTTTACAGAAATTAAATAGATTTATAGATCGCGATGTTAGAGCCTCGAAAGATAACAATCTTAAGAGCAGTGATTGATAATTAATTTACAAATTAATACGAACACGCGCGACTGCATAATTATCCATTAATTAATGATGATTATATAATTAGATTAGGCAGACTAAATAGCAATTTAGTCTGCCTAATTTGGCTTCAAAAATATTATTATGAATGAATGAATGAATATTTATTTCAGATTAAAGCATCCATATACATATAGAATAAAATACAATAAAATTAACAAAAATCACACACACACACGCATAATTATTGTTGACACAATCTAGTTACAATCCCCAACCACATTCGTTCATAGGAAATTGTAGTGAATTGTATTATAGTTTCATAGATTTATATACATAATATAGTTAACTAAGTAGGCACCTGTTACGATACCTTTAATAACATACGAATTAAAAATATTTACTGCCTTTGACATGCTACGTTTTAATTAGGTACTAACCTGATAGCCAAATACAGTAAGTATTAATTAAGTGTGCAGATATTTTAATTCATAACTAAATAGGGGCATAAGCATGCGTAGCAATTCAAATTATTATCGCGGCTTTACATTTCATGTCTCAACGTTATAAAATCAAGCCCTTATTTGGAATTTATTAAGTATTTTGAAGTTATTGCAATCTAGACTTTCACGTTGCATTCATCATTTCAGCCAATAGACGTCCACTGCTGGGCATAGGCCTCCCCCAAAGTTCTCCACACAGATCGGTCCTGTGCCACCCGCATCCAATGGACTCCCGCGACCTTCACCAGATCATCGGTCCACCTGGTGGGAGGCCTGCCACGGCTGCGGTCTCCTGCGCGTGGCCTCCACTCAAGGACCTTTCCACCCCAACGGCCGTCTGTTCTCCTCGCAATGTGCCCTGCCCATTGCCACTTCAGCCACGCAATTCTTTGGGCTATGTCCGTGACCTTAGATCTCCTGCGAATCACGTTGCATTAAACAACAAAATTACTTAGGGTACCTACCTAGTTTAGCCACAGCAGTATTCTGACGGCTATAACTTAGGGACCTCCAAGAGAAGAGCGTACTCCTCCTTCAATGGCCGGCGACGTATCAGCGACTTTTCGCAAATGTTCATGGGCGGCGGTGATTACTAACCAACAGGTGACCCAATTGCTCGTTTTTCGCCTCTAGTATAAAAAAGTAGGTACCTAATTTATGTATGCACATTTTTTTCTGGTGGTTTAAAAATAGATTATTTAAAATAGTTTTACCAGTGGGAGCCATGCTGTCTAGGGCCCGAGTGATACCATAGCTTCACAGACGCTCTTATGTTTCGCTGAGTGAGTGAGGGTACCCGTGACCCATAGAGTAACTTATTTATTTCCGTGGCCCAATTCAAGGAGAAGGGGACTTTAAGTTTGGCAGCGCACTCCAATGGTGTTGCTGTCGGAAGTCTATGAACAGCGGCAATTGCTTACTGTCAGGTGGTTCATCTGTTCTTTTGCCACCGATCACGTAAGATAATCAATGGCTCTAATAGCATTGGTTCTAGGTGGATCCTGTTGGCTGTCGTGAACTGCGAGAGGCCTTTATTATGCATGGAATGGCAATCAGGCTTGTCAGAGTAGAGGTCACGCAATCATTTCACACTCGGATAATAGTATTACCTAGTCGGCGTCATGCTAAAATCCCGAATTAAATTATGATCATTTGGTACATAAAAAATTACCTACTTGTATCTAGATGATAGGTTTGTAGACTTCAATACATCATAGCCTCTAGTCTCTTTGTATCTTCGGTCATATTTAAGTATATCTGTTCATAGTCATTTATTCACAACACTATGATACATTTTTCAACATAAGTAGTTCTTCTACTTAGTTTTATCAATTTATTACTGGGAACAATAGATATAATATTCTATGTGCAAACAAACAATACATAAAAACTCCAAAAGAGGCTTTATCATAATATTTATAGAGGTGTTTAATTTTTCAATAAATTTACCTTGGATTCGTGGCAAATTCATTAGGAACCTACTTTTCAAGGCTATCGAAGTAGGTCTCGTTAATATTTTACATTCAAGCGTCTCCACCTAAATAATTAATTTAGGCGACTATAAACCTATTCGCAAACAAACAGTGATGTTTGATGGCTCATAAAATTCGCAAATTATATGACTATGTTCATTTGTTCCAAGAGTTTGAATATGTATGAACAGCTGTCTGCAAAGGAAATTAATTAATGAGTCGTCGTGACTGTACCTGTTACCAACCTAAGAACTTGTGGGCTGAGTCGATACAGTTTAATTCAGAGATAATAAACACCTAAATAAAATAACCGTATTTAAGTATAATATTTGTTTCCTTTGTTGTCTGATATCTGTAACACAAGTGCTTAAGTATTTAGTTCGGAGTCAGGTCAATGTATTACATATTGTATGAATCATTACCTTAATATTACCGTTGTAAGATGTGGTGTATAGGTAGTACAAAACAAACTAAAATTAAAGACATCTTTTACTATTATTTATGTAGAAATTTATTGGATCTTGATCACTAGTACCTAGTCCGATCAAACATAATAAAACATAAATATAAATTCCTGTAAATTAGTAACTTCTAATCTTTATTTAATGAACCGTTTAGTCTAGAATTGTTATTTAAAACTAAGTATTTAACATGTATAATTACACACTACACAGTTACAGTAGTAAGTATTTATTAGTTATCATTAACAATACTTGATTGACTGATTTTATTTAACCTCTTGTCGAACGATGTTGTCAATTGGGCGCGGGTGTAAATACTGTCTACACATTCTTAATGAAATAGGAATCAACAGAATGCAGTTAATAATCAACCTAAGAATAAAGCAATAACTTTATTCTTAGGTAGGTGAATACGTAGATTTTGCATAATCCTTCGCTTAACAAGACTTAAGTCATAGTTCAATGTTAAGTTTAAATAGATGAGCGTTGGTGAGCCATTAACCAATTTAATATTACGGTCCTGTAATTATTATGATGTAGGTACGTGACTTATTATATAAACTGCATATTACAATTATTTTGTCATTATGCCTTTAGTCAGGTATACAATTTTGGATACGACAACAAACGACTAAAACAACAATTTTATTTCAAAGTTTATTATTATGCCTATGTACATTATATTACTATACAATTTTTTTTTCTTTGTTTCAGAACTCAATTAGTTACTGAGTCAACATTGGAGATGGAAAAGGACAAGATTGTATTTAAGGTAAGTCAAATCTATTAAGTTAGAAATAATCGAAACATTGTCGCCTTCTTTGTCTGGTGTGTTTTTGCGGGAACTGAACCCACGACCCCTGCGTCTCAGCCCGCTCAAACCACTGCACTAATCGGGTCCATTTAAGTACCACGGTGGTTGCTCAGGTAATTTACGCTAACCTTGTAGGAATCTCGTGCGTTTTGGAAGTCAGATAACCACTCTTAAGGCTAAAGTAACTCTCTTGCGGTTAAAGTGTCTACACAGTCATGTCCATTATAGATTACATCCAAGTTATCGTCGTTTGACATCGCGCAATAATGAGGTCAAGCTTGGGCAATAAAAGATTGAGATCTGCCAAAACCCTGTCCACTCATTACCTAAACATCAGTGTTAGACAAGAATCTCTTGTCCTTAGAGAAGGGTATATTATAATTTATTCATTCGTTCATATAAATGTCGAATTCGAGAATTGTGTCGATTGCGCGAGATTGAACACCTAGTTCATTCATTAACTGAGATCTAATATTCATTCCGTCGTGTATCTGTTTGCCAATCTTACGTTCCTTTTACGATTTTATTCTGAAGAGAAACTAAACTGCACTTAAGCCCAAAATGTTGAAGAAACTTGGTTCATTGTCCACTATCCGTCCTGAGGCATAAATGGTTACGATCATAAATAATATCAATGCACACAGGTCCGAGTGACACGCGTATCGCGTGAATGTGACGAGCGATTAATCGGCGCGCGCGCACCGGCGACTATTACGCGCTCTAGCGCTTGTCAGATCTGTTGGACACGAATAACTTGCGAACATAAATCACATTGTACAGTTGTAAAGTTTGAAATAATCTGTAAATAGTTGAATGCACTAACGTGTGTTAAATTGCACGTTACGCAATAGTATCTACTTTAATGACTTACTTAATTACCGGTGTTGTTTTCTAGATTAATTATTTTTTTTATTAATACACATGAAAAGCAATGTTGCCTATTTTATTAAGATTTTTCAAGAGACTGAGGCACGTCTTCACTTTATGTTATTAGGCAATACTGTACGGGTAGTAACTAATTTAGTAAGCTTTGGCACAACTGCCACACACACAAACACAAAAGACGATTGGAGACAGAAGGTATTAACTTTATCTGTGTACGGGTTTTGGAATCGAGAGTTAGACACGGAATTCTCAAAACTACTGAGGAATTGGCTCCCTTTGACCTTCACGTTTTAGAAACAACGTTACAGCATTACACCACGAAGACGGTGAGAGCAGGTACTCGGGGTTAGGGGGCAATTCGTACCAAAAAAACTCGTCCCAGAATTTTCAAGATTTTTTTGCTTGTCACTGTTCTAACCTAACCTAACCAATAGGATTTTTTTCATGATAATACTAACTAAATTCTACAAAACAAAAAATATTAGTGACGTTGGCCTAGGACAGTTACCTGCAAAAATATTTTGAAATTACTGGGACGAGTTTTTTGGGACGAATTGCCCCCAAGCCGTCCTCGTAGGTGTCTATGTTAGCAACAATGGCAGCACTCGGAGACAGTAGGTACCAGCGGCTAGCCCGGAGCGGAAGCGAGTGTGGCCTGTATTTTGCCGCTCACATTGAACCACTGACCCGAATTTTCCAATGCGCACTACTGGACTGGCCGCATTTTTGTACAAAATTCCGCCTTATAACGTCCTTATCAATACACTTGTTGTTATTACGAAGCCTTCACTTTTAGTTTCAGATAAACGAAGGGATATCAACGTAGGTTTATCTCCATTATAACCGGTTGTAGTGTTTATTTTAGTTTTTTCTTACAAGTAAATAGCTATTATATTAGTTGGCACCAAGAGGTATCTATTCATTTAAATCAATTACCTACTTGTAGGTGTTCTTAGGTAAGTTTTGTTTTTGTAAAGGAGATAAGTATTTATGTTTATTCTTTTATGGTTCGATATGTTAACGTTGGGCAATATTGTAACATGTTACATGGAAAAATGTATTTATCTAATTAACAATATGTAACCAGAAAACTTAATACCATTACGTTTTTTCTCTTGTACTACTGAGAATGAGAAATGCTAAGTTTAATTAATTGCCTATGTTCCGCAGTAATTAAAATGCTGTCATATTCTCACGTGGTTGTTTGTCGTAAACATGCCGGTTCCCACTCATGTGTGCATATGTTATTGGCACACCCTGCAATCAACCAGACATAAGTCACTCCAGTTACCAATGAATTCATGGATCTGGCAAATTCTGAGACAATGGGCTGGTTTATATGCAAATTTTATTGCACAAATTGCTTCACGTATGCTGTTTAGTGCTTACATTATCTTACTTGCACAGATATTATCGTGACTGACTATTGTACGGTTGTGATTTAGGATATACGTCGATGCATCTTTCATGTTTGTTCTGTTTCTGTTATTTTGCATCTCAAGATTGATGCAGCCGTTTGTTTGAGTCTGGGTTTTTACTTCGTTATTGTTTTCAAATTGCTAGTACTAAATCTAGGTTTTGTTTTCTGTTACGCGTTCAGTCTTCATTAATAAAGGGAATCCTCCAAATATAAGTACTTAATCGTAGTCTCATAGGGATATTATGGCACCTGTATTAGGTACAGTAGGCATATTAAGAATACACAATAATAATAAGAAGAAGATACTACGCACAAATCGTTATTTGAATAATATTTGCAGTAGTTAAAATATAATAAAACAAATAAAGACCAGAAGTGGCCTAACTGCGGATGCAGTAACATAAACGGCGTGTCCAATTTTCCGCAATAAACTAAATAACCAGTATCACATCGCAACAAGCATTACTTACCCGTACTTTATTATTACATAAGTGAAGTTACTCGTGCGACATCAATAATTTGATGAAGGGTCAATTTTGAAACATTGTATGGTCAAATCGCAAATTGTGTGAACACGCGGTCGGTGTTGCAAGGCTTCAGCGGCGACTGCGCAGAGGCCGCTCGCATTAGCATTACAATGACGAATGTCACCATTACACCGGTCATTATGGAGGCAAACTGTTTAGCTGATGACTCACGAGTCACTTACTACTCTCAGAGCCGGATCCTGTTGAGGAAGCAAGCTCTAAGCGCCATTACTTTAGAAGCTTTTCAACAATGGATTACATAAGTTACAACACTTTATTACGCAGATTTGTTAGTCTTACGACAAAGTCCTCAAGTAGCTATCATCGTATTGTTTGGTCTCTTGTCTCGTTATGCCATTAAGATAGGCTATTGGTAAAGTGGCTGCAGATAGTTTTTGTGGCAGACGAGCAGACGGGTCACCTGATGGTAAGCAATTGCTGTCGCTCATAGACACCAGCTGGTAAAACCATTTGTTATGTCTACGTTGTAGTTAAGTAGGTACTTAACCCGTAACGAGGAACCAAATTTTCAGATTTTGTTTCGTTAGGTTACTCAAGTTTAGGTTTAATCTAAACTAAACTAAAACAGAACAGAAATTATTCCAATGCATCTGACTGACACAATATCTGAAGCTTTTAGTCTTGCGCAGAGGTACATAGTTGAAATCCTAATTAATATCTGTGTAGACCTCATTAAAACGCCAATGCAATTGTGAATTTCATTGTTGAGACTAAAATGATATCTACTATTTCAGACTTGAGACATGTCAATTTTTGAAATACAAACCGTTTTCACAACTTTCCAGATCACGATGAGAATTCAAACATTCGCAATCAGCATAAGCATGGCCAATGGTTCTCAACCTTTGCTGAGTTGTTCTGTTTCTGTGTTTATCTGTTCAATTTGAAAATCCTCCTCCTCCTTGCGTCGATTGACCTCAATGGGGCTATCGCGTGCGAAATATCTGTTAGATGGCGTACTTGTAGACTGAGGACCAACTTCAACGTCATTGATCGTTTAGTGACATTTTGACATCTCACATCAAAAATCAACCAATCACCAAGTAGTTTCACCTCAGTCTACAAAGTGGGTACGCCATCTAACAGATTTTTCACACGCCATAGGGGGCTATGTACAGGATCTCATTATCTACGTATGTATCCTCAGGATGGGGGCATCCTGAGGATCGTGATTTCGACAAATTTTATTACTACCTCCTGGACTACCTTTCGCCAACTTGTACTGTTGTTCCTTTAGCGAAATGGATGGATGTCTCATACTGAAATATTTAGCGTGGTCATGATTTGGTCTGATTAACGGATTTGAAAATAATGTTTCACCATCAATAAACTTGTATAAATGAATTTTATTTGTAGCAATGATAATGACAGTGCAAATTCAAAGGTTTTTTTACTTTTAGTATTGTAAAGTTCGGTAATACTGGTAGAGATTAGAAATTGTTTAGACTACACTGTACTAGTTGAGAACTTGTCAGTCTCGTATGTGTTAAATTCCAGTGCTCCTCGCGATCAGCAGGGCACGATACAGTCGTGAGCCCGCGGCATTCCTCGCGCGCTTGGCGACTATTAGGCAGCCCCCAAGGTCCGCCATTGTTGCCTCGCTGTGATCGCCTTCATGCGTATTTTACCCTAATGTTACTTGCCTTCGTCTGATATCGACTGCCATATTGGATGATTGATAAATTTGCAATCTGAGTCCGTGGTTTAATTCTTATGATCGAAGAAAATCAGACTGAGTCTTGAACGGCTATTCCTAGTTGCTGACTTAGTCTTGAGCGGCTATTCCTAACTATTACGATGTCTTTAAGAAAAAAATCCAAAATTTCACCTTTTACAAATATGGTCTTTAGGTACGGATTGCCAAACAACATGTACAAATCAATCAAATTCCTTCCCTCGATTATCTTTTTAACGTCAAACACGTGAAATTCGACAGATTGTGGTAACCAGATGATTGAATGTTTGTACCTTCTGCTTATCTACGTACGATTTGTGCTCTCTCCGCATTCGCAGAAAGAGATTTTGAATTATAAATATTTAGGTATTCAAGAACTATTCAATGGTAAGGTTTCTAAAATCGAGTAGTGCCTGTAAACAAGTGACTATGTGGTATCGCTATAAATCGCCTTTAACTGGTTGACAGTTGGTTTCCTCGACGGATGCTAGTTGGAGCCAAAACTGCTTGAAATGCATACAGATAAACGAACTTATAGATACGTGATAAAATCTAGCTAAACTAAACTAGGACAGTTATCTAAACCTATATTGCGAGGGCTTTATTTATAAATTTAAAATTAACAAATAATAGTATGATACATTTTGACTAGACACGTGAGAAAGCGTTAACATTGCATTTACCAGTCAGCTGATATGTTTTTGCAGCCGACTGTACCTGTATAATGAGTAATGTCACATCACAACGTAAGTATAAATCAAACTACAAGCTCGTAGGCATTCAGCTAATTAATATTCGTATATGTAATGAATGTTTGTTATCTTGTATAGATCTAGTAGAAGTTATTGACATTAGATTTGACAAACAGAAAACACTGTAAAACAAATGACAGGTAGCAGCAGTGATGAAATGAAAGTAGCGACACAAGTGGCATGGATATTGGTGCCGTAGCGACTAAAGCCATCGATTTCTTTCTCACATTTTTTGTATTAGTGCGACAAGATGATTGCTGGGAAAAGTATTTGCCCTCAATACTTTTTACTCCCTTTCTGGTATATTCGATTCGCCGCAAAGCATTTGTTTTATTTGTATGATACTAGTGACAAGTGCACTTTTGTGAGGACACGTCGCGTTTTGAAAGTTACCTATTATATTTTTTGTGAAAGAAATTATTGGAAAATTGATTAAATTATAAAAAGTACAGAGCCTACTAAAGTACTATTCTCCAATATAATAATAAAGCAGTCAAAATACAATGTATTTTAGAAACGGTGAAAGTATCCAATTCGTACTAAGTATGTGGAAGGACACCTACGTTTTGTAATAAACGAGAGGTTAGGTACTAATTACCCAAACTGGAAGGAAGATAATAAAATTAACAACCAATAAACATCTACCTGTTTACTTAATATAACCTAACAAAATGTTCAACGTCCTTTGAATTTGTTGTACATACCTAATTAAACATATCACGATATGAGTGCATGCGTTTTAGAAAACGCAAATTAGTTATCTATTACCTACTTCACAAATGAAGAAGTGATGTAATGAGATGCTATATACAACCTTACTTAATTATCTAAATATAGAAGGTTTTAAGTAGGTACTTTGCATTTTACGCAATGTACCAAATAATCACATACTCATATTCGTAGCATTAAAGATGACGGACTTTCATAAAACCTCAAGCCCTTTTTACTCCTTTAAGGGTGGAATTTTCAAAAACCTCTACTTTGGTCCTCATTTTCACTATTTAAGGGACTCCCTCCCCAAATTGCCAGTTCAGTGAATTGGGATGTGCGTCCATTACCCAATCACCAATCAGTCTCTCCTTTATATATACAGATAGAAATTGAAGAATCCAATAGATGTTTCTTCGAGTTCCATCTGTAGGATGTTGTTGGCTCCAATGCCTACCACTCTACTAGTTTATATAGCTATGTCGGTTATAAAATTTTTTGTAGTCTGGAACAGTTGACTTGCAATTTCATACAATGAATATTAGCGTAGGCAAATAATCCTTATGAGATATCTGTGAATGTCGTCGCAGTGGCATCGTAGCTAAGTTCACCTTGAAGAGAGTCACCGAGACCATCTCGAGCCACAGAACGGGTTCGATGTCAGGGCTGCACGCGGGTCAAGGCTGGGTTCCTCGGCTTGACACTTCACCGGCCAATCTGCTTTGTGGCGTAACTTGGATAGTTCAAAGCTACCGACATATGTGACGCACAGTCACATATTTCTCCTATGGTTTGCGGACGATTTGGCTGTAATAATCTACTTCGAAATATTTTATCATTTGTCTTCGGATTACGATCTTTTGGCTATTTATACCAGCTAGATAAGTAAGCATAGGTATATATATATTACCTAGCATGGTAACTCAATCAAGAGTCGGGCCGAATGCTTTGACACTATCAGGGCTAGCATATCTATCTAAACGACAAAGAGAATTTACAAAGTCGCAAGTGAATGAATAAAAATAGTTTAACTGTGCTCTAGATAGTTTTAATTGGTCCTTGGACCTCATCTTTACTTAACATCAGGTGTGATCGAGGTTAAATTGTCTGTCGTAACATAAAAAAAAATTGCAATAAGCATGTGAACTGAAAGCGAATCCATTGAAGATAGTTGTTATTATACCTTTAAGACTATAATCTTCTAGAAAATAAGGAAGCAATTTAGATGCAGTGTTCTACACATTCAGTGTAGCTAGTAGCTCTTATGGACATTAGTAGATATGTATAATAAGGTTAATTCGTTTTGATAGGAGTTTTACGTTAACATCGTGTTCTTTACGAAGCCGTGTGTCCGGTGGAGCGCGGCGCCGGCGCAGGTTCCGGTGCGATGTCCGCTGTTACAATGTATCAGGCAGGACCAATCAGAGCAGGGTTTTGACCAAGTACTTTATGGGGGCCATACATTTAGTTCATGGATCATATTTGGTTACATTTTCTCAAGCGAATTATCAGTGTGTGGTATTTAATATATAAGTGCTTAGCTATTTAATCGTTTTCGTTTGATTTTGTTTTTATCATTAAATGATAATTAGATGTACCTAACCTTCTCACTTTGTTGCGTCGGATTCTAACCATTCCATGGTCAATTTAGCAGAAACCGGCACTTTAACGTTACTACAAAAATATTTTTGATTTTGTTTTTGTTGTGAATGATGCAGAATAAAGAAACAAGGTTTTTCATACGAAAAACATGCAAAATTGTTTTCCAGTCTTACATACACAATTATGGAAATCTTTTGATGTGCCCGCAACAGGTCTGTAGCTAGCATGTGGCCAGTAGCCCTACCGTGAGTTTAAAATACTATCCTCGCTATCGAAAACTATCGCTTTGTCTCTTTCATTGTGATGAATTTGAAAGAGACAGAGCAATAGTTTACGTTATGTCAGTTTTAGATGTCAACTTATGGTACCACTACAGTTCAGTCCAATTTACGAAGTGTAGGTAAGTAATATCTAACGCAACGAGTGAAGCATCAACATTCCTCCGCCGCTGCGGTCGTGTGTATCCAACAAATTTTCCGGCGTGTCACGCTTGGCGTCGCCTGATTGGGCCCGTCAACTTGACTGATTCGTTTCTCAATGCCCGTTTAAATTCATATTTAGCGATTACATCTTTTTATACGCTTGTGACGAACTCGAACAGACGCCGGGTCTGACCGGTGTCCTTATCATTTTTTGTATCAGAATTACCTGTCAATACCTATAGACAAGAAACAGTAAACAGACTATCCGATTAATGTTATATCATCATTCATCATATCTGTAAGACTTCCGCAAACTAATAAAGTAATTTAAAGTACCTATCTACCTAATACATTTTTTTCTTTGCCCCGTATCTAAAATCAAAAGTGAAGATAAGATATTCACAAAATATTTGCAAAAACATACCTAACTACCTATTATAGATTAGTAAATAACTTTCATGTAAGTAGGTAGGTACTTATTTTCTAACTGGCTTAGATGATACATGAATGCAATACACACACTACAATCATATAGGTAGGTATATAATACCTAATATTATGTAGGAAGGTAAGTCAAACTCCCCCATAATCTTATCTAAATAATTATAAATTCAAATCATTGATCATTGATAAATAGGAGGTAATAGAAAAGTTAAACGGGTCAAGAATTTTCAAAGACGCGATTGCAAAATCTTTGCAGACGGATCCGAAATTATTTATTGTTGTCGATAAAATTACACAATAAATGAATGTCTATTAATAAAGTCTACGGTTTCACTTTAGATACAATGAATTAACACACCTGTGAATTTATATTAGGAATTTATTAACAAAACGGCATGTCACATGAATGTGCACTAAAATACAAGTTTAATAAACGTATGCCACGACTACGAGCAACTTGTATAACAATATTTCCATTTGTTTAAGTAATTTGCGTATACAAAGTTTTGTAACTATACAATAGGGCACATATTTTATAAGTTAATAATCACAGGTAGTTGCACGCATATTAATTATTTGTCAGGTACATATATCGGCTATTGTATTCTAATTTATTTAGCCTGGATAAGAGCGAAGGTTAGCCCCGTCACGACAGATCTCGATGACAAACTAAGGCGGTGGCACATAGCTCTACACAAGTACAATTTGTGATTCTGATGAGTTTGGAATTCTTGCTTCCTGGTATTATTAACCTTGAAAGCTTACTTTTTATTGAATTTGAATTAAATTTTATGAATATAACATTATTATAATCACGACTTTAAGCAAGTGTCGATATTTATGCTTACGTCAACCTAAGAAGGTTAATTTTAACAGCCTATAAAATGTTCTACATTTTATTTAACTATCAGAGGTAGCGGATTTAGTCCGCTACTTACTGCCATTACTTATTTTTGTACAGCTGCTCAAAAAAAGGAGTTTAATGTAATTTAAAGATGTTAAACACATCTTTAAATTAAACTGTTGTTTCGATTTTGTAAAAAACTGATGTTAAAAGCTTGCCCACTAATCATTTATGCGTAGGTAGTGCGTAGGAGTTAGTATTTTTCATATTTTATTAATTTCGTATCGTTAAATTTTAATAGGTATAGCAGAACTTTAACTCAGTATATCTAATATATTATGTCGGTATTTTCATAATAGTGGCACAATTCTTATGAAAGTGTCGCTAAGTGTAATTTTAATATTAATTTTATTTAAACGAAAATATTTAATTAAATTAAAAAACCTCAACTCACATCATTAAAATGTTATTTTAGTTTGAAGGTTTGTATGTTCACACTTCGCTGAATTTACCAGTTTAACTGTTGCACTTTACTGAAGGTCGGACTCATCTTCGCAGCTGCCGAGGAATCTGCGGTGCGATCTGTTCTTTTTGCTCCTTTCAGTCGGGAAAACCTTAAACAACCAGTTTTTTATATTTGCTCGTTCCTTTGTTCTTAAACTAACAATTAACATTACTAATGAAGACTTGCTGTCAATTTAGGAGTCGGAGGCATCAGTCACGTTTCTTCAACTGCTTGATTTCAATGTCATTGTACTGTTTAGTACATTTTTACTAACTTGGGTTCCCGGCACAATGGATGTTTGGTTGACCGTGACATTTCATTTTCGTGTAGTTATTTTGACTTTTTTGTTTTCTGAGAATAATGTGCCCTTTCTATTGTTGCTTCGAAGGTGTTGCTTTGATTTTTCAATAAACGCTTTATTGCTTCGCTTTCAACATTTAAAATATATGATTGAATCGATTGAATAATAGCTTTATCCACTCTGAATACCAGTTCAAGGTACTCTAAGATGGGAGATATAACAAATTCGTGTTAGCAGATGATTTTTTGTCCTTATAACACCTAAAATAATCATGACATTGCATCTCCATCTCAAACCTGATTGGTAGGTATTATTAGTGCTCGCCGCTTGTGTTAGACCGCTTAATTCATCAATATCATCTTTAGATATACAATTCCATACTGAATGCATTTAAAATAGTGATGGCACCAGCGCTCTGATTATTTTGTTTTACAGCTATAGATAATTTTTTAATTTCAAATATGCAGTTGAGGTCGAAAGCAAAATGTAGTATGTTATTTTCGACCCTAATGTATTGGTTTTAAATTCAGAAAATGCCATATATCGTTATTACGAATGGAGCCTTCATTGGTGTTGATACTTTTGAAGCGTTCACGTTGTACCTATGACGGGTTTATATGATCGAAGGCTTAATTATATTAAATGTAATGAATCTAACACCTAAAGCATTGATACACTTCCTACTTCGTAACACTTGTTCAAATATACACTGCCTTTATGAATATGTATGGACCATGCCTCTATATTTGTATTTCACGACATTTCGACTCTTGTTAAAGTACTACTCGTATTAGTAGGCAGGAAGTTACACGTCATAACATTATTTTCTATCATCCATAATTAATTAATTGGTGTTAAAGTTATTATTATCCGTAACAGATGATGACTGAATTTGCATTGAATAAATTTAGGGTTATATTTTATTTTAAATTTCGTTGTTTAGTAAAATCTGGTTATCTTTTTTAAAATAAATGGGGGTAGTAGGGAAATTAAAAATACGTATCTATAAGACAAAATATCTGTTTTGTCTACGATGTACCCATAAAGTCATTGTCAGTAAAGTCTTTTTTTTTCAATGCAATGCAATTCTAAATCTGCATGAACCTAACTGATGAAATGAAATCTCTTTAAGGTTGAAAAACATACAATAAACATGTTTTTTAGTATAGATTTCAGACTGTCACATATACCTGCCTTTCTGGAATACACATCTCTTGAAACCGACTATAGATATTTTTTTTACCTGCGGTTTTGAAAGCAACCCATTCACGGAAATGACATCATCAACATCACAGTGGAAGAGTGATGTGAAAGCTAGGTGACCTAAGTGAGACACTAACCTCGAACCTACTTACAGCCATAATTGCAGATTATGTTGGCGCTGTATAATTTGTTGATGGATATAAACTGTTGCTAAACGGATGATATCTGTGACCCAATAGTAAAAGGGGGCGAGTGATGTAACGATAGGCAACTCTATCGGTACTGGCTATTGATCAGTGGCCTGTTATTTGGAAAGATGAGTAAAACCGCCTCACCATTAAACGGAACTCGTTGCCATCCCATGTGTTTCCTCTGTCATATAATAACATGGACTTCTTCAAACGAAGCGTGAAGAAGCATCGCAGTGCCAACAGATGCAATACCGTGCCATCGCGTCCGTTAATAACTGCAACGTGGAAGTCTCTTCTTGCTTAGTATCAGGCTGAGGTGAGCCAAATATACTAAGCGAATATAAGAAAACGTTAAATTTAAAAAGGGATTCTAGAGAAGAATATGGCTTGACGCGTCGCGGGCGAAGCCGCTCTTTTATGTAAAAAATAGATATAGAGTATTTTCATAAAGAAATAAAAGGATTCAAACAAAAACTGCCCTGTTTACAGTATTATGAAATAAAGACTCCTATTTGTAGAGCTTACATAATAAACTTCGTCTCAACTCTGGTATTTCAATTTGTGATTATTATTCCCGTCCTTATCATTTTTGAATTTTTTATCTTTATTTGATACCTACACACGATTTGACTTCTGAAGTTGTTTCTTTCAAATGGCCTTGCTTTCTAATTTTGTTTAATGTTGCTATTTTTAAAAGAGCACTGATAAACGCTAAATTGTACGTCCTTTATCTTATTTTAGTTCTTTTGTGTTTGTCACCATATTGGAACTATACGCGGCACATCTTTATACCAGTTGCCAGTAGCAACTAATAGCAGGGACGTGTTGCTACTATTATTGCGAAAGAGCCAGAGCATTTAGTAAATTTAATACTTTCTAAATGAGTACCACCATCTTGCACCAACCAGTCTATGACTTGACCTTTAGGTAGATACTTTTATTAAATTTTCATGTAACTTTTATGATTTATTTTTTGATTATAACTATAACTTGATATTTACATAAAATCCTCTTTAACTGACATCAATATCCCATAATTTACCTTGACATTTATTATTATCAATTTTACTTAAATTGAAAATGAATGTATGAATGCCTAATAGGTTGTATTCCTTATTATTACAAGTACGTATTCGTAAATTACGTCTAATTTGATTGATATAAAAGATATTTTTTTTACATTAAGTTCTTGCTCTACAATTAAATCTCGCACATATCAGCTACAAAGGTTGTATTGTTCAATGTAGGGTAGATACTTGTACGAACCTTTTGTAAAAATGTATCACTTGTAATAAACTAAATACGGTGTTACTTTATTACTGTGTTATTATGTGTGGACCTGTCATTTTGAAATCGAAAAGACCTGTTTTAAGTAGAGATCACCTATCTTCTACTCGTATCTTGTATTTGTTTAAAAGTGTATTTTAAAATGCTATTCTCAGTAATAATATCTTGTAAACTACAGGTTGAACATGCCCGAATGACGTGAACATTATTCGAGTAGGTAGGTAGCGCTAATAGCATGAGCGGTTCGTATCTTAAATTATTATTACTAAACTAGCGGCCGCCCGCGACTTCGTACGCGTGGAGTTAATTATTGACACTTACCGTCATATTTTGAGCAATCCACACAATATATTTTTATAAATTGTAGCCTATGTGTAATTCTGATGTATAAGCTATATTGCAGTAAAGTTTCATTCAAATTCATTCAGTAGTTTTTACGTGAAAGAGTAACAAACATCCATACCATCCATACAAACTTTCGCCTTTATAATAGTAGTAGGATAGATTTCCTCCTTCGTACTTCAATTTCATTAGTTATCTGTCGTCTGCGTTGGTCCCCGGCTCGCGTGATGCGATGGCCTAGATTTAGCAGACACTCTTATCAGTGCCTGTTATGTTTGTATATCAATGTTTAAATATGTACCTAACTCAAATCTGAATGTAAACTCAAATACCTAAGTTACTGTTCCGGTTTTATTATTAAATCAATTTCTAAGCAGATGCATGTTTTACTTCAGAGAAGTAGCTCCTTATCTCATACCAAACCAGATATACCTGCATTGTTTACATAAAGAAAGCTTAAGAAAGTTGAATGATTTTTTTTAATATTTGGGTTTTTATATTGGCTCAGTATATTGACTCACCTCAGCCTGATGATAAGATGATGGGTTCTATTTTAGATGTAAGTAATCAAGACTATGACGTGTTCATTGTCAAATAAAGCTGTAATTAACCTAAATTTTGCAGACTGTGTTATCAGCTGCTGTTCCTAAGTGACATAAGTAGTACATAGTATTGAATTGCTATATCAAAATCCACGAGTACGATACGTGTTAATCGTTTCGTGCATATTTAAACGGCGTGTCCTTATTTGTAATTATTCATAGATAAGTATATAAATGTATATACAATTTAATACTTGTAATATCAGTAGCATACTGGGAAGAAATGTATATACAATTTAATACTTGTAATATCAGTAGCATACTGGAAGTGTTAATTATTAACACACATTTATATTGCTACGACTGTGTTTTTATTTTCTTGTACTTGCTTTGAACATTTATCGTTATAAGTATACTTAGGTACTTACTTGTGTTACTTATCTAAAAGTTGTGCAAGAAATATCTACCTATTTATAGTTTCTATAAGCGAATACACTTTTAACATAAATAAAACTTGTTACCTTACCATATGTAATTGTTATTAACTAGAGACAATCCATACCTATAATATACTTGCCTATGTTAGTGAAAAGGGGGCCTACTTTCTAATAAATCAATTATTACTTGTTTAATTGTCTAAAATCACAAATATAAATTGTATAAAGTAAATAAAAAATCTGCTAGTGTTTTATCAAACCACATAAACATAATTTATTTCATACATCATTGAATCCATGTAACATCTATCTATTTATTATAAGAGATAACTTATATCGACAACGACGAGGCTTATAGGTAAACCTAAAACACGAAACGTCTGCGCGATGTAATTTACACCCAGCGCCATCTATTGCTTCAGTTTGGAACTACTGTCCCGAAGCTAAGTAAGAGGCGGGACACTAGTTGTTAATAAAGTTATACCTAAAGGTGCAAAAAAAAACACCTATAGGTTAAAAATACCTACTATAGATGGGTGAGGAGAGGAGGTAAATCAAGGAGCTCCGTGGTAATATCTCTTTACGATAATATTACGTAAATTTAATCTGTCGTCATTTAACTAAATCATTTTAATTTAATATCATTATGTCGTCATAAAGAGCTGTGCGCGGGAGTGGTGGCGCACCACCTGCGCGGCGCGCAACGCGCAGTCGTATATCGGTCGCCTGTAACATGGTAATGGGACTGTGATATTACTTGCGAAACGACCACACACATGACTACTTTTGATGATGTTGTGTTAGTAATTTTCTTTAAAGTATATCATTTAAAAGTGACCACTAAGTATAATGCTATTTGATGGGTCACGGTGAGACCCACACGGCCTGTACACCGCACACTGGTGGCTTATAATGAAGCCATCCCGTAACGAATAAAAATATACCTATCGCATTTAAAGAAAAGCGCAAACAACGCATGTGAAAGGGACGGGAACTCCGATTCGGTTGTAACGACCGCTACAAATTAGGCCCTCAGGTCCGTCGATAGAATTGATGTCGAACGTAATGATCCTTTATACTCGTACATGAGATTTGTCTCAGCTGAATAACTTATAATTACATAATATAATATGTTAGCAAGTACTATGTAATGCTATTCATATGAGGATAATAGGTACCTAAAACTAATGATGTTGGCCGCACATAGTTATACCTACTAAGCGTGTTCTCTGTGCCATCTCCCGCACGAACTAAATGTTCGACACACTGTTTCCATTTATGATCACACTGACCCGAGAGCCTTTGGTTGCACTGCCTTCTCCAGTCACAGAGTACGGCACACGGGCGGATAGTGTCGTCCGTCTTGATCTACTCTGCTTTGACACACGAAACTAAAAAAATCCCGCTGTGTAGGTACGTACGTGCGCTGTTACCGCACGCAGTAACTTACGCTGTCGATGCTGGTAGATGTGGCAGAGATATCGATACCGGCTTGTCTGAGTTTATAATGGCCATTTTGTGTTGCTAATTACCGTCATAATGCATGAGGTTCTATTGCACAACAAGGTGACAAAGATTTACCGTTTCTAGGAAACAGGAATCGACTACGTGAATCGGGCCAGGAAGCCTGTTCTTCTGTATCAATATTCATTTGACTTCTATAGTTAACTACTACACACTTACTGATATGATTTAATGTTGCATCGATAATAATGTCCGTTGCCTACCTCTTTACAGAAATGCATTGGTTTTTTCAAACTCGTCCCTACTTAAATGTTATGATAGGACCTTTTTTGACCAAGAGAGTGCGTAACGCACGGAGTGTCAGACTCTCAAAAATGTTCTGAAAAATGTTATGCATAAACTAGTTTAAAAACATAAACGCTAAATCGAAACAAGATCTGGTGAAACGGTAGACAATGCGCAGTAATTTAGATATTGCATGCGGAAGACGGAAGTCTCAGAATTATTTTTGCTATATATGATGTTAATTTATTTACTTATTTTATTAGGACAAAGTATAAGCAGAGAAAATTCAGGGTTTAAAAATGCTAATATTATTAAATATGTATTCAATTACATTATGCGAGTGATAAGCATTTCAATTGTAGGCGTGTTTTTAACTTCCAGCTTGTATGAGCGTTGTGTTATGAAAGTAGAGTCATATCTCTCGGCCCACATGGCAGGTAATCATATGTGTCATTCATTGAATCGAATTACTATCACTTTCGTTTGGCAGCCAGCCCTTTTCTAACACATGGATGGAAGTGACAAATGACAACTGACTAAACTTGTTCAGAAACTTTCCTCAGGTCTTGCGGTATGTGGCCGAGTGACGAGTTTGGTTACTTTTCCTCCTCCTTCCACCGCTAGAATTCAATAATATCTCAATTACTGCGCCGGCGCACCACCTTTAATGACATCAATTACGTGCTCGCGGAAGTCCATATCAGACGACACTTTTTTACGGGACACACACTTGTACGTACATACCTGCTCCATGTTTATATCATAGATAGATATAGTCTAAGTGATTCATTTAAGCAGTTTTGTTGGTAGATAAGACTGATTTGCACAAATCATTTGCGTAAGCATTTTAGATAATTCGCTTTCTTAAATCGTGCATAACTGGCCATTAAAGACTGATTTTAATTAATAATTAGATATATATCTAATATATTTGAAGTCAGAAAAGATAGAGTTCGTTAGCTCAATAGTGTCATGTCATATATTCATTAGATATATATTCATGGTATCTTTAAAATCATAATGAACCGTTTAAAATCGAGATCAAAAGTCACGTGAGCAATTTTATTAATGAAAATGATGTATGAACTTCAGCAAACTCGCTCGTATAGAGAATGAATAACACCTTCTTACTCATTTTATGGTGCCAAGCTCAAAAGGAGGAATCTAAATTTAAGAATCACTCTTGTTTTGTTTTAGAGTGAAACACTTGATTTCTTTGAAATATTTATAAATTAAATCTGTTTATTACTTCATCATTTAGAACGCCACACTACGTCTCTCAGACAGGCATATGGTATACTCGTATATAAAAAAGAAGAGGTACACGGTGCAGAAAGTCCGTAGAGATTATCTGTTACCTTGATGTTAAGATGTAAGTAAATAATTAATTTGTTAATACCAAAAGTATTGCAAATGCGTCCATCAGTGCCTCTTGACAATGTGTCTTAATAAAGATGGAGCAATCACTACGTATAGGTATATGAAATCGTTGTCAGGTTGTCTTGTCTGTAACAAGCTCTTGACATGCTATCTCTATAGACTTTTAAACGGTATCCAAATATCAAAATCTGACGGCGATCTTGCTGCGTTGGCATCCTATGCAATCTTTTCGAAATCAACATCATGTGTGCTTTGATGCAAGCATGCAATAGCTTTATTACCGCCTGTACATTATAAGTAAAACAATAATCACATAGCCGGCAAAATAAATAACCTTTAAATGATTCCACTTAGCATGTAAATATGTAACACTAAGTATACTCGTACCTACATTTTTTTCTGAACACATTATCTAAATGGTAAAAACAAACCGTTTAAAAATAAAACATTTATCCATTATGTTCCGTTATAAGATACAACAAAATACCTATAGAAACGTACCTCCTTGTATCAAAACGTGATCTAAAGCTAAAAAATTTGAAAACTGATGATGTCACTTTTATATATGTGTGTGAAAGCACCATATTTAAACCTAGACTAATTTTAGTCTCCGTTTTCTAATAAGCGGGAAAAGTTTAGCTGTGTTCGTAGTCCGAATCCCAGACTTAAAACAACAACTTAAAGAAAATATATAATACATAGGCTACACATACGAAGAAACAGACCTCAGATAATTTTACTATTACGCAGTTGTTTTATTATATAATTAAATCGTTATCGTGCTTAATTACGCAGTTAATTATTTGTCAAGAAATATCTTTATTTTTGGCGATAGGGGTTTAATTAGTGAAGGTTGCCTAACGTTTCCTGTGCACCCAATGGGGGCCACTATAAGAATTCTATCTCAAATATAGAATTTGGCTTCTTTATACGGATCCTTAAAGTTTAATGAGGATACAGATAGCGAGAAGTGTACAAGATGTGTGTAGTAACCGTTGACGGTTGACCTCGTCGCGCGGGCAACACTTGGCCTCCTCGAGGGGTTATCAGGAGAGATAGCGGCGCCCCCGGGTAGCTTCCAATATCGACCCACATACATTGAGTAGCCACATTATTCTAATTTACTAGGAATATTGTCTAGTTAAATTGAATATCATATCCTAATCAAACTTTTCCTATTACATCCTATAGCCAGATTAATAGCGACTTAAATGATAATATGATATCTAGTCAGTACATTTATGTCTGGTTATTATTCTATTCCATTTCGATATATTGATATAGATAGTACCTTACCTGTATAGTTTGATACACAAAATGCTTTGGTCGGTTCATAATATAGTCGTTTTGGTGAATTTAAGTGTCGCCTACACTTTGATCTGTCTGGCCCGTTATCACACTGGTAACTTAATACATTATAGAAAACCTAGTTTAAAAATTAATAAAAATATTCATTAAAAATATTAAAATATATATCATACAAGCAATACAATATATAATCGCTACAAGCGATAAGATCGCCTTATTGTACTGTCTTTAGCTGTTGTTTCACTCGTGTATTCTATTTCTGTGCAATAAAGAATATCTATCTATCTATATAAAATATTAATTATCCCATTTATCTTAATAAAACAATCTGTATGCGCAGTATTGGCATGGAATTCATGACTTCACGTGTACGATTGCGATCAGACATCAAACGTCCATATTTGCTTAAACTTTAACTTATGAACTTTTTGAACTGATAATGTGTAACATTACTTATACCTACACATTTTGTCGCAATTCTTAATGTCAGACACAGACACTTGACCGAAAAGTCTTAATTACACGTTTGAGAAAAAATACGAGTCATTTAATTAGATACGTGTTTGATTTTTTTAACTAAATATCGATTGTAAATCATAAAAATAATTTAGTTGTTGCTGATTGCGTTTTGATAATTTAAAACTAAATAAATCAAACTTGAATGAAATCAAATTCATTACCACTTTGCTACATTATTTCTATTATAATCTAATCGGGTCTATCTGTGTAAGAACCGTATTAATTAGGAGGAACTTAAAAATATAATTAGATAACCATCTTTATGGATTACTAATTTGACAAATAAAAATATAAGTACTTTGCAAATAACGGAAATATATCCTCATAAATGCGGAATGTACGAGTTCTGTTATATTTTTTTCTACAATAATAACAACATGCTCTACCTAACAATTTATTTCCTACCTTTCAGTTAAAATGCGTGAAGTAGTGTAAAATAACACGATACTTTAACAAATTGTTGTAAGTAAGATATGTTGGTCTTTATTTTCATCATCTTCGCATCCATCAACCGCTAACTGATTATATCGTGTCATTACATGTGTAAATGACTATAATTTGTGTGGACAGATAATTTTGCGCAACATCATATTACGCGGTTTTGGTAACGTAACCTGTGATGATGACAATGAGGGTATTATTTTAAATGTTAATGGGTAACAAGACAGCAGATCGACCAACCTAAATCTGTCAAAATTTCTCAAGTGATTTTCAAACTCGACATGTAAGATATAAAGTTGAGAATCACCTACTTGGTCTACTTGATATTTTGAATCTACTTTGTTGATCTATTGCCGTGTGTTACATCGGATCGCTCTTGAGAGAGCTCAGAGTATTTATTGAGATCGTAAATCAATAAGTCTATGCGTCGATAAAATTGTCGCCTGGTTTATCATTGCTATGTTTTTCAGACTTAAATGCAGTTGGGACTGTATTCTAAACTTCATTGATACATGTTTGTTTATTACTGGTAGTGTAAGTGTAATGTTACACATGTTGTATAAGAAGTGTTTCTTCTGTTTAATTATGATTGATGTGCTAATTATTAAGTATACCTACCTACACTTATCACTATCTACCTCTAGCTACTTTTAACATCTCTGTTGTGCTAAATGAGGTCAAGTAGCTCTCAATAAACACTGTTTCTAGTTATTTCTTTGGTAGACGCAAAAAAAAAGATAAAGCGTTGAAAATGGTGTGTGAAATTTTGACTTGATCAGTGATGGATTGCAATCTCATAGAGTGTGATGTTTGATTGAAATAGGTAGCTAAGTATATATAGGTAGTTGAATGCGGAGCTCACCATTGAATTCGCGCGTAGTATTCACACGTGAATTTAGGACGAATACACACAATTATGTAGACAAACCAGCATCAATTATCAGGCTTACCTACAAAAGTCTACACCCGCCTACCTCCGTGATTCGAGCGGCTAGAAGAATAATTGATGAGTACATGCCCCGGATCACGTAATGCTTGCCAAACCGAGGCTTGCACAATCTGATAGATAACGTGTTGTTGACCGCTCTGCCTCTCCAAAATGTCATTAGTCTGGAGTTATTCTTCTTTGACCGTTACGTTACACTATTGTTATGTTAACCCATCGATGCGCGAAATATGGTTTTGATACCTCAAGCTAATGCAAATAAAATTATGTCTGCGAAATGGTTTTAAATTGGCCGCTTTCAAATTTGAATTACCTAGATAGATACAATGGTCACTGGTCTAAGTCATTTGCTGTTTGAGCAAATTGCTAAATAACATCTTTTAGGTCGGCTGTTCATTGAACAGCTGCTAAGCCAGTTGGCTGCGACATGCATGCTGTTTTTGACATTCCTTTATCGAAAAATTGCAATGTCTCTCTTGTTATCCTGTTAATGCCATTGCCAATAGGCCAAAACAAACTTGTCGCTTTAGAACGACAACACACACACACACACACACTTACCTACACTTAGGACACTAACTACACTTAGAACACTTAGGTGTTTGCTGCATGAAATCGCAGTCGTTGAACTTGTTATCTCGCGCAGTGCGTTCTCAGCTGTATTGCACTAATTATATACCTCTCACGGCAAACAAACAATAGTTTAATTAAATATCAAAAACCCATTAAATAAACTAAGAAATAGCTACCTATGTCTATTGCTATAGATAAGCCGATATCGTTGGTTTTATATTTTACAATACACATAGAATAAGATTTTATCAAGTTAATTACGAGTAGGTATGTAGATACACGACGCTTGCGAATTTTAAGATTACAGATCTTACCTACTTAATAATGTACTTTGATGTCAGTAAAATTTATGTCAGAAATATTTACGGTTGGTTTCATGTAAACTGAGGAATACATGTTTATTTAGTGTATTATCAATTTTGCTTAATTAACCTTGCTTATTGAGGGCACTCAACTTAAACTACGTTGGGGGTAGGTAAATAAACGTCATCATACTAATTAAATTATTATTTAGGTATGTAATTATCTGTCAATATCTGTTGCTAAGCGGTGCGAATCAAGCGATGGAATATGAACCTTTGAGCTCTCTTATCAGACTTAGAAAAAACCGTGTCGTGACTTAATTTTATATATCAGAAACGGATATAAAAATTGGCAAACATTTTTGTTATTGCAATATCTAACACCCAAAGTTGTTAGGTTCCAGTGTAACATGTTGTTAACTTTCATAGCCAATATTTATTGATCAATGGATCGCATAGCACATAAGAATCTTTACGTTTGATGTCAATGGACGGATAGTGATTGCGTAGATACTTATGTGCGGTTATTTTTATTTTCATGAAGATTTTAACCCCAATACTAGAAAACGTGTGAAATGTCTGTTAAATAACTTGATATTTGATACTGAACAATTATCTTTAGACACAGACCATTGATGCTGACCTTAAAGAAGTTTTGTGGAAGCATTACGTTTTGGGTGGGATGAACTTCCGCAACCATATAAAATACGTAGTATCTTGCCTATTAACCAAATCCTAACGTATAGCTCCACGTAGTTATTAGCAGTGAGAGCTACTCCGTGAGCGTGAGTCAGCTTTAAATGGTTCAGCGGCGAACTATGTAGGTACCTACATAATAGGTACCTACTAAGTATCTAGAAGCACTGAGCTATAATTTTACCATATAGATGTAGGTACATAAATATACCTAATATAAATATAATAGGCACAGAGTCAAGTGAGTGAGGGACCGGAGGCCCAATTGGGAGGAAAGGAGGTTACAGTTGGCAGCGCACTTGTGACTCTACTGGTTTTGCAGGTATCTATGGGCGGCGGCAATCGCTTACAATCAAGTGATTCGTCTGCCACCTATCACAAGACAAATAATGAAATAATATGAACCTTAAATCAAAACCAAACAATCTCCTGCTTTAGTAGATCCACTTCATATAAATTAGTAGTAACATAATTTAACATTTGTAAACTTTGTGCAATAAAGAGTAGGTATTTATCTACCTACAAACTTGATACGAGGAGCAATATAAGTATCAGTTACTACTACTTTAATAAGTTAATAACCTGCAAATCGTTGGATAATTGAGAATGAATTATTATCTGAATGCAAGTAATTTGTATTACGCATGCCTAGCAATGTGATACAGTGGCAAATAAAGTGGCCGTTCAGAGGCCATTAAGTAGCAGCATAATAGCAGAAAATTCTAATACAATTTTACGATAGTGGTTATACTATGTTATGCTATTGTTAATTACAGCTTCTCGACGGTTATGAGTATTAAATACCACCACTACATAACTCTTATGTGACCTTTACCTTTGGCAGCTTTAGAATGATGACCTAAGCAATATGCCTATATTAGCAAAAATATGTGTTATTGTTAGATGCAAAATAATTGAATTCTTACAAACTTGATACATTCACATTTTGTCTGGATGTTTTTTTATGATATAGGGGGTAGACGAACAGATAGATCACCCGATGGTAAGGGACTACCGCCGCCCATGGACACCCGCAACACCAAAGGAATCACCAGTGCGCTGCCAACTTTGTAAGAAGGAATTAGCTCACATTTTGGAGGTTTGCTTTGTGAAACGTCTAAAATACTTGAAAATAGGCAAAAGTTCAAAGGATATTTCGATAGAGCATTTTAAAATTAACAATATCAGGGCGAACCTATCTTAGAGAATTAAGTGTCTAGTGACAGACGCCACTAGGGGTGTACTCACGCCTAGAGATGTTCTAGGCATCGATTTAGTCCGGCTAACAGTAGGTATGTAGTTAATGTGTCTTAATATGTATGATTTACCTCATTTATATACGAAAGAACCGAAAATGAATACTTAACACCGTTCATGACGAAGCAATGGACATTGCATATGCCTTGTTATTTTTAAAGGACTAAGTTCAAAGCATTTAACGATAATGAACGTGAGTTAATCAGATAATGGAATGACATAACATAAAGATTCAAATACAAGTATATTTTTGAATATTCCTTACTCACGACTTGCAGAAATTAATTACAATGTTTGTTGACGCCAACATGGCCGTGTACTCGTATAAAGCACGAATGTTATGGCGCACTGAATCACAAACTACACAGCTTTTGCATTAAGTGACATCACTAAATTTTACTTTAATATAGTCATTGGTTAATGCCTTTAAACGTGTACTATACAACGTTATGAAACATATGTGATCCTTATATAGTGTTGTTTTGGTTTTGTTCCACTGAATTGATCAAGAGTTATTTCAATCACTACGTTTACCGAGTCGCGGTCTCCACTCAAGGACTTTATGGCTCCAACGGTTATCAGTTCTGCGGCTAATATGACCAGCCCACTGCCACTTCAGTTTGCTAATTCGGTGGGCTATGTCGGTGACTCTGGTTCTCTGTCGGATTACATCATTTCTGATGCGGTCCTTCAAAGATACTCCGAGCATAGCCCTTTCCATTGCTCTTTGAGCGACTTTGAACCGGTGGATTAGTCCAGCCGTGAGTGTCCACGTCTCGGCACCGTAAGCACTCGGTAAACGTAGCGTTGGACGCCCTGCTACAAGATGGGATGACGACATTCGAAGGCTGGCTGGAGTGAGCTGGATGAGAGTGGCCGAAAATCGGAGCGGTGGCGTGCATTGGGGGAGACCTATGTCCAGCAGTAGACGAGCGTGGGTTGCTAATGATGATGATGATGAACCTGTATAAAATATTAACATCAAATAAATAACTAAGTACTTCCCGAGCGCAGTTTTTACTCTAATAAGTATGTATTTATTAGCAAAAACAAATTTTGGCAACGTAAGAATATGTTATGAATTAGGTACTAACATACCAACATATATATATTTTATTAAGTTAATTAATAGATAGGTTACCCAGTTAGTAGAGTACGTAGGTAGGTATAAATAGCCACAGTTGTCAAACTGTAGTACACACATTACACGGTAGCAACACTTAAATCGTTTTGACAAAAGTAGCTTCGGTAACCGAACGTGCAAACAATTAGTAGGGGCGCGCTCGACAGCTCTCCTACTAATCAGTAAGGCGAACGATTTAGTTAGCTTACAGTCCGGTCTTCTTTTCATACCTCTATATCAGTATTGATGTTGAGAGCATGTAATTTAAGGCCACTAGCAAAATTAACACTGTGGTAGCACCATAGATCAAGGATCGATGGCAGCTGGTGTCGTAAGAGGCGGGCGTGAGCGAGGCGGGTCGGGTGCGCAGGCGCAACCGCGCTGAACTTTGCCTGACCCCTGCGCAGTGGCCGCTCAGCGCAGTTCCGACCTGTTCCAAATAGATTAGCGAATCCACTTCATTGCGAGATGAGTTTATAAGATGTCGCACGCATCTTCTGTAGTTCCTATAATTTCTAAGTAAAATAATTAAACGTAGAGTTCGACTCTTCTTTCCCATAGCGGTAATTCCCGTTTATAGGTATAGCCCGATTATTTTATGGCATAATTTTCTCCTTCTTAGATAAATATGAAGATTTAAATTATGTTCGAATAACTTTAAACAAGTAAATTTTAAGAGCTAGCAGTAACGTAAACTGATGACAATAATTTGATATAATCAACCAAGTAACTAAACTCGTTAATATTTATAATGTCACGGCAACTTTTATTGCACGTATCCATCCTTGTTGCATGTGAAATAATTAGCAGTTTCATGTCCTGTACGCGTACGACCTAAGATAATTCTTAAGATAGCCAAATCTGACGGTCCAGACGTTTTGTCAGTTCCTATCTTGATCTCGACATCAACGTCATAATTGAAAAACTTGCAAAACACTGTCGGTCCGAGATCTTCGTCATTTTTAACTTATAGAGACCTCATCATAACTGCAGCGTCATTATAAATTTAACCGGTGACATTTCATTACATAAAGTGACAGAGAATTTTTGTGACCACATGTTTTTATCAGTTATAGGGATCGGGAGATGAAGGTCCCTACGCGTCAATTAGTGATTTTATGGTGAATAAAATGTGTCGCAAGCGCAACTCGCGAGGTTCGAATGAGGGCAGGTTTCGGCGCGTGACCGCGGCCGCTCCATCCTCCGCGCGAACGATTCGGCACGGGGATTAAATTAAAAGTCAGCCATATATCACGAGAGTCGCCACTGTATCAGTTTGCGAAACCTCGGATGTGGTACTTACCAACCGATTGACTACGGTTTACATGCTATACCAGTTGCTACAGCGTGACTTTACCCTAGCTAACTAGATGTTTAAGAAGTAATCAGGCAGGTCGGACAGTTACTTGTCACAATTGTAGACAAGACGATGGGATTTAAACGGACGCCATGATAGGATTTAAATGGTACATTTGAGATCGAGATCATATTAACTGGATAATATAACTAATGAAATGAATGACTCCTTGATGATAGTATCTGAAAAGATAATCATCGGGTAAGATGATAAATTATAAAACAGCCTGTATTTTTTCTTAAAAACACCTTTTGTCAGCTGAGTTTATTTATTGCACAAGTCTAAATATTTAACGTTGGGATTCGGTAAACGAACGAAGGTTAAAAGCGTTGTAATTTTGAAGTCCAAAAGTGACGGTGCTTAAATTGACGACATGGTGGATTACCGGTCTCAGCACTACTAAAGATTGATGATTTGAACGTAAAGATTGATGATTGTGGGTGTATGATGAATGTATTTGAATTTGGAAAACGAGAAGTGTTTCGCATGGTCTAATAAGTTACTAAATATTGCGAGGGACGAAGCGACTAAGGGCTAAATATGTATTAGCTAAAAACAGTTCTGTTGACTTTGTTACTTGTTTGTACTTTGTACTTAAATCTCAATCTATATTTTGAAAGAGCGTCTTAAAATTGAAACTACGACTTGAAGTGGGATATTAATAAGTAGTTGTACCTAATTTGAAAGGGCACACGTAAAAAAACATCTTGAATTAAGTAAGTTCCAAGTTGTGGGTTCGAGTCCCATCTGAATCCGTCGATGATTTTTTAAGTGCATTATTTACTTAAGCATAAATTGCAAAGAATTGCTATAACCAAAATTAAGTTACCTCTTGAATTATCGGTTATCCGTAGGGTGAAAAAAATATTATTAAATCTACGCTATTTCATTCCTGAGCTAATTTATAGATTGGTACAGATTTTATTTACGAAATGGTTTATAAGTTACCTTTTAATCTCCATTGTGATACCTATTCTCATAATGATGATGCTAAGTTTGGCGTAGGCTTACCAAAATTTCAGTCTAAAGAAGGTATCTACCTAATACGATAAATATTACAGAACAATGTATCACTCTCCCGCAACCGACGTCAATGCCATAATGATGATACCTGCACGTGTCATAGACGTAGTATTTTGTGCGTAGGATCGCACGCCTAAAGGTTAGTATTAAGTAACAGAAGTTGCAGATTGCCAAGCTCCAACGCATAGCGACATACACATTACAAGATCATGATATTGCTCACTTGCAACATCGATTTATCTTTATTGCTTCGTGGGAGATAGCAGCTGATCTGAGGGCAGACTCCACGGATCATTGTCGCTGTTATCACGGTGATGGTATCGCTATTAGAAATTTCCATCCGTTTTGACGCAATGAGAACATAGATAAGGGTTCTTTGTCTATGGCGTACGTTTACGTACCTAAGCGCAATCTGCGTACTGCCGGGTTATCTGTAGGTAACATGCATCATAGTAGGTCATAGTAAGTAGCTGTAGTTCTTATGAACATAATATAAGAACTAGGTACAGCTAACTATATGATCGAACAAGTATTATAACTTGCTATGTATGATCTTAATACGATAAGAAAATTGTCGATAGCTAAGTAGGTCGCAAAATTAACGAATTATCCGTAAGATATATTATTTCAGACTTTTTTTACTACATTTTTATTTGCGGATAGGAATGCTAGGTATGTCTCTACGTGTTAGGCTGCCAATAAGATCGCTGCAGCGCAAATTTTGCAACAAAATGTACGTGGCGATTCATAATTTAACACTTTAAAATAAGTATAAATGTTGCATAAAACTATCATGAATCATTTTGCAGATCAGTCGTCCAAATTGCCGCAGTATCTTTCAATACTTTACATAATAACGACATTGATTAAGCGCGCCAATCAAGATCATTTAGATACACAGTACATGCTTATTGGAAGCTATTGTCTTCCGGATCGGCTGTATATCTTGGAAGACATCTTCAGCATACGTGAAAGTAACCAACAATGGCGGAGGTAAGCATAAAGTTCTTATCGTATGAAATATTACCTGCACGGCAAACAAACAGATCAGATCTGTGATAAATGATTGTAATAAGTGGTACTGTGGCTCGTCTCGTCTAATTCAATTGTTTGCGAGGTATGGCGCCCGGCCGATGCGGAAGTTAAACACTGAACATCATGCGCACACTACACGAATTTGTCATTATTGTAAAACATTTTTGCTTTGTGTTCTTATTGTCTTATGTCGGCGTTCATCTTGAGGTGGCGGTGAACTCAGGGATTTTTTCTTATAGGCTAACGCTTCATCTCTACAATCGCACCTGATAAACAGCGTCAATGAGATCTAGGATTTCTTAGAAGATATTAGTTACCTACTTGTAGGTTACGTCTGACCTGTACTCGAATGGTTTTTTTCTTTTTTAGTAAAGCTGCCGACGCAAATAGCGTCGCAAATTGATTCTTCCTGCCTCGGGTTGGGACACTTGGGTGCTCGCCGTATTTGGTGCACTTACATAACTTTGTTTTGCTCGCACCTTCTGTTGTGTCGCTTTATGTAAAAGAGATGCAGCAATATTGAGAGCATTCACGAAATGTGATCATCGTACTTAATTATTCTCGTCACGCCTCAGTGGTAACATTTCGTAGGTTAAGATTTCGCACGCCGATAGTTTCAACAGCATTCTCACTTGCGGTGATTTGTTTATTGCAAAGAGTATTGTTATATTGGGGGAGTATTTTTGTCTTTGTACACAAGTTACTGACGATTCGTTTAGCCATATCGCGTAGGTATGTGAGAGTATCAGACCAGTTTGTCAAATGACAAACTATCCAAACCGTGCAGGTGTCACGATGTTTTATTTCACTGCCGAGCAACTAGTAGACATATTATGCACATAAATCGGAACAATCCAGAGATAGATAACGTCTCTCATATTCTCTTTTAATAGATATCAAAAAGGACTTCCTTTATAAATACAATCGAATTGTTAAATCGACCAATCTGCCAACCTTTTCGTATCCATATACATTCATAACTTATTCCAAACTAAAAGGCAGAGAGCAGGAACGCCCTTGCGATCGATGTTTAAGTGGATGGCATTAACGCGTGACATTTGTGTGCAAGCGCAGCGCGAGGGCGACGCGTGCGCACGCGAGCTCGACCTCATTCGTCGCCATCGTGAAATGTCTGGAAGGCGCGATTTTCATTATAACTGGTAATGTTGGAATCATATTGATCATGCAGATCCGTAGTTCAAGGTCGGTGTTAGTTAAAGACATTTTTACCTTGCTATAATTTATAAGTAGGCGATAAGGTGTAAATAAGTAGTGAATTCTGTGCTATCGGCGAATTTGTAAATGACATCTTTGGCCCACTGTTCAGATAGATTTGGTATCTGACTAATTTGTTAATTTAGTAGGTACTACTGATAGGTACTCAAGCAGAAACTCTGCAAATTAACGTTGTTACTCTCATTTGTTCCACTCAGATAAGTAGTAATCGCTATAAAATGGAAAAGCCTACAAAAAACTTTAATTGTAAAGGCAACGCCGATTTTTTACACATCGTAATTAAACTCACAATCTGTCTTGATCAACTTGGGCAACCGAAAGCTAGGCTGGGTTTAGCTATCATTTTCAAATAAATTATTATGGTATAGTCGAGTTCAAAAATATGTATACACTTTAGGACCTTGTCACAATACATATTTATAAGAAAGAAGAAGTCGTTCTCTTATACATAGATATGTACTGTGACAAGGTTCTAAAGTGTATACATATATTTTAAACTCGACTGTACATACGTATTCATACAATTTATGAATGAAGTTAAGATAAGTATTAAACCTACTGCATTTAGCAGTGTACACATGATTGATATAGGTGAGTTAATTTTGCACAAATTGTATTTATTAAGTACCTAATTATGGAAAATTACAAATATAGATTAGTATCGTAGACTAAGAAGGTTATCATGAATCAGGATCTGCAAATATAGAGCGCGTTAATTACTGCCACACGCCTGGCGAATGTATTCCACGAGACAATCAAGTGTTCGGTGTTATCAGATAAAGCAAGTGTATAAATTAAGGTAGTTGATAACAATGATAACTGAGTCTAGATTGATAATTGGGAGACGGGTTGTCTTTGCTGGTGGGTCGTTGACTTATGACCTAAAATAGCGAATTGCAAATAAAACTATAATAGTATTAAATTAAATTAAATTCACACACTATTCATTCATTAATTTGACTCCGTAAGTAGCTTAAGCACTTGTGTTACAGATATCGAACATCAGAGGATCACAAATATACTATATACATAATATAGTACCTACTTATATACATTTGTTAATTTAAACTCATACAAAGTACAAAAAATATCCAGACACTTGAAGACACAGGAATGTCTAACAAAACCTTGACGTAGGTATGATAGTTTTTGTAAGTGTCAAAATACAACAAAGAACAGTTAAACTATTCTAGCAGGTGCAACAAATTCCAGTTTGATGCAATTAAAAGACACCTGACCCACGACCCGCGTTTTGTCTGTGTCCCGGCTGCGCAAGCGCAGGCGCGCGCTAAATGCAGCGTTGCACAAGGATGTCATAAAGGACCGTCGTTCACAAAGCATAAAGTGCAATTCATATTCCTACACACTATATTATCTATGTATATTTGGCTATGTTTACGTCAAATGGGTGAGGTATGCTTTGTTTTACTTTGCTTATAGTCGCGCAGTTTAGGAATGTACACAGAAGCAAGTCCTTTTTGAGTGTAGGTAATTTGTTGGACATTGGGCAACAAATACTTCAGTACTTATAGATTTTTATTCTAATTGTGTTAATTATAAACAGGTATAGTTTTAAACTACCTGTAATGGCCGCGTAAGTAGGTATGCAACTTTAATTTTACAGGATTATTAAGCGTTAATTTTAATAGCTAAGTAATCAAAATATTACGAGTATTCATTATGCATATTATTATGAACTTATAGACTTGGTAATAAAACCTTCTAACACATATTTCAGCTATGGCTACCAATCTTAATAATTAGCCATCGACGCAGGACATTTATATAGTAAACATGTGTATACCTGCGTATACCAAAAACACCAAAGACCCCAGTATTATACTGAAAAGGATCAATTCTAGGATGAACGTTTTAACGAGCTTACTTAACGAGTACTTGCTTATTTGCCAACGTCTAGAATTTTCGATGAATTAATCGAAACCAAACGCAGCCGTCGCTTTATAGTGCGACCCACTAGCCACTGCGCTACCGAGGCAGTCCCCCATAGTCAGTCGAGGCAGTCTGGCAGTCTGGTCAGCATAGATCTGGTAGTGATAGCTGAACAAAATCGATCGCCGAGAACATCACTAGGCGCAACACAATGTTATTAATTAGGTGAATTGTTACGAGTACCTATAACTGAAAAAATTAAAAATGTATAAAACCCCAACAAGTTTATATATGTATGTTATTATGCACTAGATGCAACAATGTAACCAATGATTAGTTGACTCAGTAATAAAGATACTTCGCGTGGCAACATTACTTGCGCGTGGTGATTGTTTAAATGACATTTGCATATTTACATTAACATTAATGAGATCATGTGTTTAACAGATGCGAGATAAATAATCATGTCACTAGAACGTAGGTCACTCTGAAAGTTTCCGGAAAATCTATTAACGGAATTACTTAGTTTAAAAGGATTAAATTACTATATTTATCTGTTGTTTTGGGTTAGGTTATACTTATTTAGGTACCCTTGCATAAGTCTTTTTCAATTTCTGCTATAATTTGCCTAAATCTGTTGATATCTATCAGAATTGTGTTCATTTATATCATTTATAGAATAGGGAAAGTACAGTCAGCCACACATCAGGTTACCACAACCTGTCAAATTTCCTCAATTGATTTTCAACCCAATGTGTATGAAAGTAAGATAAGATTTGATTGAAGAAATTTGACAGTTTTGTATACTTTGATGTGTGGCTGTACGTACTTTGATCAGACCTCCGTCCGTAGATCCTTATGAGAGCCACGCTTCGGCATAAATGGGCCGGCTCGACCGGAGTAATACAACGACCCTACAGAAGACCGGTGTGAAGCAGCGTCTGCAATGTGTTTCGTCCAGTGTGTGAGGGTACCGGAGGCCGAATTGGGGGAAAAGGGGGTTAAAGGTCGGTAGCGCACTAGTGACTCTACTGGTGTTGCAGGTGTCTATGGGCAGTGGCAATCGCTCACCATGAGGTGAACCGTCTGCTCGTCTGCCACCTATCACACTAAAAAACGCCTTGGTATATCTTTTCTCGCTCGATATTTTCTTATTTATTCTGATAATCGAAGCTAATACGAATCCAAATATCATATTTTAAAGTTATAGGATATCAAAATGCCATTTTTCCATAGACTTTAAAAACTGAGTGCACCAAAAAGATTTTATTATGTATGTATATATGGTGTAATTATATAATGTGCTGATTTAAATAAACCTGGACCGACCAACTTAGTACATAGATGATAGACGTTAATTGCTCAGTGGCTTCTCACAGCCGGCGCCCGTGACCGCCGGCGCTTGCGCAACGCGGCGCGACAGAAAGGCTCCGAAATTCCCACGGGCCTCGTTGGATTGTTCGTCCTTCAAGCCCAATAAAGGGTCAATTTTCGGAACTCAAATTACGTTGTTGAGGAAACGCCAATACCAAACATACCTTAAAATTATTGTGAATAACATATTTCAAAGAACTGTTTGTTGATTCGATGAGGTAAAAATTTTGTAAAAACAAGAATAGTCGAGACTCGAGACTACGTAGATTACCTAAAGAAATACGCCTTTTATAAATTGACTAATTTGCGTACTAAGCACTTGTATTATGATATCAGACAACAGAAGAATTACATAATACTTATATTTACTTTTTACAATCAGACACTGAACAAACATAACATTGTTCATTACACGAATATTTAGCTAGAGTGGGAATCAATCCCACAATCTTTGAGGCAAAGAGCAGGAATACTTACAAATGGTCCATCGTGCCAGTTGATAGTGTTTCTATGGCGATTAGTTGTATGCAGCGTGGATCCAAGTAAAACTAGCGGTCTTTATTATTTTGTAAATCCAACTTGTTGTAAAACATATTCTTTACAAAGTTATCAGGAGAGGCCTTATGATTTAACGGTCTCAGGATAAACCTAAATATAGTCCGGTAAGCACCAAAATGGTCTCCGCTCAGCATATAGTGGACGACCTGTAATAAAAATATCTTAATTTCCTTAGCAGTACAGGTCTGCCAAGTACACTACAATTTATTACAGAAATATTCCCTTTTTAATTATATATAGGGGAACCTGTTGTACCTTGACACCCTTTGTACCTAGAGCCCCCTACGTTTTTGAAATGTTTGCGCTCTTTTTTATGTCTCTTTGTGTATGATATAGTGAACTTTCCAAGACTAATCAACATGAATTAGTTGCAGGCGGCCATTGTATCGAGTTTGCATGGGATATCACTTTAACGTTTTCGCGCATAAAAGTAAAATATTAAATATTTTTTATTTCTTCATTACTTCTGTTATTTACTACTATTTTTTCAAACCATTTGATTGAAACAGTACTTTATCTAAGTTTATAATGTAGTATGCTTATTTGAGTTCGTCATAACCCCCAAATTTTTATGTGCGAATAAACATGAAAGGGTAGGGGTGTTGTACCTTGATCATAGGAAAACAGTTGTACCTTGATCATATGGTCAAGGTACAAATGTACTCTGTTAATTCTGTTTAGGAACGCACATATTTATAATTTTGTTGTTTTTTGCACAGGTAAAATGTCTCGTAGCAAAAACAACATCAAACGAACCCCTGTTCCAAAAACAGCACTTTCTAGTGCTATTAAATTAGTTAAAGAAAAAAAATTATCATTAAGAGGGGCTGCCAAACATTTTAACTTGTCAAGATGTACTTTAAAGAGCCATTATGTACTTTGAAGTTTTTTAAAGACATGTTAAATCTGAAAATAATAAAAATATTTGCTATTTGTCGAGAAATATGGATTTTATTTGATGAGTTCTAGCTATGATCTAGGTACATCACCCCCGTTGTACCTTGATTCACATTCCATTTTTTTTTCAGATTATGTAAAACCTATCAAAAACGATGATCTATGCTGGTATATAATTTATATTATGATGAAATATTTACCCTTTTCACTCATGATTAAACTGAAAATAATTTAATATTGACAAAACGCTAATTAAGTACGTTGTCTTTTTACAGGTAAACAACATGTACCAGTGCCTTCGGTGTGAGTCCTACATTTTTCATTTTAACGCGCACCATATGCAAAGCCAGCCTGCGTAGGCTAGGCCTTGCGTTACCTTGCACGTTGGTAGGGCTTACAATAAAAAAATGGTAAAATATTTCGTCGTTTCAAAATTCTTAGTGTCAAATATCACAGAAGACCGGCGTGAAACAGATCTTGCGCTGTATTTCGTCGAGTGAGTGAGGGACCTGAGGCGGAAAAGTGTGATAAATGGTTGGTAGCGTACTTGAGACATCGTTGGTGTTGCGGGTGTCTATGGGTAGCGGCAATCGCTTACTATCAATTAATCCGTCTGATCGTGTGCCACGTATCACTGTCAAATAGATATCTGTCTGCCTGCAAAATCTCCTTATTACGACCGGATATATTCCATAATAAATCATTTTTTGATTGGACTATGTACTGCAAATCAATAAGATTTTTAGACCTGTTAAACACATAACAAAAAACATCTCCAAATGATAAACCACGTTCCTTCACAAATACTTATTTCCTTTCAAGAACTATTACAAGCGTTAAACTGCAATTATGTACATGTGAGACAACCCTACTCACCTCAGGTGCAGGTTTTAATCCGCATACATTTTGTTTTACTACACCCATCCCATACATCTGCAAGGTGTGCCGACCCGGCCGCGTCTCCGCTATGCAGTCGTCCTTAACATGACTGCATCATAGGGCCCAGTTATCTAACTATTAAATAACACCCAACCTTGACGTCTGCCCGCGAGTAAAATTAATTCGATTAAACCTCTTGACCGTCGACACTAATTGCCATGCGTTGGTTATTATGACATGGAAATCGGCAACATATTGTAGCCAAATAAATTGCTTCAATCAAGACAGCAGTGTTAATGCATCACAACTTAACCAATGTGAATTAACTAATTTAATTGCGAACCTATGCCAGCATTCGCTAATAGAATAATTAATAAATTCTACTCTTTACACCTCCATTACAGACCAGTCTCTTATAGATTACCACTCACTATCACAGCTCTATCAGTGATATGGGTACCAAAAAAAAAAGTGATGTGTCTAAAATACGCTGCGAAAGAGATTGAGAAAGTGTTATGAGGCGTATTAGAAGGATGAATATTAGAGGCATTAAGCTTGCTCTGCGTACAATTGTAGGATATGATAAGCCATACAAACGTATCCAAACGTCCTAGTGTAATAATGTAGTTTTCAATTTTATGTAATTGCATTGCATTGCAAATTCATTCTGAAGATAAAACAGAGGATACCTGCTAATCTATTCCTCATGAATAGAGATATCGTATAGGCATACCAGTTATATCCAAGAACATGCGTAATCTTATTTCTCAGGTAGACGTTACATGCTCTTAATGAAACTGGTCCTTAAGTGGGAATTTCGATAAGGCTTAGGATAGATTAATCAGTTTTAAATAGAAAAAGAATTTACATTAGACATGCACGCACGCAATACTTAAGTGCTAGTTAGCATGTCCTAAATGAGTAAATAACCAAGATACATTTCCTCAATTTCTACTCGAATTAAAACTGTAAAACGTAGTAGGAACTCTATGCATGTAGCGACAGTGTTGATTCTGTGTTACTTATATAAGGCGGTACACAATCCTTCGGGTCATAGTGCACGACAAATAACTTAGTAATCCAGGTTAATTTTCAACAATATTGATGGATATTGGCCATGTATTTGGAACAATGCCTAATGTTTTCCGTGTAGGGTCAAACGAACAAACACTTTCGGAGAAATTACATAAATACAGAACAAATTATTATGCTTCTAGGTTTATGAGCTATGATAAATAGTTTGTCTATTTTTGTATTGGCTTTTCTCTTTCTTAGAATAAATGTAAATACCAAGCTACATCTAATATCATGTGAAGAAATGTGATGCATAATATCTTCCTGGCCACCAGCCACTACTTCCCGTCGTATTGGTATCCTGCAAAAATATACTGACGAACGACACTGCGGCAATTACCTTTTTTAATCCTTTAGTATTTGACCTTTTGATTGTCACTTCTTTTTCTTTCAGTATGTAAGTACAATTATAGTAGGTAGTTTCTTTCAACTACGTCGAACTCAATCTTCAGACAATACACATGAATATTATGTAATGATGCAAAACCCTTATTTTTAAGATAAATTAAATCCTACATTTATTTGGCAAAACAAAAAGATTTTTGAGCAAAACTGCGGGCAGCAGTTGGTTTTAACGTTAATCATATCGATAGTAATAAAAAGACTAGGTACCTATTGAAACAATAGTCAAAGGATTCAACGAAGCATACGAGTGTAAATTGGTGAGCAAAAGTGTTGCCCTCATTGTGAACATTTTGACACAGTCACGTCACGTCTCATTTGCATGCAAGGAGACAGCGCGTCACTGATGTGCATCAATTTGTTGCAGCTCTGTTTCAAAACAGTAAGTGCGCCCGCGGCGCTATCGAGTGCATCGTGTAGACACAACGCAAATTACAGTGGGAGGGTGCCAGGTGACGCATTTGACGCAATGGGCCTACTAAAGTGATGTTTAGACTACACGTTGGGTTACCAATCTGTCATGTTGCCCCAATTGATATGACACCAAATGTGTTTGACCTCTAGATACTAGATAGCCATAGATATGTTATTTTCATACATGTATGCAGAATGGAAAGCGGATGGGCTCCTTAAAATGTACTAGTCTATATACGTACCTACTTATTGTAAGTGGCAGTCACTAAACAGAGCAATAGTAATTATTTGTAATAGATGATAACATGAGTAAGAATGGGTACTAATAGATATGAGATGTTGGTTGCCATCTGTTATCGAATTCAAACTTATTCCTTAGCAATAAATGCCTCTTGGCATTAAGTTCGCCTATTGTACGATGTTTTGTGCAATAAAGTTTTTAAATAAATTAAATAAATAAATAAATGCACTTGGGTATACTAAACATTCGTAAGTGCAAGAGTTGGTGCTACAACATAATTGGGTAACTCGAAGGCTCTATTTGGTCAGGTTTAGATTGCCAATCTGCGCCTTCAAGATGCGCGTTTCTTCCCATATTTATTCATGAACAATAATTTGAATATTACCTCTGGTTTCTTACACCTTAGTTGTCTTAGAGAAAATATAATGTGGATATGTAATCTTTAGCTCAGCAATTTATCTTACGTAGAAATAGCCATCGCTAGGTATAAGTGCTGCAATTTAAGTAATTACTTGGTAGTATATTTTCTTTCGGTTATGTAATGGACACCATGAATTCTGCTGCAGACAGTTGTATGGTATCACGGTAGTAATTTTCAACTTGGGTGCTGGGTCGCAGTGTTTTAATTTATATCCGACCGTAACCATTAGTATGTTATTAGTAAAAGTGCTGCAAATACCGGGAAATTATGATGTAAATCTAGATACATTTAATGGCGTCGCCAAGACCGATTTAGAATTTTATAGAGTCAGCGTAGGTAGTTTCTTAGGTTCAACTAAGGGGGGCTATCATGTGTGAAATATATTGTTTTATTTTATTATGACAAAAATCACCGAGTAGATAGATGGACCTTAGTTCTACAGAACGCCATCTAGCGGATTTTTCACACGCGATAGCCTCCATTACAAGTGGATTGGCTGTTTTTTGACGTGCCAGGCAGCTCAAATCAACAATGTGATAAATAAAACAACCAATGTTTGCTGGACCTGACGCCTACATCACGTCACCTAAGGATTACTTCATCATATCCTGAGATCCAATTGATAATACTAAATTTAACCTTCCTTTGTGATATTTGGCACAGCGGACTTGGCAGTTGACACGACAAGTCGGCGCGAAGGTACGCGAGCGAAGCCGGGGTGGTTGCGAAAGCGATCTATTGTTAGTGGCGCCAGAGCCCCTGTGCGACTCCGCCCTAACGAGGGTCTTAGGTGATTCTCAAACTGTTACTGTAAATATAAGTATATGACATTGGAATCATAAGATAGTTAAATTCTTCCATCTAAAAGGCTAAAGGCATTTACGCGAATACCTCAGTCTAATGAAAGTCTGCAGACATTTTGCAAGCCTCGTAAAACCTTTTATCGCATCTGATTTCCTGAAATCTAATCCTCATCTTTGGAGTTATGTAATATTATGAGTAAAGAGGTTGTAACAACTAAATGTGAATCCTGAAGTTATTAGGTTAAAATTTGATCAATTTGGCGAAGAAGACCACCATATTTACTACTAATAATAAAACCTGTTAGAAGTAAAAAATGGTTGAATCTTAAATGATTACCTATGTAGCGATTATAAGATAAGCATTTTCGGATGAAAAGGTTACCTTCATTTATAAGCCATTAAGTATAATCAAATGAAAAAAAAGTGCTTTTAAGTTGCACACTTTTAGAACCACTACCTACACCTCTAGTTCGGCCGTACCGAACAGAAGCCTTGACTTGTCCGTCAGTCAACGATGACTTATATGTTATTGAATGTATTGAGCGTGCGCACATTCCTATCATTGTAGCTATTCTTCTAATGGACTAAATAAATAAAACATTGGCCACGATTGTTTGTGCATTGGGAAACTTTATGCTTTTACACTTAAGTAAAGTGGATACACGTATTTTATTGGATAGTTAGTGCAAATGCATCTATGTACAAACCTGAATATAATATTTATATTTGAGTGTAAATGGCTATTATTGAATTTAACTAGTCGGTTTTTTTGCTTGCCAATTCAACTTAGTGGAATAGTTTGTCTGATTTTCGTGAAATTCAACAAAAATATTTAACTTTTTTTTTGGACATGAATATTAATTCTACCAATTTTTCTTAATGGCTTTTTCCTGATAGATAGCAATCGCTAGTTAATTGCCGAATGAACAATTTTAAAGCATTATAAAAACTTTTAATGCGTTATTTTCTTGTGTTATTCATTTCTAGCAAGTAATAACTTAAAGATCAAATCTCCCAAGTGCTTTTAAAGGTGCAGAAAAGTTATCACAATTATTTAGTACGTTTTCAATATCCATTAATTCATAACATATACGTACCTTTACATGATTTGACGTATTTTGGTGATAAAATGGCATCGGCTGGTGGATTTCTCAACGCGTAATAAAATGCGTGTTGTACAATAAGACGCACAATAGAACCCCATAAAACCATAATAGGTACAGATGCGTTATAGTGTGACGAACTTTTATGAGTTGCATAATTCACGAAAATAGTGTGATAGCTATCTAGTAAAAGCGAAAATAACTGTTGTGTAACAAGTTTACTGCTTTTTGTAAATCCGTATTGCTGTTATATATTTAAAGATTGTATCGTATAGCAGTTTCATTTCGTTTCTGTTATGATGATTACATGACGTTTTGCATCGTTTATAAACGACGATAACAGTAGGTAGCTTTTTTAACACACTTTTATGATAATGTACTTATTAATTAGTTGAATAGTCAATTATTGCAGATTTCAGATTGGAATAGTATTGTGTTCACAAAAAAATATTAATAGAATGACAAAAGTTCCTAATTTATTCCTTTCCTTTAGTAACATTTGCCTAAAACCAACTAATTCTCTGATGAAGCCATCACTTGATGACTTTTCTCATGGGGATTTTTTTTATCGAAAATAATTCAATAATGATGACCCATAATAACAAGAAGTTGAAAAGACCCTTAGTTACTTATTCTATCTTTATGAAAAGGCAAAACTTTTACTATAATATCTACATACTAAAAGGCATAAATATATATTATTATCCACTTACCTACTATAATTGAGTAGATAGGTACTTTCGTGAAGATACTGAAATCATTAAAATTATGTCTTATTTGTCTCAAACTCTCAAGTTGTAAACATTAAACAACTCTTGACACGCATTGGATTCGTGCGTGCATTTTTAAAAATAATTTTTGTAATGAAAATAGAACAATGTGATGTGCGATAACAGAGTTCGTAGTTTATATTCGTACAAAATATTTACTCTCTTAGTGATAACTTCAAGTGTGGCTTTATTATTTGAGATAAAAATATTATTTATAATTGGTACGTTTTGTTTACTCTGTTATCGAGGCTACGATTACTCGTTGTTATGCGGTGGGGGTTCCAGAAGTTTTGATTTGCAAAAAGTTGAAAAATTTCCTCTGTCTGCAATAACAAAGATTAAATTGCGCTGTTAAATTATCTTAATTGCACATTATAAAAATAAGTTTTGTAGGTATTTAGGTACTCTGTTAATATTAATTATTAACATATGTATAACATTTTCTTCTCCTTGACTGACTCGTTAGCGCATTTGATAGTGTCACTGCCTCATCCGGCAAAGGTCGTGGTTTCGATCTTCACATTGGAAAAACATTCGTGTGTTGAAAACTTTTGTCCTATTTACGTAAGTATTATATTTGTACTTTGTGTTTTGTGATATCTGTAACAGAAGTGCCTTACTTACACGTAGTCAGGTCAATGTATCAGATGTTGTGTGAATATATTATTATTTATAAAAAATATAAGGTTTGGCGATAATTGGACATAAACATTATACTTACATAATGCTTCTTTTTTAATTTGGTTTAAAATACAATACCAGGATTATCTATCAGTCATAAAATTTATAGAAAAAGTGTAAATAATTTTCACCTTTAGATTCTTTATATGCATGCCTTTCAGACTGATTAAGTCATCACTGTCGTAGGCATAATTAGCACCACTGTTCTGACGATGACTGAGGAGATACGTAATATTGATTTCGCAAGTGTGATGTACGTAGCGACTTCTCTTGTCGTTTAGTTCAGAGTAAACAATAAATAATCGAAACGTAATCTTAATCTTGATTTTTTCCAGACTGCATAATATTAGAAACATAGATCTTACCAAACGAATCTAGCGTCTTAGGAAATACTAATGGCGATAATTGCAAAAGGAGTTTTGGGCGTGTGAAGCTGCAACTAATCATTAGGTATTTTTATTACTTCATAAACCGTGTAGAAACATCTGACAATGCGCAAGCGGCGATCCGTTGGTGTGAGGCTAGAAGGCGTCAGGGTGTCCATCAAATAGTGGCATTTGATTTAAAGGTTAGGTCAGCAAAAAAAACGGGTTTTGATTTATTTCTGCCGCCGCCTCGTTGTTTAATATACTGGGGATTTCCTTAGTCATTCTTATAACAGTTGCATACATGATTTTAACGTAGGTTACTTATAATCTTAATATTAAAGCTCTATTGTCATAACGCCATGCGTCAAATACGGGAGTTGGAAATTCTTGTGACGCGGACCGGTGTAACGAGATTCCTGGTCACCCTATAAGCCGCGCCAGCACGCATTCTTAGTGTTGCAACATTGGATGCGCGTGCACAGGCTAGGCCGGGATGACCATTAACCATCGCTTGTCTTATTTCTCTAATCATATAATGTGCATTTACTTTTACGACAGCCCGATAAGTTGCTTTTCATTCAGTGAGGTCTACTCAAGCCAGTTATTAATTACTTTAACTCTTCTTGTTATATCTTGAATGTGAAGATGGAGCAGTCAAGATAACGTTATTGGCAGCGTGTAATTGAATTGACGATTAATTGAAGTGGCATTATGATTTTAATGAACATGTCGTAATTATGTTTAAATCAAACTGCCGATTCCGAGGGCAATGCCACTACATTGATCCACTGATCACAATTATCTCTATGTGTCGCTCAACCAAATCAAAGACACAATAATAGCAAAAAAGCATCCGTCTCAAAATCTAGATTAGGACTACCTAATCTAGACTTTGATACTTACTAAAGTATTCGTATTCTAACATAATATCTACTTGGTTAATCAATGATTGCTAATAGACAAAGTTGATAACAGCATAAACTGTACATGCCACATGCCAAAGCAAATGCTACGCGAGCCACTTGTCTTGTCACTCATAAATGATGCCTAAAGCTTATTGTCATGTCGAACAACGTTTAACTAAAAGGAGAGGGTATAGAAAACCTACACTAAGTATTTTAAACATTTTGTTACTATAGGCGAAATGAATGCCTAGAGGAATTCTCAACCAGTCAACCTTTAGGTCATCAGAAGGGACAATGGTTTCTGATTCTGAAAGTTGTAGATTTTTTCGCATTAGGTAATTCTTACTGCATAAATTTCGTGTGTGGGTGAACCTAAGCGTGAGTTTCGAATGATCCTAAAATAGTATAAGGTAATAATATGTGAAATTGATGTACAAAATCAAAAAGTTTTCGTATTAGGAAGTAGTTTCACTGGCACAAACAGATTATGCAAATGGTTGCGCATTGCCATTTCACGCCTCTGGGTCAATTAATTATAGAATTAGGCATGTAGGGATGTATGAAGGCGTCAAGGCTTAGAGGATGCCACTGAATCATCTCGGTGCGTGGGCGCATGTAGGTACAATGTCTTCCATTGTATTCGCTGGGCATACCTAGTAGATAATCGATGGCATCTAACAAATAATACAAGTTATTTAACCTTTAGGCTAATTACTGTGCCGACTCCTATCATGTATACAACAATTATGTAGTAGGCCCTCTCTAATTATACTTAGAGAAGTTAGAATGCATTTTTATTGTTACACAGAAAAACGTTCAACTAAGGCAACTGTAGATTTAAAATTCACGGCTTTCGCATTAGTACCTATTGTTCAAAATGATCTAGAATTTATATGTAGATTCCTGCTTCTTCATTTCGTCATCATTCTACTCGACAACAGTTCCAACCGGATCATTTTGGTTGGCAGTCTACAACTGTTTTTTTCTCAAGAAACCTTCTACCCCGTACCCCAACCCCAACACTATGAAATGAACTATCGCCTGGTATCTACCGAATAGACCTGTATATCTCCAAAAGAATAGGGTAATCCTTTTCAAAGGATCAGCAACGCACTTGTTGATTCCGTTGGTCGTTGCGGGTGTTAATGGGCGGCGGTAATCACTTACCATCAGGTGATCCGTCTGCTCGCTTGCCCCTGTTATCATAACCAAACAATTGCATTGTTTGCTAGCTAAATTAATAACAGGGATTAGGACTTCGGAGGTGTCAAGGATGCCACTGAATCATCTACGTGGGTGCAATAATGTGTATCTATTGTGTAGGTATGACGAATCTATGCATTTTAGCAAGTTTGTATGTACCGACAACTCTTAGCACCTACTGCCTGAATCATTAAACATGTTTAATAATGCACATCACTCAAACAAACGACGCGTTTAGTTCCGACAAATAATAAACAGGTTTGTAAATAGCGCGTTCGTACGGACAATTAGCTTTCGAGAGGTTGCAGGAAGTATAAATGAACATAAAGATGGATGTAAGTATAGTTTAGTATACTTGAGGGCAGCTACTTTGTACTATTTTTAACTAACAGAATATTTAACTTTGGCTGATAGATATACTTTAAAGCTTCCTGAAAACTAATCGAATGTTTGATTTAATTTCAGACTAAGTAGGTACCTATTAAGTAAGTATATGAACGCTAAGGTATGCTTTGATTACTAATGTTGCAGAAATATGATCCAACTTAGATTTTTACGCCTTGCTTTCGTAGAAACCCCCATTCTGTTCAAATAACGTATCCATCATACTTATTGCGGTTCCATTGTACAAGGCGCTTATAAATCTGTACAGAGGCCGTTGTAACACTTGCCATATAATAGAAGTCAAGCTCATAAATGCCATGAATAGTATGACATCATGCAACTGCAGGTACCACCTGAATAAGTACATAGCAGAACACTAAGTGTGTTGGCCCGTTGATTGCTTAAACCATTTTTTTATTCATTGATCTACTGGGTTTACTTTATGCTTTTGCTAAAGAACTCTATCTACTAATAGCAACTGGAGAATTTAACGTGACCAATTTATTTCTACTGCAGGACGCATTTTAGAGCCAACACCGTATTACCTTTAAAATATTGATGTGTTTGCGCACACATTTGAGAACTATAATAATATATCCTGCGTATGCTGTTGTTCGTTAAGATTGGTCGCCGTAGCCGATTATCGGCTGTAAGAATATATTTACTTTTTACTTACCTTTAAAATAATATCTAATTCGAGCTATTTCGTAATAAAATTTACAAATATTTGGTACCTATTGTGCATTCAAAACGGAGAAATCAAAAGTAGTTAAATTTAAGATCTTATTGGTTATTAGCTTCTCTTTTGGTACATTTTATATGAATTATCCATTTCAATATACTGGTTCCGGTTACACACACGGATGTTCTGGTTTCCTGACACAATAACTCGCGCGCACTAAATGGTTCGGACGACGTATTCAGCTAAATTACCTCATCGATTCCTCTCAATGGTTTTCACTGATTGGATATGGTATACATACCAATATAGATTGAGACAACTCAGTCATACTACTTAATAAGCGAGGCACCATTTGTTCTCCTAATTTGTAAGCAGCATCTGTAATATCACAATTTCTCTTTTAGTTTGCAACCAACTGCAAGGCTACGTGTTTTAAAAGGCTATAGGGCGTCACACATATTTTATATCACGTTTCAGTGATTATCTAATAGATGTTTACGCTGTACATTCATTTGACGATATAATCAAGGACTTCACCTTGTTTGGACAAGGGGACAATAGATCGCATTATCGACTTTAGGCAGGCTAGTTATAATACAATATCGCACACAACACTGTCTGATTTGGATAGAATTATTACTACGCCTTCTGACCCGGGGGTCATGCGCTTGCGCTTGTATTCAGATACGAGCAGAATCGAGCGTAATTGTTGCGAACATTCCGAAGGCATATGGGACATAAATTAGTAATGGTGGCATTCATATGGCGGAACGCACGCTTGCGACCAACATGACTTTGTGTATGATAGGCTAAAGGTCATCTTTCGAGTTATTAACCATTGTATGTGCAAAATAGTGAATACTAATGTTTGTGTATACAGTTTCTTACATAACGTTACGTTACTTGGGTAGGTACTTGTTGTTTGTGTTAAAGTTTACACATGCGTTTTATATTTATAGGCAATCAAATCTGCAACGGTCCCTGTAATTATTTCAAAGTTATAAACTTGTTAAATACTTTGGTACTTAGATACTTCTTGTAAAAGCGGTAAATACATCTGGTTTAGGACGATTGTGGTTAAGTGTAGGTATTCGTATTATTCCTGCCCAGACTTCTTTGCGCATTACTGTCTGGTTTTAACAGCTCATTTACATACGAAAGCTTTATAGTTACGAAGTTTCACAATATCCAAAGAAACAAAGCAACTTGGAACGATTTGCTTTCCAAACACGTACCTAATTATGGGTTGAGCAAATTCTATTGCACTTTTCAACTTATTGGTAACGTTTTAGTACCTACAGTTATCTTGCAATTTCGAAAAGTACACTTTACGGAACGTATCTAAAAGCAAGCTCATTTAATAAAATAATGTTTACCATATCTGGATAACATGTAGCGTCTATAATTTACAAGTTATTATCAGAATAAATTATAATAAAATTTGTTCGATAAACGTTAGCAATTTCATAGTGCGTTATTATTATAAAGAGGATTACCTACCTAATGTTCTCAAAGTACAGTTAAATGGAAATTTCATGTACATGCAACTGTCAAAATGATTGAAACTAAATTTGTTAGCAAAGACAAAGGATAAATACATACATTATGTCCTTTATCTTCGCTAATTTAGTTTCGCTGACTAACTTCATAGGTACATTAAAACGAGTTTATCAAGTGATATACTTTAGGAATTTCACAAAGTTGTCTCTCTGTTTAAGTTAAAGTAATTTAAAAAGTGAGCTCCCTTGTAAATTATTTTAATTTCCCATACCTTTTTACACCATATCATTTTTATGTTCTAAGCGACATAAGAACATTTATTGCTACTAAAATACTTATCAGTCACTCAAGGTTGCTTTAATGTTAATGAGGTGAAATGCAATGATGTAAAACATTAAATACGAAAATTGCCTTTTGAAAGAAACCAAGAATATTTTTACTTAATTTTGTTGTTCGTGTTACTAAAATAATTTTCCAATGTTACTAGTTGTCGCAATGCATCTGCCGTCGCCATTCCTTTTGCGGGCTTTTTGCTAAAGTAGAAGGTACAGTAATTGTCCTTTCACTCCAATTATTTTTGAATTGAATAAGAAAATTAATTCATGTTTTTTTTACAAAATGGCGAAACACATTCCACCAACTTGCAGAAATTAATAATGAACTTGGACGTAGACACCTAACTGGCTCCATAAACTTTAGGTAGGTACATGAATTTTGTCCAAAAGCCAGAAAGTTTGAAGTCTCAAAAGCATTGTATGTTTTCGCCGGCCAAGATGAATATTTGCTTACTAAATGAAAAGAAACAATCAAAACATAAAAAATACAGTTAAGATTACAAGTTAACGTAAGTAGCTACCTACCTACTTGTAAAAACTTTAATGATGATTGTTTGGCAGGATTTTAATGGGTCACTTAGCGGTGACCTCTGGAGAATTGCACGTTACCTACATTACTTACTTGTACGAAGGGCACAGTTATTGTGTATAGGGATTAAAATGCGTTGATGCCTGGTCCCTGGGTGTGTAGTTTATAGCCTAGAGCCTATGCTTAAGCCGTATTTTTAAAATTCAAGTGCATACTGCATACCTTTGGATACATTTAATATTTTGTACTAATGCTACAATCAGCGCGCGTTCCTATAACGCAAGTTGTTGGTGACGTAAAATAACGCCGTGTATAGATGTACTCCCTTAGAGCAACATGAGTCGTTTTTCAAAAGTTTAAGTGATGGCGTGCATTGAATCTAGGTTAATATTTTACATCATGATTAAAAAGTTAAATTAAATAAAAAATTGCAACTGCTCATCTAGATTTTATTTATAAGATGCGACAGGTTTGATTCCAAGCTAAAACTTAATGAATTAAAACCTATTAAAACATACATTAATTACTAACTTGACCTTTTAGTAAATGTGTTTTCAATCTTATAACATAGGTACTTTGAAATCTATCTTACTACTGCAAATTATGGGATTTTGTTATATAAGGCGTTCTCTTAGCTAGGTAACTTATTTTTAACTCTTGTTGGCACTATGTTGATCAAGTTGAAAAACTTCTAAAGTCATTCATCTACAACAGCTCCTGTTCTGGTGACAAAAGCGTGGTGCATACTAAGGACAGAACAGATAGCAAAATTAAGATTTAAGGCCGTAAAGATTCACAATTGAATTGCAAAATCATCATAGCAGGTAAGTTATATTCTGAATCGTTACAATTTTTAAAGCATTGTAAGTCAATGCGTTAAGCAAATATCAAAACAATTAATGTGATGTAGTGTCAAACTTGAACTTTAAAGTAACCTCATGTAGATCAGTCGATACGTCGTGTAAGTTTGTTGACTGAAATCATGATTTATGGCTAAGGCGCACACGCAAAACTTAGGTGTTTATCTACACATCTAAGTAGACAGCGGTAATGCGGCTAACCAACCATTATTCAGTAGCCAACGCCGGGTTAGGGTTGCTAGGCTTAAAATCGAAAGTTGAAGGACCCAACCAGATACTCCGACTTTTCGATTTTAATGCTTGTATAATAATAGCCAATTATCTAGTCATGTAATAAAAGTGTAAAAAAGCTGTATACGTAGAGTAGGTAATCCGTACATTAAATAAATTTATCTCAAAATTACTTGGGGCGTCTAAAAACAGTAAAAGCTCATGAATAAATAATTTTTAAATGTTTCTTGTATGTAAGTTTGTTCGCGCTAATCTCCAAAACTATTGAGCGGATTTCAATGAAAAATTGCATAGCTTGAGGGCTGGACAAAATGTGCCATCGGGTCAGTCCACTGGCTTCACCTTATGACCTTAATTCAAAAGCAATTGAATTGTACCTAAGTATTGGGTACCAACACCAGCAAATCAATATGTAAAATGTGATTGCACTATTGCAGAAAACCGCAATTGTTAAAGGTTTGTATACCTTGCAATAGAAGCTATAAATTTCGACAACGTGCCATCGCATAGGTCAATCTTCGATTCTTCCCCTTTTAGAAGACATTTACTTTTTATTAGGTCTTGAGCTTCGTTTCGTCATAGCTCGAATCACATTTGAATATGATGGTGTCGGTCGTTTTCATTATTCTCATTACGATGATCGAGCGAGGCGATGTGGTTAGCAGTGGCAGGTCACGTCACGAGCACTGGCGAGTTTGCTTCAATCGAACGAGCCGAGAATCGTGATTTATAAAATAAGGAGAGCATGAGATTCTTGTTGATGGATGAGGTCAACCTGTCCCGCACATCCGGCTAGACATAATCCATAAATCGAGCAATTATTTATTTGAATGATGTATCATTACTTTAATAGGAATGACTTCAACACGAATTCACTCTTAAGTTTTGATAATTTTATCAACAACCTTCTCCTTGGGATTATCTCGTAAAACTATAAAGTATGACTAAATCGTTAACGTTGGATGGCTTGACGCAAAAAAAATCCTCGTCTGTTACACATTTCGTAATCAAGGACACTAACATCGTCAATTGCCTTACACAACGTTTTACTTAATAGTCGTTACCCTATTCGAGTAGTTAATCCAATGGACACATCTATAAGTCTGAACTGGAGCCTAACTCGGGGGTCTTATGCTAAGCATCGCCCGTTTAGCTAAATGTGTCATACGCTAAGTCGCGATAATCTCCGCGGACCGGCCGAATAACCTTCACCTGGATTAGGGTTGCCAAACGCCCAGATTGAACTGGAGACATACTTCTTACTGCGTCTGGAAACATTGAACGGTGACCAGCTTGTCCAGCTTTTATAAGAAATGTAACTTTAATCTTTATTTTTTGTTTTATCAATCCTTGGTTTCCCCTCTTCACTGTGAAAGGGGAATGTTAGTTTAATTATTGCATTTTTCATAAGTATGTAGTAAAATGCGGTAGTGCTTAAACTAAGTACGGAGTAAGGTTTTACTTTGTTCCTTTTTTATCTTTACTTGATGAACTTAACATTAAGAGTCTGACTTGACGTACGTATACAATCTTCAAATTTTTGTAAGACCTTGTTTCATGAATTACTGATTTAAATCAGATTTTTCTTTGTTAGATGTATTTGCTTTTACGAATTGCAAAAAAACGGCACTAGTTAAGTGACTCGTAGATGATGCAATGCGATAAAATAGATTTAAATGGGTTTGAGTAGGATAGATTTCTTTTAAGATATTTGCCTACTTACTGCTATGAACAGGTACTAAGTCAACAGGGTATTTTACCACATACACTTGACATGGTAAAAATATAACATTATTTAAAAGTATGTTTTTATAGGTAAATTACTGACAGCAATAAATTATTAGTTTAATTTCTCGGGCAAGGCTAATTCTAAAAGTAAATTTCTATATTCTAAAAAAAAATAACAAGGATAAATAATTCTATTGTAATTAAAACCAATTACATAAATGAAACATTTCTTAGCTATAACAAAATTAATAAAAGATGCAAACAAAATACTGCCCATGTGACGTCACTGATCCGTCACTATTTGGATATTTGCCAAAAAAATTATATTTTAAAGTCGTGATGTTTCAGGTAGTTTAAATGAGAATCGAATAATCATTTCCATGATGTATCTATAATTGAGAGGCGTTTTGATTACAAACATAAAACATGTACAAAATACCGTAGTTGAATGTTTCAACCCGGATAGGCTCATTCTAGCTCTACCAAATTGTGTTTGCACTTTAGGAAGACACTATTCACGATCGTACCTATCTGATCGTTTGTTCCTGCGTATTAGGGCCTGACTCGGCAAATATGCGGACGCCTTAGGCATTCCTAATTTCGATGCTCAAAGTTCAACCTTAGTGAAGAATCCGTGTACAAGGTGCATAGAAATGTCAGATAAAGGTCGTCATGGTTGCTGTTTGTCGTAACGTTCTGTTTCGCCTCAGCCCTCGTGACTCAGCGATAGCGATCGGTGATTAACACTCCGATTGTATTAAGAACGTGCCATAATGTCATTTTTGGTCTAATCCTCTGAGTTTAGGTCTCCTTCAATCTACTTCATTGGAACGAGATAGGCTATACTAAGACACATACACAACAATAAATGAAAGGTCGCACGCCGTTTTGATGACTTTTCTCTTAATGAAGTCTTGTAGTAGTAGATATCTAATCAGTTGATGCTCAATAAACAGGAAGTATTTTAATTACAAAAATAATTTGAGCCTATTTGATCTAATCACGAGACTTACATAAGGCAGGCCATGACAGCTGTAGGTACTATTGTGGATCTGCAGGATAGAGCTTCTGGTCCAAAATATTTAAAATCGTATTTTTTACTTCATAAGTAGATAATATTCAAGAAACTATCTCTAGTAGTAGTACTGTTTTAGAATTTTTAGTTCTTGGGGTATATAAAAGTGATCTACTGTCAGTTCTTGTAAGTGTACGTCTCCGCTAGACGAGTCGAGCACGTGCGCTTCGAGCATTTAGCTCCTGCTCGGCTGTGCTCCACCTATTGTCAGTTTTTTTTCTAAAAACACGAAGGTGTAAACTTGCATGACGCTCGCTATGACATGTGTGAAGAGACCGCTCTCCCCCTTCCCCCGACTGGTCGTCAATACTTTGCTTTATTTTACTAAGCCTGAAGACCCACATTCGAAGAATCTGCCACGAGCCTCAGATGGTATAGTTACGCCACTGACTTGATTTATGCGCCTACGCTAAGGTTGAGCTCGGCTCGTCTAGCGTAGAGCAACCCTAGTAAACAGTAGCAAAAGTTGGCAGACCAAGAGTGGCGAAATGAAGAAGTGGCCTAGGTTATGATAATAATGCCATGAGGATACAAGTAGATAAGCGTCATAATTTTGATTATGAGTCCAAATCCAACAAACATTCCGACCTTCGCAGTGCGTATAACAACAAAATAATTTCAATGATTTCACTTGTGATCTAAGCATTTGACTGACATTAATAAATATATCTGCGTCATTAACAACAACTTTTAATATTGCCTATTCGACCTTCTTTGTTTGTATGCTATTAATAACAAAAAATAAACGTACAAATATTCTTAATGCGCGTGTAAAGTAATTAATTTTACTGGCCTATAATATTTGAACAATAAACTCTAAATCGTAAACATTTATTGATATTGTGATTTTAATGTCATTTGGAACTTCCGTTTGATTGACGGAATCTTTGTGGTTAGCATTTCCGGTTCTGTTTTATTGTTATATCTCTGACGTCATAGGTGGTTTTTATCATCGACCTAGATCGTTAATTTACAGTTAACAACACATCGGGCTTCTACAAAACTGTTAAAATCTTGAAATGATTTGAACTCTACGTGTTTCATTTTAAGGCGAGAATCGGCTGAGGACGTTTGGTAGCTAGTGTTAACCGAACATGCTATTGTCGGTACGTTCTAAAATGAAACGAATCACTCACGTTTCACTGGAGCTCAGCGACGGGAGACCAGAAGCTGAGACCATTGTAAGTCGTGTCATGTTAGGTAAGTTTGGGCCTGTTGCTCCTGGAGTGATTGATGACTTAAAATATGTGCTACGTCCGGATAGATGCCAATTTTTTTGTTAGTACAATAGTAATAGTAGAGTAGAGTAATGTAAAGCATTTCCTTTCATTTTAATTAAAAATGTAGGTAACCGTCCTTAGTTATATTTTATATATTTTCTTCAAAACTTAAATGTAAATTTTAAAGTAAAAAGTATCAGCCTGTATAGGTAACCCTTGTCCCACTGCAGGGCAAAGGCCTCCATTATAAAAATCAAGACATCGCTACTATGATGGGATTAGGCTTAATCACCAGGCTTGCATAATGTGGATTGATGACACCTGGACTATGTTCGAAAACATTTAACCATACTATTTGAACTTACCAGTAATTGAACCCAGGGCCCCGATATCACGACCCGGTACTTAAACCACTAGAGCAACGGGGGCTAAAGTACTTAACACTCAAATATCAAGGTTCGGTGCCCAATAACAAAGTTTTCATTCAAATAGAAAGTGTAAAGTTTTTAAGTGTAAATTTTGATTAACAAATTAATGATCAAACCCTTTGATATGAAAGCAAACGCTGTATGCTGTGTAGGCGATAAAAGACATTATTATTAGACTGTGCTAACACGTGCTAAGCTTTGACTCTAACTAAATGCTTTGTTGCTGGTTCAACTGTTTTAGCTAAATAGCTATTACAACATAATTTATAATAGTGACGTCCATTTTGAACGTAAGTAGTTGTACAAAGTACGCTACTCGCTTTATGTAATACAATAACTTGAATGTTATTTTCCTAATTCTGCGCATGATTTGAGTACGCTATTATAGTATAGTTATGACAAAAAGCTTCCTGTCGCGAGCATAAATCACGGTTCGCGCATGCGCCGCGCGGCGACAGTTCGCGCTTCCTATTGCGCAACTGACGCATTCTAGTCCACCATCACAGAATGTCTTGTGACTTTTGACATTGTCGCCATTTTAAAAGATTTTCTTTTCCGTCTTAATTGGAATTCGAAGCTGTTTAGCATCTCGGAATGGGAGTGACACATCGAATATGATAATGCCGGCCACATTCAGAGTCCATATTGGTTTGTGCTGCAGATAAGCTAATGGCGGTAGGTAATCAGACAATTAGCCATTTTCACGTTCGGTTTGATACAGTAGTCACAATATAATGTAATTTGTTTGTTTAATTGTGATGATTTCTTGATGATGTTTACAGAAACATCGATTTATTCTTGAATTTAATTTGATAGCAGTACAGAGTGTATCTATAAATTTGATTCAAATGCATTGTTAAGGTACAGGATGAAATAAAATAGAAACTCGAATATAGTTCTAATTAATTCTTATACTTACTTGATTTCTTCCTTCCTTCCTTCCTTCAGTTTTAATTCTGAAACCCATAAAAGGCGCAGTGTCCCTGACAGTATAAATTCTGCATCGAGAACGGAAGTTACTCCAACGCAAGTACAAAACTCATAAATAATGATAATTATTTACTTAGAAGGAATGAAAATTATTACTAATTATGCTTTGCCTTAAAGCAACGCGAAAGTTTCTGAAGATTAAAACAAAACTGTTGATAGTATGATAATAACATTTATGAGTGACGCTATCCTGATTTCGACTGCAGCTAATTAGCGATCAATATTCACGTATGTAGATGATATCTCGCCAGGGGTCGCGGCCGTTGCTCTTTGACAGGTCACACTATCAGCTCAATTAGGTAACTGCCACGTCACGTCTGATGCATCGATTTACCATAGGTATTAAAAAAGATGATATAATCAGTCTGAAGAAAAAATCTTGATGATCTAGAGGCGTCACACGCAACACAACTCCGTAGTAAACTGAATCTGCAGTAAGTAGACCTTAGTTTCCGACGGAGCTGTGTTTGTGGCTCTATGTCGTTTATAGGTAGGTACAGCTTCTATTAGTCACTTTAAAAATGATAACTTGCACGAATAAAAACACGTGATGAATGAACTATTGCATTTAATTTAACGGAACGCTCAGAAATTACAATATTAGGTATTATGTGTTTTTGATTTGTAGCCATTGGAGACTAGTTTGTTTTGGTACTAATTAGGTAATAATTTGTTTTATTAACTACAATACTATACCTATAATTCGTGACTCAGATTTTGTTCTAAGACTTAATGAAAGCTTTTCACTTCAGATTGATATTGACAAGAAGAATAGTAAGCTATCAAAGTCGTTTTATATAGATTTCATATATAATGCTTTTAATTAGTAATATACCTAACCCAAGTTTGTAATATAAATCACATATTATTGCTGCACTCCTTTGTTTGTTTTTATAAAGAATACGAGTTGAACGAGTTTGAACAGACATTCCTTCTGGCGTTAGATAATAATTTCCTACCGCGTTCTCCATATAAAAAGAACAAAGGAGCAAAAAACCGCGTCTGCTATTATTGCATTAGTTAACTAAGTACCAAAAATAAGTAAACTACATTTGCAACAACAAGCCACTTGTGGGGTTGTATAATATTTTTAAAAGAAACCAGTAAGTATGTATGCGAGTGTAAGGTAGGTACAAGTAACTCTATGGTGTATGTAATGTAGCCATACCAACCTGTCACGTCAGGTGTGAGGCCGGGCCACGCAGCGTGATATCTGTAATCAGTGTGAGAGTTACAAATAGCAGCAATTAATATTACACGCTTTTAACCGAGCTTGGGCTAAAATAACATTATTTTCTGTGGGTAAACAAGGTGATTTGGAATACAGGATGTTAGGTAAATTATATAACAGCATTAGTTATGTAGCAAATCGAGAATGCGTGCTGGCCTTCCGCTCGCTCCTGGACTATATGATTAATAATGCTTTTGTAATGTTAGTTAATTATTCTCCACATTTATAATAAATTCTCCATATTTCTAGGTATTTATTTCGCTTTTTAAAAGAAACACTCGTTAAAGTGTTGTGTTGTTAAACTGTTCTATATTTTTCTATGATTAATTTACTTTCGTAAATGCATCACCTTAAATGCTCTTGTATACGAAATATCTACCACATGCAATTAAATTAATAGCTCGTGTATACCAGAGTAGTGGTATCTGGGACCGGTCGGGTCTGGGCGTGATGCCGTATGGCGGCGCGAGATTAGACCCCATAAAGCGATAACTCACGTTCACATGTGAATAATTTATCGATCTGTCCGAATGTGTTTTATGATTGAAACTCACCTATTTGGCAATAGGTCGAGCTGGGACCATTAGAAATGCAAGCATATGAATGTGAATTGAACGTCACCACAGCGAACAGATCAAAATTAGCTTTTATTAATATTTCAGTTTGTATTATTTTTTTATCTATCTAAGCATGCTATTAGAGTTAGATAAACTGCCCCCAGGCTTTCAATGACCATAAACCACTGGCGTAGTGAAGAAACGAATACAAATTTGGATAAATTTATTTGCCCCAGGTGTTCTAACTTATAGAATTTTCGAGAAAACCCGTAGTTATTGTTAGTTACAAACTATTGGATTGATTTTATTTAAGTATCTTCTTGTGATTTGATCTTCAGAGACCCTTAATTCAATGAACTTTGATTTTCCTCTAAAGATCATTAGTGATTACTGGCTTTTATGGTATTTACAAGTAAATAAGGGCTTTGCCAAATGTCAAACTTAGCATTTATCATATATTATGGCTGTATGTTGACTCTGTTAGCGGCCACTATGCGAAGCGGGCATTGTTTTAATTCAAACTTTTTCAAATGTTGTATAATATAAATTATAAACTTAAACTATTAATATTTCGTATAAATACATATTTAAATTACCCCTACATGAGAACGACGTTACATATTAATGATGCGATGAAAATTTAATGATTCAAATCTATAATAGTTACGCACGAAGCTGGTCACCTAGGTTCTGTTTCATTGCATAAGTGGTTAGGAATGTATAATCTTTGTCATATTCTTTGTATGAATGAACAGTAAACTGGTTTAAGCCAGTTCCATCAGCAGAATGCCTATTGAATTGTAAAGTTTCACGGCACTTGGAGTTATTTTAGTGTGGAATTTTAATAGTTATTATCAACCTCGTCCCCGAGGATAAATTTCACAACCATGAATGATTTACCGTGACCACGTGAACATAGAAAACTCTATAAATTTTAATTAGTTACGGCATTATTAACTCTATTGCTAAGCTCATAAGTGTGAAAGAGGATTAACAATGGTTAGTAAACAAATAGTTTGAAGACGATTAGATTTGTGTTTTGCGAAATATTGATTGGTAGTATTTTGAACATTGTTAAATGACTCACGCCGGTTTTTTCACATGGATTTTTTATCTTTTTTATTCGCAAGGGTTTTTTTTTATTTAAAATAACATTGCCGGTAATAAATTATTAAAAAATCTTTTGTTTATTCCCGTGACGACGTTTTAAATCGATTATTCAATTTCTGCACTAATGGTTGTTGAACTGATAAATATACTAAAGTGCATGAATCTGGGGCGGTATTTTAGGCATATTGCTAGATTGCGTTTCTATTATTAGGGGCATAATTAATTACATATTATATGCATTTAAGTATTATATTTGTGTTCCTCTGTTTCTGATATCCGTAACAATTAGTACGGAGTCAGGTCAATGTAATATATTCCAAATCATTTCAGTAGCACGACCCCTGTGCTTTCAGACTTCTCTCATCAATTATCCACAATCTTAGAGGTTATCGTTATTAGTGGAGAGCTTATTGAAGCGAGCTTACGAGCGTTGTGTTGTTGTGTAAGACTGAGCGAGCTTTGGAGTGACGCGGACGCTGTTATTATACTAATTATATCAACCCATTCTATTGTCTAATGAAGTAGGTTACTGTGTGAATAGTGCAAGAGACAGGAATCGTATATTTTTGAATATGGATAGATAATTTAAAAAGTGTCACTTGTGTAACTGACCTCAGACATACAAGAAGGACACACAGAGGCATACAAGTACCTACAGTAAAAGTACCAATCCTCATCAGGCAACCGTGATGGTTAATCCTAATCCCATCAGAGTAGCGATGATTTCATTTCTATGATGGAGGCCTTACTTACATAGATTGATACTTAGATTAATAAAAAAACAAAATTTATAAAACCCCCGACAAGTTGTTATAATGGATGCATTCTACTCTACACAAACCCTTTCATTTGACACCTATAGGTATTACGAAAATCAAGTGAAATACGAAATTCATCTTTTTTTTTACGTGATAGGTAGCAGACGAGCAGGCGGATCACCTGATGGTAAGCAATTGCCGCCGCTCATGGACACTTGCAACATCATGTTGTGGTAGCGGCCATCTAATCTAGCTAAGAACACTCACAACTATTATAACTTTTAAATAAAAAATACAAAATCCAAAATGGGTTTATTTGTTCGGGAACTACGATGCCACAGACAAAAAGACACACAGACAGACAATCAGACACAGAATTCAACTTATAGCACCCCGTGGATTTTGGGTCGGGGGTTAATGAAATATTGAGAATGAAGATGGTCCCTTAGTGCTCATTAGAGCGAGCTTGCATCGTGTGCGAGTGTGTGTGAGGCGCGCGGCGCCGGCGCGTTGATGTCTTTTCACTGGCGCTACGTGTGTGCTACGACGTGCCATGCTTGCCGCGGTCTTTGTTCGATTTACAAACAGAATTTTATTTTTTAATTCTTTTGTACAGGCAGCCACACATCAGGTTACCACAACCTGTCAAATTTCCTCAATTGATATTCAACCTAATGTGTTTGACAGTAAGATGGGAGTCGATTGAAGAAATTTGACATTTTTGTATACTTTGATGTGTGGCTGTACGTACTTATGATTGATATCTATTATCGGCAACAGTTGCTATCGCGTCTGAAAAATCCGCTAGATGGCGTATTTGAAAACAGAGCACGGTGATTGGTTATTTTTGATGTAAGATGTCAATATGGGACTAAACAACCAATGACGGCAAAGTTGGACCTCAGTTCTCAAGTGCGCCATCTAGCGGATTTGTCACACGCCCTAGCCCCCATTTGTATAATCTGGCATTGTATACAATGCCTAGGAAATGTACTTATAGAGTGAATACTGCTGCAACGTAGCCGAAACGTAACAAAAAACAAGCAGTAAGTACTTACAATATACTTAAAAATAAACGTCGCGTTAATTCCCGTTTTGATACTTTTGTTGTTGTTATAATGCAACGCGAAAATCTAAAAAACTAATTATACAGGTTTTTGAGCTTCAAACTAGAATTATTTATTTTTCATCAAGGTAAAAATGGTTGAGGTGTTAATCAATTTAAAATGTCAATGTGTTAATCAATAATAATTTTTATTCTCTCCATTATACGCTAGGTTTCAATTAGGCATGTATATGTAAGTTCTAAGAAGCAGAGTTATTTCATATATTAGGTATCTATCTATTATTTATGTAGAAATTGACTACATACAATTCGTTGAAATGCTTTAAATTATACACTTTACGCAATCTATACGAAAAGCATTCAATAGAATTACGTGCTATTATTTTTTAATGTCTTACTTTTTATATAATAGGTCTGAGTTCTCCGCCAGATTGTAATTATTTTGAAGAAAATGATGATGACTGTATGCCAAAGGTTACGAAGGTAAAGCTTGATTTTTTGCGGGTTTCTATCGCAACATTTCCTTGAACAATGGTAATGTGTAGTCAGACTAATGGTTTTATTTCTATTTATATTCAAATTTTATTAAACTTCACTATAAGGTCAGCGTAAGTTTGGAATTGGGTAATACAGATGGATATGTGTGTATTGAAGTCAGGAATTTAGGAGACTCATGAAATAAAAAATCTTTCCAACGGAGTGCTACAGAACATTGGCGTGAAGCAGTGCCTGCGCTGTATTTCGCGCACTGAGTGTGCTGGAGACCCAATTTGGGGGGAAGGGGAAAAGGTGGTCACCGCAATTGTGTTGCGGTTGTTTATCACATAATCACTACTAACACAATCATAATCACTTACTATCAGGTCATTCGTCTGCTTGTTAGCCACTATTCGAATGAAAAATCCTATCTGCTGCCGTAATTAAATCTTCTTATCTTATACTATTAATAAATAGGTAACTACTATGGATATGGATAACGACAAACGATTATAAGTAAACCGAAAAATCGAAAAATTTGCGCGATGCCATCGACTCTCAGTGGCATCTATTGGTTCAGTTGGGAACTAATACTGACAGCGGGCTTCTAGTCCCCTATAAATGTTTTGGATAGTATTCGATAGAGCTAGGTAGTGCAATGTTTGGGACAGTTTGATTCCGCCTGGCTGAGTCAAAGCAAATTCAGCGCAATTTCTTACATTGTTTGTAATCGAAGTGGTAGAAATACGCCCAAAGATTTGGTGCCAGAAGTGTTTCCTCAGATTCAAACCGTGCGGCAGCCGCACCTTGTATCCACTGCGCTACCATCGCTTGGAGTCACCCAGATGATATCCTTCACAAAGTACTTACTTATAGCAATGGCTCAAAGATGGTAGATAAATTCGTGCTTTGTGAGAACTTGACCAGCCTTCCATAAAGATCAATGCTGTTTATTTTGACAGATCGATGCGGAACATTACAAACGAACGTCAAGGTAACCATAAGAGTGGGATTTATTAGGATAATTTAATGTACCCTCATACTTGCAGGACAAAGTATTTTGAACTCGTAACGTAGTTTTTTATTGTATAATTTCGTATGTAGAGCAACATCAACTTTTGTTAGACGGCAATTCGGGACGATAATTCGTTTGTTAAATCTCTTTTTTAGATTTTTTAAGTGAAAGGTGGTGATGTCGAGCCGACGGTTTACCTGATGGTAAGCGTTTTCCGTCACATAGACACAAGACCAGTGGAGTCGCTAGTGCGCTGCTAATCTTTACCCCTGTTCCCCATTAGGCCACAGGTATCTTCACTCACTGGGCGAAACATAACACAGCGCGGGGGGGCAATTTTTGTACACTCGACATTGAAGTCAAATTAAGAGATTTCATACATTAATCCATACAAATTTCTTATTCGACTTGAATGTCGAGAATTGCTTCCCAGGTGCTGCTTTACACCGGTCTTCTCTGAGAGCATGGTACTTCAGTCAAGCCGGTCCATGCTGAAGAACGACTCTCCTACGATTAAATCTCTGACATATTTATCCGTTGTCCTTCATTTGGTCAAGTTACCCTAGTGCGCAAGCGCAATACATTCCATTAGGCTAATGGAGTCGATTACCGTATCGTGCTATAAGAAAACCCTCGCGAATGACAGAAATAGAACTACGAGTGATTTACTTTGTGAGAATGCCATTTTACATGTATGATCGGTAACGCAATCGATCTGTATGGGTTCTTGTGTCAAGAAGTAGTTATTGTTCGACAATCCCGTTTCATATCGTGTCTGATGTGAGCCTCATTAGTGCGATACAAACTTGTAAGTAACCTATCGGATTTGAGCAAGCTTAGTACAACTTAGGAGCTCAAGTATATTAATATGTTGAGGATCGACGGCTGGACCAGCCTCCATTTATATCCAACCTACGTTTATGTTTTCTATGTTTTTGACTATTTTGATATACTATTGTTTTGGTTTCTTTTAGCTGTCTTGTCTTGTGCAAAAAGTGTTGTCTTTCCAAAATTTAATTAGTTTTCTGCAAAACCGGTATTTTATCAGCCCAACGTCTAAAATATACTTTGACGTTAACATCTTATTTTATTTAATTAATACTACTGACTGATCTAACTAACCTACCCTAACTGAAGGAAGGAAAAGAATTAGAAGAGGTTTATTTATAAAAAAAATAAAAGACGCTATTCACTAATTAAGAAGTAAAAACACATCTTAGATTGTTTACATTCTAACCTCTTTTGTGTAAGAAAATTGTCACCATTCCATTGAATAAACGTTTTGTTTGATTAGTTTCGTAAGCGGCCCTATTTATTACGCACTCGCAACGTAATGGCCACACGCCCTGGGAACTGGCGCGTAGTGTCTTCTGTCTGGGCTTTTTCATATTATTGTTGCAACTCTTGCGCAATAGGTACAATAAGGCGTTAGCTTCCTATTAGTATAGTGTAAAGAAGTTTCCAGTGGTTCGGCTTACGTACTCTCAAAGTCCAATGCTGAGGCTGAGGAGGGGCAATGTACTGATAGATAAATAAATAAATAAATTTAAATAACAGTGATGGTATACAGATGAGCACGTCCACATCTCTCTATTCAGAATGAGTAGTGTTCCATTGTGCATTCTAGATTGGGACTGCAAAAGTTAGACAAGCAGTTAACCGCTATTCTCAGAATTTTGCGGTTTCAATCCAAATAAAAAACTACTAATGTGCATGTCCAAAAAGTTCCAGCTTTGGTCACCATGAGTTTACGATTATCGCCATCCAAGAATGGCTTGCCAAAACGTTCGTAGGTACTGTAGGTGTGTTGTTTGTACTGCGTATCTTTATACTATGTAAGTATGCTGCAAATAAAGATGCATTACCTAGTTACGCGCACACGTAACTTGTGATGGATCAAATATTGACAGGCCAATGTTACGGTATTGTTGATCGACAACGCTACAAATAAACGACGAAATCAGATCAATAATGAGGTAACTTAGAAGCTGATGTGTTACCTATATTATGATCTAGTTATACATTGATCGATATATTTACTCAATAATGTAATATGCAGACAGGTACAGTAATAGTCTTCGTATTACATCGATAGATAGCTTTAGCTAGAGAATGTAAATTGTAAGCTGGTAAACAGTTTATATTACATTCCTTTTTGCTTTTACAAATACTTTACAACTAGTGTTGGGCTAGTCACTTTGACCAACTTTAGTACTAAAACATACTTCTGGAAACTTACAATATAAATGTATTAATTAATTGGTTGGCATCTTAGGCGCCAAGAACGTACCTATACTAATTAATCACCACGCTTGCCTAATGCGGATTGGTGATCTCAAACACGAGCTATGTTTGAAAAATTCTAAACATACTTTTTGCTCGACCCGGAAATAGAGCCCGGGACCCGAGATCCGGTACTTAAACCACTAGACCAAATAAACAATTTTATTTGATCTCAGATGTGAAATACAATAATTATGGCGTTTAAAAAGTATCAGGCTGTATAGGTGCAAGCTGCTAATGACCCCATATGCCCATGAGTTTCAACCTAAGAGTGACGAACGGGTAGGCATATAGGTGAGCATACTTTCAAATCGATTAGGGCCACTTGCGCACCGCTTGCACTATGCACTAGGATGCAACCATGTCATTTAATTTACCCCACAATTATTCTACTTACGAAAACATAATTCAACCGTACGATTGCAAAGCCTAAAAAACTTGGGAGTAAACTTATTAAGTGTTTTTGTTATTAGTAAGTGATTCGCGTCGATTGATATTCATATTAATCAGGCTGTGATCCAGTTGGTCTTTATTCATCAGTATTGCAAAGATCAGATGGCAGTTGCTACATAGTGATTACTGGACTTCCCAATCTTGGAGCATGATTGAGCGGTTTTTGGACACTGCCTACCAGGGGTAGCACAACTAGGTGATCACATTCTGTAGGTATATCTATCAGACTCGTCAAATCTGATCAGGAACTAATTTTGGTTGAATATCTGCAAGTTTTTTCATTCAAATTGGAGGCGAAAAACCGTGATACATGGCTACTAGGTAATTAGAGATTAAGGATACCACTTTACTTTTAGTTTAAGATTAATTGCAGGTCACATCTCGCATTGTTAAAGGTCCGAAAAAGCGTAAATCTGTTTAATTGCTATTCCAAGGGTGCCAGTTGACGTGTTAATTAATATGCACATTTCCCGTCACTTGCGACACAATTGTTTCTAAGTCAGTGGGTAAGTCGCCGAATTATCTCGTATCTTCGTATTATAATAGTTGCGCAAAGCGCAGTTTCCACGGTGGTTGTCGACAATGCTCGGTGGTGCAACGGTCGCATCGGGCTCAGTCGCACGCGCCACCTTGCTCTGTCAACTCCTCATGCTTCACGCTACACTTGCCAATTGTGATCTGAGCTGTGTTTGCATCGCGCGTGTGTTGTGCTAAACAGTGCTGTGTTGTTGGTACTTCTATGCGGTTTGTTTGTTTACTTTTGCCAAGGTTTAATGTTTAATCTTTAACGTTACATGACGTTAACAGATGGCGGTTATTTATAATCTATTGTCTAGAGCATATGAGTGATGTGTTTTAAGGCGCGCGGTTGTTAGTGCGGTATTAACGAATAAGCGCGGTAGGCGGGCGGTGACAGTGAGGTCGTTGCGCGCGCGCAGGGGCGGGCGGAACGCGCTGCCTAAATACGGGAAACATTCATTAAAACGTGAAGGTTTCTTTGTTTGTGTTTGGTTTGACAACAGATTAATGTTGCATTGCTATAATGTATTCAAATTGGATTGTATAATTTACCTTTTGAAGAATGTGCCCACTTAACTAATGATGTTACTTAGAAACCCACATAGAAAGACATACTTATATGTGTCTTTGTATTAAGTTTAGGTGAAGAATCATAAAAAATATCATAGTATCGGATACATGGGGAAATCAATGCTTACATAACTTTTTCTACAAAAGATAACGTCTTATGATGAGTATAATAAACTGTCTATTCTAGAAATAGGTATCTAGATAGATAGATACTCTTTATTGCACAAAATATTACTGAACTTAATGCAAATATAACATTACAAATACAATATTCTTTTTATAGTCTTATCGTTAATGGCGATCTTTTGAAGACAACCTTAGGGTATATCCTCTTAGTCTTAGGTTGTGTTTTGTAAACATGAACAAACGTTATTCATGGTTGGTAGAAGACATGGTTAAAATTAAGAAAATGTTTGCCAATTAACCCTGCATATTTTAAATTGCAAAACCCTATGTCCTAAGTTTAATTGACGGGATCATCGACCGTCCAGCGATTTCTCCGCCACCACCCACTACAGTTACTAACGGTCAGCCTATGCTAATACTAGTGTCACAGTTCAATGCTCTAATAACTCACTGTGCATCAATTAATCGATGTACTCGTGACTACGTAAATTGCACTTGCACCAACCCCTTTCGCTGCCAATGTTGGCACCAATGTCGGTACCAACGTTGGCACCAAATGCTTGCATTGAGATTTTTCGCTCGCGATTTTCGCGATTAAACTGATTTGCACCCGCGGTCGCGGCTAATGAAGCTTGCTAATGCAATGCAGACCTGCATTTGCATCGGAACGCCGCGTCGATCATGTGGTTAAAAGGCTTAGCGCGTCGGTCAAATGTCATTGCAAAGGTGACTAGGGTTTCTTCGATAATCGGTTTGGCTCTTGACCATGGAAAAGGAAAACCTCTGCCAAGAACGTGAATGCATTAGTAGCAGTCACGATCTAGTCAGACGTTTCATATTTCTTAGAAGCATGTAAATAAATACGCGAGACTTGCAGATATGTTAATAAATAAGAATGGATAGATGCAGGTACAGTCCAATCAAGAGAATTCTAAATTTCCAATGAGAGTTTACTCGTGAGGCAGATCACGAGGTTTGCATGCATTGCAATTCGTAATAGGCTAGAATACTAGTGAATACAAATCCGCTTAATTTGGACACGAGCCAAACTAGGACAATTCCCGGGCGTGTTCATGAGTAGGTCTCTTGACTGACTGATAATTAAATTTGTGCCTTCGTTAACTAAGATAATATCACTTTATTAAGTTGAAAATTATATAAAGACCGGTATATACTCTTACACGAGCTTCGATTGAATTGGCTGTAATTGGTTTGTTCCTCATCAATCATAATCTAATGGTTCCAATAATTGTTACTAGATAATCAATCATTGAAATAATCTGTTCGCCTAATTGTGAATTGCTCACCTAATATTTGTAGGATTTCTATAGAAAAAGGCCCGTCCGAATGCATATAAATTCTCATTGATATTTTACTCGTCATACCAGTAGGTCATTCCCGTTGTGGGTATCCACAGTTTGAGAAACTATCCGAGGTCAAGGTTTCCTCAATATTATATCCCTCACCACGAAGACAGATTTTTACCATCAGCTTTTTTCTTCCTTACGCGCGTGAGTTTGAAAAACCCGTACATGCTCGGATTCAAACCTTACGCTCCCCCAGTCTCTACAAATTAATTTTATAAAGGTACAATTAACATTAGTTTAGGATATATAATTTTAGGTTTTTAGATTTTCGCTTTGCATTTTAACTATGAAATATTAAAACGGGAATTAACTCGACGTTTATTTTTAAGTAAGTGCATGTGTTAGTGTGTTTACGGATCATCTATCAAAAACTTTAATCGAAAGTTTTAATCTAACTGACATAAATAAAAAATTAGCGGCCCAATCTAATGGTCAGTTATATTCTCGTTCAATTGTGCATCACGCATTGGCGGGTGCGCCGGCGCACGCTCGCTCGTCCGAGACCGCAACTGTAGTCTCCGGCCCGCTACTCTATGGACTGTTCGACGACACACCGCTGCAGTGTGTATTAGTCCGTTAAACGTTACGCAGATTGTATATTGGCAGACTTAGTACAAATGCCCTTTTGTGCAGATTAGATATAATTAGTTTTATTTATTTTAGAAGTATATACTTGATTAGTACAGTACTTTAGGTTAGAATTGCCACTACACATAAGGTCTCTACTTAAACTTTTTACGGTACCGAGGGGCGGCTGTAATATGTATTAGGTATACCAAGTACAGCTGCGTAGAGTAGGGACAAGAGAGTGTAGGAACCATTGAATTACAGTTTTGGTACTCACCCTTTAATTCAGGGGTTGAATTAGAGTGTAGGTACCACCTGCAGTAGTTTTTATTGTTAAGAAATGAATGGTCGTATGTCGATTTTTCCATATCCAATTCATATCTTAATCTAAGCTACATTCTATTCCAGCAAATTGAACATACCCATAATTGCCAAAAGACTCCTTCGTATGTCCAAAATACATTTCTTAAATAGTGCGTATTGTAAATCAACAAAAATATAATTGCTGACAGACAACCAAAAAATTAAAGAAAGGTAGTAAGTAATAGGTATGTTACCTTTTATCAGTTCGTACTAATAAAGAATTGATTTATACTTCAACCTAGTCATACATTGCCACGAACAATAAAGTAATTGAGAGCTTATAGTAAACCAAGAATTCAAGCTCAATGACCTCGTGCAAACGTTCTTATTGTTAATCTTAGGTGCAAACTTCAACCTTAAGCAGTAACATCAACAACTATTGATTCCATTAAACTGAATCGATTGAATACTAGAATAGAAGAGCTAACAATGCCATTATTGTTCATCGAATCCAAATACAACTGTTACGTACAGCCTGTGGTACAGTCAACAGCAAAAGTAGATGATCAAAATCGAAAACTCTATATCTACTCACCATTGAGCGGAGTTCGCGTCAGAACTGAATGAATCACTTTAAAGCTATACGGAGTTTACGTCAGAACTGTATGTATTTGACACCATAGTGAGTATAGAGTTTTTGATTTTGATCATCTACCTTTGCTGTTGACTGTACAACTGTGAATGCCAGATCAACGGGTCTAGCATTGACGAGGAATTACGCCGCGCCAGATAATTGGCTGTAATCGGTATGTGATCTTCGTTGTTAATTGTGCAAATCGTACGTATACAGGGTGTATCGGAAAACTCTTACACTATTTTATTCATTACTTCTACTTACCATCTTTAACATTTCTTGTTTTATCGTTGTAAGGCCCAAAGCCCTTTTAAAAGGCATAAAACAATTGATTTTCTATTGTGTCTGATATCTGGGCCTTACGACATTGTGACGTTGTATGACAATGTATGTTCTGTTTATGTTGTAGGACGTTGGACTTTTATTTCTGATACTTTTTGATATTTATTTTGAGATAAACATCGGGTTTTTACTGTCTTAAAAACTTCTCTAATAAATAACTCTCTCATAAGTACAGAAGTGGTGAGATGATTGATTCATTATTATAGAAAGGTGAATTTGTTTTTTTTTTGTTAGATCTTATGTTCCTTGGGAAAAAATATTGTTTGCATCAGTTTAATATCCTCATAAAATTTCTAAGACGAGACGGTCAAAAGAACACGATGTATAATAGACTCAAAAAATTGCATGGTCACTTTACGCACCTATAATATGGAACATCTTATTATAAGCTGCAAAACTTAAAAATAGTTCCTTAAAAAAATAATGTAACAAATGTATATATGTAATGTGTGTCAAAAGTATTTGACTGTTTACCGGTACACCCTGTAGATACGAGTATGTTTACCAACTCAGTAAGTAGATCTTCAAATATTTACACCGTGACCTCCACTCGCTCCGGCCGGAATCTTTTGAATTTCGGAAGTAAAAATCCGGCTTAACTCATCATTGTTATACTCTTGTAATTAAAAGTATGAAAAGTATTCGAATAACAGGATGCCAAGGGCCCTGTTCCAAATGATTCCGTATTTAACACATTGAGGTACTTAATTGGCGAGGTACTTTAATACCCATTCAAGGCTTCAGTTTCATTTGATATTGAATACATCAATCAAATACTTGAATGACGTTAACGATCACGATGGTATTTTAATGTTTTAATGTGATAAATCCTAACTTGAAAATTTATCAATGAATACACAACTAATATGAAACTGTAGAAAATGATGAATATTTCATATCTTACTAAAATATTGAGAATAAAATCAAATTGACACAGTGCATAAGTATCGGCGAGATCAACTGATTAATGAAATCGACACACCTTGATTAATCATCGTGTGTTTAAAACAGTTTGCAAATTATATGTTATACACAAAGTGTATTAAGATTAACGGCCATAAATATCTTTAATCCTAACAAATTATTTGATTTGATATTATTAACAAATGATGAAATGAAACAAAATTAAAAATATATTTATTCTACGAGGTAAATTTTTAAGCATAAAAGTTAATTACATGTCACCTATTCGTTATAAATTATAACAAATACTTAGTTGTCATGTCATCTTAATATTGATTTTGAAGATAAGATAACAAAGATAACTTTAATGACTTTGAGGGTTCATCGAAAATGTGCAATACGCCTTTGCACTTAGCAAGCTCATTAAGACAGAATTGGGTCAAAGATTCTCCGATAAAATACTATAGATGAACTTTAAACCGGGGTTCGGCAAGATGTATTGTTGGTATGCATTGCGAAACCGCACTCCATAGATCAAGGACTGCTATGATACTATGATTATATAGCTGCTAAGGCTGCGATGGGAACGCTCGGAACTACAGGTTTCGGCGTTCGTAATTATAGGGAGATTCGATGGCATTCGATCTGTTGTGCTCTATAGTGTTGATGTCTTCATTCATTATTATAATAATACCACCAGTATAACATTGACAGTTGAAGCCTTTGCAAGGTGGTTTGTATCTTGTATAACGGGCCAGGTGAATAATAACCTTCCTAATTACAAGTAGGTACTGTCCGCAAAACATACACAATAGTAGACCGATCATTAGCCCTTCACAGCACCGACAACGCGTTACCCGCAGAAATAATAGCTCAATTGATTGTAAGAGCCCATTGTTAAAGTTCAATATTAATCTGCTGGATCAAAAAACATTTATCAATCGCGTATTGATATATGATGCATGAGCAATAAAATATGTTATGAAACGTAAGCGTCAGGCTCACTTACTAATAGTTTTATAGTATGACTTGACACCTCAAACTCGAAAGGTCAATGTCGTGTTCAAAATGATTTTTAAAGTGGAAAGGTGAGGCATTTTATGACAATAATGCTTGTGTTATGTGAAGACGGATTTAATAGTGAAACTGCTTTTTACCCGAACCGGATAAGACATAACAAAATAGACTTGCCTGATTAAGTACTTATATTATACAATCTTCTTCGTGAATGAATAAGGAAACAGTGTAATAAGCCTACTAATGCTATCTTAAAAATGTATCTCAGGCCGTACATAGTTGTAATGCACCGCGCATGGGAACAGCCGAGTGCCGAGGCACTCGTGGTTGCATAACGCGAGTTATCTAAAGCAGAGGCAGCCTCGGCTGGCCGAGATGCGTCCTAAGCGCAGGAAGCGCAGTCGACCCGAGTTATCAGTGCATCTGTTGCATTAACGGCACATCAGTTGCATAAAGCTGCGTTGCACAATCGGAGCAATTCACTATCGGTTGTGCTGGCCGCCGTTAGGGTTGACATCACAAGTGACCTTAAAGCTTCGAGTACGTCACGGTAGACTCATAACATTTTAATTTGGTTCCGGCAGCTAATAATCTAATTAGACCAATTTTGTACGTAATTAAATTCGAGGTTATTGCACTTTAACTACCAACAGTTTAAATTGATTCAGCATGTTTTTAATTTCTGTTTGGCTATTCAGTGATTTTTAGGCAAACTTAATACGATCGGGAATATTAACGTTGCGGTGAAAATTTAAGCTGATAATGAGTATTTTGAATACTTTTAATTGCGCAGATTTTGACCTTTAGCGACCACTATATGTTAGCATTGGTCTATGTCATGCCAGCATTGTTTTTTCTGCCATAATGAATCGTGATTTTTTCCATTAGGTATTATTTTTAGTTGTTTATTTATGAGTGGGTGTTAGCCCTAGGCGGCATTGTGGCGCACGCGCTTTACTGAGAACGTTCCCGCGAACCGCGCAAAAAGCTTGGGAACCGCGTCCGACAATAATGGCCGACATAACGCTCGAATGTTATCTGTGGTTTACAACATCGCCGTTCTCATTGCCTGCGACCTGTTTCACAATCCAAACAAATAATTAGAATACCTCGTTACCTCTTTTTGTCCACGTTCAGGCAAAGTACTGTAGGTAGTCCAAGTTCAAACGATTTTTTTTATTTACACACCTAAGTAAAGAAATTCTAAAACATACATTATATCATCATCTTATAATAAAAATTCGTTGATTTACGAATTAATGAGAAATCATAAACAACCGTCACGTCTAGACTTAAGCTCGAAGACATATTTAATTTTATTACTTATTTATGGAAGTTGGAGATATCTCGGAAAAGGCATTAAAATAATGTGTTTATCTTATCGCCTTTGTTTACAAAACAATACGAAATCGTGCTCATATGGCATCCGCTTTGTGAGCATCAATGTAAATCGTTCACATTTTACAGCTCAAGAATTTCTTTTCTTCAATCTTAATTACAAACATGGCATCGTAAACAAACAAACAAGCAAACGATTTTACGACCGGACTCGTCATTCACGCTTCACGCAGAACTAAGGCGTCCGCACAGACTTAACACCCAGTGTTCGTACTTACAAAATTCGTTATAACCAATTTTCCCAAATGAAGTACTAGAGAATATTGCGAAATGTTTTTACCAAAGGCGAAGTATCGAGTCGTAATATTATCACTACAAAGTTAAACCGGAAAAAAAAATTTCGAAATGGTCAACGGCAATTATGTTTTGTACGGAGACAGGCCGTCTTCGGAGTCCGAAATCGTGGATGACCATGTCCACACAAAAACAGCCGAAAGAAAGGCTAGACGTAAGGTGAATAGGACGGCCAACGAGCTCCAGTCAACGCTGAACCTGGCACAGCTCGACAACGAAACCGACTCGATTAAGTACGAGAAGAGAATCAAGGAACCGAGGCTTCTCCGGTACGTGCCGACGACAGATGTAGAAGAGAACTTTGTGAGTGAGAAGTTTGAGACGTACGATTTGAAGCCGACGGAAGAGCGGCCGAGAAGGTACGCGTTCACCAAGAAGCCTAAGAACCCAGCGGATGGTTCTGTGAATTACGCTTACTCGCGATCCAGCAGTAGTTGCAGCTCTCCCAATGGGAACCTGCCCACGATCTCCGAGCACGCGGAGCAGTATGGCACGTACCGGGTGCGGCCGGTGCAGAGTGCGATGGTCAACGACATCATTCCCAGTTATGAGTCCAAGCTGGACAAGTACTTCTCCAAACCCAGAGACGTGAAGAAGTTTGCTGCTAAGGTAAGCTACAACGTAAGTTGCCAATGAACACAATGTTTGAATGAAGGGTTTCTAGTAACGTGCACCGAAACTAATCGAAAGACAACTTTCTGAGTGTCAATTAACATACTATTGCACTTAATAAGTAATTTGTAGTGAAATATATCATTTGCATTCAGTTTTTCTTTAAGGTATGTATGTATATAATAATATGGAAAAATTCTAGAGTCTTCTGATTAAGCAAAATTATTGTACGGCTTTTGCGAATAGGTAACAATAATTAATGACCATATTGGTGTCGTATATAACGTCTAATTTATGAACTATAAAATAAAAAGTCAAGTCAATAATTTGTCTAGAGAGAAACGTAGCTCATTCACAAATTGGTGACTTATTAGCGGAAGATAAAATATCGTCGCATCGGTTGTTTAACGCTTTAAGAGAGTAATGCCGACGTATGGACATTAATCTGCAGTGATATAACTTGGAATTCATTTAATTAAGACACTGTAGAAGTATTTTGCATAGTGAAATAACAAAAGAATGAGAGTCATTTAAATTCTAACTCATTTCACTCGTACGTAACACATGTACCTATTTGCATAGGTTTTCTTTGGTCGACTGTTTTATTATTTGTCTCATTATAGTATACTAAAAAGTCAATTTTGCTCTTTGTATGAGAAGATAGGCATAACTCTATTTTATTTGGAAATTTGATTTGTAGCTAACATTATATACCTACATGACACAGCTGTGATACTCACGATTGAAATTGGTAGGTATAGATAGGCATTTCATCAGATGATGACATTAACCTGCAAGCCTGACTTCTTTAATGTCAGCTACTAACATTACAACTGTTTCGAAAATCATTATATCTCCATCACGATTAGTAACGTAAAAATGACTAACAAATTAAATATTTTTTATTTATTCATGAAAAATTACACTTCACCTTTCGAACTTTGTGGTTTTTTTGTCTTGCAAAATGCATTTTGATATTTTATTCAATCGTGCCGCTAATATTGATTGCTGTATGGTATGTACCTATTAGTGTTCTCGCTTGCCTAGCTTTAAATATTTCGTAACAAATTTGTTTCGAAATCCTACTCGTTATCATTAGTTATGGTACGAGTAGATATCATATCATAGGCACCACATTTGCTAGAGCACATATAAATATGATTAGAGCGCTGATACTCGCTCCGAACATGTGCTTGCTAGCCCATATTAGCATTAGGGCTGGCCAAACAGTTGTTCGATACATCGTTCCATTTCTTTAGATATACCTTACTAGACAAAAGAATTTTAAACCGGTCGCATTTTACGTTACGAAAGAATTATGAAATTTATCTAATTTAAATGTTAGTTTTGTGGTTATTCTAATAGGCTTAAAGAATAATAAATAAGATTTAACCTGATTGTCCGAAGGAAAGTTTTGATTCCGTGATTTTGAGGGCCCGTTAAGCCGTCGGTCTTGTCACTTTAATAGTAGTCGTTTCGATATTCAACAACTTCATAGGTGGTTTAAAACTCTGACAACGCACGATAAGAAGAATAATAAGGTGTAAAGCATGTTTTTTTTTCGTTCTTGATCATCCTATTATGTATAAATTGTTCACTAACTAACGGATATTCGAATAGGTAGGCCTTTGTACTTAGTGTGCATCGATATCAAAGGGTCAAGTCGGTGTTATTGATAAATTAAATCATAAAGTAGTATTAGGTAGGTAATATAAAGGGGTTCGTATAACGATTTTAATGCTTACTAGGTATTTAAATTAACCTCAACATATTAATCGCGTAACTTTTCGTAGCCCTATAATAAAATCTAGACCACACACTAATTAAAAGAGCATGTCAGGCCCAGTAAGTGTTTTCCGCGTTGCGCTCATTTGACTGCAATGACCAGCGCCCTGCAAGGTATGAACCTACCTACCTACTATACTATGTACCAGGCAAGTTCTGAAAGAGGTTATCACTATCATATGCCTCTGTAGTCCTGGCGGCATTCCGTGTGGAACTAATTAGTTCAGACGGAATAAGACAGATTCCGGGAAAAATGTCAGGTATGACAATTGGCCGCTATGATTATATTGTACCTCGACTCGAGGAACATTTGTCATTGCTTTGGATAAGAATGAAATTGTATACACATACTTATTGCATGTGCCTGTACAATTTGTAAATGAGATTTACGGGCGGATAAAGTCATAGGTCATAGTTTATGGAGATTGACTTAGATAAGGAAATGTCATGTATTACATGATATTGGACAAAATTAAATTACAAAAATTAAACAATAACAACAACATAATCATAGTACCTACATATACAATTAGGCGGCCTTATCGCTTGTTGCGATTTCACCCAGACAAGCTTTGGGCAAAAGAAGTACCTACCTATATCAATTTGGATTGCGAATCATAAAAATATTTCTTTATCACACTTTACCAATTGATTTATCCACCAATTTTGCTATTTTAGTTTTGCTAATCGCAATATTGTTAATAGGCCAGAAACTCGCTCATAAGGAAATTTTAATTTCAATACCTACGTCATTAGACTTAAAATATGCATGACCTACACATTTTTAAAAACTGTTCTTTATTAGTATCAATTCAAAATAATATATGCATACACCTTGTGACTCTACCAGTAGCTATGTAGCCATGAAGCAAGAACCTCTGTGTAGGTAATCCAGTTTTGGCTACAGTAATCCGCAAAGCAGTTGGAATTTTTCCAAGAGATAAGTTACATTCGTTACTAAGAAGGTCTTTCGCAAAAGCTATGTAACAATTAATGCAAGAATTCCCATATAAAGGAAACATTATCGAGACCTTATCCGCGATATTACGACTTGCGATTAACGAAATCAAGCTTGATTGTAAAACACCAATTTAACAATAAATACCTTAACGATAAGTTACAGCACACCATAATTCATAAGAGTCTGTTTAAGTTAATTTATCTGTATAAAAAAATAATGTGAACAAGATTTCAGAATATTTTTTATTACTTACCTACTTAACATGTTAAAAATTGCACTACTCAATACTTAATTTAAGTAATTACGTATAGATGTTGGTATTTATAATAATAATTTGAGTAGTTAAAAAAATACTTATAATTTGTTTACGAGAAATCTAATGAAAAACTTATAGGTATTTAATTTAGATAACGGACTGCTCTTCAGAGTATTTCTCTATCTTTAATTGGCCCATTATCGTTTTATTAGGTGTTCAAATAAGATACGCTCAATTAAACGATGCCCATGTTATGCAACCATTACGACTCGATGTCATAAATCAGCGATTAATTGACATCGATATTAATAATCACGCCTACAATACTCATCATTACGATTATATCTGGAAACGAATGTCTTAGAATAAACAGTAACAGTTAGGTAATTGAGATTCAAGAATATTTCGGCTAGTACTGTAACGATTAGCTACCTAATAACGCTAGACACACGAAGGTATAGAAGAGAGTGCAGAAACACACCCTCGGGTGTGTGCATTTACACTTGTTCCATTGTTATGGGATACTAAGGCGACGATGAAATTTTCGAAGATGATTGGGCGCAGGACCACGGCTTAACATGCTTTCCTTTAAATTTATAACTTCGGATAACTTGTTGTCCTGTTGTAAAACAAGCTTAATTAGTGACGTGCTATCGTTGACATCACACCACAAGGCTCACGAGACATTCAAACCAAGTGGCAAATAATGTTGCTAATTATTTGTGTTACCTAGTAGTTATGTTAATAGACACCATTAAAACATGCGAAATTCTTCATTAAAGTAGTTGTATGTTTAGCATATTTTTTAATAATCATACCGGTGCTAGTCTACCATGGTCATTTATTTTACAATCAATAAAAGACCAATCTTATTATGACTACAAACGTAGCTAATTAACTAGTTACTTACTAGCGTTTTTCGAGCAATTATTATTGTGGTTTTAGTTGTTGTTGAAGGCCTAAAACGATGTGTTAAACTATTATAATAAAACCTTAAAAATCACGATTGAGCATGAGTGTCATCTGATGGTAGGAGTGATCACTGTCGCTCATGAACATTGTGAGATCAGATGAGTCGCTAACTAAAGCATTGCCACCGTTATAAGAAGAAGTACGACTGTCTCTTGACGGTCCCTGAATGTCTTGTTCCCATTTTAAGGGATAATAATTCAAGACCTTTTAATGAATATGGAATTCGTTTGTTACAGGGATCGCACCCCGACAGCCTGTACCGGGTGTCGACGGGCAGCGGCGCGGGCGCAGGCAAGCTGGCGCGTGCGCTACGCATCCTGCGGTGGCCGGTCGCGCTCATCCTCGTCTGCGTCGCGCTCGCTGTCTTCGTCTATTTCCTTATGCCAGGTAAGTTTAATCAACAACTTGTCTTTAAATACCGTTAATTATGCTACCTGTTCTAAGATTGGTTGGTCCAGGGAGATACAAAATAAAACTTAGGAACTTTTACTTTTACTAAATCAGGTTTCAAGAAATAAACCTGATTCCAAATTTTATTTTGGGATCGGGTCGATGTACTCTTCGAAAATAATCTGTTTTTACTTTAAACGAACAAGACAAACAGTTTCTTTGTTTTTAAAGGTAAGTACTTTTTATATGATTGGTGAGCCGAGCAGACCAACGGTAGACGGACGGAACGGACGACGGTAGGCAATTGCCACCGCCCATAGACACCTACAACACTAGTATTTTGTTATATGGTAATTTTAGCGAGTGACAGTTAATATTTATAATGTTAAGATGAAAGAAAAAGGTGTGTACTTATTTAGACTTACCTACCTTTCACAATATAATCGAAAACATTTTCTCACTTTTACTATAATTAAGATCGTTAAAAAGATAACAAATAGGTTTCTTAACAATAGCAGTGTTGATCTTAATCACTGTCGAAAACTTATGACCACGAAATTTTATTAACTTGATTTAGTAGATATGTTTAAGGCAAAGAACAAGTTTTAGTAGTATTAAAAGGTTCTCTTTTCAGGACTTAGATTTTCGATTTTTTTTCGCAATCGTATATCTAAGGCCGAACAATTATCAAAACTAGGGGCACATCAATATACAGCCCTAATCAGTACCTTTTGTTGGCCTGCGAAAGCGTCTGCATATTTATGAAGAGCGCGTTACGTCCGAGAAAGGTCTGCTTTTATCAAAGTACATGAAAAGGACTGTAATTGCTTTGAAAGTTATTTTATGGTCCTCTCGCTTCCGTCTTGAGTATAATTGCGAAGATTTTAACGCGCGTATTAACCTTTTCAGCTTTCGATATGTAAATTTTGACTCAATTAATTAATATTTAAGATCGCTTTTGTAAACCATTTCTTTCGATTAATGTGATTCGTATGCAAGATAATAATTTATTATTTAAATGCCTATAAAAGGTGTAAACTTGGAAACTCACTTAATTAGCCGTAGCTAATAGGATAATTTATTAACTTGAAAGTAATTCAATGTTCGGTTTGTTTGTCTAGTTGTATTTTTGATTTAATCTTCTCATGTTTGTAAGTGATTGCATGATGGAAAATTCTTATTCTACTTACCTACTATTTGAACCCAAAGTCAGACCACAAATTCATTTTAGCTCGATGATCGATCACACCAAGGATATACTGCTAATTCTTACGTAATATTAAAATAACAATAACAAACTCATACTTAATATGTTATTTATCTAGCACTAGAATTTTATAACATTCTATTAACATTGACATATTGACACACCGATCGAGCCCCATCGATTGAACGCATCTCTTCATAATAGGTACTTCAAAAAGCCGACTCCGAAATAAATACCACTATATAGAAAACACGTTTGGTTTGGAAGAATGGACACAATGCAAACAACATGAAGTGTGATCTCTAACTCTAACCACTAGGCGCGCGTTACGTCCTCGTCACCCCTGACCCGGCGCGCGTCTGCATCAGATAGGACCATACATAACACGCGCCGACGTGTCACACTCACATCCGAATAAACAATGTGATCACTTCAACGTGAACCGGGTTAGGTGTTCGAAACAAACATGTTTTAGTAGCTATACACAATATAAACAAAATCCGAGATCTCTAGTGCCAGTGGTGTTACATCTACGTCACCTTTGACCCGGCATGTGTCTGCATTAGTTTAGGATACATAATATAACAACTTGTGAAACGCGTCACGCCCAAATAACAAAATGATCACTTTCAACACGAAATGACTTATCAACTTATTATGTTTTAGAATTTCGATCAATTCATTGAAATAATTAACGTTTAGACATAGTCGTATGTAGGTAACTAATAATTTATACTTATGAAATGGATATAATAGATAAGTAAATATCAACGAAGCAAAAATTTTATCACCTAGAAGGATTTTTGGAAATAAAAATGAACACACTATGTACCTTTTCATGCGGAATTAGTTTAAACTACTTACTTTTAATAATTCTGGTTCTTATAAGAAGATAGAAGAATACCAATGTTTATCGAAAACAGGAGTGATGAAACTATTGAAAATCAAAAGGAACAAAATGTAAGTAGCGTAAAATGTTTTAACTGTGAGCTTACGAATATACCTAAGAGTATTGCTGTGGTTGTACACCTATTGAATACGAGGCTACAAGCATTGGCGCCAGTGATTAACGTTTTATTGGCCTGTCTCATTGTCGTTACGAAACTGAAGGATATGCGAAAGAAGCTCGCTTTGTAGTAGTGTAGTGAGTCTCATTTTCTGTTCCTAGACGTTAGCAATAATGGAATTAGGTTCATAGATAGAGAGATTTAGAAACATAACCAGAAAAATTAGAGAAGGAAAAATATTTTTTTTTTAGTTCAGTCGGAATTCGGAGAGGTATTCCTACCCAGGCACCTACAAATAAAAACTGGGACAGGTGAAATACATACATCAACAATAATAAAATCGTTTATAATGTTCCTAGGCTAGGTTAACGGTTATAACTTTTTCAAGATTGTTTATTTGACGCTCACATGCTCAAAAGACGCGCTGTTTGACATTAAATAAGCGATCACATTATGAAAAGTCCATACAAAAAAAAGTGAACGGTTTTCAAGATGTCAACGTAACTGCCCAAGGATGTCATAGTATAAAAAGCACGGCAGTTCAATTTTAGTCCTGCTTTAAAGGCTGATAGTACCTAAGGCTCGTGATCGAAGCATCAAGCCTTCAAATTACGTCTGTTTGTATAAAAAAAAATATTCTTTAATTATGTGACCACCACTGCATCTAAAAGGATTACAAATAGTGGTTAGTAGGATTGCAACCTATTTCAAGAAAAAAACAATCACTGTGTTGCGTTGCGTGGGGTTGGCGGTCCCACAATGGTCACTCGACCGGATGTGCGGGCCGTATCTCTCAGGTCGCCTTGAAATTGCACTTTTATTCGCAAAGTATTCGTAAAATCGAAAGTTGGCCTGCCATTGTGTTCCTTCTATACCTGACCACGATAACCTTAATACCACTTAATGGTACTTTGATCTTCACACCTTAAAATGTATTTTTAAACTTAGGTGCTTTCATCTGCATATTTTTAAAACTTGTTCAGTTGAAGGTTTTCGCTTTCAATTTTTAGTAATAGTTACTTCTTTAAGTGCTCACTACTACTCGTATGTAAAATAAAAATCTCTATTTTACTTAGTAGCGCTGATGATGTCCTTGCAATTATATTACTAGATGTTTTTACCTAAATTACGTTAGCCGACTAATAGGTATGTAAAAATATTTAATTTTGACATCAAACAAACAATAAATTAAACCCAGACACCGATCTGCAATTATAATAATAGAAAGAAAGTAAGAATTATTATAAAATAATAATGCAAATTGCTCGAAACAAATGTTTTATGCATGAGTAAATGATAATTGACAAAGCGATGCTGCACCTGTTCTGTGGATATGCAAAAAATCTTCCTACTCTTTCGAAACCAGTTAAAATCCTCAAAAACATTTTATAATCGATTTCCGATCGCAAAATTTTGAAGGATGTCTGATACACTCAGAGATAACGTAACTATGTCTATCGGTGTAAGGATTGTGAAAATCGCTCTATTATGGTCAGGATTTATTTTGCTCAAAAATAAAATATAGAAACTCAAGGCTTAAGATAGTTAAATTGTGTTAGCATTTACGGTTATTCGATTACGTAGTCTTCAATTGAACATTTGCGTATTTTACGAGTACCGCACCTAGGCGTTTACCTATACAATCACCCGTTACTACAATCTTGTAACACTTTCTAATTAATATTGAACTAAATGTGTTTGAGATTAAGGTAAAAATTTGATGAAAAAAACCAATTGTAGTCCCAACTTGTGGTTGTCTGTCTACATACACGATCTTCATTACGACTAACACGCAAAATCACTTACAAATTAATGAAATCGCCGATTCCAAGAACCATGATTTCTAAATACATGTATGTTATTACATTGCAATTGCGTTCCTTGATTAGATTATAATTGGAGTTTGTAAGTACAATGTTTTTGGAATGGAAGTAAAACTAATCCCTTTGTAGGTTAGGACAATGACCTAATAAGTAGTATTTTATTCATTTTGTACCACAAGATTTTTCTCTTGGTTGTCAAGTGCATTATAAGACATTACTTAACTTACAACTAAAGTGCCTATCTTATTCTTATTATTCAAATCAGTATCTCAATTGTGTAAAAGGTTAAAGTCGTTCTTGGCCTGATATGTAATAAATGTTAACGTTTTCCTGTACTTAACAATACAAATATTATGTTGATTATAACATCAGACGGCCGTCTCGAATCGTGACGGATGTGATTGTATAATGTTTTGCTGTATGAATGGTCTCCGTGATCTTCACCGTGAAGGATAGACATTTGTAGTTCATGAGTGAGTGATATAAAAGATATATATCTGAGCTAATCACTCACTAACTCAATTACTGGTCAATTATATATTTAGCTCTTTCGATGTAAGATATTTTTATCAACCGACCGAGAAGTACCTCCGTTTGAAGATATGAATAATATGGAGTGTGTAAATAACGCACTCAAAAAAATCATCAAAGTGATCAGGCTAGATTCAAACAACATTGTTTCTACATACCCAATCCTTCGATGACTTTTTTAAGTGGGTTATTTACTTAAGAATAAATTTGACCATGATATTTTTCCATCTCGTAGTTTAAATAATTCCAGTACGTATCATTTCTAATCGCAAGCGGCTGTATAGGTACTCTCCAAAGATACGTTACAACTTTCGTTAAGTGTTTATGTCACTCGATGATTGGTACCTATAGTATGATCGGAACTGAATCATACATATAACTCTTTTCATTTCAATGATTTATTTTGCGCATCTCTAGCGAAGGGCGACCGGCACTGGTACCCTCAGGGGACGCTTGGCATTCTCGGCTCGGGGTAAACGATGCCTGTGTGCGAATATCAAATTGCAGCTGCTACTGTACTGGTATATGGTATCATTTACACAGCAGCTCTCAGCTCAGTTTCGCCGGTGGCTAAAGAACACTTATGTGGAACGTGAAGTGGTTACCTAGCACGTAAATTACCTAATAACGCTATAGCGTTTAAGTCTCTCGTGGCTATAGCAAATTGCGCTGCGCATATCGTAGGTGCCAGACGTGTGTCAGTTATGTAAAGATATAATAATTTCTAATTAGCTTGAAGTAGGGAACTAGCCCTCTGGATCACGTTTTTAAATTGCATCCTGCTCGTTTATTAAGACAGTTTTCATTTCTGCGAACCAATTTCTTATTTGCAGATAAGAATTTCTACTTAGAAAAGTTTTACTTGATTACACAATAAGAAATTAGATACTTATATACATCTTAATTGACTTATGAAACAGGTATAAGTACTCGTAGATATGCCGTTTATGATGTTGATATCGCTGGATAATTACAAATTTAATTATGAGTATATTCATCTAATTAAGTTAAAGCTAAAAAAGGAGCTTTAGGGTTATGAGGGAGGAAATGAACTGGGTTTTATTAGTAAGATTTATTTCAATAGCCTACTATTTTACCTACTTCTCTACAAGTTTCATTTTTACCATAATATTACAAGTTTATGTTACAAAATACTCACACAAGTAGAAGTCCTTTGTTGAACGGGAAGCGCGCGTTCATCTCTTTTCTTCGACAATAGTGTTTCGTTTTCTTAACTATTTTTATTGCGGCAGTCAAACAATTAGTTGAAAGCATGGAACTCGTTTGTCTGGAATAGATAGAACTGGCTGGAATAATAAAAATTAAATAATATTTATGAAATTAAAAAATATTTATGTTTTTTCATAAATGGCATTTTCTTATTTTTTTTGTTGCGTAGTTGCCAGTCTTACCCACTTACAGTGTTTTGACATTTTATATATCTACATAGAATGTTTACGAATATTTTCTCAACAATGTATTTCATGTCCCTGAAAACTCTAGGTATGTTGATTGTAACTCTTATGTAGTATTTACGACTGATTAAATCAATATTAAAAATGGCCTGTCGGAATGCAAATGGGCTAAAAGGTTGGCAGTGCATTTGTGACTCCACTTGCGTAATGGGTGTCTATGGGCGGCGGCAATCGCTTACCACCAGGTGATGCGTCTGCTCGTCTGCCACCCATCACATAAAAAAGAAGAGTCAAGTATACTTGACTCTTGAATAAAACACTATTTGATTAGGTAGGTATACAAAATACGAGTAGTAGGTTCTAATTGACCTAAATCTGTGTAATACTCATGCCCATGTACACAGACACAACAGAAATAATACTACTTAATAGGTTTTATTGGTAAACTGAAAGGGATTTTAATCGAATCTGAAGCTGTTCACACAAGATGCAAGTTACAAAACGTTTGCGCATAAACAAATGTTAGTCGGAACCCATCGGACGCTGTTTTAGAGTTGTGCAATGGCAATCAGGATTAATGGTTACCAGGCTAGCACAGATTCCGGGCCGTACACTCGTGACATCTTGAACTCCGCTTTCACCACTCTTCGGAGCATCTGAGAATAGCGCCCCCGTTCTGTTACATAACACGGTGTTGATGATCGCTATTGATTTGTGAAAATAAAACAAACAATCGATTAATTTATTAAGCAAATTACTTATTTGTTTTATGGGATAAGTGGCAGATGAGCAGACAAATCACCTGATAGTAAGCGAAGCGAAGGTCTAAGAATGACTCTGCCACAGATGTACATACTTACTTGATTTAATTAGTACTTACACATAAGTTAACTTTAATGCAGGTCTGTGGCAAAGAAGTAATACAGAAGTTGTTTGTTATTCGGAGAGGTACAGTTAGCATAAAAATTAGGGATTTATTTTTGCGATGTTCATTATAGACAATTCATAACTAAAGGATGAAACTTAGGCCTTTCTTATTTTTTTATACTCGAATGACATGGTTCTGTTGACTTTACCTGGCTAACATCCTATTAAATATTGAACTTTGTTTCACTCTTAGGTATTTGGATTTTGTGCAAGTGAAGTCTAATTTATTTTATCTTTTCATTCACCATAGCAATTTTGACTATTCAGATAACATAGAAACAGGTGTGGACCGAGACAACACAACGTACTGGGAGCCAGCGGCGGCCGGCGCAGGCGCACAGTTCCGCAAGCACGCGGCCCGGCCCGACCACCACAAGGGAAAGGACACCACGCCTCACGCCCAGGGTACATACACCAACTGTTAGATAAACCCTTGACGAGAAATCAGCACGCCTAATAAAACTCAACGATTGGAGAGGCTCTCCACTAGGCAGGTTGTTAATACAGTAACACTTCACTTGACTAAACATAATATAGCTACTTTTGTTATCATAATCGACATTTCTTGTTATTTAAGCACATTCACATTTTTATTATGAAATTTTTATATTCAAGGGTTTATTTAACCGTATCAAGGTACCTATATAATTTAAATAAAGTTTCTAAAAGGATATTTTAAATGATATACGAAAATGAGAAATTAAAATCTGGTGCGTAGTGTACCTTTCTCTATGTTCGAAGCTACGTATGTAGAGCCAATGTAGGTATAACTGTGATGTTTTGTCAGTTATGTTGATTTGGTCTAACCTACGTGTTTATGTGTCTCTACAAGCATTCAATTTATTTTATTTGAGGCTCCAATTATCACTATCTTTTATGTTTCGTTTTGTGTCCTCACTTTTGTATTTAACGTTTGTCACAATAAATGTGTTTTTACATGGGCTCCTTCACAGATTATATGTATCACATAAGATTAAGTGTCATTTAACTCGCGTGGTATTTTGTAATACGATATTTACAGGTACAAAAACGTCGGAAATAGATTTCTACGACGCTGACACAGACAAAAGTTTCGGCGTAGCCTCAGCAATAGACTCTGCGACAGAAACGAGTGCAAAAAGAAAATTGCCTATCGAGCCAGTTTTCCCTGCACATTTATCACCAGAGGTCCAATATGGAAACGAAAAAGCCGATTCTGATAAGTTAAGAACAGCTAAAGTACTAGATGAGACGAACACTCTTCCTGAAGACTCGACACTAAAGCCACACATTACACAGAAACCGGAGAAACCTTTGGAAGTATATTTCAAAGACGGTAATGGCCTCACGACATTAACTGCGTCAGAGACTATAACCAAAGCGGAGACACTTAACGACTATACTAATTACGGAGAAAAGTACAGTACAAAACATGCTGACGGGACGCGAGCAAAACCTATTCGCCTACGCCAGCATTCAAGGACTATTCTGTATCTCATCAAACAGGCACGAAGACTGAACCCACGGTATGAAGAGGATTTCAGGAAGGAAGCAGAGATTCCGCCAGAAATCCAAGAGTTTTACCAGCGGCGCCCTGGACATGTGGATGTGAATTTCACTTCAGGTCATTCTAAGCTTTTTGGTATATCTATCGAAGACGCTGAGAAAATGAGATCCACAACTCAGAGCTCCGCATACAACACGAGGGTATCGCCGACGCTGCCGACGTGGCGGGACGGCGATGACTCCACCACGAAAAAGTATCCCGTAAACGTCAACATTGATGGTAAGTGTCGAAATCCATTAGTGATCCCACGGGGAGCATGCGGTGCCATTTAAGGTCAGTAACACCTCTTATACGAATTTGGCATAAAATTAACTACTTACGCATGTTGGGTTTCATCCTCATTTTAATATTTTGTAACCGCCATTTGTTACGGGCTAATGTTTTGTCGTAGCTAACTGGGGATGTTAAGTCTCTGTCCATTGTTAAATATATATTCATGAATATCTTTGCTAATTTTCACCCATGACGTAGGTATAATTATTACTTGTTACTACTAACACATCGCTGCTACAAACCAATTATAACCAACTTCTTAGTTTTCGTTCACCCATATCACTGCATATTTTCTACTTCCCATATCTATTGGTGATATTAACTTATATTCTACTTACTTAATTACCAAATGTACGCTAGTTAAGCTCACTACCTAGGTGAGCGATGGTAGTTCAGATAATGGCGCACCTTCCTTACGGGGGGTCGTGGTTCGAATCCGATTTTTCAAATCTATGTACTTACTTATATTTCTACAATAGTGTGTAAAGCGCAATGGACGCAAACCGAAAATCACACACTAGAGAGATGCTAATAAAGCTAACAGTAGAAATCTAATTTCGCGCTACACACTAAAATTCATAACATAGAAATTAAAAAGTTCGTTTTAACGAATAAAAAGAAATAAACTTAGCTTTATAATAAGTGCCCCGTTGGTCTTGTGGTTGAATTGTTAAGTGGTATAATAATTAAAGTAGATTCGATTCCCGAGCCGAGCAAAAAGTATCTAGGTACTTATGTTTCGAATTTTTCGAACATAAGTAGCTCGGGTTAGTGGTCACCAAGCCGCATTCGACAAGCGTAGGTGCTTAGGCCTAATCTCATCATATTGTAGCAATGACTTTATGTGATGGAGACCTTTGCCCTGCAGTGGGACAGTATATAGGCTGATACTTTACTTTAGCTTAATAGAGACTCAAATTGAACATTCTCAGTGCCCCAGTGTCGGTCGACACGGCTGGCGCTGTGCCGCGGAGTGCTGCCGTACGACCTGGCTGGCCCCGCGGTGACCGTCAACGGAGTGGAGATCACCGCGCTGATGTCGCAGGTGGAATACCTCGTGGCCACCAACTGCAGCGACCGCGTGCGCCAGTTCATGTGCGCGCTGCTGGAGCCCGAGTGCAACCCGCCGCCGTTCCCAACGAAGATGCCTTGCTTCAATCTGTGTAAAGGTGTGTTCCTGACTTGTACTTAGTACCTAGTCATGGGACTCTAATCATAACTGATTTGAATGTTTCTAACCATAGCGTTCCGGACTTGATTCGAGTTAGATTTCATTCATTCAACTCGAGCGAAAGGGGGTTAAAAGTTTGGCACCGCACTTGTGACTCCACTGGTGTTGCGGGTGTCTATGGGCGGCGGCAATCGCTTACCATCAGGTGCCCCATCTGCTCGCGTGCCACCTATCACATTAAAAAATCAACTTCTGATTTGAATCAGTACTTTACTTAAATTATTCAATTCGAATCCCATCGTTAGTCCTAAGATGGCGGTCATTAAAGTTAATTTGGCTTAAACAATCGAGTAACTTGGCCATGGTCACCTTATCACAGTCTTCGTCTACTTTTTTATATGGCAAGCTTTTTTTTCTATTTTAAGTTTAAAACTATAATTCCTTTTGTTCTTGTTCCAGCTATCTCAGACCACTGTGACGGCTTGGTGCCGCGGGAGCTGCTGGCAGCGTTCAACTGCAACCAGTACGGGACGACCAACTGCTTGGCAGCCAGGGGCCCGTGCCACAGCCGCGAGATGGCGTGCGGGGACGGGACCTGCGTGCCGCGCGACTGGATCTGCGACGGCGCCAACGACTGCCCGGCGGGGGAGGATGAAGCCAAATGCGTTGTGTGCGAGTCGAATGAATATAAGTAAGTAAACTTAATAAAGTTACCGGATTGGTGAAGAGAAGTGGCAGAGGGAGATGCCATATTTGCTGTAGAATCGACTACCGTTGAAGTAGCTAAGCGAGCAGGAACGCGCCGACTCCATACAGCGCCTATGTGCGAAACCAATGACGCGCCTATGTTTCTCGATCAGAGTGACGAATGTTTCACTTTGAACGATCCGTCATTGAGATGCCTCTGTACAATAAATAATGGACTGATACAGGCTGAGGATGATTTATTGTTTAAAATACATGGATGTTTAATGGCACAGACAGGGAGGTAAAATCTCCTTAATTTTATTTAACCTAATTATTATATCACTAATTGACGAACGTATGAATGAAACGTATGAAAACAAAATTTCTGCTTTATGAACAATAAATAGTTCGTACAATAGGTAAGTTTATTCTTAATTAAATGGTCTCTCTTTGTTTTCGTGATCATACATAGTAGAAACCTACCTCTTAGCGAGGTAAGGTACATTTAGGGTTGCTATAACTTTTATGTACCTACTGACTTAACCACTTGTCCTTATTTTACTTTTGTATATACATAGATTGTATGGAAATATATGAGTCAACTGAGACTACAACTGCTGCAACAGTGCAACCACAAGCATCAATGCTTTAGTTCCACGACATATTGCCTTCAAGTTTTCGTTAGGAGCAACTTTACCTTATTCGACATTATAAAATTAACTCGTTATAAAAATACCGAACGAAAAATGCTATCTTTATACAGTTTACACTAGTGGCCCGCCCTCACTTCGCTTCGGGACAGTAGTTACAAACTGAACCAATAGATGGCGCTGGGCGTCGATGACATCGCGCTAGTGTTTCGTGCTTTCGGTTTACCTATAAGCCTTGCCGTTTTCTCTTTATAAATAGTATACCTAAATATAGTCTTATTTAAAAAAAAAAGCTCAAAATGTCATGATTTTCTCCGCAGATGTCAATCCGGCGGGTGTATCCTGAAGCGTTGGATGTGCGACGGGTACGCGGACTGCCCCGAGGGCGAAGACGAAGCGGAGACGATGTGCTCGGAGATCAGCGCCGTAAGACCTGAGATAGGAGAAGAGTCCGCTGGCTCTGCGCACGTGCCCGTCATCAGGCGCCCGTACAGGGTCTCGCCTGGGAAGAAACATAAACAATTGAGTTCCATAACAGGTAAAGTATAGATAGATATTGTTTATTGGTCACCACCCTGGTCACTCGGTATACCTACACAGAAATAGAATAGATACCATGAGTGAAACAACAGCAGTAAACAGTACAACAACAGTAAACAGAGACGGTCTTAGGTACCTATCGCTTGTAGCGATCTACTACGAAATATCAACTTTTTTTTGTGATAGGTGGCAGATGAGCAGACTATTCACCTGATGGAAAGAGATTGCCGCCGCCCATAAACACCCACAACACTAGTGGAGTCACAAGTGCGCTGCAAACATTTTAATCCCCTTTTCCCTCGATTAAGCGTCCCCTACCCTCTCTCACTCGGCGAAACACAGCGCAGGCTCTGACTTCACTTTGCTTTTATGCCCTTTCAACATGATTGTTTTAGCATTAGATCTTCTTTTGGAGCCGTCTTCTAACGTAGATTGGCGATCATAATGGCTTCTCAAACCCTTGACACAGCTACCCTAAACAGAGAACGGGTGCTTTTACCATTAGATGGATACATAAATTATTTCTATCTATGTTTTATTTTTTGCTTAGTAGGAGGAGTTTCAAAGAGATACTTACCTACTACTACTATTTTTATTTCAATTACAGTTGAAAATGATAGCAGCAAGGAGTTGCTAGTCACAAGCGATAGCGGCAACGCGCTTAAGAGGAATTACACGCGACGGCCATCCCTCTCCCGTCTGACGCCGTACTCGAGGCCGATGCCCCAAGAGGCGCCCAAAGAGGACGCCACTGCCAAAGAGGAACCCCGTTCTAAAGAGGACATACCCCCCAAACAGGAGCTTCGATCTGAAGAAGACAATATTGAAAAATCGAAGAAACAACAAAACAAAGAACAGAAAGCGAAGACGGAATCAGGAGAGGACGTGAATGTTGGTGATTTAGGTTTCTTTGAAGATGAGAAGGAGCGAGAGGCTCAAACTGCTGAGAAGAAACCAGAAGCGCCACCTGCTTCGGTTAGCTATGGAGTAGCGGGTCCGACGCAAGCACCTGAGTCAATGCTCACTCGTCTGGATAAGTCTTTGAGCAAGCTAGAAAAGGTCATTGATGGGGCTGCATTGATGAGGGTGCGTATTCATAACTGCTTATGTGATTTTTCTGGCATTAAGATTTAAGAACACCAGATCAATTTTAAAATAGCTACCTACCACTGTTCACCAAAATATCTTAACCTAATCCACCAAAATTACTAATTGCACACCAAAATTTAACACACCAAAAAAAAACAGAGTTTCTATTGCACACTAGCGCAAAAAAAAATTTTATGTTTTGGTTAAAATGTAAATTGTTTGAGTGCACAAATAGGTTTATATTTTTTTAAAACTTTGCAAACATTGAGCTTGGAGCAATAACAACATTGAGTTTAGAACAAGAAATCAAATACAACACAATTAGGTATTATAAATTATCCGTCACTGTTAAAAACTCTTTGGGGTATCATAAAAAAGTAGAACTGGGTGGGAGACCAAAAAAAAGCACGCTATAATCATCATAAAAATTAAAAACAAAGTATACCTACATAGTTACTTAACAAATATCTGTTTCATCAACAAACATTTGTGGTGGTGCGGGACTAGAACCGCGACTATCTTCTCCACCGGTACCTGTCTTTGTAGCTATGTACTTTAAATAGTACCGATTTTGATTTCAGAAAGCAACATCGATGCAAGAACCAGCAGACTCCCCAGAGAGTAACAGTACAAACGTGGACAAGGATGACATGCTCCCATCGGTGTCCCTGGCGGGGCAGCAGGCGGCGAGCTGGGCCAGCGCGCACACGTCGCCGTGCCCCGTGGGCGAGCTGCGCTGCGTGGACGGCCGCTGCATCACGCTCGCGCAGCTGTGCGACGGCACCATCGACTGCTCCGACCACGCCGACGAGGACAACTGCTACACGTGACCGAACTGACACGCAGCCTCATGTACTAGCTAAGGTCTTATAGGTTTCTCTATACATACTTTTACCGCAGGTAATGCCGTAGTTTGTATAATAGGTCTTTGCATCCTGACAAATGGTTCAAGTATCAACTCGGGTAAGGTACACGCCGATTCACCAGTGTGCATTTCGCATGTTGACGTTAATCCAACAAACCAAACTTGGTAATGATAGGTCGCACCTACCTTCGGACTCTTTAAGTATGTTCTTCTAGCTGAGGCTCTATGCACCAAGTTCTCCATTTTGATGACGTAGTACCTACCTACTTACAGAGAGTTTGATTCAATAGGGCAAAGGTTCTACTTCAGAGTTAAATAAAGTAGATTGCTAGAAAACGGACTATCAAAAGTATCATTTATATTACAGCAAGTAATTTTGTTTGGAATGTCAAAAATATCAGAAGCGCATTTTTTAGGAATGTTGTGAGAAGACCCAATTGTGTCAAAACTGTCGCTACCTATATGGATAAATTTTCAATAGTCGTTATCTTTCTAGCTGCACATAAGTAGTACCAGTAATTAGTAATTTAAGTGTTATTAATGTGATGAAAATGTTAATATTTGGGAAAATTAATTAAAAGTAAAGAAACAAATCTATCTAGTATAGGTATGTTAGTTGAATGACAATAAGAGTCGAAAATTGTTTTGTAATTAAGAATTAATTCATAATATTGTGAAACATGTAAATAGTAAACGATATTATTCCTTTCATATGAAACTACCTAACTTTAACTTAATTATCTATTCGTCACAAGTTAATTAGTTGCACAATATGATAATAATTTGTCTTTTTAATATTTCTGGGTTAACTATTATAACTGTAATGCGTTAATATTAGTTGCTCTCATATTAATTACTAGTAGTAATAACCCTTCTGACGCACACAGAGTGTTACTCAACTCAAGCTTTTATTAATTTCTATTATTTAGTATCTGTCACTGTAACTAAGTACCCAGTTTTTTTTGTATTATTGTAAAAAAAGATATTATTGACTTCTTGTTACCTTCATACTCACAATACCTACATTGAAGTATGATTATTTTAAAGAAGTTGATTATGATACCTCTTACTAGGCACGTACATAAAGTTAAAGTTGCACATATCCAAGTATATTTTCCGGTAGAAATCAAATACAGTTATTGAAAATGTGGTGGCCTAGTTTGATAATTTGATTGCTGTGATAAAAGAATGTAGTTATGTTGTGATCATTGGATTTTTATACATTTTCTACATGATATTATTTTTCACTCGTTTCGACAAAAAAATTGCATGTAAGTAAATATTTTGATACTCATATTGCAAGATCTGTGAATGGATAATTGCAAACGTAAGTATTTGTGCTTGAGACTTTAACGAAAAATACTCTACAATTCCGTCCATTTATCACTATTCTACCTGTAAATATTGTTTATAAAATTATGCTTAGATTCATTAGATTTATTTACACGTAAGCTTATCTTTTGAAGCTTTTTACTATCAATATCTAGCTGACTATGCCAATCTAGTTAACTTCTGCATATTATTCTACGTATTATTTACTGATAGTTAAAGGATATTTCTCTTATACATTTTCGTAATCTCAATATTAAAGGTACTACTGTTTTGAGGATTTGAATTTTATTAACCGACTTCTGATTTTTGAACTGAACTTTTGATTTTTAACTGACATTGAAAAAGGAGGAGATGTTTTTGTAATACGAAATACTCGTACCTATTACTAATTAAAAAAAAATCACTTTTCTTAAAAATATCTGACTGTTCACTTAAGAAGAATAAAATACTTAAGTATTAAAGTATTTGTACATATAGCTTATTTATAATGTTTAAGTGTAATGTTTAGTTGTAATATTTATATTTAGGTAATACAATGTTCGATGTTTATAAGCGACTACTTTATTATATTAGGTAATATCTTTATTTTATACCTTGTTTCTTAATACGAGCGGACAATAAGCATGTTTATATTTTAATGTGATTACATATCTACTTTCGTATTATGCTATTTTTGTTGAAGAAAGAAATTTCTGTAATAAAAGATAGTACATTTCCAGGAAACGTCCAGGCTAATGATTTTTTTCATGTTAGTGCGTTTACATAGGCGTGTTATATTATTTGAAATAAAAATAGAATATTTAGTCACATTCGAGAACATGCTGTCTGCTTAATGTAATTTGTGCTTAAATGACACCTAGGTATCCTGGGTCCAAAGTAATGTCATAATAAAAATAATACTATGAGGTATATTATACCTACCTAGGCAATAAATTAAAGTTGTTCGTAGGTGAGGAAGGATACCTTATACAACTTATATGTTACGAGAAGATTTTGAGTAAGTTTACTGTGTAGGTCTGCAGGTACCATTTACCTACAATACATTTCCATTGTGTAAGTTAAAGGTTCTTTTTGTAAATTATGATTAAAATCTTTTTATACGTTGAAGTACTTAGGTACATAAGTTTTATTGTATGGTCATTTTTTACCATGTAAGCTATCGTTATTTTACATGATTGAACAATATTATGCCATGTTAAAAATATATGTTTAAATTAACTTTATTTGTCTTTCCTATTTATTTTCCTTGGTAGAGACAAGCCATAGAGAGCCACACGTTAAACTACTTACATATGGGGATGAATGACTTAATTGACGCATTATAGGTCAGTGGTTAAAAATGCGCCTTTCATACGGGGGGGTCGTGATCCCAGCGTGCACCTCTGGATTTTTCAAATCTATCTGCGTATTTCTACCATTAGCTCGGTGTTGAAGTAAAACGTCATAAGGAAACCTGCAAGTTTCGGATAGAATCTCAAACGTGTAACCACGGTTCAGTTGGCAGTCGCTTCAGTATAATAATTAAGTACCAGACTCCCTAATTTCTAAAACATGGTCCAAGTATAAGCATATCCCGGGTTCCAAAGCGACATGATACCTACTTGGTGGACTAGAATGAATCATCATAAGAGCATTTGTACGAAGTCATGCGAAAAACATAATGACAGGTCCATTAATCGTTTCATTAACATAAATCCACGAATACTAGGCATTAGGCATAGCCGTGACATAGACTCCCATTGAAGATCAAACCAAAACTTGTCGGTGACTCACCAGTATCTGCTAGATCTATCAATTCGAACATCATCCCAAAATCGGAACCTGTCGATTAAAAAACGTTCTTAATGCACAGAAATAGAGTTAACTGTTGCCAAGCTTATCTTTCTGTTTCTTGACAGGCCTTACAGTTAGTTTAGGCGAGTTTTTATGTATTTTTTCATTCATGGAGCCGGTGATTACCTCATCGGGCTACTGTTCGGTTTTTGCACAAACAATCAGCTCTTGTGACTAAACTTAATGTCGTTTCTATAAAAAATTGTTTTGCTTCAATACAGAAGTCTCTTTAACAGTCTATTTTTAAATACTAACCGAGAAATTAATAGTATACCTACCTAAATATAAATCATAGAATATGAACCCTCATCATGAGGGTATGAACCCTCAGAAATAAAATGAAAGATGCTTTGTTTAAGTTATCACTGTTCACAAGCTTACCTACAACTATCAATGACTACACGAGGTCACTATGTCGGTAATGCCATAATACTTAAACCCATAATCAGCAATGGATTTTTTCACTAAAAATAGTGACTTTTATGAAGACCTACTTATATATAGTACCTAACTCAGTGAATAACGTGCGTGTTAATAACAGGAGGTCGTATGTTTGAATTCGAAGCGCTACATGGGCAAGACCCTGGCCATGGCCAAAATTCAGTTGATCTGATTCTTCAGTCTAAGGATTGCGAAGGTGAGACGACGGTCGCTTCATTGTTAATACCAGACTCACCAAATACTGGATCGTGTCTAAACGTAGATACCCCGGGAACCAAAGCGATGACTTAAAGCTGAGAAGAAAAACATTGGTAGTACCTACAGTGCATATCTAATTTAAAAGTTTTTTATCAATGTTATAAAGTAACTTTTTCCTAACTACTTAACCACTTAGTCACATGACATTTAGTTTACAAAGCATAGTACCTACTTATGCAGGCAAGTATTGTCGACAAACGCGGCAACATGTTAATCATCGTCCATAAACGCAAACCGCTTAATAAGTGTGTGAGTAGGTTCGAATCGATTAGATCAGCACAATAGGTGAACACGCGCCGGGTACGGGCATCGGGAGCAAGCGGGCTGTGTGCTAGTGATGTGTCATCATTTCATCAATTGGCATCAAGCAAAGTATTTATTTTTTAGAATCTTTTAGCTTTTTGTTTATTAAACTGTGTATAAGTGAAATAAATTATTGTAACTCTTTTTTGGTGAAGTAATTTAATGTGGATTGACATTTCCGCGCTGTGAAATGCTCAAGGCGAAGTTTTTAGTCATCTGATACTTGTTGAACAAGTTTTCAATTAACTTTTCAGACAAATTCTTTTTTATTGAGGATGAACAGAGAGGATAACGTGAACTGGTTCCATGGGAAAATATCACGAGATACCGCTGAAAACTTGCTAAAAGAAGGTAAGTAATGTTATGAAGTTGATGAAAAGTACTTGTTGTTGTTCTGAACTCTTAAATACTTATTAAATTGTTGGTTTCAGAGGGTGAGGATGGTGTTTTCTTGGTACGTGAAAGTAACACTTCACCTGGAGACTATGTTCTCTCAGTTTTGCACCAGGCAAGTATTTTTGTTTACATGTATAACCTCAAAAATGAAGTTACCAAGAATTGCTTCTAAGAAAGTTTATTCAAGAGAAATATTTAATAGGTATTATTTTTATTTGACTATAAGTAGAGCTATCCCTAGCATAGATTATCCATAGATTTAAATAAATTAGTATGTAGGTATTAACTATTGGAATAAACTTTGTTTCTTTGTTATGACTTTATTATAATTCAGATTTTTACTACAGGGTGAAGTCGTGCATTATCAGATTCGGAGGCATGGAGAAGATGCTTTCTTCTCCATTGAAGAACACACAACTGTACATGGTCTGGACACACTCATACAACACTACCGAGGGGATTCCAACGGTCTTGTTACCAGGCTGTCTGTTGTGTGCAAGGGTCAACCGCCACCTCATGAGTCCCGTACTCAGGGAACGACTAACCTCTTGCATCGGTAAGAATTTAAAAATAAATCCTATGATTAACATGGTAAGGCCCAGACTGCAGACACAATAGAAAATCAATTGTTTTTGCCTCGTATGAGGCTTTTGGGCCTTACGACGTTAAGTAACAGTAGTATTTTACTCTGATTGCTTTGACGTTTACTCAATAATATTTTTTTTAGTTTTTATTTCAACCGCTTGGTCTATAGATTTCTGCAATGCTTAACAAAGTATCAATCAAAACTTGAAAATACATTGTCTATATTAACAAACATAATATTAATCAGATTTTTAATTGCACTTCAAACTCACATTTACAAAGTAATATCTAAATTATAAAAAAATTACTATTAATGCATTTGTATTAACGTCGTAACGCCCAGACAGCAGACACAATGGAAAATAATTGTTTTATAGCCTTTTAAAAGGCTTATGGGCCTTACGACGTTAAATCAAATCAATCATTTAATTGACTCATACTTAAAAGTTTCTAGCAGCCACAATAACACTCAATAGGGCCAGCAGTTGAAGTAGGAAGTTCTATTAAGAAGATAAACGTATATTGCCCTTAATTTTTCATTTGTGTTTCATTGTGTGTGAGACTTAAAATGACTGCCTATTTAGCAATTTCTTAAATAACACTACAGAGAATCTGCCCGTTGAACAAAAAATTGTGGCAACTTCCTATCATTTATTTATTTATATGCTTAGTTTTAAAGAAATCTGTTTCTTTATCACAGTTATAAGTAGGTAGCCTTTTCATTAGTTATTTAAAAATATGAAAATATGGCTAAATGATAGTTACAGTTTGATCTTTATCATAATCTTATTAGTGTATCTTAGGTTTTATTGTTTTTTTATCAGCCTTTCTTGAGGTTACTGACCTCAATTTCATTCACATTGCACTTGAACAATATTCTCATTTGTAAGTACATAACACGCGCAACTTTATTGACGATTTCCTGTTTAATGCAGAGTCAAATGCACTTATTGAATAAATATCGAGCTGGCGACACATACCTACTTGTGTTGTATCAACATATAAAGGATGTGTGATATTGCAATAAAACATGCTATAAAAATCGTTTCCTATTACATACCAAGCATAAGCATGTAAACAGTCACTATAATGATGATGGCAATATCAGATTAGTTGAGAATGTGATGATGACTTTAACAGTTTATGCATTGTTATAATCTCTAGATACACAATCTCATACTGGGAGTGTTTCTAAAAGTGTTCCCTACAGCGTTTTAATTAGTAGTTTTACAGCTATTTGATATTTTTGATTTTGATTAAGGCGTTGAAATCGAGAACAAAATGTAGTATTTTATTTTCGACCCTAATCCTTAGTATTTGGTTTTAAATTCCGAAAATGATAGAGCTCTTTTGTGAATGGAACCATCATTGGCGGCTACACTAACGCGTTGACGCTGTATTTAGGGTTTCGTTTCTATGAATGAAGTTCTATGTAGTAACTTTCAGATCATAATGATGGAATCTTATAGTTGTAGAGTTTAATGATGATATTTTTTTCTATTTAAAGTTAAACAACAGGCCTTTTAGTTATTCTTATCAGCATCAAATAGGAGGTCAACAGTATTATTTTTAATAAGATTCATTTATTCAAAGTGTTTTCTATGATAGTTACTTTGTTCGCCTTTGTGAAAGTAATGACGGGTGGAATTTGCAAAGTAGTCATTCATACTTAATTATCATACAAATCTATGGTAATATTTATTCAAATGTTAATTATATTAAGTGTTAGTCATACATATGAATGTTTTGAAGATCTTACTGACAAAATATCATATCAACCATTCATTGAGACACATCTGTGTTTGGCAGGTGACTCACTGTTTACATAAGTGATTCATTGATTTTATAAACATCGCTCTATGCTTCATTTATTTGTTTTGCAAAGTTATTATTTTATTTATGATTGAAAGAATGTGTAAAAAGAACTTTCCAATTATGTGGGTTGCTTATACTAAGGGAATGCAGGTATTCTCATCTATTGTAAAGAGTAAAATCAAACTTACTCACTCTTCTCTAGACCTTACACCTAGTTAGAAACTTCTATGTTTAACAGCAACTAAACATTTCGAAATGTTTAGGTGCTTTTTTTTTCGATAAAAGGGAATATACTTGACTTGTCTAGACGGAAGCACTAGTCATGCCCCCAGACAAAATCAGCATTGTTGAAAGCTACAAAACAATACATGTCTTTTCTATTTTTTAAGTGATGAAACTCGTCATTCACTTTTAAGATATTTTCTATTGCTACTGAGTGTGATAGGATAGGATGTTCATGACGGGCCGAATAACCGATAGTGGGTGGATCCCATCGTTTTTACATCATGGTTTAATCTCAAACGTATCCCAGGGCGACAGAAGCAGGCGACTTCAATATAGTGTCCAAGATGCTAGCCTGCGGGTACCGCAGCCGCGACGCCAAGAACCAGGACGGGCAGACCGCCGTGCACATCGCCGCGCGCGCCGGCCGCGACAACATCCTCGCCAAGCTCATCGAGAGCGGCGCCACCGTCAACGTCAGGGACTCCTTCGGGTACACGCCTTTACATGTAAGTCATTTTTTTTTCCTAGGGGAAACCATCATGGCCTTCACCTTGTCACATTTGGAGGACAAGGTGGTGTGTGAGACTCTAACCCTAACTAAAACCCCTGGGGTGTCCATCTCAGCGCAATCGCGATCGGCTACCCCACAGCCGGGACTGAACCGTACCGCTAATCGCGCTCGCCACTTTACGCCAAATCGTTTGGCACAATGCTGCCCTTCTAGTTGCACGATTTGTTTATTATGACTGGCCTGCCTCGTACGCCACAAGCCGTGGATTCGCGTGATAAATCCTTTTAAAACTTCCTTTTGGGCAAGGTAGACATATATGCTGTTGGCTGATATTTATCTTATACTCTAGCCACAACGGAATCGAAGAATCCTCTCTGCCTTTTTTGCATTTATAGAATAAGGTACTCATTATTAAATTACAAATATATATGTATCTATAATGCATTTAGGTGGTAGAATAATTTCAACTGAATTCTTACATGATAACATTGATTTCTCAGTATACATGCCAAAACAACTTGCCGAGCACTACAGAGTTGCTGATAACGAAGGGAAACGCCAACTATCAGATGAGGCACGCGCCCACGGGGAAAGTGCCCCTGCACGACGCGGCGCAGCGGGGACACATCGATTGTATCAAGGTAACTATTGGAATTGCTAATTTCTTAGTAAGCCTATTGCATCAAACAATAGGGTATTTGACTAATCTCGATATAGTAAAAAATATTGATACTTTACCAAAATATTCGTAAATAAGAACCAATAGCCAACATTTTCAGTTAAAAATATAACGTCTATATAGCTGGTTTTGTGAGCATTCAAAGTTTCATCGGAAAGTCCATTTTAAAGTATAAAAATTAAGAAAAAAATATTTATATCATTGAACTACTCATACATTATACACCAACTTTTATTATAAAACCATTTACTTAAGCGATATTACATTTGATATAGCTACCAAACAAAATTTACTAGACGAGCATACAAGATACTAGCGTGTGACGTCACTCGACACTAGCCATTTGTATAGAGCGTTTTGGGGCTTGCCCAAAATATGTGCTCTTAAAGTTGTGATATCTTTGGTAATTAATCAGAATCAAGTAATTCTTTCAACAATGTTTCTTAAATTGAGGGGTCTTTTGATTAAACACATAAAAAATCTAGTCAAATACCCTATTCAAGTACCTAACTAAATGGGCAGGTATAGACAGAATTTATTCCTTTATTAAAATAGTAATACCTATCTATTAAAAACATGGAAGCATCTTTTGTTGCCACTTTTCTACTAGTCACAGTACATTGACTATACTAATAAAGCGTGTGATCGTTAATCTAACAATGTATAACGAATGTAATGACCCGTGAAGATGTGACCTGCTTCAGCAATGAACTATGAGAGATAACAATGAAAGATCAATCAACTGTAAATATTGTTTTTATGTATGTTGTATGAAACTTAGTTGTTGCTTTGATGTATTTTCAGGTTCTTCTCAAACTAAAAGCGCCGGCGCACCCTAGAACTCTAGCAAAGGACACCCCAGCAGATTTGGCTAAACACTATGGACATACAGACTGTTATCAGTTGTTGAGTAAGTATTTCATATTCATGTTGTACATGCTCTAAGATGTTCTATGTTCCACGGTTTTTTTTAATTCTACGACAGACAAGCCTTTGACCTCAATCACACCTGATGTTAAGTGAAGATGAGGTCTAAGGTGGGCCATGCTTGCCCGTGAAAAGCCTATTCACTCTAAGTTACACAAGTTCTTATAAATTACTTACTACACCTAAGCTGAACTTTCGAATGGCCTTGTTTCTTTTCATACAAAGTCAGTCACATGACATGGTCATTTTGTATGGGGAGACGATAAAAAACGATGAATTTTGAAAAGTCGAAACAAATTTTGTTCAAAATGGATGGTAGATGATAAAGGGATGTAAATGTTCACAGGTTAAAGATCCCTTAATTACGGAACATAGAACATTTACTATTATTTAAATGTTTACAGATACATCCTGTATATGAGACTACCATTCTGCTTCCTAAAAGGCCCCCAAAGTTTCGACTGCTCTGATCTCGCAGCTGTTCATAGGCCGCTGTGCGCATTGCTTACCATTATAAGTAAACAACGTTTCATATAGCAGTTATTACGATTTTGAGCAAATTAACATGTTAACTGTCCCCGTTTCTAGTGTACCTTCGTAGTATCCTACTACTATTATAAAGGCGAAAGTTTGTATGGATGTTTGTTACTCTTTCACGTAAAAACTACTGAATGGATTTGAATGAAACTTTACCACAATATAGCTTACACATCAGAATAACACATAGGCTACAATTTATAAAAATATATTGTGTGGATTGTTCAAATATGACGGTAAGTGTCAATAATTAACTCCACGCGTACGAAGTCGCGGGCGGCATTTTACTGTCATACACTTAGGTTGAATATCAATTGAGGAAATTTGACAGTTTGTGGTAACCTGATGTGTGGCTGACTGTACCTTCGTAGTACCGCACTACTCTTGTCTGCTGGCAGTCGAATCTATCACTGAAGTTTGAATAAACTCACCAGAAAACCACAAGCCGGAGCAGTCATCAACATGCATGGGCGAGTGGTACCACGGCACGCTGAACCGCGACGAGGCGGTGAAGGCGCTGGAGCAGTACTGCCGGGCGCGCGGGCTCGGCGACAAGCAGGCCGACGGCGTGTTCCTCGTGCGCTACAGCGAGCGCCACACCGGCGCCTACGTGCTCACCATGCTCAGCGAGAACACGCCAGTACAACTTTATTATAAGGAAAGAGGTATGTATTGTGTTCTTTCCCACCACTTTTTTAACTGCCGGCTCGACCAGAGAGCCCCTGTGCTGTGTTTCGCCGAGTGAGTGAGGGTACCGTAGGAAGAGGAGGAGGGGATTAAAGGTTGGTAGCGCACTTGTAACTCCACTGGTGTTCCAAGAGACCATGGGCGGCGGCAATTGCTTACCATCAGGTGATCCGCCTGCTCGTTTGCTACCTATCACATAAAAAAACTGTAATGTCACACATGAGGTTGGATAACAATCTATATTTTTGCATGCTTGATATGAAAGGCAATATGGTGAAACGATAATATTATGTGAATATCTGTATAACCCGTATTATGCAAATAAATGTATTGATTGATTAATTGATTGTCATCGGCCCGTCTTGTTAATGGGCGTCCTCTGCTTCTTATACCTTGACGTGGCTACCACTCTATATAATCTGTAACACACGATTATATTATGTGGATGAGGCTGACAGGACCGTCGTAAACGGCGAGAACAGGAAGCCTATACCCTGCAGTGGGATCAAGATGATGAGAATGATGATAGCATGTGGTCTACCCACAGAACCACATACCATCATCAGGTAGGTGATTTAAGGGGGGATCTTCTGTTTTTCTCATCTGTATCAGACAGGTGTTTGGTTCGTTGGATCACATTGGCATGCTTGTCTGTGTCTTTAACATGTTTAACCATTGGTCCTCTGTTGCCTCTAGTTGTGTCAAACTAAGTGGATACCTGTGTTTGCGCATATATTTATGCCCATAAATGTTTCAGGGTAACTGGTTGTTCATAGACGACGGCCCCTACCTGGAATCGCTGGAAAGACTGATAGAACACTACAGCGCAGTTCCTGATGGTCTGCCGACCCGTCTCACGACACCCGTGCCTCCCAAGCCCAAACCGCCTCTACCTGAAGTAAGTATTTTATCTTCAAAAATATGAACTCTTATATTGTATAGGGTTCAATACGATAGCGTCAAGAGTTTGTTAAGCCCTAGGACTATAATACTCTGTTATAAATAAAATGGGGGCACAGCTTGTGCCCCAACCAAGGCGAGCCAAGTGCAAGGGCAATAGGTATACCTATTATATTTTCTCGATACCTTTCCCCGTATCAAAATTGTTTGGGCTCACAATCATCTAGATTCAGAGATCATCATCATTTCAGCCAATAGACGTCCACAGCTGGACATAGGCCTCTCCCAAAGTTCTCCACACAGATCGGTCCTGTGCCACCCGCATCCAATGGGCTCCCGCGACCTTCACCAGATCGTCGGTCCACCTGGTGGGAGGCCTGCCACGGCTGCGGCCTCCTGCACGTGGCCTCCATTCAAGGACCTTTCCACCCCAACGGCTATGTCCGTGACCTTAGATCTCCTGCGGATATCATCATTTCTGACACGATCACGCAAGGAGATTCCGAGCATAGCTCAATTCATGATGCATAAATACTGTAATAAATATTACCAGTCATAATCTTAAGAAACAATGGTTTACAGTTCTCCACAATGCCACGGACCAAGAAGCCATCGCCTAGTCGTGCGGCCATGAACCAGACGTTATCCCTAGTCAAGCACGATATCCTCAGTGACAAGCCGATGTCCTTCACCTCCCCGCCTCCCGCCACCAACAACAACGCCTTCGACCTCCTCACCCGCAACCTCTCCTTCTCCTCCGACTTCAACAACGATAGCCTCAACAACAACGACGAAGCTCAAGACGACTGCGATACGTACAAAGTGCCAGTAAACAACACTGCCGTGGTGTCCTTAGCGGAGAATTACAACGAAATATCAATTAATTCGGAAGGTCAACTATCCACATTGCAAGGTAAGAAATTTTTCTTCTTGATCATAATAATTAAAAATTACTTATTTCATCCGGCTCGAAGGACCATAATTTTATCTACTCTCATAAAATGTATAAATCTTTAAATTATAACACCATAGATTTAAACCATGTTAAGAAATAATTGTTACCTACATTTATATGGCTATTATAATAAAGTTATATCCCTAGGACACAACCTATCTAAAGGATAGAATAAAGAGTGACTTCACTCTTTATCCTATCCTTTGAGCGTTGGCGTCTTGCGTGCTTTATCGGGCGCCGCGTAGACGCAATACCCAATAAACGCTAGTGTCCAGTAAACGCGGCAAGACGCCAACGCTCAAAGGACGCTAGTGTGGGGTCACTCTAATCAGGGATTGGATGTGATGAGGGTTTTAATTTTGTTCTTTTGTCTAGAATTCATTCCAATGAGCGAGCTAACGCTCGGAGCCGTACTAGGCGAAGGCGAGTTCGGGTCCGTTCTGCGCGCCACGTACAGCCCGGACGGCGCCGCGCCGCAGCAGGTAGCCGTGAAGACGCTGCACGTGCAGCACACAGACACCAACAAGCAGGAGTTCCTCGCCGAGGCCAAGACCATGATGTCGCTGCGCCACAAGTGCATAGTGCGCATCATCGGCATATCACTGGTGAGACCCTCCGCAACTACTCTAGCTCGCGTCACGTACAGCCCGTGGCCGTGAAGACGCTGCACGTGCAGCACACAGACACCAACAAGCAGGAGTTCCTCGCCGAGGCCAAGACCATGATGTCGCTGCGCCACAAGTGCATAGTGCGCATCATCGGCATATCACTGGTGAGACCCTCCGCAACTACTCTAGCTCGCGTCACGTACAGCCCGTGGCCGTGAAGACGCTGCACGTGCAGCACACAGACACCAACAAGCAGGAGTTCCTCGCCGAGGCCAAGACCATGATGTCGCTGCGCCACAAGTGCATAGTGCGCATCATCGGCATATCACTGGTGAGACCCTCCGCAACTACTCTAGCTCGCGTCACGTACAGCCCGTGGCCGTGAAGACGCTGCACGTGCAGCACACAGACACCAACAAGCAGGAGTTCCTCGCCGAGGCCAAGACCATGATGTCGCTGCGCCACAAGTGCATAGTGCGCATCATCGGCATATCACTGGTGAGACCCTCCGCAACTACTCTAGCTCGCGTCACGTACAGCCCGTGGCCGTGAAGACGCTGCACGTGCAGCACACAGACACCAACAAGCAGGAGTTCCTCGCCGAGGCCAAGACCATGATGTCGCTGCGCCACAAGTGCATAGTGCGCATCATCGGCATATCACTGGTAAGATTTTATAGACTCAAACCTCTGGGTACAGTCCGCGGCATCTAACAATAGCGATGACCGTTAGTTTGTGCACTTGTAAAAAAGAAGACTTTCTACTAAAATTGGTTTCTGCGCACTCAAGGTATCGCTATTGCTTCATGCCGCAGGCAATACCTACCCTCTTATCGTCAGTGGGGATGGATTGTGACAACCGGCACGGAGCCGTTACGCTTTACTATCCTCTTCGGACAGAGCTCACCACGAGGCGGGCAAGACGCTGCCCCATCCCGGTTAGGCTGGGGGAGCGATAGGGACAGCCGAGGGTGAGCGGCCGTCCCTAACAGACTGTAGGGGTAATGCCAGCGCTGGTTCCTCCGTACTGTGCTCCGACTGACCTCTTAGAGAAACGAAGAAGACGTACGTTTTGTCGGCGTCTCCTCCCACTCCTCGCCTGTACCTTGCCATTAGCTGCAAGTACTTATAAGAGCAATTTGCACTTCATTGTGTACAGTAACGAGTTAAGTCATTTTTTTTTATAATAATATACTAATATTTCACTACATCACATACAATGATCTGACTCTGAGATAGATAGCTCAAGCACCTGTGTTACAGATATCAGAACCAACAGTGGGATTACAAATATATACATATAATACTTTTCTTTTGTAAATACATACTTATAATACATAGAAAACACCCAGACCAATACAAACAGACATGTTCATGCACACAACTGTTTGTACTGTGCGGGGATCGAACCCGCAACCCTTGGCCCAGACGCAGCGTTCACTACCACTGAACCAACTGGGTCGTCAATGGGTTTTGCCATGTGAACGGCAAAAAAATCTCCTTTTGAAGTGTAAATTGCTCTATCTTGCGTGATTATTAGTTAATGAATGATTAAATATACATTTATAGCACACAAAACATAATATAATTTCTAAGTTAGTAATGTTTGCGTGGTGCGCAGGGCCCCCCGCTGGCCATGGTGCAGGAGCTGGTCCCGCTGGGCTCGCTGCTGGGCTACCTGGTGCGCGCGGGCGCGGCGCTGACGGCCCCGGAGCTGCGGCGCTGGGCGTGGCAGGTGGCGCTGGGCATGCGCTACCTGGAGCAGCGCCGCTTCGTGCACCGCGACCTGGCCGCCAGGAACATCCTGCTGGCTAGCAGGTAAACGCCACCATACTTAACTAGTTAACCCTCAATATGACATAAGTCAACGAAAAACTACATTGATTTTCGTTCTTATGTCTTGGTAGATAAGGTTCAAAATTAGGAGGCCAATTCTCTGTTTTCGCCTTCTATCGTCGAGTCGACTTCATGGAACGTACAACCAATAGGAGAACACAGATTACAGTCGACATTCCTTATCTTGCTCTCCTATTGGCCTATATTTTAAAATTTAAGTTCTTAATCCCGACACGCGCAAGTGGGCCTTACTACCGCACTCAAAGACGTCATTTAACCTTAACGCTCATTCGGCCGGTTACTGAATTGAGAATTAAAGGTTAAGCATTACTTGAGTACGAACTTTGACAGTTGAGCCATACTTCAAATGTCAAAGTTTGTACTTAAGTTATGCTCAACTTCAAATTCTCAATTCAGAAACTGGCCGATAGTCTTTCACCTTTGTCCTTTATGTTTGACCCAAAGGTTGACAGGTAGAGAATGCTTCTTAGCATTAAGTTTGCCTATTGTACGCAGGTTTGTGCAATGAAGTTTTAAATAAATAAATATCTTAATTATGCCGATATTGTTTATGGATAGTCTTTCTATATATCAAAATAAGGGTCAATAGTTTTCCTGAAGTGACAAATGAAGGTTTAAATAACCGCTTTTAACTGTGGGAGAGCCACGCTTCGGCATGAATGGGCCGGCTCGACCGGAGTGATACCACTGCCTCACAGAAAACCGGCGTGAAGCAGCCCCTGTGCTGTGTTTCGCCGAGTGAGTGAGGGTACCGGAGGCCCACCCGGAGGGGAAGGGGATAAAAGGTTGGCAGCGCATTTGTAACTCCACTGGTGTTGCAAGTGTCCATGAGCGGCGGCAATTGCTTACCATCAGGTGATCCGCCTGCTCGTCTGCTATCAATCACATTAAAAAAAATAAAAAAAAACCGCTCTGAGTGCGACACTAGTGGTTAACTACCTGGCCGTGATCTCGGCTTCACGAAAATTAGATTCCGAAGAATTATCTACCTATATTAAATAAATTCCTGCGTATCTCAAATCAATCAAGTATCTGCGTTTTACTGCGTCATACCACTTTTCTTATCAATTGATTTGAATACAATATTCAAGTGATGGATAAGCTTTACATGCCCCTCGCGCACTTGTACTGTCTTATATACTACATCTATTATATTTATATTATATGCATATATCAATGTAGGTATAGCCACCACAGTCATCAAAGTGGAAATCTGTCAAATTTCTTCAATCGACTCTTTATCTTACTGCCATACAAATTAGGTTGAATATCAAATGAGGAAATTTGACAGGTTATTGTATGGCTAACTGTGCCTAACGTAACGAAATTGATTTACAGACAACAAGCCAAAATTCAGCGACTTCGGGCTCTCACGGGCGCTGTCGACGGACAGCTCGTACTACAAGGCGAGCCGCGGCGGCAAGTGGCCCATCAAGTGGTACGCGCCCGAGTCCTACAACTACGGCACCTTCAGCCACGCCAGCGACGTGTGGAGCTACGGCGTCACGCTGTGGGAGATGTTCTCGGGCGGCCAGCAGCCCTACGGCGAGATGCGCGGCATCGAGGTATGCTAACACTTTATTTTTCTTTTTTTTATGTGAAATCAAGTCATCGTTACTATTTATTTATTAAGAATAACAAATTAAAAGAAGATAGTTCACACAATATTTAAATGGCTTAATACAGCGTTTCCCAAAAGCCGGGTCGCGACCCGGTGCCGGGCCATCAAAATGAAATAACCGGGTCGCGACATTTTCGTCTTATTAAAAAAAAATTGTAATACCTAAATTGGATTCTTTAGTAAAAAATAAGAAACAGCTGCTGCATATTTCGCAACAACTAAATAGTGACTAAATGCCAAAATATGAATTATATACCTGGTACTAATAAACATTTCTACAATTAATAAATGTGTATTGGAACCAGCTTGAGTTTGAAAGTACTTAGTGGGTCACGAAGGGTCAGTGTGCTAATTACCGGGCCATGGCATAACAGTTTGGGAAACACTGGCTTAATAAATGAGTAACCAACACCGGTATCCACGGATTGTTAAAAGTCCTGGTATTTATTATTCCTCCAAACTGGGCAGTTACAATACAAGCAAATTTTGAAAGCCTAAAATCAATATACTACACACTATGATGGGATTAAGCTTAATCCCCACGCTGGCCTAATGCGGATTCATCATAGTAGCAATGAATGGATTTCTATGATCAATATGAGACAGAGCTATACGGTACTTGTGCGGGAGGGACACGTTCGAAATACATACTCGTATGATTAATTTATACTTTATGATGAAGACAAACAACTTTGAAATCATGAATCAGAGATACGAAGTCGTGTCTTCGATAAATAATAATCATACGTCATATTAGACAATGGTAATAAAATTGATGGCCCATTGGTCACACTTTATTTTCCGTGGGAGAGCCATGCCTCGGTAGGGCCGGCTATTACGCAAATACCATTTCTTCACAGAAGAACGGCATGAAGCAGTGTCTGCGCTGTTCCGCAGTCCCTACTCCCTCTGCAAAACACCGTAGGCTCAATCGGGGAGAAAAGGGGATTAAAAGGTTGGCAGCGCAGTGCGCACTTTGATTTCACTGATGCTGCATGGGTTTCTGTGGGCCCGGCAATCGCTTACCATAAGGTGATCCGTCTGCTCGTCTGCCATCTATGACATAAAAATAATAACATACAAATACATTTTTTCTATTCCAGGCGATACAGATAGTGGAAAGTGGCCAACGCCTCGAAAGGCCTGAAGACTGCCCCGACGAAATATACGAAGTCATGCTGGACTGCTGGGCCTACAATCCCGATGCGAGACCTACATTCAGCAAACTAGTGGACGTATTTTCACAACACCCAGACTACGTAAACATCAGTCAACTTACATTAGAAAACGATGACGTAAATCCTTAAACAAATGCAAGACATTTTGTGTGTCATTTACTATTGAAGTGTAGGCAGCTATACGAGAAAAGTTGGACGTACTATTTGTGATGTGCTCTTTTTGTTCGTTATACTTTTTGAGGGAGTATGCAAATATGATCGAATAAATTCGTGAAAGCATTTACAAACAACTATAAATCTCGTTTTGTCAAGTATAATAGGTATGTGTGATAGTGAAAGTTGACATGCCGTGATGTGCCTGATTACGTATTTTTTAGTATTAATATTCTATTGTTGTAAATAAAAACTATATGTAGGTAGATAGAATGATTGTGGTTATAAACGATCGACGTAAAAGATCTTTTAAGATATTTTATTGTGTAGATAGTTAAAAATTGCATTTTGCATTTCAAATTAACTTCTATGGATACCTTCATTTAGGTTAATTCTTCCGCATTTTTTCTCTCACTCTTTCTCTCTCTGTGCGCATTTCCAATGATTTGTTCCTTTTACAACCAAAATACATTATTACTGTATCAATATATTATATTGTTATGATAAAATAGTAGTAGTTATATTTTTACATTCCATTTTTATAGTAGCATTATTACATGAAAAAATGCTTTTGTATCAATGAATTAAGCTGAATCTCCATAAATTACGAATATTCCAACATACACAAATAAATATATCAAGTATGTAACAGGTAAAAATCAATTGAAACTTAATTTTCATGTTCCTCAATAAAACGCCATTGACATGCCATAGTTAAAACAAACAATTGCCATTAGGTTGTGTTATGAATGTACAAAAGTCTATGTAGTTACCGAAATTTGTTTATTATAAAAGAATTTATATTAAATTCTGCATGAGTCTGAATATTATTTTTAATGATAATTTTTATATTTTGACAGATCATTTTATTATATTAAAATAATAAAAAATGTGATAATGGTATTTATAAAAATAAATAGATTTTACTTAATTTGCTATTTTATTTTTACGATTTAATTTAAATACACTACTATACATATTATCGACCCACTACATACTTAAATCTAATTTTAACTTATACTTAGTCAATCTTAAAGCTAGTTCAGTACAAAAAAACTTATAATTTAATTCATCACCACGTCACATGTCACTTTAAATGTATCATTTTGATAACATACTTTCAAATTCTATTTTGATAAAAACATTGTTTAGAATCTGAACTACATACCTCACTTAGATATTTTTATATGTCAACGCGACACTCATGATATGGCGGGGGCGGTGTCTCGGCGCGATCTGGTAGCCGAATGGCGTCCACTTGTAACCCTGCTTCTCTTACTATTGGCACTCCGTAAGTAGGATAAGGTGGGTTACCGTCAGGAACCGAGAGCTGCCGTCGGAATGAAGGCGGTGTTTCAGTATCAGGGCTAATTACGTTACTCCAAAGTAAATTTCTCATGTCACCATCTCTTATTCTTTGGATCCTTCTTCTTTGTCTTCGAGTTTGGGGCCGTAAGCAATTTAACTGGCCACACTGACAGAACTTTCTAAGCCAAACATATGTTCCCACTATTCCAATCGCCAACCCCAGCTCGAGACCTATTACAAACGCCTGGACCGACGAAAAATCTTTATCAAACTTCTCATAGGGAGTGAGAATCTTTGGTGGTATTTCAGTGGTAGGTGATGTTAAGTTGGGATTTGTGACATTCCACACTTGATTTACGTCGACATCCGCCTTTTCTGGGGTAACAACTGGAAATTATTTTTTCTGACATTTTAAGTCCATTTCTTTTACACTGTTTCTGATATGTTATACCCCGAGATACAATCCACGATTCAACAGTCGCAAAATCAGCATTACATTTCCAGTAGTCATTTCTCAGTTCTATCCTTTCTAACTTTCGCAGTGGAAGCAATACTTTTGTACTTAACGTTATCATATAATTTTCGCTAATGTCAAGTTTTTTCAGATTCGTTATCCTGCTGAACATGCGCTCTGGAAGTGCTTTCATCCGACAGTTATTTAGATTAAGTATCTGAAAATAAATATTTCACAGAATCACAGTCATGGTATTTTACAAATTTATTTATCTTTACAGCAATGATGCTATTTCCAGCGATCGCATCGTACTGTTCGAAAAAGCTGTGAGTCATTCCAAGATATTTTTTTAAATACATTAATAATTATTTTTATTCAATGAAAATTACCTGTAACTTGGCATGCATCAGGAAAGGTTCGTTAGACAACGATTCAAATATATTCGAAGACAAATCGAGGGTCGTGAGTTCTGGGGTGTCCCAGAACAGGTCCGAAGGTAGATACCTCAGTCTATTGTTACTGAGGTCCAAATGGACTAGCTTCTCCAAACCCGAAAAGGCATGCAATCCAATCCAAAAGATTAGATTGTACGACAGGTTCAAGATTTGTAATGACAAATAGCCAGCTTCCTGTAATAAAATATTGAGTAACGTGTATTCTTTGTCCACCAAAATAATATTTTAAAGTAAGTATCTACAGTTTTAAGTAAAAGTGTAATAGACTCATTAGGTTCACTCCTACCTTGAAACAAAAGTTATCCAATTCACTAATCGCATTGCGACTGAGGCTGTATACCTGAACGGCATTTGGCACTCCCACCTCAATACTGATAATGTTTTGATCTACACATACAGCTCTATTCAACCCATTATCCATGTCACAGTCACATTGCTTAGGGCACAAATCTCCATTCACATAACATAATGTCACAAACAAAAGTAAAATACACTTATTTAACTCCATTTCTTGTAATATCGCAACGTCGTTACGCTAGTAATGTCGAATCGCATTGTTAGTTATTTTCTTCCAATGATTGGAAATGCACTGGTGCTAACATTATAAAAGTAGAGCAGTGGCGAATGATACAAGTGATAAAACAAGTGCGCGTTATCAAGTCCACCTGATAAGATAGCCACTTGTCGGTAAACCGGAATATTAAAGCGTCATCTTAAAACATTCTATGTAAAGGTTTACACACATAAAGTGTGTAAGGTTACAAGTGTAAAGGTTTACACACATAAAGTGTAGTGTAAAGGTTTACACACATAAAGAATAAGAAAAGACGAAAAGAAGTACTTATATTTATTTATCTTTTTAAATATAAGTAAGGAACCACACTTACTCTTAAAAAATAATGTTTCATTGAAAATTATTTTACACAGTAAATGTAGTAATAGTAAAATATCTAATATATTTACTGCAATAAACACTACATGAGTAGTGTATAAGAATACAAAATTAAAGATAACTTAAATATAATCGATATAACATAATCGATTTCATAAATATGTAAATGGCTACATAACTTTATTAATAATAGTAAACTGGAAATTTATATGGCACGGCATAAATGTAAATAAGTTACATAGTTAAAATACGAAATGAGTAGATATCTAATTGAACGAAATTATCTACCAAATGTTAGGTCAATGTCATGTCACGGAATACTTATGTTTGATAGTAAATAAAGTAAACATTTTGTACATACACACATTTAACATAATACTTTATTTCGAGTTCCCGGTTGCTTGAAAACAATTAGAATAAAACAAGCACCTTAAAATGGGCTTATAAGAAGACACACTATTAAACTAGGTACACTATTTACCTATCCTCACAAGTCGAATAGGTACTATGTAGTTTATCCAGTCTTTTATTTATGAGATTTACAAATCTAGATACAGTTTCTTTTTTTTAACACGAAGTTATTGATTCTTAACTAAATATATTGGAATTTTGCCGCTGTGTCGCCGAAGTCGGGTAGCACCTTTTCATGGTATAGTCGATTCCAAGGAGCGCGTTTCTGACGTCATGCACAGAAGAACTAATGTTTTCGAAAGTGCTCGCAATTCTGTCTACTGCCAATGCCTGATAAAGAAACAGTAGTGTTGTTGTTTTAATTATTTACTAAGACACTGAATTACTGTTCTCTCTAGATTGGCACAACTGGAGCCTGCAATGCTATTATACCTAATGTATATTATATTAAATAAATTTCTTGTGGACTTTTCAGTAGATCCAAAATTTCATACATGTTACGTCTGTGATGGTTAATTAGATTTCCAGAAAGTAGCTGACCAATTAGTTATTTTGTTCACCGAAGATTTACAGGATGGTTTAAGATTGAAGTGGGGAAAGTTTTTGCTGATTTGTAATGTAAATAATTTAAATGTTTGTTGATGAAACAGATATTCGATTATTGGAGTTGGGGTTGGGTATTTGTTGCACCTTTGTTGTTCTTGGTTTAGTACCAAGGAAAAGATTGGGATCAAGACTATGTATGTGATGTTGTCTCAATTATTTTTTTTACTAAATAATAAAATATAATACTTACTTGAATATGAGAAGCTTCAGCCAGCCTCTCTAATGATTTGGAGTTGTTTAGGTGCGCTTGAGCCATTTGAGTCATAGCTGATGCTTGTTGACCCATCACATCCACCTACATTTTAAAAAGGAAGGTTTAGGACAAACTTATTAATAGACTATCTGACTTGTTTACTCTAAGTTAAGAAAATAAATAATCTGTTATAATTTCTTCTAATTAGGAAGTCTTAAGATAGTAAGCCAGCTATGTACTTGTGAAAATTGTTGGAATCAGTCAACTCAGATTTAAAACTATGTAAGATAATTATATTTTTTAGACAACCCATTTGGCGAAAAGGTTTGAGCGCCGGTTGAGACGCAAGGGTTGCGGGTTCGATTCATCACCAACACAAATATTTGTTGATGAAACAGATATTTGTGTTGGGTCTGGGTGTTTGTGGTTCATTAGTTGTTCCTGGTTTCCAAAGCACAAGGGAACCTTACTTTCGGACCAATTCAATCAATCTATTATTTATTTATTATGGACAAATACCTACCAACTTTTCCATCACACCTAATTGTCTGTCATCATTTTCACTAGAATATAGATTCTCAAATTCATCTTCTTTGGAAAAGATATCATCTATTGAATCATCATCATCACCATTGTATGGTTCTTGTTTGACTCCTCTCTTTTTTCCTAAAATATACAGAGCTTTATAAATTAGGCTTTATAATTATTAGCTTTATTAACAACCACACATCCAAGCATACAAAACTGTAAAATTTCTTCAATCCACTCTCATCTTACTGTCCAACAAATTAGGTTGAATATATATAATTTACAGGTTGTGTTAACCAGATGTGTGGCTGACCAGTGGTAAATTCAAGTTTCAGTTTGTTAAATAGGTGCACAACTCACTGGTAGGTGTTTTGCTATCACATAGATCTAATATTTTCTGTTCCAAAGGAGTTAATTTCCCTTGAAGTTTTCCTTCTTCAATCTGCTTTTGTTTGAAAACAATACTACGCCGCTTGTCTGACCAGAACTGAAATAAAAATAATCGTAATTTATAAAAGAAGTGATAGAAGAAGAAAGAAGAAAAGCCCAAATAGGCGCAGAACTAGCTAGCATTGTTGCTCAGCAGTCAAATCATTCTATGTACGGATCAATACCTAGCACATCTAACAGTTTTCAATTGTCCTCATTCGTACTGTTAAATACAGATCAGGCAGAGGTAAACTCCATTCTCAGCAGCCTGGACTCAAATAGCGCACCAGGTTGGGATGGTATTAGTACCGGTTTTCTTAAACACGCTAGAGAAATTGTAGTCCCGCATATCTGCAAACTTGCAAACCTTTGTTTTGACACTGGGGTTTTCCCAGCTCTTTAAAAGGTCCATTGTAACCCCTGTCTTTAAGAGTGGGGCAGAACTAATGTAAATGACTATAGACCTATCTCTGTTCTCACCTCTGTCTCAAAGATAATTGAAAAACTCCTCAACAAAAGGCTGGTCGACTACCTTGATAAATTTAAAATACTATCCTCTTCCCAATATGGTTCAGGAAAGGCTTATCAACACAGGATGCTATCCTAGATCTTACCGCTACTATTACTGAGGATGTAGACAGGGGTGACAGAAAGTCTCACGGTCTTCCTAGACCTCAAAAAGGCTTTTGACACGGTGTCTGTCCCCATTCTTTTAAAGAGGCTGGAGAATATTGGTATTAGAGGTGTCCCGCACCTCCTTCTTGCTAGCTACCTCCGGAACAGAACACAGGAAGTAAAATAAATGACTACCATAGTGAAAAGGCTAATGTCACATTCGGGGTCCCACAGGGAAGTGTCCTTGGGCCGACTCTCTTTCTTATATACATTAATGACCTTTGTAATCTTCGGGATGTCGGTGGCAGGATAATTTCCTATGCGGACGACACCGCTATCGTTTTCACTGACCGTACATGGGAGGCAGCACAGTCACGAGCAGAGAGGGGCCTACTTATTGTCTCAAATTGGCTTAAAGACAACTTACTGACCCTAAACACACAGAAAACAAATTATATCTGCTTTTCTCTCTCCATAAAAACCCAACCAAGCAATAACTTTAAAATTGGGATTCACCACTGTCGTAACAATAGAAATGTAAATTGCTCTTGTAGCCCTTTAAATAGGGTCACTCAAGTTAAGTACCTTGGTGTAATTCTAGACCAACGCCTTGTCTGGTACCCCCACATTGAGCACTTAATAGATAGAACTAGAAAACTTATGTGGGTCTTTAAGGTTCTAAGACAAGTCATGTCAAACTCACACAAGAACAAACTTTACATTGCCCTAGCACAATCAGTTCTCACCTATTGCATCTCGGTGTGGGGAGGGACTTGTAAAACTCATGTCTTAGGATTGGAAAGAGCCCAGAGATCTCTTATTAAAGTTATTTACAGTAAGCCGTATCGGTTTCCTACTGACTCTCTCTACAAGCTCAGTGGGCTTCTCTCGATAAGGAAGCTTTATGTTCTAAGCCTCATTCTAAATTGCCATAAATCACATGCCTATGTTAACCTTGCTCATAAAAGAAGGAAACATGTAGTAGCTCGCGTTGCCCGCCTACGTACAGCTTTTGCTCGAAGGCAATACATAGGGCAGTCCTGCTTTTATTTATAATAAAATTAATAAATACTTGACCTATATCCGATGTTACCACGTCTCTGCAGGAAAACCGTTGTGCTATGGTTGACCACACTCAAATACGATGAGGTAGAAAACTTATTTATGAGAAATCGCTGAACGTTTGAAAGCTAAATGCCTGGTGCCTGTATGTGGTTCATTATCATCACCGACCCAAGGCAAAAAAATCCGTAGGGCATACATGCACCGGCATTACCTTTCAAACACCCACCAACTTATAAACCCAAACACTTAGCCACACACACTTTCTCTCTGTATCTCCTCTTACACATACAGACTTCAGCCACAACAAAAGTAACCACACACACTTTTTTTTCCATTCTTAATTCATGGAACTATAATTTCACATCGCCATTACACAATTAGTACACACTATCCTAAGGGAAGAAGCGAGCCATACCCAATACAAGTGTCTATGACATTACGGGGTAGACTCGGCCACTGAATGTAACACAGGACTATTGAAATTAATGAATTTTTATTTTATTTAAGAATTTAGGGCATTCCCTGTACCGTGTGTGACTACCACTATCCTATTTTTTAAATGTAATAGGCATCAGCTGAGCAAACAGATCACCTGATGGTAAGTAATCTCTTACCATCAGTTGAATGTGTGCCATTCCACTGCTCATGGCCAGCTGCAATACCATTGAATATTCAATAATAAATAGTGTTTCTACAGTGAAAATTTACCTTTATCCAACCTTTTGTAGACTTCACAGCACCATCAATGGAGTTAGCAATATTTGACAGCTCGATCCACAGCTTTTTAAACTTTTGATGGCTGACCCCATACCGTAATTTCCTATGTGCAAGGTCTGGATGCTTCTGCATAAATTCTATTACAGCTTTCACTTGTGCTAGGGTTGGCCTTGAAACCTATAATGTTAACTTGCTTTTAATTTGAAGAAAGAAAGAAATTTGATAAACAAAGATGTTCATTTTAGTACATGAATACTGAATAAGACTACTACAACTCTTAATTTTCAATTAAACGAGAACTGGTTGTAGTTTATACACTATGGACTTGTTGTATTGGTTTAAAATATTTATTTGGAATTATTAAGATCGAGTCCAGTAGTAAATTAATATTATTCAAAAGAAATTATGAGGTAATTATGTAGGTATTCTTCTAAAACTAAGCACACCATATAAATGAAGGAATCACATAATCTAGAAAAAGAATGTTAGGATCTTACCCGGCCTCTATTGTCAATATTATCTACATCAGCAAGAAGATCACTCATGTTTTAGTATCGGAAATTAATTAAAATTTAAAAGTAAATACAAAGAGCTCCGCCGGCAATAATGAAGTTGAAATGCATGCAGAAATGTACTTATAAAACCGTATATACGAATATATATGAATTAGAGAGGTATATTCCCCATACAAATCATACAATTTATGTTAAAAATCACATTAAAAATAAATTTTGAGAAAATGCAAGCTTTTTCGCCGAATCGCCGCTATTGTCAATTTGACAGTTTTCTGACACTGACATTAGGGATGTAACTAGTAACCGTTTTTATTTTGATTGAATATTATTTTCGTTTATAAAAAAACAATTATAACATCGCATTAATCGATGTCTATGAATCTAACGAGTTTTAAAGCTCGTTTCGGGACACTGTAAGGTATGTGACAGTTCCGTAAAACTAAAACTTAGGGCCCGGTCCCAATGACTTATATTCCTATGTCATTGCCCGGTCCACATCTAATCTAAATGTTAATATAAAATAATGCAAGTTCTTGTAACAAACATACAATATACATGTCGATTGAAGCATGAAATTGATTAAAATCAATCTAGATAGATTGATTTAGAAATGTGAAATCACATTTGGATCACATCCCTAAATGACATTAATTCTTTTTCCTCATTCTTATTTTGATAAAACAAAGAAATCATTTTAATACTTATTCCGGAAAATAAACATATTTTTAGAATTTTTAGAAAAGTTGTCATTTAAAGTTAAAAACATTGTGTTTTCTAATTATAGGTAAATAAAGTATAAATACTTATCAATAAAAATAAATCGCATCCTCCATCAGTTTAGTATCAAACAACTTTGCGTCGCACTAAAAAAAAAACACAAATCATTGTCGCTCTGTCATTGTATTTTGTAAAAAAACAATATTTTTTCAGTTTCTGAGCTTTGTGCATCGTCTTAGTGCCATTGGAAAATTGGATTATAATTTTAAACTGTGTATGAGATACGAATATGTTGTAGTGATAAGTTTAAACTAATCATCAGGCAAGTAATGTGCTTTGACTCTGGTCACATAACTCGTGTTCAGCTGATTCGTGTTTATAGATGTAGCAATCTGTTATTCTATTTAAATTATTAGTTTTGCAGCGTTCTAGTTATGTATTCGTTCGAGGGAGATTTCAGGCGGAAGCCACAACAAAATCTTGGTGGTGCAAGCGCTCAGCGCAAAACTGACAGGGACACTTTGATACTTCAGTCACAGCAACAAAGACAGAAGCGAGAGGTTGTTGAATACTCATTCATTATTACATTATTTAGTGAATAAAATATCTTAAAAATAATTATTATTACGATTTATAATGTCTTTCAGCACTTTTATCTAGATGATTTTTTTATACAGTGGCTGGTTTCATTAAAATACCTATGCTATTATTACAGGAACATAGAAAACGTCTAAACAGCACAATAAAGATTCAGGCTTATGTGAGAAGTTACTTGATACGCAAGCACTGCAAGCAGAATGAGCGTGAACAGTTTGATGCTATGTTTCCGAGGGCCAGTACTGATGAACAAATGTCTATCTCTGACCTAATTATTAAAATTTTATTCTTTTATGATCACAAGCAAGACACCACAAGATTGGTAAAGACTTCTGAGTTTTATGGCATAATATGTACCAAACATTAGACATAATATTTGTTGATAATGATCAGTTAGATTAAAAGTTCTAATAAAGTTGAATATCAATGAATATTTCAAACCTAGTTCACTTGCACTTGCATTAATTTCTATTCTAGATATCAATATCTCAGATTCTCTTGAAGAGGTGGAAAAAAGTCTTTCAAAATGGAGGATCCTGTATTCAGATAAGGAGGCTGCTAGCATTACATCTACGGCTGCTAAGAGACAATTCTGAGGTTTGTCCCACTTTTATTGCTTTAATTCTATTGTGAAATCCACCACATATTACTGAATCCCATCTCATTACTGTAGTATAGTAAAATTTTTGGATACAATTTGTATAGAGAGTAAACTAGCAGATTCTTTGTGATGGCACTTCATTTTCATTGTTTTTAATTGTTATTACATATTTCAGGTACCATTAGCTGTGCCGCTTAGGATGTTTGAAGTATTTACTTCTGTGCAATCTGCTGAAGCTACCCTTAGTTATGATGAGGCTGTCAAAATAGTGGGAAATACATTTTTGTATCTTATTAAGAGAGGTATTCATTTATTTATTTGCTTTATAACATTACTTGATCAAGTAACTTATTGCATATTTGAAATTGGAGGAATCGGAGCTATTGCCCCCCAACTCGCTTCATTGATCTTTTTACCTAATTTTATTAATAATTTTGTAGATATGCATTATTCTTAATCAAGATTATTTATCAATCATGATTATAATGAGGTCAGCTTATTTGCATTATTTATATAAACAAGAAATTAATAAGGTAGAGATTTCTTTTAGGCTATTTCAAGGATTTATGTTATGTGATGTGTCAACGGACCCCACCATTGTATGGACCTTCCCCAAACCCACCAACACCACTTTGTGGTGCAATACTGGAACTCATACAAAGGCCATTGAATTTAACTACTAAAGTGAACTTGCCGGGATATGAGTAAGTTATTTTCTGTTCACCCTAAACTTAAGTAAATTTAATTAAAGTAAAGTTTGGTCAAGTTTCACTGTTGACTGTTGTAAATAGTGTTCAATAGATGAATATGAACATTTTAATTAATTTTAAGTAGGTATGTAATTAATGTTTAAATTGATGGTATTTCAGTGACACAGTGATGTCTGAATTTGCATCAGCATTCCTTTGCAATCCTTATGTGGAGCCAGTGGAAATGTTTATCATACCTGCCCTTCATGAAGATATTAGCAAGAAGTTCCCCTTCCTGTCACTTATACACTGTCTACAAGATAGCAAATTCAATAGTAAATTACTAGTTAATGACTCCTGGTTACTTCATTCAGTTTTGTCATTAGAACCACCAGGATTTGGTGAGTGTCCACTATGTATTTTTTACAACACCAAATGAATTAGATGTGTTTTATAATTTATTTTCTGACTAAAATTTACCAAAAATATTTCTTTTTTTCAGTAAACGATATTCGCAATTTGAACAACACAAGACTGCCGAACAATCCTATTGTACTAAATTATCTTAAAATTATAGCTAAGTTGACTGTTAATGTTTGTAATAAGCAAATAACATATGAATATGAAGACTCCTTGTACAGCCAAGAAACAGCAGCTGATAAAGACGACGACAGTGATAGTGAAACTGAACCTAACCCTACATCTGTGAGAGAGAAATTGTTGTTGACCAAGTGTATAGAATTGTTGAATGAGCCTGACCGATGCATAATGGTCACTTGCTCACAGATAACGGAGAGTGATCTTAGTGATGAGTTTCTCGATTACATGTCAGAGATATGCCATAACTTGCTTCTAAGTCATAGAATGGCGTTACACAAATACAGGTAAAGTTCAAATATTTGTGTAACCTTCATTACCTTCCTTTACTATCTACTGTATAATTAGTTAAAGACGTCGAACAGCAAACACGTCCCCATATTAAAGCCCCCCATAAAAATATGCGAGGTCAGAGTACTGAACTATTCACGTCACTCTCCTTTTAGTGTGTTTTTGGCAAGCATATTTTTCTGCCATATGCAGTCTTTTCAGTCTTACACGCGCGCTTCTTAAACCAGACGCGCGTATATACGAGTGTCTTTCGACGTGATCACGTGAACCGAGATCCTATAGCTAATTGCCATAACGTTTCCATAGCAACGTTTTTCGTACTTACTAGAAGGAGTATGTTCGTCTCTCGAAGTTTTTAAGTACTGACTCAGGAAATACCGCTGTAGACAAACCTTAAAATAAGTTTTATTTTTCCAGGTTATTGTACACTTTAGCTTTCAAGCCAATATTCATCCGGGGTCTCTGGCGCTGGCTGAGCAGTATGAGCCACGAGTCCTCCTTCGGTGGGTCAGCGACGCCGCTGCTGTCAGCACTCTCTCGGGGCATGGGCGCGGAGTACACGGTGATTGGAGTGCACAGACTGCTGGCTCCTCTGGCGGCTTTCTGTGCCTTGTTCTCATTGCTCATTGGGACGCTGCACGATACGGAGTTCTGTCGTGATACTGATGATGAGGATGTTAAAATGAGTTGTAAGTTAATTACCATACTTTGTACTAAGATGTTTTGCTAACTGGTATTTGAATCAAATCGTAAGCTTTATGTGCTAGGAAATGAATTCTTTCACGATTTTTCACTTCCCAACATAAATAAAAAAATGTAGGTAACAATTATTACTTTCATTGTGGTACATAATCGCTAACTCGAAATAAAGTGCATATAACGAACAATATTATAAATCATGCAGTCTTACCTGTGAACTGCTGATGTGATGTTAATCTGCCACTTATGATTTCAGTAGTATCAAGTTCATCTGTGACTCCCTGCTCCGGCGGCGGCGGTCGCATCCACGCTTTCGAGTTCTCTGAACTAGGTGGTCTCTGCCGCACTCTGCGTCAAGTGTGTCTGGGCTTAGTGGAGCTGGCGTACCCGGAGACGCGCCCTGTGGTCTGTGGCCAGTACAAGGATGCAGTGGGGAACACGCAGATCGAGCTGTCCGGCAAGAATCAGACGCCAGCGTGGTCACATTTGTTTAAGGTATGTTTCACAAGTTATTGTTTCTTAACATTTAAAACTAATAAAATTCGCGATCATACAACTTTTACATCATACGAAAAGTCGCCTTTAAATGTTGAATACACTGTGCTCAGACGTATTCAAAAATAATACGATAGGCACTAAAGTAAGAATAACCCAACCTAACTCTTCTAAAATGCACATATTGAAAACAGCGTTACTTTATTTATTGATGGAAAAAAATTAATACAATCAAAACGAGCTTGGGAGGGATACTATATTCCTGTTTTCAACATAATATTCACTTTAGAAAGACTGACACTATACCACGTTGGGCGCCAGTTTTGAAAATGGCACCCAACGTGGTAGCAATAATAAAATTGATATAAATTGCATTTGTTGAACGCATTCTTGAATTCTTGAACGCACTCCGACAAAGAGAAACATCTTTATTTCCAGGTGTGCACACACCTTCTCCGAGCGCTGTACGTGCGGGACTCGCGGCTCCGGTTCTGCGGCGCTGAAGAATGGCCGGCGGCAGGCGCCGTGCCCGAGGGCGCCGCCGCCGTGCTGGTGGTGGCCGGGACCAACCACCGGCCCAACCCGCGCCAGCTGCGCCGCCCGCCGAGCCTGTCTACTGCGCTCGCGCTCTCGCAAGGTACAACTCCTTATCGTGTGGGCTGTTATGGCCAGAGGGCAAACAAACAAAACAGAATTTACGACCAAATCTCGCCCGTCTCGTCAATCCGTTCCTGTTAAAAGCGCTGTATGTCTGTAATTGTATTAACAGCTATTCGGTGGGATCTCGACGAAATTAATAAGTGTTATTTGTCATTAAAAAAAATCTTTATTATTTTAATTTTAATAACGACTTTTTTTATTACAGAGGAAGGACCACCGTTAACTATTAAGGAGTTAAGAACAGTGACAATCTTACGAGAAATTCCATTTGTTGTGCCTTTTTCTACCCGAGTTTTAATATTTCAAGGACTTTTGATTAGGTAAGCTGTATAAAATAAATTTACTACTTATTATTGTTCTTAAGTGTAACTTGTCTATGGCTTTACACATATTTATTTTGTTTTTAGGGAAAAACACGATCACTGGTACGAAATGACCAATTTTAATGAAGGTCCTTCAATAAATATCAGCGTTCGACGTACACATTTATACGAAGATGCTTTCGATAAACTAAGGCCTGATAACGGTAAGAATTTCAACATCTACTATTATGAATAATCGGTTTGATTTTATCTCGAATATAATTTTAAATATACTTTTTCAGAGCCTGATATGAAGTTAAAACTGCGAGTACAGCTAATAAACCAAGCTGGTGCAGAAGAAGCAGGTGTCGATGGCGGTGGCCTTTTTAGAGAGTTTTTATCAGAGTTACTAAAGTAAGTTATTGGAAACACAAAGTCTCGGTTCAGAAAGTTTTGCCAGAAAGCTTTGCCTCAGTTTGAGACTAGCCAAATTGGCATCATTCGGCTAGTCTCAAACTGAGGTATGATGAGTAGCTGTAACTAGGACACTTTCTGACTGTCAATCTATGAAAAACGTTTCGAGTTAAGACATCTGATTTTAACAAAAACTCGTCAAAAGTTACTATGTCTAACTTCTCCTATTTTCATTTCAGATCTGCATTTGACCCAAATAGGGGGTTGTTTAGATTAACAAAAGATAACATGCTATATCCTAATCCTGGAGTGCATTTATTGTATGATGACTTCCCGATGCATTACTTCTTTGTGGGGAGAATGTTAGGAAAGGTAGGTTGACAATTGTTAATTTTTGCCCTTAGGCTTTATAACGACTATTTAAATTATTACTAAAGATCCATTTATTCTTACAGGCATTATACGAGAATTTATTAGTAGAGCTGCCACTAGCAGAGTTCTTCCTAGGCAAATTGTGTTCATCCCGTGAGCCAGACGTTCATGCTTTAGCTTCTCTAGACCCCGGCCTGTACCGAGGATTGCTAATGCTCAAATCACACGGCAGAAACGAGGTTCCCGATTTAGGGTTAGACTTTACGATTGTCAGTGATGAGTTGGGTGAACAAAGGGTAAGTTTATAAATATAGGCATTCCTTTTTATAATAAAATTCTCTGGGTCAAGTCAAATATACTTATGTGAAAATGTTTTTACAGATAGAAGATCTAAAGCCAGGTGGTACGAACATTCCTGTTACTGCTGAAAATAGAATAGAATACATTCATCTAGTCGCTGATTATAAGTTAAACAGGTATGTGATAAAGATGGTAATCACAACAGATGATGGGTCTGCTGTTGTCTTCACAACCCAAGAGTTAGGATGAAACCAGTGAGCAGACCTAAAAACCGCTCCTTCGCAATGCGCAACGATTAATACACTATGATGACCCGCAGTTCGTTTGCGATGGTAGAAAGGGGATGGTGGAATAAGCTTATGCACAGTATCAGCATCATGCAATGTCACCACTCGATCATACCACGTTGGATGCCACGCGATCATACCACGTTGGGTGCCACTCGATCGTACCACGTTGGGTGCCACTTGATCGTACCACGTTGGGTGCCACTTGATCGTACCACGTTGGGTGCCACTCGATCATACCATGTTGGGTGCCACTCGATCGTACCACGTTGGATGCCACTCCACTCCATCGTACCACCTTGAGTGCCACTCGATCGTACCACGTCGTGTGCCACTCGGTCGTACCACGTTGGGTGCCACTCGATCGTACCACGTTGGGTGCCACTCGATCGTACCACGTTGGGTGCCACTCGATCGTACCACGTTGGGTGCCACTCGATCGTACCAAGTTGGGTGCCACTCAATCGTATTACGTTGGGTGCTACTCAATCGCACTACGTTGGGCGCCACGCGGTCGAACCACGTTGGGTGCCACTCGATCGTACCACGTTGGGTGCCACTCGATCGTACCACGTTGGGTGCCACTCCATTGTACCACCTTGAGTGCCACTCGATCGCCCCACGTTGGGTGCCACACACAAAATATACGACTTATAACAACTTTATTATTTCTTTTGATTTTTAGACAAATCCGTGCGCAGTGTAACGCATTTAAGCGGGGCCTCACGTCTGTTGTGAACGCTGAATGGTTGCGAATGTTCTCGTGTCGTGAGCTGCAACTTTTGATATCTGGCGCTGAGGTTCCTATCGACTTAGAGGACTTGAAAGCACACACTCAGTACGCAGGTATGGTGTTACAAGAGATTGCTTGAGAATATTTTTCGTTCGAACTTAGTGTTAGTCTGCGGTTTATCAAAGAACGCAGTTGACCGTAGAAAAGCGACGTTTCAGCATGAATGTGTCAGCTCGATCGGAGTGATACCAAGGCCACACTCCACTAGTGCTGCGGATGTCTATGGGCGGCGGCAATCGTTTACCATCAGTTGAATCGTCTGCTCGTCATCCGCCATCTATCACATGAAACAACATATCATTAGGTATATTAATTGTTGTTCTGTTATCTTAACTTGGGTAACCTTGGTGTCATGTCTACACTCTGAAATTGTTGAATTGGTTCAACTAGTTTTACTTTTTGTTTTATAGGAGGATTCTCTGCGACGCACTCAACAGTCCAGTGTTTTTGGAAGGTGGTGGAAAACTTTACCGACGACCAGCGACGCCAGCTACTTAAATTTGTTACCAGTTGTTCAAGACCTCCTCTGTTAGGGTTCAAGGTAAGTCACTGGCGTAGCCACTAGCACGTACATTAGATCCAAATAAAATTTATTATAGACATCAATGATCACAACTTGAAGTACCTACAAAAGATGGGATTATTCATAAATTACGTCACACGAATTTCTTGACTTTCCGCTCACTATCTTTGCTACTGGTCATATGTCTGAGATTCCTCCTATGACGTTACGCGAGATTTATGGATAATCAGCGAGTACCTACTTACATTTGAAATAGTCTATGAGCGTTTGTAAAGTTTTATAATTTATGATCGTGTGCAGGACCTCCAGCCTCCGTTCTGCATCCAGTCCGCGGGCCCGTCCCACCGGCTGCCGTCTTCATCCACCTGCATGAACCTGCTAAAGCTGCCAGAATTCAACCAGGAACAGGTTCTTGCTGAGAAACTGTTGTACGCGATTCAATCAGGAGCCGGGTTTGAGCTTAGTTAAAGTAAGTATTTGATGACTCGTATAGCGCAGTAGATTAGCGCCAGTCGACATGATTCCCGTACCAACTCGAATGACTGTTGATGAAACAGATATTGTTTTTTGGTTCAATCTTAGTTCGAGATCAGGAGGACCTATAGGGGTACCTATGTAATGTTATATACCCGAGAGAGAATCATACTATACTCTGATTCATAATCATGTAAAGTAAACTGACAGATCTTAATGTGTCATCCCCATACATTATCACTCAATTTGACACATGCAAAATGTCAAAATGCATAGAAACTAGTCATTTTCATCTGTCAGTTTACTTTACATTATGAATCAGAGTATAGTCGACTTAATTGCAACCATACCAGACCATAAGACGATCTTATATACTTGTTCTTCCACATAATTACGAAGTGTTCCCAGATAAATTCTGAGCTTGTAATAAATTTAACTAATATTTTCTGTTCTTCTTCCACAGGTATCAGAACAAAGTAGGTACCTAGTAGTCTTTAAATGAACTTATTTATTATAAATTACAATGAGAATATTTTGGAACTATTTTTCCAACGTTTTATTTTGTCTTATGTCGGCTGAAAATCTCAATGTGATAATAATAATGTTGAATAGTTGTTGTATAAATAAATGTTACCTTCAAGAACTATTTATGTGTAACATAATAAAATTACCTATCTTAGATGTTTCTACTTAAATTCTATTTATTTTCTTTAATATTCTTAATTTCTTCTTTAAAAAATGAAATTATAGTAATTTCAATACTATAATGGACTGTTTATTTCTATAAAATTAAGGTACATATTTGGTATTTTAATGTCATAGGCTAACTGTTGTAAATAAAATAGAGAAATATTGTCGAATTTATATTTATAGTTACTACAAAATAGTTGAATCGAATTGTATGTATAAAAAGAATATTTTTCATTTACTGAATTTTGTAAGTACGTATTATGTAAATGGATGCATGTGTTGTCTCGTAATATTGTCCCTTAGGTACTAATATCGCATCAAAAGATTCGATTGTGTCAAATTTTGCGATTTTATATTTTAGTACCTAATTAATAAATGTCCACCCCTGATGACTGTATTTCATTACTAAGTTAAACCTTTTTGAATTTGGTTCTCCTGATTTAGTAAGGATTGCGAAGGTCAGGTGGCGATTTTATTTCCAATCCAGCTAAATTCTGGATCTTCGTTCATAATAAAAATGTGAAAAGTGTGAGAATCGTATTCTTAGTTTACCAATAAAATTGCAATGGTAGAAGCAATATCTTTAAACGAATTGTGATGATTTTTTTATCTGTTTTCTTGACTTCTTTGACCATATGCAGGACGTATTCCACGTGGACCTAATATTTTGTCCTATTGGTAATCTGCGTCCTAGATCTAAGTTTGTCGTAGACACACCGATTTACTACCTTGCACATCCCGAAGCCTAGGATTAATTAATGAGACGTGTATAACCACCTGACTACATCACACATACATTTAACCACCAATTTTGGTGAGATCGATATTGATCTTGAATTCGACTGAACGAATGAAGGAGTGTATTAAAATCTCTATTTTGAGTTCATTGTCGAGTGTACGAGAATAGGCCCTCTGTGCCTCTAAGGCCACCCTCCAGCTATTAGTTATGGCACAGTAAGAGTAGATCGTTATCTTGTCTCTGATCGGCCGTGTCATGCGTGCAGACATCCCCGAGAGCCGGTCAGCCACGGCGATGTCGAGATAATGCTTCGCTGGTAAAGCTACTTTTCACTTCGATGTAAATTGCCAGATTTTTGAAACAATAAAAAGTTTCGTGAAGTTACTTTGGCTAGAGTTTGTATAAAAATCTAAAATTGTACGTATGTAGTCAAAGAGTTTTCCCTTGGGGACATCTATGATTAACATTTTGCTTTATAAAAGCGTGTGTGTGTGTCAGCCTAATACTGTCCCACTGCAGAGCAAAAGCCTCCATCATAGAAATCAAGTCATCGCTACTATCATCATAGGGATATAGTTAAAATTACTGGGGTTATGGTTACTTTAAACCATGTTACATCGTAAATTGTTATTTTCGAGCCAATTACTTCATTGATTCCGTTTTTGCCGTTGTATTATGTTAGTATGTAACGAGCTATGAATTCAGACGATACTTTCGAGTGAAAAATAACATTGATCCAAATTGAATGAACTGTTCTCCAGTTCACAGCTAAGGTCAAACAAGACTGATGCAATCGGCGTCTGCATGAAAATGAAAAATGCGTTTTTTAGTATTTGTACGAGCGTCGTGGTTAGGATTCGACGCCGAGGGTCCGTGTAGCCCGCATCTCGCATTATTCACCGAGTCAATCACTCACGGAGATTGAATAGGCGATGCGGATTCAATTAAAGATTTATTACCGCCGTCACCTCGCCGTTCCGCTTGGCCGGGCCTCTGAGTACAGTCGACGACGAGCTCTAGCGGTGACTGTGCCAAATGGTGCCTAAAGTTGTGGTAAAGTGGTTTTTAGAAGTTCATAAAAGGGGGGGTAATCGACTTAAGACTTAGAAATTAATCTAAGTGAAGCTCCTGCATATTTGACACAGTTAGTCATTGTATTTGGGCTTATTCTTCGTAGGTACCATTAGCGAATCATTACACGCTTATATTGGGTTGTATCAAGGTTTCTTTCTTCACGACTGTGCTACTTCTCCAGTGTCATCTATGTGAGGCATCTGCTCTGCTGACTGAATTAGGCTCAATTAATCAACATGTGTTCCGAATGAACTATGAACATTTTTCTCGGTGAGTGTACCAATTGTGTTACGGCGAGCGTAAATAGATACAGCAATGACAGAGCTGTTACCAGCTTAGCATAGGTATCCAGTTGCTCGCGACTGTACCTAGTCCAGTCGCTAACGAGCCTTTATCGCCCGCTCATTTACCTCTTTCTAAACACGCATACAATGTTAAATAAATTACACATCTAATAAGTAACCGTGAACTTGAGTTGGGCTCATCAATAACGTGCATTAATATTGGCTTAGGTGCATTCATCGGATCCAATATGGCGGCCACTCGCCGCCATTAGCGTTTTGACAGTTGCAATCAATCTCAGCTGATGAATGAGTTTCGCGAGAGCGTGCCTGCTCGTGTGCGGTAGCTCACAAGGAGCGGTGCTTAATAAAGGTTGGCAGCCCTTCCGGAATTTGGCCTACACTTAGATTCTGAACCCCATCTTGGCTAGATATTGAACGAACATTTTGCACAGCAAGTTTATGTCTATGCTTTATTAAAGGAGGTATTGGTACATGGCGGGAAATTTCTTTTTTATAAGTGACCGATTAAGAAGGTTTTTACATTATGGGTATATACATACTTGAATGTACTTGATCAAAGTTCCGATAAGATACCTACTAGCTTAAGTTATAATTTATTTTAAGGATCATTTTAGTTTATTTCCAATTGGCAACCCTGCGTTAATCCGACTGCGGCTAAGAATCCTATCTTTGATGAAAGCAAAACGTTGAAGAATGATAACTTCGGTTATTTATGAGAGATCATTTAAAAGGGGCGACTTGTGTGGTGTTACCACAATACTTGACGAATGCGATGTCAAAATAAGTATTTCTGTGAAAAGTTACTTGGTTACAATGTTGCGGGTAAACAACCTCGAAAGAACATTTCGATAGTTACCTACTTTGTCATTTTCAGAACACCCGAAAACCTTTAAAAATTGTTGTATAGATTTTTTTTCTCACATAAGATGTTAGGTAGATATAATTCTGAATGTCAAATTACGTAAGTCTGGTATTCTGTAAAATACGTAGATATGGCAGCCCTTGAATCTTCTTGCTCTAGGTTACTGTATTCTAAACATACTAAAATTCCCTATACATATTGTTGAATGGTCAAAATAGCATAAAATACCAAAGGAGCCGACCCGAGAAGAAGATTGAGAATTGAGAAGACCCATTCTAGAAAACCTAACTTGCCCCGCCAGGCTAGGCCAAAAGCTGGGTACGCTCATGATGTTTCTTCCTGCCTAGATTTGTTTTAAAAGCAGCTCATGAAACGTTAAAAAAAAGTCATCGACATAAGTTAAGATTAAGAAATAAATATAAAGATTAACAAAGATAGGTAAGACGGTCCGAAGTCCAATAAGAGTACCTAATTCAACGTGTCACCGTGTGTTTAAATATTTCGCATTACACTTATAGACATACAAATCCACATGCTATTGAAGCAGGTCTTAAAGAACATTCAAATAATTTATTCGCTACTAAGCTAATGAGTATAATGTATCACTTCATACTAAACAGTTCTAGAGTTATGGGACCTACGCGGTGCAACAATTTATAGCATAACAAGCCCAATAAAACTGGGAGTTATAACGCTTAAGTAAGTGTAATGGCTACTGTAGCCGGCACATATGTTCCTACTCACCTGACGGCTGGCTTCCCTATTTGCATGAATGCTTGCGTTTCCATTGACCCAACTACTCACAGGTCGGTAAATAGTTTTTTGGCAGCACAGGATCAAAAGCCAAATTAAAACAAATACGAGTACCTACCTAAGCATGCACATCAGCAATGTGTTAACGTTTAGGTAGTTAGATTCCTACCTTTTTTTTTGCACAGATTAATAGGGGAATATAGATAACAGATCAATATTCTTATGCGCTTTTCCTTTGGGCACAGACCTACTTTAACTTAGTAGTGGCCACGAATACTAAAATAGTACATGTAAAAGCCCACTCCTAAAAACCGTTTATGGAAATGAAGACTCAGGCTACCATAACATAACGTTGAAATTCCGACCGCCCAGCGTTCAATGCCTACCATTATTCATACCTAGAAGTGCGTTCTCTTTCTATCGCAAGCAACTGTCGCGCGTGCGTCGCCGCTCGTTCGTGATTTTCTACTAATTTGCCCCTCCGGAGGGGACGCCGCATGTACTTGCAAGTTCGATACCTACACGCGGAGTGGGACAGGCCTGGTAGTGGGAAGAAACACAATTACACGAATGCGCCACCGGTTTATCAGTAAGAAGGTAATTTTATTTCACTTTCAATTACCTACTTATTTTACTAGAATTTCAACACAATAGTCATTTGAAACTAACTGTTAGTTGATGTAGATATACCTACTGGTGAAATAAATCAATAGGCAAGTAGGTACGTTTGTTTGTAGCATTACAGAAGTCTACTTAGATTGCAGAAACCTACTTAGCATACCAACCACTGCATACTCGTACATTACTCTACTCAGTTTTATTTCAGCGAGTCATGTTCTACTATTTGTTCGACACTTTTGTAACACAGTGACAGCAAATAAGACACATTATGATGGATCGGGCAGCCCGCCCGTGCCGGCTCTGTAAAAGTGTCATGTTATTCATAAGACGAATTTTAATTCTCAGTTCACAACTAATAAGTAGAGGATATTCCTTTCGCCTGCAAATTCGGGATTTTAATTTATAAATAAGTAAATATAAAAAAAAAGTATGAAAAACATTCATTTGTTTTCACAATATTACCTATTTTTTAGAATATTCATATGTTTTCTCATATTCACTTGTTGTTCGTTTGTTACAGTTTTTCTTATAATAACTTTGTCTCTATCAATTGAATTTAGCACACCTTTATTTATTTTTTCAGACGTTAAATTTTAATGTTTTTCATGGTTTTGTAACCAAAGGGCGAAACGGTACCCCATTCGTAAGGAAACGAATCATTACTATGATTTATTTATTTTCGTCCTACCTATGGAGGCAAGTTGGTTTCTCGCTTAAGGATCCCAGTAGTACTGCCGACTCTCTGCCGGTGCCTAATCCTACCTTAGTAGATTTTTATTTAGATTAGTAGATACTTGGAAGATTGTTTAGGGGGCCTTTGCCCTGCAGTGGGACAGTAAGTATATAGGCTGATACTTACTTATAATAATTATTTTTTGAAAAAATAACCGACTTCAAAACTACAGCCACAATATATACCATTGAACTTTTTTTTTGATATTTGTTGTTTTTTTTTTTTTTTTTTCAAAATACCACTGAGTCGATTTTGATAAAATTTATATGGGACCACCTTTGATGATGGCCTACCAAACAAAAAATAATTATAAATATCCATTCATAATTGAAGGAAAAATCGAGTAACATACATAAAAAAAAAACATACAGGTCGAATTGAGAACTTTCTTCCTTTTTAAAGTCGGTTATATAGTAAACTATTTTAACAATTTTGGACAATCACCGTTTGATAATAGGGGGTGAAACTTAGTATTGAGTTTTGTTTTTAAGTTATAATGTTGGATTTTGATATAGTAGGTTCCTAGCATGAAACAAAAACAAATTATCTATCTTTTTTGGAAAATTAACCTTTGAGAGGATTTGGCTACGGGTTGAGTAGTAAGTAATTGAATGGTACTCAAATTCACCAGTCACTGCGATCGTTTCTTTTGGAAGTTTAGTTTGGTTTTAAATGACGCGGACGCTCATATTTGGGCCCATATATATATTTTCAATCATTCGCAACAAACACTTGTTTAAATATTTGAGGAAAACAGATTGAATCTATTCCTACTGGCTTTCCGCCTGCGGCTTCAACCGCGTGGAATTCGGTTATATTGCGGTACCTAGGTAACAAGTAACGTCGGACGAGATAGAAAGAAAGTTAGTACATAATAATTAAAGATATTATTATATATTTAGGTTAATTATTTATTTAACAAATGGACTCACTGATGGTATGGTAGGTATTCCAACAAATACCTAGTAGGTGCCTACATACTAACATACAATACCTGGGTAAGTAAGTTATTAGTAAGTTAGCAAAGTAGTTACCCAAAGTGTGTTTGTATGTTGGTAGGTGAGTAAGCTACTTACAAAATTTAAGAAAACCGGACACCAATTTGCCTAAAATGTTCAGTTCAATCAACTACCGAATCAAGCTAGACACTAATCGTTCTTCTAACCATGCTGCTTCGAATTTGGACTGCAGATTGCAGGAAAAATGTTTTTTTCCTGCTATCTGCCGTCCAAATCGAGATAATCGAAATACAACAATGTCCTCTGTTAACCAATACATTGTTGGCGTCCGTTACACTATTTCGCGCATTGTCGTCATGATCGCGTTAGCAGGCGGTGCACGCGCACCCACTGTCGACGCGCGGTTTTGGACACTTGATTTGTAGCATTGTCACCTATTCTGTGTGGAAAGTTACTTACTGGTTTTCTCACAGTATCCTGGTTTCTGGTTCTAATTGGTGAAAAGTTTTGACTAACATACCTATTGGGTATCCGCATGAAGAATTCACTCTCTCCTTTCTTATGCGAAAGGAATAAAACTCCATCCTGAAGCATGTTTTCCTGTGAACCTTATTAGACGTCTTCTTTAAGATAAGAGTTACCCTCATGGTCGATTTCATCACGTATAATTATGGTCAAACTAGGGTAAAGCTTATTTTATAATGCGCTGTCCCGGCCTATACCTACTTTCAGTCGCAAAAATTGATTATGGATTAGTACAACACTAAATTGAGTAAAGATATTACCTAAGTACCCCATCCCTAACGTCATGATGATGGATGACCGATATATAAGTAGATAGATTTTCCCTCGGATTCATGTTTTTACTTGAAGCCAAAACTAAAAAAAAAGATTTTTTATTTAGGAATACTAAGTAACCTACAACAACACAGGTTTGGTTAGAAGATAAGCATAAAGAAATCGGTTTGCATAAGCACTTATACCTTTATTAGGAGAGTCAACGACATCCACCAGACAAAGACCACTAACAGACAGCGCAATCACAAGTTCGTGACTTCTAATTTGCAACTCTTAAAACAAAGCCGTAGTCGTCATCGACGCCGTCGCCGTTGTCAGGTGAGTTAATTGTTTCGGCGGACACGTAGTACCGCTGACGGACTGCCCGGCCCGACTATTGCGTACAAACTACAAATTAAAGTGACAATATCCTCGCGGGTGGTCCGCAGACAATGTCCGTCGTGCTCCCATTTCTCGGAAGGTCACTCAGACGTAGGCTCTGCCGTAAAGCCTTGCCTAGGATCGTAAACGAGGCCTATAATTATAGGGAGCGCTCAGCCCCGCATATGAGGAAGTCAGACTAAGTATAGAAAATAGAAACACATAATGATAGGGTTCGCGTTCTAAGAATTACTGTTAGCTGGTGATTTCGTTTCATAAATTTTATTGTCTGAATGGGATCTGGGCAATCGATCATGGTCGTTTATGTAAATTATCCTTCTTAGGTAGGAATTCTATAGGTGCTTTGGAAATTAACGTCCAATTATTGAACCTATATCCAAATGGCTGTATAATATTAGGATCTATATTTGCAAATTGCAACTACTTAAATGGATTTTTTGTCTTTTGTTGTACAAACGCATCGCAGATCAATTAAGCAAATAAGTAAGTATTAGAATTAAATGTAGGTTATTTAGCATGAACGAGTTTCGCCGCCAGCTACCCAGCAACACGTCCGATGGTATAAATTAGGGTTAACCAAGATTTCTCTTAAGGTGTTACGGCTTTCATAATCAAAGCAGGCCTCGGTTGTCAGGGGCCGGGTGCCCGGTCGTATGCGCGGACGCAGCGAGGCGATGCGACGCGACGCCGGCCGCACCGCTGCACTAGATCCGATCTGACGCGAGATAAATCCGCACTCGATATCTATTTCAATTTCATTCGAGCGAGCGCGATATCTCACAAATATCAGCCGCTCGGGCCGCGCTCGCGACCCGCGGACCACCCAAGTCGACTCTAAACATAGAACAGTTTATTATTTATAGTCCCGAATGATTCCGACAGACACGAAAATAATCGGATCCGTACATTTTATGGTCTGTTTATTAACGCTGTACTCCAGTCATTATTTTTGATGAATACTTCGTGAAGTGCAATGAGAGCGCAATAAAAAATGTCGTCGTGAATAAACCCGAGGGCGTCTACATGCTGTTTTCATTCAGTTTGACAACAGGATTATTACCTTTTTTTAATAAAGCATGGGTTTCGATTGCTTTATTATCATTTCCAGAATATTTTTTACGGAACAGGATTACCTACATAAAAACTGTGCATGTCAACGAGTGAGCTCTTTCTATTGGTGGATTTCACTCTGCTTCGCCCCGCTCCGCTTCAGTAGAAACTCAGTCTATCTCTAGAACACCGCTACGTTCGTTGACCGTACCTAGCCAATACACCACTATTCTGACCCTGCAGATAATCTTAACCCTACATTTTGAATTACCAATTACTTATGCGCAATGATGATCACAAATTAGGTGGTTATTTCTTGAACCACTCAGACAGATTAGGTCATTTACCTACTTACCCTAAGATACTTACGAGTAATAAGGCACAATAATCCATGCTCCGGAATATCTGAAGACCTAGAACTAGTCTGATTTATGACTATTATCGGTCCATTTATGTTATTACCTACTAATATAACTCACTATAGATGCAGTTAAGGCATTCAGTACCTACCTTCAATCAATGTTCATTACATCTAAGGTACCTACATTAGGTACTAGCGGAAGTCACGTTTTGGCGTGAATAGGCCGGGTCGACCGGAGTGATACCACCGCCTCAGGGCTACGCTCAGGGTGTCAGAGGCCCAATTAGGGGGAAAAGGGGATAATAAGATTGGTAGCGCGTTGATTACTCATCGGTAGATATGGACGGCGGCAATCGATTGCCATCAGGTGACTCGTCTGCTTGTCTGTCACCATTAATAAAAAATACTCTGTATTATTGGTGTTTGAGTAATCGTACCCGGCCTGTAGCTACAAATCAACGAACTCCAAAGCTACACTTAATTTAGATGATAATAAAATGAGGTATGTCTGTCATCCTACTCGTTTGTTTGTGCCGATTTTGGTTGTTAACACATTGCTTTTATTTTCGCGTTCGGACCCCCATATTTTACGGAGTCCGGTCAAAGGGAATTGCTTGTCGTGGTCGCATGTTTTAGTCTGTAGACACACCAAGCTCAAAATACTGTGTATCAATTTACCTTGCGCTCGATCTCTCTTTGGTCATGGCACGCATTCTGTCATCGAAATAGACTGGGGAGCAAATAAACCGAGCCTTTACCTAATTTTCATACAAACGTGCCTAGTTACGAAGCTAACAGTTATAAAAGTTTCAATAATAACTAAACGGTTATTTACACAAATAAACCGTTATTTGCTCCCCAGTGTATGAGGGTACATTGTGTAGATATGTATAAGTAAATACAAAGCCGATGCGGCCACAAACGCACGCGTTTCGAGTTAGAACTGCATTTGAAGGGTTCTAGCCTTACCATGTGTTTGAAATACTATCCTCGCTATCGAAAACTATCGCGTTGTCTCATTATTGTGATGCATTTGAAAGAGACAAAGCGATAGTTGGCTCTGAAACCTCCAATAGCGCTACCATGAGTTGACATCGAAAACTGACATAACGTAAAGTATTGCTCTGTCTCTTTCAAATGCATCTCAATGAAAGAGACAAAGCGATAGTTTTCGATAGCGAGGATAGTATTTCAAACTCATGGTAAGGCTACAGAGCCTGATAGAAAATTCGTCAAATGTGCCCTCATTCCAAAAAGTTTAAAAACGGATATATAGGGATGAATCTGGATATAGGGCTTGGTGTATCGCCACTCTAAAGTTTGCCCGAAACTCCAAACCGCTGGAATCCAATGAGAAACGTCCAAATGAAATGTCTGATATTCGACAATATTATATCTTAAGAATTTATTGTGAATCGTAAATTACACTGAATTTAATATTAATAAAGGTGCGTGTCTACGATCTGAATGATATAGTTCCGTCGTAAAATTGTAGATGCAATTGAAATAAGTACTTATCTAATAGAATAATATGTATATGTAACTATCGAGTTTTGCGATAACTTGTGCTTAGATTGAAATTGTTTATTGGACGTATTTACCTAAATAGATAGTGTATATAAACACTTATTACGTATGTACTTATTAAACCGAATACCAACCTACAGTTGGAAAGTGGAACCCCCGGGCTCCGAAGCTCTATCTTAGGATGCAACCGGGATTTAGGACACTAAGATGATGATTAGACTTAGGCTAGATTGGCCAACCTTTATCCAAAAGAAAGAGAGAGAGTAAGTTAGAAAATTAATATTAGGTATCAGGTGATAACTTACGTCAGCAGTAAATGGAATCAACTTCACAAAACTAGCCCACCTTCTGGATCAGTGAGACATAACGAGGCGGATGTCGCATTTGGTAGTGCCCCTGCCTCGTAGGCTCGTACGCCATAGGTCGTGGTTCGATCCCCAACCTGGATAAACATTCGTGTTATGAACACTCGTGTTTGTTCAGTGTCTGGGTGTAATATGTATTTAAGTATTATGCGCGTGTTTCCTCTGTTGTTATCAGTAAACTGCTTAAGCTACTTAGTATGGAGTCAGGTCAATGTATGAGATATTGAGTAAACTTATTATTTATATCAACAAATTGTGCATACTCAGTATCTCGAGTGATTGTCCGAAACCGGCAAAATCCAAGGAAAGGTCGCTCGACCAGGCACTTAAAGAATTAGGGTTATGGTGCGCTGCCAATACGGAAAGGTTGTGGTATAAAATTTAATTGCCCATGATTATTGGGTATTGTATTGCATGTACACTCAGCCGGAGAAGTGCCCGCAGAGACCGAATAAAAATTAGATGCACGAGTTGCATTGTTAGTCACGAGTCGTGGAAGTCATTTCATGATTGAATGGCTTTTAATGCAATAAAGGAGCTTTAAAAGTATACGGCGACAATGCGTCTGAGTTTGTGATTTTAATCGAAGCCACGAACACAGAGGTATATTAATATATTCATCATCAACATCAACCTAGGGACATCTACCGCTGAATATAGGCCTCCCCATTGACTTCCAGAGTGTCCGGTCGCAGGCAGCCTGCATTCAGCGATAACCTGCGACTCTAATCAGGTCGTCCGTCCATCTCGTGGGCGGACGTACCACGTCAGCCTCGGACGCCGTTTGTTATATGGTAAATTCTCACAACAACATCTCATACGTTGACCTGACTCCGTACTAAGTAGCTTTAGCACTTGTGTTACAGATATCAGACAACAGAGGAAACACAATGTTCTCTCCAGAACTTTTCTGCCATAGCGGCCATCAGATCTTCGTGCTATGCGCCCCGCCCATTGCCACTTCAACGTACTAATTCTATAGAGGCTATTATTACATTATCTAACTAATAAGAAGTCTGGCATGTATCTCACCTCGTAGAAATGGTTTATCTAGGTTTACTGAAAATGGTCGTATTTTTATTATTACAATCATGGACGTAAAATTTACGCCCGTGATTACACTATCGTAATCCAGAACCAAATTATTGTTAAAAAAATCAGTATTTGGTGGTAATACGATGTTTTTAAGATCAACAGTAAGTATACTCGCAAGTACTAGACCTACTTACAAAAACCGTGTACTTACAATGAAATTATCTGTATGTCCTGGTGTGAAGCTTTGCGTGAACGCCGCTTTCAAGTGACAGTAAAATGAATATGGTCCGCGGCGCTTGCGCCGGGCTCTGACAGTCATAAACACCGGTTAGTTGTCGCGTTACACACTGCTACACTGTTTTATTCATTAAATAATTCATTTAATAATCATTTGTGTGCCAGATACAATGTAAACGCAATTTAGTCTCCTTGTCGGGTAAAAACAGTAATTGATCAAGGGCTTCTGTATTTTTTTAAATAGTAAATTACTTTTTAATATATCATTTAAGGGTAGTTCGTTTGAGAGTTAGCTGGCTGAGTAACGTTTTTACGAGTTTACTAATTTAATTAGATATAATTCTAGATTTTCTAAAACCATTTGTTACTACATAAAAATCAAGATTAAGATTTGTTTGTTAATAGTTTAATAATACTTAAATATTAGTAATGAGTACATAAAGACTATTGTGTCCATTCCAGTTCAATCTTTGCTTCGCTTTTCGAGAGCGCTGAGTATCAGTGATGTGGTGTTGTCCGTTAGTTTAAAATTGATTCCCATTTACGAGTTGTATCAACTTAGCTGACGGGCCAGCTATTTGTACCTCGTATTTGAATGTAAACGAGTGTACCGAGATTTTATTCCGTATTATCTGTCGTAACACAAACAACAGCGATCAGTCGCTTTGTCTCTCGAGGGAGTGTCGGGCTGTCGCCGCGCGCCGTCGTGGGTGGCATCTCGCTCTTGTTTCCTTACAAAATGACGAAAAAATATTTAAATCCCCAAAGGAAATTAGTCCCTCTAAAACATGGTTCGGACATGTGTTACTTTTTTCGCTTTAAACATGTCTCCGGGCAAGATTTATGGGCTGGTCGCTTTTTCAATCTCGTGGTCAAATAAACGTTAAACTTTAGCCTTTAATTAAAATAGCTAAGTTTTATAACGCGCTAATTGCATGTAGCAGTCACGTTTTTTTAAGAACGAAAATTTAAATAATTGATCATTCAAATGAAAATAGGTATAGCTGCGATAAAATAAAATGCTTCAGGTAAGTATGTACTGTGTAGGAAATAACTACTTAGTGCAATACTAATTTCACGTAATAAAAAATGCGTTGCGTTTCAAATGTAACCCAATAATAATACAAAATCTGTTCTTACAACATTATATCGATAAAAAAGTACAATCCTAAACCTGCCTCTAAGGCAAAATAGCTTCTTCAAGACGCTTAATTTTTTATTAGATTCGGTTTGTTTGATCTAAACCCCTCTTTAAAGTATTTACCTGGGGATTTTCTAGTATTTTTATGAAATGATAAGGAGTGTGTGCGTGGGGTGCGCTGGCGCAGGTACGGCGTAGCACAGGTAGCACAAACAGCTACTGTTCGCGTCCTGAGTACACAGCTTAGTCATACAACGTTACGATGTAGGATCACCATGATGCCAAAAGGATGTCTCCATTTACTCTTTGAAATATACAGACAGTCACATATCAGGTTATTACATTCTTTTAAATTTATTCAATTGATATTAGGTAAGCGGAACCGGTTCGAAACGTGGCCGCTTACAATGGGCTGCATAAGACGGTTTAAAGTCAGTCAGAGGGCAATGCAGAGGGCTATGCTCGGAGTATTCTTGCGTGATTGTGTCAGGAATCCATAGAGGAGAGAGGGATAGGAGATCCGTAGGAGATCTGAGATCGCAGACATAGCCCAAATTGCGTAGTTCAATTGATTGTCAACACAATATGCCCTGTGCATATTGTAAGGAGAGCCGACAGCTGTTGGGGTGGAAAGGTCTACGAGTGGAAGCTGTGTACAGGAAGACGCAGCCGTGTCAGGCTCCCCATCAGGTGGACCGAGGATTTGGTGAATTTGGTCACAGGAATTCTTAGAATGTGGGCGGCACATACCCGATCTATGTCGAGAACATTAGAGGGAGGCCTATGTCCAGCAGTGGACGTCTATAGGCTAAAATGAGGATGATGATATTAAACCAAATTAATTAATTTATTAAATTAAATAATATTGATTAATGACATACTCGTATTATCCGCATTGAAAATTCATTGGCGTCACCATCATGTCCTGGCAAATTACCGCTAGAAACAGTTTCTTCGAACTTAAAATAGTTTGAATTGATGATAACCACAGTCGGTTACCCATAAGTACTTTGACGTTTGAAGTTAAGTCCTAACCATCGATTTCATGTGTCCTATCCGCTGTAACTAAGATTTAGTGGCAAGTGTGGCAACCCTGTTCAGGGATGATAAATGACATGACATGTCGCTTCTTCTAGATAAATATATTTGGACGGCACTGTTATTTGCTTATTTATATGTTGGAAAACGTAACCGTCAGTGCAGCGGTTTGAGCGCCTATTGAGACGCAAGGGTCACGGGTTCGATTCCCGCACCAACACCAAATGTTTATTGATAAACATATATTTGTGTTAGGTCTGGGTGCTTGTACCTTTATTGATTCTGGTTACCATAGTACAAGGAAAAACCGTAGAAGCCTGGACAATGTTGGTATGTGATGTTGTACTTATGAGTTTATTTATTTATTATATTTATTTACTATGTTGCATACAATTTATAAGGTACACTTAATTATGATACGTCGCGGTTTAATTACATGCGTGTTTCTCAACTGAGTTCATCCATTTTTCAAAATAATCTGTATATTTTACCATCCTAATAATATAGTTTTACCTAATTTGTCTAATCTGATGCACCTGCAAAGTTCTAATATTAAAGCATTTTTATTACAAAACATGTCCTACAAACAACTTCAACTATGGGTACAGTTGCGAAACGCATACCAGTGATCCCGTGGTGGAATTAGTACGTTGTTTATCCTCGCTCTGGTAACAACAGGCCGCTAAACGGGCCCGCAAACAGCGCCCACTGTCCGACACTTGTGGCCTCTCTTTTTTACACCCCTGTATATTTGAACAAGGAGGCCTTCTCGAAACTGATGACAAGAGATTAGGAGCGAAAAAAAACGGGACTAGTCGGAAAATGAGGTGCCATTTTTGGAGTTTACAATGCAATTTTATGAAGTGCGGATGCAATAAGGGGCATAATAAGCATTATTTTCAAGTGCATTTTAGCTTGGTACAATGGAAGAAAGACCGTGTTTGTATATTCAAATTAAGGACCAGGTTTGTTAGAATAGGTCTATCTGTACAACGTAATGTGTAAACAGTTAGACTCTCTACATAAATGGTGTTCATTGTCCAGTTTTGCATCGCTTCTTAATATCGTTCACCAAGCACTTAATCCCAATTATAATCCGCCGTTGTATTTCTGAGCAATGTAACCTGGACCTCTTTAAGGCAAGAGTGAATAGGTTTTTCACGGGCAAGCATCTTACACCTCATCTTCACTTCACATCAGGATGTGATCGAGGTAAAATGCTTGTCTGTCGTAAAATTAATAAATGTACGAGGTGACTTGGACTACGGATAATACATCCGTAAATCAAGCGCTCATTTAAGCTACTTAGCACAGAATCACGACATCTATATATAAGCTTATTCATACCCAAACTCCATCTCATAACTTCCTTTCATCAATTGTTTGACAGAGATTGCCTGGCCTACATTCGCGAATGTTAACACAAACATTTTAAGTCAATTATTTCAATAACATCCATTACAAACACTAGTAAATGAATAGTTCCTTGTCCGGCACATATCATTTGGTGTATTTAGGGCGTCAAACATGTTCCGCCGCGGGTGTTGCCATCCTACCAACTTTTGACGCCACATCTAGCACTATTTTCATAAATGTCATTTACTAAATCAACATGTTACAATTAGTTAGGTGCCTACCAAGCATCTTTTTGGCAGTTTTAAGTACAAATTGACGTTGATTTCCGAACATGGTAGTTACCTGTTCCTGATATATGCTTGTTTTGAATCAATAAAAAACTGGACACATTAAAAATACTATAATTTATTTTCAGCCCTATGTTGGCCTGCCTAGATACTTGTTTTTGAAATTTCATAACCCCTTTTATGATACATTGAGTTGGCAACCCTGTTCGCCGCGGGTCGTATGTCTCTCGCCCCACTAACGCCAGCTGACGGGTTATTGAAACTGGGCATTTAGACCCTATGATAGGGTAGCCATATCTTACGGCTTACGCGATTTTAGCGGACGAGATATGTATGACTTCATCTTCACTAACATCAGGAGTGATCGAGGTCAAATGCTTAGCTGTACGTAAAATAAAAAATAAAAATATAACGTTCTAAACTCTCGTGTTTTCTACAACAAGACATGACCAATTTATTTAATAAGCCTTCTGTCTACCGTCAAGGACAGAGCAGATTCAAACTTTCAAGTTAAATAATATAAAAATAGGTAGGTATCAGCACATAATACATCGATCGAAAGTAAGTAAGTACTTATCTTTGTTTGGGTAGGTACCAAAATTTATAAAAAGATCACAATATATCAACGTGTTTTTTTAATAATGACAATTTCGATCTGGTCATTTCATATTGAAAAGAAGCTCAGGTTTGTGATAACCAATCCGCATTAGGCAAGCGATTTAGAGACAATTCTCTACTCAAAATTAGTCTTAGCAACCGTGTGGTCGAGGGCCACCCTACCCTAGATTCCAATGGTGTTGGCAATAAGTGGCGCCGGCCAGGTTCTGGGGCTTAAGCTATTTGTTTGAAATTACAGCAGAATGACACGGCAGCCAATTACACGATTATGATTTACTATACAATGTATCCAAACACCTTAGACCCTGTATACATTTTGCAATCTAGCCAGTTGCACGTCTACCTATGATTTAGCTCTTAATATTTTTATAATAATACCTACTTTTTGACTTGATTTCTATGAAAGAGGTCTTTGCCCTGCAGTGTGATAGTAGGTATATAGGCTGACACTAATACCCACTTACATAACAGATTGGGCATGTACACAACAGTTAAATTAGCTTGTAAGTAAGTAGTAAATATAACTTAGTGACTTTTGAGTGATTCTGATTGTTTAAATATCTTTCATTACAAAACTGGCAATGACGTGTGGATAAGGTGGCATAACTCTCTTAAGCTTCCTAAGGTTAAAAAACGTCAAATAGGTAAATATTTTTTCTAGGAGCGATGTTAGCTCAGTGGTTAAGAATAATAATAATAAATTCACACAACATCTCATACATTGACCTGACTCCGTACTAAGTAGATTAAGCACTTGTGTTACAGATATCAGACAACAGAGGAACACAAATATAATACTTAAATACATATATAACACCCAGACACTGAACAAACACAAGTGTTCATCACACGAATATTTGTCCAGGGTGGCAAAGGGTGGAATGGCAGCAAATAATAGAATTCTCGTAGACGCTCATTTATTCCCTAAAAAAAGTAGTTAAATAAACTTCGCTAAGAAAATTAAGCTATCAACAACGCAACGGTCAACACAATTCGTCTCAGGAGCCTTTCTGATTTGCCTCTTCGAGATTCTCAGGCTGCGCGGGAGTCGGCGTCCGCGCATCCGATCCGTGGCGGATTAATGTAAATAGTGGTCGCCGCCGGCCACTCTAGCGTGAACTCAGGAAGCACGGCTTGGTCCGTGACTGACCAGAGACCAGTTGATTCGTATCCATTGATCAATGTTTTAAGCCCACATAATAAGTTTTTTCCACTGTTTGGCAATTTGAAAGAGTAATCCATCACCCATCTTTTCTCGAGTCTACCTCTCAACGGACGGTCATCTGTAGGCTGCCATTTCACTTCGCAAAGTACATCCATGTTTCTACTAAAATTTTCGTTTTAAATATGATTCTACAAGTAAAAAAAGTAAAGTATCAGCCTATATACTGTCCCACTGCAGGGCAAAGGCCTCCAACATAGAAATCAAGTTATCGCTACTATGATGGGATTAGGCTCTGATGATTATATTTATTTATTTTACATACTTACCTAATGATTTGTTTTGTACCGATTGAATGGTAAGGGTATTTTACCCTTGCTACTGGTGCATCAGCTGCAGCGCTTCAAGCATGATGCTTATAATTGCAAAAAGAGTGAGTGACGATACCTGAGGATCAGAGGCAGTTAAAAAGTTGTGCAGCCGCTTGGGGCTTTACTGGCGTTGCTGGTGTCTATTGGCTTCCAGGTGAACTGTCCATTTGATGTCTATCACATAATAACGAGGTATCTTTCTCCAAATCCAATCCAGAGGTTCGTAGCACACTTGTGACTCTATCTGGTGGTGCAGGTAAGCGATATGGCTATGGGCGGCGGCAATCGCTTACCACAAATCAGGTGATCCGTCTACTCGTCTGCCATCTATCACATATATAGTACCACAAAATAAATATAGCTACTTAAATAGTTTATCAATAAATGTATCTATGTCAGATTTATCAAGTACAAGCTTGGCATGAATGGTTAATATTCAATTCCAATTCATTTGCTTATCTAAATCTACGCATTTTATGTTAATCAAGCTGAGATAAATCTTATTGCATCAATTAAAATCAATGATAATGGAAACAGATCGGGAGATAAAGCATAGATTGAAGAGTGAATTATCGATGTTGCGCTCGGGGCGAAGTTTGTTCAGCCGGCACCAGGAGGCATACTAACCTAAGGAAAAAATATCTGGGAACGGATCCCGGGACCCCTGGCCATTCAGCTTCTGAGCGGCCGACACGCTGACACAATTACACGTTAATGATTGATTGTGGGATGTTTACTTTCGATTCTGTGATGTCACTGTTGGGTTAGTCATAGTCGGGGCGGGACTTCCGTCCTAAATAAAGTAAAAACAAGTGACGGTTCTAACAGGTGGTCCTAAATGTGTCTTACTATAATTTTTATACTTACATTCACCGTGGGAGAGCCACGCTTCGGTATGAATGGGCCGGCTCGACTGGAGTGACCCCACGGCCTCACTGAAGACCGGCGCGTGAAGCAGCGCCTGCGCTGTGTTGCGCCGAGTGAGGGTACCAAGGGCCCAATTGGAGGGAAAGGGTCTTAAAAGTAGGCATCGCAGTTGTGACTTTCTGGTGTTGCAGGTGTCTATGGGTGGCGGTAATCACTTACCATCAAGTGATCCGTCTGCTCGTCTGCCACTTATCACATAAAAAAAACTTAAATGGCTTAGGTTCGTTAACAAACCATGGGTTGAAAAGACATAATATCCAATAGATAGGGTTAAAAGGTTAAGTCCATAAGAATGAACTTGAAACACCATTCCTATTCATACAAGTACAAATAGGAACAAAAGGCAATAGTAATCAAACATACTTACGTTGTAAATAGAAGACACAATTTTACAAACTTGATAATGACTTTGTAGAAATAATTAACTCTGTCTAAGAATATTAGTAAATAGCCATGTCATAAAATCTCTATTTTGTACCCATACATTATCTATCATCACAATGAACCCAACATCATAAATATTTATTTGACGCTGCGACAATACATACTGCAGTCGAATAGACGAACATTGGGAGTCCAAGTCTCCGGTTTTCGCCCATTAGCTACGGAGCTAAATGACGACTTTATCTAACCGATTACAAAGTATAAATCTTCCTTTGAAACCATGGCTTTGGTCAAGAGCTATTTACAGCCTATTGTGTGGCTTGTTATCTGCTGTCCTGTTAATTGAGTCATCCTACACCAGAATGGCATTGTTTGCAAAACTTGAGCGCGGCTCAGGCGCGGCGTCGTGGGTGGCCCGGCTTCGTTGTGCATTTGTGTTACTAGATACAGTTTTATTTTCAGGTCACGAACTACCTTATGTGGGCGCAATGGAGGTACTTAACAACGAATTTGCGATAAATGGATCAGACGGGCTTATATGGTATAGAATGTTACATTATAATGTATTTTACACGATTTTTAGGTAGATGTACTGAAAAGCAATTGCTTTTAGATAATGTTTTATACACCTCATTGGTTATTGTATGTACCTAGGTATATGTACCTATGTATAGTAGTATGTACTAAGATCCATTTTAAAATTTTGGTATTATAATATAGTTGATTGAACTAATGATCATACTAATATTCTCAACAAAGACGGAAATAAAACACGGGACAAATAAAAGTACTTACAACATTGTTTTATCAAGTATTGGGACGTAGAATTAATTGAAACATTTGACATTTTAGAGCTTCTTGTAGTTAGAAAAGAATGCATTGGCCTACCGCAGAGCGAAGCAACTCGTATAATTATAATCATAATTCCATTACAACCTCGACATTTCTAATCTCACATTACAAAGAGTATAAAAAACGTCATGCGCAGACAGGGTGCGTGACGAAAGGTGGATCTATCCGCCATATTGCGATGTGGGGCGGGGGTGCGCAGGCGCAGCGAAGGGCGTACAAATTGATTACGCCGCGGTGACGGACTGACGAGACCTCCCACGTCGTCGTGATGTGCTAGGACTATCGATGATTTAGTTTTCACTTTTACACTGTTTAATAGAGACAACTGTTTCAAGCAGCTCAAGCATTTTTTTTTATTTGATAATCTCTATGAATTATACAATTTTATCTGTCTCACTCTCTTCTCTTTCTACTACATGAGAATAAAGTGGATTTCATTGAGTTTCATCATAGAGTGTCATTCTCAGTTTCGTTGCTGTCACTTCAGTGCACGGTGTACTTTCACTTCGATCACGATTGAGGATTTCAGAACTCTAATAATTACAATTACCTATTGGACCACTTCACTCTAGTTCGTGTCGCCTTCATCGTCCTTCATTGCATTGTGTTAATTGAATGCAATGAACATTGTTCATGTTCACGGGTCATGTTTTTGTCTGACGAACAATTTTCTACCGAATGTTGTCCGCCGAGGAAACTCGTAGCATAGCTCATTCCATCGCACCCTGAGCTATGTATTTTAATCTTGTAGAGTGCAGTGCGTTTCGTCTCTCTAAGTCACTACTGTTAAGTCGTACTAGTTATTTAAGGGGAATGTAGGATTGACGACTCGAGACGAAAAGTTTGTTTTCTTAACAGCATGGAAAAAGGATGAGTCTCTGCCAATTTTGTACTGTTACCGCCCTCTTAATAATTTTCGAGTGGTATCTGTTGTCTATGAGATTTACTTAATGTTTTATAATTAGTGTAAATAAATTGTTAAGCAGCGTCATTGTATATTGTGGAGAAAATAGAGTATTGCGAAATATTTTATTAACATCGATAGTTTGTTGACGGCACATCACTAAGTGGGCAGAACTACACCGTTGATGCAACTGCCTCCATTGTACGCGTCGCATCTGAAACGCGCTTCATGGTTGCATTCGAAAACGAAAAATGTTCCCATGATTGCCGCTTCATGAGGGACTTATTGCGGCTCCCATGGGAATGGTCTGTTCGATTTTTTCATAGCTACCTGTATTTATTTCTAGGCTGCTATTTGGCGTAACTCAAATTGATTTACTAACTTTTTCGTGAATAGCTCTACTGTTGGAGGATCATTCTTCGAGATATAACTTACGTCCCAGTCTTCAAATTCAATATTCCTTCCGGATTTAACATCAAACTCATAAAATATACTGATTATATCGATGACTTTTTCCATAATAGTACAACTGTTAACTACGTATATAATGAATAAAGATTTTGTAGTCATTTTCAGAAGAAGTTAGATCTGGAAGAATAACCCTGGAGCGTAAACATTTTTAGTTATTTTTTTACATGATACGCACAAATAAGCAGGCACACACCTGATAGTAAGTGATCACAGCCGCTGGACATTTGCATTACGAGATATCAGAGAGCGATCACAGCTTTTAGGAAGGAATAGGCTATTTTCTCTACTCGATAAAGCAATATCAGTGTATTGCTAATTATTCGTTCCTTTGTAATATAGAATGGCCAAGAGAGCTGTACATTTTTTGAAGTCTGATATTGACTGTAAAGAGAAACGGTCATATTCTATCACAATTTACTACACCGCCAAAAAATGTTGCCACGCTATTTTCATAAAAACACGCTCTGCGGCTCCATAAAACAAAAAGTATTGTTTTCACTGTATTTGTTTGTAAATTAAATGATCAAATAACAGTTTATTAATGATTTAATTCCATAAACTTGAGAAAACTCTGGAACACATTGCAAATTGTAATACTCATAGTTTTATAAGTAAATAAATATAGCATATTCTCTATAAGTATACAACCCCAGGATCATAGAATAAACATTAGGTTGCACCGCTGCAGGCCTCGCTCACGTGCCCGATCCTTTCCTGCTATTAGGATCCTTAATTGCTCTAAGATTGGTCATGTTACTCTCTTTTATGGTAAAGCGGTCAAACCTAATTGTTTTTATGAGTGTCTGTTTTCCGAACGTTCAGTTATTGGTTTTGTAATCGGGCGTTGGTGGTCTGCCGTTTGTTGGCTCCGAGTTCGTCTACGGCATTTTAATAGACTGTAATCTGTAATTAATTGTGCCTAAGTCCCATTTCACGTCGCTTGTGAATTTATTGTGTGGATAGGTCTTGACTTTAGATTGTTAACTTAATTTGGTGTGAAGACTCGGGACTTTCTCGGTATAGGTCCTGATTTTGTAAGAATATTTTTCCAATGGAAATATGTAATGTGCCTTAATTTTGTTGAAATTATCATCTTGTTCATTGAAGTTGAATTTGTCTGTAGATCGACAGTAACGGTTTTTATAGCTTATTTGTGTATTATTTTCATATACGTGCCCATGCTTTTTGTTGCAAATGGGGTCAATTTAGGCATTGTCATTTACCTTTATGGTCTGATCTTGCTAATGTTTGTGGCAATTCCTCGTTATTACTCTTGATAATATACTCGACGTTTCTGACGACATGCTTTAATCATTGTCTTCTGAAAACAATGCATTATAATACTTTGCCTAAATTAAAAGTAAATCAACTGTCGCCTTCAGCATAAGACTTCCTTTGTGCTCTATTATGCCTTAGTTTGAAGTTATCACAATTTCGTGAGTAAACGATTTGATATTCACGTTCTTCATCTATTCACTCGATCTTTTTAAAGCCATTCTGTTACAAAATGCCTTTGACGATATCTCAACTCTTACGTGTAGCCTCGTTCTACGACGCCGTTGCTACAAAACCAACATGAGTAATATTACCACAATAGGAATTCTAAATCCTTTTACCCGGCGACAATATTGCATATATTCGCTATTGTTTTGGGCACCTTCCAGTCGCCGGCTTTTGTCAACTTTAGCGTCATTGTGTTCGCAAATTCAGAATTTTTGTTTGGGCATTGTATAAACCAGGGCTTCTCAAAGTGTGAGTCTCGACGTGTTTGGCATAGAGATTCACCACGATATCAAGGAAGTTGTTTTAAAGATTGCTACTACGCGGGTTTTATTCAGACTTGTATTACGCCAACCTATAACAGCGGGCTTTGAAGACGACCTGTGGAGTGCGAGGGTCAGAATAGATTAATCAAGGTCGCAATGTGCTTCCAAAACTACTACTGCCGTATCTATTTCATCGATGAGAGCGAGCTATGCTTTTTCTCAAGAGGGAAGTAGGTCCTTAATTAAACAATTTGGTTCATTGCCCTGATTGACATGCGTGGGTCTTCATAATATGTTGATAAAAGTTACAAGTATTTTTATAATTTAACTAACTTTAAGTAACTTCTCATTGTCGATTCAGGTGTTAATAACTTTTTTCCCTTTGTGAACAATGTTCGCCGACGCGGCGACTTAGGAAAGTCTGAGAAGCACGTGGCGCTAAAAGTTTGAGAGGGCTTGGTTGAAAGTTTCTGATGTTGTTTTTGTCGTCAATAGCCTCCCAGGGCGAGGGAACAAAGGGCCTCAGAGGAGTTACGAGTCCAAATAACGTGGAGTTATGATCGCCCACTGGTGTTTGAGTTGCGTGCCTTCTTTCTTATTGGTTCTTTCGTCAAGCTTAATTAGCAGAAATGAGGGAGCTGGTGTTACCAAAGTATTGAATTAACCAGTGGCCTCAATATATTTACTCTCAAAGCTCGATGCTGGAGTAGGTAATATCAGGGAGTGGGGCTATCGCTGACCCGCGCGTTCGCTGTTCAGTATTCTAATTTTTTAATCATGCAAACTTACCCACCTAAACTGACAGATGCCCAATAATAGCATCTGTCAAAACCTGAACAAAAATGTATGGGAATAACATATTGACATCTCTTAGTTTAGTTAGCATAATCTGAGGCATAATAAAATCCGAATTTAGTAGCAACCCGAGTTCACTATATTATTTATCGTGCGTAGCATGAACATGATATTGGATGACCTGTTTTTGCAACCTAAAGTTTCCGTTTACCACCAGAGGATCTAAGGCTGGACCAACCTCCTTTTATATTGTGTATGTTTTAAAAGTTAAATTTTACTCTCTTGTCATTTTTAATTTCTGGTATAAAGTCTTTCATTGTTTTTATTGTGAAACTTGACTTATGTTAAAATTGCGATAATGTAAAAACGCAGGAGGTTCACCGAAATATGTATTTTATCATGATTAAAAAGGATGATTTGGTAAGTTGATTGGCTTTTAGCGGTCATTGGTCAATGGCGTGCAACAATGTTGCAAGTCTTGATATTATGAATTTATTTTTTTTGCTGAATTTGGTCATTTTAAAAATCTTAACATAATCTGTAATTTTTAAGCAACGGACATAAAAGTCACGGATTTCTTATATCCAACTTACCCTTATTATTCTGTGATTAAACATCGTTCACATACACTGACATCCTTAAATACTTGTAAATTGTACTTTTTTTGAATGTATAGCAACAGTTAAGTTGTCAGCTTGATTGCCAGAACTTAATCTACGTATGACATAGTCGGTACGGTCTATATCTTTATCTGTAAATACCTCTAAGTCTACATATATTATATCTCGCAATACCTCTACATCTATATCGCACTAGATTCCTTGAACTGATTGCAATCGCAATTCCACCACAACTTTGCATAGTCATCCCATTGCAATGCACAACCTGAAATGTGAGGTAACAAGGTTTGGCGTCTATCCGATTAAAGCTCCATATGAGAGCGAGTGGGTTGTCTACCTACGTCAGGCAGAGCCATCAACTTTTACTAGCTATTGTAAGTGCGCTAGCTGGGGGGCGGTGACGTCACATCAGTAATTTGTTGTCACCGATTCCTTCTGAAGCGGACTGTATAAGGCTAAGCTTGTGTTACTCATTTAAAACTAAACGACTGAAGACATCTTTGAACGTTTACTTGTAGGTTGGTACAGTCACGCACTTCAGCGATATACAAAGATCTTTTTGAGCAGGTAGGAATTTGTATTCGCAATTAATTTTAGACAGGGTGACTTTTGGGCAAAATAGCAATGATAGAGATATGTAGAAAGTAAACAAACAGTGACCTCTTACACTTACCTGGGAACAGAGCAGGATCATAATCATGACATAGTCAGACAACATTCACAAAAACTGACCCTTGATTTTAACTTGTTTAAGCGCTTAGGTATATGTTAGGTATGGGAATCCGAGTCAACGAAGGTGCCATAAAGATGTACTTGAATAAATTTAACACGGCTGAACGGGTCTCCTCTTGCATATCATCAGACTGAGGTGAGCCAATATACTGAGCCAATATAAAAAAAAACACCAAAACATTGAAATATACATATAAATATGCGTTATATCGGGAATTTCTCCTATCGTCCTAGGAAAATGAGGCTTAGGAGTATTCAACATATGTATGTGCCATCAGACAAGTAAAAAAATGATGATGCTTCGGCATGAACGAGCCGGCTCGACCGGCGAACCCGCTGTACCTCATAGAAAACCTGGGACTACCTCCAGAGCTTTTCCGTCAAGCAAGTGATCCTGGGAGATATCCGGTGCTGATTGCAATCTTTGACCAGTTAGCACCAACAGGATCCAGAAGAAAAGTTGATAAATTAGAATATTTTTAGTGTTGTTGTTACTTCCCTATTACTTTTACGATTGGAATAAAGCTATGAATCACCAGAGCCGGGTCGCTCGAGTTTTTGCAGCTATTAACATTGTATGCATTTATTAACGACTCGACGCTGTCTTAGTGAATTATTGCGCTTTAATATGGCAGACAAACATGCATAAATAAAGATAAGCAGATAAAAGCTTTTCACAATAAAATTAATGGACCTAAGTATTATACAGTTTTAAACGGAATTGTATGAAATTGCATAACTTTAATTGGTTAATAGTATATTTCGTTTTAGACACTTTACTTTCTAAGTCAAATCACAATAGAAAACATGATATCCGTTACAACCTATAAGATTAATTTGTTTTGTCTTGTAAGTAACCAGAAAAAATATCTTTCCGATTTAGCTAGACTGAGCATAGATATAGTTTTAAACGTTGAAAAAATATTATCTTAGGTAAGTCTAGGCAGTGGGCATCCATGCGTATTGTTAGAAGATAAAAAATACATTTTATTGAATACATATTAGTTTTTTTTTAGAAAAAAAAACTCCGTACACAAGTCTTTGATTGTAAAACTTATAAAAATACTAGGACTCATTTTAGTAAACCTAAATCCCTTATTGTAGCCATTTTGGGCAGGCTTGAATTTCATTCGCATTCTTAGGCGTCACGAGGGCCGTATACATGTCCAGTAATACCGCAATTTCGATTCGTAGACCTTTTCTCGAAGTCGTTAACATCAACAATATGGTTTAGGTATTCCGGGCTCGACAACTATAATGGTGCAAATACGTGGATAAGATAACGTTTTTATAGTATTGGGATTAAACTTTGATAGTTCATTGTCTGTTACGTTGTATATAAAAACGGCGTTTGTATGCAAATCTAATCGTAAAGGCTTTTAGTTCGGCTTAATTTACTTACATCTAGAGTGTGGTTGGTCGCTCGTCTTATGTCAATCGGCAATGTACGATTATGGTTCATTACTACCAGGTATTTACTTGTGGATGCAAGGGATGGAATGCGTGTTTTACAGTGCCCATTTGTGTTTTAATTCAGGATAAATAGTTAACATTAAAGTATTTTTTTGGTATGGCACTCTCCTTCACATACCATACGAAAAAAAACGTAGTGCACTAATTTTTTATTCCCATGAAGAAAATGGGAAAGACGGCGACGACGGAAGAAGTAGGTATAGTTACCTAATAAGAACGTTGAGAAAAAGTTCCGGAGCTTATTCAATGATAATATTCCTTGTTTGTTCTAGGGGTAATGTTGTCGAGCCATTCCGCTATTGTACAAAATCCGCGGAACATTAAAGAGTGCAGTTTGCGGTGCGCAAGCGGCGCGGGCGAGGCGCGTGTCGCTCGCCGCGATCCCTGCAGTAATCTCCCCGAGCGATTGCTCTATCCGGTGACGGAGTAAAGTATCGCTAGTTGATTATTGTGTTTATTTGCGCGCGCGCCAGTGTGGGTGAGCGCGGGTGTGTGCATGCGTGCGAGCGGTAGTGGCCACCCAAGGCGCGGCCACACGCGTCGCCCACCCACGTGGCAGGGGCGCCGCACCGCGGCCCGCTCAGCCCTATCGCCATATCGCGCTCGCCCCATGCCAAACCTGCTACCGCTGGACATCGATACGCGCTCTGATTGACACATGCCACTCGGATAAGACCCGTCTAATTGAGAACGAATTAGGCCTACCGCATGTGGATTGTCGGCAGCAGTAAAAAGCCGAGTTAAAGATATTTACAACGCAATAAAATGTTGTGTGCTTATATAAATAAGTTTACCTTCCTAAAAAGTAAAAGAATTTGGAAAGTCACATATAATTTTTTTCTCTCTAATACGGTTCACGTACACTATATAACGATATTCCTGATATTCCCGCTATATCAATTGCTAAAGACATTAAGTAAGTAATACTATTCCTTCAATATTAATTAGTAGTGAATTATAGACGTCAAAATAATGATTGACAATCATTATTACCTACATACTAAGAATCCTGTCTGTTAGACACCCACGTTTTCAGAAACTTGTGACTCCACAGATGTTGCATGTACAGGTGATCCGTTTGCTAGTTTGCCACAATCACCTCACCACACTAGCAAAATAAAGCTTTCATTAAGAGTAAGAAAACATTATACAACTTTAAATAAATACAATACACTTATGAATACTTTCGTCAAGTGGTACCAACAGTATTCAATAATGTACAGCTGTTTCGTAAGCAGTCACAGTCTTTCAGAGGAGAGCTATGCTTTTAGAAGCAGACACTCGCATATTTGAATAATCTGTGGGCAAAAGGTCACAGGGACAGCCGTGAAGCTAAAAGGCAAGTGTCGGAGGGCACAACATTTGTATGGGCTCACATTATTCATGCTAATGGGTTTCTATAAGTGTGTTGTAAAGCATGAGTCTGTACAAGGTGTAGGTATAATTTATATCTCAGTATTTATGCAAATGAATAGCCAATAAATTGCAAGAAAACTGTTTGACGATTAGGGTACGATTATTAAACTTGTCTTTGTTTTGCTACCCCACGTTAGTCAGCTTATGAAGCCTTATAAAACCCTACGTTAATGATATCCATGGTCTTAATAAAAAAAAAACTTTAAATACCTAATTTATTATCCTAATGCGATGCTCAATCTTTTTTTCACCATGTCACCATTACCTACAAATTAATGAGAAGGAAATAAATAAAGTATTTTTTTATTACAATTGCATAATATCCGTTCGGGCCTCGTTGCGTCACACCTGCCGCGAAATAGCTCGTGCGCGAGCGCTGCCGAATTTTGCCCGCGCGCCGCCTCCGCCGCGCTCATTCATACTCTGATTGAGCATTATAAGCCAGTGCCGGATTAGCCATCAGGATAAGCCAACGGGCCCCTCCCTTGTGCCCAAAACCTCTAAAGGAGAAAAGACGTAATTCAGCCACCACACCTACTTACGCAATTTTTCATTATTTTTTAGATCTTTATGCCTATTTAAATAACTAGTTATATTTTTTACTTCAGTGTCGATAATATAGATGTAAAGCGTCACTTCAAGTTATTATATATATTCAAAACAACCGAAATGTTAATTGCTGTGCAGTAGAAGATGTGTTCAATACACCTATACAATCAGGCACGGAAAGGGTAACTCCAAAAACAATTGTGGTCAGTTACTACCCGAAGGGGGTGAGGACGTCGGAAGAGGATACAAATGTGACAAGATGGAGACCTCAGGTTCATCTCTGCAACGTGGACCAACCCCTTCTATACCCATTTTCGCTGGGTAAGGAAGGGGGCTGCTTGCCCAGCAGAGGTTCACATTTGCAACGGGCCCTGCGTACTTGATCCGTCACTGATAACTCCTCGGGATGCGTCCATTGAGAAGCGAGAAAACTTGCAAAGTTGCAACCACCGATCTTATCGTTTGAATTTTATTTTTACAACCATATTGGTTTCATGATATTTGTCAGTTCGTAAATGATGGTTCTTCGAACGATTACCGAAAATTTTACTGTAAGAAATATTCAAAATGCAAAATGAAGCTCTTAACCGATTTGGTTTTATACACAAGCATACCATAATCCGCTTTCATAGTCGTTGCATACTAATGTTTTTTTCTGCGCGTATACGAGTATACGGCGCGTATACGGTCGTGTCAGCATAGGTACTAGACTAGCTTACACGCGCTTTCCAAAAAACCAGACGCGCGTATATACGAGCGTCTCTTGGGGTGTTCACGTGAATCCAGAAATTCCAATAGAAATACCTAATTGCCGTGACCTTTTCATAGTTCCGTTTCTTGTATAAATGAGCTTCAATTGTCGTACTATTTGAACGAGTGAGCGCCAAAACGCGCTGCAATAAAACGAGCATAATAATATACGCGCGTATAAAACGCTAATCAGAAGTCACCCTAATGTCAACTACGTACTAAATGTAATATTTTCTTTTTATTTTTACATTTATATTTATCAATTTTATAATCACTTCCATTAAATAACATTTTATTGTTCCATTGCTTGATAACGTGACTCAAGTGAATCAAACGATCGAAACGTGAAAAACAGGTTCGTCACCTTCTTAATGTATGTTGTGTCTCCCACATTATCTTATTATTGCGCGTATGTACCTAAAACATATGTTATTATCTGAATCGAATAATAAACGTAATAATATAAATAAGTTTATGTAGGTATTTACGAGTTGTTGGTTTTTGAAAGAAATTGTAGATACCACAGGGTCTGAAATAAGTTTGAAAATCAACAATGTTAAGACACACGTGTATCAACATCATCAATTAAAGTATTTATGTCTTTCCCCTATTCTGAGACTTGAAGTAAACATCTCGATGCACCAAGACAAATAAGTTTGTTTGCCAAACGGACGCGATTTATTGGAGGATTAATATATAGGTATCTGCGGATCTTACAGTTAGTGTTGCAATCCAAACTCCAAAATGTGACTTACAAAACACATGAATTATTACTACTTTAGTTTCTAACGAGTTGATTCTCTCGAATAATAAAACACAAATCGTCCCGCTGAGCTAGACTTGCGCTGCGTTAATTTCCGAACCGGTACGACATTCAAATCTTCAAGAAACGAGCCTATACCTTCCTAAAAGGCCGGCAATGCATCCGCACTCCTTCTGGTGTAGCTGATGTCCATGGGCGGCGGTGATCACTTACCATCAGGTGACCCGCTTGCTCGTTTGCCTTCCTTAATATATAAAAAAAATCTGATACTGTTTGCGTTTTCCACTATATTCCTTAGTATTGAGATAACTTTAGTAGCAATCAAGTAAAATTATAAAACGGCTTGTATAACTACACATCACTACTTTGAGTGAAGCGAACGAGTTATCGCAATCATTAACAAGCGAATTGTATTTGAACACCACATCCCAAAGCAGGAGTTCCAGGAATGAGCTGAATGAGTGGGGAGTCAAAACATTCAACAACAAGACAATTTAAATTCCAGTTCAGGTTATCAAGTGGAGTCCGAGAACTATGACAGCAGCAGTCTCAAGTTTAATTAAATTTAAACCCTATCTGATTTGTAATTATTGAATATTTTCCATTGAATTCTATGAAAAAAAGTGTTGCATTTATAACATAACTTTTTTATGTAACACATAGGCACTTACTAAATGTATTCATGTTATTAATGTAAGTTTGATAAAATAAATTATTTTGTATATATTTGTATTTTGTATTAGCAGTGATCGGATTAGGTACATCAACTTTAATGTCTTCAAAACTTATTTACCTACATAAACGTAGAGATACGCCTTTCGGAATAGCGAAATTATTACTGCTTACAAGTATTTTTGTTATTAGAAATTTAGAAAGCAAACATTGATCCGTAAGCGTCGTCAGCATGTCCATGTTAAGATTTCGTCACTGAATTCACAAAATTGCACATCTAAATAATAATAAATACATATTAATAAATGCGCCAGACAATCACACCAATCAACCTGGTCTCAAACTAGGGCAACCCTGTAATGAGTACCAGATGACGAAATTAACTGGGGGCATCAACCTAGAACACCCAGACCCAAGAAAACTTTGTAAATGTAGTTTCCTAAATTGACTTGACCGGGAGTCGAACCCAGGACCTTTTGCGCTTCGGGCGAACACTTAGCCAATTTCATCTCTTATTTTATACATAGGTAGGTATGGTAAATATTGTATTGAAACACCATAGCCTTACAACTGATTTCATATTCCTAACATAAAATTTTATTCTACTTACTCTCTACAATATGTTTTATAAATGCACACTTTTTATAAATTACAATGTATGTACTATGTACCTTGATGTGTCCAGTAAGAAAATACTCATAAATCATGATAAAATAACTCAATGTTGTCGGTCGATTACTTCTTTATTCCCCTATAAAAAAAACAAACAAAAATAAGCCAAAACTCTTACAGTTTTATGACTAACTCGTATAATAAAATTTCATGACCATGCATGTAAAACATTTTGTTGATGAATATTTGATAACATATTATTCAACAGTGTAAAAAAAGAACGGACGAGATGCGATTGGTGCTGTAATTATAAGTTTTAGTTTTTTACTCGGGTAGAGGATGTGTACGGGACCCTGCCGCCTGTCGCCACGTAATCACCGGTCCTTTGATATCGGCACTATGCTTATTTAGCGTCGTAGATATTATCGACCATCCATAGAGTAAATTATGTACATAACGATCCTGGTTGGATTGAATTGAGATGAATTTTGATAAATATTTCTATGGATATTTTAGTATGTTGCAAGTGAATAAAAGTAAGATAATACTTATAAAGTAACGTTAAATTTCACAGCTACATATTTGACAAGGCTAGAAAAATAGCCGACCTTGAAAATGGTCTATTACGTTTCTTGGACACCCTATCATACGATATCATAACAGGTATCTTGCTTATTTATTGCTGGATGTAGAAAACGAATTAGACTACTTATATTATTTTCCTGTTCATTTTAGTATAAGAGCCTCAAACTCTATTAGACTACAAAGTCTTAAGTTTAAAAAGCTTCATTGGTGTGTAAAACTCATTTCAAACGATACGCGTGTGTACCTAGGTACCTAACGCCATGTCACGCAGTATGCTACTATGATACCACACTGAGTACGCACTACGATTGTAGCGTAGTACCTACACACTATGTATCGTAGTAAAATTATTACGTAGCACGTAGTCACTCATAATTACTTATAGAAAGAGTGTAACCGTTGTTTTTTGTTTATAAACGCTTTAATGTTTTAGTAATATTATAAAGCATTAAAACTTTGTTAGGTCATCTCAAGGCGGCTTTTATTTTACATCGACTACCGAGAACAAGGGCGTGCCCAATATCTTACCGCCATCAATTTCCTCTGTAGAAGACATTAGCCTTTTTGGAAGGTACGGCACCGATTACACCGACACAATGGTACCTATTATAGTAAGTCATCTTTTCTCCTTGAAAAGATTCATTTAACCTGAATGTTCAATGTACATAATTTAATTGTTTTCCTTCTTTGCATACTCGTATATCTAAGTAATTAAAAACATATACAAAAATAAGAACATCACTATGAGTTTTTGGAACAAAGCGTTTTTTTTTCTAGTAACTAGTTGAATAAATCATCGAGTAAAGAGACAATAATTAGGCTAAACTTTGCAAATATTATCATTGGGTCATAGATTCTGTTTGCGAGTGATTGGGCGGCGGCTTTCTCTGCGGTTCGAATACCTCCGTGCTACGGAGAACGTCACCAGTGCGCGTTTGATTATGGTACCACAGTCTGTTCTATTCTATAGAAACCGTTCACGAATAGGGACAATATGAAGAAGTGGAACTGTTCAAAAATGTTTCCTATTTAAAAGTTGGGCACTCAATAGAATATTTTATTGCATTCCAAAATCACACTCTCAGAAGCATGTTCCATGCAGGCAGCAAAGTCCAACGTAACACGCTGCATCTGTTGTCCGAGTGATCGGCGGCGGCGTCCTTTGCGGCGGCTACCGAGAACGTCGCCAGGGCGTGCCCAATCATGATGCCATCAATCTGCCCTATAGAGACATTAGCCTTTCGGGACGACACCGATTAGCTGCGAGCGTTCTTCCGCTGATTTTCGAAATGACTTATTTATGTCGGAGCCGTAAAGTAAAAGTATTAATGGTGTTTTTTGAATAAGCTGCTAGCAATACACACTGCATTTATTATTATTTACCGCAATGTATCATACTGTAGAAATATTTATTATTTCTAGTAGGTCCATATAGGTATTTGCAGAGTGTGTTTTAAACAGTGTTATTATTAATGGAGGATATTACCGAATAAAAGACAAGACAATTTATGCAAGACAATTTGAAATGAAAATACATACTTTCACCGGGTCTATTCATGTGATAGGTGGCAGACGAGCAGACAGATTACCTGATGGTAAGGGATTGCCGACGCCCATAGACATCTGCAATACCAGTAAACTCACAAGTGCGCTGCCAAGCTTTTACCCCTTTCCCCCCTAATGGGGCCTCCGGTACCCTCACCACTCGACGAAACACAACGCAAGCCCTGCATCACTTTAGTCTTCTGTGGCTATTGTGTGTGGTTTATTAGAAACTAGTGGCCCGCCCTCACCAACCAATAGATGGCGCTGTGCTCAATTACATCGCTTCAGCGTTTCGTGTTTTCGGTTTACCTATAAGCCCGGTCGTTGTCTATAGAAGTTATCTCTTTATAAATAGTATAGAAGATACGATAATATTATAGTCAGATTATGATCATAGTGCATTTAGAGTATGCTGTTCACCTTACAAGTTACTTACGTATTTGTTTATGCGCAGATTCCTAAGTACCATCGCATGCAGATGCGTACTTATGCATACTTTAGGACCAGCACAATCTTTAATCCCCGAGTTACTCGTAAATAAATGTGTATTAAGTATGTTATCCGTGTTATTTCCAGTAAAGTGGTAATTACTTACATTTGCTCTATCGATAAGTCATAAACTAGGTAAGATATTGGCGGTGCACTAATTGACCTACCGCGCGAGCGGCGCAGGCGCATATTCACTAACTAGCTTTTGACCGTTACTTCGTCCGTGTTTAATAGTTACACTTTTTATGGCATGCTCGACCGGAGTGATACCACTGCCTTACAGAAAACCGGCGTGAAGCAGCTCCTGTGCTGTGTTTCGCCGAGTGTGAGGGTACCGGAGGCCCATCGGGGGGAAGGGGATAAAAGGTTAGCAGCGCACTTGTGACTCCACTGGTGTTGCATGACTGTGTCCATGGGCGGCGGCAATTGCTTACCATCAGGTGATCCACCTGCTCGTCTGCTACCTATCACATAAAAAAAAATTGCTGCAAAATTAGGTATATCGTTTGTAACAAGAAAACGTAAACAACTTTTTTATGCTGCCCAAATATCGGAATCGGAGAAGGAATATCAATATACAAGATTCTAACTTCAAATTTTGCAATATCCTAATCCTGCATTACCTTATTTCATCCTTTTAAATTATTTACTGACGATCTGCGAAAAGCTGTTGGTATACCTAGAGTGGATGCGTCTAGCCGAAGATAGGGTGAAATGGCGAACATTGGGGGAGGCCTATGTCCAGCAGTGGACTGAGGCCGGTTGATGATGGTGAAATTATTTTCCAAAAACGCTGATTTTTTTTTCATTTACATTTAACTACATATTTCCACAAACCTTACTTCAAAGATGTAGGATCTGCATAAATCCCCTTTTTTCACACCCTTAGGGGTTGAATTTTCAAACCCGCTACTTGATGCTCAATTTAATTATTTAATGGACCTCTTTCCAAAATTCTAGTTTCTGGGTTGAGTGTTTTGGCTTTGCGTCCATCCCATTCAGTTTCCTTTTAAGTTACGTCGATATCATTAGTATGCCGGGTAACCAAGCAAATTATATGGTTAAAGTCTTAATAAACTTAAAATACTTAAGCGATAGCGCAAGCCAGATTCCTATATTAAGCAAGATTAGTGTTATTGCAAGGTAATCTTTGAATCTCTATGTTTGCCATGAGATACTGTAATTTTATAATTCTCTTAATTGGAATTTTGTATGCAATGATACTTTGATGTTAAACGTTTACTGCCTGAATATTGCCGCTTTCAATTAGGACTGGATTGTCTAAGGAGGGCGAGGTAAACTACTGTTGGAAGCACAATCAATTGCAAATTTAACGCAGAATGCCTGGTATTCACAGATGTATAGCTTTCTTCATCTCTCTTATATAGTTACATACGTTTGACGATGATACTAGTCGATTTTTACAAAATAGTTTTTTGTAATCGTTACCCAGTTGTATGACACAGTTTTATGTGTATTTTAGCTGACATGAAACGCCAAATATGTAGTTATACAATACATCTTGATGAATACATTTTTTTGTGTTCATACAAAAGACATCAACGCGTTTTGTTATGCATAATTTCCAAAATATTACATAGACAAGATTATACTCTATTTGTATATAACTACGAGTACACAAAGCTCAGTCAGTTGTTAGACTTAATCACTATACCCTTTGAAATTCGCTGAGTTTGTAGGTAAAGCTTGGAAATAATAGCTTTAATAGGTCTCGATTTCAAAACGTTGATTCTACAAGGTCGAATCCAGTCATACCGTCATTTTCAAGTCTTTGTTGCTTATAGAAAGAGTCATTTTTAATGTATCTTACCTAAATCAATATGCCACACAATTCACACCAATTATCTAAACTTAGAATATGTAAGTAGTTGTTTTAAAATCTTGGTCGACTGACCAGGAATTGAAGTTGTGACTTTCTGTGCTTGGGAGCTGTGGTACCTTCTACCTAGCTCATTATTTTCGTTAGTTAAGTATTCAAAATAATGAATTAACTGTACGGAAAAATTATGAACTATCAAAAATTATATCAAAAGTTATTTAAATGCGTTTCGTCTTTAAACTCAAACCTCTCAAACATTTGGTATGGGCCTCCTTGAATGTCCAGAGTGGCAATCAAACTCACAACCTTTGACGTATGGCGGGGCCTTCATCGTGCCATCGGAGTATTCAGGCAACAGCAATAGGATGAACCACTAATTAACACCAGCGTTAAGATTTTTTTTAAAGTGGTAATCGAACTTACAACCTTTGACTTATGGCGGGGCTCCACCGTGCCACCGGGCCAGTCAGCAACAGCAGGATACATTTATTCATACCAGTGAAACTTTACGCGCACAGATGGGCAGTAAACACGGGCCTGGCGACATGCTGCAGCCTGCATCTTTATCTTTACATCGCAGTAATAGAATATTGCTAGTAATACTGCAGCAACAAAAAGTTATGTGCTCATAAAATCTTATAAAGTGGGGTTGCGTCAATCTCGTGCGATAAAGTACTGAATTGTAACTTAAAGTGGCTTGCCAGTCGGTTTATTTATTTTGCTTTAAACTGACAGTTATATTGTGTAATTTGTTCATTCAGATTTAATAGGTTTCGATATCGTTTTGGCTTCATAACCTACTAAGAATATTTCGTTAGATTCAGTACGGTTACGTAGATATACATGGATTTAAAATGGAAACCAATCGAGAGAAAATGCAAGGTAAGAGATCGCAGCTGAAGAATAAATAAAATTCTCACAACATCTCCGTACATGGACCTAACTCCGTACTAAGTAGCGTTGAAGTGCCAGTACCAGTAAGTTGAGTTGTTCTAGTAGTTAAGTACCGGGCCGTGATCTCGGGGTCCCGAGTCGAGCAAAAAGGATGTTTCGAATTTTTCGAACATAGTTCGGTCTGTAATTACCAATCCGTATTAGCTAAGCGTGGTGATTAAGCCTTAACCATCATAGTAGCAATTACTTGATTTCTATGATATAGGCCTTTGCCCTGCAGTGGGACAGTATAGGTATAGGCTGGTACTTTATTTTACCTTTATGTTTTTGCCTTTGAAGACATATAAAAACAGAACGAAAAGTTTGAACACACGAGTATGCATGTCAAAATTTAAATTAATATAAGTTACGTGTTCTTAATTGGCAAGTTACTCGTATATAATGGTCTTTGGACGGACGGAATATCGAAGATCCCACAGGTTAGATGCAGGCTGCTCTGTAAGCCTCTAAAGGAGGCCCATTCTTTTCAATGGACTTTCTTACTGTTGATTATGACGGTGAAGTGGTCAGACCTTAAAATTAAGTCATCATTGCCTACGTGGGACGCCAAGCATGACGTAATGAATGCGCGTGCGCGAGGAACAATGGACTGGAGGCCAATTCTCGGTTTTCGCCTTCTATCGAGTCGACTTCATGAAACGCTTAGAACAAGATAAGCAATGTCGACTGTGATCTGTGTTCTCCTATTGGTTGTGCGTTCCATGAAGTCGACTCGAGATAGAAGGCGAAAACCAAGAATTGGCCTCCTGATTATTCTGAATTCTATCAACTAGTTGCAGTGCGACAAGGCTTATTTGGCACCAAAGTTACATTTTAAGTCGGCATAGTTACAAATTATACTATGGAAAAGTATCAAAAATTACACTTTCTTGCAAAAGCCAGTGGAGGCACTGTAGCGAGAAGGTACAGATGCAAAATCCAATTCATTGTTTTTCAGAATCACTATTATTAATTCTTATTAATAAGTCATATTCTTTTTTTTTTTAATTATACGGACCAAAGGCTTTATTAAAACAATAATTACAATAATTATTAGATAAAATAAGTCTTATTCTTAGTAATATTTATTACGGGAGATGTATAATTTTTTTAAGAAATTCTAATGTTGTTTGAATAAATTACCATTCTAAATACTTGTAGATAAGCCACTGTAGCGCGCCTTTATTTTTTGTCTAAAATAATAATAGTAATTTGCTAATTTACCAGGTCAAAAACCAAAGACCTCGTTACCAAGTTATTTAATACCGAATTAACGTGATATTTGATAACAGTTTGATTGAAACCCTATAGCTACCGTAATAAAAGATTTCTGTTATTTATTTTTAATTTTCAATCTCTACTAAAAGAATTATGTTTATGGATACTTTAGTTCAAAATAATCTCAACTGTGTTATTTTTATCTTTCAAAAATATCTTGATAGGTATTTTATAGCATTTTTATTACCTTATAAAGTTAATTTTAATATTTTGCAACTTTATAAGCGTGTTTTTGATTATGTTTGTTTGGTCTAAGTATAATATAAATATCTTAACCGTGAAGTAATGCAGCTTTACACTTGTATCATTTACTAAAAGGTGACAGGCAGATTTACGGATTGACTGATTTTGATTGTTAAGCCAACGGCACGCGGTATTCTCTGGTGGTCACCCATCCTGGTACTGACCGCTCCCGACGTTGCTTGACTTCGGTGATCGGACGAGAATCGGTGTTTTCAACGTGGTATGAACGTTGTCAGGCTACAGATGGACTAATATAAAGTGCTAATTTAATATTTTTACTTATTAATATAGGTACTACTATCCTTGTCCTTATAATAATTATCTTGCAGCAGCGGATGCAATAGAAAAGGACGCTCTAAAGCCTAGGAGCAAAAATTAGATTTATACACGCAGACTTTTCATGTCAAAATTTTAAATCTCATCAACATACATGATATAATACTATAATGTGTCTATAAAGTCATGAAATAAATTAATGGCGCCACTGCCGCTTATGTCATAGGGTATGATGACCTCACTGGTTATAAAACATGGAAACTGTTAGTTCCACAAAAATCCGTTTTCAAGACTTTATTGACGCATTATCCTCCTACGGCCCGAGACAGCAGACACAATAGAAAATCAATTGTTTTATGCCTTTTAAAAGGCTTATGGGCCTTACGACCTTAAAGCAGTTTTTCTTTAGCCATAGAAAAACTGCTGCTATTGCGCCATTAATTCATTTCATGACTTTATAGACACATTTAATACGTGGATGAGATTTGAAATTTTGACATAAAAAGTCTGCGTGTATAAATCCAAATCAAATTCAAACAAGGGGAGACACAGCTCACTGTCGTTGTTCCTATTGTGATCTAGGCGGCTAACGGGCGCGGGCGGCTCGTCCCGGGCGGGACGCGCGGACGCCTCGCTCGTCGCCGGTTCCGCCATCTTGCCCCGACTTTTTGTACCCGGACCACCCACCACGGCTCGCTACATTATTTTATTGTACAATAAACAAATTTATTGCTCCATATGGCTATTTATGTTTTTATTTATAAAGGCTTTTTGTTGCCGAAGAGTTTTAGTAATGTTTCGCAGGCAATTGCGTTGCGTCTGCGGTCAGCGTTTACTTTCCAATCTTTACAACCTTTGACACGGTGAGTCTGAGGACCGATTTTGTGATGATTCATGGCTAATAAAGGTTGTGGTAGTGAAAGATTTAAGTGCGCACGAGTACCTGGGGGTTATAAAATGTGATGCATCTTTATTTATAACATTTTCTATGCATTATAATACGTTTACTAAAATTTGAGTAAAATTATGGTTAGAAAAATATCACTCTTTTTGAAATATGTACTTAATTTCGATTTATTAAAATGATCAACTTCCTAATCTTGAGATATCCTTGAGTAACAAATGTTTCTGGTATACGAGTATGTGAGGTCACATATTCTACATCTACTCTATGTATATTTAAAATAAGAATAAATTAGCAATAGAAACAAAAAAATATATATTTTCAACTGGTTTTGTCAAACCGTTTTGATGCGTCAGGAAAACCAATATACCTATGCTTAGTATATGTTGCCATGGATAAATGCCGGTAGTCTCCAGCGTGCAGCGCCGTGGGGCCGCTTGCCGTATAATAACTAGAACATTTCATTAACATCTTGCGTTAGCGACAAACAACACGAACATGACTGCACCGAACGAGTTTGCGCAAAATACCGACATACATAATTTATGAACACTATAATTCCTAGTAATGTTCAGGCGAGCAAGTATTGATTAAAATAATGAATCTTTAGACGAATACACCTTAAGGGACTATAAGCATACATTATGTATTAATTAGGGCCGGAGAAAAATTGTGTGTTGTAACATTAATGGGAATGTCTTGAGCGGGATAAGTGGTGACAACACGGCCCCTATCAGAAGGATAAATCTTTCGTATAATAAAAAGTTAAGTAGCACTAAAAGTTATTTTAAATTTATTTCTTAACTGGTTGGAAATACTGAAGATCCAGATGACTTACGGAGATCACACAAAGATTAATAAAACACTATAATAATAAACGTGATACACTAGAGCATTCTAGAGTCAGCTTGCTTGGTTTACCTGGTTTTTATAACAGACACAATCAAACTTAGTGTTAAAAGTGGCCATTTAAAGCATAAAAATTGTTTAGAATTTGGGTTATATGACCACTCTAAGAACTTAACTCTCAAAAAATCTGAATGTCGTACTCAAGTGCACTCCACGAGAGTTTTATTGTGTAAATATCTTAATTTATCCACAGTTAATAAATAATGCATTGGCATCGCTTCTGCGCACGATCAGCCGGAGAGACAGCCTTAAGGTCGTTTAAGGAGTTGATTGAAGAAATCTGGCAGATTTAAGTATTTTAACCTGAGGCTGTCTGTACGTATCCCCTTGTCCCACGTGAAAGGAGACGATGGCGAACGTATCAGCGACCAAAGTGGCAGATGTAGTGAATTATAAGGATATTTAGCTGCCCGTGCGCGTACGCATAGAGACGTCACTCCGGCGCAGACCACCCACCGCGCCCAACTGTGATACTCGGAAATCGCTGTTGCTGTTGATGTAGCGGTGATAAATGAAAATAAAATATGCTCTTTGTGAACTATGATACCCTAGTACGCTTTTAAGAGGTGGGACAATGTTTACGCGGTATGAATTTCGAGAAAAGTTGTTAAAGTGTTATTTTCATTGTTCGTGTTATTTGAAATATTATGCTAGATTGTCGTGTCAAAATTTCAAAGGGAGTTTTCAAGTTACTAATAATCTTGTTCATACTCGTTTAGCTTCTTTTATAACAGCCTAGCTGTATGAATATAAGTGATCTTTATTAACCAACTTCAAAAAATAGGAGTTTCAGAATTAGTCTACGCGTCTGTATGTAGGTATAGTACATGTTCTAAATCAAAAATAGCTGTTGTTCTGTAGGGCAGGTGGTTATTTTTTGTCTTGTCTTGGGCCTGAATATCAAAATTCTTATTAAAATATTCTCTCATCTCTCTGGTCACATTCTGAGAACATATAAGCCCTTTAACCACATAATTTAATTTAAAAAATGTATGTAGATACTGATATCGTGTTGGCGATCTCATGATAAATAACAAAAATATCTCACAAATGAAGTTCACTTGGAATCTCTCGCACATAATAAACCTACTCGTAAAAATCTTGCAGACTTAATTTTAGGCACTACTATTAAAATATCTCCAAAGTGAATGTTAATAGAGATTGACAGATATAATTCCGAACTTAAATCACACGGAATCACTAAGTGGTGAATCATCTCGGCTTAGTGATATAACTTACTTCATTAGTTTTATTCGTTATTAAAAAGTTGTTGTCTATTTAATAGCGAACAAAGAATTTTGTGTTTATATCTCGCTCAGATATCTACAGTAGAATTTTGATCTCTCAGTTAATAGAATTAGATTATTTTAGTATCTTTAGAATTATAAAACTTGTTAACTTAATATTGTATCATGTACACAACACGTAGGAATATAACTGTACAGTCAACCTAAAAATTACGACCAGTACATTTAATTTCGATCGTGAATCGGGATAAGTAATATCTGTAATTGACAGTCCGCCACAGATACCGATATAGGTGGTTGGACGTTTGGGGCCACAAGTTTATGCGGCCGAAGGCCCAAGAAGGTACTGTTTTACTTCAAATTGAACAGCTTGATAAGTCTCGATTTAAGATTATTTCGCTTAGCTCGATTAGTTAGAATATTTTTTTAGTACTTGGGAACCAGGCCCCCCAATTCTCGTAATTTTCAATATGAAAAACATGCGGGATATCGCATGAAAACTCTACAAAAAAAAAGTAAGCTTTTGCGATATATTTCTAAAGTAAGTGTGAAAACGAGAGACCTTAGCTCACTAATAGTCAAAATACACTCTAAACCGTCATCAAATGTTAAGGCAAGTATTACCAAGACTTTAGAGCCGAAAAGAATTTTGAGAAAGTAAGTAACCCAAGTGAGACTTGTAGTGCTATTTCAAACTAGAGTGGTTGTGATCCCAAATGATTGGGGTTTAAAAACCTTGTGGTCCCAAAAGCTCTACGACTCACAGATACCTCACTATAAATAACTCTGTGATACTCCGTACAGTCCCGTACGCTGTAATGTCATTGCGTAAATCTGTTACGCACGCAGGTTTAAGAAATCGTCGAGGAACCACTGCGGATGTAATCCCAAACATTTGGGAGTCCTACGGTTTAAAAACCTTGTGGTCCCAAACGCTCTACGACTCACAGAATACATCACAGAGGATATAAAGTACCTAACTCTAACTACACCCCGTACAGTTCCGCACGCTGTAATGTCATTGCGTAAATCTGTTACGCACGCAGGTTTAAGATAATACGCGTGCTCTTACATAATGACGGCCAGCAACAAATTGTTTAATTCTGTTTATCGTACGTCTAACTCGGCAATTTATCCAATTAGGAGCCTCGCCGCTCGAGGCGGCCACCCACGACGCGCGTCTATTAAACATAAATTATAAATAATTTGGTAACATTTGCTCTGGCGGTGATCTGGAGCTTATATTTGAATAAGCAATTTGGATGGTACTATTGAGGTAATTAATATTTAATTACTGTAATGATTTTTGGAATAGATCATTCAAAATTATCTACGTTCGGTTTATGTCTTCATTAAATTCTTTAGAATGTGTATCTCACATTTTCAGAGACAAAAAATTTTACCACATAGGTATTTACTTTCCATTGGTGCTTAATTAAACATTTTACGATATCTGCGGTTGACTTGTATTACTATACAGGTACTACTTATTTAGGTCCACTTTAATACCTTGATAATAGCAAAGATAATAGCTAGGTATCTGACTTCGAATCTCTTACAAGGAAGGTTTATTATTATTTGCCTTCGAACCATAAATTTTTGTTTATTTCATTTTAATTAGTGATTCTTTGTCATCTCTCTAGGATTTTTGAATGTTTATTTACTAAGACAAATTTAAATAGGTATGAGCGTTATGAGTACGTGAACAATTAAAAACACATTTTTGTTTAATAAGAGTGGCACGACTCGCAACTAATTAGGCAGAAATAAGTATCCTTTAACCTCAAGCAAAGTTCTGTTCGAACAATCTGAGCTGAGGACAGCGTTCTAAATCAAGCAATTTATGGCGACAACTAAGGCAATATTTAACGATGCTCGTGACAAGTTTTTATCAGATGTCGCCCGAGGTGCGAAGCCGAAGAGCTGGCAATTAAAGCACCGACGAATTGATTTACGCGTGTCACAGCTGGGGCCAGGGGGAAATTCTCGTGGACTCGACATTGAAGTCGAATTTAGAGATTTCATACTTACATTCAGCCATAGAAACCTGTGGGGGACAATTATCGTGCACTCGACATTGAGGTCGAATAAAAAATATGTCTGGACGAATGTAGGTATGAAATTTCTATAAAATCCAATCTCTATTTCATACATTCGTCCATACAAAATACTAATTGGACTTCAATGTCGAGTGCACGAGAATTTTCTCCCAGCTTGCCCGGTGCTACCAGATCGCCTAGACTTGTATTTGGCGGCATTTCGGTTTAAAATGTAATTCTAAGTTGAAAATAATAGTGACGAGATGATTTATGCGTGCTGGGCGGACTGGCCCCAACTGTGAAATTGACCACCTAAAGCAATTTGGCAACATTGCAGCGAAATATGTCAAGGCTTGGCCACACGCTTGACAAATAACCGGCAAACAGCAAGCACATACAACAAATGCGAATAGATATGTTTGTATTTTTTTTTCTTCATTTTGGCAGGTTATTTCCCACGACTACACACTCGTGGCTAATAACCAATAACATAAAATTACTTTTGACAAAATTGTAGGGTAAACTAAGCAAATCTTTGGACCATGTTGTCTTCTTGCATTCTCGCCGTTTTTTTAATGCCTTTATTAATATCTATATAAAAAAATCTGATAAAACATAAAATAAAACAAAAGACAGACATACTTATGTACATACTTTACTTTTGTAACAAAAGAAGTACTAAATGCTCAAACTCAAGACGTTTGTCGAAACTTTCTGTTACCTGTGGACATCAGCTAATGAATGCATAATACAACGCGCGTCTTTTGGTCTCCATTTAACAATGTGTTATGCAACAAAATGTGTTAAATAGAATTAGTTATGTACTCGAAGTACTTAGGTACTCCTCGAGCATCAACTAGTATTTATTTATTTATTCTTTATTGCACAAAATAAAAAGAAGAAAGACAATTGGCGGACTTAATGCCTTACAGCATACTCTACCAGTCAACCATTGGGCGAATCAGAATTTTTTAGCGGCGAAAAAGTATTCATGGACCTGATACGTAATTATCTGGTCTCGCGCTCGATGCAGCTGAACATTTTTTATATTATAATAACAGCGATGGTAGTTTCACCATTCATGCTAGGATATGTAAAGAACTAACGTAGATTTACAGTCCAACAAATAGAATACCTATTAACTTTATAACTTCTGCCTTTACCTCGGCAATAAGGGAAAAGTTTGTGGGGAAACCTGTAACCGTTCAGATAGTTTTTCAAAATGTGAGAGATGATGATTATTTAAATAATGCTAATATTAAATAGCCATGATCCAGTTACTCTGGGTCCCCTGCCTAAGGGTTGTAAAGGTCAGACAGCAATCTCTGTATTATACAAGCATACTAAAACTTTGGCTTAGCAGAAATTCGTTCACTATAGAACTACCTAAACTACTTTTATTGTAATCAATACCTACAACTGGGTACTGGGTACGATTATAACTACGATGGGTACGATTATAACTAGTTATAACCGCATAAATAAACGTTTTAGTCGTAACGCATATAATTTATATTTTATGCTTAATTCATAATCCATTACTCATCCTGGAAATATAAACTTTACCTAACATGGAACTTGTACTACATTAGATAAATAAATACCTAATATTTCCACCACCGAAAGATCTTTTATAACCCGAATTTTATTATGATAATTTAGCTGATAAGATATCATAAATATATTATAATATATAATATATAATATATAATATATAATATATAATATAATAAGCTGAAGAGTTGTTTGTTTGTTTGTTTGTTTGTTTGTTTGTTTGAACGCGCTAATCTCCGAAACTACTGGTGCGATTTGAATAATTCTTTTTTTGTTGGATAGTCCATTTATCGAGGAAGGCTATAGGCTAAATAACATTACGCTATGACCAATAGGAGCAAAGACAGAGCGGTAAATGTGTAAAAAACGGGGAAAATTATTCATTTTGAAGGCTTTCTTTGCGTGCGCTGCGAAAACGGTTCAAGATACACAAAAAATATGTATGAAAGAATTATTCCTCTATACATGATCTAAAAAAAGTCCGCGACGGCATATGTCTATCTTTTAAGGTTTAGTCACATGACCGTTTTTTATGGTACCAAATTTATAAAACGTTTAAAAACATACGAGTTCAACAATCTATCATAGGTACCTATTCAAATCTCTATTACCACTAACTGACTGACTCGCTCACTGATTAGGGGTGTTTTTGAGGGAATGTTATCACCGATTTATTTTTGTGACAGCTCTGAGTAGTTTTCATTGCATATGGTGTGATGAATTCATGAAAGTAATTCAATTGTTGGATGCTGTTTGCTCTACTCGCTTGCTCAGCTCTGCGGCAAAGCGAGGCGTTTGATCACAAAACTAACCTGTTAACCTAACCGATACTTTTTTAGGTAAACATTAAGATCTCTAATAAAGCAAGTAAAATAAAAAAAATATTGCCATGTAATTTATATATTAACGCGCTGAATTTTCTTGTAACAAAATTCGATGCTTGTTATTCTTATGACGTGTTTTGAATCTAAGTTTCATTGATGATACTTCCATGACTTCGGCTGAATCCTCAAAGGCCACCTAACTAAGTAGATCCAGCTAAACACACAAAGCATAACTCGCGTCTCCCATTCATAACTCTGTAAGCACAGTTTACTACTCATACGCGCGGCGTGAATGTCAATTCGACGTGGGGTTTATTTTCCGCGCCGTAATCCGTATTATCACTGCTTACGATCACTGTACATGTTACACTGGGTTAGCTCTCTGTGGTCGTTTTGTCATTTTTATGATCACGTGAAGTTTTATTGGTGGTGGAAAATAATATTGCTCCTTGACGCTCATTCTGTAGGCGAGCTGATTTGGATACCTAATTGAAATACTACATAAGGATATGTTCAAACCAACTCTTGGCAGAGTTAAAAATATCTAGTCCTTCTTCGACATCGATGACAACACCTCAAATAAACTGACATAGCAAACTAGGTTAAGCATTTTAGAAGACCGGCGAGAACTGACACAATATTTTTAAAAACATTCGGCGTTCGAAACATTCACTAATTAAATTAAGTTTACGTCAACAATCTGTAGTTTACCTCATTAAAATGATTACACATTCAAGATCGATCAAAAGTTAAATTATTTTCAATTCTCTGAACAAAAAGACAATTCATTGCGCAAAGGAAAAACGAAACGTGAGATTATTCAATCTTGTATTCCAATCTACACCCAGACCCAACACAAATATCTGTTATATTAACAATCATTTGTGTTGGTGCGGGAACCAGCCGGAGCTCAAACCACTGCGCTAAATGGGCCGCCAAACTCTAAAAAAGTTTACTTCTTTTTTAATAGAGACTAAGAATAGTCTGTATAGGATGTTCCATATTGCAGCAATAGACGTGTTAAGGTGGCCTTTGGTCTTAGACCAAATCTCCAGCTTATGGCCAGTCAAGTTCTTCTCATGTTCTATGTCCGTCTCCGATTTCCAGTATGCAGAATTAACGCCACCCTATCTATATTCATCCTGCGCGTTCTCCGTTTTACGAGGGTAATAAAGCCATGCGGCGACATGCGCGGCGCAGGGTCCCCGGCTAGACTAGCCCTGTCAATGAGTTGACTGCTCCTCGCTCGTGGACATTGAGACTCAACTGGATATGGCAAAGTCCTATTAAATTATAGATGGGAATTAACGTAACGTCAATTTATGAAGCACGTAAAAGTACTTCTGCTTAAAGTTTCGGCTGCGTTACAGCAGCCGTGGTCACAAGTGTACTATAATACTAATTTGACCACAAAAAACAGTGTTTTAGGTTTAGACGTGTATGTTTTTTCTTTATTCTGCTTTGAAAGGTAAATTCGTAATAAAACGAGTCGGGGTTTTGAAATTGTTTTATTTACATTATGGTTTTCTTCAACGCTTTAGTTTCTTCAAGATTTTTATTAGCAATACGAGTATGATAGAATTCTTCTGAAATGCTTTCAAGATTATCCGAAATATTTCTGTGAAAATGGGAAATGTGACTGGGTGTTCTCTATGTATTTAAGTATTTGTAATCCTCTTTTGTCTGTTATTTGTGTTGTACATGAGTGCTTAAGCTACTTAGTACGGGTACGGAGTCAGGTCAATGTGAGATGTTGTGTGAATTTATTATGATTATTTATTTCAGAATATCGAATTATCTACTTTAACCTTTTATAGTAAGTACAGAGTTGTTTTCATGCCAACTTAACGTCCGTCACTCTTGAGTCCTACCTGCATAATCGTCGCAGCTGCTAGCTCTGGTAGTGTTTTTAGCTCTGTAGATTGAGTATCTCCTTTGTACCGCTTCTAGCGTCACTAGATCCATAAAACTCCGCTAAAATTCAAGCGTGTCTGTCTGTTAGAAGCATCGCCATAAATTCGTCACTGTCAGCCTGCTACAAACACCGACAGCGCCCGGCATGCCTTTAAACCCGATGCATAACGCATAGCGCGCCATTCTTTTAGGATTCACTGGATGTTTTGAATAATTACACAACTATAAAACCTTTGATTGCTTCGGCGACTTGGTATGTTACTCGTGAAGTTGGGAAAACCTTAAAAGAAATCGTAAGCTGAATAGATTGACCTTTGCTCAGACCAAAAGCGGTCGTAGCGCCACTTGCCTACTTAATTACTAACGTTAGGTCTCCTACCAAAAAGTGTCTTACTGCCGCACTCAGAGACTTCATTTGCCTTAATGCTCATTATCTTAATTATGAATAGTCTTAAATATGGAGAGTTTATATCTATTAAAATAGAGGTCAATATTTTTAGGTTTCTTAGTGCGGCAGTTAACTAGCTTCTTCGTTTGATGTTTCATTGTGATGAGATGAATTTAAACAAAAATATTGATAGAAAACCATTTTATCAATATTAAGACAAATTTTGTATATGTAGGTATATTATCTCTGATAAGTGGCATAATTACTGTTAAAAGTGGCCACTTTTAAGACACGGTTATCTTTATGATGGTTGTAACATGAATAACGTCCAACGAGAAAATTATTCAAAAGTAACAAATGAATTTCTGAGTGCACTATTAAGAGACAGTTTTTTTAATATCCTAAATTCATTCGTTATGAATAAGCACTGAATAAAAATCAAGTAGCTACGGGCCACTAGCGCTGAGTGCACGGAGCAATCCTTAAAAAATCTTAGGGCACAATTTGGTTGGCAACAAAACCGTTTATTTTGGCGAGGTCAGGATTGGTGTAAAATAATAAATTGCTTTCGGTGCACACCAGTTACCGTCTGAATCGTTAACAAGTATTCTGAAAGTCATGCATGCTTTCATTAATTATTTATAATGCACTCGCTGTGTTGCCTAAAATTTTCTTCAGCGGAATCAAACATTGATACTTTCTTGGCGACAGCCTTGCTATTTCTGTAAACTTTGTTACTTTCTTATTAATTTCTTTGATTTTTTTAATTGGTTCAACCGTGTCTCATTTATTATGCACTAACCGACATGATAATCGTGTAATCATGAATTTCATGAACAATTTCACAGGTGTGATTTTGGTTTTGAAACCATAACAATATTATAAAATTGCTCAGAATTTGCAAAGAAGTACCTACATGCTGCGTGTGAATTTTCTGGTAATCAAACTCTACACGATTTTGCTCAGTCCACCTCCTTTTAACAACAGGTAAGATCTCAATAATTATAATTGAAATGTTCCACACTGTGGTCTCAATCCCGTACCTCACACAGGTTCTAAGAAGATGTCTATAGAGACACCCCGCTGTGTTTTCGCCCGAAGTGTCAAAATGTCCAGGTTAAACTATCCCAAAAGCATTTGCTATTCTACAACCTGAGTGTGCGATCTTGAGATCTAACTTCTTAGTAAAAAGGTTGTAAGTTAGTTGCGGAGGTTCCTGGATGCTTTTCAGATGCATTTGCGGTGCGTAATATCGTGCGATCAATCTACTGGGGCATTTAAACAGTTTAGAGTCAAAGGGGCCTTTACACCTCCCTGTTCCGGGAAGGTTAGGAGTCTGACTTGTCGTCAGGTGTGCTTTGAGATGTTAATCCGATTGTTGGATCCTATTCTAATTCATCTTGACTTGTGGTGATCGGATTTCTATAATGCGATGCACAATTGTAAAAGTAATCCACATAGTTTCCCACATATTTCTTATCTTAGGGTGACGTTAATCAACGGAAGAATACGGAACCCATAAGATCACATTCTTGTCGGTTTGTCGGTCATACCCAACAGCAATTACAAAGAGTAGACTTTAGATAAGTTCTTACAAAAAATAGCAAATCGTGAAGATTTTTGCAGGGTTTTAAAACTTGATTGTGGTTTTAAGACATAAACTGAATGTTAAAAATAGAACCTTAAGTACTTTGTGATTAGCAATGCGACATTAAACGTTAATGACACGTCCATAAATTACAGGGATACTTAAGAATACAATCACAGATTTGGCTTTAGCTCTCTGCATATAAAATTTTAGTGACATTATCTTTGTTTTACCTACTTAGATAGTGCAAAATAAAATAAGTCCAAAAATCTTGATTTTAAGAAAATATTAGTATTAAGTATTTAAACTATTTGGCCAAAACTAATTTTGAGTCACAGAGCTAACCTAGTCCCTCTTATTACAAAACGTTAATCTTGGCCTTAAAAGTGGTGCTGTCACGTTTACTACCTCTAGACATTGATAGGGCGGCTTGAAAAATATTTTTTCTATGGGAAAATGTCAATTAACATTTACACATGTAAGGAATACGGCATTAGTTCCGGCAATATATATTTTGTCACATTTATAAAAGTGGCAGCATACTTTTCAATGACTAACTTTAGTCTTCATTTTGTAATAAATGGGAGTAAGTTAAAGAATAATATCTAATAAAGTGTAAATGATCTAATAATGATACAAATTATCATCCGCATAGGGAAAGACAAATCGCTTCAAGCTAAATAAGATTTTTCAAAATGTTGGATTTAGTTGCTGTTGGCCTTTCATATCAGGAGTTGTAGGAAAATAATGTATTCTTAATACACGTAGTAACTTTTTGCAAATTAATCTTTAATATTTTTTTGGTTATGGCGCTTCGACATTCAGTTTAACCACAAGTTATCGTATTATTCGAGGCGCGTTTTGGCAAACTCATCCACGTTTGTAGATTCAGCTTGCGTGTTGCGGCGCGACTTTTCTTGTTGCGACATCCATCTTTCAACTTGACAGCTGAATAGATGTACAAGGTGACGCACTTTGCTTTTAATTGATAGCCCTAGTTGTAGAGGTACTTTATGTTCTTTATTTGTATAAGAATTCGTTAGCGGCTTGACAACAACGCTTTGATAGAATTCTTTATTACCAGTCTTTAGGTAACTACCTAAGGCATTAACTGAATGCAGATTGATGTAAGTATTGAATGAAAAAACAAATATAGCTATAATCTGAAGTCTTTCTTCATTTCAAACAATCTTCAGTACTTACAACTACTTTATTTATTTTATGACAGTCTTCCCTATTGAAAAAGGTATTATGATTACATAAAACGGTCATCAAAATTGACCTTTTAGTTACTTGTTATTTAAAATGTAGAGAAATGATTTAGGGCGAACCTTTATCTGGCGCGAAGGACCATCAGAATATGGAAGAAGGATGTAATTGGATTGAATTAGTTATCCGATGGGCGCTTTTTCTAGCTTCCCCTAGTGGCACAGCTTGGAGGACTCGGCGGCACTCACTCGGCACGCCCGCTAAATAAATTCATTAGTTAAATCACCGCCGGCGGCGCTTTATGTCGGTAACATCAAAGGCCGGCCTGCGCCCGCCACGCCGCCCTGCCGGGGGCGCGCTCGCCCGACTTTTTACTCAGAAAACTCTGTAAACAAAATGATATGGTGCGTCCGAATGTTTGATCCGCCTTTATTATCTGTATACAGAGTGAATGTTTAGCTAGCAAACGCCCTCTCTTTGAGGTAATTGTGGGAATGTAATAACTTGTGTGAGTGCGCGCAAACACCGCTTTGAACGTCCGTGACATCCGACCCGACATTTCCGTGTCCAATGTCACCATCATCGTATTAACTCTTCGAATTCCCAACGACTTTTACTATGCAATGTTGTTATCCTTCAGTTCAACCGTTGGAATTTTAACCACCTGTGCCTTTTACCTTTTCTGGCAGCCAATACCTGGTGTTGCATCGGGTTAATTGTGCATGCTTTTGATAATGTGTAGTAGATCATGTGTAGCCGGTGGCATCGAAGCTCCATTCAATGCTTTTATTTTGCCGGGCTTCGCCCCTCTCTGTGCGAGCGAGATAGGTGTATCACGTGTGTGGTCCTCGGGCGAGCCGGTTCGGGCTCCCTCGTCGCTCCTCGGTCGTTGTCGTGTCCCAGAACGGCAACATAAGCGGTCGAATCATGATGGCGGCTCAACAAACATTCAGTCTACGCACTCAGTGCTCGAATCAGTGCTGCTCGAGTCGCGCCAGTGTCGACACGCGAACACGGTGTATTTATTTAATCAAAACTCGGTCTCGTTCCGTGTTTTGAGCGGTTCAGTGATAGATAGCAGTGAAGGATCCGAGTGTGCAAGTGTGTGGTTATGTGGCGGCGAGTGATATGACAGCGTGCGCCGCCAGACGGACTCCGGCCGTCTTCATGAGGATACTGGTGACAAGCCTGGCCCCGAGATCATGGTGGCTCCCGATTCCGAGGCTCCTTCGAATCCTCGGATAGCGGGTGTCGCGCGCGAGAGCCCCTCCGCCGCCGAGGCGCGCCACTCCACCGACCTGTACATCCGCACCAGCTGGGTGGACGCTGCTTTAGCGCTATCTGAACTCGAAAAGGTGCAGTGTTCACATTCACAACTACACAGTGTCAAGTTCCGATTGTCATATTGCACGTGTGATTGTTTTTCTGCGAATGTCAGTCGCATCGAGCGAAGAACGCGGCAGCGCGAACAGTGGCGCTGACTAGCGGTAATTGTGCGTACTATCAAGGCCGCGCGTATTTCATAATTATAGGCCTTAACATGACAGAAAAAGGCTCATGATAACGTATTGATGACTTCTGAGTAGTTATCCTCAAGTAACCTTCAGTCGTAACAATATTTCAAGCGCAAAACGGCGTATTCATAGCACGTAAATTACTGTAATCTAGAAAGCTTCACATCTAAAGTTCGTTTCCAAGTTTTTCAGTCACGTTAAAGAGAACAAACAGTATGTGTGAATATAAATATACGAGTATACTTACCAGTTTATTCCTTTGACATGAACGATGTCATTGAACTGGCAAGATAAACTCTGGAACAGTCTAAAGTTACACAATGCGCGTAATTATAGAAAGCTTTGAAAGTGTCGTAGCGAGAGCCTATAGCTACCTGCGAACGGACGGGTTGGTTCGGGGAAGGTACCGTTTTCCTAGAAGCCCGCACGCACGCCCCGCGGTGGTCCAGGCCCATTTGCCAAATCTTTCAATCTCTTTCAAAAGTTCAATACAACTCACTCAGAATCCGGCATTAAAAGCTTTTTGTCGTGTCTCAAAAGGTGGCCAATTTGGTTCGAATTCCAAAGAAATCGTTACAGAAATAGTCATAAGATAGAGACATAAACATAACAAAAATGCTAAAAAACCCGTTGTAACTCTCATAAAGGTAATGCAGACACGGTACGTGTATTTATGTATAATGTAGGAACTGTCGGTTGTATGCAAGATGAAGCAATTAAGGCCCAGCGGGCCCGAGCAGCGCACGCGCGCGCGCCGCCCGCGCCGGCGCCGATGGAGACATCAGCCGGTCTATTACACCGGGAGAAACTCGTGTGGGCGTAATGTGCAATTTAGATTAGAGGGATCATTACTTTATTAACTGACATGTTTGGCGCAATTTGTTCTCATTAACTCCAATCATAAAATCTAATGACATTTTTACATCAGCCAATTTTGATAGATTCCTAGCACCTACGTTGTCAATTGTAACTATTCACATTTTTATACATATTTTACACAGATTCAATAAATAAAAAAAACGTTATGAGATGAAAGAAGCGAATGAAGTTATATTTAAATTACATAACTTAATCCAAACCAAATAAAATAATACACTATTCTACAAAGTTTTATGTCTGGCAGGACCGCACAGGGCTCGCCTCATGGAATTGAGACATCTTGTGGTTTCCGATTGTGCATCCCATTCTATCTCACCAGAGAATTGACTCTTTCCTTTTCTCCGAGTTTTAAGTTGCATCTCTTTCACACTTGTTTTTCCCACATATAGTTTGTCTTCGTCCAAACATTGAGTTCGCCGGCGGTCGGCAGCTGCGATGGAAACCTATAAATGATTGTACACCCACGATTTTCAAAGGTGCAGCATTTATTTTGAACTTTGGTTATTTTCAGATAACAGTTGAAACAAATTGGGAATGGGAAATCAGTGCATTTTCAAGTTGGTAGAATTAGATTTGTAATTTGGTGACCGCATTTCTGTTGAATTTGATCCAAGGCTATCAAGTATACAATATCAGTGCTTGATTGAGTGTGCTATTGGTTAACCGCAGAACCGATGGCAGCACTTTTGAGATCAAATTACGAATACGAAACGTTTATCCGCTCGCCCCCAGCTCACTGAGCGCAACACGTGGCTCCCACACATCATTTCACATTCAGTAATTTTTCCTCATCAGTGGGTGCTTCCGTCCCAGTGGCCTATACAACAGCTGGTCCGCCAGTAAGCAGATCCTGTGGTCAAGCGCAGTTTGTCGCCTTCTCAGACTAGTGACCTAGTGCATGATCACGATAGTTTTTATCGGGTGCTCGTCCAAACTGGTTTCAATGTCCATAGACCTTAACAACTTTCTCAAATTATAATGATCACTTTTAGACCAAATTTCAACCAACGCTATGCTAATTACTGGAAGAAGTCTTTGGAACAAAAGGGAACTTGCAAGAGATTTGATTGATTACTGGATGGATACTAACTACAGATTGGATTTGCTAAGGAAGGATTGCTTCTTTCACATGTTTATTTCGAAGAGTAGCAATGTCGTAAAGACTTGAATAATTCCTATAATACAGAAAAAATTTAAACTATTGACCGTGGCAAACGATCTTATGAAAGTTATGAAAGGCAGTTTATCTTATCTTAATTCATTTTCAATGTTGAATATTTACTGTATTCAATGACGAAAATATGTAGATGTTTACATCTCTGATAACCGCTTACACTAACACCTATGAATATCGTAAAGTTCAAAATCGATGTTACGTGCCATCTGTACATACCTATAAACAACTTTGACTTAAATGCAAATTGGATTAAACTGTAATAGTCCAATGGGTATTATTATCTCAGATTACTTATTACGTAACCCAGTAGCGGGGCGGCTATTGTAAAGCGATTAATGAAGTTGTTTAGATGGCATACGCTGGACTCGTAAACTTGCATAAAGAACAAAGTGTCAGTGACATTCAACTCCCACAGTGGACTAGTATAGCCATGTGAGTGGACAAAAAACAGGACACATTTTGTAATATCCATTTATTCAAAAATAGATACGATTATTTTTATCGTTATGTCCTTAATGAGACGTTTTGTGACATCAATGGGATCATTACAAAACAAGAAAGCTGAAAATGGTAAAACAACATTTTAATCAAATTAACAACAAATACTCAAAGTGATGGACAATCAAGACAAAAATTTATATCACTCCTGGGCGACGCATTGAGAAGCAGTTTTTTCTTTATCTGAAAAAGTTGCGTTAGAAACATCTTGCAGAGTCCATCTCTTCTTGACTGTTCAGTTAACTTTTTTAAAGATAATGGAAGTTTTAAAAAATTTTTGGATGAAAATTGTATTAGGAAATACGACTTTTTATACAATTTACTACCTATGGAAACAAGTAATGTGTGAAATAGTCGCTAATATGGAAGGAATCAAAACTTAAGAAGGACCTAATCTTTTGCGCGTTCGCACGGGCATATTTACATTTTAACAGCAAATAGCGAATGTGCTGAATATCTAAGTGAAGATCAAATTTAGATGACATTATGCACTCGTCACAAATGTAAATCTGCAGATTAACTTTCAACACCAGGTCTGATATTACTCGTCCATTCCGAATATTTAGGACGGTCCGTAAAAAATGGAATCTGACCACTATAGTGTGACGCGACGGTCAAACAAAACGTGACGCTCCTGAGAATAGCCGCCCCATTTGCATACTGTTTGCGATATCGATAAAACGTGAACTAAATGAAGTCACCTGCTTCGAGTTAACTACCGTGAAATAAGCGATCGAGGTATTTATTGACACGATGACCCTGTTTAGCATATGTTCCTTCCACTCTTTTTATCGGAATTATTACTTTGTTCGCGGCAAATAATAAAAGTAATAAGCCGCACTGATTAGTTAGAATTTTATTAGATGCTTTATACGCATCATGATTATGTTCACCTTAGTATTTTTTGCACACTTAAATATATTACATATTAGATAAGTTACCTTTGGTAATCAGATTTTCGTAAGTCCACGTTGAACTCACTATTACACGTCACGCAAAAACAAGGCTGGGCTCCATTAATATGACCACTGGCGTTTATTTTAATTATGCAAGCTATACCTACCTGCCTAGGTAAGCTTTGTTACATGGTTAAGTTTCGTACTTTTCGAAATTATTTCAGAAATTTCAAAAGACCACTATGTGAATTTAATACGAGTACAATGCATTAAGGTTGAAAACTTCGTGAACTTTCTGATGGTGCCCTTCCTTTACTAACAATCGTTAATACACTTAACCCCAGTGTGGATTAAATTTGAATAGCTCAGCGCATCGTTGAACCTATGTGAACAGTGTAGCAAAACTATTATCAATGGAAATGTATTTCTGCTAAGAGCTTAGCGCGGCTATGCGATGCCTCGTGCATTCTGATGTAATAATGGAGGTAACACCCACGGCCTATTATATGCAGATATCGGAACACCGCGGGTCGGCGGGATGGCGGCGGATGTCAGAGATCACACATCACTCCCACGCGAGCACTTGCTCCCACAAACAATTGAACATTCATGATTGACTTGATTTTATACACCCGAAAAAGGACTACCTTTGTAGAATGTTCTTTTATTGCGCGAAGTAAATCATTTTGTCTGTAGTTTGTATTGGTCCAATCACGCAGTTTTTATTGGTGTATATTTACAATCAGCGTTTGGATGTTGTGATCTGGTTGCATTTGAAGCAGAATCAAACGTACATGAAATGTTTCATTCACCATCAGACATCAAATTAATCAAGAAATTAAAAACTGATCACAAAACATTATCGAGAAATGGACCTAACATGTGTATTCATTTTAACTTAACTGAAAGCATGTGCATATTGGTTCAGTATTGTGGTGGTGTTATCACATTCTTAAAAAAAAATCTAAAAAACCATAAAAATTACGCTAAGTTAAAAACACTTAAATAGTATCAAGTAAAAAAAACCGTTATTTTATATCCACAAGTGGTCAGTTTGTTTGAGAAGATATTTTTTTTGAGATTTCCTAGGTAGATATATTTTTGGAGGAAAACGTTTGCTCTCAGCAGTATAATGCCTTCGATGTCGTTAGAAAGACGGTTACAAAAGTAAGTTACTATGATCAAAGAATGATTTCTAAAGTTAAGTAATCATTTAGCATTACTTGATTATATTAGAGTATTACGCAACACAAGATGCTATGCAAAACGCATCGTGTTGTTAGTAATAATAATCTAGTGGGCACTCATTACGGAGGGCTTATCCACGTTGTAGAAACAATTTATGTATGTAACAATCATGTGTTTGCGCAGGATCTGTATAAATAGCCGGTTATGGCCACCTATGTTCAATAACGCATTCATTTCATCTAGCAGATGCAATCTCGGTAATACTAAATATCCTTATTAAGTATGTACACGTAATTTCACTGGTAATAGTCTAGATTTCATTGAATAAGGTATGAATAATGCCGTTAGTGTATTGATTATGGTCTTTCTTAATGAACGTGTCTTTACAATCAATAATATTTTGAAATGTTTACTCTTTGTTATTATTGCATCATTTGAATTTGATATTGAAATTGAAGTTAGAAGCTTTCATGAAATTTCAAATTTAAATTTTGTTAGCATTTCTCGAATTTTTCTTGATGATACATAAGTAATACCAAAATAATACCAAAGAGCTTATTTATAATATACTTTTAGGTTGCGCTAGTAAAACATAGGTTAAAAATAAAACCATTTCGTTCTGAACCTGATAACAATAGAGATATTTAGAATATTTTTTTAAGCGGTAAATATATTTATCCTCTTAGTAAACAACTACTAGCATAACATCCACTGATAAGAAATTAAATCACCCGTCCAGTTAATGACTATTCATGTTTATGTCTCTATCACTAAATGTTAAATAATCACATGAGTCATGCTCAAGACTATGAGCCTAATTACACAGTAACTTGCTAAATAATTGTTAAACGATACCACAACTTACACTGGAGGTGGCACTCAGGCGCTACATAAACGTCATACCCCTATGGTGACACTTTGTAACGGAATCTCGGTGTGTATCCGGCTTGAAGGATCAAAAAGATGTACATACTCTCAATAGGATTGATACACTTTTGTACTAGCATAGGTTTCTTGATAATAATAATGATATCCTTGCAGGAATTTATAGTGCGCAAACATAAGTGCACACTCCAATCCTTTGCCCTCATATACCGAATGGAATATCACTGTTACAAAACCAGATAGAAATCAGGCTGAAGATCTACAGCATAAGGTACTTTCAGAAGCAATAAGGGTACATGACCGCCAACTTTCAGACCCCTGACTAAAATAAGGCTTTCTTGGCCAAAAGCTTTGTACAGACTCGAAATCGAACGCATGACATCTTGCACCGCCAACGTTTTAATGTGCGATTTGCTAGCACTGTATCCATCGTGAGAAGTTTCTTTATAATGTCATTTTCATCCTGAATGCATTCCCAATTACAACAAAATATTGACCAGACAACCCAGGACACATTGTCCTGGCGCAGAGGGATAAAGAGAGCCGACCCCACTTTAAAGTGAAAAGAGGCAAAGAAGATGAAGTAATCACTGCCAAATCCCATGATGGTGGTCGGGTGTTGTGTATCCCAAGATCCTAACGAGAATGATAAGCCGAGATGAATATTATGATGACGAAGATGAGTGTCGATTGCAGATAGAATATATTTATTGTGTTGCTCAAAGATTACATGGTACTGCTACGATAACTTGAGCTAAACACATAATAATATTGCTGACGCCACGTAAGGCTATAGGCCGTACAGTATTTGCTCATGGGATTTTATGGTTTACAGGGCAAAGCTCAGTAGCCGTGAGAACGTGCTCGTAGTGCCCTAATCTCTTATCTGCAGGAAGTGCAGTCGCCGGCGCCGGCGCAGCGCGGATTATACCAACTAATCCGGTACCACTTGCGTCAACAATTTACAGACTCGGCTTTCCGCATACTGTTGACCCAATTGTGTGTGCTACATTTTCTAAGTATGTAGTAAATGGTATAAAAGGGAAATCTGATGGTGACTGGCTGATTAACTGACTAACCAACGTACAACCCAAACCGCAAAGACTATATTTGGGGGCATTGAAAGTCTAATTTTAGCTTTATGGTTTCAAATAAAAAGTTATCACTGTTGACGATTTTTTAACCTATGAAATATGGAAAATCTGTGATTTAGGAGTTATTGATTAAAGGAGCTGACAGTTTTTAAGGACACAATGATAACATATTATTGAACAAAACTACATTGACGAACCAATATCTGCGTGAGCAACGCCGCGAATGAAGTCTAGTGTTGCATGAGTGTCGTATTTGGTATCTGAATGAAGAGGCCTCAGCCGGCTCGTTGTGGTGGCTGGTGCAGCGTGGTGCGCAGTGCGTACGGTACACGTGGGCCGCGCAGGGCGGGGGCGCGGGCGGCGCGGGCGCATTCCGGCCGTGACGTCACGCCCACCCAGCGCGCCCGACATTCACCTCGCCCGCTCGGCGCTCGCCCGAACCGTTCCACGGCTCTCGTTGTATCTGCCATTATTGTTGCTACAACTATTTATTTATGCTCAGAAGCTAAACATCACTGTTTCGGCGGGAACCGATCGATGGTTCAGCGAACTTGCTCCTCGCACGATACAGCGGTTCAGTACACCGATTGAAAATAAACGCCTTGGAATTCGCTCAGGTCACTAACGATGCTTTAATTGCAGTATAAGTTTCGCCTTTCGTTTTCGAGAGACGTGAGTAACGCAGTGGCAACCGGCTATGTTTGTTTATGGATTTGAAGCCCTGTAGAAAGCGAACCGAACCGAGAAGCATCCGCCAAAAACCTGTTGAAATATATATTAATTCGTCAGGCACTAAACTTTGCAATAAATTTAAGGAAAACGATTCATAAAAAATATAAAACATTGTAGCGACCGCCCGCACTGTGCTGGGTCGTGCATCGGGAGAAATGCGACGGAAATAAGGGTATCTCGAGGCTGGATCGCGTAATCGTTGCGTTCAACACGAGACGTCGATTGAGTTATTATTATGCAATTAGTGGGCGCTTGACGAGATCCGAACTCCGCCGTCCGGGCTCATCCCGCGCCGGCGCCAGCGCCGCGCCCGTCTCTCGCCTCGCTCATTAATCACAATCAACTGAGAAATTATTTCGACGTTTCAAAAACTTCGATATTATTATGATCTCCCGCCAAAGCTCTCGTTGAAGATGGGTAGGGATCGAGGGTTAAGAGAGCAAAAGGTCCGCAGTGACGCAGCACGTTAGGGAATAGCTACTGGTTGTTCAAATAAAACGACCTCTGCAATTCATGAGAAGCGAGCAGAGATGACACGTCCATTTTGAACAGTAGCTGTGGAATTTAGCCCACTGTTTGCTGTAACATAACAGGACGGTAGAAAGTGAAACTCACGCGCAGATACTTTAAATAATGCGATGTAGGCAGAGATATCATCGCAGTAGATCTTGTATCATTGATATATTTCTTTAGCATTTAGATATATAAAGAAATTCCATTAACAGCTTTTGAATGAAAATAAAGGCATTTAGCTATAGTCCAGTGTCTTTGACCTCAGGGCTTAGGCGTCTCTGCTTAACTTTACTTATTTATATGTATGTAATAGTTAGTTTGAGATCGGCTCTTTAAGATTTAATGACGACTAAGTAGATTTAATCCTACATTATATGGTCTATTTGTATTCTTGTATCAATTTGGCAAGTAAGTAAATGTTATGCGGATCGAAAATTCTACAAATTTATTATAGTAGCAAAGCCTATATACTTAGCTTGACATTTTTATTGCTTTCTAAGGAAAACTCTGAAGTAGAAAACCATAAAATCTTCTTCTTTCGTCACAATATTTAAGAGTTGATAGAACTGGAGTTTGTCGAATTACTGACTTTTGCAATAGCAAAAACCAGGAATCAGGTATTTCTGATTTAGTCTCACTCGGACTCGTGAACCTTAAGTAAATGTTTACTTATTCACTCGTACAAGATAAACGATCGGTCGTAACGATCGATCGTTACGACTGATCGTTCTACGATACGATCAATCGTTTACTATATTACAAACGATTAGTCGTAACGACCGATCGCACCATATATGGAGCTCTTCATGCTGCATTATCATATTACTTAGGGATGAGGTCACAGGGAGCGTATAGCGCACATACGCTATACGCTACAGGTACATAAGTACATTACACAAATATTTTAAACGCCGGTACTTTGCGTTTTATCAGTGTATGTATGGACCACTCTTAATCACTGGTTTTAACACTATTAGGTCCAAGCAAGTAGTTTACATAGCACTTGACACATACTAGTAATAGTGTCCAAGGGAATTAAACGATTTTGATTAATATCACTTTGCGGCACTTTGAATTCCCTTGGTTATTGAGTGATTGCAATTTTATGTGACTTTTAACTTCGCTTTTTTAATTATTTACATTTGTGGCGATTTGCCACAAATGGCATTGGAAAGAGATCGGTGGAGGAATTTGGGGGAGGTCTTTGCCAAACAGTGGGACAGTATAGGCCAAATAAAAATAAAATAAAACACTTGACATTGACAAACTACCCTCTGACTAGAGGTCATCAATAGAAAAATCTAGAATGAAGTTACTTCACAGCAAATTCTGACCATGTGCTTCTCCCTCCAGGGCAACATCGAAGGGGGGCGCACGTCGCTCTGGATCCGGGCGTGGCTGCAGGAGCAGCTGTTCATCCTCGGCTGCTTCCTGCAGGGGGACGCGGGGAAGGTCCTCTTCGTCGCCATCCTGGTGCTCTCCACCTTCTGCGTAGGGCTCAAGTCTGCGCAGATACACTCCAGGGTCGACCAGCTTTGGGTTCAGGGTAAGTGTTTTACGCCTTGTTGGTAGCATTTGGTAGTGACCCTGCCTCATACGTCAAAGGTCGTGGGTTCGATCCCCACCCTGGTCAAACATTCGTGTGATGAACACGTGTTTGTTCAGTGTCTGGCTGTATTATATGTATTTAAGTATTAATATTTTGTGATTCTCTGTTGTCGGATATCTGTAACACAAGTGCTTAGTTACTTAATATTAGGCAAGACGTGGTGATTCAGCCTTACTAATCTCATCGTAGGTGCGATGACTTGATTTCTATGGTGGAGACCAGTGCCCTGCAGTGGGACAGTATATCGGCTGATACCTTACTTGACTTAGGTACTTTAAGTGTTTTAAGTTAGCAACTGTGTTACTGTTCTTATTATGTAGGTAAATATACAATGAAATTAAAAAAATGTGCTATCCTGGACTATTCTATTTTTGTATGAAAATCTTAATGCGGTTCACAAATATATCTAGGTTTACCAATTTTCAACAGTATAGTTCTGATAGTTTCGGAAAAAAAGTGGTCATACGGTTGGAATTTAACGAAACTCTAAGGCTTCCGCTTTTTGCTATTTGGCTACAGGACCCCAAAAATGCTAAACACGTAAAAAACTAACGCTTCTTACTCTCTAGATATAAAAAGTTACAAAGTGCATCAAGATATAAACATCGTGGCCCAATACGCATCCCGTAGAATACAAATACCGGCGTGAGGCGCGGGTTGCGCGAGCGCAGCGCAAGCAACGCTTCCGCGCGGCGACGTGCGCGGCATGCGGAGCGGACTACAAGCGAGCCGCGTGTGTCGCCGCCCTTATACGATAAACTCGATTTTAATACGATGAATTTTAATTCGACAATCGACGATCTTCCAGCGCTGCGTCCGGTACGCTACTAGCTTTTAATTTCTTTTAATTGTTTTAAAATCTTTCATTGAGTCGTGCAAGCTCGTGGCTACAACGGAATATTAATGAGTGCACTTCCTATTATATCTACTTACTTATTATTAAAACAGTGTCAAGTTACAATAGCGGAAGTAATTCATTCCATTGCACTCACCTGCAAGAGATGTACCTACTTAATCACCTACACTTTAGTACCTACTTTATCTCATTAAGTTACTACACTTTCCATGTCAGAAAGTACTTAGAAAAGTCAGACACCTTGCTAAACTCAATTTTCAATTATGCAAACTAAACTGACCAGTCATGTCAATGAGTCTTTCCCACACATTTTTGCTTCTTTTGACGCAAACTGTGCATACCTTATTTAATACACAGCCTCAGATTAGAGCGAAGGATAAACGCGGCCAAAATTTTAAATTTATGAGGTATCGATTTCTAGCACTAAAATAAAATTTAATTGAAAGAATTCCAATTTATACGCAAATAACGTATTAAACCTAATTTAAGTAACTGTTTATTCTTAAATGCTATGCAAACAGCCAATAGTTTTTTCCGGTTCTACCATTTTTCATCATTAATTCCATGTTATATGGTCTTTCAATACGAATTCCATTCCTAATTGCATTTATTGATTTTATAAGATATTTATCTGTATTTCAATTTTATTTGCTTGTTTTTATAGCAATATGGGAATGTAATAAAAATCGAAGAATTAGATTCAAATAGTTCCAGTATCATTAAAGTATACATACCTACCTATTAATAAGCCCACGCAAATATTTCCAGCAACATTAAAAAGGCTATACTATGAAAACTAGTTGACAATTAATTAATTTTATGTTAAGACTTTTCTTTGAAGATGAAATGCAAAATCGCCGATTTTTTTCTGAGAAGAATATAGGTGGTAGAAACTCTACCATCATAAGTATTCAATACTACAACATAAAAAATACTAAGTTAAATAAAACACTTTTTACTTTTGAGTTCGCGAGTAAAAACTCGTCAATTACAAACTCAACAACAATGCTTGAGAATATACCTTAATAATAAATTTTATAACTTGCTTGGCCACTAATTCATGTTTTACTATAGTCGAGGTCCCTCGAGCTTGAGGAAATGACCTTAAAGGCCGACCGAGACACAAAAGGGTGAAATAAAAGATCCTCCTTTTGTACCCACCTCCTCGAGGCTGGGTGGTCCTAGATTAGTTATTTGGGATTGGCAGACGGAATTAGCCTGGATGTTGTGTGTTTTGATATTTATTTTTTATTGAGACTCGTTTGATGGTGAGAACGGAAGTCCGAAGTGTGGGGTATTAGGGATATCCGTTGTTAGCTCAGCATCCCTTTATCGATTTTGGCGCTAGTTAGCGTGGAAAATTGCATTTTTAATTCAGGCAATTTTTTGTGTACGTCCAGATAAAATAAAATATCAATTTGATTCTCTAAAAGATTATAATATGTGATGTGTGTGTGATAGAATAACTTTACCAAAACAGAACTTTCACACATAGATTATACATAGTTAAAAGAGACATCAGTATACAAATATGAGAAATAAAATCCCTCTTAAGGATGACACAAATTATATTTAATAGTAAGTATAACCGCTTGATCCTCCTGCTTTCAAATTCAAATTAGCTCAGCTTCAACATTTCCTACATGAAGCAATTACAATAGAGTCGTCTTACGTCAAATAACGAATTCCGGAGTCTTGGTTTAGAAAGGTCAAAGTTCGGGAAAGCTCCCACGAGGCTGATGCATATTCTCGCGGTTACTCAATAAGCTCAGCACGAATTCGGTGAGCTAGTAACCAAGACAGAGGTAAATCTTAAAAAAAAAATTACATACGATTAGTTGAGTAATTCTTGTCTGTTCAAGGACATGTATGAACAAAAATATGTCACAAAAATCTGTCAAAATTCCTCAAATGCTATAATTAACAACGTGTGACTATCTGTACATACGCCGCCCAAACTGTTCCTTATGAAAAGAACACCGCCAACAGGTATAACTTTTTACAAGTCCATGCATTTCTTCTTCACAAAATGCTCCGTGTTTTTGCCAGACACCGGTAAAAAATCTGCAGTGCTTTCAAAAAGGAAGTGGGCGATTTTATTGAAACACCTGTCGGCTGCGCGCGGCTGCAGGCTACGCGATGCTCTCCCGTTCGGCTGGCCTTATCGCGACCACCTTACCCACACGCATGACTCAATAACATTACTGAACCTCCGAAACGGCCCATTTCTTCTCATCGATATAACATTCGCCGCTTACGCTCTCGCGTATCCCATTCATTTACAAATGAACACATCAGACTATTTTTATTAAGCCCTCACTCATCGGCTACTGTCCAAACAACAAATATATTCGAAGACAACGGCCAACAAAACCTTATCGCGGAACAAAGCCGGCAGTTAAACAATGCCGAAGGTCCTGTGGAGTCGCCTAACAACTTAATTAGGTGGCCCGCGGCCGCCCGTAAATATCCCCACGTGAAATTACGACCAATAAACCCAAAAAAAATGTATAACATTTCTATTGACTCACAAAAAACGAGGGATCTGATTGTCCGCCGCTTTTGTGAGGAGACGTCTTGCTGTGCTCCGTTCCGTTCCGCGCTCGCCTTTTATTATTCGAGGTTCAATTCTAAAGTTTCTGAAATGCGGTCTTGTACTCGTAAGAACAAACTTGCAGGTAACTAAAATAAAAACTATAAATATTCCGTTGATTTTTATGCAAAAATCAATGCAGTTCTCTTACATCAACAACTTTGCAGTATTTTGGAGCATATATTCGGTATATTAGGTACATTAGGACCTAATAGAGAATATGTACGCATCAACAATAGTAAAAGTTAAATTTGAAGTAAACATAAATACGCGAATTACGCGAACATTCTGCTCGGGTTTGTGATCACCAACCCGCATTAAGCAAACGTTTTGATTAAGCCTAATCCCATCATAGTAGCGATGACTTGATTTCTATGACGGAGGCCTTTGCCCTGCACAGTGGGACAGCATATAGGCTGATAGGTACTTGACTTTTATTTTACTTTATAAATATATAAATTATAATCACGCTTTTGCACTCTTGAGTCAGGACCATCCAATTTGTACGTAGTAGGAACACAATTATAATTACTCTTGTAATAAATCGACAAATTAAAGCTACTGCTTAAAAAGACATTGACTAATGTACGTGCATCGTGCAGTAAATGGTATATTAATATATAAAAGTACTTAATTATGTCAAGCTATCCATTAAGAGACCTCCCAAAGTTAGGTTAATTACATCAAGTTTCAAGTAATTTGTAATCAAAACATCATACGTTGCTGTCCCTGCAGATGGTATCGTTCGTCGGACGTACAGTGGGCTACTCACGAGCTAGGCTCGTTGGAGACTGGGCTGCTCTTATGTTCTGGACCATTAGGGTGAATATCCCACGTATGTTATTCAGCCTGATGTATGTATGATTGAGCGTACATGCGTACCGCACCGCACGCAGCTATGCTACACGCTCGCTGCGGCTTCTTTCTAAATACGACTAGTTTTTGTGCCCAAAAACCGGTCACCAGACCAATCGATTTGCTAACCGTGACCTTATTAATGTTATAAAAGTTTCTTCATGTTTGATTATGTACCCTTCGATATTAATACCCTGAAATATAACATAAATGTGCTTATCTAGCATATTTTGTACTAATTGGCAGATATAAAAATATTTACCTTTTTAACTATTGTGTTTATGGTGTTAATGTCGTTTTTATTATTCGCTATCTATAATTATTGTAGTCATTGATTCTCTTTTAAATCAGTACCTAGAAAGAAAGATTCATCAATCAATTAATCTGCTAGGTATCTTAACTATTCACCTTTTCTAGTGCCCTTTTTAGGATCTTTTAGGTGGGACTATCCTTACAAAGTGGTATGTCTTGAAGAAATTCGTCCGCATTGGCCTCAAAGGACGCGGTTTGTTTATTCCGCCATCCATCTGTTGTCTACGCTCCGGCTAATTTGCATAGAGGGCCGTCGGGGGCGCGGGGGGCAGGCGGACCACACGGGCTCGGCGCGCGCGCGCGGGTGGCCACAACCACATGCGCCCGCGCACGTACTGCCTCGCTCCCCGCGCACCTATCCGCAGACGTCATTCATTGCGATCGTCCGCGTTGATCGCTCGCTACCACATCGAGTAGAAATGTTGTCATTATCGACCTGCACGCACAGAGAATGCAATAAAAGGTTAGGGATTCGCATTGACTGTTGCCATTGCCACTGAACTGACAATTTAGGTACCAATCAACTGGATATTACATATTGTCCTCTCGAGAGTAACTGAGCGTATGACTATGCTTCGATCATAAACACACATTTTAATGTTAGCAGTTGAAAGACGCCGCACGTCAGTGACATAAGCGTGATAACGGCGGCGAGCGCGAAAGCTCCGGCGCAGACTCCCGATAACCTCCCGTGACCTTGCGCTGTTTCCGCGCTTCCCGACCGACCCTCGGCGCGCGCTTTTTATGGGCGTATTTCGTAGCGCGCGTGTGCGCACATTTGTTTGGTGAGTTTGGTCGTAAACTTAACCGTTTCTTAGTTTTTTCTCCAAACAACTAATCCCTCGAAACGATTCATAGCGTCAACAAGGCGATACTTAAAATCCATCTTCACGCGATACCAACGAGTGGTGGAGTAACGTCGGCGTCGTAAATCGCGCCCACGGCTCCGGCGCTGGTAGGTGTTAAATGAGGCGCCTGTAGGCCCACCCCGCCTCGATTCCTTCCATTGATTATGAGTTATCTTATTAAAAACGGTTATTGCTCTAAAAACGCATAAGTATAAAAAATAATAATCCTTTATTTATATGTTTCCATATTTAATTAAATGATTTACAAAAAAAACTAAACAAAAGTAAAAAAGATCTTAAATAATTCAAAAAGGAAGCTTTTTTATCTCTCTAATCACTGTCACTATCATAAGACACGTCTGGATTTTTCAGAAATTCAATGGTTTTTGGAAGAAGCGTTTGTTTTTTCTGGGTTCGTGTTTTACTCATATTGGTAAGGTATGGATCTGAAGAGATCAAAAAACCTATTAAGAACACCCCGATTCGTATTTTTCTAGAGGTTTTCCGGCTGAAATGCTCACGAAAACGTCTGTATTCCTTATTACTGGCTTCCTGTGCTTGTCCAAGGGGCAGTATAAAAGTCTCAATTATTTTTTCAGAATGATAACGAATTTTATGTAAACTATTTTTTTTTAAATAGATATCTTTCGTCTCTGCGGCATATGCTGCGAATTTAGCACTATCAACAGCGAAATTACTAGACAAAGCCTCAAGCAATATTCGTAGGTGATGTATTAGATTAATGTCTATGCCTGTAATTTCAGCCGACTTTTTAGCATTTCTGAAAAATCTACGGGCAGTATTGCCGTCATTGGTGTTGCCCGCAGACTGCTTAGGCATATCAATTAAAAGGCCCATTTCAGTTCGAAATTGGGTTTGAATGTTAGCCTTTCTTGTAGCTACTAAAGCTTTTTTATTTGGTGCCCTTGCTTGCCATTTTTTCACGTCTAATTTATAAGTCAATCAGTTTTATAGGTCGTCCTGGTCGTAATTGGCTTATAGTAGTGGAATTTGTTGAGCTGGTAGAAGGCCGAAACATGAAAAAACCATTTGGAAGCTTCAATTCGCTATCTAACCATTCAACGTTAGAGACAAGGAACTGTGTTTTTTTTTTCGTTGGCTTTTTTGATATTTAATCTCAATTTTACTACATAAGCTGCTAACGAAAACTTATAAAACCCTCGGAATGTTACTCGATAAATCACTTATGTTATATTTATTCAGTATCTTTTTTCGTTCGAAACCATAGGTCAAAAATTTCACGTATTTGCATTCTACGAAAAACGAAAAAAAATGTATGAGTGACGCAAATAGGCGCACACAAATCATAGTTTTTCGTAAAGACCGATGTACAAGGAATCATAAAAATAAAGTTTTAGGTGAGATACATGAAGATACATTTTGTAAACTCTGCGTGAATATTAATTAAATAGTGTTCTTAAACTATAGAGGAAATCTAACAATTTAACAACGAAATGAATTCAATATTTACCTTAATTAATTCCAGACAGTCCAACAACAAACAACGAATAAGTATTTAGTATAGTTTATTCCCACAACTTTTGATAAACCACATCAAATAAAATGCTTTTGGGGGTATTGAGAAAAATGATCGAAGTTTGACGAGTTGCCATGTTAAACCTAAAGTTGCTACACTCGCTGGTAGGTGTTAAAATAGAGGCGCCCTGTGAGGCCCACCGCCTTCGATTCCATTCCACTTGCTTTATGATAATCCCTAATATCCGGCACGAACTGTGTGCTATATTTAGATTAGGTAATATGAGCTACCCTTCACTTGACTCGTAAATTTAATGATCTCACCATTTTAAAGTATCGAATTGAAACTTATAAGAACATTTAATGTGTATTTTTTAAAGACTTCATGTATAGATAAGCTAATTATCATAAAAATAAACATACCTACGATCATAACAGATAATATGAATAATATAGTAGCAGCCACTTCAATGTGCAATTTATATTGATCGCTTAATCGAGCAAGCTATAAAAAGAATATGACTCGATCAGTATTTACAGAAATAATTTCGTGCTTAATAATAAAATAAGTTAGCACAAACCCACAAAATGTATCAAACAAATAAATTAAGTCGTGAACACAGTAATACCAATATTTTAACGTGAAAATTTTGCCGGGATAAAAATGTTTGAATGAGCAAAAAAGTTTTGACGAGGCTGTTCCTTTTTGTCGGAATCTTTTTCTAATTTTTAACGCTTATTAAGTTAATTTACATACAAAGTGTTCTGCGAAAAGGTGACGACATTAGCATTATTACAATCTCGGGACAAAAAATGGGCTGAGGTCTGGCAGGTGTACCCGAATGGACAGCGCCTGATTAACATACGATACACGTTGAGACAATACAATAAACACTTTGGATACAAATGAAACCGAGCACAATGCTGTTTGGTCCTCCTCTCCTAGTTTGCTGAACATCAGACTGCGTCTAGCTTAGATAGCCCGCCCTTCGACTTTGATGAATTTCTACAATAGACTGAACTAAGGGCTAAATGCAATACAAAAGTTGTAATTTAACATATGAGTCTCACGTTCCCATATGTCGATATGACAGATAAGAAAGTTACCGAGCAAACAGCAGTAAAATTAGGACTTCAATCAGAATCAACTAAAATCACCTACTTATTGTTCTAAAGTAAAAAAGGTGAATCTGTGCTTTAGAAGTAACTTTTTAAATTCCGTAACGTAACCATAATATTGGTGGCTGAATACCACATCAGAAGCACCATAATAGATTATTTTCATACTTACAAGACGTTAGGACGTTCATAAATTAGTTTTGACTTACCGCTGTCATACAGAAATATCACAGACGAAGGAAGTCGTGTTTTCCAAGAAAAATAACTACGGATACCTACCTATCAGCTACTAGCGTTTACGATTCCAAAAACTCACGAGCATTAAACAACGTTCAAGTATTACATTTTGGCATGTGAAGAGTATCATCTCCTCTAGCAATTTCCTATCCCATCAATATGATTCGCTGCACCAATATCGTGTTATGAAGGCATTAAACATTTATCTCGCTGTCTATTAAAACCAATGTTTCCGAATGCCGTAAAATGTTTCAACACTTCGAATGGAATTATTAATTCTAATAGCAGAGTAAGTATTCGTTAGATACCGTACGCCCGTGACTTTTTTAAGATATATTTTTTATTTATGTTATGGTTCCTGCGTGCTTTGTTTTCTAAAGTTTGATATCGAATTTATTCAATATACTTAACTACCATAAATAAATTATCGTTATCACAGTATATCATTCCCAGTTGCATCCAGAGCCATTGCTTCGGACTCGTACAAAAGTAGTACGTTTGGACTATGGTCCAGGATTAGAAAAGTCTAGTTTAGATACAACGAAGCGACTATCGTCTAGCCTGCACCACCCTTAAACACGGAAACCAGATCGATGAACCATGACTACACGTTCATAATAAATATCTCTACATCGAAAAACTATTCGAATCGTGCACGTTTCCACACAATGGCCTTCACCGCCGAGTGAATGGCAGAGATACGTACACACATAAATTGAAAAATCCAGAGATGCATGTTCAGATTCGAACCTACGACCTCCCGTTACGAAGATGCACATACATACGCTGAACTACATCGCGCTAATTAAACCACAATGTAAAAAAGCTTATAAAATGCCGGAGTCACTACGCTGCAAAGAACTTGTTTGATTCCTTTTAGCTATGGAACGTAAGCGTTCCAGCATTAATCCTCGGCTGGCAGGTCACATTTTTTCTAACACTTCACGGACCTAATTCAGCGCAAAAAATTCGACAAACCGGCCCAAATAAATTAGCTCGAGGGGTGTTAATTGGAACGAATTCCCGCGACGTCCCCTGATAACGAACACGCTATCTCGCTGAGGACACAAATGGCAAGAGACCTTTTAGGATTCTCCAGTACCTTTTTCTCATTATATTTGATGGCAATGTTATCTGTATTTTTGCCGGTTGCCAAAAAAGGTGAATCGGCTTTTAATTTCTGGTAAACTTCTGGAAATCAATGTTCCAATGCCTTTTTGTATGGCCCTTACATTTTTAGTGTTCATAAATTTTGTTGTGAAACAGTGACGAATCACTTTTAATTTCACGTGTATTTCCCACAGTTATTTTTAAAAGATTAAAAGTTCGCTTTTGTACTATACTTTTTTTTTACTTTTTGCAGAATAAAGTAGCCAATATGGATATACATACCATTACAAAATAAGTTGTCTTAAGTGATCAAATAAAATCCACAAATGCAATAGTTAAATAAAAATAGTAACCAGTAGTAATTGGATTTAGAATTAGTGATTATATCCTAAACGATACCCAGCAAATTAAATTTTCATTCTTAGTGAAGGTATGGCATTGATTCGAAATGGGGGTTTTATGTTGATTGGTTTTCACTAGGATGTACAATAAACATAAGAGAAGCAATCAGGGTTTTTAATTAAGCCCCGCACATGGCGCCGGTGCGCGAGCGTCGGCGTCACGACGCTGTCACAACTTCGCGATAAATCACTGCCGAGTGTTAACTGCCACTCCGTCCCGAACTAATGTGTCGACACTCACCAATAAACCATAGGTGCTGATGGGGTGGGACGGCTAAAATTAAACGCGTTTTTTGTTACACCACATTCCCTTAACTAACTCTTGGATTGGATTGGATCTGGTTCTTACTCACGTTGTAGGGGAGCCACTGTTAACTATGCCTATTTTGGTTCTCCAAAGGAATAATATTTTTGGATGACTCTCTTGGCTGTAATCAGTAATAATGTTCTGTCAATTCAAGATTTCAGTTACAAATTTATCCTCGTATATCCAGAACACTATAGTGTTCATATTAAATGTGTATACGCCATGTTTCTTTGCCTTTACCTTTATGTCGTAAATCGTTCATACTACTTGCCAAACGTGGAAATTGAAGTAAGTACCCACATGATACGACATGGGCATGAGCGTTAATAACTAGGAAATTGAATATGGTCAAATACAGTAATGGATTTAGACAAAGATCTTCACTTCGGCTTCATAGAAGACCGACGTGAAGCAACGCCTGCGCTGTGTTTCATAGAGTGAGTGAGTGAGGGCATCGGACGCGTAATTGGGGGGAGAAGTGTTAAAGGTTGCCAGAGAACTTGTGACTCTACTGGTGTTGCTGTTGTATCTATACTCTGATTCATAAATAATCATTTAAAGTAAACTGACAGATGTCAATGCGTCATCCCCATACATTATCACTCAATTTGACACATGCAAAATGTCAAAATGCATAGAAACTTGTCATTTTCATCTGTCAGTTTACTTTACATGATTATGAATCAGAGTATATGTGCGGCGGCAATCCTTACCATCAGGTGACCCGTCTCCTCGTCTACCACATATCACATTAAAAAATCTTCACTTTACCATGTAGCCTACACAGTTATTGCCTAACATTAAACAATTTTGTAAATATTACTTCGCAAAATATAATATCTCATTTCTCAAGTCTAGAAGCGAAGGTTTATGGTGACTAGGGGCAAAGTTAGCATGAAATACCCGCTCGCCTACTATGCCAAGATATGTTTATGGTAGGGACGGAACCCACACGGAGAAAGCAGAAGCATTATCAATTCCGTCAAACGTAATTAATGACAAACGTACTGAGAAGGTATTACGTTAAAAGCTTCGGGAAATCGATCAATCCAATACTGTTAAGCCTTGTTCTTTCTAATCTAACATTATCACATAATAATAATTGCCCACGTTAAAAACCTTCAATGTAGGCATTTACATGCAGTTTGCATAAGCTTAATGTTTTTTTTCTAGCGGCGGAAACTTACGTCACTGATTTGATAATATTCTTAGTTAAGTTATAAGAATGCAAAAACATGTTTTCAAAACTTTCACTATCGTTAAATGAAGAAGCTATTGTAATTTGATGATTTGTAGCTTCGGTAGACTAACTATAGTATTTTTCAAAAATAATAACATTTTCTGGTCCAAGACTGGTTTGCATAAGCATATGCGTAAAAAACGAAAGTATGTAATCTTGATGAATCGTAATAAATTTTGCTAGCAGCTAATTTAATTTAATTGACGCTGCACTTGGAAACTGGTTTCTAAGTTATATTGAAGTGATAGATAATTTAAATTAACTTTCTCTTTACCTGCTATGTGACTAATTACGTTAGATAAATATGTATACTTACAATGATATATGATTTAGGTATTTTCTTGAAATATTAGCGTGACGTGGCAACTACACAAGTCGTTGTACCGGGCGGATTAGCTCTGTAAAAGCCCTCTTGAGAGATGTATCAGGGCATTAATTGAAAGATAGGTGCAAGACCTTTTAAACCTAAACCTACAACGAAGTGGAGTTCACTACTAAACTTTTATCCCCGTTTCTTTTGCGCTGAGCGTCTCTGATTGGTTTAGATGCGACAGATATAGGATATATTGTATTCTCGTTCATTACTAGGATGGTTTTGTCGTCGGCCTTCTGAAGCCAAAAAAGAAAATTAAATTGTCATGTCAACCATCATCTCAATCAAGATTGGTTACCTAACGGTGTTTAAAAGTAGGATCTATTGGGACAGTAATAGGAACGTTGTTGCTGTGATGCAATGCAGACTAAACAAAAAAATATTTTTGGAAACCTTACTCTGACCTTTAAACTTAATTAATGTCGATTCAATTAAATATCGATTACGCTGCAATAATAAACCGGGCATAATAAATACAGGTGACACGCCTCAAGCGAATTGCAATTATTTTAAAAGTTCATTACCGACGTAAAGTTGTTTTTGCTCTGAATAATTATTTACGTAAATAAAGACATTAATCTCAGCAATAAGCTCCAATTCCATGTAAATTGTGTTCATAATTATACACACATTAATGTAGGTATTCCGTAATATTTAATACAATATGTAAATACTGAATTTAAAAATTGTGTCACAATTTTCTTAATAGCTCTGTGTAGGCATGTTATACGATTAATTTATGAAATATAACGGGTTAAAAGCTAGTACTTTAACAAATTATATTTTGTTTGTTACAGAGGGCGGTAGATTAGAAGCAGAATTAAAGTATACGGCCCAAGCGTTAGGCGAAGCGGACTTCTCAACGCATCAGCTCATCATCCAGACCGCTAAGGATCCTGACGCCTCCTTGTTGCATGCTGGAGCTCTACTTGACCACTTAAAGGTATGTTTTTATTTACTTGTATAAATTAAAAGGTTTTCATAATTTGATCCAGTAGGCACTTACTCAGTACTAAAAAGTAGCATATTAGTGATGGTGACGACTAGATGGTGGAAACAGATTGGCATTGATTGCAAAATCGTTAAGCACCAAATTTATGCTTATATTATACCATATTTATGTCTATATTCTCATACTATTCTAATTCTAATACTTGATTGTAGAGGTGAATGGCATTATTTATAAAGAACTAGCGGCCGCCCGCGACTTCGTCCGCGTGGAAAAGTAACTTTTTACCCCCCTTTTAACCCCTTACAACCCCCTTTTCGCAAAAAAAAGTAGCCTATGTCAGGGCCTAGATCATCTGTATACCAAATTTCATTTAAATCCGTTCAGTAGTTTTGGCGTGAAAGAGTAACAGACAGACAGACAGACAGAGTTACTTTCGCATTTATAATATTAGTATGGATGCTGAAATACTTAAAAAACATTGTACTTTGTTATCGAATAAGATGGACATTGTTTTTATTGTAGACTGAGATTCATTTTACGTCGCTGAATTAGCAAACTTAGTTTTCTTTCGACACAACATCTCTCTTAAAGGCTGTCTTTGTAACCTTCTGACCTGATATTCATGGGCGACGGAGATCACTACCGCCAGATGAGCCAGCTTCTCACTTGCATCCTTTGCTTTTCTACCTACAGGTAGTCCACGCAGCAACTCGAGTGACGGTGCATATGTACGACCTGGAGTGGCGGCTGAAGGACCTGTGCTACAGCCCCAGCATCCCAGACTTTGAAGCTGAACACATCGAAAACATCTTCGATAACATCGTGCCCTGCGCCATCACCACCCCACTGGACTGCTTCTGGGAGGGGTCCAAGTTGTTGGGTCCGGATAATCCGATTTATGTGCCGTAAGTACATCATTATCATCTTGGCGTTCACTCGCCGTTATGTGTCCAGTTGGCCCATCGGTTCTCATTTTTCCGCCACACCTCTTTTACTTCACACGGTCTTTGGTATCCACAGTGGTAAGTTCATTGGCGTACAAGACGTAAAGCCAAGATAAATATGGGATGATCTCATTTTTAGAAACATTATTAGTTTTTGTAACACGACACTTAAAAATTATTATTGCAATGTTTTTCTTTAATTCACAGTTTTTTACAAAACTAGTTAAGGTATTGAAATATAATGTTCTTAACTTTTCAAAAACGGAACATAAATAGATTGCTACTTTCTTTCACAGGATCCTTAAGAATAAACTGCAATGGACGCAGTTAAACCCTCAAGACGTACTGACAGAAGTCAAGTCCCTGAGGTTGCCCTTCCCATGGAGAACCTTGGAAGCTTACATGAAGAGAGCAGGCATCACGTACGCCTACATGAAGAAGCCGTGCCTGGACCCCACCGACCCGCAATGTCCCGACACGGCGCCCAACAAAAAATCAGGCCATGTGAGTATATTGCTGCCTTACAAAACTATAGGTACCTACGCAGTACTACAGGTACTCTCTTGCATCATGGCTATTTATGCAGAACAGGGATTTTTAACGACTGGAAGTAACATGTTAAACATTCAGACAAAACTAGATCTTTATCTAATTCCCAATCATGAGCATTCTCAACAGCTTTAGAATTAAAATCGTAAATTATGACACAAAATAAAGTTTAAAAGATCAATTCGATCAGCCTTCATTCCACAATTTTTGATCAAACATAAATCAACGAGCATATTTATTTAGTTATCGCCATAATTCTCGATGCGCCTTTTGTTGAGTTTTTAGATCATTAGGGCAAGAATACCTTCTTTTGTGTCCGAGTGAGAGTGAAGCACGTATGGAGTCATTTGTTACGGTTGCGTGAGACCCACATTAGGGGCCATTACGAAGACTCCCGGACCTTTTATGAAGACTTCAATTTACGACAGTTTTACTGGCACATAAATAAAGCGCGTAGGATCACGACAAATAAAATAACTTTATCGAGACGAACGCATAAACTTTAAATACTTTCCATAATAATAAAATATTTTTGGAAACGGTAATAAGGCAGGATGAAAGCGGTCGCCGCCGGCAGATGGCGGCTACCTGCCGAGAAAGTTACGAAACTATCCGACCACGTGTGATTACATCGCAGCACAGTTATTCCCTTTCGCAAGGAAATATTTACTCATTAGTTACAAATATTAGTTCTAATCAAAGCCTACTTATATTAAAGTAGCAGGAAAAGTTAAAAACAAAAAGGGATCAATGAAAATGTCCTAAGTGTACATAATACACGGATTCAGAAATTATGGTTAAATACTTAACTAAGTTTATCAAAATTACAATCGCATTGTAACTCAAAAATAAAAATAACAAATAAAATCTGGTTGTTCATCTTTGAGGATTCTACATGGCAGTATGTTTGTTTAAACCTTTTTATGAACTCAAGCCTGGTTATAAAACAGTACGAGCAGTCACGAATCTGTCCCGCAAAGAACGGTGTATTTTGTTTTCAAATTATCTTGAACAAAACAGCGCATTGGGAGTACACTCAGTCGGGGATAGTTTTTGTCAGCACGAGTTGGGTCGGTCGCCACCCACGTTCGGCGCAGGACCGCGCAGACCTGGCGCGCATCAACGTTGCGCCCGCGCACGGCCAGCGCATTATACGGGCGCATTGTACACGCTTCAATGGGCCTCGTTTGCCGCTGCTATCGCCGTCACAATGACACTATTATATCAATAATGCTCACTACTCGTTACAAGAAAAGTTTCGTGGAAACATCGTAAATTTTGTATTTCGCCTGCTTTGTCCCCTAAATGATTTTGTCGAGCAGGTGATGTAATACAAAAAAAGGAATTCCCGGTATTTTTCCTTTGCATTGCTGCGGCTGTTCTTGGGTTTGCTATGATTTTTACTTGCAAAATAGTCTTGGTAGTCATAAAATCTAATAATCGGGAAACTTAAAAATAAGGTACATAGTAGCAACATACTAGCAAATAGCTCCCGTACTATAATTTAACTATTCTAAAATAAAATCAAATAAAAAGTATGATATCATGTATTACGATTTTCTTTGATCAACCTAGCAAAGAATTGTATTTTTTTACGATTTCTTTTGGCATTTGAATTCGTCTAACTATCCAAATATTTTTATAGCATCACAAATAACAGTTCCTATTTTTTATGATGATCATCATTTTGGCTTTCATCCCACTTCTTACTCGTCAGAAAAATCGTTGGTAAGATACTATGCAACTTAATTGCCAAGTAGACTAAGTTCGGAAAGTGGCATGCTTGGCTAAAACTGCCCTGGTACCCTTATGTGACGATAAGACAGATAACCCTTAATAAAACATAGGGAAAATAGATCCCACCTGATTTGAACCTTATCTATCATAACATAAGAGCGAAAACCAATGAATTTTTTCATTGACTTATGGCCTATTAAATTTTGTCACAGGCCCCAGATGTAGCCGGCGAGCTATCCCACGGCTGCTACGGCTTCGCGGCTGCCTACATGCACTGGCCCGAACAGCTGATCGTAGGAGGGGCCACTCGCAACTCCACATCAGCCCTGCGAAGTGCCAAGGCTCTTCAGACTGTGGTGCAGCTCATGGGGGAACGAGAGATGTACGAGTACTGGTCAGACCACTACAAAGTGCACCATGTTGGATGGAACCAAGAGAAGGCGGCAGCTATTTTGGACGCGTGGCAGAGAAAGTTTGCCGCTGTGAGTATCATTAACATTTTTATGGCCATTTTTATCTTTTATCTCTAGTTTACGATAAATCTGTCCTCTATCAATGGTAAAAAAAAATATTACGTCCATGTTAAAATCGTAAGGTTATAATAATTTCCAAGCCTCGATGTCTTTCTTTCCTTGTCCTTCTCAATAAGTCGTCAAAGTAATAGTGTGGTGAATTTTATACGTGGGTATAATAAATTTACTCTTTTGTCTACAGGAGGTCCGTAAAATGACGACGTCGGAAGCCGTGTCCCCGTCGTACAGCTTTTATCCCTTTTCCACATCTACGCTCAATGATATCCTTGGCAAATTCTCCGAACTGTCCTTGAAGAATATTATTCTTGGCTACATGTTTATGGTAAGCATTTAACGTTTTTGTTTATCTTTTGTTTCATTTGCCTTATTTATATTATAAAAGGCACAACAGTTTGCGTTTGTGAGAGTCTTATTGTTAAAGATTTAACTTAATAGCTAAACCATCTATTTATTGTTAATGGTGACCAAATGTTTTTGATTTTGGTGAAAAACAAAACTACGCATATTATTAAGTTTTTCTTTTTTGGTTCCTGTTATGAAATCCACTATACCTTAACCTTATGCAATAAAGGACCACTAAGACTTGATTTGAAAAATTGTTTGCACGCCTACCTATAGCTGTAACTCAACATCAAAACAAAAAATATTTTTTTATTTCGGAAAATATTTTATTATTTTCTTTTTTTTTTGTTTTTCATGTAGTTTGATTTTTTTGTTTCCATCGAAATTTGCAGCTAATATACGTAGCAGTCACGCTGATGCAATGGAAAGATCCGGTGCGGTCCCAGACCGGCGTCGGCATCGCCGGGGTACTACTACTCTCCATCACTGTAGCCGCTGGCTTGGGTTTTTGTGCTTTGTTAGGTGATTATTTTTTTTTTGTATTTTTTTACGTTTCTTTATTTATTTCGTTGTTTTTTTTTTATTTTTTTATATACAATAAAATTAAATTTTTAACAAAATTGTACTTATCAACTTTTTTCAACTTTATTCAAAATTAGTCTATAAATTTGGAAACACAATCTAAACAATATTTGTAGTAACCACTCAAAGTATAGAAAAACTAACTCTGAATTAACAAACAGCTCCATGTTAAAAATACACACACACTTAGAATTACCAAAATACTATTTCTATTCCAGGTATACCATTCAACGCGTCAAGCACCCAAATCGTGCCATTCCTAGCCCTAGGACTCGGAGTCCAAGATATGTTCCTACTCACTCACACGTACGTGGAGCAGTCGGGAGACGTCCCCCGAGAGGAGAGGACGGGGTTGGTGCTGAAGAAGAGCGGCCTCAGCGTGCTCCTGGCGTCGCTGTGCAACGTCATGGTGTTCCTCGCTGCGGCGCTGATGCCCATCCCAGCTCTGAGGGTGTTCTGCCTTCAGGTTAGTTTACCAAAAGCATATGTATTTGTATTAGATATAGACAAATCCAGGGGAGGTAAGCTGCCTCGCTGGCAACAAAAGACGATCTGTACAAGTTGCCTTTCTTCTTTAATCATGAATTTAAATGGTCGAATGTCTTTAATATGTACCTTCTTGTTGTTTTACTACATTTGTTCAAGTGAATTGAGAATTGACGATCGAAAGTTGTTTTTTACTTTCTAAAACCAATGAGGTTTTTATACCTCGAAAACATCGTAAACACTAACGAGACCAAAACAATCAAACTTGCCCCCTCTCTTTAGTTTTTAATCGATTAACAACATTCAGATAAAAGAGTTTTATGTCGCTTAGGAAGCATTAAATTTAAAATACCTGTTTCGTCTGCTATTGCAGTAGCAGAAGATAGGTTTATTACCTTAACCCTTAGTGTAGTAGAACTAAAGAGCTATTGAGATTAGACGTCTTTCACTTCTAACTTGGCAGTTCAATAAACACAGGCATTAGGAATGTATTGAATGTGCATACCTATACAAAGACATTTGGAGTTCCGTAGACCGACCGAGGTTTGATAGTGATAGTAATAAAAGGGAGGGACCATCTGAAGCATGCCGTTAATCAGACATTATTTTATTTACAGGCTGCCATACTCCTCCTATTCAACTTAGGATCTATGCTTTTGGTGTTCCCCGCCATCATTTCCCTCGACCTTCGAAGAAGATCAGCCGCTCGAGCTGATCTGCTCTGCTGCCTCCTGCCTGAGAGTCCACTACCAGTCAAATCGAAGGTCGCTTCTGAACGATCGAGATCGAGAAATGATAAAAATAAGGTAAATAAATTAATTAAATAGGTATGAAACTTTGCTTGCTGAAAGTTGGGCGTTTAGATTCTTTGGGATTTGACTTATTCTGAAGGTGTAACGTTAATTTGATTTTCAAATTTTCAGACCAACTGGAAGGATACAACGAGACAACCATTAGATCCCGAAGAAAACGGCAACACACAAAAAACTTGCTGTCTCAGCCTCTCTCTTACGAAATGGTCTAGAAACCATTATTCGCCATTCATCATGCGCCCGTTTGTAAAGGTAAGCCATAACTTCAAATTTAATTTACCTTACCTATATACTCATACATGCTATAAAGTTACATACGTAGACTGGTTTTTTCAAGTTGGTGGACAAGTACCTACAAATTTTTATTCTAACAATGTCGTATATGTTTTCAGGTAACATCAATGTTAGCATTGATAGCACTCATTTTAGCAAGCGTTTGGGGAGCAACAAAAGTTAAAGATGGCCTAGATCTGACGGATATAGTACCTGAAAACACAGATGAACACGAATTCCTATCGAGACAAGAAAAATATTTCGGATTCTACAGCATGTACGCGGTAACGCAAGGCGATTTCGAATATCCTACCAACCAGAAGCTTCTCTACGAATATCATGAGCAGTTCGTGAGGATACCTAACATTATAAAGAACGACAATGGCGGTCTTACGAAATTTTGGCTAAGCCTTTTCCGTGACTGGCTTTTAGACTTGCAGGCTGCCTACGATAAAGAAGTCGAAAATGGTTGCATAACGAAAGAGTGCTGGTGCAAAGACGCTAGCGAAGAGAGCATATTAGCCTTCAAACTGATGGTGCAGACAGGACACGTGGACAATCCCATCGACAAGACATTACTTTCTACAGATAGCAAGAACGGTCATAGACTAGTGGACAAGGACGGTATTATTAATCCGAAAGCTTTTTACAACTATCTATCAGCATGGGCAAGTAACGATGCCCTGGCTTATGGAGCATCTCAAGGCAACTTGAAGCCTCAACCGAAGACGTGGATTCACTCGCCTACAGATACGGATTTGAAGATACCCAAATCGTCGCCTTTGATTTACGCTCAGCTTCCGTTCTACCTGTCTGGCCTCAGCGATACGGAGAGCATAAAGCAGCTGATTAATGTCAGTTCGGGAGTTGTGCCTCAAGTTTGAAGCGAAGGGATTGTCCAATTTCCCGTCTGGTATTCCTTTCCTGTTCTGGGAGCAATATTTGTATCTGCGAACATCGCTGCTCTTGGCTCTTGCGTGTGCATTGGCAGCTGTATTTGTGGTAAGTTTCAAATAAGCGTCTTAAGAAGCTTTAATATTATTATGCTGTCGTTATTTTGTTTTCATATGGTCTTGCTGTATATTGAATAAATTTCTCATATTAATAATGATATTTCCTTGTTTCAGGCGGTGATGATTTTGCTACTGAACGCGTGGGCAGCTCTTCTAGTGACATTAGCCTTAGCGACTTTGGTGCTACAATTACTAGGTACTATGGCTCTTCTGGATGTGAAACTGTCCGCTGTGCCAGCTGTACTTCTTGTAGTAGCAATTGGACGAGGCGTTCATTTCACTGTGCATTTATGTTTGGTGAGTAACTAACTCCACAATTATTTTAAAACTCATAATAATTTATAGTCAGGTCTTCTGTATAATTCCTATTGATGCTCGTAGATATTGATGTTCGATTCAAAAACAATATTGAGGCACATAGTTACTAACTTATTCTGATCGTTTAGAGATCCAGAATATTCAGAAAGATACGTCAGGAAAATATTAGACTTCACAGACAGAGTTTGAAATATGTATTATTTTTGTAGGCATTCGTCACATCTATCGGCTGCAAGCGGCGAAGGGTGAGCCTAGCGCTGGAGTCGGTCTTCGCCCCGGTAGTGCATGGGGCCCTGGCAGCTGCGTTGGCTGCCTCCATGCTGGCTACCAGCGAGTTCGGCTTCGTCGCCAGATTGTTCCTGAGGCTGCTGCTGGCTCTGGTGCTGCTGGGACTTCTGGATGGATTATTATTCTTCCCGATTGTACTGTCGTTGCTTGGACCTGCAGCTGAGGTTAGTATCTTGACGTTTAAACCTTTTTCATTCAATCATGATTTGTTTTAGCAGTTTTTTTATATTGAGGACAATCAAGATGATCTCACTCCGCCTGATGGGAAGCGGCCGTGAGACCCAAATATCTATAATAGTTTCTGGTTTTCCTAGATAAATCGGCCTTTTCAAATTCCGCAGATTCTACCGACCGAGATGTCTTTGTCAATTCCCAGTAGTTTCTAACCTTATTATTTTTGTTACTCATGCGATTTACGAATAAAACTGATTTAATCTCGACTTTGACATCTGAAACTATTTTATTTAATTTACAAACTTTCTTTTTTAATTACCCTTTGATTAGGAATCCAGGTCTTAACCTAAAAACTTCGAAGGTGTAAACAAATCAACTTACATAACACCCATTCTTCAGGTTCGACCACTGGAGCATCCCGAGCGGCTGTCCACTCCGTCGCCGAAGTGCTCGCCAGTGCACCCTAGGAAGTCGAGCGCCACCACCAGCAGCGACAAGTCCAGTCGGAACAAGTCGGCTCCGCGGCCGAGCGCGCCGTCTCTCACCACCATCACCGAGGAGCCGCCTAGCTGGCACAGCTCCGCGTCTTCGGTGCAGTCCTCTATGCAGTCCATCATGGTGCAGCCGGAGGTGGTCGTGGAGACAACTACGTATAACGGAAGCGATTCTGCCTCGGGACGGTCGACGCCCACATCGAAACCGCACTCTGGTGCTATCACTACGAAGGTAATTTCTTTGCAATGTTTTACCGTTTATGGATATTTACATGTACTTAAAGGACTTCCCATCTGTTAACTTGCTACTGCTGGCCTTAGGAGACAGCTAAGTCTGAATTTAATAAAGAACTATTTGAGATAAGTATACCTAACTACTTTTGATAGGTGGTTAACAAGGTTACATTTATCAGAAAGCAAGAATTATTTAGTAACCTATACATTTATTTAATCAATGCTCTTTTTTCCTATTTCAGGTAACTGCTACGGCAAATATAAAGGTAGAAGTAGTAACACCAGGCGACAGGAAATCGAGACGATCGTACCACTACTACGATCGTGACCGTCGACGGGATCGTGACGACGACCGCGATCGTGACCGTGACCGGGACCGCGACCGCGACCGAGATCGCGACCGAGATCGCGACCGGACCGCGACCGGGACAGAGACAGAGAGAGGTCCAGAGACCGCGACCGCAGGGATCGGTACAGAGAAGAGAGAGACAACCGTGCCTCCCCAAGGGAGAACGGACGTGACTCCGGCCACGAGAGTGATTCCTCCAGACATTGAGGCACGCCATCTCAGACTACAGTGTCAGGTGTAATTCGCGTCGTGTTAACACGTTAAATGTGTAGATATTAAGAGAGCACGCATATCATGTGTGCTCGGTTGAATGACATCTTTACCTAAAGTTATAGAGTGTCATAAGTTGAAAGCGTAAGACATGTTTTAAGGTGTGCAATGCAGATTATATTCAATACCTTAAGACAGTATTACGAGTGTAGTTTTAAGTTAAGTTTTCATTAAACAACGATATAATGGAGGCTACAATTATTCGCTGCGAAGTGCTAGTATCCGATTCACAGCAAGTGCTTTATTGTATACAGAGTGGTACTGAAATCATTCCATGCTAGTACTTCTTCAGGGGATGTTTCAAATTAGTTTAAAGGAAACTAATCTTCTAATTTTTCTATTGTATTTTAATGCCTAAGAAAAATGTTTGACCCTATTTAGCTCACTTTTTCAATCACTATCATTTTTTTAACTTATCTTCAAAGTAATTTGAAACAATCTCTCGTGATTCACAGACGTGAAAAGAATGGAAAATCTTGTGCATTCTAAATAAAATTGTAAAGACCAAATAAGTATCATTTTAAGGACATCATGAAATAATGTATTGTTATGTTACGTGTTCCTATAAGATATTTCCATCGTCGTCACGCGCTGCTCTTGGTTACAATTAACTTCCTTAAAGACTGTGGTCATATACTTTTATTAATTTATCATATTATTTATTTTATATTATCTATAATTTTATTGTTCTGTCACCACGGAGGTTTGTGTAAAATCTCAGAATTATTGTACAAATTAATTAGTTAGCTCTAATACTAGTGTAGGTACCTATTTATGAGATTATTTAGTGTTCGAAGTATACCTTATCTGTATTTTTGTGATCTAGTAAACATTTAAGACTGCATTTAACGATCAAACACAGTATTCTGTGAAGTATCATTGGTGCGATGCGGCATTTAGAGATCCATAGTGTAGGTACTGACAGACATACTGACCTCAGTAGAAAAACAAATTAATAAAATAATAGAGTTGTGACGTTTTGTGCAAAGTACTTATTAGATTGTATTAATTTATGCGTACCTATGTAAGTGAACGATATTCTGTAAATATAGAATTAATTCTATGTGTAACGTTACTCGTGTGCGCTTGCGCCTGCGCCGAGGCAGAGGGACTTGAATACTTTTGTATCGTTTATTTTTATACAATTTTAACTGACACACTGTCGAAAAACTATAGGTTGTAACCCAAATATAGTGTTTTATTAGCTTTTAAATCAATTTCAAATGTTAACGAAGTAAACTGACCAATAGGTCGGTTTACTTTTAATTAATGCTAAAATGCTTTTGAACAACTTTTGCTCAAAATGTTTAAAGCTCAAATTCATTTTAAATCAGCACTTTTAACGATTTATATTGAAGTTCTTCCTATTTTACAATTTTAAAGATTGATATTTTGTTTTTACCAAATCGTGTGACTTCCAAAAATTGTTTATTTTCTTGTATTTTATTGTTATTTGTGAAACGTCATGATATATTTTGTTGACGCTACAATATGGTCCAGAGATATGAGATAGAATAATTTCTCAAGAAATCCAACAATGTATAAAGTAAATAATTGTCAGTTGAGAAAATAAAACACTGTGTACTATAAACTTTTTGTTTCATTTACCTAAATAAATACATAGTAATAGTACCTACCTACTCCTGTTACCGAGAGGGTAACTAGTTTATTTAAATTGAGCATGTAGAGTCCCACTGTTGCAAAATTTTGCCATAGTTCCCCATCCCTTAATTCTATCTCTATAATCTATAGGAATCATCTCACCATTATTTTGGATCTGTTACGTATCCATCGGTCGGGTGCCATTGGTTGATATACAGGGTGTATCTGTGAACATTTACATCCCTTTAACCACTTGTTCTATCAACCATTCCATATATTTTTTAATCTTACGAGACCTATTGTGGACATTTTAGCCGCCCACTTCCATTTTTGCTTTGTAGATTTTCGATCTAGTTTCAGAGTTTACAATCTACACCTCACATTAAATAGATACTTACCAGAGTTACGCAGTCATCTAGAAATTGACTATCCAATTCAGCGGTAAATTAGATAACTTTTAACTTTCATAAATGTTTTGTATCGGACATTCGGACTCAAACTGAATGTAAAATATTTATATCTTAATATGAAACGCTCCATGATTCTGGCAAATCTTGAGTTTGGACTTTCGATTTTTGGTCTTTGGTCTATGAGTCGATATGTGCAGTAACAATGTTTATGTATGATTTTGTTTTTATGTCATAGGTGGCAGACGAGCAGACGGATCACCTGATGGTAAGCGATGGCCGCCGCCCATAGACACCTGCAACACCAGTAGAGTCGCAAGTGCGCTGCCAACCCTTAACCCCCTTTCCCCCCAATTGGGCCTCAGGTGCCCTCACTCACTCGACGAAACACAACGCAGGCGCTGCTTCGTCTTCAGTGAGCATTTCATAGCTTTTTGGTAAATTCTTTGTTTTTTTTGCATTAAAAGTAGGTACGTTATTTCTCCTTCGCTGCACTACCAGGTCTCTTTTGCACAGACTATAGGCTGTCTGGTAGAGAATGCCTCTTGGCATTGACTTCGCCTGTTATGCAATTAAGTTTTAATAAGGAAATAGTTAAATATATAGAGTACATACCTACATCCCCAGGCTCACACCTACATACTTTGGTATATGAACGTACTTACGTGAGGAACATACGAATCAAAAAGGACCTAATAAAGGAAAATAGGTACACCAGAAAGACCAAAACATTAGGTACCTACATTACACAGGCAAACATAGCACCTAAAACATTACAAAATGTCATTACGATCGTGGAAACATTAAGTAAGTACCTAAGTACTTATTATACTTACTTACCCTTAGAAATTACAAAAGCCTTGATTAAATATTAAATTCTCTCCTCCGGACTAAATAACTTTTTGTGTAGCCATCATGGGACAAAAAGACTGTGATAAAGTGATTAACTGCAAATATAATAATAAATAGCTTTTTTATGATAGATGGCAGACGAGCCAACGGATCACCTGATAGTAAGCGATTACCGCCGCCTGTGTACACCGCAACACCGTGGTGTCACAAGTGCGCTGCTTACCTTTTAACCCCCCTTCCCCTGGATTGGGCTTCCGGTACCCTTACTCACGCAGCCAAACAGCGTATGCACTGCGTCACGCCGGTTTTCTGTGAGGACATGGTATTACTCCGGTCGAGCCGGCCCATTCATGCGAGCGGAGCGTGGCTCTCCCACTGTTTAAAGTTATGTACATAATAAGTAGACTTTTGAATCTTTCCGTTACGAAGGACGAAGAATTGTACTTATAATTTAATAGTTTTCTATACATTATTTACATACATTCACTTAACTCTGTAATGTTTAAAAGGAGCAATAACTTAATATTATATAAAAAGCGCATACAAAAAAATCCTCTCAGTTTTATACTGCTTCATAAACAAGTCTCAACGCAAATTTGCGAATTTAAGTAAAACTCCGTTCCTCGCTTGAATTTACAGAGGGAGCTTAGTTACCTAGTGAGTTAGGCTTTATAATGGAAGCAATCCGGCCGGCGCACGGTGATCCGCTTAGTCTAAATTATAAAGCGGCGAACGGAATTTTGGCGGTAGTAACGCCTGTGACATTCCTTAGAAAACGGGAGCGCGGGAATCAATAAAGGATTTCCTGGCGGCGTGCCCACGCATGTGCGTGGCGGGCGCGCTCGCGGCACCACGCCACACGACCATGACCGATGACCATGACCACACGGCTGTAGCGCACGACCACGTCCTCCCCGGCTTCCAGGTGCAGAGCCTCCGCCCCCGCGGGGCCTCCGGATGTTTTCGTAGGGCCCGACATCCGCGGTCGCTGACTCGCTGACCATCAACCCTCACGAGCGAATAAATCTCGGTAATAAGTAGTAGGCCGCTGCGTTATTGGGCGTATGATTCGCGCGCAGCGTCAGTGCGGGCGCGGCGCGCGGGCGGCGGAGGGGCGGGGTGCGGTGCGCGCCGGTCGCGATACTCTGTCTTCGCCCTGCGGTCCGCCCGCACCGACACAGGTCCGAGCTGACACTGCACGATACCGATGAGTCGGGTTCTAGCGTACGCCCTTTGGTGACATTGGCAGTGCTGTGCGAACGGTGGTGTTGCTCGATGTAGAGCGAGTGTGTGGTGTCGTGTGCGCTTGTCATGTGGGGAGTGCGATGGCTCTGAGGAGGATGTCTCCGCGGCGCCCGCTGGGGCTCGTGGTCGCTCTGCTGGCGGCCGCAGCACTCGCCAACCAGCTCGAGGACATCCCACACAATGAGTAAGGCTTGCTGTTGTGAAGTAGCTGTCGCTTTTCAGTAAAAAAACTCAGGAGAAGCGAGATTTTTAAGCTTTAAAGAGAAACACTGACAGAACCCGTATCTTTCTGTATTGTCATTAAATTGGACGCCAATACTTCTCTCTTGAAATTTAGTAGCATATCGTCCAATATCCTACGATGATACTTATTATTACAACAATTTTCTAGGAACTACTTACTTTAAGAAATCGAATAAGTACTAGCTTACTGATAGTAGATAAAACTTATTTATTCACCTGCAGCAACACCAGCATATACAAACACTGCAGTTGTTTCGGGGGTTTGAATGCGGCCATATAATGAGAACATCTACAAGTATCTACTTACATAGGTACGCAAGAATTCTAATGGCCGTTTTCACTTACGGTTACGGCTCCCTAGACGTAACTTATATTAAATTGGGCTTAAAACTTGCTAATGGATTAATTAACGTAACTTGATTTCAAAACTCGTAAACATTTAGGTTAAGCGCTTTTTGTAACTTTTAATACTGTTAAAACTACAATATTATTTATTGCATCATCTGGCTCTCCTCTCTATCCATCCTAGAGGCAGGTGAACTTCGTCTTGTTAATTTATTTCTTGCTTCTTGGATATGTCAATATTAAACCACTATTCATCAGGGTAAAGATGATTCCAACAAATCAAAATCGGTCCAGCCGTCTTCAGTTGTACCTATGTGGAGTAACAGACGAACGGTGTACTATTTGATACTGATCTACGATGTCTTCTCTCAGTTGTTTTGTTAGCTCATCCGTGTTATTCTTCATATAGCCTCCATTTCAGCAATGCAACATTTTCTGAACTCGAGCCTTGTAGGATATTTTCGCTATAGTATCTATCTACCTCCTTCTATTTCTATAATCATCATGATGAAAAGCATTCATGGTACCTATTATGAACGCTTAGGCATTAAAATGACTAAATTTTACGGTGTATACAGAAAACACAAACGAACGAAAGGTCTATCTAACCCCTATTGAATATATCTCTAAGATATAAGTTGTGGTACCTACACACTCTACATTGATTCTATATAATCAAAATTGGATGAAACCAAACATACAACTTTAAGCTATGCTCTATACGAGTATTAGAGTTTACTTTAATAGGAACAGTTTTAAACACCATAGAACCATTCATGACAACTTGCTATTTCGCCTCATCTCATTTTACAAATATTATTATTATTATTTTCAATGTTGACAAACATGTTGCTCATTAACTTGAGAAGATGTAAACTTCCGGCTTGATGGCGTATTTGGTAGAAACCCAGCCTCGTATCAAAAACTACTTTTGGGTTCGATTTCCACACATGACTAACAATCATATAACGTCAATAAAGTCATGAAATTTATTCTTGAGTATTTATTACGGAATACCATAGTATACTTATAACCAATGGGGCTATCATATCACAATATTCTGTGTGACCATACTTTATAGCAGCAGTGGCGCCATCAATTAATTTCATGACTTTTTTGATGCACTATACGCTTGTGTTTGTTCAGTACATTATGTATTTTGTTTAAAACTAGTGGCCCGCAATCACTTTCATTTCGGGACATTAGTTCCAGTCTGTACCAATAGATCGAGCAAGTGTTTCGTTATTTCGGTTTACCTGTAAGTCTTGTGGTTGTCTATAGAAGTTACATCTTTGTAACTAGTATATAATCATCATCATCATTATCAGCAACCCACACTCGTCCACTGCTGGACATATGTCTCCACTAATGCGCGCTATTTCACCTGATATTCGGCCACTCTCATCCAGCCCACAGCAGCCAGCCTTCGAATATCATCATCCCATATTATCGCAGGGCGTCCAACACTACGCTTACCGAGTCGCGGTCTCCACTCAAGGACTTTACGGACCGCATCAGAAATGATGTAATCCGACAGAGAACCAGAGTCACCGACGTAGCCCACCGAATTAGCAAACTGAAGTGGCAGTGGGCTGGTCACATTAGCCGCAGAACTGAAATAGTATATAAGAAGATTTATTTAGAGTCTGGTATCTGTAACGCCACTTCACAAAAATATTATCATTCAAATCTGTTTTCAGGTATCAGATAATAATTGAAAATTTCATTGATTCATGTTCTGTTAGTGTTTTTTGATCGCCCTAAGTTTGAGATAGGTAAATTTATATAATGTAAAACACAGCTTTTATACAGCTTTTGTACCTGCATAAAATTTATTTATTTGAATGTGTTGAATGTGCTTTCATTATTATTCATCCAAATCATAGAGCAATAAAATCCAATATCTATTGCGAAATCGAATAGGTTTTGAATGCACGACATGCTGTATGAAATATTAGCAGTGTGCATACATTTAGATCGTCTGGAAAAGCTAGTACCAGTACTAGGTATACTCATAGACTATTGATTACACGGAGCCTAGGAAACGCGGTGAATCCCGCCAGCCATTGCGATTCAGCGCTTCTGCATTGTTCCTGAACGATGTCCTAGTGCAATATTAATACGGACCGTCCCGACCTATTTCCATACATGAAACGTACCTACTCACTTCTATATAAATAACGTCTTATACCTACATAAGGATATCTATACAAATGCAAGCAGCAACATCCATTTCCTAATTGGAAACCAATGCACATTGGAAACAAAAACGTGGAATCAAAAGTTGTCCAAGGCAACCAATAACCAGGTAAAAACGGAGACAGTCGGCCGATCTATGCAACTCTTAGGAACCAGATCAATGAGTTCATTATCTTGATTGGGAATCAAGATAATGAATGGGGTCGTAGTTGACTACGACGCCTGTTTATATACCTTCCATAGACGCCCGTTCTTTAAAGTATACTGTACGATTGTTAGATGTACCTACTACAAGATCATTCGTATTAAGAATATCGGTGGCAGGATTTTAGATTCATTAATGACCATTTACTACTTTCATAGACTACGACTACGGCCGTAGTCTTCGTAGGTCGTAGATGTAGCTAGCTGACTTGACTATCATCGTAGGCGACTACAGCGGTCGTAGCCATGTACGTACAGCCGTCGTAGCTATCTTAATAGTCGCAGCTACAAATGCATACTTTTGGGGTATCTTGATTAGAATGAATGAGGTCGTAGTTGGCTACGACGCCTTTTTTAAATACCATAGACGCCCGTTCTTTTAGGTATACTGAGCTACCAAGCGGTACCTCTGCTATCCTCTCTCTTCACCTCTTTTCATCGAAATAAAAACACAAGGGTTTAAGCTACTTAGTACGGAGTCATGTCAATGTATGAGATGCTGTGTGAATTTCTTTATTTTTTTTAGTTCTATTTTTTCCACATCACTGTCTTTCGGACTAAAAGACCTGTAGTTTGATTGCGGGTAAGTATAATACTACTTAGATTCAGTCAACTTAGCATCTGACCCCTAAGCATAATCGAGTCGTCTGTAATATTCACGTGAAGGTGTTAAAATTTCCTTGCCCTCTTCAATAATGCTCTATAGCTGTCAGATGTTATATTATAGCATGTAGTTATTACTTAAGACTTCTATACTTTGGTCGATACAAAAAACTCAGGCTAAACGACATAGATAAGAAGATTGTTAGTAAGTAAGTGGTACCTAATTAGTTTATGGCTTCTTATGACGAGACAGCTTCGGTAACTTAATCCTTAGGTTTTTAGAATTTAATACGGAAGCGGAACAAGGCGGCGAAAATATTTTGTTTGACATAAGTATGCTTACTTACAAGTGGTTTTTTTCAAAATGTGTTATCAATTGCTGGAATTTATCTGTGGACTGAGCTACTATGTGGCAATCTAAAGTTACCTACTCAGTAACAAGCTGGATGTTCGCTAATAGATTTTTTAATTTATAAGTTAGTGTTGAAATGACAATTGGGGCTGTTTTACTAGTACCTACTGTTTAGAATAAAGTATGATGGTAATGCTTTAGTGTAAATATATTAATTGTTTTGTCAAAATGTATGTTCAGATCGAAATTTGTAGAAAACATAACTAACTCACACATATTTATACATATTGTTCCAAATTCAGATTATTTTTATATTTGTATTAAAATGAAAGGGGCTAAATAACCGTAGTATAATCTCCTAGGACGTACAAAACCAATTCCCCAAACTCATATATCTTAGAATGCCGGCTCTAAGTAATTGCTTTTCCACACACCTTGATAGACGATGTGACCTGGTGACATGGCTATCAGTTCTTACCTCACTTAGCTAATACACGACTGAATCGAACTTTTAAAGAAAGGTACGAGTACAGTGCTTTATTATGCATGCCTCTATATAAAAAGTATCAACCTATATACTGTCCCACTGCAGGGCAAAGGCCTCCATCATAGAAATCAAGTCATCGCTACTATGATGGGATTAGGCTTAATCACCACGCTTGCCTAATGCGGATTGGTGATCACAAACCCGAGGCATGTTCGAAAAATACGAAACATACTTTTGCTCGACCTGGGATTCGAAGCCCGGGACCCCGAGATCACGGCCCGGTACTTAAACCACTAGACCAACGGGGCGTTGCCTCTATATACTCGTACATTAAATATATATCATTTCAACATTCAACTGTACGAAAAACCGACCGAACGAATACAAATGGATTAAACACTTTGAATAAAATATGTGAGACCACATTGTGTGGTGAAAATATATCGTGATTGTTTCCATATCATCACAATAAAATCTTTATCAATTCGAAAATAACAAAGCAATGATAATATTTTTATTAAGTCGCCTTTTGATAGAATTGTTGGCAAGTGAATTAAGTTATCTTGTACCAAAGTTAATCATAATATTTTTATTAAGTCCACTTGTGATAAAATTGTTGGCAAGTAAATTAAGTTGTTGTGTACTAAAATTAGTGAGATGGAATACTATGTTTACAGACACTGATATAATTGTTTAATCTTAATAAGAATTTAAGTCAGTTATAATTTTGAATGCAATATTTTATAAAAGCGGCCAAGTGCGAGTCGAACTCACACATAAAGTGTTCCGTAGCAGAAAGAATTTTTTTTCTAAATATATTTGTTTAGGAGAAACCTCAATATTATCATTTCTGAAAACCTACTCATTGATATCCTAAACGTATGTGTTTATAGCTGCGACTATTGAAGAAAGCTACGACTGCTGTACATGTTACTGCTACGACCGCTGTAGTCGCCTACAATGCTAGTTGAGTCAGCTACAACTGCTGTAGTCATCTACGAACTACGAAGACTACGGCCGTAGTCGTAGTCTATGAAATTAGTAACAAAATAGTCATTTATGAATCAATTTAAAATCCTATTATATTCTCAAACGAATAATCTTATAGTGCTCAAGTGTGTGAGCAAACACAGGTGCACAAACACCGAGGAGAGATTAGGCGCAGGACTAACGACTTACGAAGCACGCCCGGGTATAAGACCACCAAAAAGTCGAGTAGCTTTAAAGCTGTGACCCACTGCGCCACCAATTTCAAAGCATTTATGAATACCAGAAGATACATACTGATAGTTATGTGATTGAACTAATACTAATTGTACGACTAGATATAATGTAATAGTGGTGGTCGTTACCGTTTTGTAGATTTCCTATTTTTACTTTGGGCGATAGACGTTGTACATCAAGACATTCGTTGAAAATTGTTTATAAAGAAGGGAGCCTACTTTCAACAAGTAGATACTAGCAGTCAATCACCTGTCAAGTAATCTCCACTCCCTTTGTATCTTCCTACGCATCGTACGATGTATTTTTATAGTCTCCTCCGTCGCAGACGCAGCGAGCGCGGGTCGCTAAACGAAAAACTTTACTGACAGCGCGAGATGGATCAATCCGTGATAAATGACTGTTCGATTCAGTCCTCAACTTTGCAAGACAATGAGCCGAGCAAAAAGTTATTACTGTCAATTTCTTACAGTTAAAGGAGAGGGTGAACTCGTTAAAGTAATTGCTAATAAGGAGATAGGTTTTGTTACAAGTTAAAGTGATCACGAATAAATTTTGAACGGTTTGTTATTGAAGAGGGTTAGTATGGAGGGATATTAGTCTGTAAAGTGTGGATGTCTTTATAACACACAAAACCTATCAAACAAACCTTCATGGGATGTACCATTTGATTTGAGAATCAAGGTGAGCCTTGATATCTAATAAGATTTAGGTTGAAAATCGTATGAAGTGACTAAACTACGTGGCTGTCTGTACGATGCAAAACAGAACAAAAAAGGTTGTGTTTTAGAAGGAAATGTTTCATACATAATACAGCCTGAGGTAAATTGATAAAACCGACCCATTATCTGATAAAAGGTTTCTGGTGCCAATCGTATGGATACGGGAAACATGGTAATTACCGTAAAAGCCGTACGTAGGTTGTTCGATTACACTTTATGTTCCACTTCCACCTACATGTTTCAGCTTCAATTAAAGTATGAAATTGGGTTTTGTTTTTCTTGCCCAATTAGGATTAAATATTTTTTTATTGACTTAGGGTGCGTCTTCATCTGACGAATGCGCCGCGAATGTACAGCGCTAGACCGGTTTAAGACTTGTACACTTCTCAGTCAGTGTTTAACACCAATGGAATAGATTTTGATAGTTATATAACTATTATATATGGATGGCCCGAACCCGACACATTGATTGGCAACACTGGTCGCCATTACGAACTATTGCCACAAAACTTCAACGTAGGTACACCTTTATTATTATTAAATGCAACCCAACGCTAGCTCAAACGGACGGCAAACAGAATTAAATTCCACAAAAGGATAGATGCAAAAACAGATACAATTCGCAGCGGTTCTTTGCTCGTTGCATTTGCAACGCAAATATTTGCAGTCTATTATAGAGCTCTCCAACTTTCGCGGTTTGGTGCAGTCGTTGCGGGGCGGGGACACCTAACTCTCGGGTACGAACTGTTTAATCTATGTTTATAAAGAGGTAAATCCTATATACAACCACCACGCTTATACGGGGTGCATCTGAAACCTATTATGTCCCTCTAACTACGTTTTTTACCAACCTTTAGAATCAACATTTTAGTTCTGTGAATTTTTGAAATGAAAATAATATATACAAAGTCGGTGACGTGACTTGGTAATTTTGTATGAAGAGTCGAAAAAAAATTCGCAAAAGTCATTCCAACCATTCAGAATGGCTGGTAGAAGACGTAACTTATGTGATGTAAATGTCTAAAGATAAGCCCTGTAGGTAATCCGAAAGGACTAGATTTGACAGAGAGAAAAGAAGAAAATGTTGGAAAATTGTAAACGCAACCTATTTAGACAAAAGTAATATGTTTAGTTTATGAACTGCGCTCTCTTGTTCTGTCTCTGATGGAAGCCGCGTACCATGTCATCCTGTATAAATATTTTAATTAATTACCTAATACCAACCAAAGCAGCTATTTTCCTGCTTAGCACGTTCTTCTCCAGTAGAAAAGATGTCTCATTTGTCTAATATTTTGGTCTTCGTTTATAAATCAACAGATACCAAACCAAAAACTACTTACGACGTACTTTCGTCTCTTACAACGAAGAGAAGCACTTAAAGCCACGTAATGGCAACGGCTATAAAAATATAATTATACCTGGAAGCGACTTGAACTTTGGCCAAAGTAAGTTTATATGGGACAATAATGGCGAGGCTTGAGTGCGCTAACTTGGCCGGAGAATGAAAACATGGCTGATTTTAGAAACTTATATGAGTTTTACTTACATGTGTTTGTATAAGTATATAAAAGATAACATGTATGTATGTAATAATTTTGCTCGAGGTTTCAATAATTGAAACAATTATTGTTTGATCTTTTGTTAGTTTGTATTAATTATATAATATAACGCTAATTTTACCTACAGTATTCCATATAGTAGCTGCACCCCGCAATATCACATGTTGTAAACTTCTCGAACAATCGTCTTGGCATCATGTTTTAAAAGCAATGCAATGAAAATGTGCTCAAAAATAAAGTGGCCTCAAATACTTACCACAAAAGATAATCCACGTGTAAATTTGCAATTAAAATATAATGAATATCGATAAAAGCAATTAATCGCCAGGCGTGGGTGTGGAAAGCGTGGCTATGAAATGAGTGAAAACTAGTGATGTGAAAAATACATTCGATTGAAAGAACACTTTGACCTAAATCACTGCCTTGCGCATCGGACAAAAACCATTCAAGTAAAAGAAAATATCACACGAGTAGATCAGTTATTATTTTTGTAACGATACAGGCAAGGTGTATTTGTGAACATTTGTTGTGGTAGTATCAATGTACCTATATGTATATAATGTTGTTCAGAATGGTTAAATACATTCGTCAATACAAGTTTCTAATTCGACTTCAATGTCGAGTGCATGAGAATTGCTCCGCTGGAATAGAATCACATCTCTACGTCGACTGTGTCAACTGTGGCGCATGTAGAGCGCGTTGGCGGAAAATTACCGTTAAAACCTTATAACGATTGGCTAATAAGATTTTAAAGAGATCCAAAAAATATGCAGGTGCAAATTTTCATTACTGGTAGTCTATTACTAATTTGAGGTCAAGGTACGGATGAGGTGTGAATGTGTTGTCTATTGGATTTTCAACGTCTTATATCGACGGTGAAGTGCCAATACCGACTGTCAAACATAGGTTTTTCTGGCAAATTTCTTTCTAATGTTAATAGTTTTTAGGTCGATATTGTATGTTAATTAATTTGTTAGGTTGGAAGTACTGGAACATACCCCACGTTATGAAATTCACGTTGCTATACGTTATTTTTTGAGAAAAAGGTTGAAGTAATAAACTAAGTGACACTATCTCTACCACACACCTATGTATGTGGTAAGCTAAGTATTAGTAGTAGAGGTCTCACCTCCGCAAATCTTTAACGGGGGAACCAGTCCAATTGAAACGTTCTTATACATTTCAAGGATTCCAGAGGTGCATGCTCGGTTCAAACCACGATTCTTTGCACGGAAGGCGCGTTCATATCTACTGAGCTACCATTTGACTGTCCGACTATCGAAAGTGAAAATTCGTGTTATAGTTTTTTTTAATAGGTACATCCCTGTTTCAAATATTTGTCTTTGTAGCGAGACAAGGCTTTGAGCATAAAGTATAAACATATTATGTTTGTCGAAAATTCAAAAACTAAAACATAGGTGTAATAATGAGTTAATTTAATTTGTGTGAACCAAATATCTCTGTTTACTCATTTATAAGTTCTTTCAAAAACATTGTTATAACAACCAGTGGATAACTGTAATTGGCTTACAAAATTATAATGTATCATGTTTTTTTTTAAGAAATTGTAAAACAGCTGTTATACCCTTATTAAATAAATAAATAATGGTAAGAAAACAACGCAAATTTTCTGTTTCGATAGTGTACGCAGGGACAGTCGCATCGCTTCTACGCAAAGAGTCTTCTCCTGTTCTTTTATTCTTATAAAAACGAAACCAAACGTGTAAGTAAGTAGTCTCGCAGACGGGAGAAAATCTTCACAAATGATACTATGTACTGCTGGGTCAATGTCTGCGCGTACTACAGACAGTCGCAGATCGAGGAGACAGCGTGGGCGCGGGAAATACCCAGCTTACTCCTATACACATTTACTATCCCCCTGCAACGGCTTTCATTATAAAAATAACTTCGCTAGACATTGCACTCTCCTGAACTGTGTTTAAGTATTAAAGGGTAACTAGAGACGTCTTAATATTCAATACTCAATAATTTAGTGCATCTATAGGTTACATATTTAGTTCGTTCATAACAAATTAATGTAGGTATCACTAAAGACCCGGGAGGGCACTGCAATATGGGAGAGGACGCTCATTACTAAATTAGGATTAACTTTAAATAATATACCTAGATATAAGTATAGTGAGTCTTATACAAGGTGTAAGAAAAAAATGCATTAATACATAAGAGTTTAAACATGTACCGTGTAAAGATTTCACTGCCAAAATGACCATTTAATGAGCGAAAAAAAATAGGTATTTCATAAATTATTTGATTGCCAGCTGGATTTTTGTACGGAACAGCTGACTTTTCATACAATTTTTTTTCACTCATATTTTTGTAGTAAAGTCTCTACACGGTATATGTTTACACCGTTAAGTATTATTGCAATTTTACACGTTGTATATAGCGCAACAGGCTAAATGACACATTCGTGAAACTCCTCGCTCTCTCAAAGGCCGAGTGTTCGATTCCCCCTGTGGATAAGCATGTGATAAAAACTTGCATTTGTTCTGTGTCTATTAAATTATCTTCTTAATACTATGACCGAGGGAGAGTCACACTTCGTCGTAGATAGACCAGCTCGGCCGGGTGATATCTACCATGGCCTCACGGAAAACTGGTGTAAAGCAACGCCTGCAATGAGTTTCACCTAATTAGTTAGGGTACCGGAGACCCAATCTAAACATTGAAGTGAAGTTAGAGCTTTCATGCATACGTCTGTACAAATTTCTAATTCGACTTCAATGTCGAGTGCACGAGGATTCCCCTCTCGTGATTTTCGATATGAAACAACGTGGCGAATATCGGTTAAAAATCATACATGAAACTATGTTCTTGCGATATTTATCCTTTGATAAATATTACAAGCACGAGAATTGGAGGGCAGGTGATTCGTCTGCTCTTTAATCTTAGTGCATTAAAAAACTCAAACAAAAAAGTACTACCTTTAAAAAACATAACCATCTTACGTACGATGTTTTCCATTGTTTCAACAGACATTATTCCTCTGTATCACATGACCCTTTGTTACATTATATTTGATCCGAAATCAGTAAGCACGTGGGAGTAGTGATAATACAGCAAAATAGAAGTACCTACCGCACAACATTTCGTAGGCGACTTTCCGAGCCTTTAGGCACCGGCCGCAGTGTGGGCGTACTTAGAGTATCATGTATTGAGTATTAAATGTGGGTGGTGATATATGAGAACACAGGCAGTATGGACGGAATAGTGCGGCGGCCGGATATAAAAACAAATGAGATTAGGTATTCCAATGTCCAACTGAATTACTGCTCTTTTACTCGACGTTTTTAGAATAAACGAAAACACACGTTTTAAAATGTAGAGGTATTATATCAGATGAACAGTAAGTAAATATATTAAGTGATTTTAAAATAAAAAATATTGAATAGTATCGCATTGTTAAGTGTACAACTCGCTTGCTTGTCCTTGCAATGGGGTCTTAAACCTGCGATTTTGGTATGAGAGGTCCTTTCGAAATCCTTAGGTCAAAAATATTCAGTCACTTTTCCTACTTTAACAATTAACTACCGATTATACAAATCGAATATTGCACTTGATTTTTGCAAATTTATCTTCATTATGGAGGGGTCAATGAGTATTAAAGAAAATTGTACCTAATTTATTACTGTTGAAAAGAAGTTTCAATAAGTATCAAACTAAACTATTTGCATACCTCGTTCATTTTGATATTACGAGTATTTCAAGTTCAACTTGCAATGTTATTTGCTTCAAAGTAATTCTAAACTTAGCTTCAGTTAGTTATTGCACTAATTGTTGAACTTTGCGAAGAAATTAACCTTTGCAAAGGGAAAAAGAATGTGAAGATTCAGTGCTCGAACAAGTAACTACAGGAATAAAATTAATACGAAAAGTATTTGTAATTCAAACTAAACACTCATCATGCACCGTGCTCATCTGGACCTAGAGTGCACTTTTTGGTAGTTAGGTACCATACCATATTCCTTAAGAGTTGTGAAAAAAAACCCACACTAAACAAAAAATTGTGTGATGAGTACTAAACTACAGTATTGTCGTATTAGGGTGTAATAATATTGTTAACTTATGGAAGAAAAATGTGTTATTTATATTGATTATGATTAAGTCTACGCAAGTACTTAAGCTTATTACATTGGATTAAAAAATACGTTAACTTTCGCTTCAAGATGAGCCATGGCAATCCAATTTTTTATCAACTAGTTAGAACATCTAAGTGATTCGTATAATCTAGTATTGTCCATTAACTGTATGAGAAAATGTGCAGCTTGGAGTCTCCCGCCCCGATTTCTACCTCTACGTTGACCCTTAAGAGTTCGTCATGTCTAGTTGTCTACCCGCTGGCTACGTCAACACCCTGCTCTTATCGAGTACGTCTGAGTTCGGCCCGGCCCTTTAACCCCAGAAGTGTATTAAAAGTCAAGACGCTATAGAATTGAATTATAACCTAACTCTCGGGCAGGGATCGTCAACCATTGCCTCGGTATTGCGACGCTTGGTTGACTACGTAATCGTTCGTAGCGTCGTAGCACATTCGTAGTAATGCTACGCAATTGCTACGAGGGGTACTATGATATTAGCGGAGGTACAGTTGCGGCTGATTTACGTTTGAGAATACTCTGTAATTTAATTAAACTCAATTGCTTACCACTACTGAAATAATTTTAGTTTTAAGCGTAGACATGCGTGCTCGAATTCAAACCCACGACCTCCCGTTCAAAAGGCGCAGTACTTATCCATTAAGCTACGTTCGCTCTCAATGACTTAAACTTAAATGCGCCTAATAATTCACAAGTCAAGATCTCAAACCAATTTGCTATGAGTCCTAGAGGAGGAAAGTTGAAGGAAGGACTCACCATACCTGAAAATATTTAAAAAGTTCGCTTTCTAAAATTGAACTGGAAATCAAATATGGAACCATTCGTGTTTGGGCCTAACACAGTGGCGATACTATTGAGGTCGTCAATCAAATGTAGTTCTTGATTAGTTGTCAGCACTGAAATATTATGAGACTAAATTAAAGTGAGAATAATTCATGCGTTACTCATTACAAACACATTATTTTCATTCGTAAACTACACACAATGCAAGGCTGTTAGCGGGAATCACAACATCGGCTCGCGTGAGTCATATTTTGAATCACGTGTCAGCAAAGTCGTAAATGTTAATTTAGCGTAGTGTCGTCACCTCGTAGCTTCGTAGCACTCTCGTAGCACAACTACGAGGGCGCTACGAATCCGTAGTCTGGAGTAAGCATATTGTCTTTCCAAGAATTTTAAGTACATTTTTTGTATTGACCGAAGTTGCTTATCGAATATAAAAAAATAAATAAAAAGAAAAGCTGGCATATTGTAGTATCACAGTTTTCTGACTTAACTAGATTAGATTTTAACTACATGTTAATTTATTTGCTCCTTTCATTTGCCATAAGCAATAAAAAAAATAAGTTGTACTTTTATAGCTGCTTAACATGTAAATGAGGGTACAGGTACAAGTTCCTATTTTTGCCATCTACTTAAACAGGCTTGTATGTTGCATTACGCAATGTATCTCTATATATTCTGCGCAGTTTCCACAGGACTTTACGAGTACGTTTTCTTTGACGTTCACGATGACGTTAAATAAGGAGCGTCTGTTTAAAATTGTCTTAAGTAAATAGAAATAGATTAATTTTGAACAGATACTGAATAAATCATCCCATTTTAATGACTAAACCTGTTTTCTAAAACCAATAAAGCAATTATTAGTTTACTATAACGGTATTCCAAAAATCTGATTTTACTCGCCCCATAATAATTACAGCGACAGTTAGAAACTCCATAAATTTTATATGACGTCGAAATATTCAACCGCGCGACCCCAATTAAAAAAAAACAATAAAAGTATATCGCCCGAGTCAATCGGCTGAAAAGGCAATCATGCAAAATTAATTGAGACATAAATTCGCTCGTTGTCAATTACGTAGGTAAGTATTTTTTGTGCGGAGCAAATAAGCAAATGAAACTAGTTATGATCTGTTTCCACAAGGTAAATATTTGCGGAGCGGCACGCGGGCACATGTCAAAGCGCCGGCTCGGGTATTGATCTAGCGCGGAGCGGGCGCGCGGGGCGGGCGCGCGTACTACGGCCCGGCTTACGTAAGGGCGCCGCGCGTCTGACACCCCGTCTGCTCGCTCTCCGACGCTGATTAATAAAACAACCGTTATCGACTGCAGCGCAACCGAGATATCATCGCTTCCTATCTTTAATGAACTAACTTTCGGAGTCTACGCCGACGCTTGACGCCGAGTTCCGGCTAATGTAAAAGGCTTATTCATGATAACTCCGTCATCCGATTTATTTGATACTTAGTTAAATTAATTCGATCCTCCCGCGGTTCAGTTTTATTTGCTAAAGCTGACGTCTGTATGGATGTGGGGGGTAGGGATCAGTGGTGGCTTAAATATGACGGTCTTACGTACAGATTTAGTACTCCGCTTGGTAATATAATTAAATTACGTTTCTACTGAGTACATTTTTTGAGCCGCAAGTTAACGCATACAGTATACGTACCTCAACGAAATATGTAACATTAATGTTCAGGTTTATTGATATTCGAAGATTTTAGACTTTTAAGTTTTTTTTTTCGTAATTCTTCCTGTATTTTGAAATATTTTTAATAAAAGCATAATCTATGTAAGTGTATACTTACATAGGTTATGCTTTTATTAAAAATATATTTTTGGTGTAAATGTTAAAAGTACAATGTAACTGCCTCCTACTTTTCCTCGAAATGAAGTAAACAAATGACAACGATTTGTTTTCCGGTATCTTAAAGCAGCGTCCAATATTATCGGAAGTGTTCAAAGCTATTGTTCCTAAATTATTAGCATAGTCGCAACAAGGCGGGCATCGCTCGATTACCGAAGTCGACGTACGGCAAAATTTAATCCAATAATACTCTTTCGTATGTCAAATTAGTAAAAAGTAGGAGATAAATATCTTCAATGTACAGACACAGCTTTTTACTTTTATTATATGTATAGAAGAAGATAACAGCAGAATTTAACATGGTGTTCGCCAGTGTTGGAGAGACAATCCCTCCTGTATCATTCCTTCCACGAAACCTGAATAAACGAAAGACAACGAATTGCTCTATATCCAATATCGGGAGTGATCAGAATTATTGTTGCCAACTTATTAGCGTAGTCACAACACGGCTAACCGAGTACCCGGCGTCGCTCGCCCAATTTCACCAATTTAGAGCGCGGCAAATTCGTGAAAATCGGTTTACCGAAGCAGCCGGCGACGCCGCCGGGTTAAACCGATTACAGTAACAAGATACTTTAAGCGGATCCTTGGACTGTTTAGCCCCTTCTCTTTGTTTTTTAGCGTAATCATGAGCTCCTTAAGCTAATGAAGTTGTTGTCAAAGAAGGTACGGTACATTGTATTCCTGATAAAGATATAGATTGTAGAGTATGAAAAAATATTTTTGGTGGTATTTTAAATATTTTAGACACTGTTTATTGGTTACATATTGTATTTATTCATAAAAACATGATTCATTTTGCAGATTTTATAAGCGGGTTAATATTCTTTTTCCATTATTTTCTTTTATCCGTAGCAGAAAGGCCCTTAATTAAAATGTTGTAGGTAAGTATAAATTTCTTGTTATTAAAAAAGTTATTGTATGGGGTTCCATAGAAAATATTTATTTATTATCAATTATGTAACTTTCTAACGGATGTGGCAACACTTTCTTTTCTTAAGCAAAAAAAAAAACAAAGTAATAGGTACGTATTCTGAGAGCCTATCTGGTTCGGTAAAAAACGACATTATTATAGCTCCAATGTCGCAGTAATGTCGGGAATTTAGATGCGATCTACTCATAACAGTCTAAGAAGCCCATTTTCTTTGGAGGCCTGCGGCCGGCCGCGCGGCGTGTTGAGCGCCACCTGACGGCGTTCGTAGGAACATTTTAAATAATTTTAAATTCGGAACTTCTGCCGGTGACGGGCGAACTTGCGCGAACAATGCCCGCGGAACATTCCCTGATTGCTAATGAGGACATTGTGGAACAAGTTGAATTAAACGAAACGGAATAAGGAAATACGGAATTGTACGGCCAAAGTTTCCAAAAATTCGGACATTTCGCTTGCTTTTTGATACTCGATGTGCCCGCCTTGCGTAGGACTCGGCAAAACCGACGGGGACGTCGTCAATTGTTTATTCTATTTACTTATCCCTAAGTAGGTAAGTACCTACTCAGTAGGTATTATGGTTGGAATAGAATCGATTCTTTTTGTATGGAATGGTTTTATTTTTCCGAAAAAATTATGAGTGCTTTGGATTTTCCGATGTCCATATGCAATCACGTGCGCATTTGTCACGAGTTGCTAATGCATTGTCGGGCATGCGGACTAATGTGAGTGTAATTATTATAATATCAGTAACTCACATTAAATTTGCATCCAAATATTACATGTGACCAAAACTTGAGTGGTGTTCCTCAACAGCACCAAACATAATCTAACATTGTTTCCCGAGTTCCCGTGTGTTGTTTGCCGCTCAAACAGACCCCTTTGCTTTTGGCTTTTAAACCGTGTGTCAGGAACCGCCGCTTGTGTGTAATTGTATGTCAGTTTATCTTCAATATCTCATCACAAATTATGATCGCCCACCTAAAATATAGTATAAGGGGTTGTTTAAAAAACACATGGACGGCGCCGTCCTTACTTTCCGGTCCTTCGGGTGTGGAATTTTTTTACAACAAGTGAGTAAGGAAATGAAAAGTATCTAACCTATTTGAAGTCCCACTGTAAGACACAGCCTCCATTAAAGAAATAAAATAAAATCATTACTCGCTACTATGTTGAGATTAAGTTTAAACATAATGCAGTTTGGTGATCACAAATCCAAGCTACGTTCGAAAAAATCGAATCAAACTTTTTGCTCAACAATCCAGGATACAGACATCAAGGCCCGCTACCTATGCCACTGAACCAACAATTGAACAATCCAAAATTTTTTTTTCACCAAAGTTTAATTTTAGAGTTGACTCTAAATCCAATCTGGTGATTTTTTACAAAATAATATTGTGCATAAGGTAATTCTTCTTGAGATCACGCTTTTCAACTAAGTTACGCCCGTTAAAAACGTGCGTAAAAAATACAAAGAAAGAACGAAAGAAAAATTTAGGTATTCACGAATCAAAAACGCTTTATTTGTTCCGAAAACACGCTAATCGCCACTATAGTTTAGGTCGAGTTTTTATGAATAAGTCGGATTTTTAACACTTATCAACTATTCTCGGATCTGCAGGAATAAGCATCCGTATTTATTTGGTCTGACAGGAAAGTGTTCTAAAACAACATGGGCATATTGAATCTAAAAATTGACCGAATCGAACCTTGTTTGTAGAGCGCGCGTTCTGTTTGACGCCCAAATAGAACCGACGCGTTACTAGATTGGCAGAAGTGATTTCGTTCTCCATATATGAAAGTTTTTTATAAATATTAAATTCTGGATATTGGGATAGCTAACTACATTGGACTCGATAAATATATTGGTACTGGAGATAAAAAGGTGCGCCTTTTTAACGAGATATATGTAGGACTAGGTGTGAATTCGAGTATGTACCTCTGGTTGTTTCCAATCTAAGTCTATGATTTTCTTCCATTACCTCGGCGGTGAAAACGTCGAATCAACAACTTAAAGGTTTTAGATACTTTCAGAAACATGTTCTGAAATACATATATTTAATTACCAGACTCTCAAAATCCTGCACTATGGTCTTAGGGCACCCCGGGTTCCAAAGCGCCGCCTTTGGACACAACTGGCAATAACACGCCGAGATGATGATTTTTTTATCCACTGAGCTATCATCGTTCTATCTAATTACTGGTGATAAATATTGATTAAAGAACCTACTCGTTACGTAGCTCGTAAAAAATGTCTTAATACATAGCTCTCGTAATAAAAAAAAGTTAAGCATTTCATTTTACAATGAACCTGTATTTATCAAAAAGCATTCTGATTAACGAATCATAAAGTAGCGAGCAAAAAGCGAAGCGGGAAAAAGTCACATCTCCAATAATTAACGTCTAGAAAACAATTAAATACCTTCTGAATGATATGAAAAGTCATTAGGTATTTTTTATTTGAAAGCTACAAGGAACTGAAAATTAATGGAAAAACATTTTCAATCACGCTGGGTGCTCACTAGTGATGCATGTAGAGTATTTTTTTCCCTCCATTCATTAGAGTCATTTTATTATTATTGATTCGGTTAACTCTATAGTGGCTGTGACACTAGAAATCTCGAACGAATGAAATCTCGAGCAAATAAAATCTTAAGTTAAATGCAAAATTTACAGGCAGGCAGGCAGAGATGTGACTCGAGTGACTCGTAATTCAGCCTGAGTGAACCATTCTTCTACTTGAGTGACAACCTTTATAATACGGTATATCACTCAAACGTAATGTCGCATCACTACTCAGAACCCCTGTACGTACCATAGCCGTTAATTAAATTGGGCTCATCCTACAACAATGATCGCTATACATCTATATACATCAGGCGCGACGTGACAAATATATACGTACATCCATCGACAACTTTATATGAAATAAGGGGTGGCTAGCGAACCGGAAAAAATGCTTAACCTGCTTCCCCCAATCACATTTACTTCCCTGCGCCAGAATTGTGATAAATGTTTAAAAAAGATACTTTTCTCGAGCATTGTCGTATCGTTTCCCTCTCATCGTCTCCTGACTTTTATATAATTGTACCTTTTATGGAAGATCAGGTCCTATTCTTACGTATTAAAAGTTGACAATTAGATTTGTCAATGGTTGACGTAGGTGAGAGTAAATACACTTCGTTATTTAAATGATATATTTTTTCTGATTGAGGTTTATCATTATTTAATAAATAGGTATCGTATGCTTTGCAAAACTGGTCAATGACCTCTTACCTACCTGTTAATACTCACCTACAATCATTCGTTAATAAGATACTACATACATATAGTCTAACACAAAACTCTCTAAGATAGGTAAGTACGTACGTACCTACCTAGTAAATGGTAACTACGGTTTTTTATCCGTAGTTACCATTTGGTTAAATTGACTATAATTACTAACTTTGATAACTAATTGACTAGAACCAATAGTCAAAGTTACAGCTAATCGGTTGTATTATGACTATTGGTAAAACTATTTGTTCGAAAATGTTATTTGTCTGTATTTGGTTGGTATATATTGGCCATTGGTAACTTTTTAGTTCAGTTTGACTACGGATCAAAAAATCGGCTCTTAGTCGTTCCCCATGTTTCTGTAAGGCTTTACTTTATATTACTTAAATCAAAATAGGGAAGTTAAGAGCAGGTAGATATTATTTTGTATAAGTATTAGAAACGAGTAGAGTCGTAATAACAAGTCTAATCAACACTCTTGTTTCAGAGTCAAGAACTGGGCTTTGAAGTTCGGCGTGGATCTGTGGGAGTTCGGGAGGCACTTCACCAAAATGAACCAGATACAAAACGTGAGTATCTTACGGTTTTTTTAATACAACCTCCGTGGCGAAGGGGGATTTCCCCTTCGGCGCGAAAGCGTAGAGCAAGTAACTAGCCCCGGTCGGACGCGCTCACACAAAAATGCAGTGTGAGAGTGTTCACACCCGGAGCACCCTCCCCGCCCGCCCCCCGCGACCCAGATACGTTGGACCAGGGGGGCGGATCAGATACACTCGAGATACGCTCGCCGTACGCTTAATGCCCGGCGCTACTCACCATCACGATTAATTAACACAACTCCTCCATTAATATTCTTATGGGCTAGTATCATTCATACGATTGGCTGGTTAACAATGTTACTTTTTGAAGTACTAGATGGTCGTTAAGTAGATTTTGAATATTGTATGCAAATTTGCCCTAAACTGTAGACACTTATCTCACTACATTATTTTTAATATTGTTGTGAATTACATTCTTAATTACAATAAAAGTAACTGGTTTTGTAGTAAGTACTATAATAACATAGGTATACGTTGCAAAACTACACAAACACGTAATACCTGCTTGGTACCTAATATCGTAAATACTAATAAGTACTACGAGTGTATTGACTGAAATCTATAATAACATCGTAAAGCCGAAATAATGATATGGCAGTAAAAATAAGTTTAGATTTCGAACATACCGTACATTGATCAATTAAACATTCGGAAGTAGAGACCACATTTGGTTCAATTTTAACCGACCTTTTACGGGGCCTCTGTAAATAGACAACATGATAAATGGAAACATATTTGGAAATATATTTATTTATTTAAAAATCAACTTACACTTAAACAAGAACAATCAAAAGGACAACATTCCTTTAGATAAACTACATAGAATTTGTATAACTCGTTATATCACATGCTTTTGGCTGAAGAAGACATTACATAGCTGCTAGCTTAGAATAAAAAATGTATAGGTTACTTTTTTATATAATTGTTGCTAGCTTTAAACTAGCAGTTATATTTCAGAACCAAAACGTGAATGTTTAAAACCTGAAAAACAAGAACTTTTGCGTCAGCTTGTAGCTCCTGAATAAATGTACCTGCATATAAGTGTTATAACTAAAATGCTTCGTTTATAATGTATATTATTAAAATGTATAAGACTGTGTGCTTAATGCAGAGAGACAAAACACACAGAGAACTTTAAAATCTCCCGGAAAGTTAAAATTTAACTACAAGAGCTGAATACAAAGTTAAAGTCCGTCAATTTTCAATAAGATTTTATCGATACTTCATTATTATGTCCACCGCAGTAATAAAACAATCAAAATTCTGCTGAGATCGCTCCACCAAGTAATATAATGTTTCGCTAGGGAAACTTCGCCATCCGAACTTATTCAATATTAGCACAACGTCGTGATCGAACCCGCGCGCCCGCGCCGCTCGCCGAGCGCTATCATTCATATAAATCATTTATATTATTTTACTTTCTTATGTAAGCAGAAACTTCTTACTTTGTTCATTAGGCTCTTGTCTCTGTTATTGAAGATTGGATCTGTATTCTATACACTCGTACTCCGCAAGTCCTTCACGTATTGTGGGAGGGTATTTAATTAACTGTCTGGATCTTGTTATAGTACCCACTAGAATATAAAGTAATATTTTGATGGTTATTACTGCTTTTGTAAACATCGTCTTAAAATTGACACTAATATTGATAATTAGTAAAAAGAATGTAATCACATTATTTACGAGTAGATTTCAAAAGTGTATATTTTACAAAATGTATTTTTGTAAACTTAACTTAACGTATTTCGTACAATAATGTATATCTATATATCTATTACAAACACACTACTGATTGATCGTAATATTGCCATCATGGGCTAATTCTTTCCATGGGCAATGTGACTTCAACTTTGACTTCGTAGGCCCTACTATCTTCACCTTCGTAAAATTTGGCCGCTGATGAAAAAGTCGTCTATTTAAATCCTTCTTTATTCTTTGTGTTAAACATGTCAGGCGTTGATCAATGTGTAGATAGGATGCGAGCGATCCCAGGGCAGCATGCAGCAAATTAGGTTAAACTCGCTTCAACTGCAAGTTGGCTGCGCGCGTGCCCGAAGCAGCGGCCAGCTTCTAAACACCTCATATGCTGCGACAGAATGCAAAGTTTACTCATGAAGTTGAAAGTTGAAAATAAATTAGCCATGGTACCTTTAACATTTTGATACTACTCAACTACTGAAAAGCTATGTTGAACAAAGAGTATCCAATCTAAGGCGGAATTAAGGTATAAACAGAACAGTAGCTAGTAGTAGGGCAATTGCATGTCAATATATGACAGAGCTACGTACTTATATCATAAGGTAAAATAAATAATAGATGTTTGTTCTAGCCCTCCCCTAATTTTCTCTACACAACGATGTAATGGGATTATAATGTATAGGTACAATAGATTAGACACCTGAATAAAGTCATGTTTGGAAAAATATTAACATATATGGACATTGAGCATCACAAATCATTCGTAAATAAGTAATTTACACAATAAACATGCTGCTAAAAGTAACAACGCTTTCATAACAATACCACACAGATGAAGTCGCCGCTAAAAACAAAAAATGTTATGAATAAAACTTGTGATAGTTTTCAAATCAAACTTTTATTGACTCACGCTTCCCTTTAGAGCCAAAAATGCACTCTTCTACACAAGAACCTAAATTACACATCATTAGACGAGCGAGTGAACTGCAGAGATCTAAATGTGCAGGAGTGCGCCCAGGCGGCCAATGCAATTGGGCATTTGCCAATCCACCCAAATTGGTTACTCGCTTCCATTTTCTTTTTTCTTACAACGTATTGTCAAACTTTGTAAAAACATCGCTAGCCCAAATTGGATTTGTGAAAGTAGGTATGTATCCAAAAAATATCAGCAAGTTATAAAGTACAAGTATGAAAAAAATTACAAGAGGCACAAGCCTGCCGTCGCGCACATTGAAGGTGTTGGGTGGATGGGCTTACCACGCTAGCACACCGCGGGTTGACTTCACGCACACCTTAGCTTGGAAAATTCGGTCACTTATTCTTAATATTACATACCTAAGCTAAGATTAAATATTATTGAACTGCATCACTAATCTCGATTCAAAATGGGGAACACAGATTGAAATTAGTCTCTTTGAAGATTAAGTTTTCCAACAAAACGGCATTAAATCGCCGTACTGTAACGAGAGTATGAAATTCCGAGAGCATTGTCCGACGGGAACTTTAATTTCATTAGTAATACATTTTTAATTAATCGCTGCGAGGTAATAAAACTTTGGCATTTTGGCGGGGTGTTCGGATGAAATTTTAATTGTTCAAGATGACTTTTGTCTGCCACTCAGGATTAACTTCTTAGCATACATTTTAAATACGCTTATAGATATTGTTGAGACAAATTGAATTTTCCCGCGACTCCCCACAGATTTGCGTCTTTCAAAACTTTGCAGTCGGAAAAACTTTTAGCAAAATACTCGTCTAAACGATTATGTATACTGCTAGGCCGATAGGAATGCTATCATATAATAACCTAATAGCGTTTATCATATTAGCTTTTTCAAATAAACTACTTACCTTATACAAGTCAATTCAGAGAATTGAAACACATTTATTCAAAAATTATTATAAAAAAAAGAACAAAACATTATCATTTAAAACAGACCAACAACAATTCAGAGATATATATTTAAAAATAGAAAATTATAACCACGGGAAACTAAGAATCTAAGAGCCTCTGCGCATTTATCTTGCACTATCAGCAAATATATCATCAATAATAAGTATTATTCCACTTAAGGTGTCCCCAAGTAGTTGCTCGATGTGTTACTGGCATATACAGAAGCGAATACCGGAGCAGTAGTGAAGCACATTCGTAATATCGTTGACCGTAAAATACAAGTGTATTTTGAACAAGGTGTCACACACGTTGGATATTTATAGTGAATTTTAAACAGAGTTCTTTAGAATAATGTTAGACATTTATCAAAATGGTTATATACTTAGGTCTACGCTCTCTCTTCGGTCGCTCCCTCATGACTGAGGATCGCGGTTATCATTGCATATGGATGGGTTGTACCTCGCTTGTGCGGTGGCTAATATGCTATCTGCATCCACCATAACCCATTCATGGTGTTTCTGAGGACCGAGCAAAACTTCTTTGCAGGTGCTCCTCTCACTACTAGGTCGTCAATGAATCAGTTAATTGATTACGGCACGAAACAGCGGTTATGACCTTGAGTGCGCAGAAACCAATTTATATAGAAAGTCTTCTTTTTTACAAGTGCGCAAAATAACGGTCATCACCATACTTTCATGCCGCCAGCTGTACCCATATAGTTGAGCGCGCTAACCCGGCGGCTGCCGAGTCTAGATCAAAGGTGAGCTATCGGAGGGGATTCCGCTCGAATCGCCGCCAACTGGAGCGCAAATGGCTGTTGAAACTACACAACGGCGATTCAAAACAGAAAACTCCTTTATTTGAATATTTACCCAATTTAAAAGGTGAATAACTTGACTAAGTAAAGGAAAAGCAATAAATTGACAACACTGCGTTAGTTATAAAATACTTTTCCTAGTAAAAAAATACATTTCATATTAACATGACGTCTTGTGCTTTGAAAACCAGAAAGAATAAAAAAATATTGTCTTTTCTTTCGATAAATGTGTGTAGGTATATGTTTTTTTATCAATGTTATTTAAAAAACACGGTTATTTTGAGACGAAATAGATGTGATGTTTTAAACCCCCTCCAACCTAAAACTTTACCAAACCCCAAACACAAAGACCAACCAAGAAGACCATTCTTCAACGTCATAAAAACCGTGCACTAAAATAGCCCGATTTCTTATCGGCGCATGTTTGGCACATAAAACATGTGCAGGAGAGCGGCGCGGCTACCCCTTTCCGTTCGTAGATATTTTTTGCGGGCAAATGGACTTCCCTTGTGTGGGCCACGCACAAATGCCACCGGCCGGAGTGGAAAATCCTGTCCAGCGCACAAGAAACCGGACAACGGTGTACTGACTTGGCTGGCAGTGAAGAAACTCCATTCTGACACTACAATAGAAATAAAAAAAAAACTCAAATCAAACCCGTTCCCATGAATGTACATACATAAACTGCCGCTAGTTTGGAATGTCGATTTCTACTGAGAGAACATCAAGTATTAGTATGAATGTCCTCTAATCCTATCTTGAGGCTAAAACTGCATGAATTCGTAGTATCTTCTATAAGTACATCCCTAACATTAATAGTTGTCAAAAATATGGGTAAATTGCTAATGGTAGAATATAACAAGTTCAACAAAATTAGGCTAATTTAGACAGTGTATCATTGGTAATTCAGCTGTCTCTAGCGAGTCAAACGACTTGATATCAATCATTTTACTGCGAGCAAGCTATTGTAAGAAGCATAGGATGTGTACGTAGATAGCATGCCGCAAAACTGACTATTAGCTATTTACTCTATACTACTCATTCTTTTTCTTTATATTTCTAAATTTAATTACCCTTCAGACCTAAAATTCCTATAGAAAAGTATTTCACTGATGCCTTCTATACTGTGACCATGACCGCGTATCGTGACAAAGCGTTTTTACTCTACTATATTCCCTGCCATCATATTTAGAACTCTATCATTATCAGGATAATGCACAGTTTTATCCCGCGTTTCCTCTGCTGTAAAAAGCTCAAGGAAACGTATAGAGCCTGTCTGTTCCAACTAATTCGCCGGTGTTTCCGGCTCGGATGATAAATGATGCACCGTTTCCTACGCGATTGATGTTAAAATGGTGAATCAGTAAATAGTCTAATTCGTTTAATCATTATCTTTACTGACCATCCTACAAAGCTGATTCTTTTTTATTTTTCTTGAGACGTGACGTCACTTACGGTCACCAGGCCTTGTAGAGCCGTTGTAAAACTTATTCACGCACAAGATGCCCACGGTACTCAAATTATTTCAAACTAGTGGCCCGCCCTCACTTGTCACAAATGTTGCACTTCGTTTCGGGACATTAGTTCCACTGTCTACCAATAGATGGCGGTAAACGTTGATTGTATCACGCAAGTGTTTCGTGTTTTCGGTTTACATATAAGCCCTGGCATAGATTATAAGAATAACCTCTTTATAATTAGTATAGATAACGATTGAAAAACTCTATCCAGGAGGATATACAGACAGTAGGTATATAAACTGATACTTTACTTTACCTGGAAACAGTAGGATAAACTATGTGACTAAATGTTAGACTGTGTGCAAAATTTAAACGCGCACAAATCTGTAGTCCGCTGGGTGGCGGCGGACGTACAAGGCGGATGAAATTACTGCCTTAATTGAATTTAGGTTCCTTGTTAGCCAATGTGTCCCAGCGCCACCCGCGCGATGTGATTACAAGCCGAATCGAATCTAATATCGCATGATAATCACGTCATATTATATTGTGTATCCTCTATACATACCTAATGGTGTAGTAGTTTCATGAATGTGTTCGTTAAATGATTGATTGACAATTGTTTTAGGGTTCCATAGCCAAATGGAAAAAACGCGACATTTACAGATTCATCATGTTTGTCTGTCCGTCCGTACGTATGTCACAGCCATTATTTTTTAAACTATATTGTTGAAACTTGGTAATTAGATGTATTTTGTGAACCGCATTCAGATTTTTATACAGAATAGACCGAATCATAGATATTTCTCATACTTAAAATTGAAACTCAATGCTAATACGATCAATATCATGTTTACTGTACTGATACAAATTACGAAGCTAATAATTATTCCATACTAGTGGCCCGCCCTCACTTCGCTTCGGGACCGTAATTCAGAAATGAACTAATAGATGGCGCTGTGCTCAATTACATCGCGCAAGCGTTTCGTGTTTTCGGTTTACCTATAAGCCTTGTCATTGTCTATAGAAATTATTTCTTTATTAATGGTATAGATGAAATACTATTTGACCTCTTGATATTTCAATAAATTGATATAATTACTACATCATTACTATTACTCGTACAAATATCACAATATTTGTATGAGTTATACTTACCGTTAATATTATTTAATTTGTAGTTAAATTGTGGTATTACTAGTTAAATGCTTGTGGAATATATGTATGTACCTAATTGACATATAAGCAGAACAATCCAATTGATGACCCCATTGAATCTCCGATAGGTACAAAATCATAATGTTTCAGACAAAACTCATAAAAATTTCAACTCGGCCACTCTACCTGAATGTTAAATGAGCAACAGACAGATTACTTATTCAGCAAAAATGATCACATCCATTTGATGAGCCTGTGAACACACACAGATTGTAGGCACCCGCGCTAACCTAACCTTAGGTGGACCCTTTGTCGGTAACTAACCGCGCCTCACATGTAATATTAAATGAGGGCTAATGCAAATACACCGAGCTGACGGAAAATGAATAACTACCGGGATTAAACTCTCGTCCTTACTCGATCATAAGGCAGACCGAGGAGAAACAGCAGCCAAGCCAAGATATAAGTATAAGATCCACTTGCGCGTGTCAGGGTTAAGCACTGTAATCTGAAACTATTCGTTAAAACGGAACTAAATTTTTAAATTGTCTTGCGCCATTCGGATTAGGAGTTAACGCTGGGGGTATTAAATTAGCTACTATGGGAATAACTATCACGGAATAATGAATTAATCTTCAACATCGGGCGCAAGCGGTTAATAGTCTTAAAACAGTTATTTACCGGATAGCTGTTTCAAACGCCATTATCAGCCAACGGTGTGCCGAAATATCGGAAACTCAAAAATAAGGTGAGCATGTTGTAGGAATACCATTAATATTCTAAAGTTAGTGAACATAAAAATTTAAAACAATTATTATAAGATAATACTACCTACTATTATCTTATATTAATTCCTATCCTATTATTGCTTATTATTGCTATTGCTTATTATTGCTATTGCTATTTACAGGCAGTTATAACTAGTTATTAACAAGACTAGACTTAGTTCGACTATCTGGGCAATTCGATGTCAGTCATATGAACACTTACGCTCACGCCAATAGTCTGCCCCTTTTTTCTGTACAGTTATATATTTTACGTTAAGCGAGTGGTAAGTATGGGGGAGTTGAAAAACAATTCGCTTAATGTTTGTAGATTCTCTATATCCTTAGCTTTCAAATCCTGAGACGCTTTACTTGGTTTATTGAGTGCGTAAGTATCTGAGCTACGGTACTTACCCACGTACACATTCAACCACGCCTGGCTAGCCACGCTACATTTAACCACGTTGGCTACCAGTACCATACACATTATCCTTTAAACACCACGTTAGGTTAGAATCTATCCCAAAAATGTCTTCTATGTTTTAATTAGACGCCGCACGTTTGAATTTATTTTATACGATGTTCAAACGTCTTTCAACCTTAGCACAAAGAACGCAAACTTTGTTCGTATAAATTAGGTAATATAAGAGCAATACCGTCTAAAATAATTTCCCAGGATAACCTTTTCATAGACAGTATAAAGCCCGCCATGGACCGGGTGGGCTATCGATTAAATCGGGGCAGGGGTGTATCAAGACAATGTAACGTGTCGGCTGGCGCAGCCCTGCCTTGGACGTCTCTATGCCTACAGGGTTGATACAAACTATTCTCTGTTCAAATCACATTATGGTTAAACGTATTTAAAAATAAACATTATCTTCTTTTTTTAGCTTCTTTATTGTCATTTTGATATGCCGTGGTACGGAACTTACGTAGAAAAATGTGCAGATTTTTTTTTGCTAACTATAAACTAACGCTTGACCTCAATCTCAGAGTGACAATGTTGTATTGCACGAAAATTTCTGATAATTGAACGAGAACGTCACATATGATGTTCCATCTTGACTAGAGGCATTTTTCTTATGATTATGAGCTATTTATTTTGACAACCACCTATACACCTTAAAAGCAAAAAAGATGCATTTGTTGTATACAAGCGTTAGTGTGTTATGTACAGGTTGCCACGGAAAGTACCAATATCTATTAATGTATACCTACTTAAACCGATCAAAGCCTTGGGCATTTTAGTATCAAACTGAGAAACCTCGAATACACAAAACAACAAATATTCGACACATGAATGTTTATTCAGTGTGGGGACCGCATCCACGACCAGTGAAGCCTAGGGCAGGGTGATAACTTAATTGCAAGAGGGAAATAACGTTAATATAATAAAAAATATGAGGGTTTAATTAGATTAATAATGATCATAATAGTTGTGGCATGTTAGTTGCCCAAAACAAACTACTTATTTATGTTTAACAGCTATTTGAGATGCAATGTCGATGTGCATTAGAAACGCTTTACGGAGCGTTCTTCTCAAAATAACAATAATTGTGTCTCAAAGGGGACTTTTCGTGCTGAATCTGTAAGTTTTCTACAATGCCAGCTTCCGGGCCGTCTTTCTTATTTTGTGTAAGAAATAATAAATTTACTGTATTGTTAAAATTTATACAGTGTCTAAATCAGTACATAAGTTACTCGTAGCATTTACAGAATTTCAAAATGTCATTCTTTAAAACATATTTACAGTTTGAAAATGCCTGTTAGAAATTAAATGCGCAACCCTACAGCTTCCGCCATTTTTCACCCGCGGTCGAAGGTACCCTTAAAACGAACTTTATTGAGTGAGCGGCAGCTGTTTTTCCGGAAAAATGTTATACCGCCCTTCCATAATCTTCAATATCGGCCTTTCTTTTATTTACATATTCCGCTGCCGTGTTCCGATTAGGTGTACGGCCATTGTGATTTCAACTCGATGACGGCGACTTTTGCCGCGTTATTCCATCAACGTGACTTTTGATTTCAGTTTACATGTACATATTTGGTTTATTTAATGTCCACGATTAATTTTTACGCTCGAAGCATTTCGCCACTGTGTTTTTATTATTACAAAGCTAAGCTAAGAAAATTATTCGGAATCAATTTAGTTGATTGCAAGCTCTAAGAGGCATTATTTTAATGAATCGCTTTGAATTATTTTACTTAAAACTATTGCGACCGTTTTATTTGCAAAAAGATTTTAATTCAAGCGTAAATATAATTATCGTGTAACACAAAACTGCGTCTTATAAAAAAATATAAAAGTTAAAGTAAAATTAGTGCTTATTGAATTCACAACCTTTGGAAAATTTACAGATTTATTTGGATACTCATTATTTACACATCCGCTACAGATTAACAAGTACTAAAAGCAAATACCAGCTAGTAATATCTGCGTGTAGCAGCCACGTAATTTAGTGCTTCCACGGGCACAGATAAACATTGGCAGGCGTGTAGCGCGCGCATAATTTGCGAAAATGACAACAGTCGTGTCGCGTTCGCGCTACATTACGCGTTGAGTTATTGGGCGTCGGGGCCGGCTAAAGGATGGGCGGGGCCCACTCATGACTTCTGCTCGTTTACTTTGACAATATATTAATTAGCCTTCGTTTGATTAGGACACAATTATTAGAGTTATAGCGCTCGCTCAATTTGCGAAAATGATAGCAACCGTGTAGCGTTCGCGTGAGCAATTGGACCGACCAAAGCATGAGCAGGACCCATAAATTCTAATTTCTTACCTTTAAAAAAAATGCATTAATTTTATATTATACAATATTACTAGCAGAGTAACGCGCACATGATTTGTGAAAATAACAACAATCGTGTTGCGTCAGCGCTACATTACGCGTTGACTTATTAGGCGTCAGGGCCAAGACACAGCCCATTACTTTTAGTCGTTTACTTTGACAGATGTATTAATTAGCCTTAGGCTGATTAGAACACATAACTGCTATTTCGACAAAATGACAGCAGTCGTGACACGATGCGCTACATACAGCGTTAACTTATTAGGTCTAGGAGCCGCCTGAAAGACATGCAAGGTCCATGACTTCTGGTTTTTTGCTATGACGACACAATTAAGTGGCCAAAATTTTATAAAAGCATGATATGAGTAGGAATGTGATGCAATTACGTGAATCATATGCATAATTTGCGAAAATAGCAACAGCCGTATCGTGTCTGCGCTACATTAAGCGTTGAATTATTCTACGCTACGGGTTGCTTACTGTGACGGGGCATACAATGGCCAATTAAGTCTTAGTTTGTTTAAAAGATATTATTTACAGTGGGCATATAATTCTCAAAAATTGCAACTATCGTATACTCTCGCGTTACACTATGCAATACTTGACGCTATTGGAATTCGGGTCGGCTTGAGGTTGGGCGGGACAGATGACTTCAACAACCAGACACAGACATACACTGTTTGGCAGGTTGTAGTGCACTCAGAAATTGTGAAAATGGTACACTTCTATCTCTATCTCTCGAATATTAAAGTACTTCAGTGTGTGTTTTGTTTAAAAAGTTAAATTCTTCTTTGCAAACAATTAACGCTGATAAACACAAAGTCCGTGCATAATTAGCGAAAAAACAAATAACAATGGGCGTGTCGCATTACGCTACATTATATGTTGAGTTATGGGCCTAGAGGCCGGCCGGAGGGCTCCCGGGGCCCGGAGTCGGGCCTTCATTCTCATGGTTTTTGATGATTAATGTTTTTGTGTCATAAACATTGCATTATTTTACATTACACTTTTTTACAGACGATGTTCGAAATAGAAAATAAACTTTTCTTACCACATACGTGAGTAAGGATATTTTTTACTCAGTTTAACCAGTACAATTTATTTAGCTAATTGAAATAATAGTAATTAACTATTAAATAAATAATAAGTTTGTTCTTACCATATAATTGAGTAGAATGTAGCGTGCAAACATACCTTTAGAAATCTGTCATTCAAATTAAACTATCCCGCTTCCAAGCTATTTATTGAATCGTATCAGTTTGTCAAACGGAACATTCATTCCAGTTATTTAAAATCCTATCGAAAAAAAATTAAGCACACTGGCTGCCAAAAGAATTTATTCAGTAGCAGTGCCGCGCTATGCCTCTTATTGAATTCAGCATCAAGCAGAGGTGCATACATGACCCTGCCAATGTGGATGCATTAAACTTTATATACGGTGGATAAAACATAAGACCCTAGAGGGAAAATTCTTTAAAATCCTTAAGTTACCATGTTATGTCATGTTACTTAAATAAAAACAGTTAATAGTGCGAACTTATTGTAACTAATATCCAGTAAGATATATCTAATTGGATTTTACTATAATACGTAGGTGCCAGAAATTTCTAAGTTAGTTATTTAGTCTCACGTTTCGTGTTTAAAGTTTCTGTTCTTTGATTCAAATCAACAGTCAAACCACTTCTAGCGATGACAAGGTAGATGTAAGGAGGATGTTGATTATCCGTGTCTCACCAACAAGGGCAATCGAGAGCCCCGTTAATTTCTAAGGACGCCCCTGCCGACCCAACAACATGGCGGCCGAGACCTGTCAAATTTAAAAATGGAACGAACACACCCGGAATTTGGCGGATGCTGGCTGCCAAATGATTGTTATTCGGCGGAGGCGCCGCCCGCTCCATGCGCTGTTATTGAATTCTGGATTGTGCCCCGATGTCGCCTTTGTTGCCCGCGCTATCAAATCTAATGACATGTCGTCCTGTGTCGTTATGATAAATATTTTTTTTATATCAGTCCTTTCAGAGTTTTTCAACCTTTTTTAATAATGTGATAGCTAAATTCTGGTTTCTTTTATTTTGTTATTCTCAACTAGATTTGCTCTGGCAATAAACATAGTTTAAATATTTAAGTTGCTTAGGTATTAGGTACTTTCTTGACAATTGTTGGTGTTTAAATATTTTTTTGTTTTGCAGAAATACCACGAGTACAACGTAGACGTCGTGCGGAAGGACGGGCTGATCCTCGTCAGGGAATTGGCGACAGAGGTCAAGAACCATATGGACTTCAAGATCAGCGCTGTCATGGTCAGTGAATACCTTTATTATTTAGAACATTGCATTGCCGGCAAAGAGGTTGACATTTGGTGATAAACAGGTGGCTTATAACGAAAACGTCCCGTAACAAATGAGAATATACCTGTTACATTCAACCAAAAAAGCGCATAGCGCGTGCGAAAGAGAGGGGACCTCCCACCGATTCGGTTGTAACAGCCACTTCTAATTAGGTCCTCAGGTTTTTGCAAACTAACGTTTGCGCACTTATCCTCAATCCATATTTGCAAAATGCTCGTTCGAAATGCTGTCTGTTCAACAAGTGAGCAAAGTTGTGTGTGAGTTTAACTTTATTCGTGGTGAGTAATAAGGTTGGATTATACTTACCAAGGCAATAATAATTGATATAATGTACTTACTTACCTATTCAAAAAGAATTTAGGCGTTGAACACATGCATTATTTTTTACCCAAAATGTCCTTAGCCATATTTTTTCTGCTAATTAACATCCAATAGGAAATACGATATCATTAGTCAATCATTTAAAAATCAACAAGAAGCTTATAATAAACAATTTACTTTAAGACAAAAGGAGTCTCAGACAATAATGGAGTATTTACAACGTGAAAACAGCAAAGAAAAGCCACATTAACGTTAGAATTTCCATTAAATTGTTTTTGTAATTACCAATTTATTTAAGCTCAGTCGAAATGAAGAATTCAATTTAGTTTTGCTAGGTTTTATAAACATCAAATTAAGCAAAGAAAGAAGGCTGGTAATGGGAAGAAGCCCGCAAGAAATGCCGCTTTTTTCTCGTTAAGTGTAATTTTAATTAGTGGCGTGGCGGGCAGTATAAAGTGAATCAAACGTGAAATTTAATTTAGGAAAAAGTGTATGCCAGTAACAAAAATGAAATACAGCGCCAAGATAAACGCTAACATTATTTACTGAGCCTAATAAAACGGTTAATGAATTGGAGGTTAGTTATTATATACAAGTAGGTATAGCTGGAGGCTACAATAGCTATGACCGTTATTTTGCGCACTTGTAAAAAAGAAGACTTTCTATCAAAATTAGTTTCTGCGCACTCAAGGTCATAACCACACTTTCTTGCCTCGCTATGCTCTACTCATGAATACAATTTAATCGTTTCACATAATAAACTCTTACTTGTAATCAAAAAACTTCAAATCCCTATTTCATCATTCTTAAAAGAACATTGGATTCCAGTCTGCGACCTCTCGTAAAAAAGGCGCACGTAGAGACAGACATCCACACATCAGGTTACCACAACCTGTAAAATTTCCTCAATTGATATTCAACTTAATGTGTTTGGTAGACAGATCTCAATCCACTGAAGAAATTTGACAGTTTTGTATACTTTGTGGCTGTGTGGTTGTACGTACTTTTCCACTGAACTACCATCGCCCCAAAATAGCATACAAAAAGTATCTAAGTACTTAAAAAACATTTTACAAGCATAAAGTGTATATAATTTACAAGAAAACGAAGGTACTTAACGGTAAAGAGTGGATAACAATGACATTGGTTCACAAAGATTCAAGTTGCGCAAAAGAACATGTAACTACGCACCAAACGGAAAAATGTATTCATAAGTTTAGGAAAAGCAACTCTAAATGAAGTGGGAACATTTTCCCTATGTTATTTACCTCTTTCTTTTATCATGAAAGCTTTCGTGCATTCACAAACGCCTTAGATCTTTTAATGCTATTTGCTAAAATCAATTTTCCTTATTCACAACGTTTGTTTTTGATTCGCGAGAGTTTTAATGAATTGTTAACTTTTTCCTAAAGAATAAAGGGGATTGTTGGAGGGAAATTAAACTTTGTATGATTTCATTCGGAGTAACTAGTTATTATAGAGAAAATAGTTACAAAATAATACATTTTTATTACACAACGCACACAGCAGTAAATAAACATGAAAATATGTAAACAGATTTAGGTTAAAGAATTTTAAGGATAATTGGAGCATCGACGACAAACGCTTTCAATGTTTTCTCAGAACGAATTCCCTGAATGTTAACAAATATTAATTTCTTCATCAATTTCCAAATTTTAAGGACATTATGAGGTACATTTTTCCACAGTGTTAACTTCGTTAGTTGATACTTAAATAAGTACTTTTTAATGTCAATTATGATGTATAAATTACAATTAATTATCAGGAGATAATAATATTGCTGTTGCGATGCTAGTGACTACACTAGCTACTTCTACTAAGTAGTGCGGCATGACACCTACAAAACAAACTTGAGTAGCGCCATGAGTTGACATCCAAAACTGACATAACGTAAACTATTGCTCTGTCTTTTTCAAATGCATCACAATGAAAGAGACACACACAGCAATAGTTTTCGATAGCGAGGATAGTATTTCAAACTACGGTAAGGCTACACAGGAAAAGAGTCACAAAAAATTGGAATCGCGAGTCTCATTTGTAGGTAACTGAAAACTCCCTTTAGAAGTACTGACAACGACGGTTCTGTTTCGCCTTCTATTTAGAACCGGCATAAAATATCCCGTCTAATGGTCAGGATTAGATAAGGTCCCCTTTATACTCCGTCATGTTTCATTAAGTCGCATTGTTTCGGGGCTCGGCATTGTGCTCCAGTAAAAAACCAAAAGCAATCTGAACGCGCTTAGCTGCGTCTCATTGAAAAAGTCGAGTCGGGATCGTAAACAATCTTTGTCTTAGGACTCTTAGGGAATGATACAAATCACTTTACAAAGGGGCAACGTCGGAATAGAGCGTTTTAACAGTGTTAGATGCTTACAGCAACAGTATTACGGAGCCTGGGAATACCTACTAGTACAATAATGAATGGTTGAATGAAATCTTTGTGCTAAGTAACCATTACTCATCTTTATTTTAGTTCTCTACTAATACCTACAATACGTACCTAATACCTATCACTTCCCGTAATGCTAAATAACTGTACGTACAATATAGGTAGGTCGCGTATTCCATCCAGTCTGCTATAAAATCAGAACACTTAAAATCCTTATTAACGCCGAAAACGATAGATTTTTCATTGTGTTTCCTGTCAATTCCGGATGCTGATACCAGCCACTACATTAAATTGTCTACCCTTAAAATCCGAGTTTGACTCCTGGATGCAAATTTCCGAAGGCACCATTTCAGCCAAAACTCACATCGACTATACTCTGTATACCTTTAAGTTACTGCAAAGCGTTACCTTACCTTACCTACCTTATTTTCTTTAAGTCGGAGATAAGTCCTACTAAAACCAGAGATCTTGAAAATTGGTACAGACGCCCGATTTGAGACGATTCTTTGTTTTAATATAATATTGTATAGATGCACTAATGTAATGGTCTTTGGAGAAAGTTGTTTAAGTGCCCATACAATTTATTTGTAAAGCAAACTACGGCGTCAACAATGAGCTTGGTGTGCAAAAACAGTACAATTGGGCTTTACACGATCTCAATTCAATCACATTTCTATTCGGAGCCAGCGGCGCGGAAATCAATTATGATCATCTTTTGTGTGTTCTGTGTTGAATTCACTTGAATAAAGAAGGGAGAGAATGCTTTATATACGTGGCATCTATACTACTTAGATATACTGTACAGGTAAACTTATACCGATTATATCCTCAAACTCCCTGAAAATTGTTGATAACGGATTAAAATAAACATTATGTCACTTTAAGTACGAACAGCGCAAACCAGCCTAAACCGGACGTTACAACTGTATAGGAGTTCCCCTCCCTTTCATAAGTGCTGTGTGTGACCTTTATTTGAATGCGACAGGTATATTCTCATTCGTTATGGTATAGGTATAGTCTCATTCGTTACAAGCCACCAGGCCCACTGATTATAATTAAGCATAAAATATCGTAGCAGACAATCGATAGCAGCGTTTCAGATAATTTCTGAAACGTCTAACAATGATTCAGTTGGTGTGGCCCATGTTAAAGAGTTGCGAATGCTTCAATGTAAGTACCAGATTCCCCAAATCCTTAATTATGGTCTATGCGTACTCCGGGATCCAGACTACAGCTTTGGATGCAACCAGAATTCGCTCGATAAGATGAATAGTAGTGCCTAACTAATAGGTAGATAACCTAGTTCGTTACTACCGAGTAGTCCCAACAACTATCCCACAAACAAACAATCCGAGCACCGCGGGAATTCTATAACGAACAAGACAAACGAAATCAGGGTTGCCAGCGCCCCCCACCCCAACCAGATTTGAAATAAAACGCAACGGAAAGCGAGCAAGTTGCGAAGTGGCGAGATATTGCGCGACAGCGCCGTCTTACATTAACATATTCAGCGATGGCCGTTCGCGCCGAGTTCGTCATCCCCCCGCGATCGCCCGCGCCGCCACCGCACCCTCGATATTGGAATTCTTTTGAATCTCAAACTAGTCCGATTCCTTACTCGGCCAACTTTCAATGCAGAGTTCATGATTCCTATTTCAATGTGAGCACCCTTTTTCATGCAATTTGACCGGTCGTATGTACGAGTAATCTACTGTGGCGCAGTTCGCGTACGTTTCTCTTTATACTCCAGATTTAATTAAATTAAGTTACTAAGTAGTTATTTTTAAAGTGCTTTTGCACGTAAAGGCGACGGATAGGGTTCAACTACTAGCAACGTCAATTGATTTAAGTAAGTAAGGGCTATTTAAAAAATTTCGTAGCTCCAGTCTCTCGAAAAGCACTTATAGTCTCACTCGAAATCTTGATTAACTGTTGTTGTGTTGATTGTGCTGTGTTTCGCCGAGTGAGTGAGGGTACCGGAGGGCACCCGGGGGGAAGGGGATAAAAGGTTGGCTGCGCACTTGTAACTCCACTGGTGTTGCAAGTGTCCATGAGCGGCGGCAATTGCTTACCTTCCATCAGGTGACCCGCCTGCTAGTCTGCTACATATCACATAAAAAAAAAAACGCCAAAACTGGTCACTTTTGGTGTTTATCCAAATTAAGACGTGACAATTGATTCGAGATCGATTGCACAATTATTAAATAAAAAATCTAAATTTTTGTCGCGAGGCAGGAGCTTCAATATTGTTAAAAGTAGATCTCGGCTCGTAGCGAACATTTTATCAATTGGCTTCGGTAGTGTGCCCCACCCGTCGCCTTAAGCCGTTAGTCCTGCGTCCGATCTCTCCCCGGTCTTGAGAATGTTTGCATTTAAACTTGTACCTATACTTACTACAAAATGTATCCTGCGTACGAAGCTGAACATTAAGATCGGCCGCACTAACCGAATTTGTAGAAGAATATTATGAATTAAAGTAGTAATACACAGTTCCGACCGATATCTGTATTCTTACACACGTAGGATTGTCACCTACTATCAAATGTTTTCAACCGTTAATCACTTAGGCAAGCAAGTTTCGTTCATTCCGAAGCTTTTATTGCTATTAGGTGTGACTTAGACCTACATGGCGTGAGTGAATGCCGTCACATGAGCAATACCTGTACCTGTTGAATACCTATACGAATAATTTCCTTGAGTAATAAATTGATATCAATAAATCATTACGTGGCGTGTTACCAACTAATTTTAAGTACATATTTGCCTGTCATTAAGCAATTGAAGTGCTGTGTTGTTGAGACAGTCAGTGGGTCGATAGAGCATACACGCGTAAACGCATGACAAAAGTACACGCTGTATCTAAACGACGCCCATAAACATCTTTTTACTTGAACAAAGTTCCTTGAACGTGTACTTACGTTTTGGTAAAACATGTAATAATTCAAGCAGCGAGAAGTTAAGCAAAGTTTTATGAAGGAACGACGAGCCGGGGTGTGAAAGGCAAGTTGGAGCATGGCTTCGCCGCGTAATTATTCGATCCGTGCCACCTCCAGAATGTCATTTGAGGTTTTTGTCAGAACTCTGACTTTCCGTAAAAGTTCGTTTTTGTCGATTTGTACCCCACCCTCCTAATGAAGGCCTACAGGATTCAATTAACCGAAGGGATTGGAATGTTTTGTGATTTGTACTCAGTACGGAATTCTATCAACGCGCTTCAATTCGATGCCTTGCAACGTTCTTCCAAATTAAACCGGCAAAAAAGTTTCACAAAAGAATTGTGCCACTAAACGCAAAGACTCGTGGCAGTTGTTGCCTTTCAGTCGTTAATAATGAGTGTCATATGGCAGTTAATTTAATTAAAATTATCACTAAGTTTAAAGGGAAGTAACTCATGTTATACTCGAGCCAAACACTCGTAGTTATGAATGAAATATGTCCAATGCGGATAAGTGAAGATGATGAAGTCACAAACCTCAGCTATGTTCGAAAAACTCGAAACATACTTTTTGCTCTACCCGACAATCGAACCGTGGAAGCCGATATCATGGCCTGGTACTGAAACCTCTAGATCAAAGAGTGTTAATTAAAATAATTATCTGGCTTACATATTTAATAATATATCTGAGTACAGAGTTACAATTTGTCGGTAAGCCGATTGTAGATTTTTAAAATTCATCTGAGTACTTACCTATGTAGCTCAAAAACGGAATATCCCGCGAACTCCAGGATAAGCCGATTTCGGGGGACAGTTCAGTCCGGTTATCCAAAGTAGTTTGCAGCCAAAATTCGATTAAATTAAAATCTAGAAGGATACCTATAAACTACGTTTATTCTAGGATTTAAACAAACTACATTACTTTTTACTAATTTAGTATTATCTTCGTCTTCACTTCATTAATCATTAATACTCAACAAAACAATATCAATGTGTTTATGCTGAAGTAGAAGCGACTAACACAAAAATATAGGTTTTTTTATGTGATTGGTGGCAAACGAGCACACGGATCACCTGATGGTGAACGATTGCCGCCGCCCATAGACACCTGCAACGCCAGTAGACTGTTACCAAATTCCAACATCTATTTATATACCTAAGTGCTTGTACCTAGGAATTTTTGTTGTTGGGCCAACAACTCACTCCCACTCGAAGACTGTCGAAGAATGTTTAATTTCATTATTGCCAAAAATTGCTAAAAACTGTAGAAAACTCTAGAGAAGGCATGGCTTAGTGTCGCCAGAAACAAAAACAATGAACTCATTTAAAAATAAAAATCTATGGATGTATCTTAGACAGTAGCGACAAAATGGGACGGTTTAGAAAAGCAGGTTTTTATTCCTATTTACCCCGCCATTTCTATTTCCCCCGTTTTACGGTACCTTGAGTGGCATCATTTTAAAATGCCATACTAAAATCCGCATACATCTAAAGCCTAGTTCGCATTAGGCCAGTATTTTAGTCGAGTGGCGAGTAATTAGTAGCTAAATTACTCAGAAATCGTTCGCATTATTGGGCGAGTACAGTACACAAGTGTAGTACAGACTTGTTTAGTCGGTGAACCAGTGAGCACGGAGTGGCGTGGTGGGGGGCGCTACTCGCCCAAAAAAATAGAACAAAATGGATTGAATCGACTAAATTACTTACTAACCTTCTTGACTAATTTTTTGGTGTTCAGACACATTTAGTTACTAAATTACTCGTCACTCGACTAAAATACTGGCCTAATGCGAACTAGGCTTTACAGGAAAAAGTGCGCCTAGCTATGTATTCCACCAGTGTTTAGGCACACGGGGGCGTGCTCGAGCGATGCAAAGGCGCACATCCGACCGGCGTCGCAAGCCGAGACTCCCGCTGAATGCACTCGTTCTCTCTCTGTATTTGCATTCTGACTGTGCACTCCCAATTTGGCGCATTGTGAGATGAACTGCATGTGTTAGTAGCCTAGAGCTTTTACTTCGAGATTTGATTGTGTTCGCTTATGATTCGCGCACAAAGTTTAACTAAGTAGAAAAATTAAGTAGTCTAATACAAACATACAATGTGTTTTTTCTGTATACCTAGTAGGTAATTTTACATTTCTAGTAAGTAAGTGTTTAATAATTCTTAAAATTTGAAATACCTATCTAATGTTGAAATCCTTTCAACTATTCTAATTTTACCTTTAAACAAGATTATAACTAACTCTCTTCAATTTATTTATCAGGATCTTCAATGAGATAAATCGGATCCTCGTAATATGATAAATTAAATGCTACGAAAATTATATTTTACACACTACGTATTTACTTAGCTGCTTCGTTAGTATGTAAGTACCTATATCAAAGAGGTTGATTCCTTTAATGTTGAAGCGTGGTTGAAATTCCTTTATGTATACACGAACTTGAGCAAAATTCAGCTGAAATTACCGAGTCGCTATGCCGGCGGGCGGCGCATCGATTGAGCAATAAATCATAATAATATAATAGGTATAATGTAAACAGTCCCGAGGGATGATGCCCGGCCACCCTCTAACCTCTGTCAGCCTCCCCCGCCATGCTTCGTTTAACCACACAGAATTGACAATCAGGGGTGACAAATTAAAAAAACGGCTTTAAAGCGATAAGCCATAGACTCAAAAATATTATTTCATATTTATGATTCTCGAGGTATACCGGAGCTTTAAGAATGAATTGCGGCATAATGTGGAGTTTTTCAACATAATGTATGTCACATACTACCTCCATATATAATCGCATATCTACCTAATCTGCATTGAAGTACCTACCTAGTTATACGTCTTAGGAAAAGTATAGGCACGTTGCCTCAAACAAACATTCTCACTAACATAGATAAGAACAGATTCTAATTACAAACCAAATACCGATTCAAAATATTGACTGAAAAATATGGGGCATACCGTACCTACTTTGCACCGGTCGCAGTATTAACGCGTTGACAACCCTACCCAGAGTCACTTAAAAGCCCCAACTTGATTAATTGTAATAGATTGTCGTTAATTTTGATTACATTTCATGTCCCCCATTTCTCAAATTCACTTAAAAGTATCGATAAAATAAACAGCCTCCCCGTGAACCGACTAAATCCGAAGGAGCGATCCACCTCTCTTTATCCACGTCGCCTAATCTCCGCGGCCACACCTGCTTCCGAGCGCTCGCGCAACGACTTATCTGCAAGTCAATGTCTCTTGAGTCTCGTGTGTACCCGTCATTACATAAAAACACGTCAGTGAATTTCGCGTAATGACGGTTCCGCAGTGAATGGAATTAGAAATCATGATTGCTATTTTTACAATATAATTTGAATTGAAAATCTTACTTAGGACATGAATAACGATGTGTAGGTCTGTAAAAGGTACGTAAATAGGAGGAAAAAGTTATAGGTGCATGCTGCAATATTCAGGAGTGAATGGGGATATTCGGGGGTTGCATCATCTCGCTAGAGACTGAGAGGCTGCTAAATTGACGGTTAATCTATGCTAAATCGATTTTTAGATTTTCGAGTGGCATCCAGCTTTCTAGCCTAAATAAACGAAATTACCTACTCAAAGCTAGTAGCTGCATTTCAGATCAATTGAATAAAAGCTTCTTTCGAATAGACTTCACACTGATAAATTTTATAGATACGTGGGATAGAGTATTTTATCTGATATCGCCATGAACCTCATCGGAGATGATTTTTTCTCAGGTCTAAACCTACATAGAAATTACCCAATAGCGAACGAAAGTGACCTTTTCCCGAAAAACACAAATGATACTTCTATTTTACGAGAAAATGCTACCCTAAGAGAGAAGTAGTAAGATAGAAAACGTATAGCAAAGTATAACATTACACCGAAGCACTTTTACACCACCGTTGAAGATAGGAACTCGAAAACTTCATCAGCAGGCTACGACGCGTGCCGACGCTGCGCATAGTTGCTGCAGCCGTCAACCCGCCGAGATTGTTCGCAACAATGCCTTTGGATTCAACAGATAACTTGGAATACTTCACGGCTTTTATTTAACTATGTTGTGGGTGAAAGAGGATATAATCACTACGGGGTATCTTTAATGGAAAGCACGTTATGCCGTTGGTACTGCGCCTAATCCTTCTTCAGTCGTGTCACTTTGATGTCCCATCGAAATATGAGGGAGAGAACAGAAAACGCGCTTGTGTCTGCACACACAATTTTATTTTTTTGCTGAAGTAGGCAGATGACCATGCGGCCCATATGATGGTAAATGGTAACTGCCGCTCATAGACAACACCAATGACGAGACCGCTGCTTACCGTGAAAGAAGCACTATAATTTGTCCTGCCTGGCTAAATGTTGATATTACCGAAAGCCGAAAGATCGGTTAGGTAGGAGGACGTATTATCTTTATGACGCATCATCACTACTTACCATTACTATAGCATTTGTACCTACTTACACTACTATTTGCAGCGATTCATTTTCAGTTTATTTTTTAAGAATTTCCCCGCAAATTTATTCATTGAGCTTTACTCAACCTTTTTTATGGGGCCACAAAAACGTTTTAGCTTTGGTGCCGGGACGCAACATAGTAGATTGATCAATCTTTGTAAGAAGAAATGGTTTATGAGTAATTATGTCGTTAGCGACTATGAGGAGATCAGTTACTGTTTTTGCGCAGAGAAAATTTAATCTTTCACTTTCACTATTCGTGAGGAAAACTAGATTTTGCTTATTGTTATCATCGATATAATCTCTCGATACAATTCAATACTGAAAGCGTTTGGAAAAGAGATACCGACAGCACTGTTATTCGTAGTAATCTAGTATTTTATTGTCGACCCTAATCCATAATACCTATTGGTTTTAAGTTCCAAAATGCTATGTAAATAGCGCTTTTTTGCAAATGGATCTCATTGGAGGCGACCCTTTCAACTTGTTTACAGGGTTTCTATGATCAAGAGTGGTTGTAAAATTTGACATCCTATCTATTGTTATTATAAAGTTAATATTTTTTCGTCTCTTTTGTTGATGTCACTAAACGTACGAGTATGTAGCGGTCACATTTCTATTCTACTGTTATTTATTAAGCGTCGAAACAGACTAAATATTGAGTCATTTTTGCAATTTTCATACCCACTTAACAGTATTACGGTACGTTAACAATCCGCGGGGCAATTGTCGTTTCCAGCAATTACGTATGGAATACAGGCCGTTTGCGCATTTGCAAGTAGGCCGTGCGTTCAGTTCATTGCCTGCTCGGCCTAAAATATGGTGCACATTTCAACAACAACTTTATTTGCGAGTAGCAATATGAAAGAGACGGCGTTCGCGTCTAACGGGCCCGTTTATGAGCTTGTGCAGACATTTAGGGTTTTTCACCTTACGAATAAGGTTGGTATTGCGATTCCATCATAGAAACCGTACATACAGCCTAAGGGTCGCCCCCAATGAAGACTCCATTCGCAAAAGAGTGCTATTTGGCATTTTCGGAATTTAAAATCAATTATAATGATTAGGGTCAAAAATAAAATACTACATGTTGTTTTAGACATGGACGTCATATTCGAAACTCAAAATAGCTTGAAACTACTAAAGAGATCACCTAATCCATATTAGTAGGGGAGCATTCGCGTGTGAAAAATCCGCTAGATGGCGTACTTAGAAATGAGGTCCACCTACATGGTGATTGGTTATTTTTGATGTGAGATGAGATGTCAATATGTCACTAAACAACCAATGACGATATAGTTGGACCTTAGTCTGCCTAGTAAGTCATCTAGCGGATTTTCACATGCGATTTGTGTTTAAATTACGAAAATGCCAAATAGCGCTTTAGAGCACTTATGCCAAATAATGCTTTGGAGCTCTGGAGCCTTAATTGGTGGCGACACTTTTAATCCATTCACGCTTAGGATTTCTATGATCGAAGTATGAAACACTTAAACCTAATTACCAACAGGCAGAAAATGCCTATCCACCGTCAGTTTACATAGTGTGAAATGGAACAATCCTATTTTGCATCCCAAAGTAGGTTCGCCAACTCGTTCGTAGTTCTGTTTGCGTTAATTTACCCGTATTTGTGTCGAAGTTAGTACGTATACAAATAGTTGCCATACTCGCAGCCTGGAAACTATCTCATTAGTGATTGCCGTTGTCACGAACATTCTGATTCAGTTAGGTAAGAGAAATAAATAAATAGCTTTTTACAACATGATTACAACTGATATAGATCTAGCTGTAATACTCTGAATACATCAACATGTGTATCACATATTCCTCTGTTTATACGTATGAAAAACTAACTATGTACAATACGAATATGTATTTAGATTACATTTGCAGGGTGTTTCTATAGACATAGACATCCTTTTAACCACGTCTTTTAAACAACATTTATTCAACTGAATTCTAATACTCTTCAGAATTATTGGTAGAAGGCGTGGTTAGAGTGGTGTAAATGCTCACAGATACACCCTGTATACATATATCTACAGTCACCTTTATCTACAGTATCTATCACCTGTTATTGTACAAAATGATATACGAAAGTGTTACTTTGTAAATAAATAAGCATGTCGAGCGATTCCTTACTACCACTTAGATACAATTACGGACAACAGTATCAATCTCTTTTTAGCGGAAAATGCTTCTATCAATCCATTGACCATTGCAATACTATAAAGACGGTACGTCAATATGAAGCACAGATATATTAACATACAATATGTGTGCTTATATTTAGTGTTGATCCGGGTTGCAGGTCAAAGTCCGCTCCCACAGGAGTGCCATAACTTCCATCGGCGGGCAAAATCGCCGTTAAGCAGTTATCGCTTACTTCAAAACCCATTTTGCTAATCCTACAAGCGAGAAAACGCTTAGCGAACTAAAATACTGATGATAAACAACATTGACATGGAAGGTTTACGGCTTGATCCGCTTGTAAGCAAACTTTTTTTATATAAATTCTTACATGATCGTACGTTGGCCTGATTCTGTACTTAGTAAAGTTGTTTAAGCGCTTGTGTTACGGTTATCAAAGACAGGAATCTATATACGTATGTATGTATAAAAGAAGAAACTGCCTTTGTCTCCCTAGTCAGAAACTAAACCTAGAAACTTGAAATTTAAGGAGAGGGTTGCGTAAATAGTGAAAGAGAAGAAGGGATTTTAAAAATTAAACCGATCCGAAAGAGGGCCTACAGTTCGTATGAATGTCGTCTATCATATTTTATGTTAAGTGAAATTTTAAAATAAAACGGCTGACTGTCACGAGTCTTTAGTTTGAGTATAATAGTTAGGAGTATTTCTCTTTAAACCTATACTGACCATTTTCAATAACTCTACTTTCAAATATCTTTCAATATTAGTGAATGAAATATGACCTCGTCTGCCACAAATCTTTGCGTTTAGTATAAATACACAAACTATACCAACCTCAGAAAAAAGAATAGGTACCTTCTATTCAATATTCAAATTATTTACTTTTAAATATATGGCGATCTGTGTTAACTGTTCCTATTTCTTTTTCAAAGGTAATAAAAGCTTTTACATCTGCCATTCTACATCGACTTGATTGAATTTTGGCTCTACATTATGTAGGCCGCAGAATTGCTTTCCAATAAAGTATTTGAAGCATTCGCAGGTACCTTACCGATACAACTGTTACCTTCTACGTTGTTACCACGTATTTTTAATCAAGGTAATTTAGCTTACGGGTAGGTATTAGTTATGTGAAGGAACATTAAAGTTATTTTAGATTCTTGTGGTAATTCTTAATTAGAAATCTTAAAGAAGAAAATCTTACCTAAGGTAAATTAGGTAAATTGTCTGATGAACCTAGCTTTCAATAATTCATGTCCCAAAGATGATACAGTCTAGACACAGAAAATACACGTAAATTATTAAAAATACTTGTATGTTATCACTACTAAGATGGGATTAGGCTTAATCACCACGTTTGCATAATGCGGATTGGTGATCACAAACTCGAGCAATGTGCGAAAAATTCGAAACATACTTATCGTAGTAGTGATGACTTGATTTCTATGATGGAGGCCTTTGCCCTGCAATGGGAGAGTATATAGGCTGATACTTTACTTTATCTTGTATGTAGGTTATATCACCTTTTTGCATACATTTATCCAATTAAAAAAATATATATTACCTAATTATTGAACTATTATTACTTAGGTATACTGGTATATAATTTCGAATACGAAATTACCAAATTGAAATTAAGTAGGTAAAAGTAAAATTAATGGCAGAGTCCCCAAAATGCTGGCACATATAATTACAGTTGGTGTCTGATAGAATTCCTTTCCAACCAATGGGCAAAACCGAGTCACAACGCTGAATACCAGTTGCATAATAAGAGGAGAACTTGCAAAGCTTTACTAGCTTTAATAGCGTTGATGTTACTAGCAAAACACTACAATAGTATACTTACGAGTATTAGCAAAATACCACAATAATCTACAGAAAATCTTCCTCAACCGATAATGAAAAATCTCAGACATAACTTCGACTACACTGCAATAGGTGAAGGAAATTGTTATAACAATCATTTTAGATGCTACGTTCAGCTTAAAGATTTGTGTCTGTTCCACTGCAATTTCTAAAAGAAAAATTGGACGATTTTGTCGGAACATTAAAGAAGCTTTTGAAATGTTCGCTTCGACACCTTCAAAATATTTCCAGTAATGCGAAAGTAAAATATTAAGTGCTTTGAAAACTATTCAGAGCACTCCTTAACATTTTGCTTTCGCATTACTCGAGATAAACAGATAGTGACGCTACCTAAGGTTGTATCTAAGAAGCATGACGCTTGTCACTAGAACAAGATCTCCGAAAGCCTCGTAATATGTTACCTACTTCTTACTACACAGGTTGTATATGTTTGAATTCCGCTGCAAGCCTAAGTGCAAGGCGACGGCACCGCCAAATTCCAGAGGCATGCCGCAGGGCACGGGGAGACACCCTGGGGGGCGCCAGCCCGCTGCACTTGCCGACCTTAATACCGCCATCAGCAAATTGCGAAACACCAGCTGCTTGTGACAAGAAATCTCTGACATAATTCACGCCATTGGACCGCAATTGGTGCCGGAAATTGCTATGACAATCATCTCTCGGATTCGATGCTAGTTACACGTAATGCATCCTAGATGTTTAAAATTTACATTTTGTTTCACTAATATAAATACTAAGTTAGGTACTTACTATTGGTGCTGTTTTCAGCACAAAACAGACTAATGGCAATAATGTAAAATCGATGGCAATATAGTTCAACGTAAATAAATACTACGTGCAGTAGCAGGCAAATAGTTACCTTGCTACGTAAACATGTTTGTGCAAAGAAATTTTTCTGTGAATCATTTGCAGTAGAATCCTCTGCAAATGTACACATAGATACAAATTCCCTCTCTGATTAGCTTGCCTGCCATTAAAAATAAGTCGCTCTCCTTCGAACATAGATTTCCCATATTCCTGTACAAGTTTAGAGAGGAAGGAAAATGTGTCCTGTTTATTATGTCATAACATCTTAAAGGAGCTCTCAGAATGCTCCGTCAACACCGCTTACACTTAGAACATACTCCGCGGTCGAGGCACCTAATATCTGTCGGTCGTCTAGAGGGGTTATTAAATACCATCTCGCAAGCTGAGTGCACCGTGACCCATATCCACGGCTGCACCACCCGAGTTGTACGAGTGGACTTTATTGATTCGGAGTCTTGAGACTTGAGACGTTGCGCGCTCCCCCTCGCACGCGGCCTCGCCCGCGTCGGAGGGAGAGAGCTGACTCCGGTAGGCCACTTGCTCAATATTCCGGAGGCGCGCCAGGACGCTGCAGTAATAGAACGCTTAGGTAACACGCACTGTACTAAACGAGAGTTTTATGCGCGTCCGTTTTATAAATTGGCCTCCGTCCGCGTCTATCGGCTGGGACGCCACAAATCCTTTCTCGATTTCGGGCTTTTCACGTAAAGGCTTTAGAAATAGGTTGCAATCCAAACTGAAACAAAAGGATCATTTAACAAATTGTTTACCACCAACTTTATTGAAAGATTGAAACTCATATAATATAATTTAAACATTATGTTAACAATTAGTTATCTCGCCCGTGGCACAAATGGCTAAAATTTCTGCATACCACAGTAGAAGAACTTTATCCAAACAAGCGAATGAATTAAAAACTAACCTTTTATTTTTATGATTGGTCGTTAGAGTGCAATACAAAATACGAGCTTGGTTAGTGGTCGTCGGGCGCCATTATAAAGTTGAGGATGGTTATCGCGCAAGTTTAATAGGAGAGCCCAGTGTCCAGGGCCGGAGTTAGACAAGAGGGGCCCGGTGCGTTACCTTGGGGCCCCTTAGGTACGTATATAATAAATTAAGGACGCTTAGTTTTAAATAGTGTGATTTATCTATTATACACAAAGTATATAGGGACTCCGGATTTACTCTCAGGTATTAATATTCAAGATTTCTTATACCCAAAGATATGAAACAATTTGATCAAAAAAATACTCTATACTTATAGTCAATAAAACACAATTAGCTTCAAAATAAGAATATTTATGTATGACCGAAAATATTACTGGCGAATATAACAGTACTTAGCTACCTTTTAAATATTTGTTTTTTATAGCAGGCCTACCTACTCTGTAATAAACGTATGTATGGATTAAGCATTGCATTGAGCACCATTCGAATCAATAACGAGTATCTTGGGTCAGCCCACTATGTCTTATTCTCTCATACATTCAACGTCGTCATCGATCAACTCCATTTCAATAGTATCTGCACAGAATAACTAACAGACTAATTACAAATATCATTAGCAAAAAGGTCAAAATGAATGATAATGACATAAACGGCACATAAAACACAAAGCAATTTAACTTCTACCGCCGATTTAAAAGTTTAATAAATTCTAATTTGGTTTAAGGAAAAGATTCCCGTATTAAACCTACCTAATAACTTATTTACATTTAACCCTAATGGTTTTGCACTTCCTCTCCTTTTTTAAACCGGCGGGTTTATTTTAACCCCAAAATTCGTAAAGTAATTCGATGAACTTTGACCGACCGGGATCATGGTAAAAGCCCCCCCTCTAACTCCGTAAGTAGATGCTTCCCGGTTTAGCTTGATATGAAATGAGGCTAAACAGAGAAAAAATATTTTAGTAACTTTCAAAACAAAACCTCAGTTAAAGCGTCATTTGATTGATAACATAACATGAGGAAACTTGCCCGTTTTGGAAACTGCGAATACTTACCCTAAAATAATTATTGTTTTAACCACAATCCAGTTGGTCTGTTTTTTGCTGTCTATGCTTTTCCCAAGTTGGTTCAATGTAATTACCAGACCAAATTACCAAATTACCAAAAATTTACCAAATTTTAAATATGATCAATTAGACCCTGATCACCGATAACAAGGCAATGATACTCGGCAAAATTTGCCGTCTCATCATAGAATAACGTCTCATTCGTACCATGTAAATCATAAAATAGTTGTGGTGGACCCTTCACCCCTTAGTCCGCCAGCGAGAGCCGGTACTTGTAGAGTGTAATCTTTGCCACTGCAGCGTCCGCTGCATCCAGTAATTATACTGAGTTTCCATCGACCCGACTGGTTTCAGCAAAAACTGGTTATGTAACGGATCCGATCAGCAAACTGTCTGTTTAAAGTTTAAAGTGCTCGACGCCGATGTTTTACGGATTTCATAAAATTGTAATTCACCAATTACAATTTAACTGACTCACTAGTCATTTGCATACATGTTTACTTGTAACAAAGAAAATACTACATGTGTTGACAATCACAACATTACATACAATTTATACTTTTATACCAATTAGGAACCATATATGTTAGATATAATATGATGTTTTTACTTAGAAATAAAAATATCTCGTCCTTAATTTATTAATTAATGTTCTTAGACGTTTTCTGACACAGCACTTACCAACCAACATTTGTTCGCAGTTATTCTACTACTCAATCAAATTTACTTATTTTTCGTGAAACTTTATTTTGACCTTGTAATGTGGGCCGTTTTCATTTTCCCAACATAGAACGCATAAAAACTGAAATGTTTTTATGCGTTCTTACAAAAGATCACTTAATCACAGACGACCGTCTTTACAATTCTTTGAAACGCGTAAAATACTCTACGTCTCATACGAATGTTTACGTATTTATAACAAATAATCGTGAGACTAATACGCCGCAAAACCTAAGCAACGCCTAAAAAAGTACCGTAGGTAGATATGCTAAAATGCCCTAGCGTAAAATTAAGCTAAACGAACATATGCGCGGTAGGTGACTGCTCTTATAATAACTAGATTACGCCATCCTAATAAATATCAAGTGCTTCACTACTCAGTAATCACATTACGCGAACCTGGCGAGGTGTGATAGTAGTAGTAGCATCACGTAATATTAAACTCATCCGGGCTCCATCCCTCTAATAAATTAGCCAAAGCACGCTCAGTCATATTACAGAAACTGTGATAGTAGGTGTCGGGCCGGCGGGTGGAGGGGGAGGGGTAAAAGCCTGGACCACCACTTAGCACCATCGATGGTAATCAAATTATCTAGATATGAACATTTTCAGGAACTACGTTAGGTTCACTAAAATATTAGTTAGCCTAACATAGATACTTTGATAGATTTATTAGATGATATTTTGCGTTTACGCGATTTTATGGATGGTGAAAAAGTCCTATACTCACTTAAGACGATCTATTAGATGATATTTTACATTTACGCGATTTCATGGATGGTGAAATAAGTCCTATACCTACTCACTTAAGACGATCTTTTCGATAAAAGGAATTCCGATGATTCCATTCCTAATTACCTACACATATAATGAAATATCATGTCTTCAATAACTATTATACCTATTCAACTTCATATTTGGATCTACGGCCACTTACCATCAGGCGGAGTGAGGTCATCTTGATTGTCCTCAATATTTAAAAAAATAACTTCATCATATTAATTCACTTAAGTAATTAATCGTTATTTATTATAAAAAAAATATTATGTACAGTGGCCAGCACATCAAGTTAGTACAATCTGTCAAATTTCCTCAGTTGATATTGAACCAAACACGTTTGACATAAAAGTGAGGTTCGATTGAAGAAATTTGACAGATTGTAGTAACTTGATGTGCTGGCCACTGTACGTTCATTTACTGATATTTTTCCTTTTCTTGTAAAACGACCAATAGACTACGAGCATAATATGAAAAGAGGTTTAAACTTAGCAGTGGGGTCTGCCGGGCCGACGATCATCGAAAGTCAGAAGCATAGGAAAATGGACTGTTTCATCCCCAGACGTTCTAAGAGGATGTAGACGAGTATTTTTTGTTTAAAATCTAATTTAAATCCAAAAATTGTAATAGAATGAAGTGAACCAGTGATAGAGGTCCTGTGTGTCGCTGGGGGGCGCGTGGGCGGCAAGGGCGGGGTGAACGACCGGCCTCGCGCTGATATTAAACTCCATCTACCTCGCCGCTAATAAAATGTTAGCAAAAGCACTGTTTTGTAATCACCTACGTACTCTGTTGTAGATAGGTGATTCTTCATTTTTTTTCACATTGAAATTGCAATGAAATCCATCAGCCCCTATCGTAGCAGGCATTTCATTTGTTGAAATATCTTTTGGCATCATACCGCCTCTTTCAATTTATATTTTTCTTATATTATTCTAATTACCTCGTTCACTACCTCTGAGTAAACTGTCAAGTAGTTTACTTTTCAATTTAAGTGGGTTTGGAGGAAACTGGCCTAGTTAACAGTTAAAATATTTTTTTTATAAATAAGTACAAAGACCAGGGGCCAATTTTCTCCGAACACACTTTAATTACTCAGAGGTGGTGAACGAGGCCCTTATACTAAAAATGTTTCAGTTTTGATTAAAAAATATTATAGTTGAAACTCATATTGTCTTTAATCAAAAATTTGTTTATTTTTATTCACCATCAATCAAATATCTGTTAGATTGGTGAAAATGTAAAAATAAATTAAACTCTGATTCATAATCATGTAAAGTAAACTGACAGATGTCAATGTGTCATCCCCATACATTATCACTCAATTTGACACATGCAAAATGTCAAAATGCATAGAAACTTGTCATTTTCAACTTTCACTTTACTTTACATGATTATGAATCAGAGTGCAGGTTGTATATCTACCTACTATAATTAATGTTTTTACTATAATACAGAGAATCACGGGAGCGTGATTACCGATACGAACGTACGTGTAAGGTGTCCTTTCACGTACTCATAGCTTTGAGTATACTCAAACACTCATAGGTAATCCTTTCTCAGAAGACCGTGTAAGAGATTCAGTAGCGGTAGGATGCTTATTATTCATATGCCCACATTTTGCAAGTATCAACTCAAATTAGGTATGGCCGCTCATAGCGTGTCGTAGTTTCTCGTTTAGTCCTGCATATTTTTACGCGACCTTTTTGAAACGGGGAAACGCATATGTTTTCAAACACAGCTTTACTTAGTATCTGTAGAATTTTCATTATGCTAGTAAGGTTACTTACTAGCTATGACCTTGAGTCCGCAGAAACCAATTTTAATAGATATTATTACTTATTTTTTACAAGTGCGCAAAATAACGGTCATCGCTATACTTTCGTTCCCCCAGCTATAGGTACATACTTTTTTAAGCGTTGCTTATTAGGTTTTGCGGCGTGGTGGTGTTAGTCTCACAATTTGTTTTTATAAATACTAAATATTACTTTAGAATGTAGGTAGCACAGGTGTATTATCTACATTCTAGAGTAATAGGCCGCCCTCATTTATTTCGGTACCTAACTTAGACCGGTACCAATAGATGGTGCTAGAAGTCGATTACAACGCGCAAGTGTTTCGTGTAAGCCTGGACGTGGGCTATGAGATTAACCTCATAATAAATAGTATAGAACATCGAATAGATTACATATTAATATCAGAGATTATTTATCTAAAAGTAACATAAATAACAACAGTTACGCTAGCTTTAGATAAAATAGTATCAAAGATAGATTACCTAAGTTATGTAGTTATAGTGAGTTTATAAACTTTTAGATAAGTGTAGATTTATATAACTTGAACAACAGTAATTCAAAAGTTTGCTTTTAGCGTTATAAAAATATGAACTTTCCTATTTAATGTAAATGATTAAAGTGTGTGCAAAAAATAGTAGTAAACATATACAAAATTTTTAATATGAGAACAACTTAAGAAAATCAATGAAGTCACTTAAAGTTCTACCCATCCTGAGCGGCAGACGTTCCCAGCTAATGGTCCCAGTGTGGTTATAACAGTTTGCAAGTGTATTTAACTGTTATATTATTCAGCACGTTCAATTAGCATCTCGTCTCGAGGTGACTAGTGGTAGTGCGCCCCAGGGCGAGGCGTGTTTACATAGACGCCATGCGCCGGCACGTCACGCCTGCATTGTGGAATACGTGTGTCTAGGTACACATACGTATGTCCTATGTCTGGGAGTTGAGTTAGTTCTTCGTTGAATGTGTGGGGTGGTAATTCGCTGTGATTTCTTGCTTGTTACGCTTTGCGTCGTGAGTGCAGTTAGCACTCACTTATAGCTATGATTAGGCTCTAGTACGACACAGGGTGAGACGTGTTTTCAAAACGCGATGCGCCGGTACGTCACGGATACATATTTTACCTAAGTCTGTCTATGTCTGCGGTTTGATACTTAAGAATATGTCTAGAGGTTTATTTAGTGCCATCGTAACGTAATATTGCGTAGCTAATGCTTCACTCTTATGACTGATAGGTAGGTACCATCATATTTTATGATGGACTGTCATAAACGTCATCATAGGGAACAACCTTCTATCGAGTACTTAATGGTTCTTCATAGCTCTTATACATCCACGGCATGAACAAAAATAAGTAGTTTAGAAGTTACGTGGAAACAGATGAACATACATACATATACATAGCCTGTCAAAATCATAACCCTCCTTTTGCTTTGCCGTAGTCGGGTAAAATATCAGGCTCCATTTTGAAACTGTTTTTGGACTTACTGATTAAATAAGATTGAAATTAGGTACCTACCTACTTATAGCAAATACCATCTCTAATAAAGACCAATAAAAAATCTAAGTCATTTGATTATAAAAGCGTGTAAAAATTCTAGGAATCCTCTATATTAAACTTTTCATGAAAACGCAATTGCAAAAGAGATTGCATTGCAAATATAATATGGGAGAGAGCGCGGATCCCCGTACACGGTAATAGGCACGCAAAGTGCCCACACAGGCCCTATGCACTGTAATTACACCATAAATAGCTACTCATGAGCGCATTACTAGTGCGGTAGTGATGCTATCTGAGTCGACATTTACTCGACTTGTCACAAACTTGAGTAGTAATAAAATTATTCGATTGAAACAGCGTCAGGGTGTCTAACTATCCCGAGTATGTGCCTTTTCAGTGTTTACTTTCGTCTGATTTAGTTGAATGTTAGTTAAGTAGGTATGATTGTGACAGTTCTGAATAAATATTTTTCATTTCATTTCAAACAATTGACGACCTAAATTGAAGACGCAATGGCGTAGGTATTGGCCGCCCGGGACAGAAGACTATTTTGCTGCCCATTTTCATTGCTCCACACGTTTGCACGAATTTCACATCCCTGTGAAATCCCAATAACTTAATTACTATGTTGGAGGCCTTTGCTCTTTAGCGGCACAGTCTATAGGCTGATACTTTACTTTATTCGATAGAAAGATATTTACCGCCATTTTTCACCGCTTAGTTTGCAAAGGCGTAGGTGGCTAATAGTTGGCTTTCTGACCAATAATCCGACACAAAATGGGCCGAAATCGCGAAAGGCCGATAAATGTGTCAGAGCACTGCTATAAATTCGCGCGGCCGCAGCGGTCAGGAAGCTAATCTACGTAACTTGTCCTACGTAATATACTACGGGAAGAGTCCACCTTCTTCCTAATTTCACTGTTGACAAATTTAACATATAATTCACGGACCTTATGAAGCTGTTTGTTGGACAAACATGTGAACTTTGAACATTTTTTCGTTTGATTACTTTTATTGTGGGAGCAATTCAGGTTGGAATATACATTTGTGTCATGTTTTACGTGCAGCCAGGTAGGACCTCTCAATGTAAGTTAAATCGCTTGTTTAATGGGTAACAGAAATAGATAACTAAAGCACAAACGTATACTTACTAAAATAAAGTTGTCTGTACCTCTCTATTAGTCAAGTACCTAGGTAGATGATATAATCTATTTGAATAAGACAGAAATGTTAATAATAACATACATGTACCTATCCTCAAAACCGTATTCTACTGATAATCAAAACTACGCAGTAAACCTAGATTTTGCCCAGAGATTTCATTCCATGTCAGGAGTAATATTCGTGGGTAACACACAGACATTTTCATAAAAGTTAGAATTCTCTCTGTGCTTGTTCGAAACAAAGACGACTCAATAATACTTACTGCCATTCCTTTTTATACGATACACTGTGTTGTCAACTAAGAAATACTTTTCAATGCTCGACCTATTTTTATAAGTCTAATGTCTAAATTTTTAATTAGGCTGGCACTTAATCCATCGTCCAAAATAGTGATTGCAACTTGAAACTTTGATGTCAAAACAAGTACCTACCTAAGTACTTGAGCTACTTTATTTTAAAGTTATTAGTCAGAAGACTCAGAAGTGTGTCAAGTTCTTTATAATTTCTAGTCACAGAGATGTTTTTTTCCAGTTATTTTCTAGGGTACCGGAGTCCACGAACAACCCATATGGGTAGTTTCGCCATATCCGATAGTCTACAGGCTATCTTAGAGATTAAATTTACCTACCTACTGGAAAGCTTTAATTTGGTTTGGTGATATCAAGTTAGCAACACTGAATGTACGAGTCTTTGTACCCCTTTTGTAGCTTGAAATAAACGTTCATATGAATTGCAAAAACTATGTCAATGTCGAAATATTTTCACTGACGTTTCTAGCGCAGAATGGATAATAAATAGCTCTTTGTACAGAAGTTACAGTTTCCATTTGAAGGAAGCCGCCTGGAATAAATTGTCTTTCGACACAAGTAGGTAGGTTACTGCTGTGCCAAGGCTACTGATAAACTGAGACTTAAGTATGTACCTACTAGATTTGAAATTGGTTTTTTTAAGGATATAGACCTGATTTGGAGGAAAATTACCAGCAGATAGGTTTGAACCATCCAATTTTTGAAATATTTCATGATAACACGGACTGTCATTAGCCGAATGTCCATATAAAATTGGAAATTATTTTAAATAGTTAAAACGGTCATGGAATCACTTTAATATAATTCGTTAATAACAATTAGCCAAGTAGGTCTGAGCATTGAACTTGGCACCCATTTATATCTTAATTCCTTTGATGATAAAGTCAACAAACAAGACATACCTTTATTGAACTTGACTCTCGTTTTACTTTATGTTTTCATGGGATTATTTAGTCACATCACAATCAGTAGTCGTAATATACTTTAACACTTAACAAACATAAGTTACCTACAATGACGCCTTAAGATTAACTTATTTAGTAAGCAGCAACTTAACAAAAGAGCTCCTGGAAACAGTTTATAAATGAGTGTTTTTAGTTAGGAGACGGAATAGCCCCATGGGAGGAACAAGCGGGAAGGGGCGAAGTAATTAAAAGTTGCACCGGGGTGCACCCCGCGCCTCGCCGGACACCGAACACGGCTCATGGCGAATTTGAGCCGGAATTGTGCCAACTCGGAGAAACACGACTCGAGTTACCGAAGGACTAAGCTATCAAACAACATCACTAATACCAATAATTTACATATCTATGGGTATCGTAATCAACAAAATTTCACCACACCACATAAATAACGTATAGTGCATACCTACTACGTTAGTCTATTATTTGACAAATACGTTTTAATAATGTTTCATATCACATTAAAAAAAATATATGAAAAATTACAAGTACTCTGTGATCTTTTCTCACTCATACAAGCATAGTACCACACAGCACCAAGACTTATATGACCGAGAGATTGAACAGATTTTTTTTTTCTGAATACTATTATGTGACTTCTCAATATAGTGTGTCCCGTGGCCAACCGTGTTGACATCACTAGTTTTAGGAGCGCATGCTAAAAGGACGCTGTAATCGACGCCACCGTCTACTAGTTAATAATTAAGAATTTAGTCCTCTATCCATACCTGGATGGTTTGGTATACTAACGAGCAAGTTTTAATCAGGGAAGTTTCAATGGGGAATAGAAAATGAAAACAATTACATAAAAAAAAACTTTCCTGGTTAAAAAAGCTAAAGTAGCTCTAAATTGTAGTTGGATTTTATTTAGTTTACAGTATAGTATATAGTGACTTATTTTACCGAAAATAGCCTTAATCGGGAAGGTTTTTTTACTGCAAACAAAACTTATTTTAGGTACACGTGTACTAAGAATATTCCAGCAATTATAATACAAGTACCTATGAGCAGATCTTGCGTTATCGAAGTTATATTGTCTGTATCTAAGTAAGTACGTATCTGAAAGTAGGATTAATGACGGGTCGCTTTCAGGGCCTTCATTAGACATTGTGTCATATGACTGACCCATTGTAGCGCTTTAAATGCACGTCTGAACATAATTTAGCCATTAATTATAAGCAAACAAAGGAGCGACCGCGCAACATCGCGTATACATTACGAGGCACCTTCAAATATTTAAAGAGAGCCATTAAGGGGACGCATCCCTAGAAAAATATGCCATTTACATAATTAGCACGGGTCTTTTTTGCCCATAGATTTTAACGTAGGTGGCGGCATCACTAATTTCAATAAAAAAAGGTTATGCTTTTAAATACATCTCGAAGTAGGTAGGGTAAAGTTTAAGTAAGACCTAGAATACCTACGCAGACGTGTGCTACAAACGACAATAACGGAAGCTGAATTCGCAGCACCTTGGTCTTGTTCAAAACAAAACAATATTAATCGTTTCCCGTTCTAGGCTCCTCAAAAAAAAACATTAGACCCCTTATAAGATCCCATTTGTTATCCCGTCTATCTTGGCACACAGACCTTTTATTTTAGGAGCGCGTGAAAGCAGCCACTTGAAATTTAACCTAGGTACTTAGCTCTACTCAGTAACATCTTGAGAATGTAATTAGCTGAACTCGAAACTGAACTCTGCAGTTACTTTCACTCCAAGAATCTGCTGAGAAAGTGTCCTATATGTTACCTACGTCCTAAGTACCTAGTTACTTACCTATAGAGCTTGGTAAGGTAAGATTGAAAAATTCGATAACTGCGTTCGCTACTCGCGGAGCCTTAAAGAGAGCCATTAAGGAGTGCGGTGAAAACCTTCTTATAACAATACTTAGCGGCGGCCGTAAATGCGGCGTTCCTTTATTTTGTTCAAGCTACAGTTTCATTAAGTGCGAAATGTTGGCGTCGTTTTTTGTTGGCGACGCCCGCAGCGCAACAATCCCCGATTTTTCAAGTTTATTGTCGGCTAAGTTCTGGCGGGGCTGCTACCAACTTATTACATCGCCTGTGTCACGCCTCCCATAATGCATCGTGTATGAGTTGCACATCTTTGCTACATTTTTATGACCGAAATCTTGATATAGATGTACGAGCTACGAGCGCAATAAGAAATACGAGTACCTATATAACATCCAGGAGTCCTACTCCTGGTTGATATACCCAATTTGTTTTGTAGTTTTGGGTGTTCTGCAATAAAGAGTACCTATCTGTTTGTCTCTATTAGACAAAAGAGTAAAGACTCTTATACGACTACGTACTCTTACTGCCGCACTCAGTGACGTTATTTAACCTTAATGTTCATAATCTAAATTAAGGAACGTGTTAAGAAGAAAAAGAAAGAAGGTCCTACTTGGATCCGAGTAGGTCAGGACCGGGTACTTTGGTGACAAAGAAAGGAGGCCTCTACTCAGCTTCCGGGGCTTAGGGTTAATGTTGGTTGATGATGATGATAAATACGAGTATGTACTCTTACTGCTGCACTCAGTGACATTACTTAACCTTAATATTCATTATCTTAATTAAGGAAAGTCTTTATGCGTATTAAAATAAGTGTCCATATTTTTTTTCTAAGTGTAAATTTTAAAGAAAATTAACGTCTGAGTGTGCAGTTATTACCTAATTATGACGTAACACATTACCTGTCGTTGACGTCCTCAGGTTATATAAACTTCAAACTATCCGAGTAGGCAAAAGCGGCAGGGCCAAGGCTCCGTCGCCCGGTCGCCGGGTCACGCAGGGCGCCATTATCGGCCCGGCGGGATTGCACGGTGACCCCGTAAATTCGCCCCTATCTCGCCATGTCTACTAGAAAGCTTGATGGCCGAGGTGACGTACGAGCATTATACCTATAGATATCACAGAGTTACTATGTTTTTTTTTTGGTAAAATATTTTCTTAATTTTTGATATTTTTTTTGGAGACGGTCGGGGTCACACGAACTGCGCGGACAGTCTTTTCGCGCTGCACTGCTGCAATTGTCTTTTGTACGGTACATCAGCTTTAACTTTCTTATATCTACTGTATAATGAAATCTGTAAATTCAAACTCTGACCAATGGTAAAAAGAAGCTTCTCCATTCATTCACTATACACTAATGTGAGCTACATTTCCCAAATGGATTAATCAATACCCAAGTTTAGTCGCTTCTCTAAAAGCGATTAAGTACTGTCACACATCAGCCCTTACAGAAAACGGAATACCCCTCAATAGCACTCAGTGAAACACCTGACAAAGGCGGCCTGTATCTAAAGCCGCAGGAGTCCCTCGTACGCCATTAAGAAGCTGCGGGGTCGCTGATTATTTGTCATTTTTCATCGGCGCTAATGCCCTGGGACAAAGGCTATCGATCAGCCCAATTGTACCCAGCCTAATTGCCAACGATTGTCTACTCAGCGCTTTTATTCGACCAGTCTTTGTGCCCGCCCCGTTACGAACTTTGCTCAACCCTTGAGCTGAGGAAATGTTGACACGCTAGTCGACTATGCGGTGCTTTCATTCGATGCAGGATTCTATTCCACTTGACGTGTCGCTGACTGTAGATACCTAGTTAGAAGTAAGAAATATTATTTCTCATCGCTTAATAAATGAAGCTAATAAAAGTGTCCTTTGCCAGCAAAACTTACTCTACAAATTCCCCAATAAATCACATTTCGCGAGTTTAGCAGCAGATTAAAAAGGGCCGTAAAACAAAACGCATTTTCATCGTTTAATCAAAATGTAGTCTATTTCTGTAACCAATTTGCGATTTTTTGCGTCTGTCTAGAAAAGTTGTTTTTTCAATGTGATATAAGGTCACAGATTTTTTTGTGAATATAAGTAAACGAATTGTATAGACCCATCAGTTTAGCTTCCACAATCTGTCTTTCTGTATACCACACCTACTCACCTCAATGTCAAACGTAGTTTATTTCAATATCAATTTATTAAATTTGACAGATTGTAGTAAGTAAATGTGTTTGAAATAAAGGAAACATTTTCTTTTCTGACCTTGACTGACGCACTGACGTATTTGCCTACAATGAAACATTACACTAATATTTGCTTCCTACAGGAAAATGTTACCTTGATATTTATGAAAGCCTATTGTAGTCTTATAGCCGACGAATTTCATTTCATGAATTAAATACTACTTAATTCCACTCTATTTTTAGCCGTTCGCGTTCGGCTGTGTTACTCGTAGTTCAACATCATATTTTTTGTTCCACTCTTCGTACGCATGGCAACAAATAGGTAATCAACGGTTCTGCAAAACAGGAACCTAGAGTGGGAAAATGGTTTTTAATGTTTTTTTAACAATCTTTCCATGTCCATGTCTAGGTATAGAGTTTATCTCTTTATAAATTACTAGTGGCCCGCCCTCACTTCGCTTCGGGACCAGAATTCCGAAATGAACCAATAGATGGCGCTGTGTATAAATACATCGCGCAAGCGTTTCGTGTTTTCGGTTTACCTATAAGCCTTGTCATTGACTATTGAAGTTACCTCTTTATAAATAGTATTGAAGATAGTATATAGAAGATAGATATAATTATGAAAAAAAATCGAATTCCTTTTTTTTTGTTACAGCGTATAATGGACAGCGCTGAAGCGGCCGCTCTCTCCGCTGGCAGCGGCAGTGACGGCGCGCCCGGCACTTACTACGACGCGCGCTGGCTCAACGTGCACGCAGACGACGGCACGCTGGCTGCGCGCGCGCGGCGCCTGCTCCTGTCGCCCAGCCGGCACTTCGACCATATCGCCGTCAATGCAAGCTATAGCGCTGTGCTGATGCCGCCCTATATTGACACTGAAGGTGAGTTTAATTTTGATAGTAGATCTAACTTTATTGCGGTCCGCGCAAACATACTAGTTTACGTGAGCACTATAAATGCAATTAACGTATTAAATACCATGTCACGTCACGTCATCACGTCACTAAAGGTTCTGTTGCATTAGTCACGCCGATTGGTGATCTAGTGTTGCCATATTCAGTTGCGACTGTAGACATAATTATTCAGAATTACAGTGTTTAGGAAACATCGATTTATGTCTTTTTTGCTCGCGGATTCAACATGCGAAATATAACCTCCTATTTATTCATATTTTTTTATTTAGATTCATTATAACTTGTGATAAATAACCCTGTATCTACCTATCAAAAGTTACCAAATTGTAACCAGACTATAGCAAAATGACCAGTTTTATACATTTGGTAACACTGGGTGAACCCACCGTGGCATGCCCGCGCTGACTCAACGAACCGGCCCCATTGAACAGTGAATGCCTGCGTCGTCACGGAAACTTTAATTACGGTACGTTTTTCCGACCACGTACTTTTTGGGCCATTCCCGTTCGATGGCAGATTGAATGTGAGTACCTAACGTACAATTACGAAAGAACCACGTCAGAGACCCTTAGGGCGGTTTGAAACTCTTAACGCCCAGTGTTTAAGCCAGATTACACGATAGGTCTAATAAGAATGAATGACGGTTGTATCGGCAGCCTATGCCAATGGAATTCAATAAATCTGGGTTTGGAACAAAGTGAAATTGTATGAAAATACTTATTTCATACATAGGTAAATAGGTAATTACATTTTCGTACAACCACAGAGTAGCGTCCAAGATACCAGTCCGAATGTGAGGAAAATTAGTGAAAAATTAGTTTTCTTCGAGCTCGATAGAAAGTGGTCAAATGAGGTTTAACATATCGAGGATTTAGTCCTCGCTTTTAAGATAAAAGCTGCTATATTTAGGATGTTAAAATTTTTCTATTTTAGTGATCAATGAATCGACTCTCAAATCGGCCAAATTATGCTTGTTGGTCCTCGTAACTTTTACTGTTTGCCCGCCAATCACTCAACTGAACTGAAACGGAAAAAGTCATGACATATCGCGTGTCCGTCCATCCAAATACGTTAAGCCGTTCAGTCTGTCGGGCTAAAGAAATTACCATCGAGCGTATGTATACGCTCGAACCCCCCACCATTATACAGCAGACGGTAAAAATATCTCTTAACGCGGCCACATTCACTCATTTACGTGAAGGTACAAGTGGTTGTAATCTCAAGACTGCAGAGTGTGACACGACTGGTATCTGTAAATAATGACACGAATATATTGTTGACACGGTGACACCAGCGCCGCGCGAGGGGTGGCACAAAGACACGAGGATTTATGAACAAATTGACATAAATTCTGCTTATTACAACCGGTGCGGACGATGTCGCGGCGTTTTACACCAACTTTGTGCATGCAAGACGTTTTTTGTGTCTTCGGTATTCCTATTTCAAAGTAAATTAACCATAATGTAGCGATTATCTGAAAACTTATTCATCTACGTTCAGTCTGCATTATGGCTTTTGCGATATCCATACTTGCAGGGTGTATCGGTGTAAATGTTACGATGGATTTTAGGTGAGAGTTGGGGATTCGTATTTGAGAGTGACACAGGGTATATTAAAAAAAAACAAAATCGCTTAATTTTGACACGAATTGCAATTGTTTGGGCCGCTCTGCAGCCTAAAAGTGTGCTGAAAGCCTCGATGGCTTCGAATTCGGTGTGAAAGTGACACCCAGTATTGAACTAAATAAACTTGTATACGACTCTGTATTAGAAGTAATAATTAAAAAAACTGTAAAACATGTAAATTTTACATTCGCATTATACCCGATTGCAGACAGTAAATAAAAATAGACAACGGAAGGGAAAACAAAAAACCATATCAAACTTTGTTTACAAATCGAACATTAAACACCACGTAGGTACTTATATTTATTTGACGAAGTTAATAGCTACGTTCCCAGTTATTAACCACGTTAGCTTCGATATAGATGGAAGTGATAAATATTCGTTGGTGTACATAATACCTGTGGATACTATTTTAATTTGTGAAACAGAATGATACTAGTCACGGAATGAAAGGTCCGATGATAGGTTGAACGTAACTTCTAAATGTTTTTGGATTCGACATTTAGTTACAAAAATTACTACTTAAGATTAATTTTGCATCAACTAGATAACTAACGTCATTGATGCTTTCAATATAAACTATAGCATTTGCAATACGCAAACAAATACAAAGTGTAAGTAGTAGTCTATCAAGAACTAGTATCATCGCACCCGTAAAAAAACAAACAAAACAAAATCGATTCCCCCGGGCATTGCCCCTGATTACTTATGAGTCAGAGATTACTCGATTGTCAATTAAGAAGATTCAGGACAACGCAGTCGATAACATCGATCCTGGCGTAAACACACGGACGGGCGGACTGACCAAATTGCTTCGCCGGTTATTTGACAAACACACGAGTGGTGGTGAGCCATTAATTCGCCCAGGCCCAATGGCAGGGTTGTCAAATGCAGCTGGACATAAAGGCTCTAAATGACTTGTAAAAACGCCGGTGTTTTTTGTAGTTTATGGGGGAATAGACATTTGAAAATGTGTAGTGAGCACACCCGCTTCTTTAAATCTTGTTCTACTAGTTATCCTAGTAAAGTAATATTCGCTCAGCATCATACTTGTGAGTACTTCCTTGTCAAAAACTCACTTTATATTTTGAAACACGTAAATCTTAAGCTACGTAGAAATATTAAGACTAATGATAAAAAATCTAATAGAATTGACTGACGTAGTATCGTAAGTTGAGTTAAATTAAAAGTAGAAAATATAGAGCTATTTGAATTACAATTGCTGGTGCCTCGAGCGCAATCTGGAAAAGATTTTATATCAATGACGAAAAAATGTTCGGGTTGTACATAATAACCTACCTATTTACTATTATTCAAATTAGAAGCTACAGTACTACACAATAGCTCGGAGTACGTATTATATCAAAGTGCGTGCTTAACTTGATCACTAAACGTACACTGTCCGCCTGGTGGTCAGTCAATCTAGAAAAACGTAAGCCCAGTTGTCGGAACTAACGATTGATCGACAGATGGGTCGATTGGCCTAGAAAAATATAAAAGACTACTTATCATTACATACATCTTGCATTTGCAAAACAATCATTGATGTTTGATTGATCGATTCACCTATAAATACGAATATGGCAGGTTTTTATTGACTATTTTAGCAGAGAACAGTTATTTTGAATATTTCTTTGTATTAACACGGAGTAGACATAAGTTGCAACAGAGGTTCTTGTTGCAAAGGCTGTTGTTGTTTGCAATTCTTGAAACCTTATTATTTAACGAGCAAATGAGCAATTTACCAGTGTTCTTCATTGTTTTCGTAATATTTCAAAGCAGTAATTTAAGGCGATTAAGCTTAAAAAGCCATGTTACCTAAAATGCGCTAGCGCCCGTTCCCGGCCATAGTTTCTGAGAAATCAACTTTGTTACAACTCGCCTGACTTTCCCCACTTCCATATTAGTTCGACTATTGTTTGGCAACCCTATCTCGGGCCACGAAAGCAATCACGGGTGCCCAATGAACCAAGTTCGCCAATTACGCTTCTTTCAATGGGCAGTTAAGGAAATTTCCCTAATTGGTCAACATGCCCGCGATTTTGGTTTCATAGCCATTGATAACTACGAATTGAATTATTCAAATTCCTGTTATTCATGATATCCCTGGTTGGAATGTTGTGCATGTTGGAGAGACCTATAAATGATACATGAAAAAGCTTTTATTCACTGACATAATTTTTTCACCGCACACCATATTAATGTAAGCAAATATAGTTTACAACATATTGAACTGTATCTATTTATTTTAGTGAATAACGAATAGGAATTTAAAAAAAAATTGCCTCCGCAGCTGTTTTTTTTCAATTGAATACACAAAGAGAGCAGACAAGAAAACGACTGTAGTTTACAAAACCATTCGTTAAGCTAACTAACCTTAGGTTCTTTCTTTGCAGACGCTGAAGTGCAAAACCAAATAGCTTGGTCGGAACACCTCGACCCGCTGTTTGTGAACAACTATGAGATAGACCCCACGCTATCGTGGCAGTACTACGCCTCCTCCTCGGGATTCATGAGGCGATATCCAGGTAAACACCTAAGTATTTAGAACGTTACTTTGCATATAAGTCTTGTCGAATAGCGCTGACTTCGCCGAATGTAATCTGTGTTAACATAATGTTACTGGCTCGACATATTTGGCCCTCAAAGGTTCCTACCTACGCTGTCACAGCGCTGTACAGCTGTGTACATGTGCCCACGCACGTACCTACGTATCAAAATTTTATCATACATCATAATACACATAGGCACGCCTTTTGCCTCCAACTTAATTCTTACAACATTTGACGCTCGTATGACCAAACGACACAAGTCATAACCATCATTGGTCTAATCGCTCATAAGTACGAGTTCCCTCAAAAGATAACCTAATCCAAAAATGTGTTCTAACTCAGTCCAATGCTCAATCGACTGTTCTGTTGATTTCATATTTTCCATTTTACCAGCTATGTCCTGGCCGCCCGAAGATGGCTACTCGCACCACGCCCGGGACTTCTACGACTTCAGGTCATCCAACTGGTTCGTGGAAGCGGCCACGTCCCCTAAAGACCTCGTCATCCTACTAGACGACTCGGATGACCTCAGCTCCTCATACTGGCGACTGGCGAAGGCCACAGTGTCAGGCCTGCTGGACACGCTAGGCCCCAACGATTTCGTCAACGTCTATCGATACAGTGATACTGTGTCGGAGATACATCAGTGCTATACGAAGATATTAGCACAGGTATGTAATAGTTTTACTTTATTTATTTCCTTACTTTTTGGGCCCTTACCCTCTCCTTTCCCAAGTTAGTCACATTTGGGAAGATCCCCCTTCTTTAGTGTGATGTCACATATAATACAAACTTTACTACTAGGTTCGTGGTCGACACCTCGACGCTGGTCTTCCTATGACTTCGTTAGGCATATGGGAATGTGATGGACTGTATCAATGATCTGTAGAAACATTTACTAGTATATTCCAATAAATACCTCTTCTACCAACCAACCATTCTAGACAACCTCTTGTTCTATGACTTTTGGAAATAATCATAAAAATCTTTTCATACTGTTCGGATATACAAACACGTTTAAGGAGAATTGGTCCAAAATCCTATAAAAAACGTGTTTAGAATGATAAGTAGATGTGATGGTTAAAGGATGTATTAGGTAGGTAGTACTTCTTCAATATAACCTACCTATTAAGTATTCAAAATATGTAAGGAAATTAATACAAAATACGTAAACGAAAGGTTACATTAACCTGAAACAATTACCAAAAAGTCGTGTCGCGTTAACACAGCGGAGTCCGTAGAGTGAAACGTTATAAGTTGCACCCCGTTGCCCTGCGTTATTGTTTTCGTCACACGTTACACGCAATCAAGAGCAATTAGATGACATAAGTTTAATTAAAACAAGGCAGGAGCAAGTGAGCGTGACAAATTGAACGTCACACCTGATTTGAACGACGTTAACACCGTGTTATAATATTTAACCGGCTTTGCCTTGTCTAATTTGGAGTTCAGTTCTGACGCGTATTATGTGTTTAAGAAAGTAAATTAATTGTATAACCTGGTGTGGATGTGTCTCAGGATAGTTTACGTAGGAAATCATAACATTTAATCGAAAAAATATTATCGGTACTTCAATAAGTAGGTACTTCACTTGATATGCGTTAAATACACGAATATAGTCACTCTACGAGTACAAAACGACAACCTTTTTGGTCTTAATTAAGAATAATAAAATTTTACTCGGCCACTCGTTTAACTGCTGATCTTAGGAGAAACACTATAAAAATACTGTATATCGATGTGTATCGATGAAGAAAGCTGTAGCGGAGCATGGAGTCGTTCAACATTAAACAATCACGGCCTTTTGTTGATTGATTGAATTTAACTTATTGCTCATTATAAGTACCTACATATTTAAACTTAAAAGTCACTTATTATATTATATTAAGTGTCCTGAACTACTACTGGTAAAAAAACTAATCAATAAAGTCTTAAATAGCTATTTAAGACTTTATTGTTTATTTTTTTTGTATATCTTAAGTGGTAGTGTTCAGTAAAAACTTCGCCGACCTCCACCCAATTCCAAACATCCGCGTGTCAAAGGAACGCTTATAATAATAAAACTTAAAAATCACACGAACCGACCACCACCGAATTAATAACGGCGCCATAAACACAAATGGTTAAAGCATTTTACAAATGAAAGAGTTAACGTTCATCGATGCACGAAAAATTGGTGGTCAGGGCGGTCGCTTCACGTCTACTTACCTCATCGAATTCATAGATGGATTTTAAACAAAATTAATATAGTTACTTTGGATTTCTTTCCAACTTGAACTGGTCTGCCAACCATCTGCCTGGAGGAAAAGTGAGAAAAACAGCACAAAAAACATTTTAATTTTGTCCTGTGTTCTAGTTTTTTTTTGTTGATAGTCTAACGCAATCGCAGCTGATGGAAAGTCTCGATGAGATCTAGAAAATTACTCGTTTGATTAGAAAATCTTTCCTTCAAGATATACAGATTAAAACGATCAGGGAACATAGACTGCATAAATACCTTGATAATCCCATACCTAAAAATATACAAGATTAGCAAGTTAGTCCTTCTCACCGCCACTTTTCCTCCAAGACAAACTAAGGCAAACAAACTTTTAGACAACCGCCCAAAAAAATTGTATTAATGTAGTGGTTTTCTAGTTCTTTCTGGTCTACTTTTCGCATATATTTATTTAATATAATATATAGTACACTGACAGATTACAATCATGATTTGGCAACAATAAAACAATCACTTAACTAAGACTAGGCAGGATTCAATAAATAGTAATGTCTTGGTATTTCTTATTTATTCGATGAGGTAAGTCGACGCGCGGTGGCCGCCCGGACCACTGAGCGCCATTACATAAAGCAAGGACAATCAGGCTAACCGTAATGTGACGATCAGATCTATACTTGTAGATTAGTGCGCAAATGCAGGTATTGCGTGCGGCCCGCGATACGCATCTGTCCGCGCGGTGTGTACGCACCAGGGTTGCCATCATTTAATCGTGTATTTAGAATGAAATCATTATTTTCTCTATGTTATTGAGGCGACATACGAGCATGCAGGTTACCTGATAGCATTTATTTTCAAGTTGAACTCCACCTTAATTGACATTATATGTATTATATCATCATTTTTAAAATAAAAAAATAGATAAAAATTACTTTTGCACTAAAAATCTGAGTAAAAACTCTTACCTTAACTGAGGGATTAAAGGTTGGCAGCGCACGTGTTACTCCACTGGTGTAGCAAGTGTCCATGGGTGGCGGCAATTGCTTACCATCAGGTGATCCGCCTGCTCGTTTGCTACCTATAACATAAAAAAAAAACTCCATCAAATGTGTTTAAACGAACTAAAGATTTAAAATTACCTGCCTGTATTACCACTTTTCAGACTTATAGGTATGTAGTAGGTAGATAATTATATTTTTTTAACTTTGTTATGTTTTTAATAAAAATCGATTTATTAGATGTATCTAATGAAAACAAATGTAATGGTGGCCAACCCTAGCACGCACCCTAATGGATTCAATCAGCCTTCCTTGACGGCTTTTGCCCCACTGGCACGTCTCTTAGGTATTAATGACTCCAAATGGGTTTTAGTTTCAAAGATCTTTAAATAATAAAGGGTTTTTTACGTGTATACGCAGTATTTCAGGTTCATAAGACAAATAAACGTAGCGCTTTTTAATGTTGGTGCATAATTAAAACTAAAAAATACTTAACTGAAGTAATATAATCAATCTCATACAACTAATGTGTTCACGTTTCGGCCACACAGAGAATCAGAGTTTGTAGGTTTTAATAAATCCGTTAACATCTAATGGAGTTCAATTGTCATTACTTCATCAATTAAATAACCGATTTTCGCAACATTAAACCTTGAATTTTTCCAAACGTTGGATAGATGTAGATAATTGACAAATTGTGTGTTCACCTATCCAGGGCAGTTTTTAGCTGGGTGCGAATTAATAACCCCTATTTTTGAAGTTAATTTAACCGGAAATTTTATCAAACATTTTTGTCGAAATAAAAATAAATGCAGCTACGTTTTGAAGCAAGCTCATTGTTGATGTACATATATTGTTCGCTCGGCTAATGGCCGCCGGTGAGTGAAAAGTTTCTGCCACGTCCGACGACATACAACTTTGACGTGTGCCTGGTGTTACCATGCGTCTTGAGTTTCAAAGGAAGGTCTGATTTTTGGGCCCGTAGTAATAGGCTTTGAGGCTTGCCGTGGATACACTATGAATTTACCTTAGTAGCGGTACCTCAATAATAAGTTTGAGTGAAGTGATCAAATCGATAAGGCAATAGAATTTTGTCACTTACAAGTGTAGTGTAGCCTCCGCACTCGCACAGATGTAATAACACAATTAAGAGACTGAGTACATTATTTTTTCCATTAAGTAACCACTATTACCCTCTGAGTTTAAGGATCAATAGGTATCAAAAATTGTGCCATTTCAGGTTTTCGCATTTACTTAACAAGAGATTTCCTACGACTAAATTTATGTACCTCCAGTATCCAGTCTTTTTTTTTACCCTATTGACATGACACGTATAAATAAAACAAGACATCTCTCCCTTTCCAACATACGCACCACAGATGTAAATCTTTATCAACCTCTTTCCTTTGTTGTTTCAAATCCTTTACCAATCTCAACCAATATTAACTCGCGACTACAGAATTCCCACCAATTCCAATAGTGAACTGAAACACAACAGTAAAGTTAGTCCTAATATTGCAAACTTCTGTCCTGACATCCGATTCAACATACTGAACCTACCAACACTACCACTGCTTCACGTAACTTATTCAGTTAGCTCCCTTGTGAAATACTTATGTATTATTTATTCAGTATTTGCTAAGAGACAGAAAGAAATATGGACGTGTGAATTTTGAAGACTTTTACGAACAAATAATGTAGCGAAGTAGGTAATATCAAGAGCATTTTGAAACATTGTTTATAAATGCTGTTTTATCAACAATGCTCAAAGTGAATTTTATCCTATATAAACGTTTTATTTTAATAGGTAACTAGATAGCATTTGTATTATAAAAATCTCATTTATAAAACAAACTCGTACATAATATGATTAGGAATACGTAGTCATATATCTGCTGTTTCAATGCCTTCATTCGGCCTCAAAGGGATAATGAATAACGCCTTTGTAGCATTCAAAGGAAAGAAAAAAGAACTCAATTAGTAATAGGTACATCTAAAGAAACAGAGCTCCGCCTTGAATTGACTATAATTTGAGGGTGTATATGTTCTTAAGCCTTCTTATAATAGCTATACATTTGAGCGACTCTCCAGTCTCTGTGTAAGTATGAAGCATTAAAACAAAACTGCTCTTCAAGCAACAGACTAGCTGTTTAACAGCTCACAACCTCAATAATTTACGAGACACCGTCACCATAAACGAGCAGACGAAAAGATATTGCCTAATAGGAGCGTAAATCGTACACCGCGATGTACTTAGCCGAGTAAACTTGTACTTGATAAGAGTTCGCATTTCCCGACGCGTCTAAAAGGAACTATATTTTAGCGGGACTATCATCTCGCTCACTTATTCAGTTCATAAGTCTCTGGAAAGTTTCGAGATAAAATCTACGCCACAAAGAAGCGAGTACGCGCCCCTCTGACAGGTGGGGGCGAGGCGAGATGTGGATGTGTGACTGCGCCGCACTGTACGGCATAGCAGTGAGGCGCTGTCGCACAAGAGGAGGAGACAAGATTAAAGTTGTCAAAATATAAGACAAGATTCAATGCGTGCCAGTAAACTCACCGAAATGATTGCCCAAGACCAAAGTAGAGGCGTCGTAGCAAGAAAGGAAGCACGGACAGCTTGAGACGCAACTAGGACAAAACGCTAAAACGTCAAAAGATAATGATAAATAATTACAATTAAAAATAAACAAATGATGTTAAAAATTACCTTTTGTTTAAAACAAAAAGTATAAAATACAAAGAAAATTTAAAAAACAATCATAATTGATACTTATAGTACTTATAGGGAATGATGACGTAGTTTGAGACGAGATGATTAGTTTGAATGTCTATGGAGCTAAGAAAAGAGTTTATTGGCGCAATCCAGTGCAACCGCAGCGGAATCGTAGTATGATGCTACGAATAGCTACGGCGCTGACATTCGCTACGACCATACTACTGGGTTTGGTGCTACGAACTACATTTATTTATTGGTTGTGACAAAAATGCAGCAGTATCTAACATGACAGTATTTTGTTTAAAACAGAAGTTTCTTTCGGTTTTCCTTTTTAACTGTAACTCCAAGCCGCGGCTTCATCAAACTTGCAACCACACGGTTCAACACACTCGACCGAGTTACTCGCACGATTTGTAGAAGGTGTCTTAAGTGCCACTTTTGATTGAATTCGTTTGCTTAACCTAGTGGATCGTTTCATCATTATAGTTTTTTTCATAAAGCCGTCCAATGCGCCTTTTTGTCAAGAAAGTAGTGTAAAATGTATTCCAGTATATAAAATTTTAAGGTAACAACCTTGAAGATTCGTTTTTCAACAACATCCTTTTCTCGGCTAGCCATCTGAAGGAGACTTCTTACTCTTACTGACTAAAGCTCTCAAATTCGCCAATGCTAAACTAAAAGCTAAATACAATATCTATTGAACTTGTACTTAAATATACCAGATTTAAGTATGAGATTCACATTTCTTAGAGTTGTAGGTACTGACTTTGATTTTATGATGTTCCTCAAAAATGTTAATAGTGAATCTCTAAAGCCATTTTTTCGTACAGCTCTCCCTCTGAAAGTAGTCTAAACGAAGCTCCTATTGCGCTAATATACGAGAACAACCTGCGAGGTACTCGTTCCCGGGTAACGCCCCCGGCGTCTGGAAGGGAGCCTTGTATATTTAAGAGTTGTTGCTGGCAAACTCCCATTAATGTACGCGTGTGTTTATTCTCATTAACAGCCACCTTTAATGGCCTGTTTAATTATTAAACGACTTATTTTCTGCTGGAGTGATTGTAAATGCGAGTTGTTTTATAATGGGTTTCGATTTGGTCCAATATATCGCTCATCTTGTAGAATAATATCACGAATGCATTTTCAAAAATGAGTTAGGTACTAATTTTTTTTCATGTGCTGTGTTTCGCCGAGTGAGTGAGAGTACCGGAGGCCCACTTGGGGGGAAGGGGATAAAAGGTTAGCAGCACACTTGTAACTCCACTGGTGTTGCAAGTGTCCATGGGCGACGGCAATTGCTTACCATCAGGTGATCCGCCTGCTCGCCTGCTACCTATCACATAAAAAAAAATTATAGGACTATTTTGGAATTAAAGTTTTTCTACCGGATGAGCGATATGTATTTTGGTACCGATTTTCTTCTTCTCTTTAAATGGGATCTGAATCCACAACCTCACCGTTTTGTATTTGCCCATAATACGAGTAGTTTATTAATAACCTAAATTTCAATTTTGTAATAATTTGGGTTCGATGAAATAACAACTATTAGGTACCTACATATGTTGGCGCTACCATGAGTTGGCATCGAAAAGTAACGTAACGTTACTACAGTCGATAGCGAGTAAACGGGCGTCGAATAGATTTCGATTGAACACGTACGTAGGGTTTAAAAACCTCGCTAGCGTTAGCTCGATAGCGAGTGCGTTATCTATCGCTTTGTCTCTTTCATTGTGATGCATTTGAAAGAGACAGAGCAATAGTTTACGTTATGTCAGTGACGTAGACACGACCGAATTGTGATATGAGTAGATAATATTCTACTGGATCATTTTTCCTAGTCAAGGTATTCCTAAATGTTAAAAACCAAACCTCTAGATATGACGATGACGGAATTCAAGTTGTTAAATGTATGACTTTACCAGCTTTTATGTGCCAAAGTCGTTTGCAAGCGCTGCCTCAAGACAATAGGCCTCAACAACTTTCAAGGCCCCAGCCTTCAGCTGTTGCGGCTTAGATGCGCCTCACTTTTGTACAGCGGCCTTATGCAACTCCGTGTAGGTCAGTAAAAGCCAAGGTGAGGTCAGCGAGATACCAGGTTACATGCAAACGACGCATTATTCATGATGTAGCCATGACTCATGGGAGTGGAAGATAGTTCCTCTAGTATAATTAATGAGAAGGCTGTGAATTGATGTGAAACGCCATATAAATTATGAGAATAAGATATTGCACAATACACTACAAGGTACGCAGAGGTGTAGCAAAAATTATAACGGGTTTATGATTACCAAAAAGGGGAAAGTAGGTAGAGCTATTTTCGTTCATCAACTGCAAACATTGATTCTAATATAAGTGGATATTCGGGATTCTGACTGCGCTCACGGGATTAAATTAAACAAACTCTATTTGCAACAAAAATAGAGCATATTTTGTATCCGGAATTCCATGCATGTCCATACTATTACAATAATCGCAAGACCAAAAAACAGCTCAACTTACTTCGATCTTTGGTGATGATCACCCCATAGGAAGGTGATCACAGGCGTGGATGCGCCGTTGTAGACACTGTGGATAAACCCTCGATTTTACGAAACGAAAGAAAGAAAGCTAGTATTCCTGGCTCTCTTCATCTTTGCCAGCGGTCTCTTAAGGTCAGCTAGCAGGGGATCCTTCAATACGCTTGCCTATGAAATTTCCAGTCCTAGAGACGGCCCACAGTCTAGATCCGCGCTTAATTAATTATGAGTGAACGGACAAAAAGCTGGCAAAATTAGCCCCTTCCAAAAGCTGGGTATGAACATGACTTTGGCATATTAAAACAAAATACGATTAAATTACCAAACCTTTCTGGTGGAACGAAATTCTTATGGATACATAAACAGATCGATGTGTAAGGCTATTTTCCGCCCAAGTGACTGCCAAAACGAACTTTTAGAGGAATTCGACAAATCCACGGCTTACGGCTCGTGCCTTTATGTTTGAATGTATTTCCTCATATACCGGATTCAACAAAGAATAGGAACTATGCCCAATTGTCTTATAAATAAGTACAAAAAGAAGTTAAAACTTTTTTTGACCGAACGTTTGATGTTTTTTTTTTAACCAAGAAGGGCCAGGACTACCATACAATTACATAACATGAATATTATATTGGGTTTTTATATTTCTAATAAAGGATAATTATTAGTACTTTAAGTAGGTCTTATTTGGTTTGTGTGGTTTATCTTAAAAATGGGGGCTCCCATATCAGTCTGGTCGGTCTCCAACTGTATAGATAGAGATGGTACGGAACCCTCAGTAATACCATACTTTTTTCAAGCAAAATGGTAAATTTAAGTATGAAAGATATAAGTAAGCTTTCAAAATAAGATAATGTATAGGTACAAGTCTAAATATATTTTTTATTGTTAATTTATAGACGGTGCCAGAAACAATAAGAGAGCTGAAGACAGCGCTCTGGGCTGCGGAACCAACAGGGGGCGCTGCCAACCTTACAGGGGCACTAACCACGGCGTTTGAAATACTACATAGAGTAAGTACCTACCATAATATAACTATTTTATACATTTTCTCACTTGTAACTCCGCTGGTGATGCGGGTGTCTATGAGAGGCGGCAATCGCTTACCATCAGTCGATTTGTCTGCCACCTCAAATAAAAAAAGTTATTATAATTTATTTTGCTCCTTTACATTTTTTTTTTTATTGAGAAGACCCTTGGACCCAGGCCACGATTCGGTATGAATGGGCCGGGTCGACCGGAGTGATACCACGGCCTCACAGAAGACCAGTGTGAAGCAGTGTTTGCGGTGTGTTTCGTCAAGTGAGTGAGGGTACCGGGGGCCCTACTGGGGGGAAAGAGGGTTAAAGGTTGGCAGCGCACCTGTGACTTTACTGGTGTTGCAGGTGCTTATGGGCGGCGACAATCGCTTACCATCAGGTGATTCGCCATCTCGTCTGTCAACTATCGCACAAAAAAAAAGAAAAAAAGACACCAGTAAAGATAAGCGAAGATAGGTACTCAATGTTTTCATATATCTGCAGTACAATCGCTCCGGGCTAGGCTGCCAGTGCAACCAGGCCATCGCCGTGGTCGGCGCAGGCGGTGGCGTGAGCGGCGTCAACCGCGTGTTCCGCACGTGGAACTGGCCGCATATGCCCGTGCGCATCTTCACTTACCGCGTGGGCGGGGACGCGGCCGCCGGACATGCTATGGCGGATATGGCTTGTACCAACAAAGGTAAGTCGATCAAAAATAATCGTGGGAGAACAACGCTTCCGACGATACCACGGCCTCACAGAAAACCGACGTGAAGCAGCGCTTGTTCTGTGTTTTGCCGAGTGACTACTGATGTTAGGTGTCAATGGGTGGCAGCATTCGCCTACCGTCATCCGCTCCATCCACTCGTTTGCCACCTGCTGCATACGTGACGAGTCGTAGACCTATAACTGTTTGCAATCATTTCCATAAAGTTGACATAGATTGCATGAGTAAATCCCAAAAAATAAGTGTTTGAATATCTGGTGTCACACCATTTGCCACGTGTCATCCTTGATTGAAATATACAATAGGAATTGTCTGGATATTCCTCTTGATCCTTATGATCTTGTCATAATCTTTCTGATCCTCTGAAGATGCTCTTCCGTAGTTCCATATAAATAAATTTTAAATCAAATTTTATTACTAAGGGCCTGAATTCTCCGGCTTTTAAACAACTGTTTAAAATGTGTAACCTAACCAACCTCTAACCAAACACGTTTCGCCAGGTTTCCACGTAACGATCAACGAGCATTCCGAGATACGGTCCAAAGTGCTCCACTTGGTGGAAGTGCTAGCGCGACCACTGGTCATGTATCAGACCGTGCATCCGGTACATTGGAGCCCCGTCTATGTCGGAGGGAGGGTAAGAAAATATACTTATCAGAAGCTTTATTTGTCCACTACCTAACGCTATAGATTTCGCGATCTCGCCATAGATCCAGGACTTTCATCCATCTAAGTAATACCAGAACCTTCCTGTGATCAGCAGTTTTGACAAGGCGTGTAGATAAATCAGGAAAAGTACCTATTACTATTAAAATTAAAGAGCCCGAGGTTTTATTGTTCCAGAATCAAACGGAACTCTTTTTCACCAGCCGACCGTAATGTACGAGTAATGTTAGAGCATATTTTCTTTATCCTATTGTAATATTTTCAATTTACAGAGTAGCACACTTGACGAAGATGGAATGGGCCAACTCATGACCTCCGTGACGGTTCCGATCTTCGACAGGAGAAACCACACTGTGAGTATGGCAAAACCAGTAAAGCTACCAATTACCACATATACGTAACTCTAATACAAGTTACACTGCATGGTTCGGGTTATAGCATTAAGTGATTCTCATAGAAAGACTCACACGTTAAACTAATAAAACATCTCTTTTATTTAAAGTTTTCATTCCTTTTATCATACAATATTTTTTCAGCAAAGAGAAGCCAATTTATTAGGCGTGGTCGGAACAGATGTCCCTGTCGATCAAATAAAGGAGCTCATTCCACCATACAGGGTAAGATATCAACTTAAGTTAGTTGTTCATACTGTCGTGTTATGTCTAAAAGGGCGTTAACTGTAGTTGGTTGATTTTGAGATTTCAATCTTATACCATAGCATATATAGATTAAATCTTATTACAAACATCGACGGGTGAGATAATGTAAAGCTCTGTTTAATTTCCAGCTCGGAGTCAATGGATACTCCTTTATGGTGGATAACAATGGGCATGTTTTGTACCACCCTGACTTGAGACCTTTGGTAAGTAACACTAAATTGCACATACGAATACGAGTATAACGTGAAACCATCTCGTATTGAAATAACGATACAATTTACTGAATATTTCAACTAATAAATGTATCTTTTTTTTCATTTAGCACACCAACGAAGAGGTAAGATATAAATAAGACTACTCATAAGTGGTCTGTCCTGTCCTGTTTACTCGTGTCACGCCAAATCTACTCAACGGATTTAAATGAAATTGTGGTATACAGATAATCTAGAACCCTGAGAAAGAACATTAGGCTACTTTTTAATTGCGAAAAGGGGGTTGTAAGGGGTTAAAAGGGGGTAAAAAAGTTAGCTTTTCCACGCGGACGATAGTTATTAGTCGATTTAAGCAAAAATTTACTATATTTTTAAACCTGGTTAATACTATCATTAACAACTTTAAACTTTTATTTTCCAGTACACGGAAACATTACGGCCTTTATACTCAAGTGTGGACTTGACCGATGTCGAGTTGCTGGTTGATGCAGACGAGAACTCAAGGGTCAACCTCACTTCTCTTCTGCTAGACGTAAATATTTTTTTCTTTTGCTTCTTCTTTACATTTAGAAAAATGACAGTAAAGATAAGTTTCATGTTTATTTTATGAAATTGGCAATTTATTAAGTTAACATAATAGTTAGGTACTCGATATGCGCTATGTCTCGTCGAGTGAGTGCCGGAGGCCTTCCCAGGTATGGCCTGCGGTATCCTCCCTCGACTACCGCAATTTTATTTGTATTCTTATAAATGGTAAATTTCGGTAGTCACATGCATTAGGCAAGCTTAATCTCATAATTGTAGCGATGATTTGATTTCTATGATGCAGGCCTTTGTCCTGCAGTGGGACAGTATATAAACTGATACTTTACTTATCAATTCGAAAATTCCGACAGCTCCGTCATGATATGATCGAGCAGCGAGAGGGTGAGACAGAGATCGGCGTGAAGGTCCAATACGAAGGCATGAGACGCGTAGCCACGCGCCGCCAGCGCTACTTCTACGCGCCAGTGGATGGCACGCCATTCTCCCTGGCAGCCGTCTTGCCAGACGGGTATGGCATGTACGAGCTTCACGCTGAACAGGAGCTAAAGCACAGCCCTATCAATGGTGAGTATAGGTGTAAGCTTCTCCTTTTTGTGTCAAACTGAATCAAATAGTTTTAATCTAATGCTCTGCCACAGCACTAAACCACCCATATCACGACTCTATGAAATGAGCTATGATGGATGATGGGATCTATACGATGACGTTGCTGCACTCATGAATATAAACATAGCTCCGCCTGGAAAGGTTATCTTTGTTCACCACTGTTTAGAGTATTCCGTGCCTGCCATGGAAAATCATAGTCAACACATGTTCTCGGTTTGAGACATCAGAATCATACGTGGTGATTGGCTTGGTCAATAAGGACCTTTCAGACAATTATAGTCTTGTCAGTACGTTAAATAGAGCTTTATGAGCTGAGCCTATTTACAAAAAAAATTAGAAATACTTGAGCAACTTTCTTTCGATTTATAGCTTTCTACCTCAATTTAATCACATTTAATTTTAATCATAATTTTAAAAGGAAAATTCTACCTATTTGAAGGTGTAACTCAGGGATTTCATTTAAATATATTTTTTATTTCGTGCAGTCACGGAATATTTCAAAGGAGACAACTGGAAAGTACATCCGGACTGGTAAGAACTGATATCAATCTTAAATTTATTTATTTTAATGCAATAATAAAATTCGATTTTATAAATGTTAATTCCGACAAAAAATACTTAGTAATCAGTCAAACTGGCTCAAAATTGTGGGGAGTTCCATCAGTTCTAGTTTTTCGGCAGCAGTTATTTATTTGGTTGAACCAAAGGTGAAACTACAGCAGTGTAAATATACAGGGTGTACTGTGAGTACGCGTCCACTTCGGAGCAGACCTTCAACACGGCGGAGGAGCAGCTCATCCACTTCCTATCGCGCGCCGGCCGCCCGGGCTGGAAGTGGATGTCTCTGCGACCCAGGGCTGTCACCTCGCACAACGCGCACAAGAAACAGGACAAAGATTCTTATTACTGTAAGTTTCAAACATTGGCGCCCAACGTGGGGTTCACCACGTTGGCCCCACGTTGGGCGCCAATGTTTCGGAGAGAAAGTATGAATGAAATCACGTTTTACAACGAAAAATATAATAACAAGATAGACTACAAGAAAAATATCAGCCCGTTAATCCTAACGTCAACTGACGTCGTCTGACGGGCTGTATGAAAAAGCCTGTACTACAGAGGATCACTATACAGTGCTTTTTAGAGTGACCCCTAGCGTCATTTTAGCGTTGGCATCTTGCCGGCGACTTCCCCACACTAGGCACCCAAAAGACGCTATTGTGGGGTCACTCTGATGCCAGAGACAGGAAACGGGTAACCTGATGGTAAGTGATTACCACCGTCCATAAATGTCTGGGACATCGGTAGAGTTAAATAAATAAATTCATACAACATTTAGATGTTGTTCTGAATTTATTTATTTGACTGACTAAGAGGGGTTTCAGAATAATAGATATTAGTACATAATAATCTGAAACCATTCTTAGTCAGTCGGGGGTATCAGTTAAAAAAACGGAAATAAAATATGATAGAAATCCTGACAACAGTCTCCTTACAAGAATGTTAACACGAAATATATTTTTTATAAAATTAACATTCATCCAATTTATACTAACATCAAGCGTTTATTTACAGGTGACAAAACTTTAGTGCAATCACTTATCAGGGACGCTATGGTAATCAAAGAATTGGACGCTCACACAGGACATGCCAGCCATCACTCACAGTAAGTATAATACATTACTACAGCATGAAAATCAAGCGCACCAAATTGTATTGTGTATGTGCGTACATAATATAAAAAATGCTTTGCGATGAAATTCTCAGAGAAATAAGTTTGGTCCCAATATCGAGCCCTGAGAGACACCATTTAGAGGCTTTCGAATTAACAATGCCTTTTGCATGTAAAATACAGCACTAATAGATTTTTTTAAAAGACACTTAACGCACTTTATGTTAAATTTTCGTTGATCACTAATTTATATTGTGTTTGTCACACAAATAGCCCGATAGCAACTTTAATGGCACTACTAACAAGGTAAAGTAACCAGAAATCCTCATCATGGTTTTGTAGATTTGACAAAGTAACGATAACGTATTGTTTTAAAGAGTCGTTTGCGAGTAGGCTACCGATGTTATCTAAAAACCAAAACCGATCCAGAAGCCATACTCCATCTACACCTTTGTGAATATTTTTAGATCTCATATTTCATTTTCGTATGAAAAGATTTGGATTTCGAGTATTTTATGATTTATGAAGTGCTATTGGAAACAAAATTTGTCATCTTTTCATTCACCACCATTACATACTTTTTAGAGAAGAACACTTAAATGATATTATTGAGGAAACTAAAAAGAATACTTCTTAAAATGATGCAGCAATTCAATGGTATTAAATTTTCAAAAAAGTACAAAAAGGGTATATTTTAATTGTTCTTCTCGCCATTTTATTTCAAAGTTCATAAAGAGCATACAAGGATATAAGGTAAAGTATTACTAATCAAATGCAAGCTAATCTTTTCTTTCTATAGCAGCCGAAGGATTTTTAGCTAAAACGGATTAGTTTTGAAATAAAACCACAAATTCTGTTCCGATAGAAAATTCTACTAAATAAAATTTATAAGTAAACTGCAATAAAAAAAAACAGGAACAAAATAGGTGGTTGAAAATTATGTGTCTTTATACTATTATTTTTAAGTATTTATAAACTTTTGATGACAAAAGGGCATTCACATTACCCCTAAATAAATATGACAGTTCAGTCATTCATAAGTATTATATTATGGGTATGTATTAATACGGGTCATAGGCAAGTGTGGTGATTAAGCCTAACCCCATCATAGTAGTGATGACTTGATTTCTATAATAGAGGCCTTTGCCCTGCAGTGGGACAGTATAGAGGCTGATACTTACTTTCTTAATATGGGTATTACATTGTGATTATTTGCTTAATGTTTCGATCAAAATATGCGGTCTAAAAAATAATTATTTAATTAGGAATAAATTAATTATTCGCCCCATTGTTTGTTGAAATCGGAAGTACGCCATAGATTCAAAATTCTTTGATACAAAACTAAACTACGGCCTAGCATAGGCCCTGGAGATTCTTCTTCCTTCCTCGCACTATATATTATTCCTTTATTAACATACTTTATCTTTACAGGCAAGGCCGGTTCCACAAGTTTGTGGTGACCCTGTCGTTCATCGCCACCCGCAGCGGCCTGCTCAAGTGGACGGAGAACACCAACAGCTCCAGGACTTCGGAGTCTGCTGAGCCGTGAGTATTGTAACGAAAAACATGTACATATTATTATTTATATTGAGCGCTAAACTCGACTGATGCCAGCTAGATGATTATCTAAGAGAGGTCGCCCACTGATAAGTAAAGGCGACGTTGAAGCGGTGGCGTTGAGGCACGTTTTATGATTGGTCCCCATGTAGAATCGAGCGAGGTGCAGACGACTATGCTTTCTTCACATTTTAATTCCTAAAATTAAATGACAAAATGACGGAAGAGTCGTGGCTCGAACACAGTTTAAAGCAGCCGCCCGCGCCTGCGCCTCGACCCCGCCCCGCCTTCACGTCGCCTGTGCTCGACTACGCCTGGACGATTGCTCCTGTGGGCGACGCACCTAAAGATCGTCATATTAAATTGGTTGCAGACATTTCAGCGAAAAATATGCAAGGGCATTCGATTCGGAGTGGTACCGCCGAGCTGTCGAACACCACACCATTGAACCAGAGAGTTTCGTCTTCTCCGTACCCTTCCGTGATGGTTCTGAAGCCGAAGACTTGAGTGGGAGACCGCCCTTGGTCCTGGCGACCCATGCAGTGTTCGTCGAGTCCAGAGGACATAGGGCACCGGCTGCTGTCGTTGGATTGCATTTCCAGTTGGATTCACTTGCAAAGCACTTCTTAAATGTCACGTCTACAGTAAGTTCACATTCTATATAAACTTGTTGCTTTTTCAGAATCACAAATGGTACAAATAAGTCATACCTGTTTATTTACTCTATCGTCTTAGATATAATACTAAACTTTTTAGAGAGTATTTACTACCCTATCACGGTGTAGAGACAATAACAAACTCTTTTTTAATTCAAAATCTCTTATCATGAATTAGATCCAAATCGCTAACGATTAAATATGATTCCAGTGCACTCCCGGTAGTGTATGCAAGAAAACCTGCGCAGGAGAAGAATTGGACTGCTACATCCTCGACGACAACGGCTTCATCATCCTCTCTGAAGACGTGAGCCAAACGGGCCGATTCTTCGGGCAAGTGGACGGCACCATCATGGATTCCTTGGTGCAGGATCGATCTATAAGAAAGTTACCGTCATGACCACCAGGGCCGATGTCCGGACTCGAGGAACCCTTTCAGCGGCAGTGGAAATAAATTGACGGTAAGATTTCTTGTGGAAGAATTTCTGGTTGGTTAAACCGCTGACGATTTACTTATGACATATTTCCTACATATGAACCAGTGATATCTTGCTGATTATTATAAGTATACCTTAGATCTTCGCTTTGCTATCTCGATAGTCGAAGAAACTTTTTTACAGCTTTCATTGATTTAAATATGATTTTCTATGGTTTACAGCCTACAAAACCATTCGCTTGGATCGGCAGCTACCTAACAAACCTTCTGGCCGTGTGGTTCCCGCTTTGGGAATCAGTCAAAGCGCGCGCACGATCCTACGCTGATGAAGATTTGGGTAAGAAACGATTGTACCAAACTTAAGAAAAAACACTAATAGTTCTCCCTGAACACTGCAATAAAAAAAACAGGAACAAAATAGGTGGTTGAAAATTATGTGTCTTTATACTATTATTTTTAAGTATTTATAAACTTTTGATGACAAAAGGGCATTCACATTACTCCTAAATAAATATGATAGCCATTAATGGGTATTAAATTATGGGTATGTATTAATACGGGTCATAGGCAAGTGTGGTGATTAAGCCTAACCCCATCATAGTAGTGATGACTTGATTTCTATAATAGAGGCCTTTGCCCTGCAGTGGGACAGTATAGAGGCTGATACTTACTTTCTTAATATGGGTATTACATTGTGATTATTTGCTTAATGTTTCGATCAAAATATGCTGTCTAAAAATGATTATTTAATTAGGAATAAATTAATTATTCGCCCCATTGTTTGTTGAAATCGGAAGTACGCTTATTCAAAAATCTTTGATACAAAACTAAACTACGGCCTATGCTACCCCTGAGAAATTCTTCTTCCTTCCGCGCACTATATATTATTCCTTTATTAACATACTCTATCTTTACAGGCAAGGCCGGTTCCACAAGTTTGTGGTGACCCTGTCGTTCATCGCCACCCGCAGCGGCCTGCTCAAGTGGACGGAGAACACCAACAGCTCCAGGACTTCGGAGTCTGCTGAGCCGTGAGTATTGTAACGAAAAACATGTACATATTATTATTTATATTGAGCGCTAAACTCGACTGATGCCAGCTAGATGATTATCTAAGAGAGGTCGCCCACTGATAAGTAAAGGCGACGTTGAAGCGGTGGCGTTGAGGCACGTTTTATTATTGGTCCCCATGTAGAATCGAGCGAGGTGCAGACGGCTATGCTTTCTTCACATTTTAATTCCTAACATTAAATGACAAAATGACGGAAGAGTCGTGGCTCGAACACAGTTTAAAGCTGCCGCCCGCGCCTGCGCCTCGACCCCGCCCCGCCTTCACGTCGCCTGTGCTCGACTACGCCTGGACGATTGCTCCTGTGGGCGACGCACCTAAAGATCGTCATATTAATTTGGTTGCAGACATTTCAGCGAAAAATATGCAAGGGCATTCGATTCGGAGTGGTACCGCCGAGCTGTCGAACACCACACCATTGAACCAGAGAGTTTCGTCTTCTCCGTACCCTTCCGTGATGGTTCTGAAGCCGAAGACTTGAGTGGGAGACCGCCCTTGGTCCTGGCGACCCATGCAGTGTTCGTCGAGTCCAGAGGACATAGGGCACCGGCTGCTGTCGTTGGATTGCATTTCCAGTTGGATTCACTTGCAAAGCACTTCTTAAATGTCACGTCTACAGTAAGTTCACATTCTATATAAACTTGTTGCTTTTTCAGATACTCTATCGTCTTAGATATAATACTAAACTTTTTAGAGAGTATTTACTACCCTATCACGGTGTAGAGACAATAACAAACTCTTTTTTAATTCAGAATCTCTTATCATGAATTAGATCCAAATCGCTAACGATTAAATATGATTCCAGTGCACTCCCGGTAGTGTATGCAAGAAAACCTGCGCAGGAGAAGAATTGGACTGCTACATCCTCGACGACAACGGCTTCATCATCCTCTCTGAAGACGTGAGCCAAACGGGCCGATTCTTCGGGCAAGTGGACGGCACCATCATGGATTCTTTGGTGCAGGATCGGATCTATAAGAAAGTTACCGTTCATGACCACCAGGGCCGATGTCCGGACTCGAGGAACCCTTTCAGCGGCAGTGGAAATAAATTGACGGTAAGATTTCTTTGTGGAAGAATTTCTGGTTGGTTAAACCGCTGACGATTTACTTATGACATATTTCCTACATATGAACCAGTGATATCTTGCTGATTATTATAAGTTTACCTTAGATCTTTGCTTTGCTATCTCGATAGTCGAAGAAACTTATTTACAGCTTTCATTGATGTTAAATATGATTTTCTATGGTTTACAGCCTACAAAACCATTCGCTTGGATCGGCAGTTACCTAACTAACCTTCTGGCGGTGTGGTTCCCGCTTTGGGAATCAGTCAAAGCGCGCGCACGATCCTACGCTGATGAAGATTTGGGTAAGAAAAGATTGTACCAAACTTAAGAAAAAACACTAATAGTTCTCCCTGAACACTTCAATTAAAAAAACCTCTTTATAGATTACGAAGACTACGAGAACGAGGAAATGGACGGCGATGACGACATGGACCGAGACCGGGGCACGTACGAGATCATCATAGACGGCGTGGGGGGCACGGGGTCGAACGCGGGAGGTCCTAGTGGGGGAGAGGAGGTGCGACCGCCCAGCGGGAACGGCGGGCCGCGAGAGCCCCCGAGGGAGGCCGCTCGGTCGGCGGCCGTGCGGCCTTGCGACACTAGCGCGGAACTCTTCACGCTGCAGTCTACGAGGCTCAACGCCGCCCAGCCACTGAAAGGGAAGCTAACGAACTGCCATAACTCAGGATGCGAAAGGTATGATTATAAAACTTACCAACATAATAAGCTACCGTTTAATCGTCAAAGATTACTTCAATACTCTTTGCTGTGGGCTGATTCATCATTTCGACGCGTATCTACCTACTCAATAGAACGAAAGACGTCGGATCAGAAGAACAAGTACGCTTGGACCATGATCCCAGATTTGGTAAGTTGGTAATTACAATGAAGCGAGCCGTCTGAACTTCGCAGTCCTTAAATGAAGTCGAAATGTCCTCTCTGAATAATGGTAACTAACTAGTTCATCATCTGAATCATAATCTCACCAACTATCGGTATATGTTAAAACTATCCAAAACGAGCGAGTTTTCTTTCAGCACTAAGCTAGTTGTAGTAGTAGATCTTATAAATTATAGATACACACAGGTTGGAAAAATCTAGAAGGGTATATTCGGGTACGACAGGAAGCTTACGTTTTTATCCACTGAATTAGCCATATGCTGTGATGAAAAGTAATGAAAAATAAATAAATGTCTCTACTCCACAGACCATTCAGCGTCCAAAAGATCCCGCACAGCAACCTGATCCTCCTAGTAGTGGACACGCTATGCCCGTGCGGCGCCAAGCGGCTAGACGTGCGCGCGCGCGAGGCCCCCCCGCGCGCCGCCTGCCGCCGCCGCCCGCCGCACGCGCACCGCCGGCGCCCGCACCACTGCCTCTCCTACCACCCCGAGGTGAGTCTGGACGCACCAGACCTACGTCTCACCCAAGATCAGGGTCTTAACTAAGCTGACTCAGCGACCCGAAGTAGGTATTGGCCTGCGACAAGAGTATTCGCCATCTTCTTCTTCCGTACGGGACTTTTCCGAAATTAGGCTCCAGGTGTGCCTATTTCGCGTGCGAAGGATGATGTCGGCCGGTCTTGACTCCAACCAGCCAAGTTCATCTAGGAAACCTGACAGCGCTTTCGCGCTGCTGAAGATCTCCTATTCTCCATTTCCGTCATAATAGACGTACCTATTATCGTCCACCGTCCATCGTTCACCAGTCCTACCCTTGTATCTAGTCGCTCACTGAATGCATCCCGTATGACGGCCAGGTATTCTCTCTTCACAGCTCGATCAGAACTCCAACTTTTTCAAATGGTTAAAATATTCTTCTTCGCCAGGAAATCGAGATCCAGTCATGCAGTGGCGCCGGCCGAATCGAGTCCCTCTTCGCGCTAGTGTTGTCGGCGGCGCTGCGGCTGGCGCTGAGCACGTGACTGGCGCAACGGCAGCACTGAACCACCGCTCCGACCAGAGGCCGGCACGCGGCCCCACGCGAAGCTTTCTAAACCTTGTATCAAACTTATATATCGGCCTCTTCCTACCGGAACGGGCCCGCCCAGCTTGGCACATACAAGACTCTCAAGTGGACCGGGGGCCACATAACCCCACCCAGGTTATAAAACGGCTATTTAACAAAGTTATTCGAGCCATTGTGCAGTTTTCTGTCATGGCCTACTACGGAAGACAGTATGAGAAAGCTTCCATCAGGTCGTCGTTCCGAAGTGTTCGAGCATTCGTGTGTGATTGAGGACAGTTGTGTGAACTGTGTTGTGGGTGCGTCGTGCCGGCGGCGGGGCCCGCGCCGGCGGCCTCCGTCGCCGGCACATTGTTTATTTGTCTATGCGAGGTTATAAAGAGTTTTGATCAATTTTACCGACTGAAGTTTTGGTCCGACCAAATGAACAATGATCTTGTTTTGAGACAGGATTATCTATTCGAATTAGGATATGATAATAACTAAAATATTTTCCCCTTTGTTAAGTTGTCACGTTTCATATTGTAACTAATGCAAACGCATACAGTAATAAATAGGTAGGTAACGAATATCTTGTTAAATTTAAATTGAGGATTATCACAAACTTGGAGATCTTATAAATTATAGCTAATGTTAATAGGTATTGAAAGATAATGTAAAAATATCGTTTGAACTGTTTTAGAAAAATTTACCTATGTTGAACCTATCATTTATTTCTTGATATCTGTCATTCAAATTAATCGCAAACTTATTGAATAGTTGCCTAGTGTTGATGTAAATAAGAAATGTTTTGTTGATAGGCGTTTATTTTGCTAAATTTATGTGTGCCTGTGTAATAATTATATAACGTCGTCGTATCGCCGGGGCGGCGTCGCGGGTCGCGCGCGGCGGGGCTCTGTACGAGGACCCGAGTAGCGGACAATAATTCAAATATTCAAGACAATACGATTTAAATCAAAAATGCAGCTGGAAGTGTGCACAATGTGATTTTATATGAATGTTTCCTCAGACTGCTAAGCAAATATTTTCTGGTGAACGTTTTACGGCGTGGAGAGCGACGCGGCGCCGCGCCCGCGCCTTTCGTCTAGTTGTTAGTGTTTCTTCTCGCCTAATCTTCGAGTAATGTCGTATTGAAGGAACTGTAAACAGTTTCGTATTTTTATTGTAAATATTTTACTAACTTAAATGGCCTATTACAATTTTAAGAACGTGTGTTGCTAATATTTTAAGTCGTTCGATTCGACTTTGTGGTAAAAATTACGTCATATCTTAGACAATATCATCATATCGACCTGTCACATTACTTATATGTTGCATATCATGTTTCTTGGATTATAGATACCTGGAGTCACTGATATCATAATTTCATACGTAAATTCGGAATATCGCGTAATAAGAGACTAAGCATATTTAATAAATCGTTTGTACCTAACCTAAATGTGAATGTTACATAGTGATAAACAAAGTTCAGATCCATATACTAACATTAATAGAATTTTTATATAATATCATATCGGATAGTCATAATGTACACAAGTAGCTTGCTATTGTCCGTATTGACCATATCATTTTCGTTACAGTTAGTACAAAGGTGTTAAATAAATAGTTACTGTTGACAGATGTTGAGTGCCAAACTGCAAAGTTTGATTTGTTTCCAACTCGCTTCACCCGACGGGACATTACGAGATTCCACTCCGCGGGACAATAGCAAGCTGAGAGTTCTTTCGGATGTAAGACGCACTAATCTCAAAATTACTTTCGGTTCATTTTAGCTACTTGAAAAACAAATGAAGAGGTGGAAATTGTTGATGATCTGTGAAATGACAAATATCTTGTGCGCTAGATAGAAATATACTACCAAGCCCATAATTCACTATTTTTAATTTGCAATAAGATCACTTAATAAAAAGTCGCAGCTAAATGAGGGCTTAAATTAAACATTAGATAGATGGCGTTACGTAGACGTCTGGTATAATTTCGACAACATTCGTTGTTTGTAAGAAACATCGTAATTTTAACAAAATTACGAATGTAACTAACCTACTAAGTTGACAAGTCGTCAACGCAACGGCATCTCTCGGATTTTTAATTGGCAATAAGCTTGATTCCTTATTCCGATTGATGGTTTGAAATGTTAAGATCCTTTATAATAGACTTCCCAAAAGACAGTCTAGTTTTGCAAGAAGTAGTTACCTAATAATTTTGAGATTAGGGCAAGCAAACATAATATGCACATCATCGAATCATAATCCATATCGTAACAAACTGTAACGTGTTGTTGGGGAGCGCTTTTGAGAAATTGTACATTTTGTATAAATAATACCGTAAGGAGTCGATATATTGGCGTAGAGATTGTTTTAACTGGTGAGTGGCGAGCGACTGGTAATGTATTGAAAGTGCTTCTAGTAAGCGTCGAGTCTTCCATAGCAGTCGAACGCGCCGGGCGAGTGTTTATGTAACGTCTAAGTATTAAATGATAATAATAGCGTATACTTACTTAACATAGACTAGGCGGAGCTCGCGTCTCGTGCGGTGTGCACATATTTTGATTCGCACTCGCGGGTTTAGTTACGTAAACTGATAGACACAAAACAAATACCTCGTTTAGTTACTCAAAGTGTAATAGCTAGACAGAATTAGCATTTATTTCGCGTTTAGTTCTTGGACATATCAATTCAGGCACCAAATGAGACTATAGCGTAAGCGGTTTTTAAATTTTTTCGATTGTGATCTTTTGTGTATAATAATGGTTCCTTCGCGAGGCGACCGCGGGCGCACGGGTCGGCCGCGGTCGGCTGCGGAGTGTTCGACTAGGTTCGTATATGCAATAAGTTTATACGAGGAGGAACAGTGATCTCTAAATCTCTGCCATATTACTTGTCGGTGTATGTACATTTTTCTATGAAATGAGAAGTATATAATTCGGTTATATCGTGTAATGAATTCCATTTTCGATCATTCCCCTATTAACGCTTTTAGGAGTATATTCAAAATTTATACGAGTACATTTGAAGTTATGTGGATTGCAAATTTTGATGTCACTGTTTTCACGTTATTTTTCTTATAATTAGTTAATGATAATATAGTTGTATCATTGGGCACGGCCGACTCTGTGAACATGGTTCTCTAGCATAATTCTAGTAAAATACTGTTCTTTTTGTTACTTGCCAGTTCATGCTATAGATATACCGTAATTACAACAATAAAGTTCTCTTATAACATTGTGATCATTCGTTTTATTGCTAACGAGTTAATCTCTTTAAAAACCCAAATCCTCTTTTTTTATGCGTCATAAGACAAAGACAGGTTATACCGAGCATGTGCGGGAGGGACAATAGTACCTATTCTACTGCAATGTACACACGTAGGCCAACTCTTATACGGATGTCAATGTACGTACAGGTGCTGCACTACACTGCTGTTTCTAAATGTTTTCAAACTTACAAAATATGTTCATGTTAGATAATATTTAAAATATTTTGTAACTAGAACAAATTATAACAAAACAAAACATTTGTTTGTATCCTAATTAAAAACCAGGCCACGGCACGGATTGTGGAGGTTTGTAGACATTATTAAACAGCAATATGGCAGCCCTTACCTTTGCGTCTCTTTATTTTGTGACTAGTCACCCGCCCTTACTTCGTTTCGGAACATAGTCTTGCTAGTGCCAAACATTGCTGATAGATAGCGCTGCATGTCGATTACAACACGCAAGTGTTTCGTATTTCTGTGCTACTTATATGTAAGCCTTGTGGTTGTTTATAGAAACTATCTCTTTATAAATAGTAATAGATAATAGATTCGGGTGGTCACATGATTCCCATAAATAAAAAATCTGATATGTACTTATTAAAATGTGTATATTGATCGAAAGCTTACATTCACATGTAGAGACTGGCGGCGAAGACGATGTCTCGTTTGAGCAGCTTGATGGACTCGCTGAACTTGTTCTCCAGGTCTGTGTTGCCGATGTTCTTGGCCGCTTGGCACAGCTGCCGGAGCACTTCCTCCAGCCGCCGCATGCACCGGATTATTGATCCTGGGAATAGAAAATTGTGGATTAATTTTAAGTTTCACACAGTAGGAAGACAAACCATACTTTGACAAATGGCGCTCCAAAGACCTAGTAATAGAAACATAGGATTCCTAAAGCACTAACTGGCGCGGTCTCCCCGTATAGTACAAGTTTAATACACAATACCCCATTCATTTGACATTAAACTACGAGGTTCTATCGTGACAGAGTTAGTGGCAAGAATCGTTGGTAAACGCTTATCTTCTCTCATCGATTTTTTAGCATTTTTCATCCATAAAGACGCAAAGTTCAAATTTTGCATCTGTCAAACAGCTTCGCTTGTCACAATTTTTATTGACGTTTTCAAGTACTCTTGAGTGATATTTTTAAGATTACTACATCAGTATTTGACAGTAAACAAAAAAATGTGCATATATTGATACGTTACTTTCGTTTATTTTCTTACTTAATCTCTTGGTTATGGCATGTTACCCGTAAACTCTGACCTAATCATGTGGACTAAACTGACAGATGTCAATGTGTCACCCCCATACATTATCACTCAATTTGACAAAAACAAAATGTCAAAATTTATTGAACTTGAACTTGCCATTTGCATCTGTCAAAACAGCTTCGCTTGTCACAATGTATTTTTGACGTTGTTCAAAGTACTCTTGACGTATTTTTAAGAATTAACTTACAATCAAATATTTGACTGTAAACAAAAAATGTTGCCATATATTGATAACGTTACTTTCGTTATCAATTTTCTTACCTATATAATCTCTTGGTTATGGCATGTTACCCGTAAACTCTGACCTAATCATGTGGACTAAACTGACAGATGTCAATGTGTCACCCCCATACATTATCACTCAATTTGACAAAAACAAAATGTCAAAATTTATTGAACTTGAAACTTGCCATTTGCATCTGTCAGTTTACTCCACATGATTAAAAATCAGAGTATAGGCATATGTTGTATACGTCACATGTACTTTTGACGTATTATTTAACGTAGTTGTTTAAGAATCAACTTACAATTAAGGACGTAACAACAGAAAAACGTTGTCATGGAAACATCATCAGTTTTCTTACCTTCAAACACGTCAGTCATCTTGCAAATCTGTAGGAAGCTCGCCCCCTTGGACCACGCGAGCACCACGTCCATCAGCGTGCACTTGAACTTGCCCACGTAGTCGTCCTCGTCCAAGTCCATTTTAGCATCGATTGACACCTTCGCTATCCTACGGGCGTACTCCTGGAATAAAGTATTTGATGTCAAGTTTTGTTGGCAAATTCGAAGACATTTAAATAAATAGGTACTCTTCAAGTCTGTCTATAGCCTAAAAAAACATAAATAAGATTGTCTGGCGCATATAAAAAAAAAACACTTGTTTTTATATTGAGGACAATCAAGATGACCTCACTCCACCTGATGGTAAGCGGCCGTGAGATCCAAATATTAGATTAACAGGCACAAAAGAACAGACATAGTGTCCATTGAGTCTGTTACACCCGGACACTAAACAAACACAAGTGTTCATCACACAAATGTTTGCCTAGGGTGGGGATTGAACCCAGGACCTTTGGCGTATGACTACCAAATACATCATACACTTAAGCACTATAATACAGGGTGTATCTGTAAACATTTACATCCCTTTAACCACGTGTTCTATCAACCATTCTGAACAACATTTGTTCAACAACTTTTCTAAATGTTTCGAAAAAAATTTCGACTCCCCATACAAAATTACCAAGTCACATACCGACTTGTATGGAAAGACGAAATGTTTTTATGCGTATTTTCTAAAGTCAAAGAACAAAATTTGTTTAGAATGGTTGGTTGGAGAACACGTGGTTAAAGGGATGTAAATGTTCACAGATACACCCTGTATATCCTGCATACGTGGCTGATTCTTCAAGATGGCGTCCCCTCCGGAGGGGCCAATCAGTAGAAAATCACGAGCGAGCGGCGACGCATGTGCGACAGTTGCGTGCGATAGAAAGAGAACGCACTTCTAGGTATGAATAATTGTAGGTGTTGAACGCTGGGCGGTCGGAATTTCAACTTTATGTTATAGCCTGAGCCATTATTTTTCTATAAACTGTTTTTAGAAGTGGGCTTTCTGTACTTGTACTATTAAGTATTCTGTGCCGTAGCCGAATATCGGTTGGAGGATTTTTTTGATTTTTACTACAATACCTGTAGTTGTCTAAGCACGCCCCGCAGCTCGTCGCCGGTGGCGGAGGATTGCGACGAGTTCTCGTCACAGACGAAGCAGCTCACCAGCGCCGCGCTCTGCTCTGACGTCAGTGTGTTGAACACGCCGTTGAAGATCAGTTCCGTCAGGAGGAGCTCATCCGCACTGGAAATATGGCATAATACTTGTGACCATGGCAATGTTAAGCATGACTAAATGGGGCCAATAGAGACAGTTGCTTGTGAAAATTCCGCTAGATGACGTATTACCTAAGCTTCATCTAAAAGGTGATTAGTTATTTTTAACGTGATATGAATGGGCCGGCTCGACCGGAGTGATACCACTGCCTCACAGAAAACCGCCGTGAAGCAGCACCTGTGCTGTGTTTCGCCTAGTGAGTGAGGGTACCTTAGGTCAACGCGGGGGAAGGAGATAAAATGTTGGCAGCGCACCTGTGACTCCACTGGTGTTGCAGGTGTCCATGGGCGACGGCAATTGCTTACCATCACCAGGTGATCCGCCTGCTCGTCTGCTACCTATCACATAAATAAATAAAAAGATATGATCAAAATGACAATTAGACCAACGAGTCAACCAAAGCTGATGAAATTAGATGGCAGTCCATAGAAAACGCCATAATTTCAGCCAATAGACGTCCACTACCGGACAAAGGCCTTCCCCAATGTTTTCCACACAGATCGGTCCTGTGCCACTCGCATCCAAGGAATTCCTGCGACCCTCACCAGATCATTAGTCCACCTTTGTTGACTTTGGTTGACCACCCGGCTGTGACCTCCTGCACGCAGCCTCCACTCAAGAACCTTACCGCCACAACGACCGTCTGTTCTCCTCGCAATGTGGCCTGCCTGTTGCCACTTGAGCTACGCAATTCTTAGGGCGCAATTTTTCAACGTCATGTTATCGTAATTTACTTACCTACTCAACTCGCAAGCAATCCTGCCCTTCAGCTCAATGACGTCAGCGGCCGTGCAGTACCCGAGCCGCCTCAACACCCGCTTCCTCTTCTTGAGCTCGTCCATCTGCAAGATGCTTTTTGCCACCTTCAGCTCGTTCTTGGCGGAGTTCAGCTCCTCGAGCAACTCTTGCTTCTTCTCGTACGCGGCTGCGAGCGCGCCACGGTTCTTGTCGTTGTGGAGAGGGTGTGCGTACAGTCTGTTATTGAAGAAATAAGCCTAATTAATATCTCCAACTTCATTGCAAGGATTGGTTGAGACTTTATTATTAAAAAAAATAAGTCGTTCATTCATTCGTTCAAGCGTTCATTTCTTCGTTTATTCATTCCCATGTGGCTTTATTAACACTCAGTCTCCGCCAGTACAGTTAACGAACATCCTGTGAAGAGATTGCATATCATCTCTTCATTCTCGAAAGCCGTGGTTGCTATGACCACAGATAGATTTGTTATTCTACTCGTGTCACTAATATTCAAATTCAAACTTATTGTGGCAACTATTGAATTAATTCGTGTCCCATATACCGTATACTTGCTGCCTCCTTTAGTTAAATTACGTATTAAAAACTTTATACTCTGATTTTTAAACGTGTGGTGTAAACTGACAGATGCAAATGTGAAGTTTCTATACATTTTGACATTTTGCATCTGCCAAATTGAGTGATAATGTATGAGGATGACACATTGACATCTGTCAGTTTACTCCACATGATAAAAAATCAGAGTATATCCAATCAGACTTACCTTTCCTCAAGCTGCTCAATCCTATCAACACATTCCTTGAAAACTTTATCCTCAATCTTCATATCTTTGATGGGGTTCAGCTGCGGCGGCCCCTCTGGGAAGCGTTTCTTCACCTCTCCTATAGTCTTGAGCACTGACTTCCTGCTATCGGGCGGACGCAAGTCTTTGGGGTAATACACACGGAGTGAACTGATCTGGTAGATCAAGGTGTGCAGAACCGGCACCACTTCTACGTCCCCGGTCTGAAATTTAACTCAATATTAGTTGAAATAACTAAAAAAAATCAGAAATAAATCATTTTGAAAATTTAACAACTTAGTGCTGGGAAATGTCCCCAGAGAGACCTCTATACTCTGATTCATAATCATGTAAACTGACAGATGTCAATATGTCATCCCCATACATTATCACTCAATTTGACACATGCAAAATGTCAAAATGCTAGAAACTTGTCATTTTCATCTGTCAGTTTACTTTACATGATTATGAATCAGAGTATAGTAACTAAAATTGAGACAACGAAAAAAAAATTGAGGCGGCGGCAATCGCTCATCAGGTTACCCGACTGTTCCTATGCCACCTATCACATAATATGAAAACCGTACCTCTCCAGGCGGGCAGGGCACGTTGGTTTCCTCTCCGGCCTCCTTCTTCACGTGCAGCAGGATGTCCACGATGATGGCGGGCTCCGCGGTCAGGGGGTTCGAGTCCTGCTGCCCCTTCTTGCCTTTGTCCATCTTGTGCCGGAAGTTTACTATTATACCCCAGTCGTATTCGTACTTTTCAGTTTTGACCTAAAAAATTATGTATTTTTTTTAAGTTAACCTATATTGTCCCACTGCTGGGCAAAAGCCTCCCCCGAGCCCCTCCATCCATCTCTATCCATCGCCATCTGTGGCCAATCGATTGCAAAGGTGTTAAGATCGTCACTCCATCGCTTTCTAGGTCTGCCCCGTTGTCGGCGTCCATCAGGTAACCATTGGGTTTAACCATAGTCTGGTGGCTAGAACTAGAATTTCATAAAACCTCCACTTGGCAACAAGCAAACTTCTTCTATTGGTGGATTTCAATCCGCTGCGCTTCAGTGAAAACGAAGCCTATGATAGGGAAACCAGAGCTGAAAATTTAACAGTAACACCTTTACGCAAATTTTATAACTACTGCGACTCGGGAAGAGTGACGATCTGTTAAAAGCCGTTGGTATAGACTGGATGGCGTCTAGTTAAAGACATAGAAATGACGAACATTGGGGAAGGCCTATTTCCAGCAGTGGACTGAGACAGGCTGATGATGATGATCCTCCCGTTTCCATTCCGAACTACAAGTGCTGGACAGCGTTGCCATTCACATACCATCCAGACAATGCCGGTGCGCACCAAGAGGTTTAGCTCCTCGTTCCTGCCCCGAACCATCAAGTCATGGAATGCCCTTCCAGTTCAAGTGTTTCCTCCTTCTTACAATACTGGGTTTTTAGGCGGGGCGTGAAACGGCATCTCAGCAGGCCTTCAGGGTGAGAGTGATAAGACTCAAGGGACACTTTGTTCTTATGTGCCTGTCAATCTCATATTTGGATCTCACGGCCGCTTACCATCAGGCTGAGTGTGGTCATCTTGATTGTCCTCAATATAAAAAAAAGATGATTGTATAACTATACCTTGACTAATCGACCCGGTTGCAGGAATGGCTTGAGATACTCCGGGCGAGTGATGAAGGAGCGGAACTGCGCCCCCAGCAGGTCCAATTGCGACCTGATGCTGCAGTACGACGCTATGGAGTGCTCGTTCTGAACCGTTAGAGCTTCATACTCCTTCTGCTTCGCTTTTAACTCTGAGAATGACGAAGTTAAGTGAAATACTTACCTCTCATACATTTATGATAACGAAGTAAATTGAAATGATTTAAGTCTCATAAGTAAAATTTATAGCATGAACTTTTCACAGAATCGAAGCGTGTGCGTATCGTCAAAACATTGTATGAAAATTTAAGAGTTTATCATACGTGAGCAGAACGCAACGTGAGCGCCGGTCTACAGAATATACAACTAACGTATTCAATACATTTTTAAAGGAAATAAAAGTTAGGAATGTTCGTGTTAGGCTTACTGATTTCGTAGGTAGGTACTTAAGCAACTAATGCATCATTATCATAACTTAGTTAGCATATGTTAATTTAAGCACTCGTATCGCGGATTTCAGACAACAGCGTAGGTAACTAGGACATTGATGATCGATCAACGAGTGATACTACTTTTTGTCAGTTTGCAGTTCTGACAAAATTAACTTTTTTTTATCCTAAATCAAAGCCCCAATACGTATTGTCGGCAAAAACCTCATAACTTTAATACAGAAAACCCGATAAAAAATGACACAAAAAGAAATATCCACTTACTGTCTATGAGATCTGGAATAGCAGCTTGATTCTGGAATTGGAAGAAACTCCTCTCCAACATATATTCTGGGTTTATTTCTTCCACCCTCAAAAGGTTTAGAACCTGTGTTCAAATAAAAAAAATAAAACTTAATTATATTATATGTCTATATAATCAGAAGTCGGATTAGGTAGACTAATTTATACTTGTATCAAAATGTTGCTATTAATATGGATATCACAATTTTTTGGCCGTATGTCGTAACTGCAGATACATCAATTTTGCTGTCTCTTAAGAAACTCTCTATAAAATAAACCATTTTATTAAATAAACATTCTGTAAAATTTATCCTGATATTTGAGGCACATCCATTGGTAGAAATTTATTCTTTCGCTGCATGAAATTAGTGAAGATACCAAATGTCTTCTCATTATAGTTAAGATTGTACCTCCATCTTATTTACTTCAAAAAGTTAATACTTGGGCATGCATTTTTTACTATCTGTTATTTTTAGAAAACGTTTTCATATCATCAAAACACTACATACCATGTTATACGTGAGATGGAACGCAGAATTGATGGGGTCAGCCTTGCCTTGCACCATGTCTTTGACTATAGAGGGCGTGACCTTCTGGTCGATCATGAGTATCACGATGCCCTTGTCGTCGAGGCCTCGCCGCCCGGCGCGCCCCGACATCTGAATGTACTCGCCGGACGATAGCTGATGACGTCAGAAGTGTCAATAATGAGAAACATTTATCACAGCTAAGAGGCACACACGATTTTCTATGCATTTTGACATTTTGCATGAGTGACACTGACAAGTTTCTATGCATTTTGACATTTTGCATGAGTCAAATTGAGTGATAATGTATGGGATGACACATTGACATCTGTCAGTTTAACTTTACATGATTATGAATCAGTGACATTGGCAAAATTAACTGTGTCCTGAACACAATACAGGCCAATAAACAAAAAAAAAAGTATAGATATCGCTGCAGACCAAGACAAAGCTTCCAATTCTCGTGACCGTTGATATGATAAATCGCAAGAAAACTAAACATAAAAAACGTTTTTACGATTAATTTTTTTCAATTAATATCACAAGCACGAGATTGGGCGCCAGATAGAAAATAATCTCAGTCACCTACACCTCTCTCTAATTGAAGACAAATGACTGAGAAGCAAAGTAATTATCACAGATATTTGTGTCTTAGAAAATGAGCCTTTACTTTAGTAGAAATAATACGTAATGGTGTTAATATATATCCTTAATACATAGTTACAATGTTGCGATTATTTTGTGTACTGAAAGGATTAACAGTTGAGCAGATGAAAAAGAGAACTTACAAATCTGAAGTCTTTGCCGTCAAACTTCTGACAACTGGTAAAAACAACTGTTCTGGCAGGCATGTTGAGGCCCATAGCAAATGTCTCAGTTGCAAACAATGCCTGCAAAAAAAATCATATGGCATATTCAAGTCTTGCTATTAAATATTTTTAGTCTTCTGTTTTTTAGTCATTTAGTTTTTAGTATTTCTGTTTATTTTGAAAAACTAATTTAAGATTACCTTTATCAAACCAAGGCCAAAGAGTATTTCAATAGTTTCCTTGAGTATTGGCAGCAGTCCGCCGTGATGGATGCCGATCCCACGACGCAGCAATGGGATAACATTCTCCACTTGCGGCAGCTTGCGATCTTCCTCCGACAGGACGTCCATTGCATTATTAAATACTTCATCCACCAGCTTCTTTTCCTCAACTGAAATACAAGATAATATGAAATTATCAAAAATAAATATACTGTTTAATTTACATTTTGTCTAAACATTTGAGGGCGTCCTGCCGGGCTAACATGCGCGCCACTGAAGACAATTTTGTCGACACTCGTATTGTGTCGGCGCAAGCTGCTTCTCGCTCACCTGACTGAGCGATGAGCGGGATAGAACGATGCGCTCTCGCGAACGAGTGTCGACAAAATTTTGTCGTGGTGCGCATGTCAGGCCTACAGATCTGACAAATAAACCGCAGACATATACATCCAATAGCTCACGGTCTGCACGCAAACAGATGGTGAGCGGTTTGTCAGATGAGTACGGACCCTAAAGAGATTTTATATCTTCTGAAAACAAAACTCACTTGTATTAAAGTCCAACTTGGCCATCTGCATCGCGTAAGCCTCACAATCTTTCTTACTGAAGCTGAAAATAATAACAGGCGCGAAGTTTCGCTCCATGATCATCTTAACGATGTTGAAGATATTGGTCTGATTGTTGCCACGGGGCCCACCGCGCCTGCCCCGTTGGTCGCCCTTGCCTGCATCTCCTGCGTTGCTTAAGACAGCCATTGCAGTATTAAAGTTGTCTTCTTTGAACATACCCTGTTTAAAAAAATAAACAACTCTAAGTTTTAAGTTTAAGAATACGCAAAACAACAAAAATGGCGCTATCAGGTAAGTTAATGTAAAAAAAATCTTACCTTTTCATCAACAACCAAGTGTATACCATCACCCCCAGCTGGGAAGATATAGTGCTGCAGCGGGGTGGGTCTGTACTCAGTGTAGACTACATGGCATGGCTGCGAATGAAGTCGACATACCCACTCCGCGAATTGACGCGCGTTGGGAATGGTAGCCGATAGGAACACATAGTGCACATTATCCGGCAAGAGAATAAGCGTTTCTGAAAGATAAAAACATTTTGTAAATGTTCCGTTAATTGCCTTAAAAAATTTCAGTGTGTAGCATTTAGTTACATCATTACCTTCCCATACAACACCTCTCTCTTTGTCTCTCATGTAGTGGATTTCATCAAATACAACCCAACCTACTTCTCTCATTATTTCAGATCCTCTATACAACATGTTTCTAAGAATCTAAAACAATAAAAAATAAGTTCAGAAATAAACAAAATAAATCAATTTATGGCAAAATACAAAGCTTATAATAATTTTTATTACTTTCTCTCTACATCTATATGATTTCACAGATAAACTGAGAAGTAATATGGCTATGAGCATTAATATACTATTTTTAGATTACTTTTAAGATGTGTTAAACATAAACAACCTAAGATTGATAACAACAAAGATTTTTCCTATTGCTAATGTAAAGTGATCTTACCTCAGTGGTCATAATGAGGCACGAAGCAGACGGGTTAATGGTTACGTCCCCAGTAATCAGGCCTACATCATGAAACTCCTCAGAGAACTCCCTGTATTTCTGGTTTGAGAGAGCCTTAATAGGAGTGGTGTATATCACCCTTTGTTTGTTTTTCAGTGATAATGCTATTGCATACCTATTAAATAAATTTAAATTAATTTACCTTGATAAGTAACAATCAGACCAAATTCTGCAATCAGCCAATTAAAAAAATTACGTATGGCCAATATAACATTTTATTTTAATAATCTGCATGCTGAGATTACTGATAATTGTAAGTGCAGTTAGCTTTAAGCACTAATGTAATTTTTTTTATATGTAAGTATCTACTGTAACTTATGTTGGTGATCCAATAAATAAATAAATAAATAAATCAGCCCTCAACTTAATGTCAAAAACATTTGCTTAAATATCAATTTTTTTTTTTTTTGCTTGTGGCAACACTACCGCTAACATCTGATCGAGATTGCTCCGACTAAAATTTTGTGATTTATATTGTTAAAACGTTTAAATTGTCCATAAATCGTCACTATTATCATAACAATAGTAATATAAGGTGTTTTTAGAAATATTTAGTGCATAACAGAGTGTTATTATCAGTGATTGAGTGTATACGGCAGCCGGCTAACGGTCGATGACCTTGCGTCTTTTGACATTTGAAGTTAGTAATATCTTGTGAATCATTATTATCTCTTTATTATTTACCAATTATTTTACCAATTACCAATTATTTGCGACTAAGTACTTAGAAATAGCTCGAAGTGTGTTTAATACAGTGACTTATTCACTTTCGCGAAGAGGTTAGTCTTGAATTGACGTAACCTACTTTCAGTGTTCAAACTACTTTCTGATATTGTTTACTTACTTAAAACGTAGATATGAACAGAATGACCACACGTAGCATGGCCTGTGCTCGCCAGGAAGAGAATAAACTCGAACTCGTTTCGAAGCAACTCGACCAGGCTTTGAAGCAATTGCAGGCAGTCAGAAAGTTGAATGAACATTTGGATAGGGAAAGAGATGATAATGAGGCGGAACTATTGAAAGCATTCGAAAATAATAATAAAATTAAGAAAGAAATGGCTGAGTTGCACACTGAAAACACATTGTTAGTCGACGAGCGAGACCGACTGTTATCCATCATCGACCGGTTCAAGGAATGCAGTGAGGAGTACACCCAGGGCCTCAATCGTATGTCAGTCCTGGAGCACGAGTTACAAGAGGCCCACCATACCATAAGCCACCTCCAATCCGAAAAACTGGACATTTCCACTTCCCAAACCCAATGTCTCTTTGATGAGTTAGTAGGTAGTGCGCCCAGCCATTTGTCTGCTTCGGGTAACAGTGATCCCTTTACCATAGATCTTACTTGTGATGACACCTTAAAATCCAATAATAAAGGGAGACTAGGTACCTGCAGCAGAAATAAATTAAAAAAATATGTTAGAATAAATAGGTATATTAAAAAGACCCAGAAATTAGTTAAGAAACAAAAATGCATTTTTAATAATGTGAAATGTATTAAGCAAAGAAGACAACTAGGTGATGAATTAGATATGTATGCGTTATTGATTGAAAATAATATGATAAATCATGAAAATAACATTAAAAAATTTCAATCTGAAATACTAAAGCTTGAAGAGTCATTGATAAACATGACTCTTAAGTATAATTCAACTAAAAATGAGTATGGGGAGCTGATGCTTGCAATGCAGGACCTTTTAAACCCTTCCAATGAAGATAGTGCAATGCCAAGCGGTACTCCATCCAAGGATCAGTCCTCCACTACCCATAGTACATATAATAGCCATAAGTTCACAAATTGTAATCTCAATAGTTCCGCACCCAAAAGCATGACCAATATACCCCCTGTAAACGGTAATATTGTTATGTATAGTGACGAGTTGGGAAAAGATATGGGACACCTTCTTACTACCAATGGACAATCTTTGATCAATCATTGTATACCGGGTGCCACACTTTCCGATATCATGAATAAAATAATAAAAACAAATTTTCACAATGAAACCACATTAATAATTATGGTGGGAAATAGAGGAAGTGTAAATAAAAATATTTTATCCAACTACCTTGATTCTCTTACTAGGTTAAATGTTAAGCAAATTGTAATATTTACACTTCCCTATAGTAACAGCTTGCCACAAGTGGAAAATAATCATAGGTATAATATAAACATGACATTACATACTTTGACATATAATGTAAATAAAATTCATGTTATTGACATAAATAATTATATTAAAAAATACTTTTATCTGACGAAAGATAAATACTATCTTAATAAACACTATAAACGACTAATAGCTATTTCGCTATCTTATTATTTAGATTGTTCAGCCAAAAATTTGGCTACCATACCTGCTCCTATTGAGCAGAAAAAACCTGACATGTGTAATCAGACATTGGAATTAGTTCCAAGTAATTTAAATGTGATTTTGAGACAATAGAGAATACCTCTTGCAAATTAAATTTAGGGACAAAGGGGAAGTCTAATAATTTAAATATTATTCATCAAAATATACAGGGCTTCTCCGGTAAAGAACTGGAATTGGAACTTTTTTTAAATACAATGAATATACATGTCCTCTGTGTAACTGAACACTGGTTGAGGCAACATGAACTTATTATTAATATTGATAATTATACAGTCATAAGTGCGTTCACAAGAAAGTCGGCTATTAGAGGTGGGTCACTTATTTTGTTGCACAATACATTAAAAGCAAAGGAACGTAAAGATATAGTCGCACTTTCAACTGAACGAACTATTGAACTATCCTGTGTAGAGATTGAACGGTTTATCATTATTTGTGTATACAGACCTCCTTCTGGTAACTATCATAATTTTGAATCTGCCATGGAAGATGTATTGAGGAAAGTAACTAATTGCAACAAGCAAGTAATTGTATGTGGGGATTTCAATATTAACTTATTAGAAAACAGTCAAAGCTCGGGTATGCTTCTGAATCTATTTAAATCTTTTAATTTGCGCCACCTTTTTGTTGAACCTACACGCGTTACCCCCACTTCAGCTACTTGCATTGATAATATTTTTTGTAACTGTAAGGTAATTGAAAAATCAATAATTAATTTTGTCAATTCTGACCATACGGGACAGATAGCTGTTTTTGAACACCGTCATGCAACTGCTCCCTCCGTTTTTGTCTATAGGCCAATAACCACCAGTCGTGTGGAAAAATTTAAGGGAAATGTTGAACACAAGGTTTCCCTGATGCAAGCTGGTAAGAACAGTAATATTGATGAGCTGTACAATACTTTATTTAATGTCATTCAAAAGGAATTTGAAATAATTTTTACAAAGAAAAAAGTCCAAGTAGATAACACTAAAACTAAATTTAGTGATTGGGCTACCAAAGGCATCTTTAAAAGTAGACGCACTTTATTCAAATTATATGATACTAAAGCAAACACGAATGATCCGCAAATAATTGAATATGTTAGAAACTACTCTAAACTATTTAAAAAAGTCTGTGCAATGGCAAAGGCTAATTACTTAAAAGAAAAAATTAGAAATTCTAGTAATAAAATAAAGACCACTTGGAATATGATTAATAAAGAGACTTGTAAAAATACTACTCAAGATCACAAGTACTCTCTAAAAATTGATAATAAACAACTTAATGAGGATGTTGAAGTGGCAAAGGCGTTTGAAACTTTCTTCTCTAACGTACCCCTTATTACTACTAGTCATTTAAATTCGAGCCCTCAGCTTGCTTATTGTCATCTTCGATCGAGTGTAGATGAGTGTTTAACTTCTTTTAGTTTCCACCACATCAACTCGGAAACTATACTTAAAACTTTTAAAGATATAAATATAAAGAAAACAGAAGATTTGTGGGGTATATCAGTAGAAATATTAAGAAATATAATAAACATTATTGCCCCTTATTTAGCTGTAATATTTAATGAATGCGTAGATATCGGTCAATTTCCAAATTTGATGAAATATAGCAAGGTTCTACCACTGTTCAAATCAGGTGATAGAAGTGACCCATCTAATTATAGACCGATATCCATCCTACCAGCCCTTAGTAAAATATTTGAAAAAATTATATTCAATCAATTATTGGGTCATTTTAATCTCAATAAATTATTACATAATAAACAATTTGGATTTACTAAGGGCAGATCTACTACTGATGCAGGAGTTGCACTCATCAAGCACATTTTTGATGCATGGCAAAATAAGCAAGATGCTGTAGGTATATTTTGCGACCTTTCTAAAGCATTTGACTGCGTTAATCACCAAACATTATTAATGAAGCTACAGCATTACGGTCTCACAGACAGCTCTTTGAGCTTAATACGGTCATACCTAAGTGATAGAATTCAAAAAGTCAATGTTAATGGAATTGACTCTTCCGGTGCCCTCTTACACATGGGAGTGCCCCAGGGCTCGATATTAGGGCCCTTACTGTTTATTATATATGTAAATGACCTTCCTTACCTTACTAAAGACTTGTGTGACATAGTATTATTTGCAGATGATACTTCTTTAATTTTTAAAACTAATAGACAGAAAGATAACTTTGACGATGTAAATAATGCTCTCACCCAAGTGCTAAATTGGTTCACTGTAAACAATTTGCTTCTAAACGCTAAAAAAACTAAATGTGTTAAATTTACATTGCCCAACGTAAGACAGGTCAGCACTAGGATCAATATGAACAATGAAGATGTTGAAGTTATTAATTCTACCGTATTTCTGGGCATTAGGTTAGATTCAAAATTACAATGGGGCCCTCATATTGCAGCTCTGGCTGGAAGACTCAGTTCAGCTGCATATGCAGTCAGAAAAATAAGACAACTGACCGATATTGAAGCAGCAAGACTTGTATATTTTAGTTATTTCCATAGCGTCATGTCTTATGGTCTACTCTTGTGGGGAACTGCGGCTGACATTCAAGCCATATTTGTGCTACAGAAGCGAGCCGTCAGAGCCATATACGGACTTAGACCACGAGACTCGCTTAGAGATTTGTTCAAAGAAATCAACATCTTAACATTAGCATCACAGTATATTTTTGACTGTATAATGTATGTTTATAAAAATCTCAATTTATTACCGAAGAAATCTGATAAGCATAGCCTAAACACCAGAAATAAACACAAACTTGCTGTTCCAAATCTCAGACTTCATAAAATTGGTAATTCATTTGTCGGAATGAGCATTAAAATTTTTAACAAATTACCACAAACCCTTGTTGATTTACCCACACATAAATTTAAATCTAAAGTTAAATCTTATTTGATGGCAAATGCCTATTATACAATTGAAGAATACCTAAATGACAAGAATTTGTGGAAATGATAAACTGTTCACCTACACAGTGTTATGTATTATGAAATTATATTTTATTTAATTCTTTAAAAATTTATGATAACAAATTTGAAAAGATTAAGTTCTACTGAGTTTCTTGCTGATTCTTCTCGGTAGAAATTGACCTTCCGAATCAGCAGTAGATTATAAAATTTGACATTCATAAATGTTCTGTAAAGGACTTAAATTGAATAAAGACATTTTGATTTGATTTGATTTGATTTGAATTGAGGAAATTTGACAAGTTACAGTAATAAAAGAATACTAGCACCACACACTTTAGGTGGTGTTTAAATAAATAAAATAAAAACCTACTAAAAGAAAGTTATCACTTTCAATAATAATTGTGGCATTGTCTAATTCTAGAATTCAATAGGGTATTTTACGACTTTTTATTTATTTATTTATTGTAAAGCTTTTTAAGTATGAATCACAGCTCCCTTTTTATTTTTTATCCATCATCATTAGTTCCGAAGATATAGAGTTGCAAAGTTGCCAATCAGAAAAGGAGAGCGATACGCTATTAATGACATCACTAGGCTAGTGCTTCCTACAAGCGCAGTACAAAATTTTGTTTAAGAATGAGACAGGTATATCAAAAGTTTGTTGCTCTATAACTTTCTTGTATCCAAACTTTTTATAAATATTTCTTCAATAATCGTACACTTATACAGTAAATTATAGAGTCTAGGTATCGGATGTCGATATTTTAACAACGGTAAAATACCCTATTGAACCCAATCACCCCTAAAACTCAAACACTTAATGATTTTCAAAGCTGCTTTAAATACAAGTTTGTCATCTTAGTCACAAATTGCCATAGAATAATATTTAAGTATCTACTAAAGTTACTAATATATAAAGAGACACAAGTTCTTGTGAGATGAATATAGAGAATATTCAGTTTATTGTTAAAAATGTAAAAAAAGATTACTTACTCAGCTACTACAGTCTTTCCCGCCGATGTGTGTGCAGAGACCAACACTGATTGCATATTATCTATACACATTATAGCTTCTCTTTGAAACGGATCTAGAATGAAGCTGTACTGCTTAGCAGGCTCGCTCGATATGGGAATGAGAGGAGCATAGTCATGGTTCGGAGGAATTGCCACTTCGTGCGTGCAGCCTTCGTGGGTCTCCAATGTGTGTATTACAATACGGGAATTCAGAAGTTCTAAGCTGCAATAATTAAAGGTTCATTTTAAAATAGGAAACCCCAAAATTCAGTGTAATGTTCTTGTTTTTAGTAAATAGCAGTCTTTTTATTAATGTTTACTTACTTTATTTCCTTCATCATTTCGGCGTCATTATCGTCTGGTTTGGCCTTCTTGGTTTGTGTGGTATCTGCATACTGAACCTCCTCATGGGGTCTTTTAACACTAGGATTTGACTTTTCATGACTAACTTCACTGGAAAATAAGAATATTTATGACAAAAACAGTAATTTAAAGTAATGTTTTGTAACTTTTATAGGTTATGTTGAAAATCTCAATACATACGATTTTTCCTCCTCCTTTTTTAAATTTGGGAACTGAACTGAAGCTTCCGTCTTTTCCTGCTCTTCAAAACAGTCAAATAGACTGTTTATATCTGCCATTGCTGCTAAATTTTACAAAATTTGTAGCATTTCACGACTTGTTTCACAATGCAAAATGTGTGACGTTTTGCTTTTTTTTAAAATGAAATACAAATAATATAACATTGTGGATTAAAAAGCATTAACTCAAAGCGATGACCTAAGAAGATTTTTTAAACTTGAATATAACCGTAGCATTAAATTATCGGATAATTTTCAAAGTTTTTTTCTTAATGGCAACATTTTGTATGACTCAATGGTCACGTGACCATTCAAGAAGCTTGGGTTTATGATTTGATTGGTGCATTTCTGAGGATTTCTTCCGTGAACTTCGCTTGCCTCAGTGTAGCGTGTGTGGAGAATTATTTTTGTGCTTATTTTGTTTCCCGTGACTGAAAAACTTTACCACAATGTCGTCAAAAACAAAAAAGACTGTTACATCGTCTACAAACATAAGTGTGGTGTCATCAGTGCAAAGCCCACCTCAATCGAGCACCCCTGTTGGAAGCCGCCCTTCCAGCTCTGCCGGCCGGCCTAGCAGTCCGCTAAGTCCAACAAGACACAGTCGCCTTCAAGAGAAAGATGCTCTCCAGAACCTTAACGATCGTCTGGCGGCATATATTGACAAAGTTCGTCAACTTGAAAGTGAAAACTCTGGACTTCGCCGGGAGATCCAAACAACACAGGAGGTGGTTACTCGTGAGGTTTCCAACATAAAGGGCATGTACGAGCATGAACTACAGGATGCCAGGAAGCTGTTAGATGACACATCAAGAGAGAAAGCTAAATTGGAGATAGATTTGAAGAGGTTGTACGAAGAAAACGATGACCTAAAGAAGCGGTATGTTTACGTTTTCAGATATTATTAACGTATGTTTAAACTAATAAAATAATATCCTCGAGTAAGTATAGGTTTTAGTTGCGGCTTATAACATTGTAATTCCTTCCGGCTAACCTTAGCGTGAAGTTTACGTCATCGGCGGCGTTTCGGAGCGGGCGCGGTGACGAACGCGCGGCGACCTCGCTTTTACGACACAGTGACATCATAGCTACATTTATCCAAACCAATCACATACTTTAGAACCCCAAGCAAGACACTAATGCTGGCAAGCAAATAATACTATAAGTTTAGACAACATGTTTGTAAACAAAAGTAAACCTATTAAGTATCTGATAAATAATTATGCAAATGCAACTTCATTGATACTCATCTTTGTTAAAAGTAAACAATAACCATATTTGCTACAATAAATATGCATGCAAACAACAAAATGTAAATGTATGTTTTTCGGTCCCACTGAGCAGCCCAAATAAAAGCCCAAATATTGGTGTCAAGGTGAAGATGTGTGTTGTCATCATTTTAATTCAATGTCTGAGTTCTTTAACTAAATTAGAAACTTTATCAAATGCAGACTGCATTTTAATTTGACTTCCCTTGTTATCAACAACAACTGGTTTTAAACATTGCAAATGCTTACCTATTCTTTTTGCTGCATTCTTATCTTCAGTTTTTATAATTACAGTTTTGTATTTTAAACTAAATTTGTAATTTATTTGAAATCATTCAGAGAAGTAGGTATGAAGTTTTAATAGAATATTGATACATACTTAATTATTTTACTAATAGGTGTATCAATAGCTCTTTTTTTATTCTCTACTTACCTTTCCTTGAGCCAAGTAGGAACTACGACCGCATATCATCTTGTTTATTTGAATTAACAATTGCTTTGAGATAATTGAATATTAATGAAAGAATTAAATGGTAGATATCTAATCCAATTAAACTATACAGGTGCAGTTACCTGAATAGAAAATCATGATGTTTTGTATGAGCAATTTGTGTTCTTTTGGCATAACTCATAAGACCAAGGAATAGACAAATGCTAGTTTTAGATATAGATAAGTTGTATCTGAGATAACAAAACAATGAATTTGTGGTTTATTATCTATCCTGCCATTTAAATAAAACATTTCAATGTTATTTTGCTTATCACTAATTTAATAATGCATTGTGTAAAATATGATTATTTTGTTGACTATATTGAACCTTGGCTCAGTTTTTGCAAAAATGAGTTGATTTTTTAATTGAAACCTTGTTGCCAGTTGAGCTGCTTCACCTTCTTTTATTTTGGGCAGTGCAGTCATAAAAACACATGGTATTAATATATCAAGGTTTCTTCTTCCAATAAGAAAATTACTATGAACTATATTAGTAACTAAACTGATTATAACTATAAATTCATTAATTCATAATTGCATTCATAATAGCAGTATTTTTTTAAATATCAACAAGTTTTTATACTCTTATTGGTCAGTTAATCTTATTGTTATTTACAAGGTTGTTGACCCTGAGCGTATGTCACTGGATGCGTAGGTATGGCGCCCACCTCACGGTCACACTTCATTATTTCGGTGCATGTCGTGGGACGCCAAATTGAGAGACTTGTTTTCCTACAAAAAACTGCAATGCCAAAATACGTTCCTGCAAAAAAATGTGAATATCGATCTATCGTCGTAGATAGAGATAGATTGCACACATTACGCCACTGCACCTTTTTTGCTGGTGACATCACTACTAACCCCAAAGAACGAAGCAATGTAAAAAATTTCGAATATTACAAATTTATTTTGTAGTCGCTGCGCGCAGTCTATTTTTAATCCACCTGCACCGACGCATTCATCGGCGTAAACATTGATTTAAATCAAACATAATTAATCTTGACTATGTTGCTACGATATGTTTTCTCTATTTAAATAACGCATATTGTTTTTGAAGAATGCTATTATTTGCAACCCCCACATTGATCTCCCACATCGCGTGCTATATTTACCTTTTCGCTAATATTTTGCACATGTTCTGCATCTAAGATTTCTGTAAAATCATCCGTTAGTCATTTGATTTGTCCTTATTTTGTAAGGTTAAAATAAAACCTTAAGAATACTGATTATGCTGCTAACTAAGACATGCTAACCTTACACAAGCTGTCTCACTATTCTCAGCATAGTTTCCATGCTAGTCTAAAAATGTAGAGTAAGGCATGCTTAGTGTTCTGGACAACCTTCGAGAGCGTATCATGCTCGGTTTAAATAGGTAGGTGTACACGGCGGGAACTTTATGCACCGCCATTATCTATAATGTGCTGGAAGAAAACCCGAAAACTAGAAATTCTTGTTTTGTCGTCATTGAATTCGACACAAAAATGATGTAGCGCGTGGGCGAGCCGGCATCAAATTCGAATCCTCAGCTTTAAGACTTACATCATTATCAGTCGGTATTCTAAGTATTTAACCTTGAAAATAACTAATATTAGGAGCTTACTTAATCGTTTCGTCGTAGCGTACCGAATGGACAATAATAATGTCGTCATTCAGTCTACATCATACCTAAATAAAATCAAAGCATTTGTGTAACAAACTTCGTACGACAACACGATTTCGCGGTTGGAAGTTTATCATAAGATTGTTTTTTGTGGGTATTCCTCCGCTGCTTTTAGTTATTTTTGGCAACCGACATCGAACCAAGAGTTGGGAAGTGGGTCATTCGACTTCCCCTTTCTCTTTAATTTTCCTTGATCACGCAGTGCCGTAATAAATGTAAATCGGCCAAGGCCCCCATGCGGGCGCGGGCTCGCGGCCCCCGCGACGATAGCGACGTCTCTGCGCGGGAATCGGGTGCGTTTGAAATATTTCAGACAGCTGCCATTATCATAGACCAGCTAACCAAGACACGCGGGAACCGGATAGCGCCGTGTTTACAAAAACATTCCGTGTGTCGTTGCGCAACACCGCACACAGACGCGATTCGGCGTTACCTCGCTTGGATGTCATGGTTGGAGGTTTTCAATAACTTGACCCTCCTTTTATGTATATGAATTTTAGCAGCAGACAAAAGACACACTTGAAACGAAAGTTTAAGAAGTTGGTAACGTCTTTTTAGTTCTTACTTATTCATTATTAGCTTTTGCCCGCGGCTTCGCTAGCGCCCCCCACTTCCCTGAAATGAAGGGTTAGAAAGGGGCAAAAAGTAGCCTATGTTACTCTCCATCCCTTCAACTATCTCCACTTAAACAATCACGTCAATTCGCCGCCCCGTTTTGCCGTGAAAGAATAACAAACATACAGACAGATAGACACACTTTGCATTTATAATATTAGTATGGATAGGGAACGGCAGGACTGATTTGATTTTTTGAATTCATCTTGGCCCCAAACACAATGCCTTAAGTATAAAATTTCGAAAAACCTGAGTTGAAACTTTGCTGAGATCACTAGTTTTGTAATAAATCAATTATTTCACCCTTAATGATTACCATACGATATTGAATCGTTAATTTAATTATTCATCATTTGTGCAATCAGTCAGAGACACATTAACAATGGCATGGCTACATTTCTAAGAAAGGATAATGACACATTCTTGCAATGATTTCAACACGTCACTTAAATGCTAATTGTGTCCTCAAATTGAATAATAATATTAAGTTAGTAGTAACGAATTATGCTAACCAGTCCTCATAGAGTTTCGCGGGAATCGTGTAACAGTATCACAATGATTTTATTTTTAAAAACATGATAACCACTAACAAATGACGAATCGCTCGCTTTTTATTTTTGGAAATGTTATCGGAAAGTTTTTATGTCGAACGCATACAAAAAAACATTTGCAATTATTTGGAGGTGTTAATTAATATGCTATTAAAATTTAAATATGCCCTCTAGGCTCTCTAACAATGTTTGATTCGATTCCGATTTTGATCAACCATTATGTATTCTAATGTTTCAGCCTAGACAAGAAAACCAAGGACTGCACGCAGGCCGAGAACCTGGCCCGCCATTACGAGACCAGATTCACAGAGGAGAGCAACAAGTACAACTCTGCTCTTGCTGACAAGAAGAAGGCTCAAGATGAGGCCAGGGTATGTAATTTTTTTTATGATTTAGGAAGGCAAACAAGCAAGCGGGTCACCTGATGGTAGTGAACACCGCCGCCAATGGACATCAGCTTCACCAGAAGGAGTGCGGATGCGTTGCCGCCCTTTTAGGAAGGTACAGGAGGCCAATTCTCGGTTTTCGCCTTCTATGTCGAGTCGCCTTCATGGAACGCATAGACCAATAGGAGAACAAGATAAGGAATGTCGCCTGCAATCTGTGTTCTTCTATTGGTTGCGCGTTCCATGAAGTCGACTCGACATAGAAGGCGAAAACCGAGAATTGGCCTCCTGGCTCGTTTCTTGAAGATTTGGATGTCGTACCGGTTCGGAAACACCGCTGCGGGAAGTTGATTTCACTATGAGGAGGTGCGTGGCAGAAAAACCAAGGACTTTAATGTTTTATCAGCAGCCCTGATGACATCATAGACGCTGGGAGAATTCCTTGTACGGGTGATGGCGCGGGCAGCGGGTGACAACATCTGCATACTTATTAGTAAAACGTCATCGTAATAGTATTCTTTCACTTGAATCATACATAAAATGCAATCTACTACATACTTACGCAGTTCACAAAAGTTGAATGCTATAGGGACGAAAATATATCTATGGCGTGACGGTATCTATCGTTTTAAACCGTGACTGGTACAGTTTAACTATGAACCTAAAATTAGTTACCGTCGCCACGTGGCCCTTTTAGATAGAGAAACAAATTTAGATCGTAAACATAAATTAGACTAGCTCAAAAATTACGTTTAACTTATTACATTTTGAATGCTACATGAGCTTAAAGAGATCTATTGTGAATTGTGATAGAAAGTTATGAAATAAATATTAGACTTATGTATTAAATAAACTAATTTTGTATTTTTTTAGCTAGGCATCAATTTGATATCATTGTCTATTACTACAGATTAAAAAAAAATACTTACCTCTATTTGATTCATTTCGCGCCAAATTTAAAAACAAATAATCTGTCAGTTTAAGGCAAAAACCTGGACGTTCCCGCATTTTAATAAATAGTTTTTTTAGTTTTCAGAATCAATTGCTTTTGAAAATCAATTTTGCAAGTAAAATCTGGACATACAGCCTTAGATTTCCTCACATCCTACATGTGTACAGGACAGCGATAGTATGTACTATCGCTGTCCTGGATAACCTACATTCTAAAAGTTGTTTATCATCCTATCTATATACTATTTATAAAGAGCTAATTTCTATAGACAACGACAAGGCTAATTGGTAAACCGACACGAAACGCTAAGCGCGATGTAATCGACGCCCAGCACCATCTGTGGTTCATTTTTGAACTACGGTCTCGAAGCGAAGTGAGGGCGGGCCAATATATTATGGATTTTTCAAATCTAAGTGTCAAATTATTTCCATCCCCCAGGACCTGGCCAAGGAGTTGGAGAAACTGCGCAAGGTGTACGCCGACACGCGCAAGACGCTCGAAGAGGAGATGCTGTGCCGCATCGACATGGAGAACACCGTGCAGAGCCTCCGCGAGGAGCTCTCGTTCAAGGACCAGGTGTTCCAGCAGGAGTTGCAGGAGACCCGCACCCGCCGTCAAGTCGAGATCTCGGAGATTGGTAAGCTTTATTTACTTTTTTTTTTTAGCGCCATAAGTTTGTTGATGAAACAGATATTTGTGTTGAGTTTGGGTGTCTGTGGTTCCTTCATTGTTTCTGGTTTCCTGTGCTATGGAAACCAGAAACAATGAAGGAACCACAGACACTCATAGGGAAAACCTTAATTTGGGACCAGGACAATGTATGTGATGTAAAAATAAGATGTAGTCTCAATATATTTATTTATAGCCATGCAAGCATAGAGAAATGCCCTCAGTAGAAGTAAATAAAACAAACAAACCATATTACTCATCGACTATTTTAAAACGTCCACTCAGATCGTGACGTAATTGGCAATTAATTATACAGAAATTATGATAATTGCAATACTTGATCAAGTAATCACCATAGAAGAAAAACTTCAAGTGCCCCAGCCAGACACGCAATAATAGGGTCATATTCATATACAATTGCACAATAACTTGAAGTCTTTCAAAAGGGAAATCGTGTTAGTTACACCACTTAACTCAAGAAAGGCATTGATTTTTTTATGATCTAAGCTTTGTTAGGTTCGTCTTTGCTCTAAATTTCAGAATAATTTCGATATGTTCATTGAATAAAAAGAGACAACATGGACCTTAAACGGCAGCAGTACTTTGAAGTATTTTTGTTTAGAATTTTGATAAGAGTTTTAGTTGAAGCACAATTTTATTTCCGCAATGTTGAAAGTCAATATGTACCACGTTAGTTTACGCTGGTTCAGCTCTGCAAAATGGTTCTTTCGACGTCAAAATTCGCCATTTAATAAAATGAACCGAATACGGTACGGTACGGTACGAATGGCACAAGACCGAATACGGTCTTGTGCCATTTCCTCCCAATCACGTATGTTTAGAGCTTTGAGGTTGAGGTTTTTGTCCGAGATATTGCTGTAAGGACGAAGTCGCCAACTACGTCTGTTTACACTCAATCGTGAGATTTTGTCAGTCCGTTCTATCAACCTACGTAAGTTGGTTTTAAACATAGTCTGAGCTTGTTTTATACAGAGAAGCACAAAATAAAGAATGTTGGCTCTAACTGATATTGACATCGAAGAGTTCGTTGGCTTACGTGCTGGGCAGTGATGTATGTCTCCCTCGCACACGTTCCATTTAGACTGTCTCTGCACGCCGAACCACGGCAAGAGCACTGCATGTGTGCGAAGCCTGTTTTAGCTCGCGATGTAGGTAGCGGGAGTTGTATGTGTATAGATTTTGTGGCAGAATGTCCTCACTGTATGTTTACGTAGGTTTGTACTAAACATACCTTAATTTTTATAGATGGCCGCCTGGCCCAGCAGTATGAAGCCAAGCTACAGCAGAGCCTGCAGGAGCTCCGCGAACAGCAGGAGGCTAACATCAAGGCCAACCGCGATGAGATCGAGGCTCTGTATGAGAACAAGGTTAGTCAACAGATAAAGAAAAAATATTATGATACAAATGCTGCGTTATCAGGAAACAATCTCTAATTTCATCAATGACAAATCACAAACATGCTAGCGGCAAAAAGATAGATTTTTCGAGCTTAGGATTTTTCATTACAGCCAGTTCCGACAACTCTTCACATAACTTCGACAACTCATCAAACGAGTCGAATAGTCGATCTTTGAAAAATATTTATTACCTATCTTTTTTATACAAATTTTCTTTTATCGAAGCCGACTTTTGCACTTATTATTACGATGTAAATTACTATTTACAAAAATAATAATACAAGTTTTTTTTCACTGTTACATTAACTATGTCATGTTCACAACCGAAAGGTATTTTTATGATAGGTTTTTATCTTTCTGGTTTGTTAGTTTACTAGCAAACTTATCTGCGAAGGTTGTTATTCAGATTAATTAGCAATTTACCAAACTAAAAGTAATATACCTAAGACATATGTAATTAAATGATAAATTGAAAATACATTTTATTAATAAATTAATAATGAACATGGTAGTGAAATGAATAATTAAACATGTAGTTAAAACAACAGTAAAAAGACTATCTCTTTTACTTCAGCATTTACATTAACGTTTAAAAGAAGTTGAGTAATAGTTACTATTATTATTTATAACTCAAGATCGTTAAGTAAACTTTTATTTTTATTATTTATTTATAAACTGGCCGGATAGCGCATTTGGTAGCGACCATGCCTCATACGCCAAAGGTCATGAGTTTGATCGCCACCCTGGACAAACATTTGTGTGATGAACACTTATGTTTGTTCAGTGTCTGGGTATTATATGTGTATGTATTTAAGTACAATATTTGTGTTTCCTATGTTGTCTGATATCTGTAACACAAGTGCTTAAACTACTTAGTACGGAGTCACGTCAATGTGTGAGGTGTCGTGTTAATTTGTTTATTTATTGTCAATATGTTAATGTTTAGATGAAGAACCTGCACGCAGCGGCGAACCGCAACAGCAACGCCGCCACCGTCGCCGTGGAGGAGCTGCGCACCATGCGTACGCGCATTGACTCGCTCAACTCCACTCTCAACGAGCTCGAGAACAAGAACGCCGCGCTCAGCGTAAGTATTGGAATAACTATGACAAATTTTATTTTATTTTATTATTAGCTAGGCTTAGCATCAGAGACGGAGTCTAAGATCTGCCGCCCCTGAGCTATCAACAAATTTGCTTTGCGAATTTTTCCTCTCCCTGATTCCTGTCGCCCTGTGCTATAGGCCTTATGTAAATCCAAGCCGAATTCTTTAACTGATCTCTTTGCTAATCAGTTGTTGGAATGTGACGTCGACACACTGGTGTTAATAGTCGTTCCACTGTTATTTTACTTCATGTTTACCAAAGTCGTTAATTTTTATGGATAATAAACCCAAGCTACAAGATTTAGGTCCGTAAGATTTGTTAAACTGTAAACTGTAGTCACTACAACCTCAGATAGCAGGTGCGACATGTCATAATCGGCGGCCATGTTGCGATTACTCGATAATCGGATTAGTACAGTGCATCAGCCTTGTATGCGAGTTGTGTTTTCGTTGTATTTGCGTGGTTTTCGGTTATTGTTACTTTTTGTTGTTGTGTTTGTTATTGTTGACTTTTATTGCTGTTTTTTGTTATTTTTTGGCAATATGTTGTTGCTGTTAGTATAAAAATCGATTCCATTTCCTTAGGAGTATTATCGATTACCAGAAACAATCGCAATCATTTCATTATAACTCTCTAAAAGTGTCAAAAAATCGAAGTGTCACAGGGCTCTTCTTAGCTGAAATGGACTATAGTGGAGTATCTATAGTCATTAAGAAAATGTATGCTTTATCTATGACTATCTTCTACACTATTTATGAAGAGGTTAATCTCATATTCCACGCCATTGCTTATTGGTAAACCGAAAACACAAAACACTTTCGTGATACCATCAACATCCAGCGCCATCTATTGGTAGACACTGGAACTACTGTCCCGAAACGATAGTGAGGGCGGGCCAATAGTTATGTTAATAAATTGATTGTTATTGTTACTGTCCAGAACCGCTGCCGCGAGCTGGAGCGCCAGCTGGAGTCGGAGCGCGCGCGGCACGCGGAGGACCTGGCGTCGCTGGAGCAGGAGCTGGCGCGCCTGCGCGACGAGATGGCCGCGCAGCTGCGCGAGTACGCCACGCTCATGGACATCAAGATCTCGCTCGACCACGAGATCGCCACCTACCGCACGCTGCTCGAGGGCGAGGAGGACAGGTCGGTAGCTGTTCTGCTACAGCCGTCTGTAATCGTCTAGGCAACAGACGGCGCGGCTGCCCAGTACGCTGTAAAGTACTAATGACAACGCTTTTGATGGACGTCTTTCAGTATGGAAATTCGTATCGATAATATGGCTATGGGCCATCGATTCGAGTAGACACAGAATTTTTAAACAAAAAAACTCAGCTTGAAGTTTGACCCGACCCGTAATCCTAAGCGCAGGCGTCACTTTGAAGTGCGGACTCACTATCTACTGTGCCATCGAGACAATCAAGAGCAGTCTAGATATTATCACAACGATGTCATAAAATTACACCTAATGTCATAAATGAAACAATAGTTGAAGATATGCAAACCTTAAATAAACCTTCAAGGGAATACCTTAGTTTGGGATAAGGACAATGTATGTGATGTTGTGTCAATTAATTTATTTATACTTTGTACACCAGGTTGAACCTGACCTCCCAATCCCCCGGGCGGGAGTCCCGCGCGTCGGCCAGCGGCGCGAGCGTGGGCCGCGGTACACCCGGCCGCCGCGCCACGCCGCTGCGCGCCGGCGCGCAAGCGCACGCTGCTGGACGAGAGCGAGGAGCGCAGCCTCAACGACTTCAGCGTCACCTCCAGCGCCAAGGGGGACCTCGAGGTCGCCGAGGCCTGCCCCGACGGCGGATACGTCAAGATCCGTAACAAGGGGAAGAAGGTAGTGTGATTTGTTCTTTTCACTATACACCGTTAAGTTTTAGTCGTTTTATTGAGATGAGCGAACTGGAATGATTGTGCAGTCCCGAGCTTGCCAAACTTTAACATCGCCTACACCCAGAATAGGATATTTGACGAATTTTTTTATGTAATTAATCAAAAGACCCCTTTATTTAAGAAACATTGTTGAAAGAATTACTTGATTCTCATTTGAATTACCTGAGATATCACAACTTTAAGAGCACATACTTTGGGCAAGCCTAAAAACGCTCTATAAAAATGGCTATTGAAGAGTGACGTCACACGCCAGTATCTTGTACAGTCCACTCCAAAAATATGTATACACTTTAGGACCTTGTCACAATACATCTATACATATAATAAAAATGTAAAATGTAAAAAAGCTGTGTCTGTACATTGAAGATATTTATCTCAAAATAACTTAGGACGACTAAAAAACAGTAACAGAACATGAATCAATGATTTTTAAAATTTTTGTCTGTCTGTTTGTCTGTTTGTCTGTTTTAGGTCTGTGTGTCTGTTGTTCGCGCTAATCTCGGAAACTACTAAACCAATTCGAATGAAACTTTTTTTTATTGTATAGCTGTAATATCAGGGCAACTTATAGGGTATATTACATTTTGAAGACCAGGCTCCTTGATGTAGAACCACAACAGCCCAGCTAAAACTATAAGAGGTAGGTCAATGGCACCTTAACAAAAGTTGTTCAGATTGATGAGTCAGTTTATGATGCCATGAAAAAAAATCAAGATCATGGAACATCTGGTTTGGACCTCTAAGAGCCCAGCCAGCTACACTATAATATATGGAATGAAAGGAATGGAAATTGTCAATGTGATGAGCATTTTGGAATGACATCTATAAGGAAGGATATTCCGAACTTAAACCCCTAATGGAGCGAAAAGGGGGTTCAAAGTTTGTTCATGGGATAAACGTGATTCCTTGGCCCAATTTACCTCCAACTTTGCATACCCATTCTTGACAGAATTGATAGACAAAATATAAGATTCAAACTTTAATAGAATACTTACATCCCCTAATGGAATAAAAAATAATTTGGGGGTTCATTAGAAGTTGATATTTTAAATATTAAATGGGTTTGCACTTGACCTCATCTCACCTGATGGAGAGTGACAATGAGGTCTAAGATGTAGCGTGCTTTCCCAGAAGAAGCCTATTCACTCTCGACTTAAAGACACCCAAATTGTAGCTCTCTGGAAATACAAAAGCCGGCAAGTTGTTCCATTCCTTAGCATTTCGTATAAAATATTAATGAGCCGCCTTAAAAATCTATTAACCTATAAACGAACATTTATAATAAGTAATATTTTTGTTAAATTCTATTTAAATAATCATCTTTAAGTCAAGAGTCATAAAGTTCACGCAAACGAAGTTGCGGGCGGCCACTAGTAATGTATAAGAAAGTAAAAGTCGTTCTTATACATATGTATTGTGACAAGGTCTTATTCAATTTTGTTTGGTAACTATATCAAATTTTTCGTTTAAGTAAATGGTTTTGTAATAATAGTTGGTGTAAAATGTATGGGTAGTTCAATGATATATTATAACAGCAAATCTCATTTACGTAAAATTTGCCGTGACCCCACTAACACTTACCGTATCTCTGATTAAAAAGTATTCACTCTAAATGTGACGTCGTACAGGAACAAAGCCTAGGCGGCTACCAGATCGTCCGCAAGGCCGGCGACCAGGAGACGGTGTTCAAGTTCCACCGCACGGTGAAGCTGGAGCCGGGCGCGGTGGCCACGGTGTGGTCGGCCGACGTGGGCGCCGACCACGAGCCGCCGCGCGACATCGTCATGAAGGGACAGAAGTGGTTCGTCGCCGACAGCTTCACCACCGCCTTGCTCAACAACGACCAGGAGGTACACTTATTATCCTAACTATGTAAAGTGGACTCCTGTTTCCGCACTTAGACTCCTATTTGGTCCATTGTACTGTGTTTATCTAATATTATAAATGCGAAAGTAAACTCTGTCTGTCTGTTACTCTTTCACGCCAAAACTACTGGACGGATTTGAATGAAATTTGATATATAGATGGTCTAGACCTTGAGAAATAACATAGGCTACTTTTTATTGCGAAAAGGGGGTCGTAATGGGTTAAAGGTGGGGGTGAAAATTATTAAATAAATAACAATGCTACCCAAAGATTCCACGCGGACGAAGTCGCGGGTAACAGCTAGTACGTGATGTTTCTTCTTTTTGAAGTAGCGCTTCGTTACTGGAGATTGACTTTAAATCGTGACAATTGATTTTAAGAAACCTTTTCGTTCACATCAGGGCCGTAAACACATTCTGTCAACATTGTACTCCACTTATTAAGAAGTGGAGTATATGAATAACATTAATGCATCAAGAAAATCGTGACAACAAATATTTGAGGAACTAGCGTAGTTCTCCATGCCATGCCAGTTACCGTAGCTGTAAATAATATCTCTCTCTCTCTCTGTAAGTTGTCGAAATTAAGATATTTCATTTCATTCAAATAAGTGGCAGCGGCGCCATTTTTTGTTTTCACGACTTTGTCACGAATGTGTCCACATTGTACCTATTCAGATTATGATACGATGTAATGTCTGTGCAGGAAGTGGCGGTGTCGGAGCGCCAGCGCCGGCAGGTCAGCACCAGCGCGCAGCGGCACCGCGAGCTCGCGCACAAGTACCCGCGCCGCGAGCAGGTATGCACATACTACATACTACACTATACGACATACCATCCTCCATACACAGCTAAGGTCATACTTGTCGCCATCAGGAGGCGATTTGAACTTATAACTCCGACGTGTGATTTATACCCAAAACTGGAATTCAAGACCAAAAAATCTACTACAATGTTACTACTGCAATAAAATTATCGTACCATAGTATACCCCTTCTTTCTAAAAACACTCGTTGATGTAATTTATTTATTGGTAATTTTGATTCTATGATTAAAAAAATTATTTAATTTACTTTTTTTCACGTAATACAAGACGCTTTAATAAAACTTAGCCATCCGTAATTTTAGTTTTCAAAGATGGTATTGCGCTTGTAACACTTTACGCGTTAATAAAGTGTCCGACAATTATTACGTGGCGCGCATGTTAGCCCGGCAGGTGGTAATTTGAACTTATGGCTCCGACCGACGTGTGACTTGGTTTCGTTGAGGAAAGCTTCAGTGTAGTACTGAAGTTTCAACACTGTTGAGTTTCTCGCGAAATTTTCTTCCACAAACTTCAGTTTTGTGCAGATTTAGCCGCGGCAGTATTCCCCGACGGCTATGACTTAGGGACCTTCAAGAGAAGAGCTTTCTTAAAAGGCCTCTCTAATCTCACCTATGTTCATGGACGGCGGTGATTACTTACCAGAAGGTGTCCCGAATGCTCGTTTTCTGCCTCTAGTATAAAAAAAAAATCTTTTGCCGCTGCTATCTCTGTTATTCTATTCGAATAACTTGATCCCATTCGTTGTTGCAGCTGGGAGAGATCCGGGAAGGCGACGAGAACTGCCGCATCATGTAACGCGGCGCCGCCGCGCGCCGTCGCTTCAGAGGGAGCTAGCCATTGTGCCCTATGGGCAACCTCCTCTCACCACCCGCTCTAATTTCTTTAGAACGACAGATGATCATGTTGCGCAAAGTATCCATTTGATCCTCCGTACGTGTCCTAGCTCCGAGTCATTTTTAATCAAATTATTTAGTCGAATTTTGTGTTCAAACGGTTATTTAAGATTAAGCGATTGTGACAGATGAATTATGTAGAGCACTTCTAAATAATGTTGTTAAAGAAATATTAGTATATCTATATTGTAAACACGTTGAGGAGATGTAACGATTGTTACGTATAAGACTGTACCGTCTGCTGCGCTAAAGAAATCTACTGCCTATTTGATTCGCCGCCTTACTATGGCCTTTCCTACATTCATGTCGACATTAAATTGTGAACAAAGTACAAATTCACGTTCACGCTATTGTGGGTAAGTATAGAAATATAAATGTTTTATTATTTTAATTCCCCACCCTCACAATGCACTAGATTGTAAGTAATTTTATATCAGTAATAATATAATTTAAAGTATCCATCAGATAACAGATGAACATAGTAGATAAGATCTACTAATATAATCGTAATCTTAGTGACACGACTAGAGAGATCATCATTGTATTAGGTTAAGGTTCAGTTGACAGAGACCGTAGATGTAGAGGATGGACAAAGCTTTTTACTGACAAATCTCACCACTTGGAGACATTGCAACTCTAGTGATCAAATGCTCTCCAAGATGAAAATCGCTTTGCTCTTCGTCTGGCACTTCGTAATTTAGTTCAGTGGTAACCGGGAAGCTTCCTCCACTCTTTATATCTATGATAGTATCACACTGGCATCAATTTAGATAAGTCCCAGTTTTCATAGTACTGAAACTACTGATTGCTATTTTAAAACGAGATAAACAGGTGCAAGTCTCAAATAAAAGGCTCTCATAATGTAAAAAGGAAAAGATACAGCATTTATACAAGAATTGTCTATCTAAATATTGTAATAATACTTGTTAAAAATATTTTGAATGATCGTTTTAGTCTCTTTTCTTTTCCTTTTAGTAATGTAATTCACAAGTGTGTTTCTTTTTGTTTGTAATCGCAAGAGGATTGAATCTGATTCATTTAACATGGCATTTTTCGGTTGTTTAAAAATCATGAGACCTTTTTAATTTGGACTCGGTTTATATTATCTTCCATATGTAAAATACCTATTATTACAAATAAAATTATATTTAGGTTTACTTGCGACTTGTTACTTACTACCCATCCCATCCTACACTAATAAAATGAGTTGTATGCCAAAAGTGGCCGAAAGCTAAGTCTAAGTTGAGATGCGCATCATGAAAGTTATGAAATCAATGAGGGTGTTTGCAAATGCAAAATCCGATAGATGGCGTTACGCTGACGTAAGGTCCAACTTTGACGACATTGGTTGATTTATATTTATAAATGATTTTTAACCATATAAATATCATAATTTTATGATACGTCAAATGTAACCAATCCACTCGGACCTGCGACCTGCCGTCAACGTAACGCCATCTATCGGATTTTGCATTTAATATTGGAGATTATTTGACAAGGGATTTTTTAGGAACTAAACGCAGTTTCTATGTTTTATAGCTAATGGGGCTACTCTACTCTATGAGGTAAGCGGCAGTGGCGCCATCAATTAATTTCATAACTTTTTGTAGAGCAAAAATCCGGTGTCAAATACCGGTTTTTCGGTATTTATTATTTCAAAATCGGACTTAATAAATTAATTCAAACGGTGACTGAATTTTCATTCAATGCAATGGAGCTACTTTCTTCATACATTTTATAAGTCCATTTCGGCTACGAAGAGCCCTGTGACACTTCATTGTTTTCCTGAACTACGCATTTTATGTTTGACAATGTAAAATAATTTTATTGTATATTTTTTTCATTTAAATGCGGCAACGTTCCGAAAAATATTAAAATAAAACATCTCAAACTCAAAAGATAAAAACAGTATCATTTAGTTTAATTTACTGGAATAGAAAATAAAAATATATTTTAATATTAAACCTATGCGTTTCAGAATACGTGTAACGGAACGTGAGAAAAACATAGAGCTGGGACATAAAATAATCGGCGGCCATCTTGTGATCACTCGATAGTCGCATTAATCGCATTAGTAGGAGTGCATCAGCCTTGTATGCGAGTTGCGCTTTCGTTGAATTTGCGTGGTGATCGGTTATTGTACTTTTGTTTTTGTTATAGTTGAGTTGTTGCTGTTGTTTGTTACGTTTTTCATTGTGATTTTTTGGCAAAATGCCGAAAAAAGCTGTTTTGAACTCGCAATCTCGGGAACAACAACCCCATTTTTCCCCGATTGGGCCTCCGGTACCCTCACACACTCGGAAAAACAGCGCAGGCACTGTTTCACTGCGTTGCTGTTAGTATAATAAAATCGATTCCATTTCCATACAAAGTAGAATCGATTACTATAAACAATCGCAATTATTTAATTTTAGGACACCACTACACGTGTCAAAATTGAACTGTCACAGGGCTCTTCTTAGCTGAAATGGACTATAATAGAAATTATTTATCAATTCAATAACCGGTTTTTAAATCAATTGAAGCACATCACTAGTTGAATGACAGCTGTCACTGTCAAGCTGTCATATTGACATTTGTAAAATTATAAACGTAGCCGGCGTGTATTTTCAATTTATATTTAGCTTTATCTCCATTTCCTTGCATTAAAGGATAAACGTGAGTTATTTTAATAATTAAGAATTACATAGTCAATGCAAATAAACCTTTATAATGTACAATTTTACTTTGAACTGAATTGATACTGTAGGTACCTTAAGGTTACTTACATATCCCAAAGAAATTATTTTTCTTCGGTTTTTACTGTGAGTAAGTAGGTACTTTCCGTATTTTTTTCATTTATAATTGCATAAAGAAAAATCTCTGCTATAATCAAAGCAAGTGTCACCATGGTATGTTGAAAATAGGTACCTATACTCTGGTTCTTAATCATGTGTAATAAACTGACATGTCCATGTGTATTTTTCATGTTATCCCACTGTCATTGTTATACCACAGAACACAAGTTGCTTTAAAAGAAAAACAGCTTTTAAAAAAGGGCCTAATTCTTTTCAGGTTTAAGCTTTATTATTATTACAAGTTTTTTTACAATAACTACACATACTTTTTTATGTTATGGCACAGAATACTTAACCCACTTCTAAAAACCGTTTATGGAAATAAAGACTCAGACTACTATAATATAACATTGAAAGTGTTCAACACCTACAAATATTTATACCTAGAAGTGCGTTCTCTTTCTATCGCGTAAATCATATCTTTTCTGACAATATCAGGGTTGTCTTCTTTAAGAAAATAATATAATCTTAATATTAGTTAATGCGTTGCTTCGTTGAGTGTTGGTAAAGTCAGCCCAGATCACAGTCTTTTAAAATCCCTTGGAAGCGGACATTTTTTGGTGAATAGATAACATGAATTATCAAGTAAATATAAGCAAATTCCTAAAAGAAACCCATGGTCTATTTTCAATAGTTTTCGAGAAAAAAAATTTTGAAATTGGCTTTTTTTGTGTGTGTTAAAATTAGATTTTTTTTAAATCTGTTCTTTTGTGGAAGTTGGAACAAAATTGGCTTGTGTGAGTAATAAAGCACACAGTTCCCCTTTTTTTGAGCTATACATTAAATTCTAAAACTAAGCAGATCCGGAGAAAATGTCGAAAACCTGATTTTATGTTTTTATTTTTTTTTATCAAAGTTGTACGTTTTGCGCAATCACTTATAATTGCATGTTATAAAAGACCTTTTATTTTACTCACGAAAAAAAAATCACCGAATTTTGAAGACCACCTTTTTGAGAAAATTGCATTTTAAATTTTTATGTAACGCCTGAAAAACTCTTGGCTCAAACTTGTGTGATTGCTGTTAAAGAATTGTGTTTAAGAAATAGTAACTTTAAGATAGTCACATTCATGTTCTTTATGTTGGAATCAAAATGTTGTTTTATTTTGATTTTAACAAGATTATTCCCATGGTTGATTAGTGACGATAGGACACCCTACTTTGTACAGTCGAGTTCAAAAATATGTATACACTTTAGGACCTTGTCACAATACATATTTATAAGAAAGTGGGAGTCGTTTTCTTATACATATGTACTGTGACAAGGTCCTAAAGTGTATACATATTTCTGGACTCGACTGTACATATTCATATAACATTCAGTTTTATATTGATTGTTAAAAATATTTCTTCTATTCAACCGCTGGGTTAAACAAAGTCTGGAGTTGAGACTTTGTCTCAGTGAAAATGGTGTGCAAGAGCTGGATACAAGTAGTGAAAAATCAGTCACATGTGAACATTAGGAAAGACTACAACAGGCTGATGAAGATGGTGATGATGAAATACATTTCAGTTATACAGTAAAAGTACCTTTATTCTGGACGGTTCTGGGTTAGATATTTTTTTTATGTGACAGGTAGCAGACAGATCACAAGCAGAAGCAATTGAGCTGACTAAATTGAATTGATAAAAAATAAATTGCAAAGAATTGCTATAAAAAAATAAAATGGCACCTGCTCAAATATTAATGCAGTACTGAATGTTCAGATATTAATGGTTACTTGTAATGTTCAGAACTTATTGACATTTTAATTTGTTCAGATATATTTGGTCACCTTGTCTGCTACAATATATCTGACGGCGACTGTACAGCCACCCAGACTGTGGAAGGTTATGAATTCGAGTCACTCATGAACCCATGAACTTTTAAGTGCATTGTTTACTTAAAGAAATTCAAAGAATAGCAAAAACAAAAAAAATAAAATTGATGTAACATGCAAAGTTAAAAATTAACTATATTTGTTACAATGTTGCATTTATCCCCTTTTTAACAAACTTTTGTAATATAAATTTTCACAGAACTGTGTTTATTGATATATATCCCATACCCAGTACTTATATCTGCCATATGCATTTATTGCAGATGAAGTCATTGTGAATGATTAAGTTTGAAATTATGGTTTTTAAACCATAATTTATAAAAAAAAAATGTTAAAAGAGTAGAGAAAACACATACCTAACTAAAAAAACACTTCTTAAAAAGCTTTTAAATTGAAATAGAAGACCAAAAACAGTAACAGTTGGGATTTTATTACCCGAGTCAAGTAACCTATCTATTTTAATTAAATTTTAAATTATTCCTCAAGTTAATAATTATACAAATGCTACTTCATTTATCTGGCTGTAAAATATTTGAATACAATAGCACTGCATGCAATATTGTCGTGCTAGTTAAAATGCATAAAATTGTATGCCTTCTAATGATTATACAACTGGTTGGACTTCCTGATTGGCACTAGAACAATAAAATATGAAACCTTTTTTATGACTAATAACTTTAATGTGGAGGTTACGAGATAGAGCCTACAATCAATTTGCAATAAATTACGTCCTAGCTAATTAAATCTTGTCACTTAGCTGCTTGTACCATAATCATAGTAGAATATCCCCATAAAAAAGCATGATAAATCAACAGTGAAGATAAATAAACACATGTTTGATTCTCGCTTTGATTGAAAAAGACGTCTTTTCATCAAGAGCATATCAAGACTATCAATGTAATTGTTCTAAATTTATTTTAATTAATTAACTCCATGCTTGAGCAGGATGAATAAAATTTTCGGTGCATATAAAAGGGTTTGCTAAAAAGCGAAAGGAAGTCAAAGCTTCGGAATCGCTGATGATTGCCGATTGGGCGTAAATAAAAGTAATATGTGCGATCAAATTAACATTCGGATGGTTGGGCTGCGGCTTCCGCACCTTGACCCAGGTGGGCGTAGCGCAATAGGTCAGGAGGGAGAGGCGCTGACGGGGGGCCGCGGGGGGCATGTTTGGGCGGGCGTAGTAGCGTAGTGACGTCAGGGACGCGCAATATCGACCCCGGCGCCCGTCACAACACCCCTCCCCCGCGGGCCGCAGCCCCCGGCCCCCGCCGCCGCTGCGGAGAGCACCGCGCATCTACGTATCGCGCCGCCCGGAAGTTTGCCGACACTAATGGAAAACATTCAGTACTCTCTTTGATGAGAACCACACTTCCACCGCCCACACCCCTTCGCGGGGGGATTATGCTCCGGGACCTCAACGTGTTTTTCTGCAGATATTGTTGCAAATGATTACACTATTACTCTCTGAAATATTCTCCTTTACTTGGAAGTTTGAAAAAATTACCTTTCTTAAGATCTGAAAGTTTAAGTTACGTACCACCTACTCAATTATTATCCTTGTCTGGTACAAATTAACATTGCCTAATATCGGTGGGCGTGGGCGTCCTGTAATTGTAGCGATCGCGCGCCCACGACATTCAATAAGGCTTATTCTCTTTCGTCGCCGTCTGATCGGATATGTAAACCAAACGGTATTTTGGTGGTGCTTGTGCTTACACTCCTTTTGCCAAGTTTTTATTCAGGGAACATTTCAAGTAGGTTCCTATTCCTAGTTGATTAATAATATCGCTTTAGAGAAAGGAGATATAAGTAGGTAGGTAGTCAAGGTTATAAAACAAGTCTTTAGTTCCGAATGTAGATTTCTATATTTCATAAGTGTTCTGTATGGATCTAATGATGTTTTTGCTACGTTGACCTTTACCTACCTGTTATTACAAAGTTTGTGTATGCTGTAATTTTATTGTAAAGTAAAACAAACAACCGCGGGTAAGTGCGCAATGGTCACGAAAGCAGCAGGGGTAGAACTTCCCTTGAGTTTATCCGGCGGTAAGCCTTGACCCATATTTTGAAGACCTCGAGTAGATTAAATAAGCAAAGCGACGCCCTTGTCTTTGTAAGGACGTAGAGTAGATTTGATACTTTTACCAAGTTATACTAACATTTATTTTGTTTGTAGTTGTTTTCCCCTTTTTAGGTCTTTGTGCTTTGACGATAGGTACCTCTTTCTTATTCATTCAATTTAAAACCGTTGTGAACGAAATTAGTTCTTCCTTCTTCAGGTTTTGGCCTAGGTTTTTCCAATAATATTTCTGTTTTGTTGTGTTAGCTATTAGCGCGCGCTATTGGGGAAAACATGACCGCATAAACTGCTAGTGAGCTAAAATCCAATGACAAGAAAACCTCTCTAAAACTTATTTAAATTTAATCGAAACAAAATGAACATTAACTTCTTAGAAACTTAGGAATTTGAATAAAAATCTTATGAATCCAATTTTCCTTTACAGCGCTCGATGTCGTTACTCAACAAAACATAATGCACCTATGCTGTTCATAAAATGGCGGAATTTTCAAACGGTAATCTGAAACATTATAAAAAGATTCCTATATACGTCGTGGAAGAGCATAACGATGCCTTACAATTTATATACTCGGCTATCGGAGGAAAGAAATTACCTACGGAAGGTAACACTTTATTGCACTTCGACGCGCATCCAGACATGCTTATAGATCGTAAATTGAAGGGAGAAGAGGCGCGTTCGGGAAGGAAGGTTTTGCCATTATTACAAATAGAAAATTGGATCGTACCTGCTGCGGCTTCTGGCTATATCGGACGCGTGGTATGGCTGCGACCCCCTTGGGCAAAACAGTTTTCGGATGGCACGAGGCACATCCGCGTCGGAGATGATCCCGCCACCGGGCTTCTACGCGTCGACAGCAAGGAGCCCTACTACCTTTCCGATGGCTTATTCTCACAAAATCTCACCAACGCTAGAGAGTTCACGCTCACAGTCGCTGAGCTTTCTGATAGCCGTTCCGATGAAACTGTCAGAATAGCCGATAGCTTAAACATATCTCAGCCGTATGTGCTCGATGTTGACTTAGACTTCTTTAGCACGGGAAATCCATTTCTCTCATTGTACGATAACATTAATTTGTACGATCGATTAGAACCTATTTTCGGGTTTGAACTACCGGAAGATGATAGCACAGAAGCAATAGAAGAAGTGAAACGGTTGCGCGAGCAGCAAATCGAAGAACTGGAAGGATTATTCCAGCATCTTGAGGAACACAATAGTTTAGAAGATTACCCTGGAAGGAAAACCGACCTTTATCACAAGGTGAGTGGTCAAAGGTAATATCTCTGTCTCTACTACTGGCAGACTGTTTACATACTGTCATAATTTTTTGTTTGCTTTGTTTGTTTGTTTAAAACGTAGTAAGTCTGACAATTAGAGTATCCTCATAGTTCAGAATATGATATAGGTCATGTGACCTGATCGTGGAAGAGCCACGCGACATGAATGGACCGGCTCTACAAGATTAGTGTACCACAGAAAACTGGCGAAATGTAGCATCTGCGCTTCTGCGCTGTGTTTCGAGAGTGTGGGAGTACCGAAGGCTCTATCCTGGGGAAGGGGAGTTAAACTGGCTGACTAACAGGTGAACAGTCTGCTCGTTCGCTCGAACAGTCCTCCATTCCATTTCTCCATTATTACTAAAAACGTAATTATCCTAGTTTGCCGAAGTTAAGGGAAAGAATATTAAACGTCCTGTTTTATATCATTTGCATCATAGAGTTTACAATTTTCAGGTAGCCGATTTAGTGCCTTCTATTTTAACTGAAGCTAAAAAACTTGAAGAACCTCCTGACTGGTGGGCCGTGTACGCAGGAGGATGCACAAGGGACCAGGGCGGGCTCCCCTATTACATCAGCAGCGACGATGAGATAAGAAGCATGGTCAATACGTTTGCAAGACTACTCAGGAGGCTACCACCGCCTGTGTTGGTGACTGTTGCGAGATCTACTGAAGATGGTTACTGTCCGCCACACCAGGTAAGCTGTGATCAGTATCTTAGTTTTTGATGGTAACTAGATTATTGTCAGGATTAAAATATTTGCTACTGGCAGATCAAAATAATAACGAAATTGGACAACCGAATGACTACCGGGAATAAATAGAACATTTTTCGTGAAACCGAACGCCATACGATAAAATTACGCATTCACATTCAAATAAATGTAAATAGATATAAAAGCAAGTGAAACGCTGTTTTTTAATTTTCTTCTGCATAAAGTATTGTGTTACTAAAAACTGATAGGTACCCATAACAATTACATAAGTGAGCGAGCTTCTAATTTTCTATTTACCTACTTATTAGGATTAGTTTCCCGCATGGTACACGCTTTACCTGCGTGTGGAATATGACACCGTCTGCCACTATTCTTTGCGTTTAGTATAAATGTTTTCACGCTAGGAATGAGGTGTCTTACTCTAGTAAAATGTAAACTTTGCTATTCAAGGATGGCGCTGTAGGTACTCTACATTTCACAATCGGTCCAATACTTCGTTACAAACGTAAACACTAAAGAAATTTAGCGAACCGCGTTTAGATACGGGAACACGCTAGGTGGATCAAAATACAAATCTTTTGTCTTTATAACATTATCTACTGTAGATTTATTATAAAAGCATTTTTGCTTGCCGCAGGTGGAAATGATTCAGTCCCTCGTTCTCCAGGCGCTGATGGAAGTGTTTGATACCGATGAACCCAGTTTACATTATCTAAGTGTAAACACTTCTTGAGCAAGCAACGTTACGTGGAAAGCTATTGGTAATTTGGTAAATACAGTGAATGTTTTGTTAATGACAGTAATAAATAGCTATGAAGTTACAACAAAATGGTACTCATTTTAGTTAAAAGTAGAAAATATGACTATGATGATGAGTTAAAACTCTTAGATAAAGCATGTCCCTAAATTTTAGGCGCAGAACATAGGAATACGTATTAACTTTATGCTGATTTCATACAAGGGTAGAACAGTTCTGAAGAATAGTGCCGATTATGCCAGGCCGCAAGTAACTAGCAATATTTATTACGCCACTTACTGAAAATTAACACAAATACCTTTGGATGAGCTAATTGAAATTGTGTATAATGAAACATTATGTAATGAAGCTTTGGTTTAGACCCCGTAACACTGTCCTACTATTTGTACTTGTCTGTGCATAAGTCCAGCTAAGAAACATAGATGAGCGAGAGGTGCAAATTATCCAAAAAAAAAATATGCCCGCAAGTTATTGACTGTTCTGCCTCGGTTACTATCAAGTCGGTACTGCTTTGTGTCGCTTTGCGTTTAAATATGAACAATCTTGAGCCTGCCTCATTGTCAAGCCGTCGTGTAAATACAGCTTTAAATACTTCAGCAAATGTATCCCTATCAATACTTACTTACTTACTTACTACGCTGGCTCAACGATCCAAAGTGGGTCTTGGGCTCCGACGTCAAAGTTCGCCATTTTTTTCGGTCCTGTGCCAATTCCGCCCAATCGTGCACGTTAAGTGCTTTGAGGTCCTTGGCGACTTCGTCCCTCCAACGGTATCTTGGACGACCCACAGGACGTCGCCCCGTTGGTCGTCCCAGATGGGCTCTTTTGGCTGCTCGATCCTCTCCCATTCTCCCCACGTGTCCGAGCCAGCGTATCCCTATCGATAGCAGGTAAGATTTTATTAAAAGCAAGAGCATTGACTAGGTACGAAGAAGGGTAGGTCATGTACATGGTAAAGTAGTAAATCTATTGGGTGGCGTCAGGGTGCGTTGCGGTGTCCCAGCTCTAGTGCCAAATGCACTGCAGTAACTCACTCGTAATGCCCGGACAAATATCGTCCAGCGACATTCACAAAGCAACATTCGCATTTACTTAGGGGATATCCCAGTGCAGCACGTCATTAAAGGTAGTTTATTTTAACATAGTGCTCTGACTGTCTGCGACTGAGTCATGGTAATTTGTTGGGTGTTTCTTTGCCTTACGGATAATTAAAGATTCGGCTTTATTACGCAGTACTTCCGCAATTATTTTTTAATTTAAATAAAGTGAAGTACTGCTTCACTATACTATATCGAATAACGGAGATTAAATTAAGGCTATCTATATAGACCTGGACTATAGATCAACCCCATATCGCTGGGTCGATGAAAATTTCAGTGTGACTCCCAGGGATGCTAGTAATTACAATAAAGCGACTGCCATCTGACTTTCACAACTTGTAAACAGGCAAACCGGACCTATTGGGCCATGATTACACGTTCAGAATTATCTTAACAATTCAGAAACTATCAAACACGTTTGTCGAACCTACTACCTTAGATCGAACCTACTACCCTCCTGTTTGGAAGGCGCACGTTCTTAATACTCTTACGGCTTATGTTAGTGGATCAGGAAGCAAAAATAGGTTGGGGATGTGTGATTATTAACCACAATTTACTCGTACCCAATGCCACAAGCGAAATTGAAGCGTATTGCGCGTATGTACATATACTCAAAATAAGAGCTACGGACAAGAAGATACTTAAATGGAGACCCAGAGAAATAACGCGAAGAGGTAGGCCAAAGAAACGGGAACATTATTATAGATGATGATGAGTGATGCCAGAGATCGGACCAAGCTGAACGAAAATAGCGAGATAAAGGAAGTTGTTGAAAACTAGAGAAGGCCTACACGACATCCAAAGACTGACAATAGTTTGTAAGTGTCGTTGGAGATAAATGAATGCGCCCAAAAATGTCTTACGCTGGATTCCAGTACAGGTCCCAGTTCCAGTTTCGTAAAGGTAAATAATATCTAAAAGAGTAAAAATTCACTCAGTCAGAGTTGAGTAAGTATTTAGGTATATAGATGTGAGTGTATAATACCATATCCACTGCGTAGAGGGTAGGAGTAGGTGGCGAACCATGGGCGGGTCAATTAGCAATAACCCACCCGCCGCGTGCCTCGTGCATGGCGTAATAATCACGTATTGTGTGCTCTACAGGTGATGTCCATGTCACTGTAACAATATTGAAAGTTTATTTTTAGAGCTTCCTCATCATCCTCCTGCCCTGGTGGCGTATAACCAGGGGTAGGATTTAGGTACGTCTGTAATTATTTTGGCACTTGCACCGAAATGATGATCCTCATTAATATATAGATCTTCTCGGGATTTTTCATGGACAATTACTATTTAAGTAGGTATTAACGTAGGTAGTAGATTAAAGTAGGTAGGTCATTTTCTACATAGAGGCCTACTTTGGGAGTTGTGCTAGAAAAGTCATAGATTTCTCGTTAGATTTTAGTCTAAAGTGAGGGATGATTGTGACAAGTATCAACAATTTAGATCGACGGTCAGCTAGAGGTAAGTCGACTGCGATGGGTCGAGAGAAACTTGGACCGTCAAATATTATAACCTCCTTATTTTCCACAGTATTGACCCCACCTATAATTGCTTGCCGACCCCTGATTAAGACCATATGTCATGTATCCTTGTTATGAAGAAGGCTCTCCTTGATTCCTTAGGTAAGTATGATAAACAGACTGGTTATTGTCAATTTGCATACAGTATTCTTGACCAAATTACCATACGTACGAGATGTACTTACATTATGATCAGACAAACAATTTAGTCCTTCGATTGGGGGCGATTGAGGTCAACTGCCAGTCGAAGTGGTGACTCCACTCATTGCTAACACACCATTACATCATGCGACGGCTAGCATGAAAACTTATATCAATTATATCCAATAAAAGAGTTAGGTACTTCAATGTTATTGTATTTTATACTGCGCTGCAGCGCTAGTATATTTGCCAGGTTCAAACAAGGTTATTATAGAAACGTAACAAAATTTGTGCTAGTGAACAATGCTCATGGGTCGTGAAAACACCTCTACACTTGGTAACCCGAAGGTTTTGGACATGTTGTACTCCTCTCCTGGGGCCCAGGACAAAAGCGTGAACGTTTTCATGAGCTGAACCCGGTCAAAGGCTCCGACTGGCACAAGGAAATAAAGGTTTTGTTAAAGTTAAAAGAGAGTCGGGACAGAAACGGCACTTGAGGGAAGCACGAATAAAATCAACGTGCTCACAAACTCGTGGGGACGACATCTCCACGGATAAAATCGTTGGGTAACCTATAACGGTTTAGTCCATCACTACACCTTCGACTCTAGAAAATCGCCTCTTAGCCAAACCAGGGTTCCGAAAGGGTGATTAATTCGTCAAACATGCGCGAGCGACAGTTCGCTGCCGGCTGGAGAAGGAGCGCCACTGATTCTTCCTACCCGCCGCTGTCCAGGGACAAGGGGTTGTCGTACCAAGTCTCCATTGTCCTGAAGAAACCTTTATAGTCTCGGGTGTCTGTCCGTATCCTTTTGATAGATTGAGATAGTTGATTCTGAGCGTGTAACCATGACCCAGTTGATCTAATTTCCATGTCTAAGGAGTTAAGGGTCAGACAGCCATTGAAAAAGATAAGTTAATAAAATTCTAATAGTGTTCCTAACCACAAGCGGTATTTAGGAGAAGACAGCTATATCTACCTAATATGTCTATTATGTACTAACTATGTGAATACTATTTTTCACGCAAATAAAATTAGCTATTCGCGCTATTCTATTCTATACCTACCTATCTACTTCTGCAATGTCTGGTGCTAAATTATTGTGAGAAGATAATAGATACCTTGATAGTTCGCAACTTTATTGATTCTTTATAATAATTTATTTATGAAACCAAGCGATTGTAAACATTTTACGTTAAACACGAATGCTATAAAGGCTTTACGAGCTCTTTAATATTTATCTCTTCGATTTCTTCAGTATTCGACGACTTCTGTCTATTAGTAGTAGGTTATAGTCGAGGGCAAAAATATGTATACACTTTAGGACCTTGTCACAATACATATTTTTAAGAAAGTAGAAGTAGTTTTTTTATAGATACAGGGTGTATCTGTGAACATTTACATCCCTTTAACCACGTGTTCTACCAACCATTCTGAACAACATTTGTTCTAGGACTTTTCAAAATTCGCATATAAAAATTTATCTTTCCATACAAAGTCACGTGACCGGACCTGGTCATTTTGTATGGGGAGTCGAAAATTTTTTCGAAGAATTTAGAAAAGTTGTGTAAATGTTCACAGATACACCCTGTATGTACTGTGAAAAGGTCCTAAAGTGTAAACATATTTTTGACCTCGACTGTACCTAAACATCATCACGTGAGGAATTATTAAGCAGGTGTAGGTGCTGTTAACCGCTGAGGCCATGGGCGTACCCAGGTTCTGGGCCAGAGGGGGGCAAATCAGTTTTTTTACAAGCTAGGTGCTTTTAAAAAGAATAAAAAATGTTAAATTAAAAATAGGTAAGTTTTTATATAAATTCTTTAACTAAATACCTACCTAGGTCTTTTTTGTGATAGGTGGCAGACGAGCAGGCGGATCTTACCTGATGGTAAGCGATAGACACCTGGAATCCCAGTAGAGTACAAGTGCGCTGCCGACCTGTGAATTCAGAAATACCATTACTAATTTGTAGACATTTGGTAAAAATGTCTTACCTAGCTATCGCGGTTTTTGAGATTTTCAGATAAGACGGATAGACGGACGGACAGACGGCGAAGTCTTAATAATAGGGTCCCGTTTTTACTCTTTGGGTTCGGAACCCAGACCGAAAAATTACCTACCGTAGGTAATTATAGTGGATTCCACGGTGATGATGTAGATACGCGATTCTGAATCAAAACATAGGTATTCGCCTAGCGCATACGAGTGTTAAAATAATGCGAAAGCCGCATTTTTTGTAAAAGTAAACAGAAAATGTAAATAAGTAAGTAAGTAATCGGAATTTTTACCTAAATCATTATTAATGTGTTAATGCAAACATGAATGACTAAGGCATAGTTTAAAAACATAAAAATAGACAGGTTTTTTTTGTATACAGGGTGTATCTGTGAACATTTACATCCCTTTAACCACGTGTTCTACCAACCATTCTGAACAACAATTTTGTTCTATGACTTTTCAAAATTCGCAAAAACAATTTTCATCTTTCCATACAAAGTCCGTCACGTGACTTGGTCATTTTGTATGGGGAGTCAAAATTTTTTTGGACGAGATAAGTTGTTGAACAAATGTTGTTCAGAATGGTTGATAGAACACGTGGTTAAAGGGATGAAAATGTTTACAGATACACCCTGTATGTTAGGTAGCAGCCGAGTAGACGGATGATGGTAAGCGATTGCCGCCGCCCATAGACACTTGCAATAGCAGCAGATACACAAGTGCGCTGCCAACCTTTTTCCTTGGGTTTGTTCCGTATTTATTATAATTGCTCGATGGACTAATAAAACCGTAAAAACGCTGCTGAACAATCAATTATACTTAAGGGTGTGATGTGTGTGGGTAGATGAATGAAAGGTTTACTGGACTGCCTCTGATTACAATATACAGGGTGTATCTGTGAACATTTACATCTTCAAACTACGTGTACTACCAACGATTCTGAACAACATTTGTTCCATGAATTCGCATAAAAAATTTCATATTTCAATACAAAGTCGGTCACGTGACTTGGTAATTTTGTATGGGGAGTCGAAAATTTTTGAACAAATGTTGTTGAGAATGGTTGATAGAACACATGGTTAAAGGGATGTAAATGTCCACAGATACACCCTGTATAGGTACCTAACTAGGAAACTAGATGAAACAAAGAAATTTCACATTACCTACCTAATAATTTGAAGATAAATCTTGAATCTCACTCGGCACACCGTAATATTGCGATGTATTTTTTTTATACTAAATCTAAGGGGCAGATGTACAGACCGATCACCTGACGGTAAGCGATTACCGCCGCCCATGGCATGGCCGTCCGCAACAGCAAAGTCACAAGTGCGTCGCAGACCTTTTAAAAAGGATACAAATACAAATAATTTTTATTTCATCAAACTTACATTACATAAAGCAGACAAGGGTTGACATTTTCTATTAAGTGCAAGGAGCACCTGTGCCAGAAAAAGTCACTCTTCCTCAACACACTCTTACATGATTTGTTGAGACGAAATAAATTGTAACTGAAATTAATGATGTGTGTGTGTGTATTGGTGTGTGTATGTGTGTAAGGAATAGGTACACTTTATTTTTGCAGGTTTGATGTCATTTAGCACATAAAGGAAGAACGGACATTTCCATCGTACCTAAAAGTAGTCAACCGGGCTAACATGCGCGCCACGAGATAATTCGTCGACACTCGTAGGGTTTAGCCCGTTTTTAAACCTCCATTCATTCTACTACGTCGTATTTTGTACTACGCATTGAGACTTTGATAGGCCTAAAGGGAAGTGTGAAAAAGATAACGCGGCACTCAAAACTTAACAGTGTGTAATTGTTTACTACGCGTAGGACCGTCCGAGCGCCGTACAAACATGGCCGGATGATAAAAAACTTGCTTTCATTGATAAATGCTGCTTGCGTAAGAACGTTGTTTTTAGTGGCATCGAGTGGTTTCAGGCGTGATAAATGAAAGATGTGGATGATTCTAATAGACTTCTCCCAAAGACGACGTTTTTCAAATTCAAATTCTCACCAATTGGCCTCCAGGTCCCCAGAGTGGAAGACTGGTTTATACATGTTTGATATACCTATGTACCTACCACATTTTATTAACCATCTTACGCACTTCTCGAAGGCATTGTAAGTAGGTAGGTAGGTACTTACTGATGAAAAAAAAAAAAAACATGAACATATTATTATATGGTCTACTCTTTAAATTAAACCTCACCTTCCTTTACAAAAGTGATTAGGTGATTGGTGCACTTTGTATTGATGGCATTTTTTTTTTGAGATTAGCCCCTAATTTTTGGGGAGAATTATGTTTTCATCAGTATTATACCCTCCAGAAGTGAGTAAGACGGTAAAAAAAGCACGGTGTACTTAGTGCGAGCTAGCGTAAGACTCAGTCTGCTCAGTAGCTGAACTGCACTCGCAAGAGAGAAAGTAGCTCGCATGACAGGCCTCTCAACTGTCTACTGGCTAGACAGCAGCTCGCGCCTTGAAGGTAAACCATTCTTAAACCGAACTGCTGCTGAAACGCGACAAGTAAGGCCTTCTTAATAATATGGCCCGTTGGTGCATTTGGATGTGACCTTGCCTTACGTGCCATGGGTGGTGTTTATCCACTCTAGACAAACATTGACCTATTGAACACTTATTATGTAGGTGTCTCGGGTCATCTGATGGTAGGTAGGTATGTCCATGGACAATAACAATTGAATAAGTTGTCATTTGCCTTCGGCATTAAGGTCGCAAGATCCAAAAGCCTATAAAGGCAAAAACAATTGATTTTCTATTGTCTCTGCTGTCTAGGCATTATGCTAGATAATAGCGTTTCTAAACTGACGACGTCGTTTGTAAACGGTGGATTTCCTCAGTATGCCTGGTATAGGTATATGCATAGGTATTGGTAGGTATACGAACATACCTACTACCGCTCCTACTATAATATTATAATACCACGGTTCAGGATTACCTATTTTGGGTTGGATCAAACGTGTGTGTGTGTTTAATATTTTTATATTCTACTAGCGGCCGCCCGCGACTTCGTCCGCGTGGAAAAGAAACTTTTTACCCCCCCTTTTAACCCCTTACAACCCCCTTTTCGCAATAAAAAGTAGCCTATGTCCTTTCTCAGGGTCTAGATCATCTGTATACCAAATTTCATTTAAATCCGTTTAGTAGTTTTGGCGTGAAAGAGTAGCAGACAGACAGACAGACAGAGAGACAGACAGACAGAGTTACTTTCGCATTTATAATATTAAAGTATGGATTCTTAAAAAGTCATCAGTTAGTCCCAATTTTGCTATAGGCATCGATAGGTTTAAATGTCATACTAGGAGTTTAAAAAATCAAAATGGCTGACAACAGGGGTTAACCAAAGCAACCTCCATTATTATTTAAGTGTACCCCTACCTACCTACGTTTTGGTCTAGAACTGTAAAGTACTACACTACTTATTTCAAACTTGAATTAAAATTATAAGTAAATAAATTAAGTAAGTAAGTATAATATCTGAACGTTGACAAAATTATTGCCTATTTATTGCATTCAACCACCATTCATCTTTACATAGACCGCTTGTAGGGTAAATGTACCATTTGTGGACACCACAAATGAAACAGGTACAGTACAACAAACGCTACCTGTTTCGTTAAATTAATTAGTTTTAAACACTGTAATTCTAGAATTTCTAGAATCTGTGCTTTAGTGGGGTGACTTAAATTAATATTAAATTTAAAAGTCCTAATAGCTTTTTTAATTAAGTGTTTGAAATCATTATTAGATTTCGTAGGACCTGCGCGTCAAAAATTCTTCGATTGAATGATTTCCATTTCTTCGTGTGTAATGCTTCAAAATATTGCTTGGGAATCTTTCATCTCTTGTGAAAAGATAGTTGATGATCTGCAGATTGCTTCCATCTCTAATAATGTGGTGTTAATTCAAATCACAAAATTGGCAGTTACCAAAATTGGCGGTTCCACGTGGTGAGCTTAATTTCAAATGCGTCAGTAAAGATTCATAATAATTCCAACGGGTGAGGCTGCTGGCTGTGGAGGGAGAAGTCCTTACGTGACTCCCGGCGCGGCGCCATCCATGGTCCGCCTGTGATGTGATGTGACTGAGCGTCCCCTGCGCGCCCTACCGGATCGACCAAAAAAAATAAGCACGCGAGAACGGGCGAGCCGCATTCCTCGACTGGGTCGACGGCACGGCCCCGCGCGCCTTCCCTCAGCTTCAGTCGTTCGCGCGCGTCCTCTGTGACTACTTGTCTGCGTTCCGCTCGCTCTCTATCGCATGCTGTGTTTACAATTCAGTGTTGTTGTTATTATCTTATAAAATATACTACCGAGTGACTAGTGTTGGTGACAGAGTGCGAAACATTATATTTGCAGTGTCGCTGGATTAATTGCGTGCTATTAATTGTGGTTCGCGAGAAGCAGACAGCCACGGCAGGCGCCGAGCGCAGGTAGCGTCTCATATTTGTTTTCAATCTGATTACGACTGCGCTAATCTGGTTCAGCGAAGCCAGGTGCGCAAAGGACTACTGCATGTTAGAAGATGTAACAACAGAACCACGTGATGTTATGTAGGAATCAATTGGCTGCCGCTCACCACGTGGACGTGGTGCGGCACGGCGGTGTAAACAATTCAACGCCCTTCTCCGTACGTCACCGTCGCCGAGGCTAATGCGTTCGTCGCTGGCAGTGGCAAGCTCGGCCCGCACCTAGTCTAGCACGCATAGTGCGTCGCAGCAACGTTGGGCCAAGGTGTTTTGAAGCTTGATTACATCCAAAATAAATAGACGATGTAGTTTAAACTAGGATTCTAAAGCCGATAACTTCTTTTTGGGTGTAATACACGGAGAGCGTCAAAGCCCATGCATAAATGTATAACAGACATACAATTGGATGTCACTGTTTTAGGAAATCTAAAGAAACAATCTATAAAATGTATAGGTACACAAGTTTTAGAAGTTTATAAATGGGCCAAGGTTGAAAAAGTAATGTTTATGCTTTGGAAATACAGAATTTACCTGATATCAAATCACGATAATGTTAGCCTAATAGGTAATACCTACCTGAGAAACAATAGGTAAAATAGTTCAGAAATAATCCCAGTAACAGGTGACATAAGGCTTAATACTTTTGTTCTCACTGACTCTGCAGATGCTACGTGTCCGAGTTACATTTGTAATTTAACTTTTAAATTAAGCTTTGGTATGCTTTGGTTATCTGTATCCAAAGTATTACTACAGCTTGTTTGGCGCTAGCTACTTTCTTAGACAGGAGATCATGTCCCAGAAATTATTGTAATTTATACCTAAGTTATTTCTCAAGAACTAATTTGATCACCTTTTTTGAGTAGCGAGAGATAATACCTACAGAATCAGCATCATCTTTCTATACATTTATAGATCTCTTTTTATCTTAATTTAATTACTGTTAAATTACTTACTTAAAATAGTAAAATGAGGCGAATATTAACTCAAATGTCCAAAAGATGCATTTTTCATAAGAGGTCAACTTTAGGGCCGTTTACCCTACCCCGATATTTTAGTAGATACTCGACCTTACCTATTAAAATGTAAACCTAGTTTACGAAAATGTGATGAGGTTTTTAGTGTCTAGTTCATAATCAATTATTGTTTTTAAATAAATAATAAATTAATGTCGCGATTAAAGATAATAATGGTCGGCAAATTATGATGGGTTTTATAATATTTTTTCTCGAGCACCCACTTAACTTATCTACCTACATATTTTTATTCTATGTGTAGGTAAAGGTGAGTAGGTGCCTACCTACTTAATTACACATCCCCTTCTCCCACATTTTCGTTAGTAGGTACCTTAGTAGTCGTAAAAGACTAAAATGCTGACCGACCATTTACTTAACTATGTTTGACCGTAAAAATCTCATTAAATTGTTATAGGTAACTAGCGCCTCTACGCCTCTACAGTTCCTGTTCTTTCCTTCACTTAACAATGTATAAAAATCTTTCCAATTTCTGCAATCGATTCTCAGTACATGTCATACAGGGTGTATCTGTGAACATTTGCATCCCTTTAACCACCTGTTCTATCAACCATTCTGAACAACATTTGTTCAACAACTTTTCCAAATTCTTCGAAAAATTTTTTGACTCCCCATACAAAATGACCAAGTCACGTGACCGACTTTGTATGACAGTTTTATGCGAATTTTCAAAAGTCATAGCACAAATGTTGTTCAGAATGGTTGGTAGAACACGTGGCTAAAGGGATGTAAACGTTCACAGATACACCCTGTATAAGTAATTGCATGCTTTTTAGTAGGTAGAGTCGATTCCAAAAAAATATGTATAAACTTAAAGTAAAGTAGAAGGTCGTTCTACTTTCTTATAATGTAATATGACAAGGTCCTAAAGTGTAGGTATACTAATATTTTTGGCGTTGACTGTACAGGTGAGAGAAATATGTCACTCGCCCTTTACATAATCATTTATCGTTAGCTCTACCACGCTCTACCGTCTAGGTACTCCGTACCTTATGGAATTATGGAACTAATTTCACAGATTGAATTTCGATTAAAACTGAGATGAGTTTCAAGTTTCAACTCGGTTGGTTTAGTAGGCCCTGAGAATACAGATCGCTTGAGTGGAACACAAAAACTATTATTTATGCAAATACGAAATCTGAAAGTTAGGTAGAACAAATATGTTTGAGGGAGCGCGCTCACTTACTTACTTTACTTGGAGAATAAAGCCTTAAGAGTGTCAAACATAAAAATCTCTTAACTCCTCTATCAGCCATTTAGAGCGTAGGTACCGGCTAGATAATGTTCGAATGAAATACCGGCTAGTACCCATTATTATCTACATTACTCTTACCTAGTCCCTACATCCTACCTACTTTTGACAAATTCTTTACCTCATTGTAACTGACAATATACTTTTGTATGAGAATAAAAATCTTTCTAAGAAACTTCTTCAAAACAATATACCTACATAATACACAATAACTACTTACCTACTCCTATACTACTCAAGAGATCAGGTATTTTTATAGGTTAAAATATGTTTATTTTTTTCCAGGTTTCAATTTCAAACCTTTGTTAGTACGGAAACTTGGCTGCTACATTTTACGTTTTCAATCCCCTCATAATTAGATTAATATTCTATGTAGGTAGCTACACGCAAAGATAAACCCTGCTTGGCTCATATCTGTAAAATGATAGGTATGTAGGCAGATACCCAGTTATTATTAGGTACAGGTAAATTTGTATTTCTGTACTTAGTTAAAGTCTTTAGGGTGCTAGAACCAAAGTCTAAAGCCTAACTTTGTTATATTGAGTAGGCGTATCTCCACCTCCTTTATAACAAACAAATTACTACGCAGTATCAGCAGTATGTAGGTGTAGTTGATGTTTACCTAAAAATGTTATTTATTACCTTTGTGTTACATTATGTTCTTATGTAGGTTCACTAAAAAGTAAAGACAATAGGTAAGTACTTACCTAATTGCCAACAGGTAGGTATTATATTAAGTAGGTAATTTATGTAGAACAGAGCGAGCGTTCCTTAACCTTTATAAGTCTGCTTCAGGATTAGAAAACTAAGCACTTTTTTACGTTTTTTTAATTAGGCATCCTACTTAATATGTAACGGTGGTGGATAGGCAAAAGAAACGGTTCATAGCTATCGCAAGTGCCATAGATCGTCCCAGGAAATATGGAGAAACAAAAACATCACGAAGGCACTACAATCCAACTCGTTAGAGCATTTTAGTGTTTTCCACTTTTCTTTGCGAAGCTTTTATGTGGACTCACGAGAAAAAGAGGGTAGACCCTCTAGAAACGTGTGCTGGACCAGAAGAATGCTTGAAATTAGTTGAACACAAGTTTGAACCAATGCAACTCTTTGATTCTCCAAGAACACTGCATCAAACAGCGCCTTCCTTCCTTAGTGCAATGCTGCATCCTCACTTTCTCTGTACAATATCTCGCTACGGTATTTCATCTGTAGAAAGGCTTGTAGTGCAAGGCAAATTTGAAGGCAAAAGAGCGCACGGCAGGACACCATTTGCTGGATGGACCAAGTAAAAATGCCCTCAATGGACTTGTTTACGAATGTAGGTAAGGTAGGTACTGTAAGCATCTCTGCGACAGAAATGACGAATGATTGTGAAGCAGGCCATAAATGTTGATTTGACTACCACGACCAGACGACCACTCTGCTAAAGTAAAGACGGCAAAGATTTCAAAGAGGAACCCCTAAAAAACACATGAATAAAAACTTTCCGTCTGTCCTGGGATCCAGCTTACTGTCGCATGTTCACCTTACTAAGTGTCATGCAAGACTTGCTGGCATTCATTTGCTATTTCAAATGTTCTTATCCCCGCGGCCTCCCAAGCCCAAGGGTCCGCCGATCACTACCTACTTATAAAATAGGTTGCAGAAATACTGATTGAAAGTTATCATACCTATTAGGTATGCATATCTTAGGCGTTACTTGAGGTTCAACTGTTAAGGGAGCATCCGCAAACAATTTAATTTTTCTCTGGTGCTACCATCAGATTCAATCTTAATAGTTGCCATAGACCAGGACCGCGGACTGGACGCGGACCGCCGAACCCCATTGTACGGACCGCGAGACCCCATCGTAGCCACTGCGACCCCCCATCGTAGTCGATATTACGAGCCGCTGGAAGTGCTGGAACTTTCTTTGCAATTCATCGAACCCAAAACCTCGACCATCGAACCAACATACCGAGTGGCTGTTGTAGGAGCCACAGGTTCAGTTGCTCAACGCGAAAAATGTCTTAAACCGATTGGTCACTTTAATGTCAAACACACTGGTTCAATATAAATAGAATACATTTTACATTATCACATTAAGTTAACTTTGTCAACGTTAATTTTTGAGCAGACAGATAAATAATTTATTTTTATGTAAGTACCTAGGTACTTATCCGACACGGAATATGTAGGTAGGTATCTACATAAATGTACTTAGGTATTATGTAGGTAAATGTAGATGGCAAAAGGCAACTGATGTACGAACATTTTATCAATGCTTGTAATAACAAAGTTTGGGAGATTAGATATGAGCGGAACAATGTTGTTTATTTATTGTAGGCAGGGACGACATTCTCGTTGTATTATTTTGTTTTTTAAAACCGACAAATCTGGTTGTGACTAGAGCGCGTAGACATTGAAACATTCAAAGGCTGTTATCAAAATTATCGATAAGCGAGTGCGCGAGAAACGTGCACCTTGAAGTCTTATCAAAACACTATTTCAAAAACAACGTCGGTTTTACGGTTTTGTCGACCTTGAATTAACTAGCTGTGTGATCTCTTAATAGGGTTCCGCATTAATATAGAAATTACATTTTAAGGAGTCGCGACGTTAGGTAAATTGACGTCATTGGTTTTTACTTTTTAGGTAGGTAGATACAATAATACTGACGGCCAATTGATATCAAAAAATAGTGCTAAGTCATTTTTATTGAGTCACGAGTAAGTTATTCATACGGCAACGAAAATGGTGATGATTAGGTCAAGTATTAAGTAGGTAGGTACTTACTTATTATTAAAAATTAATACGTTCTTTTTATTTACAAAGTGGATAATCGCATAGTCAAAATCCAAGAGTAGGTATCTATCGGTAAATCAAAAAAAGCGAAACACTAGGTACGCACAAATGTAATCGACTATTAGAGCCATTTATTGGTACTGGTCTAAGTTGAGTCCCGAAATGAAGTAAGGGGCGGGGCACTGGGTTTTAAAATTATAACCGCTCATATGTTTAAAACTCTAAATAAATACATACTTACTTACCTACTTGAAGGCATCTATTATAGGTAACTGACCACTATACCTACAGATAGAAAACTTGAAGAGAAAAAAAACAGGTAATATTGGAATTAAATTTTAGTTTCTTGTATTGTTTCAATTCGAAAATATCATACAACGGAACTCATCAGCGTGCGTGTTCGATATGCTCTTGGATGGCCGAGTCTCATTCTTTGTTCCAAGAATATAATATTAACGTCGCGAGGAAAAATTTTGCATTAAAAATAAATAGGTAGTGGATATACCTGCCGGACCAATGTGTATTATATTATTAAAGCTATAATATTAAAACATGGAACGTCATAACCTTATGGGTTGAAAGAACGAATGGGGCGGAAACTTCTGTTCAGTTTTCGTTCGCTTAGATTTTGTAATGAAAAATATTGATCACCTTTCCATGTCAAGTCAACCTTATCGATCGTACTGTATTAGTCAGTTATACCGTAGAAGGTAACTGTTTTAGAAGCGTCGAAACACCTTATATTGGCTATGTATTACCTACTTACTTTACCTACTTATGCCACTATTTAATCCTAATTGCAGTTTAAATATGAACTAATTTGAAACCAATGTCACTACTATAATGTACTTTTGACAGCCGACTCGTTTGAGATTATCCTCCACGGAATCCCTGACTGTGATCGATTTCGCATCAGGGTTGATATTTTTTGTATCATTTTTTATCTGTACCCTACAGAGGACAAACAGGACCCCATTCTTTATTTAAATCAGCAAGTACCCACACCTGCTGTTTTTCAACATATCGTTTAGCTACCTGCATCGACGAACGACAGTTTATAAAAATGTGCTAATAAATTCGGATATCTGGAACGGAAAGTAAAAAAAATACAGCTCCAAAACGGTGCGAGACAAAAGTAAATTACATAGTCCTACTTATTATATCGGTTTTATCATCAGAATTTTGTAGGTAAACTGATGCGGGAATCGAACTTACACCTTTCAACCTTTCGCAGAATGCGCTAATCGTAAAAACATAGGTACTTGATTATCTTTCCTTTCTTAGACACCTTCTTACTAAGCATAGGTATAGATAATAAAGAACTTAAGTATCTTAGTAACTTATTTTCAACGATCTAATAAACACGACCCCATTTACGGTTATTGTCAATCATTCAAAGTTTGTCACGTAGACACCGTAGCATAGACCGTAGTGCGCTTTGTATGCGCTCTAGCGGGTGGGGGTGGGGGTGGGGTGTGGGGTGCAATGTTTTGGTGGCGAGTGGCGAGCGTAGAGCGCCGCCGCACTGCCCAAGCCCGCGCGGACTGATCGATCGCGCTGCGCTGCTCTAATATTTATTACCAAAAATATGGCGGCGTGGTGCGGCACCCGGTCGTCGACCTCTGCCAGCCACGCCGCGTAAACAACTCTCACAGAATGCAGCGCGGGAAACTGGTCCCCTTATTACCTGCGAAGCGAACCGCCTGCCCCAGGGACCCTACTACTCGCGCCTCTTTGATGCCCTTCGGGTTTGTACGCGCGGTTATTTTCAAGACAGCCGACGCCACGCGCTCACCACGTGTGCAGTTGTACGTGCATTCAGCAATTACATTGGTAAATGGTAGTATAAACGCATCGTAAAATCAATGGGACTGAGTAACTGATAAGTATTTTGTAGGTGTTGGTTATTTATTGGCAACCTTCAAAAAGGATTTTAGTTACAACATTAAAATGACTGAATCTCTGGTTGCGGAATTGTTAATTTATTGAAGACCGCATTAGTGATTTCTCTGCGATTTTGTTGCAAAAGTTTTTTAGATCAATTAAGTAGGTACCTAAGTTATTTATTTATAATATTATGTACCTACTCGTATTATCGAGAAACCGTTGAATATGGCATGAATGGGCCAGCTCGACCGAAGATATATCTGGGTCTCAGAAAACCGAAGTGAAGGAACGCTGCCGAGTGAGTGAGGATGAGCTTAAATCCGGGGGAAGGGGAGTTTAAAGGTTGGTCGCGCACATGTGACTCCACTGGTATTGCGGGTGTCCATGGGCGGCGACAATCGCTTATCATTCAGGTGATATGTCTGTTTGTCTGCCACCTATCACATAAAAGAACATCAGGTGTTCATCAAACAAAGATGGTTGATATTTGAGGATCGATTGACAAAAAATGCTTTAGTTTAGTACCTGCCTAAGTTATTTATTAAGTGCATATCTAGTACTTACGTATCTTTTTAGACTCCGTATCCTGGAATGTATTCGCTGAAAATATTAGGTAACTCTATTGCCAGGATGCCGCCTATGCCTAACATGCTATTTACACGCTATTACAATGTCAGACATCAACAAAAACCAACACGACAGTCTAAATATATACCAAATTACCGCTTTTCGGGCACTAAAAGAAGAGCTGCCAGCGCGTAAGCCGTTGTTAGTCGAGTGTTTGGCGTCCACTGCCGTCACTGTGACGTCGTAGTCACACATTTCACGTATTAGGCGTTGTAGGTAATTCCAAACAATAGTAAATCAGGCCGTAATAAACTTGGTAAACACTCCGCAAGTAGACACCGTCCGGTAACTAAGTAAGTCTGTCTTTCCTCTATTGATACTAAAGTATGTAAAACTCGATTGAAGAAATTTGACTTGAGTGCTTACTTATGACGTATTTGACGTGTCATACAGCAGCGACTGTCCGGGAATACTCACTGGAGGAGGCTCCAGTTGTATTCCTCATTACTGAGGGTCGTGATTCCTCCCATTAGATCTCAGTTTTTCCCGTATGATGGTTTCCCATCTGCTTCTGTCTTTTTTTAATGAAACGAAAACTGGATCAAGGGAACTGGATCAAGTTGCCACCACTTGGATATTGGCGTTAATGATCATATATAGATCACTATTGGTCTCCACGATTTCGAATGTATCCGACACTTGCAGGTTTACCCTCAGCTGGTTTGTGGTGGTGGCGAGGCCATCTTGCAAATTAGACATCCGTCGCTGAGAGTTTACCCAAGTAGTACATAGTAAAAGAACATGAAAAAAATCTAGTCAGTTCAGAATCAGATTGACATGTTATCATCAGATCCATCGTGACCTCAAGTACTTAGGTAGGCACTGAAACGTAACAACGTGCAAGTCACAAAATTTAATTACATATAATGTGTGTGTGTATGTAGTGATGTAAGTATGTAGCCGGTAGATAACTAAACATAGGCGCCGCCGCGCCGCACCGTCGTGCGTGGATTTGCATAGGCTCATGACCGGGCAGCCGTTTTTACAATGCTTATTGCTACAAACATGTCTCAATATTTTACCGCCGTTTTCAATATTCAATCTATCTTTCGTTTTCCATACTAGAGAGAAATAGAAAATATTATACAGATTCAAGCACCTTCGCACTTTGACAAATTTTCTTCGTTTTTTTTAAACACTACTTAAATACGTAATACAGCTGGCGGCACGAAAGTATGGTGATGACCGTTATTTTGCGCACTTGTAAAAAAGAAGACTTTCTATAAAAAATGGTTTCTGCGCACTCAAGGTCATATAACTGCTGTTTCGTGCCGTAGACTATACATCCGGTTCGAAGGACCAATGTACAAATGTGTTGAATTGGCTTATTTTGGTGGAAAATAAACCCCTTACTCTGGTTGAACGTACCTACTTGTATTTTATTTTAAATACCTAGTAGGTACAACTTAGATATAGGTACCACCCACTGTACTTAGGTATTGTTTGAAAAAATTAAAGACTTGTACTGGACTACTTTTAGCTGATACAACATTTAGGTTTACTGATGATAATACACTATTCATTCTACACGTGTTGCCTGTAGCCATTCTATTCATCATGACATAGGTACAGTCATCAATATTGTTTAGAGCTATTTAGGTTTACTTTAATAATTTTGTAATCTGTTTACAAGATCTATTTACATGAACTCGTGTAGCGCGATGTCGTTATTTAATGTATGTTATTATTTTCCGTCGAAGGTTTGGTAGGTAGTTTAGTAAACTCAGTGTCTTAGGCTCGAATTCTCGAAGGCACTTCTGGATTTTTCAAATCTATCCGTGTTTGTACTAAGTAGGTATCCCAAGAACATAGGTTCTTGAGATACAACCTGGTGACGGACAGACGGACAATAAAGAAAGACTTTTTTATGAGATAGGGGGCAGACGAACAGACGGATCACCTGATGGTAAGCGATTACCGCCGCCCATGGACACCCGCAACACCAGAGGAGTCGCAAGTGCGCTGCCGACCTTTTAAGAAGGAATACGACTCGCTGGATGTAGGTTTGTAGGTCTTATAGGTTCGGAAATACCGCTGGTGACAGTTCATTCCATAGTTTTGTAGTTCGAGGCAGAAAGTTTCTTAAGAAACGCACAGTTGAAGATTGCCCAGCATCTAAATGATGAGGGTGGAACTGTTGTCGAGTGGAACGATGGCGAAATTAAACAAGAAACGAAAGGAGTCTTAGTAATATGTGCCGTTTTTACCCTGTGATTACGGAACTCTAATAAAAGATTTAAAAGAAAATCGTTGTCATCTTCCATACTTAGTCGTTGTAAATTCCAATGCCGTACAATATTAAAAAATATAATTCGGTTTAGGGATGCGAACCTACCTTATCTCTAATTGAATAAAATTATTCGATGTTTTATGTCGTATCAATTAAATGATAACTATAATAATTATAAAATAATACCAATCTTTGCCATGCTGAAATATTTTACCCAAGTAGCTGTTACCTATATTACTGATAAAAACGAAAATAAACAGCAAAAAATATAGTTGAAATTAACTATAGTATTGTAATATCGATATTCGATTAAATCGATACAATATTCGCCGACGAATCATAGGGACGAATGGAAGAAGAAATCATAAATTGCGCCGAGCCCAAAATAACCTGGAAGCAGGGTAGGAGAATGATGATGATAGTAAAAATAAATTTATCGATAACTTACATCAATTAATATGAAAGTTATCGATATTATGATATTTCCATTTTTTTACACTACCCTTGCCCTAGCTGACCTAGCTCTGTCAGTGTCACTGTCAGTCAGACAGTTCAGACACGTTATTTAATTTATTGTTGGTAAACAAATACGAAATTACGAGAAACCTCAAAATAGATTATGATTTTGTGAAGGTATTACATACCTGGTAGTTTATATTATTAATTTCTTTTTCTTCGTACAAGTGTAGAGAACTCTTAGATTATTGTATAAATTAGGAAAAGTAACAATAATTGTCAACAGTGTCTGTGTTTTACAATTTTTTTTAAGAACTGATGAGTCCACCTTAATTCCCAAACAGCAACTACAAGAAGAAGGGTGGTTGGACTGGTAGGTGATACAAAATTTCGTTCAAAGCTTTTAAAGAATCAGCGTAAGTACCTCACTTCCCATGCAAAACGGTTTAACCTCCGACCGTGATTAGGTTAGGTTCAGTTTAGCCGGCAAACGTGTTTCTTAATTGATATTTTCCTGCATCAGGCATGTCGTGGGAACGGCGGTGGCTCCCACGCTAATTACCACTCTTTATAATGCCAATTGTGACCTTTGCAAGCTAGCTATGATCAATGAAATGCAATTTATCAATGAAAATGCTTTTACTATTGTTGTTTACGTTATTATCTACCTATATCATTTATGCAGGTATGTTAGTATGTCAACGCCCACGTTGATTTGTAACTTAATAATTAAATAGTTTTCCTCTTTGCGGTTGTTAAATTAAATCTGTTAGTTAAGCATGATTTAACTTTTCTAATGAAAAATAATTTTCAATTAAATACCTACCTAAGAATTGAATAGGCTGTGGGTAGTTACATAGTCTACAAACATTTATGTCTTAACCTCTCATTGATTTGCCTGTCCTACTATACCTACCTCCAAGCACACCAACAGTTACAGTCCAAGCGAAGTTATGAAAGTTAGAAAAATAATAATACTATGAACTGTTTCTTTCGGTTTTGGTATTTAAACTTGGGTCGGACTGAGATTTGAAATATATATTTGTTGAACAAAACTTATGTATTACATAATTATTCGAAAACAATACTCGATAAGTGTTACAGCTCCATACAAAATTGGCACTTTCGTTTATAGCTATACATATGAATATTCTTCTTCCATGGGTCCACCGCCTTAAAATGGGTTCAACTAGTACAGAAACACAGATCAACCAAATCAGTCAGTCCTCATGGTAATGAGACATGGAAGAAATAAAACATGGGGGTTTCGGTTACATGGGCAACAATGAACATGCATTACATTTATAATTTAGTTTATTTAGAAAAATATATCTGCTTGCAGAGCAACTAATTATATGAATAAAGAAACATATCTGGTATTGTCCATTCTTATTGTGATAAGTGTAAAAATAATTAAAATAATGTATTTATTGCCATTCTTACATAATATTATTATGTGTTATATTCTAATGTTGACACTTCATTGTGTACATTTTGTTTTTTTATTTATATTGGCTCAGTACTTATAAGGCTCACCTCAGCCTGATGATAAGCAAGAGGAGAGCCCACGTTGCAGTTAAGTTGTAGTTGCGTTGGTTTGTTGAAGTTTGTTATTGTTGCAGCTCGGGACATGCGGGCAGTGCGCTCACGGCGCGGCGCTGCGTAATGCGGCGCGCGTGCGATCGCCTCTCGCCGGCGGCGGCGTGCGCGCTGCTGCTGGTGTGCGCGTGCGCGCAAGTGGCCTACGCGGCGGGAGTGCAGCCGGTCGCGCAAATAGCGCCTGGAAGTGAGTACCAGGAACATCAGACACCAGAGTTGATCGGAAGGCTCCAATCTAGCTGGTGGCCGATGGGAGTAGTCTATCTTATTTCGGGGTAGTCTATCTTTTTTCAGGGTGTTTATCGGTTGGCAACTATTTTAATGTTAAACTTTCATCAGGTTAATTAGGCAACTCTCCTGCATTTAATGTTTGTTTGCCATTCACGGACAAGCAGGGAGGATGTCCATGAGAATACTGAGACTACTTCACATTAATTAATTCACATTAATATTAAGACTACTTTACATACAATAATTTATCAAAGTAATAAACTAATTAGTAATTAAGTTCTCAATATTATAGAAATAACAACTATCCATGTATACCTAGATCACACGACTACTAAAGACTTAAAAGAATAAGTTTATTACATGTAAAAATAATCGCAGAAGTTTATTTATTAACTTAGTTCTATAATTTGACATGTTTTCGGAAAAAAATATCGTCCGTAAAGAGTGAAAACGACACCAAAGTGTGACATAATTCTCACGTTGAATAGGAAATGAACAGAATCACCTTGTTTGTTTCTATACGCATTTTCCTCCTTTCTCTTTAACATTACTTAGCACTCAGTCTTATTGCAGCAGCCAATCAGATGACGTAAACTGTAGTGTTTAATAAATTTTATTTTATTGAACATTTCTCATTTGTTCATTAAATGTAAATGTATGTACTGTACTTTAATGATACTTGGGTATTATACACTTTTACGGCTGGGTTTCACATTTACATTGACAGTAAGGCGGGCCAAGTATTTGTTTTTGCACATGAATCGTGGATCAGTAAGCCCGATCTCACGCTGATGAAGCATTTGCTTCAATTTCAAACATTGAATTGTCAGCGCTGATTTTATCAATCAGTACGACAGCGAAACCAGCTTGTGATAATGTGAAATAAAACTACTCGTAGCTTCACGGAATCGATTGACAATATCTATCTTCGATCACATCTCGGAACGGTTGGAGTCGCAAAGAGGCCGACACCTGGGGCCCTGGGGTTACGCAGACTACACAATGATGGCCCATCGGGCAGCGGGCGGCACGTGTAAACAACGCGCTGCCGTTAGCGCGCCGGATATTAGCAAAAAACTTCCGCGGCCGTTGATCTGCCCGCTGTGGGGCCACTCGTGGGCCGAAATTTTGTTTTTATTTAGCTATTTTTTTGCTTTAAGTGTGCTGAACCCCGCGCCGTGTTCGGTATCGCGCTGGTTTAATTCGAGAGATAACGCGAATTTAGCGTTGTTTGTTTGTATGCTCTTGCTGTGTGACTCGGCCGCTCGACGCTCGGGCGACGGACGAGCTCGTGTGAGGCCTCGTTTAGGAGGCGCCCTGACTTATCTTTTTGGCTGAACCGAAATTACGCGCTCGCGTTTATAAGTGCGTCGATATTTTAACTTCGTTGCTTTAGGTTCATTTTTCATTTGAATCAAAAAGTCAAGGTTTACTTATGTTTAACTCTATAATAATAAATACCAATTATATTCTAATTCTCATACATTTCTTACGTTTTCTTGTTTAAGATAACTGATATTGTAGGCACACATTAGTTGTTACCTCTAACACAGAATACTTAATAGTACAAGTCATTTTCATTGCTTTCTTTTGTTAAACGTATTATTTTACACTGTTACTCTTTTCGCCGCACCACTGTCTTTTCTCCATGACCCAAAGGTTAACTGGTAGAGAATGCCCCTGGGCATTAAGTTCGCCTATTGTTACAAATTTTGTGCAATAAAGTTTAAATAAATAAACGTAGAAGACGGAAATGCTACATCCCCAACACGGACGTCCGTGATCCCCAATAGGTATTTCAATCAAATCTAATCTAAATGGTTTCCAAGTACAACATAAAAATTAATGATTTTATCCTTAATAATAAAAAGTACGAATTTAGCCTGATTCACGTGATAGGTACATAATTAAATGATACATATTTATTTATGGTGTAAAGACGGCGCTGAGCATTAAGTGAACATGAACTCTTTTACATAAAACAATTAACAATTTTGTTATCGTTGTGGAAGCCGAACTTAATTGCCAAAAATACGACCATTATTATGCCGCTTTACATGTTCTTGTCACGATAGGACAGCAATAATTCACGTACAAGTCCTCGTAAATTAATTAGTTTCCTATTTTTTGTGAATTATTTAGCATAATATTGAGTAAGCACCCGTGAACCGATTAACTTTGTGTGAAAGGGTTCAATGCACTGTAGTGTAGGTTCTATTAGTTTAGGTACGGTACGCACATGCTCGCAAATGGTTTAGTATCGACGTAATTTAAACATAGGTGTACTATCTCACATGATTCAACGTAATGTTTACGTAGCCAAAACAAGTGCATTTTCCTCGTGTGTAGAATATTTTTAACTCAATTTAATGCACGTGCCAATGATGCGCCGTAGTAAAACATCTACATAACTAAATGTGAGTTGAGGCCATAGTGCATAAATCATACGTAAGATGTAACATGGAAGCCCGTATCGCGTAATTTGACGCTTCTCGCGCAAATACATGTAATTACAAATATTGATTCATGAATGGATTGTTGTACGCCTGAAATTCTTATGGTGCAATAAAATATGATATGACAATTATTTTACTACGTTTTTGATACTATGTGGGTATGATATCTATGTGAAATTAATGTCAATAACAGTGATTATTAAGAAAATCGGCTATTACTCGTTCCGCCTTGACACAGCTTTGCTTTCTCAAAATAATTTATTTGTAATTAACTAAATTGGTGTGTATCAATTTAATTAGTTAAATTATAAAGTAAAATATACTGGGTAGATAACTATTCTTTGCAAAGCTCTTAGTTCAAAAACCGTAGAAAAAGGTAAACGCGAATTTGGTCGATTGGTCTTGTATTAAAAAAATATTCTGGCTTTGTTCTTGAATGTTGACTCTTTACGAAACTCTTACATAAACCATTTGTTTTGTAAACCTTGCATTGAGCGCATTTCTTATAAATAGTGCCAAAAATCCGGTTGTTTTGATAAAAATAAGAAGGCAGATAATTTAAACATTGAATATTTCTGGCGATGACTGTCTTAGTTTATGTTTGTGGAGTTCTACAAGGCTAATCTGCTCTAAAGATGGCGGCATACATAATACCTACAACTAACACTACACAAATATTTTAAATTTTAGACATGAAGCGCCTATTTTAAAACCCTTTTTAAAATAAGTTGAATATTTATATCCAGAATACGACTTCACATTTCGGTGTCCTTTTTTTTCATGTAAGGTTTAAGTATCAAAAAAACTGTTTAAATTAATTGTAGATCATCGAGCGAGCTATGCAGCATTTCCGTTTGATTCATTGTTTACAAGACATCCTGTAGATTAAATTGGTCGTTGTCTTTTTCCAATTTTTCAATGTGTCACTTTTTTTTGGGTTTAGTTTTATTAAATTATTCATGTCGCAACCCCTCGCAAAAACTGGGTGTTAAGGTATGCGTGTCGACCCACAGACACCCCACTCGCTAATCTTGGGTTACCGGTTGTTTACAAAGCGACAAGCGTATATCTACGCAGACCAGCTGCCGGGGTCAATGAACTCGCCAACGACCCCTTCTACGACCCTTCGAATTAGTTTCTTTGGACAGTGAACTTGGCAAAAATTACGGCTTAATAAAATGTAATGTTCTTCGCCTTTTGCCATAAATTGTTGTTTATTTTCTTAATTGTAGTAAGTAACTTTTGAATTGCGCACTTAGTTTGTTACTTATTAGTTATTATTAGGTAGTTAAAGAAAATGCAATAAAAAAATCAATCAATCAAATAAACGTTCAAACAAAAGTCGCTAAATTAGTAGAAGTATGTGTAATTTCATGTCAGTTGCATGCAAGGTTCTTTTGGCATAAGTAATTATGGCTGGCACTCAAGACGTAGGGTCGGATTCGGAGCCTAGCCGTAAAGTACGACGCGTTCGAATTGCGCTGCGTTTGCGATAGTCGCAGCGGGCGGGGGCGTCACATTGTCGCGTCTTCAACTGAGTTCTACTATGATAGGTACCTAGTATAACCACATAATTGTATCGTTTTTAAATTAGTATCTATCGCTTAGGCAGTGTTTACGAGTTTAAAAGAAATATACCTTGTTTTTGACGTCTTGTGTATGTAGGTACTCTTGACATTAGGTTTACTAGAATGTGATTTTTTCTAGAGGTATAATTTTATCCTCTTTGTAAAGTTACTCCTTTACTCCCGGTGTCATCTTTCCTGTCGGCCATAACTATCGTTTAACTTCCACAATAGGCACCTTATACGGAAATAAATATTATGTGTTACCATGTTCGCAAACTCAGATTTGTATTAGTTTAAAAGGTGAAATTTTTTTTTTTATTTGATAGGTAGCAGACGAGCAGGCGGATCACCTGATGGTAAGCAATTGCCGCCGCCCATGTACACATGCAACACCAGTGGAGTCATTTGGAATAAACGGTACATAAAAAGATGTTTACATACATGTAGTTAACGTTTCGTCGAAACATAAGTATAGGCACTTGTAACTGTAACTTTAGCTGATAATAAAGATATTTAAAGTAATGTGCTCATTAATTAGTCAATCTAATTAATTATTATTACTAACTATTGAGAGTAATAGTAAACTTAAGATATTTATTTTGAACTTATGTGCTTGCATATTATATAATAATAAAGAAACATGTTTTATTCACCATGTGCTTGTGTATACTCTTTTTTATGTGACAGCAAATTAAACCAATAAATATAATTAACAATTAAAAGGTGATAAAAATACCTTATAGATACCCACTAGTGTTATAAACATATTATACATTATATATTGTATGTACCTATAACCACAAAATAATTACACACAGAAGGAAGACTCAGCCTGATTTTGAATTTAGAAGAGTTCGTTGAAATATGCTAGGGTTGTTGCCCGGCATGAGTACATAAGCGCGCGGCCTCTACCACAGACCTCGACAGTTCGACAATCTTATGTCATAGGCTAGGATTAAAGTGGTCGAAAAGGCGTATTTCCCCGTTAGTGCGCATGCGTGAGTACATGACACGTTTTTAGCTCTTAGTGGGCAGTCTACTTTCTGTGTGTAATTATTTTGTTCTATAACTCTTCTTAAAAATCATTTATAACTTAATTACATTTCGATTCAAAGAAATTTGGATATGAAATAGAATGTTATTTTGTTTTTCCTGGTACTTATGCGATAATGTTAAACGAAGATTACGTAGGTTGCCCAATTTTGATATGCGATAAGAATGCTTACAAATAACACAAACACTGATAAACGTATGGCGCCATGATGTTTGTTCGCATATACTATAATATCGTGTGATTGTTTGTATAGATATGGTGTTGAATGAAAACCTCGGCTGTTATTATGGGGAGCAAAGCAAATACGTGTGAAACAGGTCGGCCTGTCATTCAAAATTGTTGATCAAAATTCCTGTTTTTAGTTTTCCAAGTTGGCCAACATCATAAATCTATTCCCACACTAAATAAAGCTTCTACTGTCATTACAGGAACAATTTCTAAATCCTGCTTGCACAAATGACTTAAAAAGCTTGGCGATTACAGTATACCTACAATACTTACTTTAGCCTTTAGTCATCATTGACGTAATGCATTTATTTATATACATAATTTTCCGTTTTATTTACTTATGCAATTGATTGGGATATCTCTTCTTAACCTACGTGCGTGTTATTATGATGTGATGCTAGGTCTACAGATGAAAGATCAGTCGCGTGCTATTACAGGTCATTTGTAATGACTTCTAAATTATCTTAGACCATAATTTATTACGTAGTTAATCATCGTCAATGATAAATTCATTGATAAATAGATAGTAATTTTATAAACAACAAGATATTCGTTATTTATATAAACAATTATAGATCCAGAAGTTCTTCATTGTTACCTACTGAAATTATAATCCGGAAATGAAAATATTACTATTAGCTTGCTATTAGTTTCAATAATTGTCAATAGATCGCGCAGGATGTCGATTACATCGCGCAAGTATTTGGTCTTTTCGGTTTAGGTATAACACAAGCCTTATGGTTGTCTATGTATAAAAGTTGTATCTTTATAAATAGCATAGATTTTGAAATTTCACATCACAAAACTCAGTACTCCCTCTTACCATTGATACACAATGTCATACCTCGTGGTCTCCTTACCCCCCGAATGCCTGTCAAGTCATTTAAGAATGACTCCGTCACTAACCGTTCTGTCTTTGATTAATATAATCAAAGCATTCTGTATAATCTAAAAACTACTTTTATTTGAATGGTCGCGATCTCGCAAATTCTCGTTTGCCATCAAAATTATCGGATTCCTGAGACACGGCACACTCCTAATGAACGTAATTGCGCTGTGATCAGCGGAATATTTAAATTTAATCTCTGTAACGGATATGATGAGACATGCTTTCGAGTTACTAACAGCCTAGAAACTTTAGCTGGCTATTGTGGATTTTGAAAAGGCTTTTGACTCAAAAACTGAGCGGTTTTAGGAGAATACAAACGGTGAATATAGCTAGTTTGAGTTTGGGTAGCGTTTGCCAAACTGCGTCAGTTCAGTCCTCTTTTACTCTACCACAATGCCTGACAACCAAAATGTTCAATCATATATTTCTTCCGAAGAACTGAAATGAACCGTTGGGGTAGAAGTAATTCTTGAACACTGCCACTCGGAAAACGAAGCGCCCTCCGACTAGCTCATCTAGTGACGTAGTGACGATCTGCGAAAGACCGCTGCGCTGGTGGTATAGACTGGATGCGTCAAGCCGAAGATAAAGTGAAATGGCGAACATTGGGGGAGTCGTTTATCCAGCTGGAGGAATGAGACAGACTGATGCATGATGGAATGAATGATGATAAAATCTTAACAACATTATTATGTACCTATTATTATGGAGTTAGGTCAATGTATGAGATGTTGCGTGAATTTATTTATTTGTTTATTTTTATTAGGTTTTTTCTCGACACATGATTTTGGTAGTTATTTAGAGTTATTTACGAGTGTTTATTGGTCAGCAACACTGATATTACTCGCTTGCTACGTCCGCGTCTGATGATGCAATATTAACATATTTATTATAACTCGTAACTCGTGGGAATGCGAACAAAACACTTATTGCCATCCTGTGAAAAGTATACGTTAAAATAACACTAGTAGATAGATTGTTAGCAATTAGAGAGCGTCCAAAAATAAATTTAGGTAGGCATCGAATGTTAAAAATAGAGCCGTCGCGTTAAATTTAACTAATAGCCAGACTGCGATTGCGAAGTTTGAACGTTTAGTAGGTTATAAATAAAGAAGCGAGTGCCGGGTTATCTGAGTGTACCTACAAGCAGGTTTCATGTTGGCGTGATTTTATCACCAGTACCGAGGTTACTGTTATGCGACATTGTTCATACTAAATTATTTGGTAATGTCATGATTATAATAGGTACTAACTCCGCGCTAGTTAGGTATTACGTGGATAATTATAATTGAAATATTTTTTCTTCGTTTTGCATTTTAGTGAATCTGCAAATGTGGGCACAGATGACTAACTTCGCGTCTAGTTTTGTGGGTATCAATAGTTTGGTAAACTTCGCGATGTTTTTGTTCACTAAGTACCTACACACGCAAACTAAGTAGTGGTTAACAAGCGAACATTGATTTGGTAAATCCAGAGTTGTGTGCGCAGATTGGATACTACGATTTCCCATTCAGAGAGCGGCCTCTCTTTTTATCCACTGAACTAATTGCCCTCATGACATCGTATCAGCGTAGTTAAAACAACCTTTCAACTTTACATGTTACTAGATCTAACTACTTGGTATTTGTTCCATCGGAAGTCGAGACTTACACAGTACATACTCATACATAATCTTACTGAATAAATTAATTGGTCGAATTATACAATTTGTTTGGTTAATGTTAAGTTCAATGTCAAATGTAAATGCTTACATGGCCTTTAATTCCTGCAATGGTTCGGTAAACAGCCATTTGTTTGAGCCTTTTTATGCAAAAGGTTTTATGTAAACTGATTATGTGAATTAATTAAGATACCACCGACCGACATAGTGAGCAGTGTGTGGTCAAGTTCAAATAGAATACTGATACGAGTAAATAGTTGTATGCAATTAACATTTTTTTTCAATGTTCGAGTTACTGGCTATATCAGGCGTAATCATTTGATTACAACATTCCTAACGTGACTCATTTATAATGTACAAAAACATCCTGCGTGAAAACATAGTAGGCACTTCGAATTCGGGGAATTTGTACATCAGTTTAGATTTATAAACAGGAAATGTTTCCTGTTTTCTGTAGTTACTATACGAATTTATAAAGGCAGTGTTGTACGAGCTAGCAATTGTCGAAATTTTAGAAAAAAAATCAATAGCCATTTTATACTAACATTTGGTACGGCGTTTTACCATTATTATATGCATTATTTGGTATATCGAAAATGCGCACCTGCAGAGTTTGTGATACCCCAGTCTACCCCATGATACTGCACATATTTTATGCAGTTGAAATTATCGACTTCATCTATGAAGTTAAGTTAAAAATAATTGAGCATTATTGGCATTTATTCTTCTAAAATGTGAAAATAATCTAAGCTGAGTATAAAGTAAATACATATTCCCAATTTAAAATAATATAAAAGTTGGCAACCGTACTGCTATTTCAATGCAACTGTTACGGCTTTAACTTTACTTAATTACCAAATACAAAATAATGTTTCGCGAAGTGCTGTCCGTTACCTATTTGGTTCGAGAAATATTATTACATATTATGTAGTCTTGGAAAACGATATTTCGATTTAAGTACCTATACTATTATACATAACTGGAGCAGGTACGTTAATGCTCATTTTCCCGGGTTAAAGCTTGCAATGTTTAAAAAAAGGTATAATATGCAAAACATTCCGACTAAAACGCTATGAAATATCTGCTTAAAATTGGCAATGTAAAATAAATAATTTCGTAAGCAGTACTTAAGCATAGCAGCGCTTTGCACTGGGCATGTTTCCTGCTGTCTGATCCAATCACGCACTCGGCTAATTCTGACAGTATTGCAGTTTTTACCTGCTTAAATAAAGAACAATGACGATCACTAACTACAGGTTAAACCACGAGTACTGGCTGGCTTGTAATAATAGAACAACATAGCGCATACCTAAACAAACAAATGACCTGACCTACGACACGCGCGCGGCGTTCGCGCGGCCCGGTGCGTACGACCGTAAGTGATCACCGGATATAAACAAATGTGCATTCGACACTCAATGTCGATGGCTCAAAAAGCAACCTCTTATTATACCGCTTACTGGCTGTAATGTGCCCCATTTATGAGCTTCTCAACGTCTCCTGCGGCTCGGTACATCTGCACTCACCCCACTGAACTGCGCCTTCGCCGCAATGGCTTACAAGAAATTAAAACACTGCAAGTTATTCATTTTTAAGATAACGTTTCTAAAAGTACACCGTAATAATGTTATACTTATATAACATTTTATTATTCTATGTCTAAGTCTCTGTACTACCGACTTCATGTCATAAATCAGATTATTAAAAATATCTCGAGTACAAATACCCTTTATATTTAGCATTCCTTGATTACTGCAAGGCTTTTGGCGTAGACGATACGTTGTCAGTCAAAATGTTTGAACAGCAATACTTGAAAAGGTGTTAACAAAACTAGCACTTTCTTAGGCGGGAGAAAGGGATCACAGTCGGTAGAAAATTGAATAACCTCAAGTTTGTTGGCGACATCATTATTAAATAAAACATTATATTATATACGAGAAATGGCACACATACCATTTCTTTCATTGGGCGCCATTATACAAGTAGCTACCTTACATTGTTGTACTTTTGTTACTTGTTTTCCAACAGGAAATTATCAAACATTTTTTTATACTCATTTATTCATTCATGCAATGTAAGCGGCATTTTTTACTGGTAAATCTTGTGAGCTTGTTAGGTTTCAAATTTATTTCTTGGATGCTTCACGTTATTGTTAAACTACGTTTATTTGCGGTTCGTTAAATTCTAGCCATTAAACGAGTGTATTAACATCAATATTTTCCTTGCGTGACGATGTAACTTTTTTGTACTTCGCCTGAAAGTTTTGCAAAAAGACGGCACGACCGATGCACAGCGTTACAATTGTGTTTCATATTCTATCGTACATACTATGTAAGGGTTAGCCAGTTACCTGCATGCACGTGGTGATGATGACGACACACTTAGATTATATCGAGACAACATACATACATTGTCTTAGTCCTAAACTAAGGTTTCCCCTTGTGCCATGGAAATCAGAAACAACGAAGGAACCACTAACACCCATACCGAACACAAATATCTGTTGTATCAAACAAAAATTTGTGTTGGGGCGGGAATAGAAACTCGCCCTTGTGTCTTAACCGGCGCTCAAATCACTAGGCTAAGCGGGTCGTTACTTCACTACTACTTGTCACTATGACTTAATATATCATAACTTCCGCATTATTTTATAAAATAATATAGTAACAGTCATATTTCTAAGTAAGTCCAATACCCTCGTAAAATGTATTAGACATACATATAATAGTAATGGTCTCTTAGATATATACACTTTATCATTCGCTTTATGAGTGCTTCAAACGTTATACCTACTCGTAAATGCTAATTACAGGAGAAAGCTAAATAACAAGCAAGAAATAAAAACGCGCAGGCCGATGCCAAATTCCTAATAAATAAACATGGTACAATTGTCTCATCGCCACTCTATGTACAAGATTTGAGCTCATTATTTATTATTCGTCTGATCTCTATGTTATTCCAATGTCGCCTTAAATGCAGTTTCAAGGATTTACTCGTTCGATTCTGTCGTGTGAAAGATTAGCGACGTTTTAAAATAGCTTTGTTTGTGCTCTGATAAACCGGCGATAGCGCGCCGCCTCCGCGCGACCGGCCGACCGCCCACCCTCGCTCTGACATTTGTGATTAATCGCCGTTCATTCACTAAACTCATTATCTTCTAGTTATGTACACCATAATTTAGAAGGAAATGTTCGCGTCTCTCTGCTAATTTACGGCTGATATACATTGCAAATCATCCGCGTACATGCCTCGCAGTATTGTTAGATATGTTATCTCATTTTCTTATTTTTACATTTGAAAAAAAAAAACAAAAGAATCATTTGATCAGTTAGCAGAATATGTTAGTTATTTACAGTAAAATCTAGTTAGCTCTGGTTTATGACGTATTTTACGTAGCGCACCAATTTTTATTTCGCAACAATATTGCGCTACTATTCCTCATAGCGCACCCACGTTGAAAAGTATAGAAAAGCATGAAGTAAAACCTGGTACATAAATGAAGCCGAACTGTTTTCAATAGTCGTTCTTCTTCCTGGTTTATCTACCAGGGAAGCAGAAATCAAGTAGAAGTAGCTTCTTTCGCGAGATTGAAGCTTATTAAAAATTAAAGAATCTACAGCTTTTGGGTTATTTGGATGAACTGCAAATTTCAAAATATAATAAGGAATAGTTTTAGTGCTCTAAATTTGCTGCGCTTAAATATTATGCGTCAACCTTTACAGTAACTGCGTCACGTCTTCCACTTCATTATACTCGGATGGAATTAGGTAGTAAACTTATTATCTACACTAAAAGCTTACCCGTAGTCTTGTTTACAGTACCAAACGAATACTTACGTTATTATAACGTAGGTAGTGGGTTTTTAGGTTAAGCGGTCTTCGTGATTCCCGACGCCCTAAAACTAAATCTTAGATATTTTTTTACCACACAGCTGTGCTGTTGTATTCAACATCATAACAATGATCAAAGTTGCAATATTAAAGAATAAAATAAAACGAGGTGATCCAATATTAGGGAAATGTTATATGAGAATGAATAGTCAGCAGCGTTGTTTCCTTGTCCGGTATGCAGCATTTGAACACTTTCTATTTCTGTTCGCATTATTGTTTACTTTTCTAATTACTAAACGCGACTGCGAGTGAAATAGATGTGATGTTTCTGCGGCAAGAGTTTAAATATATCGTGCCCTATTTTCGAAACAATAATGAGAAAAAGTAGGACTCTGCTTTGTTTATTATTAAAGTGTGTGAAAAGCTCATAGGAATAATATGTGACATCGCCATAAATAATGCTCATCGTAACAGAATCTTTATAGAGTTCGCTCGTGAAGTCATGATGATGACTCCGTTCGTGTGGAATTTGGAGTATAAAGAATTAAACGGGATAAAAAGGATCACGCAAAACAAGTTAAAGGTGTTTTTTTAGAAATAATGTTGTAACTTGTTTCTAACAATAAAAAGCTATTAGATTACAGAGAAACAATATTATAATTATCACATCATAGATCGTAGTTGGATGATATCCCTCCGGCTTGTCAGCTAATACTCATTTAAAGTAACGACAGGAAATGCCCTTGTATGAGATTAGTAAATCGGTGAGAATTGTCTGGCGCATTTATAAACTTTGAGCCTGAAAGAAATGATAAAAGAGACGACGCCGGCCTAAAGCCCCAACAGACAGACTATCTGAAGTATTAGTAACGGAAAACGGGAAATTTTCCACGTCCATCTCCATATTTCTTAAGTTCGTAATCGTAAGGAAGTACAGTCCAAGGTTATTGCGTGTTGGACAATTGTAGAGCAACAATGGTATCCGCGAGTTTGCACGGGCGCACGGAGTGGTTTCCGCGGACACCCCTAGAGGCCACCGCGACGGCAAGCCAAAGGTTGTTAAACCTCCGACGGTATTCTCCATTCGCGAAGGTAACGCGGTCGTCGACCGGCACTCGTCATCTTCACTCGTTCCAATTAGTACGGCTAGGTACTTGCACGCACGGGCCCCTAATATAGGCCTCCTTCGGCCGCATACAAAACATGCGCGCAGCTATTAGCGATGCGATTGCTAAAATTGCCCCACATCTGATTACCTGAGCGCATGCGCGAAGTCCGCTCCACTTTGTTTTTGCGTTCAATGTCAGTATACCGGCTAATTTTATCGCGCTCCGCACTCGCTGCGTAACTATCTTGTTTGATGAGGCTACACTGTTTGTTTTGATTTCGTTTGCTTAAAGTAATGTGATTTGTGTTAACATTATTTAATTAATGTTATTTATGCAAAAAATTATGCAATAACATAACATGTTATTTCATATAGAGTACATTCTCTAGACTTAAATGAAAATTTCACTATGTTACTTTAATTGCTCCTTCAATGAGGCAATCATTTTCTAATGAACCTAGGCATCTATTTGAGGTTTTTTCATCGCGATATTTCACTTCTATTAGTTGATATAATAGAAGTATACGAATATGTAGTTTACTGAAACCTTTTCGTCAGATTTTTCATGTCTCACCATACATAAGTTTGAGCGCTATCTATGTTTTAGCTTCAGCGGTTTCGAATCGCACTGATCACTGATGAAATGTTCCGTCAGCCAGTCAATCAATCAACCCAGGCACCTACCTCTATAGAAGTTCAGCCTTAGGCTATTTTAACAACAGCATCCATATAATATTTCGCTACAGGGAACACTGATACTTTCGTTTACACCTACGAGTAGGTTGCGCAAATACAGTGGGACTCTCTTGAATAGAAACTGCACTTTTTCTACTCTAATTTTTATTTTAGCAATCGTAAAAATGTCACCCACTATCAGCAGAATGAACTTGTGACGAAACGAAATCAAACTTATTTATAGAACAAAGAAATACCTACCTAGTTTTCTTGCTTGTATCACAGTATAACTGTGTAACAAGTGCTTGTACCTACTCGTATTGAATGGTAGTCTTGCCTTTAGTTTTCATTATGCTAAAACATGTTTATCGGTATCTAGCGCTTTTTTCATATTTTTTAGTAAACCACTATGTAAAATGGTAGCGTTCTAAGAATGAGGGTAAAGATTGACATTTCCTAACTTTTCCAAAATTTTACCACTACTACATTTAATCTTGTGGGTCTACTAGGCAGGACGAATTAGCAAATGAATGATGTCTTTCCTAAATGCACTGCAGTCCTGTTGCACTTTAATGTGTTTGTTTAAAATAAATTTAATGTACATTTTAGTTGTTCTTGTGTCAAAATAATTAAATAGGATTTGGTTTTCTTTAACGTCCTGTAATTTTTTTACAAACATCGCGTTTTTAATATGGCAGAAGTTAATTAAAGGTTTATTATCATACATAAGATGGGAGGTGTGCGGGCACTCAAAGGTGACCGTTTCATTCATTAAAAGTTGGTAAAATGGTGTATCGAGTGTGGGAACCGCGGCGCGCGGACGACACGACACGCGGCGAGGTGAACGCGCCGTGCGCGTCACCACGACACGAGCAAATGCTTTTTCGTCGCTATTTCCGCAACAAGTGTTGTTTTGAAGAGAGAGGCCCCAAGCGGGCGCGCTCAGCGTCACGCCGCGGCCGCCTCCGCCCGCTTGCCGGCCGCACTCGCGCCGCGACCACTAACGACCAGCCTCACGTGCTCATTGGACAACTAAACATAAAGGGCACTTACCATAACTAATTAAAAGACTTGGCATTACTGATACTCGGAGTAACGAGCTACAGGATTTTAATTGACTATGAAACGCAAAACCGTCGTTATATTATAGTTATTTTGACAATGAACAATTTTAAGCTTTAATTTAAATTAATTGATGGTTTTCTCCACAAGTGTTATGTTAATTAGTGTACTAAATCGATAAAACCAACTGTTAACATGATTTGAAGGTGTCCTATAGAATATAAGTGTGTCTGCGATTTTATTAAAGTTTTGTAAGATCTATTTTAATTATGATCAATCCCAAATGATTAGAAAACTTCGCCTAATACAAGTTACAACAGCTAGGCATCAGATACATAAATATGACTTTGAAATTATTGTTGTACTTTCGGAATATCCTACGAACCCACGATATGTATGCCATCGAATCATGAGCAAGCAAACAACACCAAGCTGTTAAACTGTTCTTGCAAATTATTTCACAATATTTGCGGTTGATAACGTCAAAGGGATACTCGTAACCGTGCCATGCTGAAGGTACGTCACTGCGTCAACAAGCGTCGCTACATTCGCAACCGCCTGATACCACTTTCAGGAGTCCGACCGCCTATCTCGAGATAGGGATATTTACCATCATGTCATTCACATTACATGGTTTTACCAAAAAAATTTCTGCAACTTCATTATATGGATTCGGAGCATTTGGCACGAAACAATCAAATAACGCTTTAAGCTAGATAAATAATGCTAGTTATTTGCCAGACAGAGTATGAAAATACTTGTTTATAAACCGGTCTAGAATGTGTTGTGAGGAGTCGGTCGGGGTCGGGCGCGCGGGGTGCGTGGTGAGCGGCGGGTTGCAATCTGCAGCGCGGTGCACGCCGGGCGCATTCCGCGGGCCCGGCGAACGACCTAGCCGCGGCCTCCGCGAGCCCGCAAATATGCGCCGATCGGAATGCCATCCTCTATGCCAGTAAACAACATCATTAAACGCCGTTTATTAACCAGCGCTAGACCGACTCTATGCACGTAATTAGCACGTGGCGACTCAAATGCGCAGAGACAGCCATCACTTTTTCAACTAATTCATACCATACCACTGGTTATACTATCTCTTTATGAAACCCATTAAATAAGCGCTCAAGCTACTGAAATCGATAATTGCTCATTTAAAGTTTTATGAACAAAGGTAAACGTTAAGAAATCAGATTCATTATACAACAGTTACGAACAGAGCCACTCACACCAATTGGATAGGTACCTACATTTTTAATGTTTACTGTTTAGTAGTATCAGAATATTTATCATGTACTGACCGATATGTATGACACGGATATGGAGATTGGATATTTATTACCGATTCAAAAGCAAAAGGTAGGTTGTGATTTTACAGCAGTCGGTGTATGTTCATCTGTTTTGTCATACATATTTCCACTGTGTTGTTTTGTCTAGGTTTCGACGAAGGTTACAACTTTAATTATGCACGTCACATACTAATGAGACCTGGAATCCTTTGGAGGCAAATTAACCTTCTAAGTCAACACATTTAAAAACTACGACCATTCATCGTCCTTTTATTCCTCATAATTATTTTGAAACTTCTAAAGTAATTAAAACCTATAGGGTACGTACCGTAGACGTGAAAAAATAAAAGTACAAACAGTACCAACGTCTAGCAATCATGCTTGCGAATTGGATGCGAACAAAGTAGTTGTCTGTATTGGTGCTCTGAACATAACAGATGAGAATATTTCCGTGTTTCATACTTTCTAAAAGACGTTTTTTTTGCAAATGTAATGCGTACTTAATAAAATTCTTTGAACACCCGATAGGGTGGGGCGCAACCCATTGCTGGGGAGGGGTATTCGCTATAATTCAAACTGCGGCCCCGGGGCGACCCCCCTTTCATACCATACGTTTCCGGGTCGACGACCGCCGCTCACGACCTTGGCTACTGCCTTGTTAAGGCCCTTTCGGTACCTACCTACTGTGGCTGTGTACCACAATAACGAGATATATTTACGCAGTTTCGATCGATGGTGGTTCAGTATAGGTTCGGCGTTGGCGTAGCTGCGAAACCGGCGATCCATCGCGGCCGTTTGTTGTGAGTCATCGGAGTAACCGGCGCGGGCGACGTAAACAAAACGTAGGGCTGCCAAGTAGGGAGGGCGAATGACGATGACTATAGAGGTGAGAGACTCAAACAGTTGGCCATCCCTCAAATGTCTTTTCGCGTCTGCAACTTTTACAAAGCTTATCATAAACATGTCAATGCATAGGAACAGTTTGCATACAACGCTAGCGTAATATTCTATTACTAAACACGATTCCCGTTGCGAGACAATATCGACTCATTGACGACCAACTGAGTTGGTGAGATCACAATATGCGCGCTCGGTTATCTGAATCTGACTGATACAAGCCTACCTACACTTGTATAAATTACGCATTCAATCCATCTTGTTACAAGGTATTTCGATCATAATTTGATTCCACGTTACGTAGATACTAACAAATACATACATTTGCATAGAATACTGTCATGGTGTAATGTAACCGACTGACATTGACTTCGGTTTGCCTATGATATGAACAGGTTGATGAAATTAAAGTTATCTAACTTTAAAAAAACATATTCATTGACAGCCTCGCCCGTCTAGATTTCAGACTGTCACAAAAAGGCAGAAATACAAACGATACATTTGGCCAAGTTGCAGACCCAACCACAACAGCCAAATGTATCCAGACTTCTATCTGTTTAATGGCTTCAATCTGCCTTGCAATATTTGATGCAAGTTCAACAGGCTTTTCTTTTGACAACTGCATAATTGATAAGTGGTAGTGGAGATCAAAATTTTTATCATACTAGTTTTATATAGGTTACTAACTTTACTTCGCTGGATTGACGAGGTTGAAAAAGATCTTGCCCTCCGTCAACGCCACCTGTCGGGCCGAGAACAGACTGGAATGGCGCGAAGCCTCGAGTCGGAGACCAAGTCGTTGAGCCAGCGTAGTATGTTTTGTATGAGATAGATAACCTGAGCTGTCTTGTGATTCTTAACACCGTAGCTTACGCCAACCGGCTATCCGATCACATGAGATAGATAACCTAGCCCAACCTCCACGGCATCAGCTTGGCAACCCTGCCACAATTCGGCTCGCAGCGCCCCCGAGGCCGGCGCGCGCAAACACGCGCCTCACATGGGTGTATCGCCAACTGTTTTTGACGCACTCGCACAACGTAAATAACCGTGCCACCACAACTACCTGTCTTGTAACTACTTTTGTTAAACACGACCTACCAGCACCATATTGAGTTAATACGTTTACTACAGAGTAAATAGCTCTAGCCTTGCCTATTGTATTAGATCCATATGCCTACTGACCATGTTCGCACTATCATTTTGATTAAGTGGAATTTGCGTCTCAAGACTCCGTATCCGGAATCGGTGCAGGGATCGGAACTACTTTTATAGGGTTTTCGATGGGGTTTTTGGTAAGCTTGTTTTCAAAAACCCTATCAAATGGGTAAGCGTTTCTCTGGCTTACCTCTTCGATATGCAGAAAGTTATTTTAATCTCTACGCGCATATTATTATTCATTATTATTGTGGCCGAGCTGATTTCTCTACATGCAAAGTACCGGCATTCAATTGCGTAAAAAAATCAAGAAAAGAGTCAAAGTAATTACGACTTATTAATCAGCTATTACCCTCTTTATACACCGTTAAATGTTGGTTAAAATATTCAATCCCGAAGTCCTGATAATACGAACAAGAATAAAGCCCCTTAACTAAGTAGATGATCAAAATAAGCAAAATAAAAATCACCTGTTTCATACAAAGAATTCACCAGGCAATAATCCTTAACCTTATCAATAGACTTAACTCTGAAAGAGTTTTTCCGGTCCCTGGCTGGAAGGTATCCCCAGCTTTAGTCATCTGGTCAAAGTATAGAGAGGGAAAACCTTAGTTTAAAAATAGATATTGCGGTTGCACTTAATTTTATGTTTTGATTTTAGCACGACTTAAGTTTCTATAGAATTAATTATTGCAAGTACTGATCATCCATCACAGGGTGCGCTATGTCATAGGCATGTTGTAAGACATAGCCGTTGGTCTACATCATGGCGTTTGCGGCAATAAAATAAAAATATAAACATCTACCTATGGTTTCGGTATCGTTTTTATCGTCAAATTATCCCAAATCACGATCTGATCAGGAGGGAATACTGTGATCTGGTGTTTCTTATACTGTAATATGGTATTTCGCGGCCCGCGCGCGAATCATAGTTTGGGAAACACTGCCTAGACCAATCCTCTCTACATCCAAAGTCAGGTGATCTATTAGATTTCTGATAGATATCTAATAAAATCCTTTCAATAATTGCCTGTTTTATGGTTATAACCGAGAATGAGCATAAATAATCGTAAGTGCCAAAAATTCGCGTTTTTCATTTTGTATGGCTGATTGGTTAGTTGGTTACAGCAGTTAACCTTTTAGCTCCACCAATTTATTTACTAAAGCCGTCGAAATAACGACTTATTTAACGTTTTCTGTCATATTTTATAGATGTTTTCTTTTATAGTCTTTCGAGCGTCATGACGTTTCTTTACTAAGAAACATTTAAAATAAAGTGTTATGCCGTGCGTCTGAATTCTGTGCTGATTGATTGGTAGAGTCTCCACTAAAACTTGTGTGATTTTTTTAACAACTTTCGTAATAGTATTTCTAAAAACAGTTTATATTTTCTTCGTAGCCCATCCACAACGTTTGTAGATTTAGCTACGAACAGTGTGCTTGATACAACTCTGTGCTACGAAGAGTGTGGCTTGCTACATTTATTTTCCTAACTTTTTGTAGCTGACCTCCTTACAACATCATTGTCCCCAAAACAAATAAAAATAATGAAATTTTATTTAGCTGTCATAGAATACCTACCTATGTTGTGAAAAGAAAATAACAAATTGAATTGGGTAAAGTTCCTTACATGTACACCCACGCGTAGCCTACTGTGAATGAATACATGTTTCTATCGAATTTCCTCAGTAGGTAATTTTTCTTTATAAACTTAATAGTTATTGTTTCAATTTTAGTAACCATTTACGTCATAGATGATAAAACTATGACCAATATCAGTCTGTAAAAATAAGCGCCTATTACATACCTATTCTACTAGGAATAAAATAGATAAAGGGAGTAACAACAACAATGGAATTTTACCGGTTATTATCCGTCCCTAGTGTTACATATTTGTTACATTTAAAATGTGTTGAGTGATTAGTAGTTGACTGATGGACGCTGATAATGACGCTAACCGGCTGACACTGCGCCGCGAGATTGGTACATCACAGCGTTGTGACATGCTCACAAGCATATCTGTTAGGAAAATTAGTAGGTTTCAAGACTACACTTAAGTATTCTTAATCGTTGTTGCACCGTTCACAACAACATATTATTATTATGCTGACAAAATGTCGGATTTTCACTGTGTAAGCAGTTTTAATTAAAGTACTTACATTCATTTTTCAAAAGAATCGCTAAACGCCTTGTCTATAAAACTAAGATACACGATAGATCTTAGTTTCCAATTCTTAAATACTGAACTGAATAACACACACTAAGTCCTAGCAACTGAAATTCGCATCGTATTTTCTGGTAAGGCGCCCACCTCAACGATTAACCAGTGGGATATGGTATAAAGTAAAGAACTAGTGTACTGTACTCTCTATTCCTCATATTATATTCCGATGATCACAGAGCTACACGACCGGAGAAAGATCGAGCGCACGGCTAACGGCTTAGTGTGTTTTCCCAAGACAGGTACAAGACCGCCTTAGGTAACAGGTCCTATAATAATGATGTATTTGTCAGGTTTGGCAGGTATATTGTTGTCTGAGGTGGAATTTGGTCGGATTAGACTGCCATTACCGCGGCATCTGTGCGGCATGCGTAAATAAATAGTGGGTGTGCGGAATTGGTGGGCCACTTCAAAGGCGGATCACGTGCGGGGTCGCGCGACGCCCGCCGCACCACTTTTATTACATTCCCCGAATAAATGTCGCAGCAGAAAGCCTATCCTACACCGCCTTAACATGATGTACAACGTGTATTGCACACGTAATCGGTACCTAGAAATTAGACTACTGGCCCGTGTTAAAAAAATGATGGGTCATTTGAACCACCAGATGACCTATGTAGAACGATATAAGAGCATAAAATAATAAGATTCAGCATTATGCCGTCACTTGTAAGCTGTCCAACTGAGTGCAGGTGAGAATTCAAAAGTACAGGTAGAGTGGGTATATTTTGGTCATATATTTTTGTACGGCATTCTTACTTATCGATAGATCCATGAAAAATAATAAGACAACGCGTAGTGCCGTACAAAAATGGTGGTCCAAAAAGTCGGATTTTTCTTTTGATTTTCCGACAATTTCCACGGTGAATTTGATCATTTGATTTTGTACGGCATCAGCTTCATGCTATTTCAGTACTGCTTCTAATACATTATTCCGCAACGCCGTACAAAAATCATGCGACAAGGGGAAAATACCAAGGGTTGCAACCCCCTCTCTTTCTGTGGTCCACGGGGTGATTCGACACAACATCAAATTAATTTATTTCGAAAGTATTTTATGCATAGATAATATTTTTTCATATGCCGTACATTTTCGTTGGTTCAAAGGGGAAAACCATATTTTGTATTATCATCATTATTAAAATATCAAATTTTTCTTAAAAATAATTGTTTTATTTCTTCACATCATTACAATGAAACAAATCAATTATATATATGTATCAATAATGTTCGAAGTATATAGTAAACCAAAAAGTATACAAAACTGTTGATACTGTGGTTGACAGTTAAAATTTTTGTATATATATATATATACACACCGTTTCACTTAATAGAGATTTAATCATATTATCAATTGTTCTCTTCAAAAATATATTAATGCCGTACTGTATCAGATGGCCATAAAGTACCCTTTAGATAGTAGCGTCATTTTCATCAGCCTAAAAGATATGGTCTGCATTAAAATGTACGGCATCATTTTTTCCTAATTTATTTATGTTAATACTATTTAAAACATGAGATACAATGTAGAAAACTGCTATATTTCATTAACTAGCGGCCGCCCGCGACTTCGTCCGCGTGGAAAAAATTTCCCCGTTTTTTACACATTTACCGCTCTGTCTTTGCTCCTATTGGTCATAGCGTAATGTTATTTAGCCTATAGCCTTCCTCGATAAATGGACTATCCAACAAAAAAAGAATTATTCAAATCGCACCAGTAGTTTCGGAGATTAGCGCGTTCAAACAAACAAACAAACAAACAAACAAACAAACAAACTCTTCAGCTTTATTATATTAGTATAGATGTATGATATTAAAATTTCTTCAATAATTTGAAAAATTACAGTTTTTGTGTTTCTCTATAATTTTTTTCAGAACAGTTTCTTTTGAACGGCAATACTATATAACAATTGTATTTTACATTATCATGTTAAAAAAAAAGTTCCCGTACAGGATCAAATGATTTTACACCTCTGTAAATCAAGAATACGATGAAATTAAGATAATTATTGATATACATTCAAATGAACAATCACTTGTTGACGGCATTATTTTTAATAGTACTTTTAAGTGTCAGATAATGTTTTGGAACCAAAGCCGTACTTTTTCAAATCACCCTTTGTACCACGGAAAGAGAGGGGGTTGCAACCCTCGGTTTTTTCCCCTTGTCGCATGATTTTTGTACGGCGTTGCGGAATAATGTATTAGAAGCAGTACTGAAATAGCATGAAGCTGATGCCGTACAAAATCAAATGATCAAATTCACCGTGGAAATTGTCGGAAAATCAAAAGAAAAATCCGACTTTTTGGACCACCATTTTTGTACGGCACTACGCGTTGTCTTATCATTTTTCATGGATCTATCGATAAGTAAGAATGCCGTACAAAAATATATGACCAAAATATACCCACTCTACCTGTACTTTTGAATTCTCACCTGCACTCAGTTGGACAGCTTACAAGTGACGGCATAATGCTGAATCTTATTATTTTATGCTCTTATATCGTTCTACATAGGTCATCTGGTGGTTCAAATGACCCATCATTTTTTTAACACGGGCCAGTAGTCTAAATGTTTCGGCCGCCCATTTTAATCGGGACGACCTTTCTTCGCGAGTTTGCCGGTGTAAACCGTAGGAAACAATCTTGATTTATTTGGCCTGATGGGGAACTCTTTATTTGTGAACAGACTATCTGTACTGTGTTTGCAAGAAAGGTATAAATACAACAAGCATCTGATTAGAGGTTGGCTTCTTTATCGTTGATATAAGTCTATAACTTGACTATAATATTATCTATCTATATAAATAAAAATTAATCGCCGTTCGTTAGTCTGGCTAAAACTCGAGAACGGCTGAGCCGATTGAGCTGATTTTATTTTTAAAACTAGTGGCCGCCCGCAACTTCGTTTGCGTGATCTTTATGACTCTTGGCTTAAAGATGATTATTTAAGTAGAAATTGAAATATCCTTTCTTATCGGATCTCATTCAAAAATGTTCATCACATTTGACAATTTTCCATTCCATTTCATTCCATATTTGTTATAGTGGAGCTGGGCTCTTAGAGTTCCACACCAGATGTTCCATGATGTTTGATTTTTTTCATGGCATCATAAAATGCTCATCAATTTGAAAAATTTTTGTCAATGTGCCATTGACCTACCTCTTATAGTTTAGCTGGGCTGTTGTGGTTCTACATCAAGGAGCCTGGTCTTCAAAATATAATATATCCTATAAGTTGCCCTGATATTACAGCTATACAATAAAAAAAGTTTCATCCGAATTGGTTCAGTAGTTTCCGAGATTAGCGCGAACAAACAGACAAACAGATAAACAGACAAACAGACAGACAAAAATTTTAAAAATCATTGATTCATGTTCTGTTACTGTTTTTTAGTCGTCCTAAGTTATTTTGAGATAAATATCTTCAATGTACAGACACAGCTCTTTTACATTTTTATTATATGTATAGATGTTTGTCGTAGTCTAGGGAAGGTCTAAATAGTGAGAAATGAAACAAAAAGTAGGCGAAACGAAGTTCGCCGGGAGCCACTAGTATTAAATAAAAGAAACGTGCCTATACCTTCCTGAAAGGCCGGCAACGCATCCGCACTCCATCTGGTGTAGCTGATATCCATGGGCGGCGGTGTTCACTTACCATCTTTTGACCCGCTTGCTCGTTTGCCTTCCTATATTATAAAAAAATATGTAAATAAATTCACACAACATCTCATATATTGACCTGACTCCGTACTAAGTAGCTTAAGCACTTGTGTTACAGATATCTGACAACATAGGTATAACACCCAGACACTGAACAAACACAAGTGTACATCACACGAATGTTTGGCAGGTAGTATGATGACGTATGAGGCAGGGTCACTACCAAATGCATCATCCGGCCAGTCTATTAATTAACTACAATCTAATTCAAAAGGTTAATGAGAGAAAATTTCAGCAGACCAATACTTAAAACGTATAAAAAGAGACTTCTAAAGTCGAACAGGATATAATACCTAATATATCACGCACGACAACGTATTTGACTAATAACAGAACTAATGTTTGTAGTTGTGTCTATAAAGTGTAATAAAGTTAATTATCATGGGACAGAACCCCCGCTTGGCTAGTTTTTGCCTCCATAACGTACGAGGCATACGTTCCCTCGCCATTAACACTCGGCACCGGCACAAACAATTTTACGATACAATCGTGACCTGAATCTCGGCACCTCGTCTTCTCTTTATTATCATGAATGGGTACCTACTCACTGACTTCATCGAATGTTAATATTGTACTTTTATGTTTTTTAAATTACGAGTTTTATATAACTTTTTATTTGTTGGGTGGCCGACGAGCAGATGGATCACTTATGATTAGCGATTTCCACCAATCGTAGATACCCGGAACATTAGTAGAGTTATAAGTGCATTATACATTATGTAAATCGTTCATTCATGCAGAAGCGTAGCTCTCCCACGATAAATGTTGTAACTATACTTATTATACCTGCTCATTGGCTTCATCTTCTTTTTTACTCCGCTCTATTTTCAGCCACATCTGACCAATCCGGCCTTTGAAGGTGACCAAGATCCTTCTTAACCTGGTCCATCCAGCGATCTTCTTTTTTAATTATTGTTTTTTATATTCTACATGTCTTGTCTAAAAATCAGTAGAGCTTTTATAGTGATAAATATTCTTGGTTTGTACCTATTCTATTTTAAAGTGGAAGTAGTAGTTTTATATTACATTTTTCGTAAAACAACATTTCTAACAGCAATTTAATGATGCGAGTAGGTCAGTCAGTCAGGACATTTCTCCTTATTTATAGTCGTGTGTATAGTCAATGTGTCTGTATGTATATTTGTAAGTGAACTGTATTGCTAGTTAAGATTACACGCTCCCTACTACCTACTGCGTGATTCGTTGCCAAGCAAAACTATATTAAATATTTAGCAAGCAGAACGATAATTTTGTTCCACTTTCCAGTTACGACTGCGTGTTTAATGGTGGATTGATTATGTTAACAACGTTAACATAGTTTAAACGATGTATTTTAATTTTGTTAATCCTTATAGTATCAAATTATAATTATGGGTAGAAGTTACATAAATAAAAAAAATATTGTGCCGTTCTCCGTGATGTTATAATTTCTTTGGTAGATTCAGCAAATTTAAGTTGAAGTGCAATGGGCGTCTACTTGTCAAATCATCTTTGTCTACTCTTGCGAGCGACTATTTATACATATACGTATGTAAGTAGTAGCTCTTAAAAAATCCACATTCGAATAATATGATTGTTGTAAACATCTGAGAGATATTATTATTTTGCCCACAATATAGCTGCTGAACCACTATTTTATTTAAACCAAACTTAATCGTTATATATTATTTTTACGTGGTGCAAAATGTATAAGTGTCAAGCAATAGGTACTTTTACTCAAGGACTGTTATTAACTTACTAATAATAAAATTAACACAATTGCTAAGGGTGAATGCTATCGTAATGCATATTATTTTACTATTACTGTGACTGTGCGTAGTAATATATTATACGCAGTTTGTACAGTAACGATTGTATAATAAAGGGGAGTGATTTATGATATTTTAATGGTTGCCTATCCGTGATCATTGGCTGGCTGGTAATACGTAGATATTAAAACATTACATACTTACAAAGCCAATAATTCATGCTCGATAAGTATACAGGCATATAATTAAAGGACAGTTTCCTTAGATTCTATTACATTTGGATTAGCAATCATATTTCTACTACCTCAAAGCCTAGAAAGTCGAAACACAAATTTTGTACTTACAGAATCAATTAAACTTACATATACATAGTTACATACCTTTAATTATACTTCTATAACCATTACTTTTAACTTGAATTCGGAGTTACCATTGTGATATTTAGTTCATGCTTGGGAAATCTTATCTTCTATGGATAAAAGTATAGGAATTATCTATAGGAGTAGTTAAGTTAAGGAGATACAAATTGCTTATTGACTTTTGATCATGCAAAAGTATTCAAAAGCACATCACATCTACCTACCTGACGTCTGTCAAATGACGCGCATATGCGTGTACGCCGCTCGTAGCGAACGTTTGTTTACGTTGTAAAATTATCCTATATCGCCGCCTCATGTTACAGGGTTACTTTAGAAATGAAATACCTACTCTCTACTGTTCACATTTCATTCTATTATATTTCGCTACTTTGTAAACATTTATGTAAGTACGGAAACAACAGGAAACGCAATAGCAAATTATTATGTTGTTGAGTACATCTACGCAGTTTTTAATAATAAAATAATACCAGACATACTTAATGTAAATTTGATGTTTCTTACACTCTGAATAACTTCAGTTACATGAAGTTCTTTAAGCTAAAGATTTATTGAGGCTAAGCGGATTGTAATTTTCGATACAATTTCTGTACTAATATTTCGAATATTTCCGCCCGCTTTCACATACGAGTAAGTCCATGGAGGACTTCTAATAAAAGTAGGTCGTTTTCAACCCACCGTGACGTGGCTTCTATAAAAATGTGGAGTAAAACCTAAGTATTGAAAATTGTTTACTGAGTTTAATTGACGAAACTAGCGCCGCCAATTGATTTCTTATAACTGTAGCGATTATGAGCATTTTTAACGAAGTATTTCTTTGAATAGGTACTTACAGGAACGTATTAATAGTTTTTCTTTACTTACTTCTACTAGCACATCGATTAGAAATGTCGCATTGGCTCGATACTTTCATGTACATATTTTACGAAATTACGATGCATTGGTATAATTTAATATGGGTTACTGATTTATTACCTACTTATCTATACATTTTTATTTAAAGGTCTTCAACATATCACTTAGCAGTATTTGAATGAGCAAGTTTTGGTTTGTGAGTGATTGGTAAGACAGCTGGCGGTGCAGCGCGCCCACGCCCCGATGCAACGATGCGCTCACTTTTGCATCGTGCGCGTTGCTCCGCCCCATATTATCCACATATCGCCTATCTCCATTAAAATTAAACACGAATAGCTTTCCTAAATACTCGACTTTCATCGTTCATTTAGCTAATATTTTCATTAAGTGCCTATACTAATATAGAAATGAAATAAATAACTTTTGCGCCTGCCTCATCATATGAAACATAATTTCAAGCGTTAGCGTCTTAAAAACGTTGCAGTACTTAGTTATAAAAAACACTTACTTGTGCTAGCACTGAGTAGGTAACCAGAATCCCGCTCTTGTAACAATTCGAAAATCTATTTTCGCAATATTCACATATGCGCATAAAATCAACCAGCTGTCAGAGGCTAACTATTCAAATATTCTGCGGAAGAAATAAATGTTGTGAAGATAGTCGTATCACAAAGAAAAATATTGCTAAGTAGATATATTTAAAAGATCTACTTATGTAACCCAGAATAAAGGATAAAAAAGCCATGGACAAATGGTACGTTCTTATGTTTAATGAAAATGGTTGACCGAGTATAAGCCGAAGGACAATTTGCATTTGTGATAATCGGTAGTATGAATGAACGTCAACAATAACAGGCGTGCGGTGGTCGTTGTATCGTACCATGTGAGGCGACCATTGATATCTTCATTCAGACACCGGAAACATAAATCAACGTAGCGAGACGCACCGCCACCAGCCGCACACCGGGATCACGCCGCGTAACTTCAACTCGCGATTAGCCTCAAGCGTTTATTTTACCAAGTGCGTCACGCTCGGCGACTTTCTAGAGTAACTCGCCTGAACATACTGGCTATAACGACACCAGATTTCTAGACACAAGTAGAACAGGAATCGTGGTTTCGTACCAACTGTATATTTGTTCAGCGAACCGCGAAAGAGCTAAGACATTCCGATGATATAAATTGTTTTGGATTAGCGGACATCCGCCCTGGTTGGTCGCGCCGCGGCGCACGCACCGAGCATGTGGGCAGGCATCTGATGCAGTCGGCGAATGCTTATTGAATGTGTTTATCTTTTAAATCTTCTGGTGACAGCAATTGTTGTAGACGACCGACTCTATTTGCAGTGAAAGTGCAGTGAGTCACGCAGCATGTCGGAAATAGAGCTGCGCCCGCGCTTAGCCGACGGCCGTAGAATCCGCCGGTATGCACTGCTCGACGACGCGACTCGACTAAATTATTTACATACAATTATAAATATACATGGCGGCTTCAACACCACAGCGAGTTAAAAAAATGTCTTAAGCAGTTAAGCGTGATAGGCAGGGAGACAAATTCGAGACACATGCACCTCTAGCTATGTCACTATAGCTCTATGTCAGTCAACATTATTCGCGAACGCAAGCCTGCTTATGGCGCTACGAGTTTATTCAATTCGTTCGTCATCGTCAACGAGCACAGTCACGCTATAGTAGATAGGTACATAGTTTTCATTCACCGTTTTACTACAAGTCTTAATCAATGATGATCGTGGGCACAGATGATGTAATACATTGTGTCATTCGCTAAGCGCTGCTATGCGATATGGGACGCGGCATTCCTTCACGGACGTAAAGTAATCATTACATACGTACTTTATACTATTTATCTGGGAACGAATGTAACCGTTAACATGCTCATACTGTGAGCGTTTACATTATTTGTGCTTTTACTTGTCTGTATGTTTTTTAGGTTTACTACACAATCTCACACTTATCTACATAGGTATTTTATGTTTTTAATTTAACCGATTTTTGTTGTGATAACGATCTGACGCTTTTATCCGATATACACCAAAACCGGCTTTTACTTTGTAATTTAAGGTGTAATAAGGCCGTCTTATTTTGATATTATTTTGATTACGCTTAAGAAAAACAGCCGATCTTATTTATTTACTCTTTTTCTTGTCTAAAAAAGTGTAATTGGCGGACTTAATGCTTAATTCTTATCTCTTTCAGTTTTTCCAGGCATTTAGACATCTTTTACATTACCACTTAATTGTCTGCTCTATATTTATTTAGTTAATTCGTTAGAACTATTCCCTAAACAGATAAAAGTACTAATAAGTTTCACCTCTGGCAGCTCTTGAAATCAATGATGAACTATGTAACTAACTAGTCAGTATCGCATATTTATTTGACTAGCCTCACTTCATCAAAATATTCCTTCCTACTTAAAACGGTTTGCAGCTACTTGCATTATACTTGTACATTGTACAGTACATATTTGCATTATAAAGGGTCAGCAAACCAATGCACAATGCACTTACGTACGTACTTATCGCGAAGATTCCGACTGCATCATACACATGAGTCATTCTGTTTATCCGTCGAGCATCGGCAGGCGAGCTCAATGGCTATAATTTCACAAAATTATAGTAAACGTAAAAGCGTCGTGGAATCCGCCATTAATAAACCAGCCATCACCTGTACCATGAAACGCCACTTTGGCACGAGGTTCGGAGGGCTTCGTCTGGAAATGTGTTGGCTTTACGACAGTAAGCTGAGGCGCCGCGGTCGTGTGGTACGGAGGTGAAGGGTGCGGGCGAGGAGCCGAGGCTGTAGTAGCGCGTAGTAAGCGCGGTGCGGGCGGAGTACCTCACCCGCCACGTTCAATATTATGTCAGTTCAGTTGTGTACTGTACTGGCGGTAGTGAGGTACTTAGATATTTTTCTCTCATGTCGATAATGTCTTACCTACCCTGGTAGACTACAATTTCACAATCTTTTACAGACAGCCTTACGTAGCCAAAGGTTTATTTTTACAAATGATGTACCCTTAATTATTGATATTAAACAAATTGCGCGTTTAAAAGTTTAATGAAATTTGACAGCTATGGCTACTTTAGCGTGTGTCTGTCACAATACCTAATGCAATAGGTATGTCTATACCTAAGTATCCAATAACATAAGATATTTTTTTTATAAAAGCACTATACGATTAATCCATAATCATGAGTTGAATGAATGATTTGTTTAGTTTTGGTTAGCTTCGTTCGTTATCGTTATTAGTAACTTTGTGATTATTTCATTAGTTTAAATATTACTTAAGTCAATATTTCTATAGAACTGAAGATTACAAGTTTATTTTTTAAGCATAGAGGCTCTACCATTAGCGTCCCTCTCGCGTAGCCTAGTACTTGTAAGGAGAAAATAAAAACTTATCAATATGATGATATCAGTACAGATCTGTTAGCATCACTAGCCCGTGTACAATAACATTCCAGACTCTATAAATACCTGCTGGGCTGAGTTACCGAGGGGCGCGGGGCTGTCTATGCGCGGAGTTCATTTGCATCGCAGTGCATTTGTCTGTGACGTGTTTTCTGATTCCTAACTAGTGTATAGTACTATGATACCGCAACGGCTACTCTGCCGGGCGCGGAGTCCGATGCGCCACCCCCGCCACCCACCCTTCCACGCTAAGTAGAGCAAACCACCTTCCCTTAATTAACCCCAACGTAAAAAAAATTTTAAAAGCTTCCATCTGCAGACATTTCTCTAACCATCACGTATTGAGTTCTAAATCTGCACCGTCTTTGTTGAACTGGAAGTACAAACTCCTACTAAGTAGAAATAACAATTACTTGCATACAAAATAGGTGATACTAAGTAATGTATTAAGTACGTTAAACAACAATCAAGGGTTCTAATAACGCAAAAACTTAATGTCACTACTAAACTTACTACAATAATGGCATCATCACCTAGTATTTTGTGTCAGGTTATTAAAAATAATTCTTGTCTGTCACCCACCATGGTAAATGGTAATGTTAGTAATATTTTCAGTAAAGTTTGTTAGACTAAGTACCTCTAATATTAGTGGATTTAAAGAAAAATCGCTTCTACGCCTTATGATTAGCTCTGCATTATTAAACAATGGCGGGTTGCTTAGGTACCGCCATCTTGTATTTACTCCCGCGCTTTAATTGCACATGCGCCGTTCAGCTCACTCTCCTGCAGACGCGTATCGCGAGAGATCCGGATACGAAAAAACGACGCAATACTGCCACGGCCTTGCCTCTTGTTGTTACATTCTGTTCTTTTATGGGCGGTTATTTATAAGCAAAGCGATGACGACGTTTGGTTAATTGAACTGAGTTAATGTTTACATTATACATAAGTACGAAACTAACACATAACTATCCAGTTAGAGTTTAGGGACTTCGAACAGCGAAGTTCGAAAATTAATTATTAATAGCAACCTAGGCAAGTTATGTGTATGTTTAAATATGAGCTAACAAGACTTAGAGAAAATGTAATTAATTTTCTCAAGCTCAAGCCTATACTAATAAAAGGAATAAAAATTATTTCCTTGAATGGAATATATAATTATAGATAAAACAAATCATATTCGATTCACTACACTTTCACTTACAATATTCATACATTACCCAGATTTAATATGTACCTACATATTTACCTAATTACTTAAGTTTTATAACAATTTCTACTTCAGAAAAGGACGTAAAAGCGATATTATAAGAAACATTTCGATTTTGACCGGAGTAAAGAAAGTGGAATTTTTATTCTTGCCTTATTCATTTGACCTAGTATGTTCAAGTCATCAAGTTAATAATTTGCTCGCGGTATGTGTGTTAATAACATAATTGTTATTGATGGAAATTGATCAATGTGCTTTTCGTCCAATGTGTTTGCTCGCAGTTTCTCGTCGTGGGGGGTCATTAGTGCGAATAAGTGCCATGGTGCGTTCGCAAAAACAATAACAAACAATTATCAGTCACGTTGTTCACATAATATATAATACGCATGTTATAAGTTGTCATCATAAAAAGAAAACTAGGTACTAACTTAAATTGTAAGTAAAATGGGCTTCAAGTACTGTTATATAGTATACGAGAGGATAACATAATGTACTGGAATACGTATAAACCACCATTTGTAATATTCATGAATGCAATAAACACCTTCGACTTTGACTTTTGACTTTATAGTCAATATGATTTACTGTTTATTTGTACTCTTTTTTAGAAAGGAAAGAAGGAACACTCTGCCAAAAATTAGATAGATATTTCATTATAATATCCCGGTATAAACCCTGTCTAGGTAGATACCACAAAGAATCGAGAGTCCAATTACTTTTATGTAGATGAAGTAAACAAGCAATAAGGTAACAACGTGATCTATCTGTTTATACCCAGAAACCATTAATATTAAATAAATAAACAAGGATACCTAAGCCTGCGCAACAATTGATCGTAATCAGAATTATGGGTATTTTATTTCTTATACCTACGTTATTTTTCCTTGCAGTCGTTAAAATGTCCTAGCTAGGAGATCAATCAGCATTTCAATATTATTATTTTTGGTAATGAAAAGAGGTTTATATAAAACCGCCCTCACGTCCTCTCGGGACATTAGTTCCACATAAAACCGCTGTAATAGATGGCGCTGGGTATCGATTACATCACGCAAGTGTTTCGCTTTTCAGATTTACCTAAAAGCCATGCAGTCTTTTTAGAAAGTATCCCTTTTTGTTTATACTATAAATATATAAATATTGCAACTATGTGTGAATACTTGTTACTGTTAAATAATCGTATTCAACTAATGTTGAGTAATCTCAATAATTTATATTTCTTGTTCACAGTATGTCCGTCAATGGACATCAGAGGCAATGCCGAGCACATTCTCAAGCTGCGGGGATGCCGGGTGATCGAGGGACAGCTAAGTATCGTGTTGCTGGAGCACGCTACCATCAAGTCCTTCGAGAACCTCACCTTCCCTGAGCTCAGGGAAGTCACGGACTTCATTAAGATATACAGGTAAATCTTATGATTGATGTGACGTCTCTTTAAGTTTATGGCCGCTCTGATGTTTGCGTGACGCAATGGCCAGCCAGCCACAAACAGAATCTAAATACATACAGCAAACGTAGCGGTGTACCAGTCAGCCGTCAAAATCGCTTGCACTGCGCTATGCGTGAGCGCAGGGACTAGCTCCGCCTGCCCCGTTGCGTTTCCAAGTGACTATTGCCTAGCGCTGGTACATCGAAAAATTCGTCGACCGTACATTGCAATATGGATTTTAAGCGTCGAAGACATTTTTTATACAAAAAAAAACTTTTAACAAAGATATTATTACGAGTATTTCAGAGCGTCCAACTTGTTTGGCGACTCACTGTATGTGGTTTGATTAAGTCGTTAGGTAATATATTTCTCTATTGGCGAGGGGGATACACGACTGCCATAAATGCACTGGTGAGCACTATCAATGTTCGTCAAGCGCTGTCGGTGCCATTATCGCCCATAGCTGTCCATAGCGTTTCCTACAGAGCGCGTCTTGTCTGTATCGTCGCGGATTATGAACTGATTTATCCCGCCAACTTTTTAGTTGTTGCTATTCGACATGTATGCCTTACAGAAGTTGCTCGAGGCTGACCGAGAAATAGTTGCATATGACTTTGATATTTTAAAAATCGGTTTCTTATCATAACATACGAATCAATATAAGTGCATTTGCTTTAACCACTACATAATTATGGAAACGGTTCTAAATTGTATGACATTGCAAAAGTCACTTACTTTTATGATCATTGGCATAAACAAGTTAATTATTGCCAGTTTTCAAGCGTATTAACCTAAAAAAGTTACAATAGTATTATTTTATATTATCTGTTTCGTGATTGAATGTAGAGCAAATGACATGGAAGAAGTGATAAACATAAGCATGCTTAAGGTCACTTATATGCACGCACATATCGCAGGGAGATAGATGAACTATCTACTACGTGTAAATTACTGTACTGTAAGTTGAATGACCTACTTCGGTAGATCACTCATTCATTGTATTAATGTTATTCATATAACTTCATCGACATTTTTGTAAGGAAATAAATTCCAGTAACAATAGCATATATCTAATTAAAACATGGTTCCAGAGTTCTACTTTGTTGTTTAAGATCTCGTTCTCTTCATTAGAATTGTAGATGGAGCTTCAGTAGTCCTCTAAATGTAATTACTGCCTTAAGTTATTGTTGCCCTAAAGCCGGAAGGTCGCTCAACACTTAACTCGTCTAATTATCGTAACAGAAGCAATGAACTGTGAGATTTGTTTGATTCAATGGTTGTTGTTTTTTCTAGAGCGAAAGGCATACGCAACCTTGGTGACATATTTCCCAACCTGACTGTGGTGCGAGGAATGCAGCTCTACAAAGATTATGCAATAGTCGTGTATGATAGTGCACATCTGGAGGTATGTTTAAGTTTTCTTCGCAATTAATACTCGTATGTAATGTAAAATCTGTATGACTGTTTTTTAAATCAAAAATTAGGTTTAGGTATGCACTGAATGTCATTTGTGTGTGTTTAGCTGAATGTTAATGGTGTGGGAGTTGAACAATCAACATAGTAGCTACACAGAAGATATGGACCCACCAATTAAATGTATAACGTTGTTTGCAGACCGAAAGTTAGGCATAGTAACTAACTGTTAGTTAGTATAGCTTACAAGATGACATTTTTCTTAACACATTTGTAATTATAGGAGCTTTGTGAATATCATAAAATTATTACTTGTCATTAATCCTATTAGAGCTAAACTAGCTTAGCTCTCGGTCTATCTGCCACCTACATAATGTCTCTTCTTCACTAATGTTAATCAATCCACATCATTTAAATTACTTAACACAATAATTGGATTATTACGCCAAAGATTTTTGGGTAATTAATATCAAATTTGAATGTTGCAGTCTCTCGGACTCCGCTCCTTGACGAAGATCGAACGCGGCGCTGTTCGCATCCAACGCAACGACAGACTGTGTTACACCGACACTATAGACTGGAGTGTTATCGTCAGCGAGAGTGACATGCCTAACATTAAAATCAAGGTTAGTATGGAAACCACCCTGGGCACATGTTAGTGGGAGTTTAACTCTAACCAAAGGGGGCTATCGCGAGTGAAAATTCCGCTAGACGGCGTACTGTTAGACCGAGGTCTAAACTCAACGTCATAGATTGTTTAGTGACATTTTGACATATCACATCAATACAGGTGTATGTGGATCTCTGTTCTACAGTACGCCATCTGGCGGACATTTTTCACACGCAATAGCCCCCATTAAAACTCCTGGGGTATTCTCCATCTCATCGTATTCCGGTTGGTAGATATCCCACATCAGGATCGCTTTTCGCGCTTGTCACTTCTCTCAACAACATTGTCCTACGCGACTTAGAACCAAGGAGTTGACATAAAGCAATCTACTTCAAATTATATTGGTTTATTCAGCCACCACCACTCGCTTTGCTCGTAAAACAAAACCCTTTCATCAATAAATCAATTTTCTCAAATTACGATCCTCGGTATTTTTATTCGGTAGCGGGGAGGGTGATGTGTTTTATGTCTAACCTCTTTACAACTGGGTCAGAATATAGCAGTAACTTACTCTGTTAGGTAAGTACAGTCGGGTATAAACTATTCAACTTTGAAATCCGTTTATGTTTGCGCTACAGGTGATGGAGAGAAACATATAAAGGGATGTCGACTGATTTATGATTGTTAAATGTTTATTGCTGGGAAGATGTTGTTATTGTGACCTATATTTTTATTTACTGTTATGTATCAACGCATTCTTTTATTATAAAACAAAATCCCCACAGATATTGCGCAGCAGTTCCTCGACTTTCTTATTACGATTCACTCGCAATTGTTACACAAACACTACAGACGTATTTCTCTTTTGACCATTCCCGTCTTTATCCTTATTATTAGTTTATGGTAAATACGATATTTTTCGTGTGACTTCAACAAAATTCGTGGTTTCGCGTTTATCTCCTAGGAGTAGACAGTAATCCCAGATCAAATCATTCCACTTTCTACAGATGCTTATGGGTCGGTAGAAAAGTCAAGCAATGTTTCATCCTGGAATTTGAAGATTCGATTTATTAGATAACTTTTTTAAATTATTTAATCCTGATCTAATCTCAGAGTTGCATTGAAATAACTATAAGCAATGTATACTTCGCTGATGCGCTGTATGTATATTCTGAGACAATGATGCATATCCGCAAAACGAAGAATGCCTTCTGATATACGAGTAGGTAGGTACGTTTATTCTGATAGTAGGTACCAAATAGTAGCGTCGCCCGCATCTGGCAATAATCACTGTTTTGCCGTTTCTTTCCTAGCCTTCTTTATTCTTGGCGGATGAATTCTCTTCGTTATTAGTTTTGGTATGTGTGAAGCTGGAAAATGCTTCCAACAACTTATGTACTTAATAATACCTCACATAGTTTTATGAAAACTGACTGAAAATAAATGCTGATGCTATTCAGATTCAGCTTTGAGTGAAGTGAGTCTTCGCCTTATAATGGTGACTATAGACATTATGGTCAGACTGACTTAAAGAAAATAAATTAAGACACGCACAGTGTTTTATCAGATGTCGTGGAAACCAGTGATGTTTATCATGTAGTATTTTTGTAGTAATCGAACCGCTACGCTAGTTTTTTATGAAAAGTATATTCGAAGGAACTTTGTACTTAATTATGTTTTCCATTACAGTCAAATTACGACAACCGACTTTGTGGCCTGTGCCCCAACGCGCACAGCCGCATCGACGACCACAAGCAGACTCAGGAGCAGTGCCCCGCCGACTCCTCGGGGCGGCTGCTCTGCTGGGACGACAAGCATTGCCAAGAGCGTGAGTGTCCATTTTAAGGGTAATACGCAGTGAGCCCATGACGCTGATCTATGTCGGCTTTTTGTCAGCGGTCTAGTTGGCGGTTTTATTCATTACAAGTCGAAAAGAAATTGCCGGTTGCTTGAGTTTGGAAACACAGAAATACGCGTCACTAAAGAATCAATCGATATCCGAAATTACTTCCCAAAAATCTACTTAAAAATACCTGAAGGAGAAATAAAGTAAAGTAAAATAAAATAAAAGTTTATTTGCCTCTTTTACAAACATATGAATTTAGTAATTTAATCTAAGATAACGTAAATAGCACGACAAAAAGGACATTCTTCAAGGATTGCAAAACTCTGCAATCACTTCTAAGGTAAATAAATGCCCCCGATTTGTTAATATGTCAGATATATTTATAAAATGTTAAAACCAACGAAAAGACAGGTGCATCGAAATCGGAAGTTAGTACATTATGTCTCTATACTACTTCTTTTCGAGGATACCCGGCGGAATTGCCTGCCGTTTCAACAGCATTGCAATAAAAATGAGTTCTATTTTACTGTTTGTGACAGCAAGCACATTATTCGTGTGTAGCATTTGCTGAATTTGCACTTTATGGCCAATTATTGTCACGGTGTGGTATCATATAGCAAGCATATTTGCTTTATGATTGCTAATAATTATTTTTTGCATAGGTAGATTATAAAATTGTACATGGCCATTTTTATCTCATTAATTGGTTAGACCTTTGTTTGTATTGTTTATCTTTTGAAAAATGTCTAGGAATAGTTTATAAGTTAGTAACTATAACTACTGTAAGTTACGATTGTCTAGTGATGTTTACATCGAGATTCGTACCAACACGTGAGTGGATTGTTTGCCAATCCTTAGGGCCAAAACACATCCAGCACACGCTCGTCGTTCACATTGAATCGGAATGTTCGTACGGCGGGCAGTTAGGTCGTTACACGAGCATAAGCTATAATTTCGCATTAGGACGTATGGCGCCTTGACTTTTGATATTTAGGGCTAGCGAAATGAAGGACAGACTGAGGCGGCGGAATTATGCCTGTGAAAATAGATCTGTGAACAGTGAATGGCGAGCAAAAGTCACCCGTTCTGTTATAATGTCATATCAGTGCGAAAATAAATACTTTTTGCAATAAGAATAATTATACAAAGATAAATCAAGAATGGTTTATGGTTGGCATTAATCTGAACTGTTGAAGTACAATTAAAATGGTAAAAACGAATTTCCGCCACTTGTTTGTTAGTTCATTGTATTTGTTAGTGTATTTATTAGAGATTCTTTATTTATTCCTTATGTTGAATCTGCGCCAAATATCTGCAATTGTTCCGACATTAGGAAATTAGACAATTCTTTAAATGAGCGTAATAATAATATCTAGATGAAAATGTTTGCCAAACAAAATAAAGGTAATTAACTAAATAAATCATTTAATACTGATATTGATGTATAAAATCTACCGTAAGGAAAAGCTCAAACAAATATAGATATAAGTGGCTCGAGTTGACCTTGAAATCGAAAAGATCGTTATAGTTAATCACGACTTATAATAAAATAATGCAACGCGAAAATCTAAAAAACTATTATCAGGATATATCTCGATTTCCATGTGTCAATCATGTGTTACACGATTATGGTACACGAGGGTAACATAAATGTTTCTGTAACAAGTGTGTTATCGTGGCAGTATGCCGTGACTGCGAGCCGTATGGCTGCACCCCCGACAAGAAGTGCTGCAGCAAGCTGTGCCTCGGCGGCTGCAGCGGCAACTCCTCGCGGGACTGCTACGTCTGCCGCTACTTCTCCGTCGACGGCGAAGGTGGCAGGCGGTGCGTCGAACATTGCCCCGCTGGAACTTATCAGGTAGGTAATTTTTTTTTTCGAAGTGTAATTCGCTTACTATCGGCTGAATTATGGAGGAGCCTCGTTTAGATTTTGTGAAATCCAAACCTTATTTACCTATATCATAGCGAACAAATTTTCTCAAAACATTTTTTGAGAAATGCGCGAAACTAAAAACATTTTACTTACATATAAGTAAGTGAAGTGCAAATAACTTCCTTTTTTGAAGTCGTTAATAATAAAATATATGTATATTATGTAGTATAATCTGCAAAGTCACTCAAGAGATACGCAGTAATTTTTTTCTGCAAGAGATACGCAGGTTCATCTTTGTTTGTTGAATGTATAAATTGTATGCAAAATAAGAAGGAATATGGGTATCTGATGTCACTTTTATTTGTCGCCTTGATAAAAGTTACAGCATCGTTTAAACCATGACTAACTTTAGTCAAGGTTTTGTAATGGGGTAGCAGGTTAGGAGCAGGGCAAGATATTAATTATGAGTTTGAGATTAATATAGTAATTGCTTAAGCTACTTAGTACGGAGTCAGATCAATCTATGAGATGTTGTGTAAATGTATATGAATGTCAATCTTCGTCCAAATTGTTTTAAACCCTTACAACCCCCTTTTCGCAATAAAAAAGTAGCATATGTTCTTTCTCAGGGTCTAGACCATCTGTATACCAAATTTCATTCCAATCCGTTTAGTAGTTTTGGCGTGAAAGAGTATCAGACAGACAGGGTTACTTTTGCATTTATAATATTAGTTAGGATGTGCACATAATTTCAATAATATGTGTAATCTCGTATGTGTCTGCAGCTCGCCCGGCGGTGCGTGACGGAGCAGATGTGCCGCAGCCTGCCGGCGCCGCCCGGCGCCGCGGACCGGCCCGCGCCCGCCATCAGCGCCTACAAGACGCTCAACAACACCTGCGTCTACATCTGCCCCAGCGGGTACATGGAGGTACGTGGTAACACAGGTCTCTTCTACTCTGCAGAAGGTTTTCGACGGTTGCGTGCGTTTGCACACAAAAGGCTTGACATTAGGAAGGAGTTCGATTGATGTGGAACTGCCCGAGCGCAAGTCGCTTGTGCTGTGGTGTTTCACGCCCCATTTGGGGAGAAGTGACATTGAGATGGGCTAAAGACACAGACTTTGTAGGGAGTGAAGAAACGCACCGGGGAAAGAGCCCTAAGCAAGTACCTGGTGAGCGTCTCCCAAGATTCGGTCCGTATGCCGAGACGGTAGGAAGGACCATGGGCTGGTGGAGGTCTCTTCTACATGGTCCTACCTACCGTCTCGGCATACGGACCGAATCTTGGGAGACGCTCACCAGGAACGCCCGCAACCGTCGAAAACCTTCTGCAGAGTTGACCATCTCTTGACTGATGACTGAGTATTCCATAATATACTGGTCCTATCTCGTTCCTGTTCGAGTCATTCAGCATCTGTTGCCGCTTCTCTTCATACAGCTGATATTCCCACATCGGAAGGTACGTGGTATCCTGAGTGGGGCCAGCTCCCATCGGCATGTGACTGAGGACACGTACCGCACGATGCCAAATTAGTTTAAACAATGCTACTTTCTGGACTGGCCGGATGGCGCATTTGGTAGTGAGTGTAGTGCTTGACCCTGCCTCATACGCCAAAGGTCGTGGGTTCGACCCCCACCATAGAGAAATTGGGCAAAGGTGGTGATTAAACCTAATCCCATCATAGTAGCGATGACTTGATTTATATGATGAAGGCTTTTGCCCTGCAGTTCTGATACTTTACTTTGATATGCGTTGTCAGGTGGGCGACAAGAAGAACGCCAGCTGCACGCCGTGCAAGGACAACCGCTGCAACCGCGAGTGCGCCGGCGCCAAGATCGACTCCGTGGCCGCGGCCGAGCAGTTCCGCGGCTGCACGCACATCAAGGGCATGCTCGAGATCTCCGTGCGCGCCTCCGGCGGTGAGTCCCGGTATAGTCGGCCCAGCAACACCAACCTTCCAGCAAAAAAACAGCCGAAACACAAAGTATAAAGACCTCGTTCACCACCTCTGAGTAAAGTGTCAAGTAATTTACTACTCAATTTAAATGGGTTTGGAGGAAACTGGCCCCTGGTCCGCGGCCTGGTTAACAATTTAAATAATTTATTCAATACAAAGACCAGGGCCATTTCCTTCGAACCCACTTTAATTGACAAGAAAACTACTTGGAACTTTACTCAGAGATGGTGAACGAGGCCCTAAGGCTGACAATGATGACTTGTATCAAATTGCAAGTCTATTACCCATCAAATTAAGCAAATAGTTACATAAGGAAAAAAAACACCAACCTTTATCCTGATCGGGATTCCTACCCACGACCCAAAACCCTGAGGAACCACCGAATGTCACCGAAATATCAACAGTGAGAGAAGCAATGAATTGGTCGGCTCGACCGGAGTGATATCACGGCCTCACAGAAGAATGTCGTGTAGCAGCGCCTGCGCTGTGTTTCGCTGAGTGTGTGAGGTACCGGAGGCCCAATTGGGGGTAAAGGGGTGTAAAGATTGGCACGCACTTTTCTATTCGGGTTGCAGATTTACTCGTATATGAGCGGCGGCAATCGCTTACCATCAGGTGATACATCTGCTCGTCTGCCACATATCACATTAAAAAAAAGGTTGAGGGACTCTGAATGCACCATCGGCCCGTCGAAATATGTACTTATTTGGATATACGACTGCAGCTGCTTACAAAACATGAGCAAAAAGATTTTTTCCACAAAAGGTGACATTGGTTCCGTAAGCGCATTCGACCTGCTTGCACTTATTAATAAAATCCATACACTATGATGTCATATCATTATAATAATATGTTATTGCTTCCTATGTAAATAGAGAGTCTGTTCAACGAATGAGTTGTCGTAGGTCAGAACATGATATATGAGATAAGCTACTACGGATAACAAACTTGTACAATTCTATGTACGTACATGTAGGTAGGTACACTTATCGTTGCATTCATTACCTACATGTACTTATGCATAATGTAGGTCTAGATTAAACTTTAGTGCATATTAGATAACATTTAACCGATTTTTAAAGACGCTACGCCACTGTTGCTAATTCTAATTTCAACGTAATAATTGGCCTTATAATGAATCCGTCCTACCATCCGGCCTTATAATGAAACAAATGAGAATATACCTGACGCATTCAAACAAAAGTGACACAGCGCGCGTGAAAGAGAGGGAACTCTGTTTTGGTGGTAACGCTCGCTTCAAATTAGGCCCTCTGGTCCCAAACTAATGTTTTCCCTTGGGAAACCAAGAACGACGAAAGAACCACAAAAATCCAGACCGAACGCAAATGTATGTTTCATCAACAAACATATCTATTGGGGCGGGAGTCGAACCCGTAACCCATGCGTTTTAGCTGGCATACATTTTGTACTGTATTAAATATTATGTGTCAAGATAGTCTTGAAAACGGATTTTTGGAGAACTAACTGAGTTCCCATGTTTTATAACCAACTAGTGGCCCGCCCTCACTTCGCTTCGGGATCGTAATTCAGAAATGAGCCAATAGATGGCGCTGTGTCCAATTACATCGTGCAAGCGTTTCGTGTTTTCGGTTTACCTATAAGCCTTGTCGTTGTCTTTAGAAGTTATCTCTTTATAAATAGTATAGATAGATAGATGGGGCTACCGTTCACTATACTCTGTCAATAAAGTCGTGAAATTTATTCTTGAGGAACTATTACGGAGTTCCATAGTATTATAACCAATGGTGTTACCATACTCTATGACGTAAGCGGCTTTGGCGCCATCAATTAATTTTATGACTTTCTTGATGCTTTATAACTACACGTGTCAGCAGCAACCCACGCTCGTCCACTGCTGGACATAGGTCCCCCAATGCACGCCACCTTTCCAGCCAGCCTTCGAATGTCGTCATCCCATCTTGTAGCAGGGCGTCCAACACTACGTTTACCGAGTCGCGGTCTCCACTCAAGGACTTTATGGCTCCAACGGTTGTCAGTTCTGCGGCTAATGTGACCAGCCCACTGCCACTTCAGTTTGCTAATTCTACTACACGTGTATTTATGTTTAAACAGGTAGCACCATGGTTGCTCTGGAGTCGTCGCTGGGCGAAATCCGTGAGATCGAAGGCTGTCTGAAGGTGACGCGGTCGTATACGCTCATCTCCTTGATGTTTCTGAAGAGCCTCAAGGTGATCAGGGCGATTCCGACAGAAAATAAGTAAGTACACGTCAGTAAATCGAGAACAGAGCTATTTTGCCCATAAAAACCCCCTCAGCACCAGTGGTGTCGCAAGTGCGCTGCTTACCTTTTCCCCCTTCGCCTGGATTGGGCATCTGGTGGCCTCGATCACGCAGCGAAACACAGGGCATGCGCTGCTTCACGCCGGTTTTCTGTGAGGACGTGGTATTACTCCGGTCGTGCCGGCCCATTCATGGCGAAGCGTGGCTCTCCCACTGACAAATCAGGTATTACAGGTGTTTATGGGCGATGGCAATAGCTTACCATCAGGTGATCCATATATGCTCGTCTAAAAGTCGTGGCAATCGGTACCATAAATCAGTTTTATAACAGCGCACGCGCAAATTACTGGACTATGGACAATACTAAATACATTAAAACTCTTAGCGATAAACATGAGTATACAAACAACGCGCATCTCTGTCTGTGTGACGTCATCCATAAACAACGCAAGCACTATAGTCTATTTCAATTATGATGTCCCTTTGGAAAGATGTCAAAAGTTCAGTACTAGGGAAGTACTCTTAGAAATCGATATTCAGCGGCATCGATTATCGATTTGTAACCAATTTTTACCCTGTTTATAATACTAAATTGGATAATGTGTCTGTACATCGCTCGTTTGCTTCGATACCTACTATAATTTGTAATCTTAGTTTACTAAGAAAAGTTTGTTTCTCAATAAGTGAATAACCTTTGTAATTCTAATGAGAAATAATAAAGTTCTTTAACCATAACCATATTTGTAACCAATTTTAATCAAAGTAATTTTCAACAACTAAGGTTTTTTAGAGATTGTCGAAAGAACACTTTCAGACTTTATTTGGCATTACAAACAAAACAATAAACGACACTCAACAACAAAACAACAAACTAACTTAAGGCTTGTACAGTGGCCAGCACATCAAGTTACTACAATCTGTCAAATTTCCTCAGTTGATATTGAACCAAACACGTTCGACATAAAAGTGAGGTTCGATTGAAGAAATTTGACAGATTGTAGTAACTTGATGTGCAGGCCACCGTATATGCGCCAACGGCCTTGAGCATAGAGAGTACTCGCGCTCGCGTATATCAAAAAACAGAATATTATTAATTACAAAATTATTAAGCCAAGAAACAAGAATTCCTCTTCAGGGATTGTAGTGTACATTGTATTGTATTATATATAAAAAAATCAGTCATCTGAACTGTTTAGTTTCGTAGTTTATCCAATATTTTGCATAAAATCGATGTTTACGTTATATTTTTTTCCTAATGAACTATAAACATTGAATAAAAATCCTCGTCAGAAATTCAAGAACGAAATCCAGTCTATAACATGTATTTTTTTTAGGTATCGTTCTTAACGATTTACCGAGTTTAAACATACACAAAAGTGCCCAATCCGCGCATGTACAAGCCTTAAGAAAAACACGTACGTCTTATTGTATAGTCCGCGGCATCTAACAATAGCGATGACCGTTAGTTTGGGCACTTGTAGAACAGATGAATTTCTACTGAAATTGGTTTCTGCGCACTCAAGGTCATCATCGCTATTGTTTCATGCTGCAAACTTAGTCGTAGGCTTTTCTGCACTCTCCTCGTAGTGATTGAAGTGACACTCAAAATGGCAGATGATGATTGAACACGATTTTTTTAAATCGGCAAATATAGAATTTTGTATCTCTGGAACATGCCGAATACTTGAGGTGCGTCACTATGTTCAAAAGTCACAATCACAAACCATAGTACGTAACCGCAATCGCGCAAAAATAACTATTGTTTTATTTTGAAGTTTACATTATTTTGAGCATTATATTCAAAAACAATATGTTAATTTTGCTTGTGAATCAATTGTAGGATGTTTTTGGATTATTGTATAATTTTCAAATGACTATTAACTACCAAATACAAAATGGGACTTCATAATTGAATGTATTGAAACAGACTATAATTGTAGGGTATTTTTGTATAATTGTGTATTTTCCTCATAACGATTTACTACCAAGTACGAAAAGATATAATATTTGATTTGATCTATAGATCTCGCGCGTTACGTACACGTAACGTGCAGAGTTACGTTCTTCGAAATGTCCAGGGGGACATCATAATTGAAACAGACTATAGCGCGTGAGTGAGATAACAATGTGAGCTGTCTCTTTTTATTGCTCCGCCTGGTATGAGTCTTTGCGTTTACTATAAGTAAGACTGTCTTACAGACACTGCAAAACTGACTAAGTCGACTTGCGTTATATTACAAGATACCCAAAACTATAATGCTTTATTTCATTTAATCTGCGTTATAATGCGTCAAAAAAGTCATGACAACGGATTATTGAGGATCTAACGGAGTTCCCATGTTTGATAACCAATGGGGCTACCATACCCTTATGACGTACGCGGCAGTGCTGCCATCAATTAATTTCAAGACTTTCTCGATGCATTATACATTGTATTATATTATGCAATGAAGAGTATGTATTTACATGACTAAAGATGGTATGACAATTTAATAATTTCAGAGGCGAAGCTCTTCACATATTCAACAATCCGAACCTGGAACTGCTATGGGACTGGTCGACGTACGGCCCCCTCGACATCCGCGGGACGTTCTACATACACTCCAACCCCAAGCTGTGCTCGCAGCAGATAGCGCCGCTGGTCGACATGCGCCACCCGTACGCCAACTTCACCTTCATGGAGGTGTCGCAGTCCAATGGAGGCGACTTGTGTAAGTGTCCCCACACCCACTCCGACCCCAAGCGGTGCTCAACAGATGGCGCCGCTGGTCGACATGCGCCACCCGTACGCCAACTTCACCTTCATGGAAGTGTCGCAGTCCAATGGAGGCGACTTGTGTAAGTGTCCCCATACCCACTCCGACCCCAAGCTGTGCTCAACAGATGGCGCTGCTGGTCGACATGCGCCACCCGTACGCAGACAGCGCTGTTGGGTGCAATTCTCGTGCACGAGACATTGAAGTCGAATTTAGAGATTTCATACATTCGTTTATACAAATCTCTGAAAGGCAATTGTCAATGTCGAGTGTGTCACACACACCCACTCCCACCGAAACTGTAATACGTTATGTGTGATAGATGAGAGCTATCACCTGATGGTAAGCGGTTGCCGCCGTCCATAGACACCCGCAACCCCAGCAGGGCTACAAATGCGCAAACGCGCAACGGTGCCAACGCTTTCACGCATGTTTATGGGCTGCTGTGATTGTCTTCCATCAGGTGGCCCACTTGCTCGTCTGTTGCATTCAGTATAAAATATGTTTCTACACAATTGGGTATTTGACAATTTTTAAAAAAGTATTTTATTGTATTCTTAGGACACTAAAGATACGTTTGATAATTGTCTATTTCATTTTTAAAGTTAATTTATAACAAAAACAGCCATTTTAAATAATACGATTCAAATTTCCCGCCAAAAACAGCAAGTCACGTGACAAATTAGCCCTCGACGTCATGATTCAATCTTTGAGTATATAGCCACTGGAGATGCCATACCGGGCGTTTCCCCTCCGGCAAAGTACATTGGTCAACTATTCGGAACTGGTCAACTAAGTTATACAAAACTACTTGGATGTCGCTACATCGCCATTTTGCATCGCTCCGTGTCGCGTGACGTTCTCTTAAAAATGGTGAATTGTGCAGTATTTTCATGTAAAAGGCGATCTGACAGCTAAAATTCGCAACAAGATCGCGTTTCCTATCATAAGTAATGACTTTTATTAATTATCAAATGTGTATTAAACTAGAAAATGTATTTTAATAAAAAATCGTTACGATACGTAAACGACAGAAAAATTTAATAATGATATCGTGGTATAAATCAACTCGACTTTTGAATGAATCTTTCACTCACTGCAGTTAGTTTCAAAATCCGTTCTTTTCATTATAGTTTGAATAAAATAGTATAGACGTATATTATAATATTAAAACATTGTAAAGTGAATTAGAGAAATTACTGTCCTTTCTTCTGGTCATACGATGTTGGAATTTATTCTAAAAATAAAAAGGTGGCTATAAAATATTTCGAGGTAAAAGGAATAAAATATGTGGTCCGGGAGTATCATGCATGATAACGGAGTAGATAGTAAACCATAATTGGAGCTTTCTAATTTTAATATAGAAAAGTATACGAATGTTCGTTTATCCAATATTTCAAAAAAATTAGACCCCCAGAAATATATTCGACACGTGTACAATAAACTTATTCATTTTGAAAATCAATATAAATGCGTAATAAGGATTTTTGTAATATTTCAATAAATCATTCTAATTAAAAATATATTGTTTCATTTACTCTCCCTTGTTTGTCCAAATGTTTAACCCCAAACTAACAGTAACACCACCGTTCACAAGGGGAATTTTGTTGTTTCTTGCATCGTGACGTCACGCGTTCTGATTGGCTACAAGCCGTTTTAGTTTTGATAATCCACAGATGCAAAATTTCTTATTTATTTTTAAGAAATAAAAATATTTCTAATGTTTAATTTGTAAATTAACATAGATATTCTGAATCAGCGTCGTAAAATCTACATAATTCAATTATTTTCTTATTTAATTGTTAACCATGTCAAATACCGAATTAGAATCTGTAGACCATAGTTCTTTGTAAATTTGACTATTTAGGACTGGCCCTGGCTCTGGAAGCTATCGGTGTCGACCCGTGCCTCGAAAAGAACGTTCCGCCGTTGATCCATCACCTGATCATTTTCTGGTCATGTCACGCTAGAGTAGTACTGGGCCATATGCTGTTGATGTTGACCAGTAGACATTTCCGAGATATTTAAAAACATTGCGTGTAAGTAATTGTTATGTTGCCATCTTGCAGGTTCGCCCAAGTCCCTCCAGTTAAAGGTACAGAGGATAGGCAGAGACTGGGTGGTGCTGCAGTGGGACAAGTACTGCGTGTCTGACATCCGCAAGCTGCTCGGCTACTCGATCTACTACATCCCTACAGAGAAGAATGTCACGCTGTATGAGCAACGAGATGCCTGCTCTGACAAGTCAGTACCTTATCCCTATATATCCTATACATGCTTGTTGCACACTATAGTTCCCACAATTTAGTTCCTTCCCGCCTTCTTGGCATACCGGACCGAATCGTCAAGTCATGGAATGCCCTTCCAGTTCCTTCTTACAATCCTGGGTTTTCTGGCGGGGCGTGAAACGGCATCTCAGCAGGCCTTTGAGAGTGACAGACTCAATGGACACTTTGTCTATTCTTTTGTGCCTGTCAATCTCATATTAGGATCTCACGGCCGCTTACCATCAGGCGGAGTGGGGTCATCTTGATTGTCCTCAATATAAAAAAGCAACGATGCTAAATCCGTTGAACATCCCCAGCTGGAACGTGATGGACGTGATAGACGAGGCGGACAAGCACAACTCGAGCGCCAGCGACGACAAGGAGCTGCTGTTCGACATGTGCAAGGACCAGCAGCCGGAGTTCCGCATCATCAACAACCTGACGCCGTACACGCGCTACGCCGCCTACGTCAAGACCTACACCACGCAGCAGGACCGGAGCGGCGCGCAGAGTCAGATCATATACTTCAGGACTTTCCCTGGCCGTGAGTCACATTAAATATTCCTATACTAATAAATCACGCTTTTTTAGGTGATAATGTCAGATGAGTGACAGCTCACCTGATGGCAAGCGATTGCCACCGACCATAGACACTCGCAACAACAGGAGAGTAACAGGTGCACCACCAACCTTTTAACACCTTTCCCTCTCCATTGGGCCTCTGGTACTTACTGAGCGAAACACAGCGCAGGCGCTGCTTCACGCCGGTCTTCTATGAGGCCATGGCATCACTCCGGCCGACTCGGCCCATTCATGCCGAATCGTGACGTTCCCACGGTAAATACACATCTCATACATGGTCCTGACTCCATGTGTAGTAAACAGTTATATTATGAATATCCCTTTATGGAACTGTTTACTGCTAGCTACCCTCTTTATAATAATACCACTCGGATTTATATTATTTAAGTATTATGTTTGTGATTCCTCTGTTTTCTGATTTCTATAACACAAGTGCTACTTAGTACGAAGTCAGGTCAATACGTATGAGATGTGTGTGGATTTATTTATTTAATACTAGCGGCCGCCCGCGACTTCGTCCGCGTGGAAAAGTAATTCTAATTTTTCTCGCCGTAAAAACCATCCTTGAACTTCAACGAACATTTTAAAAAAAGATTTGGCCAAATTGGTCCAGGCGTTGTTGAGTTATGCGGTTACCAACACATTTTGCGATTCATTTTTATATTATAGATTGGCTAAAACTCTGATTGGTTATTCTTAGGCCCCAGTCCTCCCGCGGGCTTGGTGGTGACGTCGACGCTGCCGCACTCGGTGAAGATCAAGTGGTCGCCGCCGAGCATGCCCAACGGCACCATCGTGCAGTACCACGTCAAGATCCAGGCCAACAGCTACAACCGGCCCAAGATACTCGCCTGGAGGAACAACTATTGTAACAACCGTGAGTTGTTTGTTACATTTCAAGTTACAAGTATCTTTTTGATAGATTAAAAAGGAGACATTTTCTTTCATATAGCATCGACTTCAGAATCCGCACATCGTGTTACCTCAAACTGTCCCGTTTTTTTTATATATTTAAAGGGTTTGCACTTGACCTTATCTCACCTGATGGACAAACCCCTTTCTCCCTTTGATATTGGACCAAATGTAAAGAGACATTAAGGTGAAATTTAAGTTGACAGTTTTGGATCCTTAAATTTCTGCGCACTTTTTTTTGTATAATTTTATTATAAGGGTGAATTTCAAGTAAAAATATTTCACTGCCCAAAAAGCAGCTACACTATAAACCACTAACTTCTGTAAAGAAGCTTCATATACTTCTTATTTTTTTTTCACTGTCATGTTCCCTTTTATGTTACCTACTTCATGTTTAAATGTGTTTGTTCCCCTCCTTCTACTTTCATTTTGTTTTTATTATTTTTCTCTCATGTATGTAGATACTGCACATTCGTCGCCCAAGGCTCAGCCTGAAAATAAGCGCTGCAGTGGTTACTGGCTGCTGTAGCAAATGCTGAGGCTGCGCCTTGTTGGCCACTGACCACAATGTTTTTGTTATTTTTATTTTTGTTGTCTTGTTATAGTCTGTTTCAATTATGATGTCCCTCTGGACATTTCGAAGAACGTAACTCTGCATGTTACGTGTACGTAACGCGCGAGATCTATAGATCAAATCAAATATTATATCTTTTTGTACTTGGTAGTAAATCGTCATTAGGAAAATATACAATTATACAAAAATACCCTACAATTATAGTCTGTTTCAATACATTCAATTATGAAGTCCCTTTCTGTATTTGGTTGTTAATCGTCATTTGAAAATTATACAATAATCCAAAAACATCCTACAATTGATTCACAAGCAAAATTAACATATTGTTTTGAATATAATGCTCAAAATAATGTAAACTTCAAAATAAAACAATAGTTATTTTTGCGCGATTGCGGTTACGTACTATGGTTTGTGATTGACTTTTGAACATAGTGACGCACCTCAAGTATTCGGCATGTTCCAGAGATACAAAATTCTATATTTGCCGATTTAAAAAAATCGTGTTCATTAATCATCATCTGCCATTTTAAGTGTCACTTCAATCACTACGAGGAGAGTGTAGAAAAGCCTACGACTAAGTCTGCAGCATGAAACAATAGCGATGATCGTGAGTGCGCAGAAACCAATTTTAGTAGAAATTCATCTGTTCTACAAGTGCGCAAACTAACGGTCATCGCTATTGTTAGATGCCGCGGACTATACAATAAGACGTACGTGTTTTTCTTAAGTTAGTTTGTTGTTTTGTTGTTGAGTGTCGTTTATTGTTTTGTTTGTAATGCCAAATAAAGTCTAAAAGTGTTCTTTCGACAATCTCTAAAAAACCTGAGTTGTTGAAAGTTACTTTGATTAAAATTGGTTACAAATCGATAATCGATGCCGCTGAATATCGATTTCTAAGAGTACTTCCTTAGTACTGAACTTTTGACATCTTTCCAAAGGGACATCATAATTGAAATAGACTATAGTTCGTCCACTTACCTTTCTGTATACTGCTGTATGTACTCTTTATGGCCAATAAAAGTTATCTTATCTTATCTTATATACAAATATAAATAAACTAAACATCTCTCTTCGTTGTTTCTAGTTTAGATAGATAGATAGACGACGTGACGTTATCTTTCGTTTGTTTGTTACTCGAACAGCAAGCGCCCTAGCAGTGATAATAGCGAACCAACCCGGCGGGGACGTGTCGGAGCAGGAGGAGAAGGCGCCGACGGGCGACGTCAAGAACGAGTCGTGCTCGTGCCGCGAGGACGCGCACCCGCGCTTCACCAGCCGCGCCGAGGAGGAGCGCGACGAGACCATCAACTTCGAGAATGATCTGCAGAACACTGTACGTTATCTTTTGTTTGTTACTCGAACAGCAAGCGCCCTAGCAGTGATAATAGCGAACCAGCCGCGCCGAGGAGGAGCGCGACGAGACCATCAACTTCGAGAACGATCTGCAGAACACCGTACGTTATCTTTTGTTTGTTTGTTACTCGAACAGCAAAAGTAAACAGTTTTGTTGTGTACGGAGAAACGCACGCAACTGTCGAGAACCTTTTACAGAGTTGACGCGCACCCGCACTTCACCAGCCGCGCCGAGGAGGAGCGCGATGAGACCATCAACTTCGAGAATGATCTACAGAACATTGTGCGTTATCTTTTGTTTGTTTGTTACTCGAACAGCAAGCGCCCTGGCTGTGATAATGGTGAAGCACCCGGGGGACCCTCCCCCGGCCCATGGTCCTTCCTACCGTCTCGGCATACGGACATAATCTGGGAGACGCTCACCAGGTACTTGCTAAGGGCTCTTTCCCCGGTGCGTTTCTTCACTCCCTACAAAGTCTGTGTCTTTGGCCCATCTCAATGTCACTTCTCCCCAAATGGGGCGTGAAACACCACAGCATAACCGACTCGCACTCGAGCAGTTCCACATCATTCAAACTCCTTCCTAATGTTAAGCCTCTTGACCATCAACTTCGAGAACGATCTGCAGAACACCGTATGCGTCATCTCTTGCCTACGAAAACTAACGCTTTTAGCCTTGTATTTAAGTTTTTCCCCTTTTTAATGTAGGTGGCAGACGAGCAGATGGATCACCTGATGGTAAGCGCCTACTTAGTCACCTGCAACACCAGTAGAGTCACAAGTGCACTTTTAACCTCCTATTCTCACTCATTCGACGAAACAGCTCAGGCGCTACTTCATGCCGGTAGAAGACCGGCCGGCCCATTCATGCCGAAGCGTGGCTGAATTATGCGGGTGAAGCCGTAGGGCGCAGATATCTATATCTATACTATTTATAAAGAGATAACTTCTATAGACAACGACAAGGCTTATAGGTAAACCGAAAACACGAAACGCTTGCGCGATGTAATTGGACACAGCGCCATCTATTGGTTCATTTCTGAATTACGGTCCCGAAGCGAAGTGAGGGCGGGCGACTAGTTTGTCAATAATAGTAGTAAACAACTGAATATTTATTCCATAAAATCATGTTTTTTATCAGGTATACGTAAAATCGAAGGGCCGGCTACCCTCATGCCGCGTTGAGTGCGGAGTCATCAAACAGCCGCGCGCGCCGGTCCGTGGACATGTCCCTCAACAGCATGCTGGTCATCCTCAGCGAGAACCACGACCCGGTCATCGGCCTCAACTACACCAACACCACCGACAGGAATGGTGAGCATCACTCCTATGCTTACGAGATGGTTCGACGAAAATACTAAGCCACTTTGCACTTTATGTTTTTAAACTTTCGCGTTGCATTATACAAATACTTGACGTAAACGGAACTAAACGCTAGGATATTGAAATATAAGTACATAAGCAGTGGAGGTCACAAGCGGACTGGAGGCGCACGGCGTCGTCTGCTATGCCCGGCTTGTGTATCTTCGGATACCTTCTCATCTATCTATATCTATCTTCTTCTTCTATATCTATACTATTTATAAAATTATTACTTCCTTAGACAACGACAAGACTTATAGGTAAACTAAAAGCACAAAACGCTAGTAATCGACACGCCCAGCGCCATCTATTGGTTCATTTTTGAACTACGGTCCCGAAGCGAAATGAGGGCGGGCCACTATTTTTTTATATTTTGCATTGCCACTAAATAAGTAACAATGGTTTCGCAGTCGAAACGTCAAGCAGTAAGTGCTATAATGTATAACTTATTTTTAAATATCCACGCGTTTAGTCCCGTTTATGTCAAGTATTTGTATAACTTTGTACTTTACTTTACCATTGATACATCTAATCCTAGACGCTCTATTGTCTTAGTAAGGTCAAGTGCTTAGAATTTTTGTCGACTATCGTATGTTAACGTTCCTAACGCATCATTCCTAATCATTCGATCATTACCGCCACCTTGAAGCATACCCTCTCTATGCTTGTTCTTCATCTTGGTCATGCTTGTCAGCGTTCACGAACCTCATCACGCCCATCTCAACATTTCGTTTCAGCCAACTGCAGTCGCGTCGAGCCTAATGTTTGCGTCGTAAAGGACAATGCCACAGGTTACAACCACAGACATTATTGTTTTATATCACGGGTATCCGGTTGCTGCATGCACTATCATCACGAATCAGCGAATGGATTCCACGTTAGCATCGTTATTTTGTTATTTCGTTTCTCGACGAGCGCAGCGAGCAGCATGACTCCGTAAAGTAGATCGTTATATTGTTTGCATGTAACTTAGTAGTATTTAGTTATCACGACATTTGCTGCGCTCGTCTGGATGATTGATTTGATTATTGCATGTGGTAATTTTACAATTTTCGTAGATGTTTTGAGTACAAGTATTGTTCAACCAAGTTACTTTTTCAATTTTGGTCATCATTATTACTAAAACGTAGTAATAACTTTTGACCGATACTTTGTTACTTAAGGTTTATACTTGCAATCGTAAAATTTTTGAAAGTTGTTATAGGTATTTTAATCGATTTTCTTTTGCTATCACCCTCATTACAAATAATTTAAAATGCCATTTTAAACCCTAAGAACATAGTTTAGATATATATGAATAAATCAGTACACTACTACACTTAAGTAGTGACCTAATTAAAAAATATCTAGTATTATAAATAGGCGGAGTGAGAAAATTAAAAGAGTTTCCAGAGTTTGAAAAACTTTACGCAGGAAATATATTGTAATTGGTTAAATTATTTTTTACAGATTCCATTGTGTTTACAATTTAGACGTTATTTTACAGGTCTTATTTCAATATCTATGATCTTTTTAAAGTGATTCTCAAAATGTATAAATCGAGCTTCGATAAGTAATGAAAAAAGTATGCTTCGAAAGCCTAATTTCGTTTATAATAAGTAAAATATTAGGTTTGTTCAATTAAATTAATCTTTCCCCATATTTAAGATTTATTGACTATTTTCAAGCAAAGGTCAGAAACATCGTCGATCTACCAAAAGGTTATGTTTCAAATATTAGTTATGTTGCGTATAATGAAAGGAAAAATCCTCCACTACTGTCGACTGTGGCTTGAATATGTATTTACTTATTACGATAGCCCACTCCACCAAAGTGAGTCTAGACCTCCTAAATAATATAATGCTACTCGACTAAACTCTGATTTTTAACCATGTGGAGTAAACTGACAAATGTCAATGTGTCATCCTCATACATTAACACTCAATTTGACAGATGCAAAATGTCAAAATGTATAGAAACTTGACATTTGCATCTGTCAGTTTACTTCACATGATTAAAAACCAGAGTATAGTTATGTCTTCCACTACAGTCGACAGTTGCTTGAATATCTCTTATTACCTTATTACGATGGCCCACTCGGCCAAAGTGAGTCTAGACCTACATAATATAACGCTAACTACGAATAATACAAGACGATGATGGAAGTATAAAACGACCAACAGGGTACATTCAGTCGTTGTACTACGAGCTGCCGAGCAACTCGACGTCGCTCACGGTGACGGACCTGCGGCACTTCACGTGGTACACGGTGAGCGTGTGGGCGTGCCGCAGCAAGTACGAGAACGAGAGCCAGGACGTCTTCGCCAAGATCTGGTGCTCCAACCGCTCGTTCAACACCTTCCGCACGGCTGAACTACGTGAGTACTTGTATGTAGGACTTTTATGTGGAGTTTTATGTTTTAAGAGACAACACGCACTACGCGTTACGTATACCTAAAGACCCGTTGATCGCAATACTTACCTATACGTAATTAAATCTATTGGCGTTCTGCAGCGTCTTGAACAGCGATGAACAATGATTATGACGCGTAGTGCGTCTTGACCCTAACACGGTTGTAGATAGGTACTATTTTCAAGGTTCTAAAGCGATGTCGATGTATAATGAAAGATTCTGGAACAGGATCAGATATTTTTTTAAAGTGTAAGGGTCCATTCGCACGCTCTTTGGTATTTTTGGAATTTAAAACCTATTAGTATGGTATGATTAGGGTCGAAAATAAAATACTTACTACATTTTGCATTCTACTTCCACAGCGTGTTAGAAATTCAAATTATCTACAGAAATACTACAAATGACAACACTGTTCCAAATGCTTTCAGTATAGAAATGTGTATCGAGAGATAATATCGATGCCTGCTTTATGAACAGCTAACGTGGACGTGGTGCGGAACCCGCAAGCCGATCTGCTGCCGTCGAACAAGACGCTGCCCGAGGTGAACGTGACGTGGGAGCCGCCCACCAACCCCAACGGGTTCGTCGTCGCCTACAACGTGCACTATAGGCGCGTCGAGGAAACCAATCAGGTTCGTTTCTACTATAATCACAGACGGATTTTTTTTTGTTCTGGCGTGGACCGAGCTTCGATTTTAATTCTGCCAATGTCAATTGAATAAAGAGACGTTACGTTGTGTTGAAATAAATTGACGGGTGATTTTAAGCTGTATCTTTTAATGAATCGAGTTATTTTTTAGTAAAAGCAGCATCTATAACAAAAATAAAACTTACACTACATCACATACATTGTCCTGGTCCCAAACTACGAGTAAGGTTATTCCCTCGTGGGATAGAAAATGGAAACTAGAAAGAAACAACTGAAGGATAGCGCTAAATGGTCGTCTAGTTTAGCGCATTTTTATGGATAGCTATATTTTTTATAGGAAAGCAAATGAGCAAGCGGGTCACCTGATGGTAAGTGAACACCGCCGCCAATGGACATCAGCTACTCCAGAAGGAGTTTGGATGCGTTGCCAGCCTTAAAGGAAAGTATAGGCACGTTTCTTGAAGATTTGAATATCTTGGATATCAGCTAGGACTTCCTCCGCAGTAAGACGCAGATGCATCGAATAATTTTGGCTAGCTGTTGATTTATTCAAGGTGTGTTTACTCCACAGGATGTGAAGTTGCAGACGTGTGTAATGGCGGATGAATACGAGCAGAAGCGCGGCTACATGATGCGCAGCCTGCTCGCCGGCAACTACAGCATCAGCATCACGCCCATCACTGTCAGCGGGCTCGGGAAAGTCTCCGAGATTTACCTTTACATACCGGTAAGCAAGCAATGAAGGGCTATGCTCGGAGTATCTCTGAAGGAACCTTCTGCATCAGTAAACCTAAAAACGAAACACTTGCGGGATGAAATTGACGCCCAGCGCCATCTATTGGCACACTTGTAGTAATGTCCCGATACGAAATGAAGGCAGGCCACTATACTGATTCATAATCATGTAAACTGACAGATGAAAATGACAAGTTTCTATGCATTTTGACATTTTGCATGTGTCAAATTGAGTAATAATGTATGGGGACGACACATTGACATCTGTCAGTTTACTTTACATGATTATGAATTAGAGTATAGTTGTTGTAATGCGACATTGTGTGGTGTTGTGTAGGAGCGCACACTGTCGGGCGGGTACGGCTGGGTGTGGGGGCTGGTGGGCGGCTGCCTGGCCATGGCGCTGGCGGTGGGCGCGGGCACGTGGTACGCGCGCCGCGGGCTGCTGCCGCCCGCGGAGGCCAACAAGCTGTTCGCCTCCGTCAACCCGGAGTACGTGTCCACGGTGTACGTGCCCGACGAGTGGGAGGTGCCGCGCGCCAATATACAGTTCGTGCGCGAGCTTGGACAAGGCTCGTTTGGCATGGTGAGTGATGCTATTTGAAAAACGTTTCCGTATTTTTACGAACGTTCTAATGTTTGTAAACGTCTCAATAAAGTCATGAAATTAAATGGTGGCGCCACTGCCGCTTACATCATAAAGTGTGCTAACCCCATTGGTTATTATTAAATGTTTTTCAATATCCTTTTCTGCCTATTTTAATAAAAAACAATATTAGAATGCTAATATTTTGTTTCTTATACAGGTATATGAAGGTATAGCTAAGAACATAGAAAAAGGCAAACCAGAAACTCGATGCGCTGTGAAAACTGTCAATGAACATGCCACTGACAGGTGAGTTTATTTTTTATTGAAATTCTGTTGGCCTAGTATGGACTTTTCAAGACATCGTATATATTAATGTAACATTTCACGTATCGTGCCCAAGCTCGGATTACCGACGCTAGAACTACCAAAGTAGTACTCAGCACGAATAATATTCGATTACGTATCGTATCGTAATTTCTTTAGTTGTATAATCTGTAGGCGAGCGTATTAATGTTAGCTCTATAATACGACAGAGAGTGCTCTTAAATGAAGGTTTTTGCAAATTAAACATTCGGTAGATGGCGTTACGTTGACGCCTGGTCCAACTGAACCGACATTTTGTTTGTTTTATAACATAACGTCATAATTTTGACATGATACGTCAAAATGTAACCAATCCACTCGTTGGACCAGGCGTCTACGTAACGCCATTTAGCGGATTTTTCATTTGCAAAAACCCTCATCGAGTGTTCGGTCTCGCAGGGAGCGTATCGAGTTCCTGAACGAAGCGTCGGTGATGAAGGCGTTCGACACGTTCCACGTGGTGCGGCTGCTGGGCGTGGTGTCGCGCGGGCAGCCCACGCTCGTGGTGATGGAGCTGATGGAGTGCGGCGACCTCAAGACCTACCTGCGCTCGCACCGCCCCGACGCCGACAACTCGCTGCCGCCCAAGGGCGGCTCCAACCCGCCCACGCTGCAGAACATCTTGCAGGTAACGACTGTCGCCTAGGACTGTAGCCTCATGTCACTACTATAGTAGTGGAGCAGCCCACGCTCGTGGTGATGGAGCTGATGGAGTGCGGCGACCTCAAGACCTACCTGCGCTCGCACCGCCCCGACGCCGACAACTCGCTGCCGCCCAAGGGCGGCTCCAACCCGCCCACGCTGCAGAACATCTTGCAGGTAACGACTGTCGCCTAGGACTGTAGCCTCATGTCACTACTATAGTAGTGGGTTCCATCCATACTTAATATTATAAATGGGAAAGTGTGTCTGTCTTTATGTTTGTCTTTCATTCACGGCAGAACGGAGCGACGAATTGACGTGATTTTTTAAGTGGAGATAGTTGAAGGGATGGAGAGTAATATAGGCCCCTTTTTAACCCCCCATTTTAGGGAAGTGAGGGGCGCGAGCCCAAAAGCTAGTGTCGCCATAGAATAGTCCGAACCGTAATTTGATCAACTTCCGGAAAATAATAAACGGCTGCTATATTTTATTTGCGAAAATAGTTTAGGTGGTATGGTAAAGAACAAAGTGTCGATACTATCGAATGTTTAACGGCCGGTTTCTAAATTGAGAATTTTAAGTTAAGCACTATTTAAGTACAAACTTTAACAGTTAAATCATACTTCAACTGCCAAAGTTTGTACTTAAGTAGTGCTTAATATCAAATTCTTAATTCAGAAACCGGCCGTAGCTTCATTTGAAGACATGTTCATTATTTACAGCTTAAACTACCATAACAGGTGCTTTAACCTAATGCGATATTGTAATGAACAAATACTTTTAATCGTGTTTGTTTGAATTGGGATCATTAATTTGGTATAATGTTTGTTTGCAGATGGCAATAGAGATAGCAGACGGTATGGCATACCTATCGGCCAAAAAGTTCGTGCACCGGGACCTCGCGGCGCGGAACTGTATGGTCGCCGGGGACCTCACGGTGAAAGTGGGCGACTTCGGCATGACCAGAGACATTTATGAGACTGATTACTATAGGAAAGGCACCAAGGGCCTAATGCCGGTGCGATGGATGAGCCCCGAGAGCTTAAAAGACGGGGTAAGTACTTCGCATTATAATTTTAATATTGTTTCTACTGAAGCACCAAGGCTGGTCCTTATTTTTATATTGTAATCGGGCCGTTTATTGATGTTAATTGCTGGTCAAATTGCATCTTCGCTCGGCATTTTTTCTATTTTTAATTAATCGCATTCTCGACATAATTTGAATTGTTTGTCTGTAAAACGATTTGCATAAATACAAAAAGTTTAATAAAGTGTTATATCCTTTCAGGTTTTTTCAAGTAGTACAGACGTGTGGAGTTATGGCGTCGTACTATGGGAGATGGCGACACTCGCCATGCAGCCTTATCAGGTAAATAATTTCAGTCGAAGCATTAGGACAAAGCTTTTCGACTATGGCTCGAATTTGTGATCACCAATCCACATTAGGCAAAGGGATTATTAAGCCAAATCCCATTATAGTTGCGATGACTTGATTTCTATGAAGGAAGCCTGTGCCCAGTAGTGGGACTGTATATGGAAAATAAATAGTCAAAACGCCATCTACATTATTGCTTTGTTTTATTTTTTATAATGCATAAATTATGCAACACAAAGATGTCGGTGTGGACGCAGCTTCATACTTCCGATTATCGATTTGTAATCGATATTATACCTACCTACAGTCAGCCACACATCAGGTTACCACAACCTGTTCAAATTTCCTCAACTGATAGGTATTCAACCTAAGGTGTATGACAGTAAGATGAGAGTCGATTGAAGAAATTTGACAGTTTTGTACAGTGGCTAGCACATCAAGTTACTACAATCTGTCAAATTTCCTCAGTTGATATTGAACCAAACACGTTTGACATAAAAGTGAGGTTCGATTGAAGAAATTTGACAGATTGTAGTAACTTGATGTGCAGGCCACCGTACACTTTGATGTGTGGCTGTACGCACTATCAGAAAAATACCTAGTAGACGGTTTACCGGGAACTTTTCGATTGTACATACATAACAGTATAGTTTACGTGTGTGCGTGTGCGTGCAGGGGCTGTCGAACGAGCAGGTGGTCCGGTACGTGGTGTCGGGCGGCGTGATGGAGCGGCCGGAGCACTGCCCCGACCGGCTGTACGAGCTGATGCGCGCGTGCTGGGCGCACCGCCCGGCGCAGCGCCCGTCCTTCCTGCGCCTCGTGGCCGACCTCGCGCCCAACGCGCAGCCCTACTTCCGCCACCGGTCCTTCTTCCACTCGCCGCAGGGGCAGGAGATGTACGCGCTGCAGTGCTCCGCCAACGGTGAGATAAATTAATCCATACTAACATTATAGGAATCTGTCTATCCTCGACCTTTGCCGTATGAGGCACGGTCACTACCAAATGCGCCGTCCGGCCAGCCAAATGCAATGTTACTATACTCTGATTTTTAATCATGTGGAGTAAACTGACAAATGCAAATGTCAATTCCATCTGGGATGACTCATTAACATCTGTCAAGTTGAGTGATACTGTATGGGGATGACACATTGACATCTGTCAAGTTGAGTGATAATGTATGGGGATGACACATTGACATCTGTCAGTTTACTCCACATAATCATAAATCAGAGTACCTACTTCCGCCACCGGTCCTTCTTCCACTCGCCGCAGGGGCAGGAGATGTACGCGCTGCAGTGCTCCGCCAACGGTGAGATAAATATATCCATACTAACATTATAGCACTTTCTGCCACGCACCACCTCATTGTGGAATCAACTTCCCGCAGCGGTATTACCGAACCGGTACGACATTCAAATCTTCAAGAAACTCTTCCTAAAAGGCCGGCAACGCATCCGCACTCCTTCTGGTGTAGCTGATGTCCATGGGCGGCGGTGATCACTTACCATCAGGTGACCCGCTTGCTCGTTTGCCTTTCTATTATATAAAAAAAATAGGAATCTGTCTATCCGGAGCGACGAATAGACCTTTGGCGTATGAGGCACGGTCACTACCAAATGCGCCGTCCGGCCAGCCAAATGCAATGTTACTATACTCTGATTTTTAATCATGTGGAGTAAACTGACAGATGCAAATGTCAATTCCATCTGTCAAATTGAGTGATAATGTATGGGGATGACACATTGACATCTGTCAAGTTGAGTGATATTGTATGGGGATGACACATTGACATCTGTCGAATTGAGTGATAATGTATAGGCAGAGTGGCCCGCCCTCACATCGTTTCGGGACAGTACTTCCATTGTCTACATGTTTTTTGGCATTTCACTGAGCCAATCTAGGAATTTGATCACTTCACTAGATTTGTTTAGGGAAATGATAAAATCGTGTTGAGATTTTAACATCCTCCGTGATTTTATCAAATCCCTTAGGGATTATTTTTATTAGGGTTTTATCATATCCCTGCGACATATACAAAACATGCATTAATAATGATAGGAAACTTATTTTTTCATTGCTGTGCTGCTTACGAGAATTTAAGCCATCAGTAAATGATAACAGAGTGCTGCGCTAAGCTTCCATAATGTATTAACAAATCAATACTAATGTCGAAATGTTATCTCTTTACACGACTTCGCCGCCATAGACGAATGTGGCGCACAGACGGCAATCTAACCGTAAGTAACGGTACGGTATGCATGCCACACACTCACGTAACAGAACTTTTGTTATCATTTCCTGAGGGACCATCTTCGCAGTAGTGGCTAGCCAATCAATTTGTAGCACTATTTATTTATTATTTTTAAGAGTACAGAGTACAGATTCCATAAAAAAAAGAATCGTAGTTTTTCAGATTTAAAAAAAAAGAAAAATACCGTTTGCTACCAATGTAGTCGCTAGCTTTTTGCAACCCTGCGTTTTATTAGAGGGCCGAAGGCGCGAAAAGCTAGGTTTGAACGCGAATTTATAAATAAATGACTTCTGAACTCTCCGACTATCTGTGCCTCGCATTGCCTGTTTCCCGATCTCCATAATCCGTTTTCTTCTGATAATTTGTTTCCCAACCTTTTACTCCTACCGTCCTACTCACAATAATTCCGTCAGTGGCCAATGCACTAACCGTGCAGCGCCGAAAAGAAAAAAATCTCCGACAAATATGTTATACCTCTTGAACGGTTTGTAACTAGTGGCTAGAACAACCCCCAATCTTTATGTATTAACAACACACAATTATTGGCTGCATGTAGAGCGAATAAAATCATACTTGCTGCATACTAGTGCCATCAATTTGAACCGAATTAGTCCTGTTTGTAAATACATAGTGCTGCCACCTATAGCTACTGCACGTGCCCTTTAGTAGAGGTTACATTTCGGCGCTTCATTTCCCAAAAGCCGACGTCATATAAATAATAAATTCACACAAAATCTCATACATTAACCTGGCTCCATGTGTTACAGATATCAGACAACAGAGGGTCACAAAATATAATACTTAAACATATATTTTACACCCAGACACTGAATAAACATAAGTGTTCATCAGATGTTTGTTTGCCCAGGGTGGGGATCGAACCCACGGTTGCTACTAAATGCGCCATCAGAGGACCAATTCTCGGGCACTCGACATTGAAGTCGAATTACAATTAAGTATGGACTAATGTATGAAATCTCTAAATCGACTTCAATGTCAAGTGCACGAGTCAAACATCGGCCCGGGACTATTATCCGATGACCGTCGCCTTAGAGATTAGTAAAAGAGACAATCATGATTGTTTGTCTTTGTCAGAGTTACATTTTTTTTTTGTTGGGCACAGTTTAGAGTGTGCCCATCAAAAGCTAGTTGCCAAGTAACCCATAGTATTTAATTTTTATTTTTGATATAGCAATTCTTTGAAATTTATTCTTAAGTAAATATTGCACTTAAAAAATTCCTCGGAGGGTTCAGGTGGGACTCGAACCCACAACCTTCCGCAAACCGGGCAGATAGATATGCTATCCACTTTACACCATCCGAACCCCTTACTAAGCCGACGAATTTCGTAAGTGCTTAACTCGCCATGAGCTGACGATAGTCTCATCAATATTGTAGATATACTATACAATATCCAGTGGAAACATTATTACAAATATTTGACCACTAGTTAAGATGAAACTGCTAAACGAATAATTTTTATTTTTGATATAGCAATTCTTTGCAATTTATTCTTAAGTAAATATTGCACTTAAAAAAATCCTCGGAGGGTTCAGGTGGGACTCGAACCCACAACCTTCCGCAAACCGGGCAGATATGCTATCCACTTTACACCATCCGAACCCCTTACTAAGCCGACGAATTTCGTAAGTGCTTAACTCGCCATGCGCATGAGCCGGTTTGCGGAAGGTTGTGGGTTCTCCCTAACCCATAGTAATTATTACCTGTATTTGCTCGGTTCGATTTTTGTTCGTATTATTACTACCGTAATAACCAACCAAATTCAGTTGTACTGAAGATTCACATCCATCCGCCATTTTGTAGTTATTTTTCATTTGGCCAGGCTATATAGATATCTGTTCCCGTAATACGATGTAATACGCGCTTGGCCTGCTCTATTTGATACTTCGGTCAACGTTGCTCCACTGCCTTATCCCCGCAGACGAGGAGCAGATGCCGGAGGTGAACGTGGGCGCGGTGGCGACGGGGTCCGGCTCGAACCTGTTCGGCGTGTCCGGGCGGCTGGCGTCGTGGGTGCGCGAGCTGTCGTCGCTGCGCTCGCGCGCGTCCGACGACGCCGCCGCCGAGCCGCTGCAGCCCGTCGCGCCGCACACGCTCGCGCCGGTGCCTCGCGCCAACGGCGCGCTGCCTGGCACCGGCTGCTAGCGCACCCACCCACCGCGCCAAGACCACGACACCGACTAACGCCGGGGAGGTAAATAAGTCAATCAACCGATCGATCGCGTTCCCAACTCTATCTTTACATTCTTGTTAAACAATTCTTTGCAATTCTTTCTTAAGTCTTAAGTTCAGAAGTTCAGTTTTGCAACACGACAGCGAAATACAAGATACAAATTAAGTTGACAGGAGTGATGACTTGTATCAAATCGCAATCTATTACACCTATTAAAGTTCAAGAAATACATAGGAAAAAAAAACATTCTTAAGTAAATAATGCACTTGAAAATCATCGAAGGGTTCAGGTGGGACTCTAACTCACAAGTTTCCACATACCGGGTGGCTGTTCTACCAATTAAACTAACCGAAACCGGTGCTAAATTTGCCATGTGCTTACGATAGTATCATCAACATCTACAAATATCTTCGATGATTTTTTTAAGTGCATTATTTACTTTAGTCTTTACAGTTAACGTTACTATATGAGTACCACCCGAACCGTGTTTAGACTCTGTAATTTGGCCTTCGCAACTTTTTGTTAATCTCCAATGGAAAACTCTTATGATTATTTGTGTTAGCTCTAGTATTTATTTCTGTGACTCGGGAACCCTGTCGTTCGGTTGATAGGCTTTGCCCCCGCCGGCGCGTGCGATGGACGCTAGTGCAGTGCCGTGTCCGGGCGCGCGGGGCCGCGAGGTCCGCCTCGCTCTATCTACCTCAGGTCGGCCGCCAGCTCGCCGCGGCGTGCACGCGGCCGACTCTTCGAATTCTAGTTGTAAGCGTAGCTAGTGAATTGTGCGACGCGCGCGGTGCCGCTCGCCGCGTCGGTTATTTATTTGGAGGCGCGCGGCGGCGGCCCCTACCGCGGGTCAGCGAAGCCGCTCGGCCCGCGTCGCCGGCCGCTCGGCTCCCGCTCGGCTCGCGTCGCGGCCGCTCGGCTCCCGCTCGGCCCGGCAGGGACCGCCGACGCGCGCGTGCGGTTCTTTTCGTCTGACGATTCGTTTCATATCAGGAAATTAATATTTTTGCTGAGGCGATATTGAGTCGATCTGTTTCGACGCGAATCCTATATAGTTTACCTCAATAAAATAGTTGTATCGGTGTCATTTTTGACATAGCCTATTAATGTTAAGTTTCGGTGTAAGATGTAAAGTGTGTATAGATACGTTATCGCGTAGACTAGGTCGTGTACAAATTATTTTTATTCAGTTCTTCGCGTGTGACCGGCAGACTTCCGTTTCTAAATAGTTCAGACGAGTGCCGAATTCGTCGATATTGTTGAGTTATAGTTATTGTTGAAAGCGCTTTTTGTTGAAAGTGCACTGCGATCTGCGAATTTGCCACTCGTGTGTTCGATACACTTTGTGCATCTGTTTAAAATACTCAGTATGTACGATGTCCTTCACTTTCTTTCATTTTATCCTTCATTTATAGTTCTGAAAAATACCTTATATAGAATTGTATTCTTATACTTTTACCGCCAAAGAGTTCGGTTCACTAAAATATCTTTATCTGTGTTATAAAAAAATAATTACCTATGTACACTCAGAGGTGCATCTAACCGCCCATAGGATATTTTTCATAAAAGTCTGTATGAAAAATGTGCTATGGTTGGATGTGCCTCTTAGTGTATTTATAACAGACTCAAATGCAGACTGAATGGTGAAAGAATCTGAAATCAATGTGTTCCCAATCAATTAAAATGCAATAGAATATACCTGCCATTGTTGTTACATAGTTTTACTACCTAATATTATTGTTTTACTGTGAGAATATACTCCACGTATTGTAATGTATAATAGAACCAGTGTGTACCCGCCACACTAGCTAATAATGTGTATAACGAGTACCTATCTATGCAGCCGATATAACAATGGACACATGCAATAGGACTTCCGACATTTAGTGATATTATCATCTCGTAAATATAAAATATGAACTATGTTAAATGTATAAATTACACCGATATTTGATTGAAAAGAAAACGATATTTATAACATGTAAAACGAAAAGAATGCGATGTTCTCTTGAAAATAAAGTATATAAATCCATGTACATACATGCGGAGACCCACACGTACAAAGTTGTTAGTTATTTCTCACAATTTTGATGACTTTTTTTCAGTTGAGGAAAAAATTAAATTTACAAGCAATAACTAACTGTAGGGCAGCTTCTTTGGTAGCATATTTTATGTTTAGTTGTCTGTTGTTTTAAAGTCATCTTCAAGACCCATTAATTCTGGCTATAATAAATAAATTTTATAGTTTATGATAATAATAATCATGAGTAAGATTTATTGCTCGTTTAAGATAATGAACTCTTTGACATAAATTCATAGTTCAATTTCATAATTGACAGCTACTTGCTAATTATTTAAAATAGAAAATATTGAACACAAAGTATAGTATAACTATTATTATATTGTGAAAATATATAAATATTTAAATTAAATCTAACTTGAGATGCCTCGATGAGATAGTTTTACATTATTTCACTTAGACACTTTCAAAAACATATGATATATTTCTGTCATAAAAAGCGTTTTATTCGCAAGTGCATAATGCTGATTTTTAACATTTTCATCAGCTGATAATAACGTCAACCAGGTGCGGTTGGTCTTCGATTGTTAACATTTGTTATTAATAATTAATTTGTTGTTCAGGATATGCAAGGTCGCGAGGTGGAATTTAAATTTTGTAATCAAATTAAATTGTTCTAAAATTATTGTATTATACATATTTGTATATTATTATCACTAATTTATAGCCATTTCAATAATATAATTAATATGTAAATGATACGCTAGCTACATGTCTTATATCTTACATACATTTACAAACTGGACTTGTAAAGGATTACCTACTGCTAAAGTAAACCAAAATATAATTAACTAGCAAAAGTTGTAAAATAGCTTTTAAAAATGCAGGTTCTCAAAAAAAAATAGTAGAAATTGCTATTCCATACTAAATGAAATTCGGTTTAATGTCATAAAACATTTGAAGGTAGTCCTATATAAATTCAACGCAAATTAGACTCCAATATACGATCGTGGACATTGGACTACACTCTTGGATGACTTTTGTGGTCCACTGCGGTAATAGTAACTATAACGATATTGTGGTGTAAGGGTATAAACGAGTGCCTTCAGACATCCAGCCTTCAACAGAATGCAGGATTGTTGATTGTTTGAGACAGACACGACATACAATTTATATACACAGATGGTATACGAATTGTGCGGTCCCATTTGTGTGTCACTTGTTTGAAAAACATTATCTCAAAATAACCTATACATACTTATTTAAATGATAAAGTAAACAGTAGAGAACCGTGCTACAGAATGAAATTCACCGAAGCTGGTTTAGGCGTAGGCAATGTGCTAAGCAGTGGGTACCGCGCCGCGCCCGCGCAGGCGGCCGCGGCGCGGGGACGAGTAGGTACTGACGAAGGGCTCAAGGCACGTTGCATCTAATATGGTTTTCCTGTCAGAAACTTAAATAACTTCAATTTCATATTAGTTTCCAAAGTTAAAATCCAAATATATCTTTAATTTTAGAAATTGCATAGTGCCTTTTGCTCAATTTATGAAAACATAAGTTAAATGTATCGGTAAGTGTAATGTTAAATATATTAGGGCCATAATATTTAGTTCCACCTTACGTTGTAGTAGGCGAACAGCCCCGCGCGGGCTGCGCAGGCGCGCGCGCGACCGCGCCGGCGCCGGCGAGGTCGCACAACGTTGCCTCACACGCCGTTACTACGGGATTTACTGGTTTTCTCTTTTTAACACTTGCGCTCTTATTTTTATCAGTATTTACTTTTAATTGTGATTTTCACCTAGTAAGGCAGTTGCATTACCTCATTTTAGTAATAATAATATTCGTACATATTGACTGATAAAATATATTTTTCCAAATGATGTTCCTCGTGTGATTTCTGTGCGTGTTTATGTGAAGTGTTGGGGTAGCGTTGTGCTTTATGCTCAATTTAGATACAATTCACCAAACGATTGAGATAGTGTACAATTTTTATATTTAATTTAATGAGAACCGAGTACCTATTAATAATAATTTATATTATTAATAAAAAAGTTAAAAATTAGTGAAGCATAGTTTTTAATATCAAAGTGTATCCTAATATACCCCTTGTTTGAATATATTTTATAACAAGTTAAAACGGAGCCTATACATTTCTCAATAAAATATTTTTTTCAATGAATACACATTTTTATTTCGAAAATGCAATAATAGTTATGATTTGTTTCCCTTGTTAAAATGTTTCACTTGAAGCTTGAGTGGTTTCCGTGGTATTTTCCCGGGCACTCGGCACCCGCAAGGCTTGTCCTTGGCGTAGCGGCTCAGGAGGCACACCACTCGTATCCAGCCTTCTTCTCCGTTGTGCTTTAACGCTATTAAGTTCTCTATGTAATAAGGAGGGAGCCCGTGTTCTTTTGCTCCAGCTATAATTATCTCTTTGTAGGACCAGGAGGGCCATCGCTCAATAGGTATTTCGTCATTATCACCTCTTGGCAAAGGAATCACTTTCTGGATATAAGCACGGCAATGGATTTTTCCCATATGTGGAGTATAAACATCAATGTATTTAATATAATATTTCTTTACTTCAACCCCTTTTAAACTGTAAAAAAGCACAAGATCAATATCTAGCATTCTAATAAAGCAAATACTATATTAAGGTGTTTACATAGGACAGTGGCGTATTTATGTTGAGTTGATTAATAGCTGTTAGTGTTAACCTACGTACATAATGTATTGTATTGAAACTCACTTATTGAGGGAAATAATGTCGTCTCCATATAGTCGCCATATCACACCCCATACATGGGCATTGGCTGTGGGTACCAACGTCGCGGTCGGGCCGCCCCAAAAGTGAGAATATTTTATGAAATCCATTCTATAGTTCTGAATAAAGAAAAACTTGATAAGATTACTTAAGATAATCGAGAAGATTAATCAATGAATTGTATGATATAAACTTACGTCTGCACGCGCTATGGAGATAAAATGTGCTGTGGGGCAATTCATATGAATCCGGAAACTTAGCAGATTGGCGCCGTATGAGAAATATAACGTGCTCTCGACTAAATCCATTGCTGACGATTATATTTCGTCAAACGGTTTTACATTTGTTTGAAGGCACAGCAAATTTTGAAATTAATTTCATCCAAAGAAATCACGTTACATAATGTTCAACGTGAATGCTTGTTGTATTTTTTTATGTGTTTTGTACCTACTGTTCGTCGTGGTTGATTTCACAAACTAGGCCAATATAGTAGTAATATGAGAAAATAGGAAGAGGCACATATTATTGTGATCTTAGAGTAGTTTTATTATTCTAAGATTTTGACGTGATCATGACCAAAGTTCATGACATATTTCGATTGACATCATCACAGATGCGGGCTCTCTTGCGGGCTTGAATGTTAAACAGAGAGAGACTAACTCATTTTCGTACCAAAAAGATCGACGACTTCTGATTCCAATCTATGATACGTCTAAATGTAAGTTCCTTCCTACAATATAGTATCTTCAAAGGAATGTTACACCTAAATTCTTTACGTTTTTATACGCCAACGTTTGCAGGTACGGTCAGCATCAAGAGTAGCTTAACGCTTTAGTACCATGTCAAAGTAACATTTTGTGCCGCTCTCCTTTTAAACTGACAGTCAGCTTTGACATGGAGCTGACGTGTTAAGCTCATTTTTTATGCTGACCGTACCACAGCACTTATGTGGTAAGAAATAATAAAATAGGTAGGTATCCTACAAACTGTTCAGTTTAGCCTTCATTTCCGCAGAAGCTTCTTGCCCGTTATGCGGGATCTTTTTTAACTTTTCTATGTATTCGTCTGGTAGTTTACATTCAATAGCCCCTTTTATAATACAGTCTAAATATGTAATCGATGGCCTCCTTCCTACAGGCAGATCCTCAGCACTTCTCCTTGTTGGTGGCAGCTGTGTTAATTGATATGTACGACATTCAATTTTTAATTCATCTGGAGTCGAAACTGTTACTTGTTTAGGAAAATATATGTTGTTGTCAACTCCCTCTTGCCTAAGACAAGGAATAAAAAAATATTTTAATAAACTTATCTACGTTTGCCTATTTCTTAGTTGTTGATGAGTGGGAACCAACATAATCATTATGAAGGAGTATGTTTTTTTTGTGATAGGTGTCAAACGAGCGGTCGGATCACTTGATGATAAGCGAATACCGGTGAAGTCACACTTTTGAACCCCTTTTCCCTTCAATTGGGCCTCCGGTAAATTCCGGTAGAGGTACTCACTCTTAGAAAACGAGTAGGTACAGCAGGCACTGCTCAACGCCTGTCTTCATGTCTATGCTAGGAATATTCTGCTTTGTAAAGGCCCTATAATATGATGATGTATTAATATTACAATAACTATAGGTGATTATTTATATCTACTTGTCTAACGCGGGTAAATTATCGTTTTGTACTTTCCACACAGCGCCCCACACATAGGCACCTTCCGTTGGTGTTATCGTGGCTACGGCACCGCCCCAATTCTCTGAATACCTTGCAAAATCAATCGAGTGGTTCTGGAAAACAATTATAGTCACATAAAACGTCTTAATTTTTTTAAAGAGGTAGGTATAGCCACACATCAAAGCATACAAAACTGTCAAATTGCTTCAATCTGCTTTCATCTTACCGTCCATACACACTAGGTTGAATATCAATTGAAGGAATTTGACTGATGCGAGGGCATTTCCGTGCACTTATGAGTTAAAAAAATAATGGGTGGATTTTCGCTCGTGTCATGAATCATGACGGAGACAATCGCTTTCAGCAGGTCTTAGGTCTAGGTCTAAGTCGCCTGGTCGTGTGCCACCCATCACTTAAGTAAATAACAATTCAACCGAGAATTATTTTTTAAATTCCTTTCAAGGGTTAACCGAAAAACCCACTACCAATTTTTGACCCGTCCTGGGAATCGAACGCGAGGCCACAAGCGCAGCCGCCGCTTTGTTGTGGTGGGACCCACTTCGCCACTGCACCAAGCTGTTAAACCTCACAAGGTAAGGTGGTTACTAAGTACCTCAACTGAATAGGTATTTATAAGGAAAATCAAAAGGGCAACCGTGTGAAAACAAAAAAGCCTTATTAGGTAGAAATTGAGTATGCAATGGAACTTACGGTGAGTTTTCCAATACCTACGAACTCAGAAGAAGGGTTGTTTATGTGAATTCTCTTTTTTAACAAGTTACTTCCGTAAGCAAAGTAAAAAAAAGTGCCTATAACATTTTGACAGTGGCAGTGCTGCATTTTATTCTTGAAAAACACTGAAAATAATATAAGACTAAAATCTACACGGTCGAAACTTTTCACAAAATCGCTCCACCTAATAATACATTCATAAAATTTGATAAGATTAAATAGAATAAAAAGTAGAGTGGTCGTAACGTAGTACATAGGTACCTATATAATCTTGCTTATTTCCTTGACTGCAAACTTGACGTTCATTGACGTTGCGTTGATATATGCTTTGATAACATCATATTTTTTTAAATATTTAATGCACGCGCCTGCACCAGAATTTTGAGTAGATTCCATACACAAAACACCAGACACATCTAATATCAGAGCGCAGCTATACACTTAGGTACTCATTATTATATTCTCTACCTACTATGTTTCTAGTAGGAATAAGAAGTAAATGATATTATGCTGGACAGATGGTCGCAAAATAAAGACCCAGTACGTCGGCAACTCACATCGCGAGAAAAACAGGCTAGGTATGCCATTGCATAGCCATTCACTATGCACACATGCATGCACGCTTACAGTGATAACAGGATTCAACACAGAACTTTTATAGTGCTTATTATAAGTGATTACCTACCGGTACCCAATCCAAACCCAAAGTGTGTACCTACCCATAGCCGCCCAAAAGTTTATGATGTATAACTTTATGTGAACAGTAGACCCAAATTAATATTGTGATCATATTGTCCACTTTGGCGCTTCAGATGTAATTTTGCCTTTCCGTCAACGAATTATATATTTATTTTATGGCTTTACATAGTAACTTATGCAATGCAATGGTCATGGGACTGAATACATATTAAAATATTTTATTAATTGTATTTTCCATTAACTCATAAACATGCTCATAAATCATATTAACATTACCATAAACAATAAACTCTTTGAGGCCAGTAAACAAGCACTGGCTGCCCAGACCACTAAGCATAAAACGAAATTGGGTAGGTAGTCATAAACTCTGAAACAATATTGGATATGTCTGTCTACGTATAGCTGGAGGCACGAAAGTATAGCGATGACTGTTATTTTGCGCACTTGTAAAAAAGAAGACTTTCTATCAAAATGGTCATAACTACACTTTCTTGCCTCGGACTATACACCTAGAAAATACTAAACCACAAAATAACATAATATACATCTTATAATTCATTTTTCAATAGTCACATAATAAATATTTTCTTATCATACATAAACAAAACTTAAATTTTCAATCTCTCAATCATTTTAGGAGAAGCTTCATTTCCATTGTGAGGAATTTTCTTCAATCTTTCAATATAATCATCTGGCAGTTGACATTCTAAAGCACCAGTCAAGATACAATTTAAATATGTGGAAGATGGTCTCCTCTCCAGCGGTAGCTCTTCAATGTGTTCACATGGTGGAGGGTTTATTGTTTGCTGGTAAGTACGGCACGGCATTTTCTCACCATTAGACATAATTACATCCACTGTTTTGGGAAAGTACCAGTTTGTGTCTACTCCTTCTTGTCTGAAAAATATAATTCTTATTGTAGAGCATCAATAGTTTGATGATAATTATTAAAAATGAATTAACAGTTAGACAAAACATAGAATTGGTCATGCTCCTAATTTTATGTATTACTTACCTATCTAAAGCTGGCATATCTCTATTGTGTAGTCTCCAGATAGCACCCCAAATGTGTGATCCATCTGTGGGTATAATAGTAGCAGATGAACCTCTCCAATGCTCAGAATATTTGATAAAATCTAATTGATGATCCTGGAAACTTATAAAACTTTAGTATGATGGTAGCCATGTAGACGAATAATATAAAAACAAGTAAATGGGCATAAAATAACTAACATCTAGTTTACCAATTCCCAAAAATTTGGCAGAAGGATTATTTATATGAATTCTTTTCTTTAATAAATTACTTCCATATGCGAAGTATAAAAAGGTTTCCGACAACGCCAAACTCATAATGATAAAGTATACATAAGCCAAAAATACACACAGAATACAAGAATTAATTATTAGAGTTTAATCAGGCCTGTGACACTCTAGTTTCGCTGTGCACCGCAATGCGCTGCTGTGCTATTTCCTATTGGTCGCCGCGGTGGTCGCCATTTTTACTGTGCCGCCATATTTTTTTCAATTTGACGTTGACTGACAATCAAAACTTTTCTCGAATTGTGTCTTGTGTTTACAAATTATTCAGTGAGTTTTTCCGTAAACTTCGTCGCTAAAATAACATTTCCGGCTTGGATCATCGCTTATTGACCGTAGTCAGTTCGATGCACATGGAAACAGACTCGCAACTGGCTACCCCTGCCTATTTTCGACCAACGAAATACTTCATGGATTCCATTGAGCTGTATTGGTAAGTATTAATAGTTTTAAGACATGTTTTGTCTAAATTTCATTCTTTCACAACCATTTATCAAGAAAAAATGTTTGATTTAACATTATTACATGCTGTTTAGGTCTGTGCTGTTGTGGAATCGGTTGAATTCCAAAATATTCACAAAACAATGAAGAACAAGTACCGCTTGATACCTATGCTAAACCATAATTAAAATGTTTTCAGGTAGCAACCACTTAAGTGACCACAATTATTACTCTCAATCACCTGAAGAAGGTATGCAGCAAGTTCGAATATTCGTGAAGGTGAGCATTTCATTATTGTTTAATGGAGACACTGTAATGTCCCTGGTAATTTAATATCCCTTATTAGGCACAACATCACCTAGTTGAAATCATTTATGTACATGGACTTTGTGTAAATACACAAAGGTGTAGGTACAGTAGAATCCGGTTAATTTTACTCCGCTTTTATTGACCCACTGCTTGATATGACGTAATTACAAGGTGAAAATGGTTCGCATAGAAAACTCTTTATTACAAAGTCAGACATTTCGCTTATTATGACTGGGTTTATCGTATGTTGTGTCTTTTTATTATACAAAATACTGTTTTACTAACCAATGTGTAAGGTAACACCTCCGACAAGTTTGGGAGGGATGAAAAAATACTTATTACATATTTTATATCTCTCTATTGAAAAGAAGAGTTCATAAGTAAATGTGACAAAAATGAGCATTTTCTACTAAATGTTGTCATTTCCCTTTCATGTCATTATAAACGGATTCCACTGTATAATAATTATTAAAAAGTGTGGTTATGATTATAATTTTATTACAATTTGGGTGCTTATTGCAAAGTTGTTTTTTTTTTATAAAAACATTAGATATAGATGCAGGTAATAAAAGGTTAAGAGTAGGTACATCAAACTATAAACTTTCAAAGAAATAATAAATTTATCTTGCTTAATTAATTTTCAATGTAGGTAAATATAATTCTTTTAATGTAAGCTTACCATATGCAGGCTGCTTCTCACGGGATATTTATTCCATCTCCTATTTTATTCTTACAATTAACTATAGGTATGTATTTTCAGTTGGTGATGACATAAGAGACCACAATTACTCCTTGCCACCTGACAAAGTCATTGAATTAGCACCAGCTGGCAGATAAGTCCATACCAACCGGTAACTCTGAAGGTTGGTATTAAATTAGATTGATGAATTTATTTTAGAAATGAATCTTCATAGTTAAAAGTGAATTTGTGACATCCTAATTACGTCCTTCTTACTTACTTTTCAGGAGATCGCGGCAGGGCCGTCTCTAGCTCATGTGGCGCCCGTGTGCAAACATTGCCCTAGCGCCCCCTAGCAAGCGCGCGGTCAAAGGGCATCGAGCCCGGGTTGACCCGGTCCGAAAAAACCCGGGTTTTCCGGGTTTTAAGAGTCACAAAAAACCCGGGTTCGAAAATCAAAACCCGGGGTTTTCGGGTTTTTTTAAACGCTTCAAAAACACGAACTATTCCGTAAATGTTAACTGTCAGGTGTTCCGTCTGCGCCACCCATCACATAAAAAAAAGAAATTAGAACGACCTACTACGTAAGTACGTAATAATAACGGAAAATGTAGCAATGGGTGGGTATTAACCCTTCCTTTTTAGGGTTCCGTAGCCAAATGGCAAAAAACGGAACCCTTATAGATTCGTTACCAGCACTATCCCGGCTATGTGCTGGAAGAGTCCTTTCACCGCAAGGCCGGTGTATGCCTTTTCGTCAGGGCGGACATCTGTTGTGATCGTCTTCACTGCCTTGAGGACCCATCAGTTTCCATCCTTTGTGTTCGCGTAGACTTAGGCTCGACGAGCAGAATCTACGTGTGCATATACCGTCCCCACAAAGGAGACACCGCGACAACTCGACTCTTCGAACACCTGAGTGAGGTGGCAGACAACGCTCAGGCGCGGTTTCTTAACAGCGAACTGGTGTTTCAAGGGGATTTCAATGCCCACCACGTCGACTGGTTGGGCTCCCTGAAAACAGACCGTTGGATGTCGTACCGGTTCAAAAATACCGCTGCGGGAAGTTGTTTCCACAATGAGGAGGTGCGCGGCAGAAAGTGTCGTGTAAAGCGCACAGTAGAGGATCGCCAACTATCCAGGTGGTATGGATGGAACCCAAGTTTATGGCGTGAAGTACGGTGGTGAAATTTGGCAACGGGTATCAACTCAAACATTTCCTCAGAGCACTCACCAGGATAAAGGCGGTAAAAGATACAAAGAGATGCAACATCTCTCCGCAGTGCCACAGAATCTAAGCGATCAGTAAGATTCTCGTCACCGACTATTCGAGTTGCATGACGTTGGAAGCGGTCTAACGGGAGGAGTTAATATTGGAGTGCCCCGGCCCAGAGATGGGAGCAGTACTCCATGTGGTGCCGGATTTGCGCCTTATAGAGCTGAAGGCGGTGGGATGGCGTAAAGTACCACCTTGCTCTGCCGAGGACACCCAGTTTCTTAGAGGCTTACTTAGGTAGCCTTTTCCTCTAAATGACCCCGAAACTGAACGTCACTTGAAATATCGACGCCAAGAATCCCAATGCTCGCTTTGGCGTTAAGGTGAGTGTCCTGAAAGTGAGGAGAAACGACAAAGGCAGTTTTTTTCGCAGTAAACGCGCAAACTTGTGTCTTTTTGGGATTGAATTCGACTAGATTCATGTCACCCCAACTCGACACCATGATCTAGAGTATTCTCAATGACAGACACAAGTTCCTTCCGACACTCGTCGACGTGGGCTCGAGAAAACCTTGCATGGCCGGAATATGAGGCATCGCCCGTACTGCCATCCGCATAGCAATGAATGCCACTGGTATGTAGCATGCCATTGATATACAGGAGGAATAGCACACAGCCTTGGGGTACAGCAGCATTTACGGGTTTTAGGTCTGAGCATGAACCGTCGACGACCACCTTGATGCTACGACCCGTGAAAAAGCTGTGTACCCATTCGCATAGTTTCTCGGGAGACCCATAGGCAGGATGTTTCGAGATAAGCGCTTTGTGCCAGACCTGATCAAAGGCCTTCGCAATGTCCAGGCTTACTGCCAGGCAGGGCCTCCCCCTTGCTTTCGATGGACTCCGCCCATCTATGACTCAAGTAAACGAGGCCAATTCGTCTTCACCTCTGCGTAAAGAAGGAAAGGAAGGCTGACAGAAATTCCCCTCAACAGCTTTGGCCAGTACCCAAAAGACACGTGTTCCGGAGTGGAGTCCCTTGGGGGTAGAGCTGCTTTGGAGGAAAGGATCCCTCGGAGTGTGCAGCGGCCAAAGCTAACGAGATCAATATTGGAATGGAATACTACAACCCATTTACTGATGTCTCTAATGGTCGTAAAGATGAGCTCAGGTTCAACTGCGAGTGCATTGCAGCCGTTAAAGAACATGCCCGTTGCTCACTGCGCTTGGGCTAGTAGAGCGCACGTTTTCCAGGTTCCTAACATAGCCTAAAATCACTTATGTTTAAAACAGTTTTTTTGCCATTTTCTGTAACAAAACAGACCGAAAAGCTCGAAAACCCGGGTTACCCGGGGTAGTTACATTGGAACCCGAAAACCCGGGTTTAAAAAAATTTACGGGTTTTCGATGCCGTATCAAAATGAAATGGGTACAAAGTACAATACAGTTTTTACAGTTTAAGGGTGAGGCCTCCATATTATATAGTATGGATCATTTATCCTGAAGCCCCCGGACGAACTATAAGAGCCGGCACACACTACGCGTTTTAAACGCGCGTTTTACAAGTGTTTTGTAGTTCATTGCTGTTTAGTTAGAAGCTCTGTAAATAATGGCCAGAATCTTTCCAGCAATGAACTACAAAACGTCTGCTACCAGCAGATCCCTGCAGGACTCCCTCGCAGACCCGTACCCTGCTGTTTGCAGGACTGGGAAGGGAAAGAGAGTCCGCAGGTTTACCAGTAAGGCCCTGAAATCCCAGCCACACGAGCACCTCCGCGAGCACCTCCGGAAGCAGGAAGCTGCAGCTTACCGCTGGATTGCGGGACTTGGCACGATCTGCGCAAAAGTCCCCCACATATAATGTGGGGGCAGCGCCCAGAGGCGCCCCAAGTAAGGGGGGGAGAAATAAAGTCTCCCTTAAGGACCCTAAGCAAACAGGGAGCGACCCACTTTCGTGGGAAGTCTCTTGGCCTTGCGATTCGGAGACTCCACGTAAGGTAAAGTGGGGACTAACCCCGACCGGTGATGTCGTGGTGATCCCCCGGATTAACACGTGGCGCGCCTTGCTTTGCTGTAATACGACAAATATAAGAAGAGCTCCAGGTGCTACCCAAAATGTATGCAAACTGGAGTTTTTTTTACGTTGGTTATCAAAGCGCGGCGGCCGGCCAGCGCGCGCGGGCGCACGCTGAGTGGGGCTCCGTTGCGAGCGGCGCCCGGCGCCCCTAGAACCGCGCGGCGCCCGGCGCCCCCTAGGACCGCGGCGCCCGTGTGCAACGCACACCCTGCACCTAAGGGAAAGACGCCCCTGGATCGCGGAACAACCGATGTGGAAATTAATGATCAAATAATGCATCATCTATTCGAAAATGTTAAGATGACGATCGAAAAATAAATGATTTTTTGTATGTAATGTCTTGAATTATTTTACACCTAATATTATCATACATCAAGAAAGTCATGAATTTTCCAGAATTCATTGTCATGACCTTCTTGACACATTATAAGAAGTAAAGAACTCCATCCACCACCTATCCCACCATAATTATTTTATCGACTGCGAACATCACTAAATCTCGATATCGATACTTCAATCAGTAACTTCACTAGCTCGCACGCCGCGATGCCAGCGCTTTGCGTTGCACCGTGTAAACTGATGTCAGAAATCGAAGTGTCCTATCTGTCCCCTAGTATAAAGTTATCTGTGAGTTTAATGTAAACCACAGGTAAACAACCGTTTTTATTTTACACTGGATGACAGATGTCAAATGGATGTCATGTCACGATGATGTCATAAAGTCAATGAGATATTCCTAAGTCATTGCATAAAGTCATGAAATTTATTGATGGCGCCACTGCCGCTGTCGTCTTGTATTGGTTGCTTCGAGTATAAAATAATTTAATCATGTAAAGTAAACTGACAGATGTCAACGTGTCTACCCCATACATTATCACTCAATTTGACACATGCAAAATGTCAAAATGCGCAGAAACTTGTCATTTTCAGCTGTCAGTTTACTTTACATGATTATGAATCAGAGTTTAGCTTTATACTCGAAAGATTGGTTGTTAAACTATGGAATGGAATTGATTTAGTAATAGTTCCATAAGAATAAATTTCACGACTTTATTGTCAGATTTTACTTACATAAATTAAAGTTTTAGCCATGCACTTTATTAGTTTGCTTAATTTAAAAAATCTCAGTAGGGTAGGTATTTTTTTGTTGGTATGGTCCTCCCCCCTTATTGATGCATGGAACGCAATGGGTCATCCAACCCACCTCTACAACTACTTCAAATACACTTGGGATAAACCCGAAAGAAAGATTTGGAGACTGACTGAATATACACGTCTTCTCTCGTAGCGGCAATATGATTTCTGTCCCGGTAGAGGGACCTTGTGACCTTGGACCAAGTTTTAATATTGAGGCCACGGACCTATAAAAAAGACCTCTTTTTTTCAGGTCCATGATTGAGGCATAATATTAATATTGACGTCATCCGGGATATGTAGGTACCCCAATTCCAATTCTTTAATTAGTAGGACCGATGTTGGTGTCACTCAACACTTTCTTTTTACTACTCTGTGAGTACAGTAGAGTTCCATCCTTCGTAATTTGTTACCCCAAAGGTCCTAAGACTGGTAAAAATAAAAAAAACAGGTTACTGATTCTTCAAAAGAATTTAATATCACATGTTTTCAGCTAGTTTGGTTTAAAATTATTTTAGATAAGTACTTACCTATAATTTAGTAACATAAAATAGCTACATAATACCTATTTACTTTTTAGGGGTGGTTAAAAATAATTAAGAGTCACAGATAAATAAATATCTTACCTAGTTGATTCTAATAACTACCATCATTTGCCACCATGAGCTCCTCCACCCAATCCACGTAAACGTTTCTATATACATACTGTCCTCCTTAAACTAATACAAAAAAGTATATAATAACACATAAATAAGTGCCGTAAATCACCGACAAAACATACTATATTATACACGTGACTTTGGTACATATTCCAAAAACTTCTCGAGGGTATAAAAGTAATCAGAGCCAAAAAAAAAAAACACCTTCCCATGCTCACTCATATGGAAAGGCGAATGCTAAAAATATCAAATATACAATTTTTTTCAATTTCAAAGGACGTGTACTTACATAACATCATACATGGTATATAATAAAACTATAAAAAACCTGTTTCTATAGTTCTGTACATAAAATGAATATTATTTACTTAAAACTAAGTGCGATTAAAAACAGTAATACACACATTATAAAATAATAACATAACATTATTCAATGATTTTTCCATATTTTGTCTTATCCGTCTTTTTACCTTATCTCGGAAACTACTAAACGAACTTGATAAGGCGGGTGTCGCTGGGGCGTGATTCCGCCCATATCTATACTAGTGGTCCGCCCTTATTTCGTTTCGGGACTTAATTTTGCTAATAGTTCCAATATTTGCCAATAGATGGCGCTACGTGTCGCACAAGCATTTTTTACTATTCGGGATTAGCCTTGTGGGTGTCTGTAGATGTTATGCCTTTATAAATAGTAGTTATAGAATATTACCACTGGGTGTTAGCTCTGTAGTGTAAAGGATGTTGAGCGACGCCAATACATTTATTTGCTAAAGCTAAGGCTAAAGCCTTGCAAACTAACGCCATCTGTTAGATATTTACCTATAATACTCAATTCCGGACGGACAGGCCTTCTCTTGTCATTTTCTGACCGTAATTTTCCACGTTTTCCACTAGGTACCAATGTTGATGAATTTTCATTTGGTTTTGACCAAACAAAAGTGCAATCCATTTTGTGCGGTAGTTAGGTACTTATTCGTATGTATCGCAATGTTAACGCTTACCAATATTTACCGATACAAGTTATTTAATGCGTGTAGGACGATTAAATCTTTGCGTGTAGGTATGGTATGTTTTGTGCGAAATTTTCGACGGATGAGAAAAGTGACAAGCCCGCCATGACGGAAAGTTAGGATGCGACTCAAGAAGAATTTCACTCGAATACACTTCAGAATGCTTAGGGACCGCTGGGAGCTCGACAGATAAGCGCGTCTTCCTTTTGAACGGGAGGATTTTGTAGATTCGAATCCGAGCATACGCTGTAGATGTTTTCAAATCTATGTGCGTTTTTCTACTAATAGCTCTTGTGACTCCACTGGTTTCCATGGGAGGCGGCAATCACTTGCCCTCAGGTGATTTCTCTGCTTGTCTGCCACCTTTTTTTAGTTTGCTGTAGACTTTTCAACATTAACCATTTATACCTAAATAAAATAGCAAACATACATTAGACTATTATTACCCCGAGGTTTGAACATTAAAATATGGTTTTGAACACTTTGGCACCACCATACTTTCCTATACAGTACTGGACAGTGGCGTAAATTTTTAACAACCTTCTTTCTATTGCTTTGAAATGATCTTCAGTAGCTAATTTTTCTCCTTGGAACGAGGACAAGAGTTTTACTGTTTCTGTGAGACTTCCTCCTGATAATGCCTCCAGATGCTGCCATGTTGTTGAGGATAACCTGAAATAAGAGGAGCAAATATACATAATAAAAAAATGTGCTGTAGGTACATTGAAAATCAATTTACAGAACTCCACGCGAAAGGCAGTCTCCGAAGCGACGACTGCCGTATCCGGGAATGACGTCAGTTCACCCGTAGTACGTCTCGGGAACAATAGATGGCGCTGGGTGTCGATTGCATAGCGCAATTTCGCCTTTTTAGTTTCCCTACAAGCCTCGGCGTTGACTATGAGATTAACCTTGAAAATCATGTTAAGTGAGCTGACAGCCTATTTGCGCATTCCCTATAATGTTCCTGCCTAATACGCAAAAGGTCGTGGATTCGATTTAAATGAAATATTAGGTATATCCACCAGTTTCACCACTAATGCGGCCAACATCCATCCATTTATTACGACCTTGGAAATAGATTATTTTTTCATGAGTTATGGGGCAGATGAATAGACGGATCACCTGATTGTAAACGATTACTACCGCCCGTGGATATATTCTAGTAACGTTCGTACGTGTATTATGTAAAGTTGCGTACTGAATGATTTTACTTACATGCAACATTGATAAAGTGGAGCCAATATATCCAATTCGTCAACCATAGGGTTTCCCAAACCCTTTCCATTATCTAATAAGACTATTTTATCTTTATAAACTTCATATCCATGTCGATCTCCATTCTGTATTAGAAAATCGAATATTGACACATCTATTAAGTTAAGTAAACGTCTGGTGCTGTGTGTCTCAATTATTTTTCTGCAAATATTAATGAAAAAAAAATCAACAAAAAGCATTTATAAAAACAGCAAGTTCTGTGTCCCACATAGAATTAAATTCATCAGTCTTTCAAAATCTAGGAAACAGCATTTAAAACAGTAGAAATAGCTACTCATTTTTAATTTGCATAAATTTTTGATTATTTTCTTTGTATTCTTTCTTAGAACATTATCTATCAAATTCCAAATTAATCAAGGTATTATCATTCAGATTATAATACAGGGCAAATATTTCTAGTTATACCTACATGGTTTCAGAACTACAATACTTACTTACAAAAATTATCGTCTTTTTCCCATTCCATTTTTTTGCTGGTGTATGAACGTCTCCATGGCGATTTGAATACTCGAAATGGTTTATTTGAAAATAATATTGCTGCACCCTCAATTTCACCTCTTTCATCAGGACACACTGTTTCATTCATTTTGCAGAAAAAACATTTTCCATATATGCAAATAGAGCCACTATCTGAAAAATAATATTATTATAATATCACATGGTGTTATAATAACAAAATTCTTTATTAAGTGAACAGGTGTGGCATGAATATAATTGTTCAATATAGTTTTCTGCTCTCTGTAATAATAATCAATGAGGTGTGTGATTTTCAAAATTCTTCCATCATCCATAATTAAAAGGTCACTGTCTTGACATTTTTTCTGAATCATTGTTATTCAAAACTAGTGGCTCCCGGCGAACTTCGTTCCACCTACTGTTTGTTTAATTTCTCACCTTTTAGACCTTCCCTGGACTACGACAAACATTTAAAACTAAAATCAGCTCAATCGGCCCAGCCGTTCTCGAGTTTTAGCCAGACTAACGAATGGCGATTCATTTTTATTTATATAGATAGATAGAAGATAGATAGATAAATAAGATGATTACATTAGAACTTAGATGTTAAAGAATGTTAGTACTTATGTACTCAATTTAGTTTAGTTTCAAACTTAATTTAATTTAGTTTGGTTTTTTTTTGTGTAATTGCATAAATAATTTATTATTTATTGGCCTGTACTTATATTCCAATATAAACAAAATTATGCTAAGTTTATTACCATTTTTTACCATTGTCTTTTTAAGACTAGTAGTAGCAACAGGTATAACATCCTTATTGACATGTATTCTTCGTATTGCAGAAGGAGAAACCCATGTAAAGTTCATCACCATAGCCAGGTAGTATGCAAATACTTCAGAGTTGTGGCGGTCAAAGCCGGCATAGATGTTGCCACTTATCACATCATTCAATTGATACCTTTTAGGTTTAAAATATAATTTATGTTTTCCCTAAAACAGGAAAAAAACTGTATTAAAACAATGAATCACAATGAGTATGATGTAGCCAAACATTAAAAAAAATTTTTTAGAAAAATTCAATGGTATTGATTTAGGAGTACAAAGAACCATCCCATGCAATAGACCAAAAGAGTGTAAGAGTGGGAAATGGAGTCCACCAAATTTTTTTAGGGTTTGAAAAATAGTAAAGATTTTTTGTAGGTACATTAAAATTTATAAACATAGTAACGATATAAAAAAAATTGCAGCAGTTGAATCCTCAAAAAGTTGCATGCATTAAATGTATCAATATGAATGCTTTGGGGGGCTAGTACTAGAAGATAACATTTTGTATCATCTAGCAATATCACAAAACTTGCTATGATAGATCGCAGATTTCATGTCAAAATAATACAAATGTGTTACATACCTCTAAGAGCAGTAATAATTTTAATTGTGTTCCTCTTGGCGCATTGTCAACCAATACTATCTGTGCGGAACGGATTGCATGTAACATCTGGCCTGATGCCCCATTCTTGTGTGGAAATAAGGACTCATCACTATTCCACTGAAAATACATAAGTTTTATTTATCACGCGGTTTTTCTAGTCTACTGGGTAGTAATGAAAATTCACAACTTACATTGTCTGCATCCGACAACACATTTTTATAGAGGCTATTATTTATACTGGTCGAATTAAATGATTGAATAAGAGTTTTTTGTACAGTAGCAAACTTAGGATTCTTATGTTTATATTGACTAGGTAAATAATTAAGGTATTCGTAAATATCTCTAAAAACACTTGAAGACAGATCTAGTTTGATACTAGGAACGTTGAAAGCAGGGCCTTTTCTACCTACTGTATTTAATGTGTAGAAAAAATAAATGTTAAGGCCAACAAGAATTAGTAGAAATAAAGAGAAACCAAAAGCATAATTCATCGACATAATTCACTTTTTTATGAAGCTTAATTGCTAAAATATCATGTTTGATTACTAGACACATTATTACACTACATCGCTTATGTTAACGTTAGAGTTGGGGTCATTAACTTAACATTACGTACACTCGTAAAGTAATTATTAAACCAATTCTTTTTATAAAATAAACCGAATCCTGTCAGACACATCAACACCGCATATACAGACCAAGAAAAACTGCGCGCACACTTCACTTTTTTTGGCATTTGATTTTTGACAGCTTATTTATTACACAGATTATACACATAATACCGTAAATGGTGTATATGGCGGGCGGGGTAATTTGGATAAAAGTCACATTTTATAATCTCTTTGGTGTTGCTATTTTTTACTACTGAGGCACATTGTACGATAATTGTATTTAGGAGATTATGCCTTTTTAGTCCTGGCAGCACCAAGTGTCCAAAGCCATGAATATTTAAAAAAGCTTGTCAAAGTGAGGTCTCCGTTAACCGTCGAAAGTTGTGTTGCTAAACTTCGTGATATTTTGAAGGATTTAAGAAAAGAAAGTGATAGAAACAATACTAACATTTCTATATGTTATGTTGTTTAACAAATAGTGAAGTAATTAAAAAAGGTAAATATTCCTTAAAAAATACTGTTTTTTCTTATGTGACGTGTTTTGTATATACTTTTGGGGAAATTAGGCTCCGAATGGGGTAATTGGTCCATGAGTGGGCATTGATGTCTATATACTAGATCTGCAGTCGCGCGACAAAAGCGTAGCCACTTAGCATAAGCCTCACAGGCTTATGCGTCGCTGACGTTCATTCAGTATTCTGTGAGACCCGGCCGAGTCAAGTAGTGTCAAAAGAATAATACAGGAAAATGGGTAAATGCGTGGTTAAAACGTGCGTTTCAAAATCAGAAAAGCATCATAAAGCCCCGGAATAATTTTCCACAAGGTAAGTTTATGTTTTATAGTTTTATTTTAATGTAAAAGTAATAAAAATTTAAAATGTTGGAAATAAGGTTCAGTGTTACAAGTAAAAACGCGTTTTGATTTTCCACATTTAATGGAGAGAATATTCTAATAATTGGATTTAGGTGATTTCAAGTATTTTAAATTCGTAAAAATTTTTCCAGGTAGCCTAAAAATTGAAACTATGTGGGCGAATGTTAATTTATATTATTTTTTCAATAAAACAAAACAAAATGTTTTATAAATTATTTCATTACCTAGTAATTAGTTGACTTAGGACTGAAGAAATCAGCCATTCCAACTCATTCAAATTCCATATATTTCGGATAGTGTTTTCAGTCAGTTATTAATAACCAACCAGAGGTAAATGTCATTATCTTAAGTAAGTAAAAACGATCTCATCTTACTTTATCTATATCTTTATCCATATTAGCAAGAAAAAGCGTACTTCTACCTAATAATTTTATTACTTAATTATGTGATTGCATTGCTTATTCCCTCCCGGTCCATAAGACTTCAAAGCTGAAACACGACTAAACTCAACATACAACGACGACCAGACTGCTTTTGTAATAGGTAATAATCCAGTAAAATAAATCATTGAAATATTTTAAAATAAAATTTATTAATAATATGTCTAAAGTTTGGGGTAAACATTTTCATAAGTTAGCAACACCATTGCCCATTTGCACTCATTGCACGTACTTAAATGACGTGACCATTGCGGTCTTTGTCTAATCCGAGTGAGCGTCAGTGTTTGCGACATGCGCGAGCGAGGCAGAATATATGTCTACATATGTTTTCTTTCAGATATTTAATCGGTTTCAAAGCTCCGTCAATTTGTTAGTGGCTACGAGTTTTTTGACGCGTTCTTGAGCGGTTTGCTTCTCTAGTCCTATTTATCTCATGTGAGTGGGTATGATGCAGAACGGGGGATATTTGGTTCAGTCGGGAGGTAATTGGGACGCGTACATAGGGTTGTCACAAATATCGTTTTTTTTCCTTTTCTTACTTACTTTGTCGTTTATCTATTGAAAGCCGTTTGCAATCAACTATTTTTTGATCGTTAATACGATATTCGTCTTATATCTAATATAAGATAATAATCGAGCCTTGATTCTTATTTTTTACTGTTATTTTATTTTATTACACATTAAATAAAATATCCTAATCAGAGTATGACAGCCCTGGTCCAAATCCCATATACCCCTTTCCTAAACCATTGTAGCCCCGCTGGGGGTAAAATTGGGATCTGGCTGGATTTTATTGAATTTATCAAAATCTGGCACATATTGATAAAACCAACATTTATTTGCCTTTTAGTCTTAGAGTAGAAAGCCACTGGAGATGCCCTAACGTCCGCGCTTCTAACAATTTTTTTCACCATTTTTTGCGGGGGACGAGGTAAACACGTACAGCACACCACCAAAAATTTTAATACTCAACAGTCACAAATTTTGCTGTCACGATAAACGCACACTACAGAAAAATTTAACACATCAAAAAATACACGCTCACAAATAAAGATTTCACGTAACTATGCAGCATACATACGAAAAAGACAGTGATGGGACACAAAGAATGAGTCAAATCAGTTTGGTGAATGAACTTATATATAAAATTGTAAGTGTAAAATTCTGCACATTGAAGATAAATAAATATTTATTTAGTCAGTTTGTAAAATAAAACCGGCCAAGAGCGTGTCGGACACGCACATGAAAGTGTTTCCGTATCCAAAAGATGGGCCTTAAACCTTATTTTCATAGTTAAGTTAGGTAGTTATTTCCATACATTACCATTTAGTTAGGGCAACTGCACGTCATAAGTTGGTCAAGTTGTATTAAAAATACTATGTATGATACAGAGTCCGCTAAAGTTTTCGTTAAAAGTACAGTCAGCCACACATCAGGTTACCACAATCTGTCAAATTTCCTCAACTGATATTCAACTTAATGTGTATGACAGTATTTACTGTGATGTGTGGCTGTACGTAGGTACTTACTTGGAGGTATAGAGCATATTTTTTTCAGAATTATTTTAATAGTATTTCAAAAGTTGGGGGGGGGGGGAGAGGAAGCTCTAATTTTAACTTTGTATTAATATATCTCGAAACTGGGGGGTTTGATCCACATTATGTCAAGGCAATTTTTGTTGTATTTAAAGATACCTTTTTAACGATACCGACCAGACGATGGGGTAAGTCGAATTTATTTTTCGAATTAACTTTTCGCTGTATGGAAAGGGGGGTGAAAAATAATTATTTTTCAATAATGTTAAAAACCAATTTTTGGATTATCAGTATACATCTCTTTACCAATTTTCAGTGGCAATCGGTGCAGAAACGGCGGAGAACGAGCCAGGACAGACAGACAGACAGACGGACAGACATGACGAGTAGACTACGGAACCCTAAAAAATGGTGAAGTTGTGCAATACATACTAAAACGTAAAAAATTACAAATGTGCGCTAGTTTGGGGTTAAACATTTGGACAAACAAAGGGAGAGTAAATGAAACAATATATTTTTAATTAGAATGATTTATTGAAATATTACAAAAAATCCTTATTACGCATTTATATTGATTTTCAAAATGAATAAGTTTATTGTACACGTGTCGAATATATTTCTGGGGGTCTAATTTTTTTGAAATATTGGATAAACGAACATTCGTATACTTTTCTATATTAAAATTAGCGAGCTCCAATTATGGTTTACTATCTACTCCGTTATCATGCATGATACTCCCGGACCACATATTTTATTCCTTTTACCTCGAAATATTTTATAGCCACCAATTCTTTTTATTTTTAGAATAAATTCCAACATCGTATGACCAGAAGAAAGGACAGTAATTTCTCTAATTCACTTTACAATGTTTTAATATTATAATATACGTCTATACTATTTTATTCAAAATATAATGAAAAGAACGGATTTTGAAACTAACTGCAGTGAGTGAATGATTCATTCAAATGTCGAGTTGATTTTAATTGGTCCCATCACTAGGACCGATACCACGATATCATTATTAAATTTTTCTGTCGTTTACGTATCGTAACGGTTTTTTATTAAAATAGATTTTCTAGTTTAATACACATTTAATAATTAATAAAAGTCATTACTTATGATAGGAAACGCGATCTTGTTGCGAATTTTAGCTGTCAGATCGCCTTTTACATGAAAATACTGCACAATTCACCATTTTTAAGAGAAACGTCACGCGACACGGAGCGATGCAAAATGGCGATGTAGCGACATCCAAGTAGTTTTGTATAACTTAGTTGACCAGTTCCGAATAGTTGACCAATGTACTTTGCCGGAGGGGAAACGCCCGGTATGGCATCTCCAGTGGCTATATACTCAAAGCTTTTAGTACGCTTATCAGACTCATATACAATTTAAAAATAAAAAAAATGTGGTAAAAGGAATATTGGCTTTAACACCTACAGTATCATTTTTTTGTATCTCGTAAATTTTAGAGTAATTAATATCTTAAAAAGCGTAATGTGAATCCGGGAAGCCCAAAAACATACATGGCATTTTAATTATCATATCAATTTTTCAAAGAAATGTTGTCAATTCAAGATCAAATAATCTACTACAATGTTGCTACTGCAATAAAATGATCGGGTCTTCCCCCCCGGGTGGGCCTCCGGTACCCTCACTCACTCGGCGAAACACAGCACATGACTTCTTCTTGCTTGATGAATTATTTATAAATAACACCCACCTATTGATACATTTTGGAACTACTCTCGGAAAAGCGACGCATCAACTTAGTCTGTGTCAGCAATCTCCCTGATCCCGCAGATGTTACTAGGCGCAGAAGAATTACTTACCATTAGGTGACTGCCTTGCTCATTAGTGTATTAAAATAATGGAGAAATAATAAAACTAATGGAATCACTTCATTAACGTTTTATTATCACTTGTATCAGTTAGAGCTTATTATTATATTTGATGGCTTCTAAATTACCTTCATCATTAAGTATAAAAGTTTTCAAGCGTTTGTTGCCATACTTTTTATTATTTGTTTTTTGCAAACCAACTTTTACAAGTTCTTCTATAGGAAGTTTAAGATGCAGTTTGTTGCTACGAAACGTACGTACGATTATGGTATACACAAATTGGTAAGTGAAACCATCTGGTAACTCAGCAACAACATCTTTCCATTTTATGTCAGTCCAAATTTGATATGGACTTCTTCTCAAACTGTAAACAAAATATTAAGCGTTTTATGTGGACAAAATAATAAAGCTGATACTTTAATTAAAGTAATAACAATAGAACTAACACCATGCTTATTTATTCATAACATTTTCTATGTCCAAAGTAAAAACAAATGAAAGCTGTATTTATTACCCTTGTCTCTTACATTTTGAACACTTTCCTTCTTATTCTTCTCAGTGTAACATCACATGTGCAGAACATTTGGCAATGGAGTTTAGTGAACCAAAAATGCCGAAGATACTCTGCCTGAGTTTCGAAATCACCTTCTATTTGTCTCCAAACATCAATACCAATTGGTCTATTCTTCAAACCTTTAAGATCTTCTCCAGTACAGTCCATTAGTAATTTCAAAAATTTTGTTGCCAAGGATATATTCCAGGATATTTTCTTCTTTTCTGGTTTTCCTAGTAAATAAATTTAATAAATTATAAAAAAATCAATAACAAAATGCTTTTACAAAAAAAAATACAGGATAATTTACCATTAACAGTAAACTTAAGTCTATTATAAAGGCCTCTAGGTTCCCTAGAAAGTACTTCTGACAAAATTACAGGTGCTCTTTTTGGATCATGATGAAAACAAATATCCATAATTTTTTGCTCATCCTTTGTGTAATGTCCTTTTTTTGGCCTACTGTAGTGGTTAACAACATGTTTGTATACTTGGCGCACATTTCTTTGTAGACCCCTTGAAAGATATGCAGCAATATATTGCCGTACATGCTCCTCAGGAGAATTATTTTTTTTTCCTTGTAGTCTATTCTTCCATCTTGCAAAACAATTCAATTTATCGGGTACATTGAATTTCTGAAATGAATTATAAATAAGTGATTTACCTAGGTGAGACCAAATTATCCCAAACATGGTGCTTTTCGCTGCTATAACATACAGGTGATATTCCAGCTGACTTAATGTCAAGATTACCATTAGCATTAAATTTTTGATTATAGCAATAAAAGTAAATAGTACTTAAACTGACCACTTCTTTTTTGCTCAATCAAGGATGGAGAATCCTCCGGCGCCATGTCATATATTATAAATAAATATCATCATAGCATCTATCAGATGGGGTTCGAAAGTCAGGATGGTGTTAGTGGATGGAGTTAATGGTCAGTTTAATTTTTAAGAGTCTGAACTGATAAATCTGATAATCTTCAAATAGCAGTCTTACCAACACTCTCTTAAAATTCTAAGCTAAGCTAATTACATCATATAATTTTATGGATTAAGAAAACACAAACCTTAACAAACTTTTTCCAATTTTTTTCTACATGTTTAGACTCCTCCGAAGACAGGGTCCCCATGATGAATTTATTTTCATGTACGCCTGTATCTTTCAATGGTACTATTAGTGAACTGGGTTCTTGATACCACGGCTTTTCCCATGATGTAGTTGCATATTCCAATTTCTTTACTAAAAGCTGTAATTAAATTTTAATGAATATACATGCCAATTAATTAAGTTAGTACATGTATAGCTACAAGAATATAATGCATTAGCACTCTTGTTGGATTTGTAAGGGTCAGGCCAGACAAGAGTATCTGTATAAAATAACTCTTGTGTTTGCTCAGTGTCTGGGTGTGTATATGTAGGTATTTAAGTATTGTTGTAATATCTGTTGTTTGATATCTGTAACACAAGTGCTAAAGTTTCTAGGTACAGAGTCAGATCAATTTAGGAGATGTTATGGAAATACGAGTATAAAATAACCTCAAATTCTCTAACACACATCCTGTCATATCAATTAAAACATACTTGCATGTAATCATTAGATTCCTCCTGAAGTTGTTCCATATATTCAAGGACCTTATGCATACAATCCGGGTCGTCAATTTTCATTTCCCTGACTTCTTCGTATAAATCATCAAGAGTCTTCATGATGTTTGCACTGTCTTCCTTTAATTTCCTTTTTACCAAAAATTTTCGTGGGCGCTGATTTGTCACGTTTTGTATATATCGATTTAACTATTCGTATGTTTGGAACAAAATAAATACAAATCTTTTCTTTCAATAAGTGCACATTTTCGCTCACTATTCTTAATTTGTTTATTCAATTTTATTTGATTTCGTTCGTCGCGGGCTCATTGACATATGACAGCGCGGCCGTCACTTAAAAAAAAAAGTTAAATACAGATTATACAGACTAGACTTATGGTAGAGCTACAAAAATAGGTAGGGTGATCGAGATAGTGATTGCCCACTTAAGAAATTGACACTAGTTTTATTTCAATATAATCCTTTTCTTTAACAATAAGAAATCAGAGTGTAATTATTTGACAACGTTAATAGTTTAGCATTGAGATAAGTTAGCAATAATTCAAACATCTAAAGAATATTTTATAATTATAACGTATAACAAAAATATCTCCTAAAAACACAGTGATTGCCCACTTGACACAGTCATTGCCAACCAAATGAGACAGTGATTGCCAACTATACCGCACGTTGTAATTCCATAAAAATACTATTAAATACTTAAAATTTTAGATCTTTCGTAAGTTTTTGTGCGTTTAAGATATATTTCTAAGCTATTGAAATCAGTAACATCATCCAAATAAGATACCATTGACTAAGAAAACCCGTTTAGTTTCAAAATCTAGTAAAATCGTCAAATTGTTCTATCTAGTTTCTCGTTATCTCAGCGAATAAATGGAATGTACCAATTTTACAAAAGGTAAGTAGATACAGTTTGAGGTTGTCGGAGGCCCAATGGGGGGTGAGGGGAGGGGGGAGGGGTTAAAAACATTGGCAGCATACTTGTGACTCCACTGGTGTTGAGTATGTGCGTTGGCATTCGCTTACCATCAAGTGATGCGTGTTTTGACTGCACATTATATATAATAAGCAATGCTGCCGCCCATGGTCACCTGCAACACCACTGAAGTCACAAGTGCGCTGCCAACCTTTTATCCCCTTCCCCCCCGGGTGTGGGCCTCCGTTTCCCTCACTCACTCGGCGCAGGGGCTGCTTCACGCTGGTTTTCTGTGAGGCAGTGGTATCACTCCGGTCAAATCGGCCCATTCATGCTGAAGCGTGGCTCTCCCACAGTTGAAATTTGAAAGTTTTTTTCTAATTATTACTAACTGCATCATTTGGTAATTAAATTTTAATATGTGATAGGTGGCTCACAAGCATACGGATCACCTGATGGTAAACGATTGCCACCGCTCATAGACACTCGCAACAACAAGGGGAATCACAAATGCGCTGCCAACATTTTAACTCCTTTTCCCCCTTCATAGAGCCTCCGGTACACTCACGCGTTAGCGCCGCTTGATTTTGGTTTTCTGTGATTATAGAATCACTCCGTTTAAGCCGGCTTATTCATACTGAAACGTGCTCTCCCACGGTAAAATACATAATATAATTACGGTATATATTTGGTTGTTCTTCTTACCACCTTTCCTCCAAGATTTTCGGTAGCAGATCAAATTTTCCCCTATTTTTAGGTCAACTTTTTGTAAAAAGCAGTTTTTTCGAAACTCCTTGTACCTAGACCTAGATATAAAGAAAGATACAGGATATAAAGAAAATATTCGGTTCGATTATTATATCCCTCACGTGATTTAGTAAATACCTACCCGGGCAATCACTGTCTCATACCCATGGCAATAACTGAATTCTGGTATGGCAATAACTGAATTTGTCATATTTTAGGTACAGTGATTGCCCACCCTCTTAAAATACTTAATGGAATAAAATTACGCCGCGATAACTGCTTCGAATGAAACATTAAAGCTTTAACTAACACGTCGTTGTGCTTTAACGCTCAAAAAAGAAAATTAAAGTGATACAAACTTCAAAACTACAAAATGTATCCTTAACAAATTCTGTAAGGAATTCGCATTTTTTGAAGTGACGGACACCCGCTGTCCAAAAACTGCCATTACAATATTTTTATTGAAAATTTTGCCAAATGTCTTATTTAGAACTCTAGTTAACAGTATCCTAGTGTTATTTAACGGATTTAATGTAAAACTACACCTTTGAAAATAAGTTAAAATGTATGTTAACCTTAATTCGGCAATCACTGTACACTGGGCAATCACTATCTCGGTTACCCTAGGTATTTTGAAAACTTTGTGGAAGAAAACCCCGACCCTATCTAGCAACACTGGCCATTTGTGGCAGTTTGTTTGTGGCCGGTAATTTCCTTTATTATTATTTTATTTTATTTCTTTTGTTTGCTTTGCTACCATAAAACATTTTTAATCAGTGTGTTCTATCCAAAGATATTGTATATAAGAACTAGATGGCGTACTCATTACTTGCATTCGAGCCTCGTGAGATGTCTATAACTTGATTGGCGTCCTACTCTAATAAGGTGACCACACGATTTAGATTTTCGATTACAATTATTGTTTGTCAAACTCAGTCCACCCACGTGGGAGTCGGGCATCGTTTTCTCTAGGAAACTCGTGAAGCCCATTCAAACTAGAAGGGCTAGCACGAACGTTTCAAAGTATCGTTTGAGTATTTATGAGCAATTTTGTATGAAAAAAACACAAGTTCCAAATTAAAATTCCTTATTATGTATACGTACGATACGAAGAGACTACCGACTTTTCGAAAAAGTTTGTGCTAGCCCTATTAGATTTTCTATTTACCTACCTATAATAATACACTCTGCGGCACATTTAACCGGCCATAGCGTATTATTCATACAAACGTACACACTTTGCGATTTGAAGGTTCTATGGATATTCTTCATATTGACTAAAATTTAATTTTTTTTCACAAACTCTTGGGGAAACTGGGACACTTGATCCCCATTGTTAGTTCTATAAAAACAAAACGTACATAGGTAGGCAATTTTGTTAACTACCTACTGTTCCTCATTATTTGATTATTATATTTATTAGTGCTTCATATATATTTTTTTTGCATTTTCCCAGAACTTTCCAAAAGGATCAAGTGTCCCCTATTCTGGGAGACTTGATCCCAGTAACAGGTAGACTAGATCTTAGGGGATCAAATCTCTCTAATGCAAATTTGAAATAAATGAAACCCGGTGTCTTTATAAAAGCATTATTTAATTTAACAAAATATTAAATTTATATTGCTTTACATGTCTCACATGTCTCACTCAAGTATTAATTTTATGAGCATTGAGTCTCAGTCTTAGAAGAAATTTTACATTTTCATAAAATAAAATACAGCTTTGAAAATTTACATTTTATTGCATTAGCACTATATGCGAATGCACTATCTATATGAACTGATCATCATCTAAAGGTTGGACTTACATTAGAAACGTTTGAAAATCACTTGTTTAGTAATTTTTCCCGGTATGACGGTAAGCCACCTTTTTTTAATTTCTTCATTCTTTGTAAATCTGAAACAGTAAAAAATCCAGTCTTTAGATGACAAGCGAAATGGACACCCTACTCAATGCAAAAATAAAACTTTGACTAAACACTTACTTATGAAAAGATACACCGCAACCTTTATATGATTCACTTTTGCATCCTATCACACAACAAGTGAGAACCATTATTAAATAAATAAGCACAATTTTTACACTTTATTTTTGTCGTCACAATAATACAATCTTTCAAATTATTTTTGCCGCCGCCATAATGGTGATGTCCAGACGCCAAGTGTTGCATATTTATTATAATTAAAACTACCATATCACCGACTTTTACATAAAACTAGTCGTTTATCATGGTTTAAAATTAAAAAAATAAAAAGACATTATTAATTCCAACGTATCATTCCTTTAAACTATTCAATATTTTGAAAGTTCCCCAGAAGAAGAAATATAAACTTTGCGTAAGTTATACCACAAAGGTTTTTTTTTTATGATGGCAACCCTTTAGACAAGGACATATTCCTGTCGATCGCCATCTCGCTCGGCTCGATTTTCTGTAAAGCGATTTGGCATTTCAAAGTAATCTTTATTCTCATTGCATAGAATCGAAATTAACATTGCATTCATTTTCATAGTACACCATCTTGTTATAATGTAAAATCTTTTGGTTCTATCTAATACCTATCACTTGCTGGCCAGCAGGCAGTCTCTAGTCAGTTGAAAGTTTTATTTTGTTACCATCATCATACAAAGGATCCTTGTTCCTTGCAAATTGTATTCAAGAAACAATTATGCTAAAACAAAGTGAACAACAAATCATCGATGATTTGCTAGAGAGCGACGACGAACTTCCGAGTGAGTGATACCCCGTTTATTTATACGATAATCCTATCGGTAACCTAGCGTTATCTCCTGGTTGGTTCCAAGCTGTAGCTTCGAAGCCCAGAGTCCACGTTCCTGCTTCGTCTCCTCAACTTCAAACGGTTTGGGGGATCCCATACCATACCTACCATACCTACTGGTCAGTTTATTATCATTAGTAGGTACCTATAATAGTAACTTAACTTCTTTTGCGAAGTCTGTGGTACCTATGTACAGTCAGCCACACATCAGGTTACCACAACCTGTCAAATTTCCTCAATTGATTATCAACCTAATGCGTTTGATTGACTCTCACCTTACTGTTGTAAGGTGAGTCAATTAAGGAAATTTGACAGTTTTGTATACTTTGATGTGTGGCTGTATGTACATTCAAATTTTGCAAAGGCAAATCTTCGTTCTTGTTAGTATTTAAGAGGAAGAGGAGAGCCTAAAACTATCTGCTGATAATCTAAAATCTATTTTAGTGAGGTGTCTGAGATAAGGATACCTGTTAGAAAGTTTAAGTTTTCCTATTTACATGGTCACCTGCCCCACCCTCTCAGAGATATTCTATGACTTTTTACATTGGTAATATGCCAGTAAGTCACCTGCCATAGTTCTCGAATCACTGTACTTTTTTGAAATTAATTTATTGTAAGAATTTTATAACTACTGACACTTTTGATGTACAATGTTATAATTTTATTCCTCAGCGGAGTATAATGAAGATCCGGAAATACCAGCCTATAAAAATGACAACAGGTTTGATACATTGACATTTAATTGGATTGATAGCAACTTCAGCAAATACTACTGCGAGGAAGAGAATAAAAAGAAGAAATGCTTATCATTCCTTTACTCCACTCTCAATGAAAGCATTGTTCATAAGAAAACTGAGAATCTGAAAAAGGGAGATAAGGCAATGCTTATAAGTTGTGTTCTAAATAAACAAGATCTCTATTGTTTAAAATGCATTGAACCAATTGCAAGTGATGCCACTATACTCTGGTTTATAAACTTTTTAATTTACAAAGACATGCAATCTAATTTTAACTTTCTGAAAACCTGTCTGGTGGACACAATGTATAGTAAAAAGTGCACAAATCCTTTGGTAAACTTGAACTACTTTGAAAGTAAGAAATATCACTTTGATTTTGTAATCAATCAGTAAATAATGTTTTATTTTTATAAACATTTTATTTTGTATAAAAGTCATAAATTATAAGTGAATAAATTGTATAGAAATAAGCTTAAAATAGGTATGTATGTATTAGGTATAAAATTATAAATACTAAAATTATATTTTAATTCCTTAACAAAAAAACTAGTCTGTATCAAAATATGGTTATAAAGTATGTAGTAATCTGGGTAATAGGTACATTTTTAATCTTATGATTTTTATAATAGATTATGATTGTAATATGTTCTATCTAGGATAATTTTAGAGACACTCTTATGCTTCTTGTATGTAATTTATAAAACAGTAGCATAACAGTAGAATGAGATCCCATCAAAAACAATACTTGTCAAAAAAACCAAGTCTCGCAACTACCGTAAAAAGTGGTGAGATCCATGTTTTGCCAAGTCGGTTATTCATTTATTGACTCGGCAATCACATTAAAACACAATATATCTCACAAGTAACACATTAAATTGATTTCGGTTGTTTAATGTGATTGCCAAGTCAATAAATGAATAACCTACTTGGCAAAACATGGATCTCACCACTTTTTACGGTAGTTGCGAGACTTGGTTTTTTGACAAGTATTGTTTTTGATGGGATATATACTTTATTATTCTAAGGAAATATATATCTTTAATATTATGTAAAAGATAAACAATCATGTTTTAAAAAAATCATATACCTATGTAATATACATGGTCTATTAATGACTGTGTTATGAAAAAATGTCAAGTTACAATAAAATATTCTTAATGGTATGTACAATAAATTAACTGTTTTAATTGTTACCTATATAACTATTATGTATTCTGTGCCTATAATACAAAATATAGGTCTGTTTTCTTGGGTTTGCAGTTTAGCAAAAGCATTAATTGGGATTTGAAATAGTATGCTCCTATGCTGTTATACCTTCACACAAAAAAATACATAAGTATTATGTATTTTTTTCTGTTGTTCACTAATATTTTTTGTTTCGGTCCGCCCCCAATTGGTTTCGGAACTTTAGTTCTATTAGTCGTCGATTCCATCGCGCTAGTGTTTCGCCTTGATTTTGCGATGTCTATAGAATTTACCTCTTTATAAATAGGTAGTAGGTATAGATTACATATTTAAGATAAACTTACTGTTTTTACATATTATTCTTCCTGAATGGTTTTGAATGGAACTTTGTCTTAAAAGTTTGATTTTCGATTAAAAATTTTCGAATATAAATTTTATCACACAAAACTTCTTATAGGAATTCTCTACCAGTCAATCTTTTGGTCATGCAGAAAAGACAAAGTTGCAGTGACAGGAGGATTTAATAGGGTGATTAGATACTATAATAATATTTTTTTTTTTCATACAGGAGGGTACTTTATGAGTATAACTTCGCCAATGTCAAGTGAAATAAGTAATATAATGTGGGTAGGTAACCAACAGGCGAAGTCAGTCAAAGTCACGGTCACTGAGTAAAAAAAAACACCGGGGTTTAGCGTTTTATCGACTAACGGATTCTGTCTAGACTCTAGACCTCTTTTTAACAAAATCACAGATTTAAGAATTAGGTCAAAGCAAGCTGTAAGCTGTTCAAGTGACAACTCACTCGACACACTAGGTATAGCAGTGACCAGTGTTAACATAACAATTTTTCACTTAGGTAATGTTTATCGTTATTTAAGATTAATAATAATTTTAACATTCATATTTGTATTAGCTCCAATACAAAGGAGAATCACATTCGTGAATAATAATAAAATGGCCATTTTAATTAAAAATCACGAGTATGATGGTTACGACACGAATAACGTGTGCCTACAAAATTAGGTAGGATCAAGAACACAAATAGCTATATAATTTACTCTACGAGATCCCATTGCTGCAAACACAGGAAATACGAGTAGGTACTGTTCTGTGACTCGGATGTCGCGTCCACGCCACAGAAGAATAATAAGGATAAGTTAGGTAATCCTCCGTGTCCACGCTTAATTCCTCCTTACTACCCGTGCGGATAAACGCTGGATAGTAAGTATTCTGTGTTACAGCAAAGAGGCAGACGCCAGTCCCGTAGTTACCTAATGCCTCTACCGGAACTTAATGCGTTTTTATAATTTATAATATACCTACCTAATAGGATAGCATTTATTTGGATAGTAGGTAATAGATCTATTAATAATTACGTTTTTATTGTTTAGTAAATTTTTAATGAAATTTTTAGGTAGGTACCTACATACTTAATTTCAATAATAACTGTATTGCACTATACTCTGTCAATAAACTGAAATTTATTCTTGAGGACTATTACAGAGTTCCATAGTATTATAACCAATAGGGCTACTATACTCAATAACGTAAGCGGCAGTGGCACCATCAGTTAATTTCATGACTCTTGACGCATTATAACTATGTGCTTACACTAATTTTCTCAGTACTCAGCAAGTCATTGTAATAATAAAATCTAAATAAGTAAATCATGTGCCAGTTGTGTTTGTTTACCACACAAAGCTTGCGTGTTTGTTTGCCGAGACGGCGGGAGGGGCCGCGGCCGATGCTAACCCGATTACGCCCAATCAGCGACGTCGCCCCCGCCTAATTGGGCGCCCGGGGCGAGGGCGGGCGCTTTTTTAAACAGCTTGCACAAACACACAGCCGGCTCGCCGCCTCGTGCGACCGAGCTTGTGTTGCAGTAGTTCCATGGTGAATATAAAATAATATCCGTGTCATAGTCATCTTTCGTTAGGTATTTTGTGTATCCATATTTGTGTTACTAGACCGACAAGTTCGTTAGAAATGGGTACTATACTTACTTAGGACACATTCCTAACGAACTTGTCGGTATTACTTTGGTTGGTCGTCAGGGCCGGATCTACCTATGGGCTGCTTCAGCTGCTTGGGCTGCAGCCCAGGGCTCCGGGGTCACAAGGGGCCCCCCAGATCCCGCTAAAAATCCCTAAACGCTATAGATCCCGCTGCAAAGCAATAAGGTCGCCCTTTGTACAAGTGTACTTGCTTAGGATTAAATGTATGTTTTTTTGTGAAAATAGAAACATTTTTTGGACATGATTTTTTATCCTAAAATTGTGTTAAAAAGTAGGTATATAGGCAAATCAAGGCAAATACATGTTAACCCTTTATGGGGCTCTGTCGATATGTTAGACACTCATAATTATTTTGATCCTAATTTGTTCGAGATAAGGTCTAAAACCAATGAATTGTATTTATACTACTGCCCATTAAGGGGGTTAAGGTTTAGGTACTTACCTATTAATATCTACCTACAATACTACCTACATACTCTTTATCGCTCTATCTATTCACTAACGCTTAGAATAAAATGCAAATCGAAAACGTTCACCCCAATAAAACAAAGGGATGTAAGTTTTGAAATAAAACGCGTCAAACGAATTCACTCCCCAATCGACATTCAACTGAGCGTTATCGCACACTCGTCCATTATTAATAGCCCCCCGCTCGGCCGGCGCGCGCGTCATCAATCAGCATAGTTCTGCAAATGTAGGAACAATATCGGTGGCCGCTCGCGCGCGTGCAGGGCCGGACCTACCCTTCCTAACAGGTAGGAAACACGGGCCCCCAGGACAGGGCCCCACGTGAACAAAAAGCATGGATATGGAGTATAGCTCGAGGAGTAAGACCGAAATTTTAGGTAGGATTTTCCTATCAAAGGAAAAGGGTAGCAGCGCTTTAGAGTGTGAGTTCCTTATGGCGCCCTTTTAAGGTAGGTACCATCATAATGTGTCAATAAAGTCATGCAGTAATTGATGGCCGCTTATTAAAGTATGATAACTCCATTGATTATAAACCATGGGGAAATCATAGTTCAGAATCAATTTTCCGTTTTTGATAACAATCTACACCTAATGCTAATTTTAAATATAAGTTATTCATCCTCTCCATTCATCGACGGGTACGGGATGATAACGGTTGTGAATACCTCATGGAAAATCCACGTAACGCCACTGGATGGCGCCTGCCGACCCAATATTGACTTGCTCGAGCCCCGCCCGCAATGCCCTTAATCCGGCCCTGCCAGCTGATTTATACAGCTCCCAGCGAATTGCGATCTCATCTGTATCACTCATTGCCCCGCGGTCGGTCTCATCTAGTTTCAAATGAAGACTTATTTGTAAGGCAGGGCGCTGAATTGTAACTCGACCCTAAATACTTAAATGTATACCCTCGTCACAGGCTTCTACCTAAGTACAATTTAACTAGTTAGGTACCTACAGCCACACTTTCAAAGTATTCAAAGCTGTTAGATTTCTTCAATCGACTATCATCTTACTGTCAACACTTTAGGCTGAATATCAATTGAGGAAATTTGACAGGTTGTGGTAACCTGATGTGTGGCTGACTGTACCTAATAAGTACGGACACAATGGTACGGAGAGAGAACTCCTAATGAAATATCTATTATACATATCACATACCTGCCTATTAAGGTCGTAACGCCCAAGCCAAAAGATTGATTTTCTATTATGTCTGCTGTCTCGGGCGTAATGTTAATACCTACCTACGCACCAATTAATAATAAGTGATAGGTATTTTGTACATTAAGGAATCAAAAAGTTACAGGTAAAGTTGTAAAAATATGTAAGTACTTACATAGGTTACGGGTCTTATTTCCTATTAAGAAAACTACGTGTTTTTATTCCTCTAATATTTATTTGTAAGTTATTGTTATCTACAGCTATGAACAGAGCATCAATACTATTTATAAACACCTTTAATTATATGTATAGACTATTTACATAAATCTGTAATTGGAATTGTTCACTTAACATAAATGTAGTTATAGGAGAGCGTTTTTAAAATTAATTGAGTAAGCTTAATTATTATGTATCTCCACATATCCGTCCGTAGTATTATTATAAGAGATCATCGCCATTTTCCATCATCTTACACTTATCACAGTTTATTAAATTTACAGTTACGTCACAGTTCATTTGTTTATTTGGTCAATATTCTAGTTATTTTATAACAATCGTAGTCGTAAGTCATAAGCGAAGAATAAGTATGATTACTTGCATTAAACACCGTATACGTCTTTCTTCACGAACTTAAGGTCACAGTAGGTGTGTTAGTTTACTGTGCTAAGGTGCCTATAGATACAATCACCTACGCTATAAAAGCGTATGTATTGCACCAGCACAATCGAATCATTACACTAGGTACATGTATGACTAACTGAAACATAAGAATTAAAGCTAATAGATAATCTATCAATCAGTTGCGGAATCGTCATTCAATAAAAAGAAATGTATTTTTCAAATTTGGAACATTTGATAAAGCTTAAAGCTTTATCATGCTACATATTCATATAAATTTGTCTGCCATCAAAAATGGGGCACATCCAGATTTTCTTATCATGCTCTAAGCGTACCCCGGGCTTCAAAGCGACAGGTTTGGATGCAACCGAGAATTGCACGCTATGATAAGAGAGACCTCATAATTTCATAAAAATCAAATTTATGTAACTGTAAGTAAGAAGTCTTCTTGCCGCTTGTAAAGGTCTTTTTTTACCTTTAATTACCTATGATTTTTAAACATCATTATGCGTACTGTCGCCGTCAGTTATACAGGGTATATCTGTGAACATTTACATCCCTTTAACCATGTGGTCTATCAACCATTGTGAACAACATTTGTTCAACAACTTTTCTAAATTCTTCGAAAAAAAATTCGACTCCCCATACAAAATGACCAAGTCACGTGACCGACTTTGTATATGGGAAGATATTTTTTTTTATGCGAATATTCAAAAGTCATAGAACAAATGTTGTTCAGAATGGTTGGTAGAACACGTGGTTAAAGGGATGTAAATGTTTACAGATACACCCTGTATTGGAACAGATGATCAGATATGAATAACGTTTACGTAAATAATGTTCAGTAATTTAGGGTAACTTGTAGTGTTTGGAAATTATTGAAATTTTAACCTGTTCAGAAGTATTTGGTCACTTTGTCTGTTCCAGTATTACTGACGGAGCCTGTAGAACTACTTTACGTGGTGTACTGTCGTCGTACGGTCTGTAGACAGTATTTTCAGTGAAGCGGTTAGGTACCATTTCGATCAAGAGTTAATTATGTCCCGCGAGTGGCAGGTATAATGGCGTGGCATAGTGATCTGACGGCGATTGCCTATCACGTAGTAAGGTGTTTACATTTGCGTTTAGCCAGCTATTATTAGGCGTTTGCCAACGATCAACTTTTAATAAAACAATCAACCTTCTGTGTCCATCGTTGAAAGAAGGTCCTTGCCTATAAATTGTCTTCCTTATATATGGCATTATTATTATCCTTATATAGGTATGGCATTACTCTCGTATATTGCAATCAGTATACGAGATAACTTATATACCTCGTTCTTCTAGACCCCAGTCTTAATAAGGTAATCTTCCCTAACTGCCAACCAATACCTACCTCAAGAATCTCAACGCAATCGCAATGGGTGATCGGATACAATTGCCTATGGTCCAATAGTAAGTAGTGAAGTGAGTACCATAGGAGTAGCCAGTTTTCATTTCGGGGAGAATTCGAGAAAATACAACCCTTCTTTGTTCATAAGAAAAGAACAATATGTAATCAGTTAATCACGAACGTAAAAGTATTTCTTTTACGTCCGCGTATGTAATTTAAATTTTAACTTATTTTTTTCAGGTTTTATACCACCAAAGCCCCTCTGGCTTCGCCTATAATGAGTACTAAGAGCATAGTACCAGTACCTCAAGCCCGTGACACGCATAACGCGCGAGTGAGTAGTTATGTGTCGGCGGAGGCGGGCGCCGCGGGCGGCGGTGAGGGCGCGCGCGCGGCCGCGAGGGCGGCGGCGTGGCGCCGGGCCTTCAGGCGCAGGTCCGCGATGGAGGACGAGCGGCAGCGCGCCGCCAGCGCCGCGAGCCCCGCGTACGGGGGGCACAGCGCCGCCGCCGCTGCTGCCGCGGCTGCACTCGCGTACTGTTCCAACAAACAAAATCTATATAGAATAGAATAGAATAGAATAAAATTTTATTTGGTTAACACAATCACATAAAACAAAAGAAAAATACAACAATTAATAAAAAAAAAACAAATGTGACATTTTACGTGACGTGTCACCAAAATGGATTCCACTCAGCTGTTTTGTCACGGCGGATAGCCATGACACTGGTTTTCTGTGGAAACCATTGAGGTAGGGAGGGAGTTTATATGACGCACAAAAGCAATTACATTTTCTGACTGGCCCAATGATGGTCAAGGACGAAGAGATGAATAACTTGTAGGGAGTCAAGAATTGTGTCGCGGTGGAGTGCAAGAGTGCTAAGCACACGCAATACCCGCGCACATCTCCCCAGATTCGGCCAGTATAACCGTTGTGTTGGCATGGCCATGGGAAGGTGGTGGGTTTGGCCCAATGATGGTACACGCAATATCCGCGCACATCTCCCCAGATTCGGCCAGTATAACCGTAGTGTTGGTATGGCCATGGGAAGGTGGTGGGTGACCCAATGATGGTTCAATGCAGAGGCGGCGTAAGGCGTGGGCGACGTGGCCACCGCCTACGGCCTCGCGGTCAAAGAGGCCTCGCGCCTCAAAAAAAATATGCATTGTTTATGCTTCAAAAAAAGAGAATAAAAAAATCGCACAGAGAAACAGGTCGCCACAGAAAAGGGCCTCGGGAAAAAAAAATCTTGCCCCGCCACTGGTTCAATGGTACTTCACGCTGGATTTCTGTAAGGCTGTGGTATCACTACGATCGGAAGCGGCCCATTCATGCCGAAGCATGGCTCTCCAACGGTTAAATGCTGTAAGGCATCAAGTCGGCCAATTGTACTTATTATTTCGTGCAATAAAGAATAAATAAATAAAAAAGTAAAAATAAAGTTAGTAGGTAGGTACATAACTAAGTATGACGCTATAACGGTTTGCTTTAAATTATTTGCATTCACTCAAAGCTTTAAATACTACGGAGAAAGAGTCTAACGTAACATACCTACACGCTAGGAGACCGCAAAAATAACAATACGTAAGCTATGTAGCCAAGGTAAATAAACTGTTAAACTACTACCTCTCATCACGATAATATCGAGAATAAAAAAAAAGACTGCTTTTAAGTTCTACATTGATGATTAAGTATTATATTCAACACCAGTGCTCGTATTTCGTAGTCACTACGACCGCACAGGCGTAGCTACGACGGTCCTTTGCTACGAATGAAATGACGGTACGGTGCGTCGCATTATGTCGTAGGCATCGCGGCGTAATCGTAAGGTTCCTCAAAAAACAGAACTTTTATAGGTTCATCGTGTCTGTCTGTACATCTATTCGTGTACGTACGTACTATGAGAAATATACTGTTGAAAAATGGATAAGTAGATGTATTATAGTGTAACCGCATAAAATATTCATACAAAAATAGAAAAAATACAAGGGGTTCCCCATACTTAAAACTGAAAATCAATGAAATTGCTCCCTTAAATTATTATTATTAATCCAAACGTGTTTGACAATAAGATTCGAGTTGATTGAAGAAATATGGCGGGACTAGATAGGTTATAGAGCAGGAGTAACCAAAAGGTTGATGGACCTAGGGCCGCCTAATAATAATATGCTCAGAATCTCCTTGCGTGATCAGTTCAGGAAGAGATCCACAGAAGGTCGCAGACAGCCCAAAAAATTACGTGGCTAAAGTGGCAATGGGCAGGCAGGGCACATTCCGGGGAGAACAGACGGCCGTTGGGAAGGAAAGGTCAATAAGTGGAGGCCGCGTACAGGAGTTCGCAGCGGTGGCAGGCCCCCCCACAAGGTGGACCGATGATCTAGTGAGGATCGCGGGAATTCTTTCGATGCGGGTGGCACAGGACCGATCTGCGTGGCGAACATTGGCGGAGGCCTAGTCCAATCCCAGGGGTTTTGGTTAGGGTTAGAGTCCCACACACCACCTTGTCCCCCACATGTGGCAAGGTGAAGGCCATGATGATTTCCCCTGGGAAAACAAAAAAAGGCCTAGTCCAGCAGCGGACGTGTATTGGCTGAAATGATGATGTTGAATATTGTGTCTGTCGATGTGATTTACCTGATGTGCAGCGGCGGACAGCAAGGCGGAGTCAAAGGGCGCGAAGGCGGCGGGCGGCGCGGGATGCGGCGCGAGCGGCAGCGGCGGCGGCGGCGGCGGCGGCGCGCGCGGCACGCCCGCCAGCCGCGGCACCGACACGTACGGCGCCACGCGGCACGGCTCCAGCGGCGTGCCTCCACCGCTCACCAGAAGACCTGCATCAATCGATTGCTCCATAACTATGGTATGTACGTGGGTTGTTTTTCTTTTTAGTCTACGTAAAAAGTAAAGAATCAGCCTATAGCCTATACCCGTGGTCGTCAAACTGCGGCCCGCGGACGTTAGTCGTGCGGCCTGCGATAAAGTAGATTCCTTTAATAAATAGTAACTACACATCAGTACTTCACATATAATGCGGCCCGGACCTTATTGCTCACATTGTTATGTGTAGCTCTTGAGCAGTAAAGTGTGACGACCGCTGGCCTATACTGTATCATAGAAATCAAGTCATCGCTCTATGATGGGATTAGGCTGCTTTGCCACCAGAGCTGTGCGAGGTAGCTAAGCGGTGTGCAAGAAAAAAATAAATGTAACTTTTAAGTTGAAGGACTATTTTTGATTGTATAATATTGACTCTACTTGCGGCCATTTTTTTTTATAGGTAACCATCGCTAATCCATTAAATACCTTCTCTACATTAATTTGAGAATTATTTCATCAAAACAGATATCTACAGAAGTTTGCAGTGGGGTTTTCAACATTTGCTTTGTTCAGATTTGTTTTGTTATTTTTGGGTCTTTAAATAAAGCGTTAGCAATACAAGTACCTACCTACTTATTACGACAAATGTTATCAATAGGTATTTATTGAGTAGCTACCTATTTTTTTTCTAAACACTCAAAACGCATTAGACTAAAATCTTACAAATAGTTATCTAATAGGTACTCGAAAAGACCGAACATTTTAACATAAAGCTATTTTTTAAAGCAGAAGAGCAATTTGCAACTTGTCAGACTCTCTCGTTCAGCGGCCGTTCGCATTGATCCGGCGATTGGCAGAGAGAAACGAGTGTCCCGCCTCCGCAAAGCCGGCCAGATCCGTTCCCGAACTTCACTTAATTAAATTGATATTTAAGTAAAGCATAATTTGCTCGTAAATTAAGCGAGATCCATTGTTTATAGCCCGCTGCCGGGCGAAGTGAGCAATTAATAAATTAACGCGGATCTAACCGACTTAAGGTGTTCGGTGGGTCTCGTCTAAAGGATTCATTAATTTAATTACCCTTGCCTTAGGTAGGATCAGATTTTACACAACGATTTTGAAATGGAATAAATGTTGGTTCAGTTTACAAGAGTTCCATGTAGGCATCCAATCTAATAATATAAATTTAAGTCCTAGGTACCCAGTTTATGTCATATTAACGTTCCAAATATGTGATGATTGATAGATATGATAGATGGTATCAGTAACATTTAAAAATGAACAATGCAAAAACTGTTGAAGTAAGGCAGTATTACTCAAACCATTTTCTCATTGTTCAAATAGAGACGTTAACAGAATAGGATCCATCTGGCCACAAGTTTCGCGGTAGTATCTATGTGTTATAGCTGTGTAAGGGAACGAAAACGTTTAAAGGCCTAATCGTCACGGATCGGATTAACACGGCTCATCTAATTGATTAATATTACCAGTAGATACGTAGGTAAGTAATATCTGATCAAGTACTCAAATAATTCGATATCTAACACAATAGTTACTGCTGACCTCATAGCTCACAGCAATGTTAATGAAGAGCGTTGTTATTCCTTTGTTTTATTACGAACGAGCGGAAAAAGCAAAGCAATATAACACACAAATAATATGTTGCATGGATGTGCGAGGGCGGGCGCGATGCTCATAGTAAATCAGAGTCTCTCCGGTCGCCGTCGGCATTATCAAAATGGATGCTCCCCGCGCGTATGAGTTATTTCCATATTTGACACCGAATTACTTTCGAGAAGTGCCGACATAAATACGAGCGGGTGCGCGTCCGGCCCGACCCTCGGCCTTCGCCCCCCGCGACCGCCATGCATTTATTTGATTAACTCTGAGTTGTTTAATTTAATCGAATTAGAAGGTAAGTCGGCGCGGGGTGCATCTCCGTCTCGCTTATTTTAAAACGCTCCGAACATCTTTACAGCGGTTTCTGCGCAATAAAATATCGCCACCCTCACTCCGCGCGAATAACTTTACAATTTTATGAACAGGGGAACAATTAGGCGTCGGTGTATTCTTTTATTCTTGAGTTTCACGGCGTTGTGATTGTTTTTATGGCGGACGCCGCGCGCCGGAGATTCATTTCTTCGTTAAAAATGAATTCTTAATTTTATGAAGATTCAGTACCTACTTTTTATGATTTGTTGCGTACTTAAAACGGAATAATGTTCTTATTTTGCAAGGTAAACATGAAACTATGCTGGACTGTAAATTGGTAAGTTATCACACGTGTTTGTATTAACTGCGACATGAATTTATCTAAAGTTCAACATTTAGGTAATACATTTTCAGACTACAATAAAATTCTTTAGCGAATCTGTGCGGCGACGAAAATACTTAACTTGATTGTTAAGTTATCACTTAAAATAATGACACCACAAACGATTACGTAAACGTATCTAATAACAACATTGAGAATCTCGGCGCTCCGTCAAAGGGACGTAACAAATAACCGTTTCATTTCACTTTACATGATTGTGCTCGCGTTAGCCGGGAGGGGCACATAAGTTAATAAGACATTTAGCAGGGGACGGCGGGATTGCGTCCGAATGACTCCCGCGGGGAATCATTTTATTCGATTCCGGAGAGCGGCTTTTTTCCGCTTTACGCTCCGTTTAGCCGATGCTCTTGCAATCACCGGGTAGTGCGCGCGGAGACGACCGCGGTCGCGTCTCGTTAGCCGATATGACGTAACGCGCTCGGACAAGACATTACCGCAAGGCGTTGTGTTAAACCATACTAAACGAGGGGAGCATTCGTGTCACTGGGGTTGTAGGGCGAATTTTTCATGACACTAATTAATTACTTAATAATTTGTAATTTGGTGTTTGAATAGGAATTTGTAATTTATTTTAATTCATAGTTTTTCATATGAGAATGAAATTTTTAAGCATATCAAATAAAACTTTATTTAGTATTATTTTGTTGATAGATAGATAGATGGTGAGGCACAATATTAAAATATTTATGTCTTCCTAATAGGTCAATATCATAAGTGAGCACCCATTTACCACTTTGGAATAGCGTATTTGCGACAATGTAGGTACACTATGTGGAAAACAGTACCATATTATTTTGGAAAAAATTAGGGGATCTGACTTAATGATTTCAAAATGACTTCCGAAATCAAACCGGGTGAGTTATTGCGCAACACTAACGCATTATGTATTCTCCATGGCTCTGTCTAACTCGATTACAGTTCCCGCCGGCGCCGGTCCGACTCTAACAGTTTTTTAATTCGACCATAACTCAGGCGGATGAATAATTAAAATGGCGCGGGTCGGGGCGGGAATTCGCGAGAACGCGGTAAAAAAACACCGGCAACCGGCAACACACGACGATAAATTCGGGAAATTGCTCAACGCACTTAGCGATAGCCTCCCTCGCGGTCAAGACTGTCAGGGATCCCCTGTGATAGAAACGTGATTGCTTGTCTATGATTTTCGTGTTTTGTAAACATACTTAGAGAAAGTATCAAAATAGAGTGGCTAAGCGCGTATCACCGTAAGAGACAGATAAGTATCTATACCACCCGCCAAATAAAAATAATCGATGTGACTGAAGATTACTTCGGTACGGTAGCCTGTTATCTCTTACTACGACTGCTTACATTATTACTTACATTTAGTGCTCATTGTATGACTTTTTTAATTTCCAATTCAAAGCACAATTATTTTTATCCATTCCATATTCGCCACGAGACACATCGTATGTATCGCAGTGAGTGCAATTCGCGCACGGATGAACTCATTGCAGTTGCAAGCGAGCCAAAACGGCCGCGTCTAGTTTGCCAGAATCATTTGCAATCTGCTCATTTCGACTACATTTAACTGCGAATATAAATGTATTACGTACATACATTTATTTGAATTAACTTGCGCAAGCATGAAAGCTGCTGGCCACAACATGACTAAATGTGTTTTGTGTTGTAATTGAATTATGCACCGGCGTAATCAAATTGAAGCTGCATTGCGCTTGGAAAATATTCTTTTACTTTTTAATTATTCAAATATTTTGGTGTTATCTATATTAATATTACAAATCTATACTAATATAATAAAGCTGAAGAGTTTGTTTGTTTGTTTGTTTGTTTGTTTGTTTGTTTGAACGCGCTAATCTCCGAAACTACTGGTGCGATTTGAATAATTCTTTTTTTGTTGGATAGTCCATTTATCGAGGAAGGCTATAGGCTAAATAACATTACGCTATGACCAATAGGAGCAAAGACAGAGCGGTAAATGTGTAAAAAACGGGGAAAATTTTTCCACGCGGACGAAGTCGCGGGCGGCCGCTATTGGAAATATAAGTGTGCGACGAATTGACGTGATTACTGAAGTGGAACTACCTCCACTGGAATGGATTGAGAGTGACATAGACTACTTTTTGTACTACCTACGTATCGTGTACGTGTTTTTGTACCGGAGGCCCATCGGGGGGGAAGGGGATAAAAGGTTAGCAGCGCACTTGTGACTCCACTGGTGTTGCATGTGTCCATGCTCGTCTGCTACCTATCACATAAATAAAAAAATACCTGTGTTTTTGTACTTTTTGTGTTGCCTCGTTAGAATAAAGGTGAAACCGCGGGGCACAGCTAGTAAAATTATAGAAAGAAAAAAGAAATGACGACAGGTTTAGATAAGCTAACATTTGACCACAATCGCATCTGACGGAAAGCGTCGATGAAGTCTAGGATGTTACTAGAAGATGCCTGTTCACTCTTGCCTTAGAGTTATCCAGATTGTAATGATCAGGGAACACTTACTTTGGCAACGAAATCCATTCTTTAGTAATCCGTTATAAGAGCAAAAAAGCGAAACTTTTCCGAAATGAAAGTGTTCATCACACGAATGTTTGTCCAGGGTGGGAATCGAACCCTCAATCTTTGCCGTACGAAGTAGGGTCAGCCAGAAAAAACGGTTATTACGTTAAAAGTACCAAACTAACCTTTATGCATCTGGCTCTCGTGTTTCCGACATTTTGCTCTTCGATTTTGGAACCAAACCTGGAAAAAAAGGGTCTGGTTTAAAAACGAAATAGATACGCAAAGTATTACCTAGTATTTTTTACGGGCAAAGAGGCTATTCTGCTCCTATTATTAATTTCACTTAAATAAAAATCAGTTAACATTGTTTTATGCCCAAAGCATCACATATATTATCTTATTTGAATAATTTTTAACTATAATACATGAATAGTATTTTTCACAATCCTCGGCGCTCTGCTACGCTACGTGGCGTAGCTTTTGCTCGTAGTCGTAGCATGATCGCCGTAGCACATAGGAGCGTCGTAGCGCTACGTAGTTCAGCCGTAGCACAGTAGGCGGGCGTAGCTTAGGCTAATGTAGCGCCTTTAAAAAGAGCTTAACGACAAATAATATATGGTATGTATAGTATAAAGCATTAATTTTCTAGATTTTTATGTGTCTGTGTAAGTATTTCTAGACTTGATTGAAGATTCCACGAAAAATAAATACGTAAAAGGACCTGGCTTAATACAAAAACAAACAACCGTCGATTAACATTAGCATCAAATCCGATAGGGATGATGGCAGCTCCATGATGGCACAAACGAGACGCAGTGATATACGAGCGAGACAGCACGTAATCGCGTTACTGCGCGGTTCGTCCCGGACACACTGTTACAAAATTTTGAGTGTGTATGTTTTTATTGATGGCGATGCCTACTAGACAACGGTAGTTTGATAAAATGGTATTAACAAAGTTAATTAAATAAAATGTTATTAAAAATATTAACAATAAAGCAGCCCATTTGTTTATGCTCATACCAATATTTATCATCTTCTTTAGACTATAAGTATTTATATTATATTAAAAATGCAAAAAATCTGTTGTATCTGTACATTGGGTATATTTATCTTAAAATAGCTTGGGGCGCCCAAAACAAAAAACAGTAACAAAACGAAACAATGATTTTTGATTTTGTTTTCCGTTCGTTTCTCTGTAGGTATGTCTGTCTATTTGTTCGCGCTTATCTCAAAAACTACTGAACGGATTTGAATGAAACTTGTTTCATTGTATAGTTGTGAGTCCTGGGCAACATAAGATATAATAAATAATTTATTTTGAAATACAATATTTTTTTAAACCGAACTCCAAGCGAGTGGAGCTTCGGGCGTCCACAATATAGGTACTTAATATCGGATAAACCCAATTACATAAGCGTACATTATACATGTATAGATATCTAGATTTTATTTTAATACCACGATAAAAGATAGTTCAAACATCGTGTTCAATAGGTAAGACTACAAAATTTAATGTCACAAAATTAAAAGACCTCTTCCTCTTTAATATACTTTGCGGATGTCACCTAATAAGTAGAGCGATAATTCTCCAAAGTGGAGCGCGTGGTCACCTAAGGATGCCTAGACTATAGACTAAGGTTAGATAGTGGCATGCTATACATATAATATGGTAAATCGGTTTAGTACCTATGTGTAGTATAATTATTACCTACATAAAAGATCTGCACTGCCTTACTCCTTGTTAATTCGCTGCATTATTCCTCTACTCAAAGGTTGCCTGGAAGAGATCGCTATTAGCGATAAAGCCGCCGATATTGTATTTGGAAATTAGTATTAGCATTAAGTTCTGTAATGTGTTGTGCAATAAAGGGTATCTATCTATCTATCTATCTATAACTGGTCAAACATGGGTAAACGCATTATCGCGAGAGCACGTCCGCGCTGATTGCATCGTGCGCCCATTGCGGCGCGCGGATTAGCCGATCACTGTGCTACTAATAACCGCTAACCTATGTATATGACACCCTAGGTTTCTTGTTCACAAGAGACGTTGGGATCATCTTCACATCAGCCACCAGACGCTTGCGCGATAATTACCAGTTATCAGAGATGAACGAAGATCTCTTCCGAATTGATCATGATAAAAACATGCTATGGTTTTGTAGCGACCAGGAGACCTATTTTTGAATTTTCGCTACGTCCAAACAAAACTACTCGTTTTGCGAGTCACATCGTCTCGCGAGTCGCATGATTCATAATTTTGCCTATTTTTGAAATCACTCGCTTAGTGTGTCGCCAATCTTGTCAAAGTATAGTGTTAACTCGTTAATATTTGACGTGTGATTTGACGTAGAAGCGACCACTCGCCTAGCGGAAACGAGTGGTTTAGACCACTCGTTGCAAATCGCTCGTTTTCGAATGATTCAAAAATGCGGATGTCAAAAATCATGCGAGTCACACATTTTTTAGTGACACGATAATTTCAAAATAGGTCTCCAGTTCAAATTTATAAATGATACCTAACATCACAATGAATCGTGCACGCTATCACATTTATATTTATTTTTTATTTAAACTCTATTGCACCAAAGATTTCGAAACATATTAGGCGAAATCAATATCTTAATGTGTTTAATATTCCCGCATGAAGAGCGGTCCGACCGCCATCGTTCACTGTAGCTAGCCCGATACTTCAACCGTATAACCCACATACACGTGAACACTTGGACATTACGTCACGTTTAGTAAGCCAACGTACCAGTACTAAAAGAAATAATCCCATCCAAATCGGGACATGTGGTCACTTGAGGCATATGCTTACAGCAAGCTGTATAGCCGGTCAAACAAACACGGGTAACCGCATTAGTTCGAGGGCACGCGCCGCGCTGATTGCGTCGTGCGCCCATTGCGGTGCGCGGATTAGCCGATCGCTATCCTAGTAACAAACTAGTCAATATACTAGCAGCGGTATTTGCATCTAGTTTTCGATGTGTCGTTTAGAATATGTAACTAAGAGTTGGATATGTTTGTTTTTTGAAACATACGCTCTATGCCACTTGGAAAACAAAAACATGTGTTTATTTCTGTTATCTTGTGACATTCGCGCAAGCGTTCGATGTAAAGATGATCGCAACTCTCTTGTGAACTAGTAATTTGTGATGTCATTACCTTAAGTTAGTTACTTTAGCTACACATCCACATCGAGAGTGGTTTAAGAGTTGTTCATGAGAACACGCCGCATAAGAGAAATATGCATAAAGCGCATGAGATCAAAAGGTCACTCGTACTTAGTTTTTATTTTGATGGCACACCTACACCCCAAAACTGCTGGGATACTGCATGAAGTGGGCGCGCTACAAGTAGTGCTCACACAAGCATGCCTATGTGAAAAAATCCTTTAAAAAATGAAACACAGCTGAAAGATCAACACAGCTGTCTGGACCGTCCAGGCTGTGAGATAACCCTCCCCACTTGAGTACGACGTAAGCGCGGATCAACATATCGCAAACCCCCCTCCAATCTTTACCTTTCTGTGACATTTGAAAGGACATGAATTGAGCCACATAGTTAGTTTCACCTATGATGGTGGATAGCATGTAGTTGATTGGTACCTACCTCATGATTAGATCTAATCTAGGCAAGCCCAAATAGCTTACCCACATAAACAAGTTTATACGGGTAAAATAACAGGATAATATGTAATTTATGTGGGTTGGAATTTGCGTCCCACTGCTTTGACCTGACATATCAAATAAAATTAATCGTGCTTTTACAGCACCTACCCTTAACAATAGTAAACATCAGATAGTAAGCAACAAAAGAAAGTAAGCTTGTCTATTGTCCTGCAAATAAGTTCCTACAGTCCGACATACATAATCAGTCAACACAAAGTAAATACCTACACATTAGATAGGTATCAACACAGACACACACAAGCATGTCCTGACGTCTGCGACCGTCACACACACACGCATCGCGACGGCCGATACGATACGCTAACTAGGGGCGCATTCATTAGCACTGATTACATTAGACAATACGACTAAATAACAAGCAAACACACAAACAAGGCCCTCCGTTTTATAATACAATTGCTACATTTTAACCGAATTTCAAAGGTAAACAATGTTAATAAGCACTCAATTGAATGTCGCCATTTATACGAGTATGTAGATAGTAAGTAGGACATCAAATTGTCATGTTGAGATTTTAAACGTGTATTAAACTATGTTTGACTTAAAACTTTCGGCATTATATTGGGATAGAGTCACATTAAAAGTTATGAATGAAGCATTTTAATTCATCATTCATCATTTCAGCCAATAGACGTCCACTGCTGGACATAGGCCTCCCCCAAAGTTCTCCACACAGATCGGTCCTGTGCCACCCGCATCCAAGGGACTCCCGCGACCTTCACCAGATCGTCGGTCCACCTGGTGGGAGGCCTGCCACGGCTGCGGCCTCTATTAATTTTAATTTGCCAAAACAATAATTCACCAATTCTATCTAATTAGATAGGAATTATTTCTACTTCATTACTTATTACATGACACTAGTGAAGACATAGCGCTCCTGGGTTTCTATTTATTTTCCGGCACTTTTATGTCCCCTAACGTGGGCCATCGAGCACTTAACGCCGATCGGGCACTAATGGCGATATATCGCCGATAAACCGGCACTTGTTGGACGCTCACAGCTAATTACGTGCATTAGTAATGAGTAGGGGTCGCGATGTTAAGTGGGCACGCGTTACGGTACCCAAGGACGAGATTGCTTCTCAATAATTAATTTGGCCCTGGTGATCATAATTTATGGTCGTGAGCCTTTAATTATAAAAGGGCTTGGTTTAATTAGGTAGATCCGATTGATCCGATTCATAGGTATAAAATGGAAAGAATGTTATGTTTCTGTACCTACTAACAACAGTCAGGTACTCTAGTTGCTACTGTTACCAGTTTTAACGGGGATTCAAGACCTGGTCGAACAGCAGGTCCAGCTCACACAGCTTCTCAAACTTTCTCTTGCAATTCTTTCCTTAAATAGTTATATCTAAGCATGCCTTAAGGACATTACTTACCTGCATCTTCGCTGAGCCCGAAAGTTGACTGAGCTTCTCGTGCTCATCAAAAGGCCACTCCAGTTCCTTTGTCTACTTATGTTGCCTCATCGGCTCCAGTGTGGATTTCGTCGAAGACCGTCGCTGCTTTAAGCATTTAAGCATGCTACGAGTATCTCTATAGTACGTGCTGGATTAACGTTTTATCTTGAAGTTTTGTCCTTTTTAAAGCTACCTACGTGAGTATTTTCCAAGAACATTACCTGCACTCTCGCTTGGCTGAGTCCCGTTGTACAAAGCCAGGGTATTGTGTCATCAAAGTGCCGCTTCAGCTCCCCTGTCTGCTCCGACTTGAATTTGATCGGTGACATTCTCAGCTTTCGGTAAAACCATACTGTTTCATAGAAGAACTGTCTGTTGCAAGTATTTTCTAATTGTTATCTCTTGAACATTACCTGCACTCTCGCTTCGCTGAGCCCCAGGCGCTGGCTGAGCTCCTTCGCGCATGAAGGCGTCGGGGTAGTGGGTCTCGTCGAACAGCCGCTCCAGTTCCCCCAGCTGCTCCAGAGTGAAGTTGGTCCGCGACCGCCGCTGCTTGCCGCTCCCGCCTCCCGCGATGCCGTTCGACTTGTCAGATATATCTGTTCAAGTAAGAAAGTTTAGTAAATGTTCTAATTTAATCAGTATGTGCGAGCCAACCGTCTCGTGCGGATGTACGCATTCACCCGCGCGCCATGCAGCGTGTGGATTTGCGGTATTTGCCCATAATGGATTGCCTAGTATTGCACTAGTTTAATTACACGTGTGTAGTGGCACTGTACTATACTCGTAAAATTACTCATTATAAAACTGTATTACTTAAGTATTTATTAATTATTTAAAACGTTATTACACAAAACTTCGTACAATAGGCGAACTTAATGCCAAGAGGCATTTTCTACCGGTCAACCTTTAGGTCAAGCAGAAAGGTCAAAGGTGCGGCGATAAGGAGGACTTTAAGTTATGCAATCCACAGATTAAAGAAAAAACCTTATTAAGTATATTATTATTTTATCTTCAAATAATACAACGATAATTTTTGCCGTTTTAATTCCTCATAGGTAACTCGAATAAAACTCCATTAGCATGTTAAGACCATCGAAATAATTGTAGAATATAAAGCAGCTGTTCCCAACACTATTGCCTGGTAAATATTCTTTTTTGTAAGGAACTGCGGATTTTTATTTTGCTTATTTTGATGACCTCCTAACATGCCATAGGAGCTTTATTCGTGTTAGTTAATTTTTTTATTAGTTTTAAAACGAATAAAAAACGGTGTAAGTAGGTACTTACAGTAAATTATGAAGCATAAAAAGATTTCAAAATGCTTTGATTTTGATCTTATTTCGGTTGCATAAGTATGTACTATAAAGAGTATGAAATTTTGGCAACGATTGTTACCAAAAGCAACCAACTAGTACAGCAAAGCAAGACACGAGACTCGTTTCTCAACTCCCCTTCGCGTATTCATATAGCCCTTAGGGACTTTTCTTTTGTAGGTTAGTAGAGCCACTATAGTTAATTAACAATATCGTTTTGCTAAACTCCGTTCTAAAACTACACTTGTTTCAAATATTATGGTGGGTGGGTATACTGGGTGTTTGTGGTTCCTTCGTTGTTTCTGGTTTCCATAGTACAAGGGAAAACCTTAGTTTGGGACCAGGACAATGTATGTGATGTTGTCTCAATTTATTTATTTATTTATTATGTATTTGACTTCAAATACTCGTATGTCATAGATGCCTTGAATGGAATATTTTAAAAATAAAACAATTACTTAGTTATTTATTTCTACTCTCAAGTTCCCAACTAACATAAAGTTTATAGCTTAATTCAAATTCTTCTCTGTTCTGGTTTTTCTCGTATTAGCAACTTTCCGCTTCTATCGACATTCATCAACAGCCGATCAACTGATAGGTGTCGGTATGTCGGGGATCGCCTCATCCAAACTAAGCTGAGACGGGGCCCGCGACGTCCTCCGAGACGCGGCGAAACACCCGCGACGTGAAGTGTCGCTTAAAGCAATTTAGCAAATTGGGAAGCTCTCGTTTTTATACGGCAATTATGTAAATGGAGGGATTATCCAAATGTGGGCGGCGCTGCGGGCCACACCCGCTCTCCCCTTTCGTCTCCAGGGCTTCCTTAGACTCTAACGATCTGAGAACAGTGATTAATTGTCGAACGACGCTGAGAATACCCCCGTTAAACTCTCTCCCAGTGATTTATTTGATTGAAAAGTCTTTTTCGGATATCCATTAAGGGCTTATTCATTTCGCTTGTTCCGCTCGTTCGCCTGCTAATCCTAAATGATATTAATTTAATCATTGTTTTAGAGATAGACCTGAATTTGTAATGTTGACAATTTTATTTATTACCTAACTTTTCAAGTGTAGCGTTGTTGGGGCGTTTTCCGCAAGAATCAAGAATGTTACAGATATTCGCATTCGTATCCATATCAGCGGAATATTCGTATTGATTTTTCCAGAGCGTTTAAATCATCAATACCACTCAATACTTAAGTACGTTGTTATGTTAACTTACGTGACCCTACCTCTTATTTATCCGCACGAAGCGTTTTGCTTGCTCGTTTTAAAATCTGGATATCATTAAGGCAAGAATTAATAGTCATCTTCACTACCGTGTACAAGAGTTATTAAAGTTAGGGCTTGTAGAGTTAAGGCAGACTCTACATGAAATCTGATAAATTTAACTGTAGTTGCAGTTGGTACTCACGGTCCACTTAGGTGAGGAATAGGGAATATTTTTTTATTATAAAATAGTCGCAATATTAGGACAACATTGCAGAAGTAACTATGTATCTATTATCTATGATCCATACTATTTACAAAACTTAGATACTTACCTAAGTAAAGCGAATTATTACTTTTTTTTCTTTTTTATGGTATAGGTAGCAGGCGAGCAGGCGGATCACCTGATGGTAAGCAATTGCCGCCGCCCATGGACACTTGCAACACCAGTGGAGTTACAAGTGTGTGCCGGGTGGGCCTCCGGTACCCTCATTCACTCGGCGAAACACAGCACAGGGGCTGCTTCACGCCGCTTTTCTGTGAGGCAGTGGTATCACTCCGGTCGAGCCAGCCCATTCATGCCGAAGCGTGGCTCTCCCACAGTTAAAACAGATTTTAGATAACACCACTGGTATCTTGTAAAAACAGCTATTGCGCGTCGCTACAAGATGCCTCGTTCTAAACGGACGCAACTACTGAAGTCACGACGCGACGATAGGTACAGTCACGAGCCTACCAGTATCTTGTACCTAGTTAATTATATTAAATTTACGTTATTATTTCAAAAGTATCTATATCTAAGTAATACATTATTAACGAATAATCGTATTCGATATCACTACGATAACCTAAAATTAATCGTCATATTATTCAATCAATAACCCGGGCTCACCATAGAAGCCTGTGGACCCACCCTAACAAATACTCTTCCTCATAGGTACAGTCGAGTTCAAAAATATGTATACACTTTAGGTCCTTGTCACAGTAATTTGTATAAGAAAACGACTTCCACTTTCTTACAAATATGTATTGTGACAAGGTCCTAAAGTGTATACATATTTTTGAACTCGGAAACCGAAAACCGTCTTCTAGACCGATTCATGGCTAAGGCCATGCTCTCCCCTCGGAAAAAACCCTTGCTACGAGAATGCATATAAGTATTAGATACCTACTAGTCTTTCATGTAAGCGTGTAATTCCTGTTTGCGTCAAAACCAACAGCTTTAAAGCACGGATTATATTAGCCCACTTTTAGACCATGATGCAGGATTTAGGGAGTCTTAAAATAAAGCAACGCCGTCTGACCTTTGCAACCCTTTAATCAAGGGAACCAGACCCAACTGAATCATGGTTACACATTTCAAAAACTAACGCCGCGCGCCGTGCTAATCCTACGATTCGATCTAAGTAAATATGCACATAGTATTGAAAAATCCAGAGGTGCATGGTCGAATTTGAACCACGTGTGGATAGCTGGATTAAAATCCTGAGTTTAGCGTTATCAATGCTAGAAATTATTTTAAAATGATACAGCTTCACGCGGGAATGCAGATAGGTAGCATAACCAAACATTGTGCTTTATGTTCTTCCTTGTACTTACTTATTACCAATTTCCATAGAAATACAAAATAAAAGTATGGAACTAAGGTACTTAGCATTTTTTTCTGATTTCACTGGTTTTCTATTTAAAGGATGTAAAATAACATTGGAGGGGATCTGCCTAGTTCCCTTGTTTTCTTTTGTTTACTTGTTTTAACGATGTTTACTTTTTTCTTATGTTTTGCTTATTTCCGATTGTTTTTCAGCCATTCTTTTGTTTTCCGAGAATCAATAATTTGGAAATATAACTGACTGAACAACACGCCTCTACATTCCTAAGCTTTTTCTTGACCTGCAGAAAGCTTTCAACTGTCTATTTTCCACGATTGAAGACACTGGAGGTCTAAAAGCGAGAGCATGGGGTAGTATTATCCGTAGTCTATGGATGAATATTTAAGCCAATGAACTTACCACTATGGGTCTCAACTGGGACTAAACGTTAAGGTGTTGGTAATGATTATAAAATATTATATAAGTAAGTAGGCACTTATCAATCAAAGCAAGCGATGAATATAAGAGGTCGTTGGCTCGAATCCGATTACGCATGCGGTGACCATACGGTAAGTAAAAATATGAGGAAGCCGGAACGTGTCGGATGGTTTCTAAATTGTGGATACCCACTTTTCTCTGCCGTAATCTTAAAATGTTTGCAGAGATTAGGGCGACCTAGAGTAGGAGCACAAAAAATTTTTCACGACCCAGTTAGTCTGGTTTCTCTGTCTAAGGGTTGCGAAGGTCAGACGGAAGCACTTTGTTGTAGGTACACGTATCAAGTTGCCAGACATACGAAAACCAGAACTATAGTTTATGCATATCCTATAGGTATAGCCGGGTTTTTGAACCTTTTTCATGCTGCGGAACCCCTTGAATAGCAAGCACATTTCAAGGACCCCCTAAATAAAAAACTGAATTATAAATTTAACTTCACACAATCACTCTCAGCGGGAGCCCGCCATGCTAAGCATAACTTAGAGTTACGAATGAGAGTTGCCGACGGCGGATCCCCATACACATACGTACTCAGGACCACAACAAACGAACAAACAAATACAAACACAATTCAGCGCTATGATGATGACGACTAACATCCCCTAACTATTTACCTACATTTTGATATTTTGATTGATATCATATTAGTAGGTATTTAGAAACTAAGGTAAGTAACTATTCACACAGCTAAACCTACCACAATTTGAGGCAATTACTAAGGTTAGTTCGATCAACAAATGGGTAAAGTTCTCACCATGTTTGCTTTCATCGTCATCGTCTATTGTCAGTTCCCTTTTACACTGCGAAGGCACCGGTGAGACGAGCCAGTTCCTAGGTTTCTTGGCGGGCGGCACCTTGTCCTCGAGCGCCGTGATGTCCACCTCCACGTCGTCGGCGTCGTCCGGCTCCCCGGGCTCCGGCGGCGGCGCGGGCGCCTCTCCACCTTCCAGGGACTTGCTCACAAAGTCCGCCAGCCGCTCCATCACCATTACTGCCGAGAGCACGCGTCGCCGCGCGCGGCCATCACTCGCCACGCTCTATGGACTACGGACCGCCGCCGAGACCCGTCTACACGCCCACAACTCCTCACATCTCCACTTAACGTCCCGTTAACATCTTTATGCTTACAGCGTAAAGTCCAAATTAGAAAGCGGCGCGATCAAAGGCGGTATTACAGACCCCGCCTAGAAGTCGCGCACGCGCCCGCCCTACCCGCGGCGTCAGCACGGAGCGACCGGCGGCGAATAATACACGCCTACATTATCGTTATGCTTGAGATGAATTTTTAATATAGTCCTCTCTGATGTCCGTGTGAGAACTGTGGGTGAGAGCCAAACATGTTGTGGATATGTGTGTGGGTGCCATTGTGGTCTGTGATAAGGTGTTTTTTAAATAATAAAACCGTAAAGGTAAGTTTTAATATAATTTATTCTCGTAACTAGTCAATAGCCTCCTGTACAGAATAAGCGCATGATATTAAAAGCTAATAATCTAAAATAAATTAATTGAATTAACAATAAGTAATCATCTAAATTCTAAAAGAATAAATTATTAAATACATCTAAGAATAAACAATGATTAAAATTGTATTAATGAAACATTGCTTTCCGTATTTACCTACCGTTACAGATATTTTCTAACGCATTGATATTCAATTATAATTATATCGAAGGACAAACACACCTATATTAGTAAGTTGATAGGCATAATATTGGTGCCGCCGGCCGGGCATTACCTACATTGTTTCTAATGGCAGAACGCGATAAATTTAGAATACCTAAGGTACAATTTTCTCACAGAAGTCACTGAAGAAGATAGGTACCAAATGCTATTGTTGCGGTAAATAACAATTAAAACTTTCAAAGTAAAGCAGATAAGTATTTTTGCCAGTCAACAATTGGGTGGTTGCAATGAGCATCGCGAAAGCCATAACGTAGGTAAGTACCTAGTCAAAAACTAGGGTCGCTAAAACCCTTAAAAAAGGCAGTCTCGTAAATTCTCTATCGTCCTAACACCTAGTCTCAAAAATTTAGTTCACTTAGAACCTCGCCAATTTGGAGAATGTAATGAAGGCAGGCTTCACGTTGTTTCACCATGACACATCATGAGAAAAGCAGGGAGATTGTGGCCTTTTCGCCAGGAGTGAATCCCCATAATGTCTAGGTCGGCTGCCAGGCGGGCGAATATAGGTTAAATTAAAAAAAAGAACTTCGTCAATGCTAATTAATAGCAGCAGTGACACCGAAACCGAGCCGGAACTTATCGTTGGGATGGTTGAGCAGCGCGGAGACGGCGCAGGCGAGCTGGGCGCGCTTGCCGCCGAGCGCGCGCTGCAGCGTGGCGCCCACCAGCCCGTCCGAGTCCGCGGAGCCGCGCACCGTCCACTCGTCCGTGCGCCACTCGTACGCCAGTGTGGCTACCGCCCGACGGATGGCGAACCCCACCTGGGAACGGTTTATTTTTTAGTCGTCATCATCATCATCGGCCCGATAGTACCCACGCTGACGCCTCCCTTCGCTTTCGCCAATGTATCCCGGTCCTGAGCTGCTTGGATCCATAATAGTCCCTCCAATTTTGGCAATGTTGTTTTAGTCGTAGGTACGTTTATTGTATTAAACTCACATTAGCCATATCTTGCATCGCAATTTCAACGAATTCGATCGAATCGATCGAGTTGTACTTAATTGCGACATGTTTCAGACAGTTTCCTACAACCATATGCCAAAAATCCCATATTATTGAGAGTTTTACATTAAAATACTTAAATATACCGAATTCATTTTCATAGAATTAATAGTTGTTCTGAGATGAATAAGAGTAATAGGTACGTAGACAGAATAGATAGATAGGTACTTTATTGCACAAAAAATCGCAACTCTTCGGAAACATTCGAGAGGATGTTGGACAACTCACTTATCCCGAAAGACACAGCAACTCTCTAACCATCAATATGGCAGCTAGGGCTGAAAGCTCGTGCGAAGCACAGCCTGGCGTAGCCCCCATCACAGAGGGTGGTGCTGATGGACTTATCCTCGGTCGCCCTGCAGCCATCGCCGAATTCCAAACTCAAACATCAGGAAGAGTTACGCTAAGTATTTATCTCTAACCTCCAGCATGGCCGCTACGGTGAGGTACGGCTTGATGGCCCGCGCGTAGCACAGGTCCAGCCCCCTGTTGCCGAGGGTGGCGCTGATGGACTGGTCATCTGTCGCCCAGCGGCCAGCGCCCGACGCCGAACTCAACTCTACCGTGTGTCCGCGCGCAACTATCTCTGCGCCCAACGATAATTGATCGGTAACCGCCTGCAAGATTGTCAATTAATGCTAATGTTGCTTATTGTACAATTAGCATACCTTATGCTTATTATACTATCTATCTATCTTCTTCTTCTATCTATCTTCTATACTATTTATAAAGAAATAACTTCTATAGACAACGACGAGGCTTATAGGTAAACCGAAAACACGAAACGCTTGCGCGATGTAAAAAGAGGGAAATTCTATAGGCAACGACAATACTTAGTACCTACCTAAACCAAAAAAGCGAATCACTTGCGCGTTGTAATCAACGGCGCCATCTATTGGTGCTGTTTAAAACGAATGTTCCGAAACGCTAAGAGGACAAGTCCCACACGTCTATACTCTATTGTCTGCTGAGCGGACAAACCACATTTGAGGGGATAATAATAATATTATAGGTTAAATATTTGTTGTCTTATTCTTCTTAGATAGTTACCTGTAAATAATGTAGAGCAATAAACTCCCGATTCACTGCGATTATGGAAGCCGTCACTGTATTAAAATAGGCGTCGAAAATACTCTCAAAACTGTAAAACTCTGCGTCCGCTATCTGCGCGACAACTGTCGCCCGCGTGCCCTGCGTGGGGCCCACGCGGACCTCGCAGCTCATCTGCCCGCCCGGTGCGGCCTCCATCACAAAGTACGGCAGCCCGGTTGGCTTGCTTTTATCCACATAAGACAACAGCAGCTTGTATCCTCCCGGCGACACCGAACTAAACGACAACGAGTGTCCCAAAATCCAATTGTTCTTTGAGCTCTGTTTGACGGACACACTGCCTCCTTCGAAGCATTGTGGGAGTCTGTAGCGAGCCGCGTTGTGTATGTATCGTAGCAGGCCGGGGTTGGTCGCGCCGGCCGGCAAGTCCTCTGGCTCCTGGTCGTCCACTCCTCCACCCACTCGGCCAGTGCGGGAGCCGGTCACTCCTGCCCCTGTCTTGCCGCGGTCGCCTACGGTGCTTTTGGAACTATCCCCAACACCGCACGCACACTTACGAGGCGGATTCTGATCCCCACAAGCCCTCAAGTCTACGGGTGGATCCTGTCTCGGTGTATTACATTTAGAATCGGGATTTGAATGGCTTTTGGCGTACAGAGTTTCAAAAAGACCAAGTTTGAATAAATTTGATAGCGACATTGAAGTCTTGTTAGCATTATGTTGTTTTTGCATTATTATATGTGTTTTTTTTGTATATTGAGTAGGTAAAGATCACTTTAGGTCATAAATTGTGACAAACAGACAAATTAAATTGACAAAGTCATTGGTTTAGTCATTAAAAATCTTTTAAAAAAAGAATACATAACAAATTACCTAAAGAGGATAGTTATGTACTATAATGATGACGTGTTGTTTTTATAGGTTTACATAATTATAAAAACATTTATATAAAAGTGGAACAGAATAGGATAGGATCCATTTCCTTAAATAATTATAAAATCCAACAAAGATGTAGAAAGTCATGAAATTAATTAATGGCGCCACTGCCGCGGTTGGTGACCGGGTTGCTGACTTTTTTTTCTTGGTCTGTGTTGCATGACGTTTTACTGACATTGACTGGTGGATGTCACAAAGTTGACACTTAACAAGTTGTCAGTGTTGTTTACCTTGTTCACTCTGTGGTTCATTCGGGGATTTTTGCAAAATTGTGAGGAACTGTGCAATAAAGTGTGGTGTTGTGTGACTCAATTTTTACAAAATAGTCTCAAGTTGTGATGCTTTTTGTGTAATTTAATACCTGTAACATTTATTAAGAGATACAGAAGAACTAACAAACAAACTTTACATAACAGAAATTTGTACAAGTATCCGTAAGTAAAACGAGGAAAAATCTAACTATAAACTTTCTTTGTTGTAAGTAGAAGTCTAGACACTTGTTGCACTTTAGATCGTCGCAGCACTTGTAATGGCAAGTGTAAGCAACAAAATTTTTGAGATTTTCCGCTACCTCAAGTCGGACGCTGTCCCAAGACCTCCTCGACAGACGGACGCAGAGCCAGAGGCGCCAAGGGACCCAAGGAATGAACCAGAACCGAACAACTTTGAAAGTAACACTAACAAAGAATCTGGCAATGAAAGTGAACACGAGGAGATAATTTTCAATGATGGAGACTTTGAAAATGAGGAAGATTGTACAAAGGAAGGGAAAAAATCTAAGTTCAACCCATTCAAATCGAAAAAAGGCAAAAATGACCCTAAGGATCCCCAGAAACCTCACAAAACTAACAAAAAAGGAAAGCTTCAGTTCGGTCAATACTCAAGGTGAGTTTCAAAATTGAATATTCATTATGAACATTAGGTGCTTTCATTATTTTCAACACTACATAAGAAAAAGTTGATTTTATAGCATGACAATAAATAAATCTCTGATGAAGTCTTATCTTATCTTATAATTTTACACTGTTCTAGCAACTGGCCCAGTTTTCAACATAGTGAATGCTAGTGGAGTACAAGTTGGATCCAATCATACCTACTACATGTCTGCCTGCAGGGACTCAGAAAACTGAGACAACCAACTCAAGCGACAACATTGAAAAAGATAATTTAATTACGCTTCTTATGGAATCTACAATTGAGGTATGTATTTACTGACATTAATATAAATTACGTGAGTAAAATATTATGATGGATTTCAAGACGGTTTCACTAAATTTATTAATTATTTATGAACATAAATTCTTTTCATCGGGTCTCCCCCTTTACTTGTCAATGATAAAACCTCTTTGGTAGTCCTATATTTTTCATATGTAATCGTCTATCAAATATCATGCTATCGAAAAGTATTGAAACCAAAGAAATTAAATTATAAAAGTACATAACAGCTTAAGATGCTGTTACCTTTTTAATCCAAAAAAAAACTGCATACCTGGCTTTTTGTTTATAATTGTCTAATTGTTAGGTATCCTTGTATAGTCTAGTTAGGTGCTGTGTAACCATAAATACATTTTACTTTCTTCTCTATTTTCAGCCTACACATAAGTACATTGATTTTGTAGCAATAAACTTAGGTTTAAATTGGAAAACTTTCTTCCTGACCCTGGGCTACTTGAGAGGACGGATTGATACTATGGAAATTGAGAAAGGCATCACTGAGGTATGTAGATTTTTAACATAAGAAGCAACATCCTCTTGCCTTGTTACCAGGTTTTTCTGGGGTTGGTTTTAACTTTTTCTACCAAGATGGTAACTATGAAATAAGTTGGAAGATAAATACCTACCTACTAATATTTTAAAGTTGTAAGGCCCAGACAGCAGACACAATAGAAAATCAATATTGGTTTTGCCTTTTAAAATGCTTTTGGGTCTAACTACATTAATGATTCAACTGGTTTTAATTGTTGTTTGTCTTCTTATAATGACACTGGTTTTTAAATATGTAGGCTTGATTTAGTTTTAGAATTATCTTTTTTGTTACGAAATAATTTTCATAGCTGGTTATTGCATTTTTAGGCCCGTTACAAATTGCTTCGAGAATGGGTAGACAATGAAGATGGTGCAACACTTGGCCGCTTAGCGACGCTGCTGTGGGAGGAAGGAGAGAGACAAATAGTACGGGAACTCTCCTTAATTTACAAAGAAAACAAGAAATAATATAGAAAGTAATATTCGTTGTATTGCCAATATAATAATCACAAACCTACACATAGTTTTGATAAATGTTTTTTAGAACTTGAATAGTGTTTCAAGAAACTTCCTGTAAATGAACAGGTACAGTAAACTGTAATAATGAATATTATAATCTAAGGACACGATAAGTCTTAGTACCTACTATCCGTACGGATAAAGAATGGGATCAGAAATGGCGGCGCATCTGTACACTTCTCGCTCGCACAGTATCCGTGCGAATAGTACACTAAACACTCCTTTATAGCTGGCGGCATGAAAGAATAGCGATGACCGTTATTTTGCGCACTTGTAAAAAAGAAGACTTTCTATTAAAATTGGTTTCTGCGCACTCAAGGTCATAACTACACTTTCTTGCCGCAGACTATACCTACTAAGCTCCCACAAATGGCAACAATTCTAAATACATGCCAGATAATTCATATTTTCTTAAATATAGTGTAACTATATAAGATACGAGATTAAGACCCATGCTCTTATTATACTACCTCTTCTTAGAGATAGAAATTAAAACAAATATAATCAAAGCAGGTAAATATTTTTATACTGACTTTGTGATTGCTCAAAGTGATTCTGTAAAGTAAAAGTAGCAAAATTAGAAGCCTATGATTATTTCGTGAGGTTAATTGTGATTCTAATGAGGGTTTTTGAAAATGCAAAATCCGATAGATGGCGTTACGTTGACGTCAGGTCCAACGAGTGGATTCAATCGGTTACATTTGACGTTATCATGTCAAAATGATGAAGTTATGTTATGAAACTACTGGTGTTGCAAGTGTCCATGGGCGGCGGTAATTGCTTAACATCAGGTGATCCGCCTGCTCGCCTGCTACCTATCACATAAAAAAAAAAAAAAAATGTCGTCAAAATTGGACTTGACGTCAACATAACGTTTTTTTGCATTTGCAAAAACCCTCATTGTATTAGGTAAAAGATTCTAATTAAGTATATTAGGTAAATAAGATTATATGCGTGTTAAGATTGGAGTGAATTAATGTTGTTCCATGTTAAAGTAATTAACTATAGATATTATTTATTTTTTAAGGTGAATAATACCTACGAGTACTTATGTTTTTATAAAAAAAATGTGCTATCACATCACAATTTACTATGTTATATCTAAAGTTGTTCAATTATGATACAACAACTAGTTTTATGCTGACCACAGACAGCAGAACCACTAATACCTGACCATCTAGTTAATAAAATCATTAAGTATAAGTATGTTCATCAATTTAATATCAATGAAGTGTGTATACTAAATATTAGCGTCTTGTAGTGTTAGTTGGTTATCATCATACTAACCATAATCGTTGTATCATAATTATCATATTCGAACAGACTACATGATAATGTGTCATATTTACTTATGAGTTTGGTGCAATATTTTTGTTTTTTTTAGAAATTCAAATTATTATAAGTGGTAACCATTTCTATAATCTGTGGATTGCATTAAAACTTACAGTCCTCTTTTCGCATCTTTGTCCTTTCTGCTTGACCCAAGGGTTTACTGGTAGAGAATGCCTCTTGGCATTAAGTTCGCCTATTATACGAAGTTTTGTTTCATAAAGTTTTTAAAATAAAATAAATAAATGGGTCATATTTGTATTGGTACAAAGCCTATAGATATAAGCCTCCTTCGTTGGGACCACGAGAAAACAGAATCGATTTACTATCTAGGGGAACCGAGACAGTCATTGCCCAGGGTACAGTGATTGCCAGGTCTAAGGTTAACGTAGATTTTAACTTATTTTCAAAGGAGTAGTTTTGAATTAAATCCATTAAATAACACTAGAGTACTCTTTAGCAGAATTCTAAATAAGAAATTTGTCAACCTTTTAAAAAATATATATTATAATGGCTGTTTTTGCACAGCAGGTGTTTGTCTCTTCAAAAAACTCGAATTCCTTAGGAGAATCGGATACACTTAGTAGTTTTAATGATTGTGTCACTTTTATTTTATTTTTTGAATGTGAAAGCTAAACAACAAGCTAGCTAAAGCTTTGTTGTATCATTTGAAGCAGTTATCATGGTATAAAAACATTCCATTTAGTATTTAGAGGGGGTGGGCAATCACTGAATTTTTAGAACAAATTTTAAGACTTTTTTTGCAAAACGTTATATTTACAAATATTCTTTAGATATTTGAATTGTTGCTAACTTATCTCAAAGCTAAACTACCAATGGTATATAAAAGTCGCACACTGCTACCCAATTGTAAAAATAAAGGATTTAATTGAAATAAAACTTTGCATCATTTTCTTAAGTGGGCAATCACTGTCTCGGTTACCCTATATAAAAGTGTTATATAAAGGTGCTAATAAAATAAACAAAATAATTTACTCAAAATTTACTATGATACAGTCATGTATTTTTTGTTATTAATCATTGTTATTATAGTCAATGATAACTATAAAATAACATATTAATTTAGTATATTATGTTGGATTGCTTATAATGCCCATTTTTATGGGAATAATAAATGTAAGTATATAAAATGTTATAGCTGGAGGCACAAAAGTATAGCGATGACCGTTATTTTGCGCACTTGTAAAAAATAAGACTTTCTATCGAAATTGGTTTCTGCGCACTCAAGGTCTTATGACCTTTTTACACTTTCCTTGTAACATGTAAGTACCTTAGGATTTACAAATAACATCACATTATTATAAGTACCTGTGTTGAGTATAAATATGAGTGTGAGTAAATAAAAAATACTATTTGTTAAATTAAAATATTTTTATATACCTATTTATGTGTTTTGTTATTAGATTTTAAAAGTTTAAATATTCATTTGATTTTTTATCTGTTGTATAATTTCAATTTATGTAATATGTAGGAAATTAAGACGTGTATGGAAGCAATATTTCTAGACTACCTAGCGCATCAAATACCTATTTAATTTCTTCCAGTCCTATTATTTTACGTTATTTATTATTTATCAATTATTTACTTAACGCATTTTTGTATGTGACTGGTGGCAGACGAGCAGGCGGGTCACCTGATGGTAAGCGATTGTCGACGCACATAGACTGCTGTAACACCAGTAATAGTCACAAGTGCGCTACCAACCTTTAACCCCCTTTCACCTCAATTGGGCCTCCAGTACCCATATGTTCACTATTATTACAGTTCACTGTATGTATGTGAATATGGTTCACTCGACGAAATACGCAGACAATAGCGCAGGCGCTGCTTCACACCGGTCTTCTGTGAGGCCGTGGTATCACTCCGGTCGAGCCGGTCCATTAATGCCGAAGGGTGGCTCTCCCACGGTTAAAAAATAACCGATAAATTTAAATGTAGTCATCATCACCATTATAGCCAATAGACATCCACTGCTGCTGCTGGACATAGGCCTCCCCCAACGGTCTCCACACAGATCGGTCCTGTGCCACCCGCATCCAAGGGACTCTCGCGACCTTCGTCGGTCTACCTGAAAATGTAGTACCTATATAATTGGTAATATCTTCTAAATGGGGCTATATCGAAAAGTGGCCGTTTTTAGCAATAGTTAACATTATTGTTACTTGTCGAGTGTTACAAAAATTGTATTACATATTGAAAAATCCAATCTACTTTTATCTAAGTCTGTAATGTTTTACTTTCTTAAAAAATATCATATTTTCGTCACAATCAGTGTAAATAAGTTGGCGGCGCTAGTTTCATCGATATAGCCCCTTAATAAATCAATTTTGAAAAGTTTACAGATTGTAGTAACCTGATATGTGGCTGTCTGTAGGTACAACTTTGATTGTTAGCGCATTTGGTCTGATTCTATCGAAAAAAAGTAAAATGCAGATAACTTCTATTGACTTCATAGGGTACCTACGTACATTTACCAAGGGGTTATCGGCTCGATATCAGTAGGTAGCCGCTTCTCTCGGCCGACGAACGCTGTGCAACTCCCCTCTGCAAAATGCCGGTACCGAACAGGCAAGGCTTGACGATTGTCGCTCTTCATGTCAAGGATGTAAGGTTCCCGACCTCTCTTGGCGGACATGGATCAGATGCATTGGTAAGTTTGTCTACTACTCCTTTAATATTGTACGAAAGTAAGTTTTTGCTAGTTTTTTTTAACTAATTTAGGTGTCTTGTTTTCCTAATATACTAATTCACACAACACGACATCTTATACATTGATCTTATTCCATACTAAGTAGATTTAAGCACTATGTTACAGATATCAGACAACAGAGGAAACAACTAACTAACAAACTATGTACCTACTTATATATTATGTAATTAATTACACCCAGACACACACTGAACAAACCCAAGTACTTATTCATCACACGAATGTTTGCCCAGGGATGTGATTTAGGTACATCTTTTTCTCATCTTATCGCGTAAGTCCCAGCTGCGTCCAAAGCTGTCGCTTCCGAGCCCGGGGTACTTACGCTTAGCCCAGCATGATTCAGGATTTTGGAATTCTGATAAACTTGACAATGAAGCGACTGCACTGCTGCCGTCTGCCATTCGCAACCCTTTAACAGGGGAGCCAGACCATAAAATACTGTGACCTAATTATCTGGACTGGCCGGATGGCGCATTTGGTAGTGACCCTGCCTCATACGCCAAAGGTCGTGGGTTCGATCCCCACCCTGGACAAACATTCGTGTGATGAACACTTGTGTTTGTTCAGTGTCTAGGTGTAATATGTAAGTATGTAGGTAGTACATTTGTGTTTCCTCTGTTGTCTGATATCTGTAACTCAAGAGCTTAAGCTACTTAGTACGGAGTCAAGTCAATGTATCAGATATTGTGAGAATTTATTTATTATTAGGTACGTGTATTTTTGTTTAAGTTGTTTTTCGAAGTAGGTAAGTACCTAATCTTATGTGGTGTACCTAGGTATGTAAATAGAGGTATATATATAATATCTATGGCGCTATGGGCGGTTAAATGTGTCGCTGAGTGTATTTACCCACTTACGACACGGAGAATTACTTACCTTCTTTGTATTTACAGCTGTTTTCAAAAAATACATTCTTACTTACCTACTACCTACTGATGGTCTTGATTTAGGAAATATCTAGACAATACCTAAGTACATTACATTGTCTAGATACCTAACTGCAATGAAAGTATTTTTTTTTTGTGATAGGTAGCAGACGAGCAGGCGGATCACCTGATGGTAAGCAATTGCCGCCGTCCATGGACACATGCAACACCAGAAGAGTCACAAGTGCGCTGCTATCCTTTTATCCCCTTCCCCCCCGATGGGCCTCCGGTACCCTCACTCACTCGGCGAAATAAAACATAAGAAATTGAACTGTTAACTAAATATTTAGACGTGGGTTACTAATTTATGGGTAGTTTCCTACCGTTGAAAACACTCCACACGCTAATGAATCTATAATAAGGTCGTATCTTTCTTTGGCTCCAGTATCGCACCGTAACTAACACATTTTTCAGCACACAGACCCGAACTATTCCTGCGCGTACGTAACCGCAGTAACAGAGTCTGGGCGTTGCGGTTATGGCCTCACTTTTACCTGCGGTCGCGGTACTGAGATCGTGGTGCTAGCCATCCGTGCTATGAAGAAATTCGTGTGTGGGAAGAATGCCGCTGACATCTTTGCTGACTTCGCCGGGTTCTGGCGAGCTCTCACAAATGACTCGCAAATGAGATGGGTAGGTAATTTTATTAAAAAATATTATGCACCGAAGAAAGTAATCGACACATAAGATAAAATCCTCCAACCGTTATTCGGCTACGGCGGCTAATTTTAACGATCATACACGTACCTACCTACGCAGGATATTAATACTTAGTGCTCAAGAGTTTGCGCAAACGCAGGTGCACTCTTTATTCCCTTCCCCTTTTAATTCGATGGAACACCAGTAAGTACAGTTTCCGAGGCACGGGGGTACAAGAACACCAACTTCCAGTCTTCGGGCGAAAAACTCAGGTAAGTAAGTAGGGATACAAATTTTTGGCTCGACCGACCCGGGCACATGATACTATAAATGCATAACAAATGGGCAAGACTTTACTGCACCGACCTGTCCGATCATCTAGTCACCAACAATAATAGGGCAATTTCCATCTCGAGTAGGTACAAGATGACTTGTTTATTTGGGCCATCTCGGGTAAAATTGTTACCTAGTTTAAATATTCTTATGCACTTTCAGATTGGTCCTGAAAAAGGCGTTGCCCATTTAGCTGCCGCTGCTATACTAAATTCTCTATGGGACCTATGGGCTAGGCTCGTGGATAAGCCCCTTTGGCGGTTGTTAGCAGATATGGAGCCTGAGGTAAACAATTAAATATGCCACCTACTTAGTCTCAATTATCCCAAATTTTGGAACTTAAAGCATTCCTAAATTAAAATATTATTAGGGTTATTTACCCTAATATTTTTTTTTTGGATTTTAGGGTAGCTCTTTATCCGACTAAGAATATTAAGTACCTACTTCAATTATTAGATATTAATGTGTATACCCACCCATCTCTACTGGTCTAAGTACCGGGCCGTGATTTCGGGTCACTAAAATTGTTATTAATGGGCACGTTTTGATACTTAACCACTGTTAAACTTATCTATGTGATGTTTACTAAGTAATATTTAATTTTACTGTACGTATTGGTTATTTAACCTTTGCTTTGTTTAACAGGAGATAGTGTCCACTATAGATTTTCGTTACATAACAGATGTTATCACCAAAGACGAAGCAGTACAAATGCTTAAAAATAAGCAGACTGGCAAGAATGACAGGATTAAAGTTTTACTAGAAAAAGGATACCCAGCATACACGACACAAGTTGGTAAGATCGCAATTAGTAAATTAGAATCATAAATTCAAGTATTTATTTGCATACTACCTACTTAGTGTAAGTACAACAGGTATTACCTACTTACAGCTATTACCTACACATTTATCTTAAACATATAGGGTGTACCTAATATCTGTAAATATTTACGTAACGTCCCTTTAACCATTAACCATAGAACAAATGTTTTGCATTGTTTAAGACTGTACAAGACTTAGTACCACATTAATTGTTAATTATGACTTTTGTAAATTCGCATAAAAAAATTAGGTAGGTACATACCTACGTTCCGTACGAAGTCGGTCACGTGTCACGTGACTTGTTCACATTTCATAATTTGTATGCAGGAGTAGGAAAAATTTTCGACGAATTTCCAAAAGTCGTAGAACAAATGTTCAGAATGGTTGTAAGAAGACGTGGTTAAAGGGATGTTAATGTTCACAGATAAGTAGGTATATCCTGTATAACCAACATTTTACAGGTATTAAGACTATTAGGTAAGTAGTGTTACATACCTACTTTTAATACCTCGTGTATGATAAACAGTGATATTATCTAGAATATCTATCTATCTACAATAAGTTTTAGAATAACCCATTAATAATTGCGAGTAGGTAGGTATAGGTACTTACTTTTTTTAGGAAATTCAGTTTTGCGTTCCCCACAGATATCATCGCAATCATGATATGCGTTGCGCAAAATTATCTTGATAATGCAATCCGCATAATATCATGATTGCGTAAAAAAATTTCATTTAGGAAAAGTTGATTTACCTACTTTACGAAAAAGTTGTTTCAAATAACGTGCAGGATATACCTACCTACAAATTCTGTATGTATGATGTGTACGATGTACATACCAAACAGTACTTTTCCCGGTACTTACCTACACACTGTTTGAAATCGTTCATGTACAGTCAACTCCAAAAATATGTATACACTTTAGGACCTTGTCACAATACATAGGTAATTTAAGAAAGTAGGTAGAACGTTCTTTACTTTCTTAGTGTATTGTAACAAGGTCCTAAAGTGTATACATACATATTTTTGAAGTTGGCTGTACCTAGAGATAAGTATATTTCAATACTGTAAAATGTAAGTTCATATATTATTATAATAACACCTTTAAATTCTCCGTTTCAGGGTGGATGGGCTACAGTGATAAAGTAGTGGAAGAACTATGTAACAAATATTTGTCATTAGGTTTCACTCACTTCAAAGTTAAAGTCGGCACGACCCTGGAAGACGATATTCGACGATGCAGTATCGTTCGTAAGTGCATAGGCAACGACAAATTTCTTGTAAGTAGGTACTTATAAGCTCTACAAAAGTAAATGAAATAGAATGATTACTTACTTCTGAAGTCCACAGTTTAGACTGAGGGTGGTGGTTGCCCACCTACCGTGATATATTTATCTATGACCATAGCATTAATCTTTATTTATCTACCCCATACAAATGTATAGTATACCTAGCTATGACAGAAAAAAAAACAATTAAATCTGGTATCTTTCATGCAGGTAAACATAGGAGAATGCGCTATACATCTAGCTATTTAATCTTAAATAAGTGCATAGTAGTTTAAATGGTAGTAGGCTAACTAGATGACGGAGCCTAGAACGTCCCCCAATCTAGCTCACCCCGACATGAGAAAATTTATAAAAGATTTTTTTTTTCCGGGAATCGAACCCGGAACGCGTTGGGCGCCAAACCAATTAGCCATTGCACTGTCGAGCTCGTCCTATAGTTTAATATATTTTTGTCATTATTCTGAATTTTGGACAGTTTCAATCTTTATCTGACTTTAATTAGGTACTTAGTTACAAATGTTCTAATAAATCATCCCGTGTAGAGACGTTGTTTATTATAGCAGTTCTTTGCAATTTATTGTAAATAGGTATTTATTGTAAAATGCATCACAATGAAAGAGACAAAGCGATAGTTTTCGATAGCGAGGATAGTATTTCAAACTCATGGTAGTGCTACAGGTGTGAAATTAGTTAGGGAGTAAGTAACCATCACAGAATTATAAAATAAATAATCTCCAACTTCGGGCGCAAGCGAACCTAAGTGTTTATTTTAGATGGTGGATGCAAATCAGGCGTGGAGCGTGAACGAAGCAATCGAATGGATGATCAAGCTGGCTCCATTTAAACCTATGTGGATCGAGGAGCCCACGTCGCCTGACGACGTCCTAGGGCATGCGGCCATTTCCAAAGCGCTAGAGTAAGTTACATAAGTTATTATAATTATATTTTTTTTCTCTATTATTTGACATTCTTACTAGCCATCAAGTTACTATAAAATATTAAAACAGGAATGAAGAATGTAACGCGACGTTTTTTTTTTGTGTGATAGCTGCAGACGAGCAGACGGATCACCTGATGGTTAGCAATTGCCGTCGCCCATAGACACCTGCAATCAGTAGAGTCACAAGAGCGCTGCCAACCTTTAACTCCCGGTTTCGCCGAGTGAGTGGGCTCACTCAACACAGCGTAGGCGCTGGTTCAGGCCGGTGTTCTGTGAGGCGGTGGTATCACTCCGGTCGAACCGACTCGTTCATGCCGAAGCGTGTCTCTCCCACGATAAAAAAAAAGTAAAATTAAAAAAAATATTTCATGACTTTCTTAATCCATACTAATATTATAAATGCGAAAGTAACTCTGTCTGTCTGTGTGTATGTCTGTCTGTCTGTCTGTTACTCTTTCACGCCAAAACTACTGAACGGATTTAAATGAAATTTGGTATACAGATGATCTAGACCCTGAGAAAGGACATAGGCTACTTTTTGTTGCGAAAAGGGGGTTAAAAGGGATGTAATAAGTTACTTTTTCACCGGACGAAGTCGCGGGCGGCCGCTAGTGCATTATAATTCGTTAAATAATTGTTTATGTATTGCCATTTCAGACCGTATGGGATCGGTGTGGCCACGGGCGAAATGTGCGCGAACCGGGTGATGTTTAAACAGTTCCTACAGAGCGGTGGCATGCAGTTCTGCCAGATCGACTCCGCGCGCATCGGCGGCGTCAACGAGATCCTCGCCGTCTACCTTATGGCCGAGAAACTTAACGGTAATGGTCTTCAGAATGGTTGATAAAACACGACGCAACGTGGTTAAAGGGATGTAAATGTTGACAAATACACCCCGTATAAGCCACTTTCTGCCGCAGTCGTTCATTTTTTTTTTTTTTTGGTGACCCAGGAGAAATGCGTTACGCATACCCATCTGTCTGTAAACAGATGCGTTATGTCGGACTCCCCCCCCGCAGAAGGCGGGGTATACCGACTAAAACTCCTGGGACTCTCCCTCATCGTCCTTAAGTGGGAGAGGATCGTGGGGCAGTGGTACGGAACCTTACTCCACGATCCTCCCCGGACGGCAGCCCGCCTTACCGCAGTCGTTCATTAAGTTAATCACTTTTATCACAAGAATAAAACTTATTTCAATCCATATAAGTAAGACTATCGTTTAACGTTTTATTAAGATATGTAATGATTTTATTATTCTCTCTGAGTGCGGTGTAACTCATCTATTTATTTACCTTTCTAGTAAAAGTGTGCCCTCACGCTGGAGGAGTGGGTCTATGTGAGATGGTCCAGCACCTGCAGTTCTGGGACTACGCGAGTCTCTCCGGCACCATGGAAGGAAGGCTCGTCGAGTACGTCGACCAACAGCATGAGCACTTCTACGACCCATGTGTAGTAGAGAATGCGAGATATTTGGCACCAAAGGTATTTTTAATCAAGCTTACAGCATTATAGTTATTAGTGAAACCGTTAGGTATAACTACTGTATAACTATCTTTGAAGACTAACTTGCTCAAATTGAAAACGGATTTTATGTCCTGCTAAACCTCTCCTGTAGTGTCTCTCTTTTTGGAAAATTATGTTTAGAAATCATTGTGTTGAAACTGAGGGCCTAATTTGAAGTGGACGTTACGACCGAATCGGAGCTCCTCTCTTTCACACGTGCTGTGCGCGCTTTTGTTTCAATGTGAAAAGTGTATTCTCATTCGTTACGGGACGTCTTCATTAAAAGCCACCTGTTTAGCGATACATCCTGTATGTCTTTACTTACGGCATACACTAGGGCAATTCTCGGGCTTCGACAATAAGTCGAACATGTTGCCCCCAGAGGAAAATTCGATGCAATGATATTATAATTATGTTATTATTAAAATATTCTGATGAAAATGTAATAAAAAGTAGGATCAAACTACAAATGTAAAATTTACACAGCGAACATACGTAACATCTACCTAATTTCCTTTTTATTGAAAAGGTATTTCTTTGTTGCAGTTACCAGGATACAGTACAGAATTCTTGCCAGAAACATTGGACAAATTTGTATATCCAACTGGTACCGAGTGGCAAAAGATGTTCAAGGAAGGAATTTTTCCACAGCCAGACGAAGCTGAATTGGTCAATTTATAAATGACAAACGTTGTTAATATATTCATGTCTTTATTTATAAAAATCGTTAACGTTCGCCTAGAAAAATATAACTATGTACAACTACATCTAAATACAAACATTTTACCCTAATTTCATGTTTTAACATTTACCTCTCTTACAAATTTATTAATACCTGAGGATGAGGATCTACCAGCGTCACAAAATTAATGGGCGGATTTAAAGTCTCGGAAACCTTCATTAATGACGATTAAATAATTTATGTAGTTAACCGTTAATAGAACCTTTCGTTGATCAGCTTACAAAATTGCTTCACAACGCTTCCGCGTAAGCGATTAGAAACTCTAAAACTCTTTTCTGTTGAGTTCTGCATGTCGCAAAAAGTTTTCCTTATGTTTTCTTCTGGAATGCGAAGGCACTAAGTTTTGACTGCTTAGAGGCGCTAGTGACGGGCGGGTCAGTTCCGTTGGCTTCGTCCTCACGCTTCCTCTTGTTGGAGGCTTCCCCGGTCTTGGCCTGGACGGTCTTGAACAAGCGCACTCCGTGCCGGGTCAGCTCGGATGGGGTGAACTCAGGGTTTTGCTGTTCTAAGGTTTGCTTGTTGCGTGAAAACCAGTCTACGAACGTTTCACCGTCGAGGGGTTTTAAAGGCTGTAATGGAATGACAAACTGTGTTAGGACCATTTTTGCACAAATTAGACAAACATTTATAACTATAAAGGTGAAGATTTTTGAAAGCAAGTTAGTTTATGGTTGGCTGGATGCGAAAAGCCCAATATGAACATTTGGAGAAGCGTGTATTGAGTGGACTGCAAAATTTAATAACATATATTAGTAGGTTAGGAACTTACATCTTCGTTTTCTGAAAGATCATGTGTCGAATGCACTTCAACTAACGTCCGTTCGGTCAAGCTTAGTGGGCTCTTTACATTCTTCGTCGCTTCTTGCTGCTTTTTAAACGGATTTCTTGTTCCACCGGGAGATGACTTTAATATTGGCTGAAATATTAATGTATATTTTAGTAATGCAATAAAATTTTAAATAAAATAACCCTCAGAAAAGCAAAAACTTACCACCGGCTTAATTGGCGTAATAGTTTCAGTCTTTTTTTCTTTAGTCTTCTGAGGTATTATTAGGCTGGCGTTCATGTCTTCCGTGCTGGTGACGTCATAAGTTTCCTGGGTGTCCAATTCCTGAAGTAAGAATATGATTAAAAGTTGTCATTTTTAGCTAACGCGTACTTGTTATATCGGCAGACGTTTATATTAATCACGTTCTCTACCAACCATGCTAACCAACATTTACTTTACTGATTTTCGAAATTAGTCGAAATGCACAAGTCACGTGAACCGACGTCATAATGAAAAGTTGCGTTTTTATATTATGTAATCTTATTATAAATACTAGGTATAATGTCAAAATCAACAATTCGGCTTTTTACATAAGATATTATTTGAAATCAAAAGTACCTAGCAGTCTAGTTATGTATTTATTAATTATTTATTGCACGAAATAAGAAGTACAATTTGCGGACTAAATGCCTTACAGCATTATCTACCAGTGGACGAGTCAGTAAAAAATATTGCGAAGTATTTTTATCAATAGTTAAACTTTTATATAAAATCTACCCGACAAACCGTTTAGCGCAATGGTTTGAGCGCCGGTCGAGACGTAAGGGTTGCGGGTTCGATTCCCGCACCGACACAAATGTTTGTTGATGAAACAGATATTTGTGTTGGGTCTAGGTGTTGTGGTTCCTTCGTTTCGATATTATACCTGGAAGTGCGAGTTGTGCGCCACGTTGTGGCTATCCGCGTCCCTCTCCCAGGCGTCGGCCAGGTGCAGGCGGCCGAGGCGCGAGGCGTAGCGCGCGGTTAACGGTAAAAGTCGCGTGTCTTTCAGCAGCGCCATTAGCTCCATTAGGCATTTTTTTTTTATATATATAATAGGTAGCAGACGAGCAGGCGGATTACCTGATGGTAAGCAATTGCCGCCGCCCATAGATACCTGCAACCACCAGTAGAGTCACAAGTCCGCTGCCAACCTTTTATCCCCTTCCCCCCGGTGGGCCTCCGGTACCCTCACTCACTCGGCGAAACACAGCACAGGAGCTGCTTTACGCTGGTTTTCTGTGAGGCAGAACGACGAATTGCTCCCAAGTTTACAGATAAACCCTGTAATATACCTGGAAGTGAGAGTTCTGCGCCACGTTGTGGCTATCCGCGTCTTGCTCCCAGGCGTCGGCGAGCCCGGCCAGGGTCAGGCGGTTAAAGGGGTGTAAATGTTTACTGATACAACTTGTAATATACCTGGAAGTGCGAGTTGTGCGCTACGTTGTGGCTATCCGCTTGCTCCCAGGCGTCGGCGAGCCCGGCCAGCCGCTCGGCCAGGTGCAGGCGGCCGAGGCGCGAGGCGTAGCGCGCGGCCAGCGGCAGCAGCCGCGCGTCCTTCAGCAGCTCCATCAGCTCCAGCGCGCGCTGCTCGATCTCGCTGCGGCATGCCAGCTGGAACATTATATACAACTAGTAACACCATGACTTTCAGGATATTAGCTCCACTCTTTACCAATAAAAGGTCGTTGATTGCATCGCGCTTGTATTTTTTTTTATGTGATGGTAGCAGGCGAGCAGGCGGATCACCTGATGGTAAGCAATTGCCGCCGCCCATGGACACTTGCAACACCAGTGGAGTTACAAGTGCGCTGCCAACCTTTTATCCCCTCCCCCCCCCCAAGTGGGCCTCCGGTACCCTCACTCACTCGGCGAAACACAGCACAGGGGCTGCTTCACGCCGGTTTTCTGTGCATTTCGCCTTTACACCGTTATATTTTAGTTATTTAATCCCGAAGCCCTCATGTTCAAACCAATAAAGCCCCTTCAGCATGTTAGATCATCACATTTAAAAAAAAAAAACTGTATGCCTTTACAGACAAAACTGGTGGAGGTCTTCAATGTTATTTACCTACCTTACCTTTCCTACAAATAAATGATTCCATGTTATTCTAAATAAGAAAAAAAGCTTTTCCATACAATATAGCCGGGTGAATATTCTATAATGATTTAACATGCTAAAGGGGTTTTATGAGTGTTACCTTGTATGAGGGCTTCGCGATTAAATTATTATAATTTGTTTCGAGTTTTTAGAACATAGCTCGGGTAATCATCACATCATTGTACTTTATGGAAAGGAACAAATGTATACTGTATACTGACCGCGAAGAGCTTGAGCGCAGTCTCCCGCGCCGCCTTGACGTCGACGTCGGCGGCGGTGTGCGCCCAGCGCACCAGGCGCTCCTCGTGCTGCGCCTTCTCGCCGTCCAACTCGCACAGGGGGATCTGAAACATCACACATGGACCAATGGGAGCAATCTCGTGTGAAAATCCGCTAGATGACGTACCGTTACTGAGACTCAAACTTCAACTTCGTTTTCTTTTACGTGATAGGTGTCGTCAGACACAACATATGAATCACCTGATGGTGAGCGATTGCAACACTAGTAGAGTCAAAAGTGCGCTGCCATCGCTTACCATCAGGTGATCCGTCTTCCTCGTCTACCACCTAAAGTATAAAAGTATCAGCTTATATATTGTCCCATGACAGAAAAAAACAATAAAATCGGTATCTTTCAATGCAGGTAAACATAGGAGAATGCGCTAGACATCTAGCTATTTAATCTTAAATAAGTGCATAGTAGTTTTATGGGTAGTACAGTCAGCACAAGTAGATGATGAAAATCAAAAACTCTATAGGTACTCACTCACTATATTGAGCGGAGTTCGCGTCAGAACTGTACGAACCACTTTGAGGCTATACGGAGTTTGTGTCAGAACTGTATGAATTTGACACCATACAGTTCTACCGAGAACTCCACCCAATAGTGTGTAATAGTTTTTGATTTTGATCATCTACTTTTGCTGTTGACTGTACTTACTAGATGACGGAGCCTATTAAAACGTCTCCCAATCTAGCTCACACCGACATGAGAAAATTTATAAAAAAAACATTTTTTCCGGGAATCGAACCCGGAACGCGTTGGGCGCCAAAACAATTAGCCATTGCACTGTCGATATTACCTATAATATTATGTTTGTCATTATTCTTAACTAGTGGCCGCCCGCAACTTCGTTGCGTGAACTTTATGACTCTTGGCTTAAGATGAACAAACTTGGAACCCCCTTTTCGCTCCATTAGGGGTTTAAGTTCGGAATATCCTTCCTTATAGGATCTCATCCAAAAATGCTTATCACATTGACATTTCCATTTCCATTCATTCCATATTTGTTATAGTGTAGCTGGGCTCTTAGAGGTCCAAACCAGATGTTCCATGATCTTTGATTTTTTTTCATGGCATCATAAACTGCTCATCAATATGAACATTTTTCGTTAAGGTGTCATTGACCTCCTCCTATAGTTTAGCTGGGCTGTTGTAGTTCTACATCAAGGAGCCTGGTCTTCAAAATGTAATATATCCTATAAGTTGCCCTGATATTACAGCTATACAATAAAAAAAGTTTCATTCGAATTGGTTCAGTAGTTTCCGAGATTAGCGCGAACAAACAGACAACAGACAAAACAGATAAACAGACAAACAGACAAACAGACAAACAGACAGACAAAAATTTTAAAAATCATTGATTCATGTTCTGCTACTGTTTTTAGTCGTCCTAAGTTATTTTTGAGATAAATATCTTCAATGTACAGACACAGCTTTTTTACATTTTTATTATATGTATAGATTTTGGACAGTTTCGATCTTTATCTGACTTTAATTAGGTAGTTATAAGATGTTCTAATAAATCATCCCGTGTAGAGACGTTGTTTATTATAGCAGTTCTTTGCAATTTATTGTAAATACTTAATGCGCTACCACGAGTTGACATCGAAAACTGACATACGTAAACTATTGCACTGTCTCTTTCAAATGCATCACAATGAAAGAGACAAAGCGATAGTTTTCGATAGCGAGGATAGTATTTCAAACTCATGGTAGTGCTACAGGTGTGAAATTAGTTAGGGAGTAAGTAACTATCACAGAATTATAAAATAAATAATCTCCAACTTCGGGCGCAAGCGAACCTAAGTGTTTATTTTAGATGGTGGATGCAAATCAGGCGTGGAGCGTGAACGAAGCAATCGAATGGATGATCAAGCTGGCTCCATTTAAACCTATGTGGATCGAGGAGCCCACGTCGCCTGACGACGTCCTAGGGCATGCGGCCATTTCCAAAGCGCTAGAGTAAGTTACATAAGTTATTATAATTATATTTTTTTCTCTATTATTTGACCATTCTTACTAGCCATCAAGTTACTGTTTTAATATTTTATTAAAACAGGAATGAAGAATGTAACGCGACGTATTTTTTTTGTGTGATAGCTGCAGGACGAGCAGACGGATACACCTGGCAGCACCTGCAACATCAGTAGAGTCACAAGAGCGCTGCCAACCTTTTTTTCACTCCACTCACTAGGCGAAACCTCCCGGTTTTCGCCTAGTGAGTGGGCTCACTCGACGAAACAGCATAGGCGCTGGTTCAGGCCGGTCTGTGTGAGGCGGTGATATCACGCCGTCGAACCGGCCCGTTCATGCCGAAGCGTGGCTCTCCCACGGTAAAAAAAAAGTAAAATTAAATTAATTAATTTCATGACTTTCTTGATGCATTATAACTATGTATTGCTATTTCAGACAATATGGGATCGGTGTGGCCACGGGCGAAATGTGCGCGAACCGGGTGATGTTTAAACAGTTCCTACAGAGCGGTGGCAATGCAGTTCTGCCAGATTGACTCCGCGCGCATCGGCGGCATCAACGAGATCCTCGCCGTCTACCTTATGGCTGAGAAACTAAACGGTAATGGTCTTTAGAATGGTTGATAAAACACGAACTAACTGACTTTAACTGTGGGAGAGCCACGCTTCGGCATGAATGGGCCGGCTCCACCGGAGTGATACCACTGCCTCACAGAAAACCGGCGTGAAGCAGCCCCTGTGCTGTGTTTCGCCGAGTGAGTGAGGGTACCGAAGGCCCACCCAGGGGGAAGGGGAATAAAAGGTTGGCAGCGTACTTGTAACTCCACTGGTGATGCAAGTGTCCATTGATCAGCCTGCTTAGTCTGCTACCTATGACATAAAAAAAAAATAGACTCGACGTAGTTAAAGGGATGTTAAATGTTGACAAATACACCACGTATAAGCACTTTCTGCCGCAGAGGTCGTTCATTAACTTAATCACTTTTATCACAAGAATAAATCACACTTATTTCAATCCATATAAGACTATCGATTTATTAAGATAATGTTTCTTTATTATTCTCTCTGAGTGCGGTTGTAACTAATCTACTTATTTACCTTTCTAGTGAAAGTGTGCCCTCACGCTGGAGGTGTGGGCCTATGTGAGATGGTCCAGCACCTGCAGTTCTGGGACTACGCCAGTCTCTCCGGCTCGATGGAAGGAAGGCTCGTCGAGTACGTCGACCAACAGCACGAACACTTCTACGACCCATGTGTAGTAGAGAATGCGAGATATTTGGCACCAAAGGTATTTTTAACAAGCTTACGGCATTATAGTTATTAGTAAAACCGTTAAGTATACCTACATTGAATTACTTATTATGACTATCCTTGAAGACTAACTTGCTCAAATCGGAAAACGATTTATGTCCTGCTAAACCTCTCCTGTAGTCTCTCTTTTTAGCAAATTATATTTAGAAATCATTGTGTTGAAACTGAGGGCCTAATTTGAAGTGGACGGACCGAATCGGAGCTCCTCTCTTTCACACGTGCTGTGCGCGCTTTTGTTTCAATGTGAAAAGTGTATTCTCATTCGTTACGGGACGTCTTCATTAAAAGCCACCTGTTTAGCGATACATCCTGTATGTACGGCTTTACTTACGGCATACACTAGAGCAATTCTCGCGCTTCGATAATAAGTCGAACATGTTGCCCCCAGGGGAAAATTCGATGCAATGATATTATAATTATGTTATTATTAAAATATTCAGATGAAAATGTAATAAAAATTAGGATCAAACTAAAAATGTAAAATTTACATAGCGAACATACGTAACATCTACCTAATTTCATTTTTATTGAAAAGGTATTTCTTTGTTGCAGTTACCTGGATACAGTACAGAATTCTTGCCAGAAACATTGGACAAATTTGTATATCCAACTGGTATCGAGTGGCAAAAGATGTTCAAGGAAGGAATTTTTCCACAGCCAGACGAAGCTGAATTAGTCAATCTATAAATGAAAAACGTTTTAATATATTCATGTCTTTATTTATAAAAATCGTTAACGTTCGCCTAGAAAAATATAACTATGTACAACTACATCTAAATACAAACATTTTACCCTAATTTCATGTTTAACATTTACCTCTCTTACAAATTTATTAATACCTGAGGAATCTACCAGCGTCACAAAATTAAAAGATGAATTTAAAGTCTCGGAAACCTTCATCACTGACGATTAAATAATTTATGTAGTTAATAGAACCTTTCGTTGATCAGCTTACAAAATTGATTCACAACGCGTAAGCGATTAGAAACTCTAAAACTCATTCCTGTTGAGTTCTGAATGTCGCAAAAAGTTTTCCTTATGTTTTCTTCTGGAATGCGAAGGCACTAAGTTTTGACTGCTTAGAGGCGCTAGCGACGGGCGGGTCGGTTCCGTTGACTTCGTCCTCACGCTTCCTCTTGTTGGAGGCTTCCCCGGTCTTGGCCTGGACGGTCTTGAACAAGCGCACTCCGTGCCGGGTCAGCTCGGAGGGCGTGAACTCAGGGTTTTGCTGTTCTAAGGTTTGCTTGTTGCGTGAAAACCAGTCTACGAACGTTTCACCGTCGAGGGGTTTTAAAGGCTGTAATGGAATGACAAATTGTGTTAGGGCCATTTTTGCACAAATTAAGATAAACATAACTATAATGTAATTTATGGTTGGTCGGAGCTGGATGCGAGAAGCCCAATATGAACATTTGGAGAAGCGTATATTAGGAGTGGACTACAATAGACTGATGGTAGTGATTTCGGAAGTGGATCATTCATCATGCCGTAAATTTATTTTGAAACTAGTGGCCCGCTCTCGCATTGTTTTGGGACTTAGTTTTACTATTAGTTTCAATCTTTCCCAAAATATAGCTGTGGGTGTCTATTGCATCGCCTAAGTGTTTCGTCTGTTCGGGTTACATAAAAGCTTTGTGGTTGGTAATACAAGTTATCCCCTTACCGAAATGATAGTAGTTATCTTAGTAGGTTCGGAACTTACATCTTCGTTTTCTGAAGGATCATGTGTCGAATGCACTTCAACTAACGTCCGTTCGGTCAAGCTTAGTGGGCTCTGCACATTCTTCGTCGCTTCTTGCTGCTTTTAAATGGATTTCTTGCTCCACGGGAGATGACTTTAATATTGGCTGAATATTACTGTATATTTGAGTAATGCAATAAAAATTTAAACAAAATAACCGTCTGAAAAGCAAAAACTTCCCACGGCTTTAATGGCGTAATAGTTTCAGTCTTTTTCTCTTTAGTCTTCTGAGGTATATTAGGCTGGCGTTCATGTCTTCCGTGCTGGTGACGTCATAAGTTTCCTGGGTGTCCGATTCCTGAAATAAGAATATGATTAAAAGTTGGCATTTTTAGCTAACGCATACTTGTTATATCGGCAGACGTTTATATTAATCACGTTCTCTACCAACCATGCTAACCAACATTTACTCTACTGATTTTCAAAAATAGTCGAAATGCACAAGTCGCGTGAACCGACGTCATAATGAAAAGTAGTTTTTTTATATTATGTAATCTTATTATAAATACTAGGTATAATGTCAGAATCAACAATTCGGCTTTTTACATAAGATATTATTTGAAATCAAAAGTACCTAGCAGTCTAGTTATGTATTTATTAATTACTAGCGGCCGCCTGCGACTTCGTCCGCGTGGAAAAGTAACTTTTTACCCCCCTTTCAACCCCCTTTTCGCAATAAAAAGTAGCCTATGTCCTTTCTCAGGGTCTAGACCATCTGTATACCAAATTTCATTTAAATCCGTTCAGTAGTTTTGGCGTGAAAGAGTAACAGACAGACAGACAGAGTTACTTTCGCATTTATAATATTAGTATGGATTTATTATTGAAATGAGAAGTACAATTTGCGGACTAAATGCCTTACAGCATTATCTACCAGTCAGTAAAAATTATTGCGAAGTATTTTTATCAATAGTTAAACTTTTATATAAAATCTACCCGACGAACCGTTTAGCGCAATCGTTTGAGCGCCGGTTGAGACGTAAGGGTTGAGGGTTCGATTCCCGCACCGACACAAATGTTTGTTGATGAAACAGATATTTGTGTTGGGTTTAGGTGTTGTGGTTCCTTCGTTTCGATATTATACCTGGAAGTGCGAGTTGTGCGCCACGTTGTGGCTATCCGCGTCTGTCTCCCAGGCGTCGGCGAGCCCGGCCAGACGCTCGGCCAGGTGCAGGCGGCCGAGGCGCGAGGCGTAGCGCGCGGTTAACGGTAAAAGTCGCGTGTCCTTCAGCAGCGCCATTAGATCCATTAGGCAATTTGGGACTAATTGCTCCCAAGTTTACAGATAAACCCTGTAATATACCTGGAAGTGCGAGTTCTGCGCTACGTTGTGGCTGTCGGCGTCTTGCTCCCAGGCGTCGGCGAGCCCGGCCAGGGTCAGGCGGTTAAAGGGATGTAAATGTTTACTGATGCAACTTGTAATATACCTGGAAGTGCGAGTTGTGCGCCACGTTGTGGCTATCCGCGTGTTGCTCCCAGGCGTCGGCGAGCCCGGCCAGGGTCAGGCGGTTAAAGGGATGTAAATGTTACTGATACTACTTATAATATACCTGGAAGTGCGAGTTGTGCGCTACGTTGTGGCTATCCCGCGTCTTGCTCCCAGGCGTCGGCGAGCCCGGCCAGGGTCAGGCGGTTAAAGGGATGTAAATGTTTACTGATACAACTTGTAATATACCTGGAAGTGCGAGTTCTGTGCTACGTTGTGGCTATCCGCTTGCTCCCAGTCGTCGGCGAGCCCGGCCAGGCGCTCGGCCAGGTGCAGGCGGCCGAGGCGCGGCGTAGCGCGCGGTTAACGGTAAAAGTCGCGTGTCTTTCAGCAGCGCCATTAGCTCCATTAGGCATTTTTTTTTATATATATAATAGGTAGCAGACGAGCAGGCGGATCACCTGATGGTAAGCAATTGCCGCCGCCCATAGATACCTGCAACACCAGTGGAGTCACAAGTCCGCTGCCAACCTTTTATCCCCTTCCCCCCCGGTGGGTCTCCGGTACCCTCACTCACTCGGCGAAACACAGCACAGGAGCTGCTTTACGCTGGTTTTCTGTGAGGCAGAACGACGAATTGCTCCCAAGTTTACAGATAAACCCTGTAATATACCTGGAAGTGCGAGTTCTGTGCTACGTTGTGGCTATCGGCGTCCCTCTCCCAGGCGTCGGCGAGCCCGGCCAGCCGCTCGGCCAGGTGCAGGCGGCCGAGGCGCGAGGCGTAGCGCGCGGCCAGCGGCAGCAGCCGCGCGTCCTTCAGCAGCTCCATCAGCTCGAGCGCGCGCTGCTCGATCTCGCTGCGGCACGCCAGCTGCAATATTATAATCCATACTAATATTATGTAAATGCGAAAGTAACTCTGTTTGTCTGTCTGCTACTCTTTCACGCCAAAACTACTGAACGGATTTAAATGAAATTTGGTATACAGATAATCTAGACCCTGAGAAGGACATAGGCTACTTTTTATTGCGAAAAGGGGGTTGTAGGGGTTGAAAGGGGGGTAAAAAGTTACTTTTTCCACGCGGACGGAGTCGCGGGCGGCCGCTAGTAGATAGATAAACTCTTTATTGTACAAAATACTAATCTATATCCATACCATTTATAAAGATTTTTATCTCATACTAGCGGCCCGCCCGGCGACTTCGTCGCGTGGAAAAGTAACTTTTTACCCCCTTACAACCCCCTTTTCGCAATAAAAAGTAGCCTATGTTCTTTCTCAGGGCTAGATCATCTGTATACCAAATTTCATTTAAATCCGTTCAGTAGTTTTGGCGTGAAAGAGTAACAGACAGACTTACTTTCGCATTTATAATATTAGTTAGGATTCCACGCCTGGCCTTATAGGTAAACCAAAAACACGAAACACTTGCGTGTAACAATCAACGTTCAGCGCCATCTATTGGTAAACAGTGGAACTACTGTCCTGAAACGAAGTGATGGCGGGCCACTAGTAAATAAATAAATTGATTAGTAGTAAATAGACTGATAAATAAGTTATCAGCATATACAGGGTGTATCTGTGAACATTAATATCCTGTTCTACCATCCACTCTAAACAACAATTGTTCTATGACTTGAAAATTAGCAAAAAAATTTTTCATTAATAAAAAATGAGGGGGGGCTCGCAATCAGCAGAGTGGGGTTCGACGATCCGCCATTTGCTGACTTTTGGTCTAAATGGTTTAGGTCGTGATCTCGGAGAACCAAGTTCGATACTTGGGTTGAGCAAAGGTATGTTTCGAATTTTTCGAACATATTATCTCGAGTTTGTGATCATCACATCATACCTTACAACATTGTACCTTATGGAAAGCAACAATTGTATTGAATATGACGTATACTAACCGCGAAGAGCTTGAGCGCAGTCTCCCGCGCCGCTTTGACTTCGACGTCGGCGGCGGTGTGCGCCCAGCGCACCAGGCGCTCCTCGTGCTACCACTGGCATACCGGCCCGCAAGACAATGATATAGTTCGTGCCAGATAAACTTGCAATAAAGGTCATTCACCCCACTTGTCCTTGATAGACTAGAACTTTGACGTTTGGTATTATGAAACACGGCAAATGTAATTTTATCGACAGTTTAGTATGAGAAGCGATCTGTGTCGCGAATATTGACGACTTCTTGGTACAAGTGGGGTGAATGACCTTTATTGCAAGTTTATTTGGCACGAACTATAGTATGTGTTGAGTACTGACCGCGAAGAGCTTGAGCGCAGTCTCCCGCGCCGCCTTGACGTCGACGTCGGCGGCGGTGTGCGCCCAGCGCACCAGGCGCTCCTCGTGCTGCGCCTTCTCGCCCTCCAACTCGCACAGGGGGATCTGAAACATCACACATGGACCAATGGGAACAATCTCGTGTGAAAATCCGCTAGATGACGTACCGTTACTGAGACTCAAACTTCAACTTCGTTTCTTTTACGTGATAGGTGTCGTCAGACAAACATATGAATCACCTGATGGTGAGCGATTGCAACACTAGTAGAGTCAAAAGTGCGCTGCCATCTCTTACCATCAGGTGATCCGTCTTCTCGTCTACCACCTAAAGTATAAAAGTATCAGCCTATATACTGACCCACTGCAGGGCAAAGGCCTCCATCATAGAAATCAAGTTATCGCTACTATGATGGGATTAGGCTTAATCACCACGCTTGTCTACCACCTATCACATAAAAAATAAATAAATAAGTATGATGCCGTCCCTGCCAGTTCTATTGAAAAAATTACAGACTGACATCGCTGCGACTCCTCTGATCTCGCAAATAGGTATATACGGCGATGATAAATCAGTTTTCTTTAGGTGATCTGCTTTCTCATCAAAAAGCTCAAGTTTAAATTAAATAATATGCGGTAAAACGCAAATAACACTATCGCGGTAGGTCTCTTGTTGATGACGTCACGCCGGCGTAAACCACAAACATTATTAAGAATACAATGACGTTCTTTTGATGTACGTATTATTTTATCTGTTGTTTGTAAATAGCATACGATAAGAGATAAATTATAAAATAATACATCTCGTTTACCAATTTAAACGATATGTATTTAAAAGGACGTTTATACAAAGATGATTTAGAAAATGGACAATAATCAAATTTATATTTATTTACTTGTATCGGTAGCTCTGATATAATGGGTTTGGGAGCTGTCGGCGGAAATGAAGCACCTCTACATAAAATCGCTCGGACGGTCTGGGTCGGCTCACTAACCTGAAACATAAATAAAAGTTAATGGTAGTCGATCTTCGATCTCTGGTAATCGCTTTATTTCAGAGTCACGAGGTCAAAGATAACGATTCGGTTGCTATTGGATTTTTATCTCACTTCAATATTTGAACTTTGAACTGCTAAAGAGGGTCCAGGAAGCAATAACTGCCGATTATTGCGTGTATGTTAAGAATAGCCTTCATGTAAGATCTGCCTAACCATTTTGTTTTTGCGGCCAGTTTACAGACCAGCCGGGCTAAGATGCGCACCGCGACAAATTTTTGTCGACTCTTGTCCGGGAGAGCGCATCCTTCTTCCCCGCTCATCGCTCAGTCAGGTGAGCGAGAAGCAACTTGCGCCCATGCAATACGAGTGTCGACAAAATTATCTCGTGGAGCGCATCTTAGCCCGGCTGGCCATCACAAAAAAACTCCTTCCAGTCCCTGACCAGCGGGTAGCAAACCTGTCACTGTGCTTTATTGGCTATCGTCTATGATCATAAGGTTTGACATTCTTATTAAAATTGCGCTGTAGCATCATGCTGAGGCTGAACTTTGTTGGCCGCAACTTCTGCATTTCTTTATTTTTTTTGTATTTTTCAATCAGGTGACTGTTCAGTTAAATGGCCACTTTGTACGGAGGGGAGTAAAGATGAAGCGTTTGGTGGTTGGTGGTTTTATGGAATTTTATTGGATTCTCGGTGGCGGACACTCCGCTCCATCCCGCTCCGCTTCAGTGGAACGTAGCCTCAAAGGGTTAAAAATCGATCGGTTCGCAAGTCCCCCCTGGGGTTACTCCGCCGAACGATAAACGATATATCGTGCCAATAATCGTGTCGGAGCCTACTCTAAGTGCCATCGTATCGACTGTCGTTGATACGAATGCTAAGGAATGGAACAACTTGCCGGCTTTGTATTTCCAGAGAGCTACAATTTGGGTGTCTTTAAGTCGAGAGTGAATAGGCTTCTTCTGGGAAAGCACGCTACATCTTAGACCTCATTGTCACTCTCCATCAGGTGAGATGAGGTCAAGTGCAAACCCATTTAATATTAAAAAAAATATCAACTTCTAATGAAAGTAACCCCCAAATTATTTTTATTCCATTAGGGGATGTAAGTATTCTATTAAAGTTTGAATCTTATATTTTATCCATCAATTCTGTCAAAGAATGTGTATGCAAAAGTTGGAGTATTGGGCCAAGGAATCACGTAGTCCCATGAACAAACTTGGAACCCCCTTTTCGCTCCATTAGGGGTTTAAGTTCGGAATATCCTTCCTTATAGGATCTCATCCAAAAATGCTCATCACATTTGACAATTTTCCATTCCATTTCATTCCATATTTGTTATAGGAGCTGGGCTCTTAGAGTTCCAAACCAGATGTTCCATGATCTTTGATTTTTTTCATGGCATCATAAAATGCTCATCAATCTGAACAACTTTTGTTAAGTGCCATTGACCTACCTCTTATAGTTTAGCTGGGCTGTTGTGGTTCTACATCAAGGAGCCTGGTCTTCAAAATATATATATCCTATAAGTTGCCCTGATATTACAGCTATACAATAAAAAAAGTTTCATTCGAATTGGTTCAGTAGTTTCCGAGATTAGCGCGAACAAACAGACAAACAGACAAACAGACAAACAGACAAACAGACAAACAGACAAAAATTTTAAAAATCATTGATTCATGTTCTGTTACTGTTTTTTAGTCGTCCTAAGTTATTTTGAGATAAATATCTTCAATGTACAGACACAGCTTTTTTACATTTTTATTATATGTATAGATTATTTTACAGATTTAAACTGCGTTTTCACCCTATATACCCATCCATTATACAGTCCACTTCACCAGTAGCTATCATTTTGGTCCATTCTCGCCATTTTAGACTAGAACCATCGTAAGTAATTTTCACGTAGTTCTCATCTGTCAAATATTTTCACGTAATTAGTTTTCTGTAGTTTTTTGGTCGCTCATTATCATCGCCATTTACTACATCATGTGTGGCTACGGGAACCGAGCGCTACTCGCGCTCACACGCAGCGCACGGCCGGTTCCAGCCGCACCCGCCGACGTAACATCAGACGACAACCAGCTCTCCCGTTTTCGGCGACGGCGCGCACACCGCGACTGCCGCAGCGCATCGCCGACAACGCCGAGCCGTGAGCCCTTGCACCTTAAACGTGAACGCGAGCCAGGTCGCTCGCCTCAAGTCAGATAAGTCGACCAAATTTTACCGTTCTGTTCGTAGTAGCGCAATGTGGGTTTCAATACATGCAGAACTGACTGGTGGGGCATCTGCCTTCCTTGAACGACTGTCAAGGACGCCCGTTGCAGTTTGCCCTGCCTGTCGAACGTGTAACGGTTTTGAATCTCACACGTCCCGCGTTACACAATTACGACACACGGTATAAACGACTTCAATCTTAAATTCGTCATGTTCACTTAAACGGACCAACTATGGTGTTAACCGGAACATGTTCGGTGCACTTGGTCGAACCTAGTGAACATACCAGCCACGCGCGCACCTCGGGCCCTCACGTCCCTGCCAGTGCTCACGGCTCTAAGTTCTACGACCACAAGCACTCTCGGTCTTCCCAGCCCTGCCGGTCCTAGGACCACCGGCACTCTTAGGCCTCCCGGGCCACACTGTTTGTCCGGCCCCCGGGCCACACAGGTTGACCGGCCCCCGGGCCACACAGGTTGACCGGCCCCCGGGCCACACAGGTTGACCGGCCCCCGGGCCACACAGGTTGACCGGCCCCCGGGCCACACAGGTTGACCGGCCCCCGGGCCACATTTTCGACCGACCTCCGGGACGCACTTTTGAATGGCCCTCTCAGGCTACCGGCCTTCCCGGCCCCACCTCATGGCCCTCCCGGTCCATTGGCAACCGGCCTTCCAGGCCCGCCACCTCTTGGCCACCCGGTTCATTGGCAACCGGCCTTTTCGGCCCGCCACCTCATGGCCACCCATTCATTCGTGCTCATATTTTGTGAGTTTGTTTCATGTCATCCCCCCGTCTAAATCTGTAACCGACTCGGCGCGTTTCTGTTTTGGCGAACTTTGAAACGCGCCACCGACCGCGTTTTTATACTCTACACGAGACTAATACACCTAGAAATGGTACCCATACATCAGACACGGCTACTGGCTGAGGTGCGGTTTCCACTTTCCTCCGTGGAGAGGAGAGGGGTCCGCGATCAGCACCACATCCCCTTCACCAACGTTCGCCAAATCTGCGTTAGGTTGCGGTTTCGCGCCCAGAAGTGAAGTCCGCTGGTAGGAGGGTTCTCTGACAGTTGCAGTGCTGGTACAAGACGGCGTGAGGGCCGGGACAGGGTAGTGCGAGAGGACGTCCACGGCACAACCGACGAGGAGCCAGAAGGAACGTAGCATCTGTGACGGGAGGGGCGGGCTGCAACGGGCGTCCTTGACAATCGTTCAAGGTAGGCAGGCGCCCCTACCGGTCATGGTTGCTCGCAGTCACCGTGAACTCAGTATCGGTCATGTGATCGGTCAGGTACCAAGTAGAAACCGGGAGCCGATCTCGCTGTGTCATGTAACTTTTGAGGCTCGGCTTTCTCGTGTCCGATGTGCGTGATGTGTTTTTTTCTTGTTGCTGGCACACGGATACCATAATCGGACCGAAGTAGTCGAGACCATTTGCAAGCGAGATTCTTGATGCGACTATTCGGGGGCACTGGCTTTAGCGGCCGCGCGTCTTTTTCGTTCAAAACTGTCTAGGCCGATACTTCCAAATTCAAAAGTTACAGCACCACATCTCCTCACCGACTTCGCGTGGACGACATCAACGAAGCAGAGAAGATGATCGTGCGTTTGGCCCAGACAGAGAGTTTCTCTGATAAGATATCAGCCTTACAACCGCTAAAGCCAGTGCCCCCGAATAGTCGCATCAAGAATCTCGCTTGCAAATGGTCTCGACTACTTCGGTCCGATTATGGTATCCGTGTGCCAGCAACAAGAAAAAAAGATACATCGCCTAAAGCTTGTTTCCGCCTTATCCGCCGACGCCGCCATGATGAGCCTAAGACGCTTCATTGCCCGCCGAAGATCGCCTACCACCATTTTCTGAGACGATGGCACCAACTGCGTCGGAACGGCCATAGAATCACGCCGCCTGCACGACTACCCTGTCAAAGATTACGCGACCAACCACAAAACAGAATGACGTTTCGTATCCCTAGCGTCGCCACGAGAATGCGGAATCGATCGTCAACTCGAGGCCCTTAACGTACGTTGCTGCCTCCCCCGACGCACCAGAGGCCATAACACTTTTCCACTTCATCCTGGGAACCTCGTCAGTCGCACCCTGGACGTCATCATTGACAGACACTGACCTGCAGCGAAGTTGTGACTGGCGAAGATCACTGCGCCTTGCCGACCACTTCTGGCCCGCTGGCTAAAAGAATATTTGCCAACGCTACGGCCAAGAGGACACGATAGAGAAGCAAGAAACCTTACCGAGGGTGATGTGGTGCTGATCGCCGACTCTACTCTTCCTCGTGGCCTGTGGCCCCTAGGAAGAATATTAAAAGTGTTCGTAGGGCCTGACGGAGCGGTCCGCGTAGCAGACGTCGGTACCAGGGGTGGTGTGCTGCGCAGACCGGCCCGTAAGCTAGTGCTGATGGAGGCCGCGGCTCAGCCAGCAGCCACCAGTTGTTAGTGTGCCACTGGGGGTCCGGTATATTAGCGACTGGCTGCGCCGCGACCGACCTCACATTAATTTACCTTTTTTAGTGTTTTTAATATTTATGGTGTAGCTCTATTGTGCTGTCAACTTGTCACTGTCGGTTACTCCTTCTGTTCTGTTTTTCTACCTATTGCCTGATTACATTTTATTTGCTATTTTAAACCGTGTTTCCATCATCACACTTACTTAATCATACAGTCCACTGCCACCAGTAGCTATCAACTTGAATGGTCCCTAAGGTCTATAAGGTCACCTGTCTCTGCGTGCCCAGCGGCGTGAACAGGCGCAGCAGGCGCGCGGTGGTGGCGACGGCCACAACTCCGCCGGCCGCCGCCACGCACAGGATCTCCTCCGTGTCAGGCATCGACGCGCTCCACTCCTTGCTGCTCCCCACCAGCGATATGCACACTAGTTTGCTGGAAAACATAATCAAAATTTAAAGTGATACACTGCGCACTGCTAACTTCGCTCAACCATAGGGTTTTTTTATTTTTTAAAGCGGGCGGACTCAGACTAGTATCACTGCAACCATCTATTGTTGTGATCGCCGATATGCTACATTTCAGTCTCAAATCCTGCACTTTTAAGAAAGAGAATGAATTGTTTGGGACTGAGATTCCTAGCTTCATTGGGGCTTAGTATGAGCTTTCCCAATGTATTTCGCATTCGGTGATTATGTGTAAAGGGGTTTCGTCCGCCTCGTTACACATTCTGCAGATTCTAGTGTCGCTCAGTCCCATGGTAGCCATGTGCTTGTTAAGGTAACAACCATAGGGTAAGTGTTTATTGAAAATTATCACGATCGCGCTGGCGTGCCAGCCAGCACTCAGGAGCGGCCGCTCAAGCGCAGTATATGTGATTGCCGCACGGCTGTAATAAAAACTTCGTAGCTCACCCTCGGAGTGCGACATAGCACTCGCATCGCAACACCCGAAACTAACCCACAACTCTCCATTCACAAGCAACTCAGTTACCTACTTCTCATGGTTACTTGATCTCATCATCATTATAGACTGTATTACATGAACATCATCCTAATAGGGCATTAACTCGAATACGTCCTCATATCGCAACGATAATAATAATCCTATATGACACTATTCAAGACATTCCTGAGAGCTGAAACGTGATATGTGTTGTGGTATTCGTCACAATTGATACAATGTATACAAAATGAATGTTAAAGTAATATTCGTATAGGTCATTATTGTATATTATTGTTTTTTTGGAACCAAAACGCTCTATGTTTTCTTTTACATTCCACACTGACAAAAAATGGCGAGCAAAAATTTCCTTTTTTTAATTCAGTTTGAATTTGTTTTATATTTTTATATTATGGCATCTGGATCATGATGTGAGATGTAAACTGATCCAAAATCATAAAACCGATCCAAACTGATATTGTTATATTACCTACACATTTTTTATATATGAAAAACATAAGAGAAATGTGTGGAAAGCACTATGCAGTAAACCCGAATTGACCTGTCGGCTAACCGTAACTTATCGTTACTGTCTTCGATCTAGCC